>JAUMJM010000018.1:10195000-11395000 GCA_033558235.1 Neomorphus geoffroyi
TGCTGTTCAGTAATTGCCTACTTCATCCTGCCGTTGCCAAGGAGACTCAGAAATAGATCAGTGCTCCCGCAGGAGCGTTAAATCAACCAACCAAGCAGCTCACCCACTGATAAGCAGCACTGGATCGCTCAGTGCAGCGCTGAAGCCACTACACCCGAGAATTCCCAGAGATATGGAGAGCCAATTCACAAACATCTTCCATATAAAGGCCCACTAATTAATCGCTTTTACAAGTGTAGCACTCTGGGGCTTCAAGGGGGAAGAAAGACAGAAGTACTGGCACCACCATCCAAAACTGAATTCAAACACACGTCTGACTGAACAAGACAAACAGGCTACACTTATACCAGGCCTGCAGCTAGATAAACAAACCATATTTTGCAACACTTGCAGTGAAAAAGGTTCCAACACATTTATAGCTTGAGTCATGCAGAGCTCAATGCATGGTTATCAGCTCTGGGCTCTCCCTCAGGGGTCCAGCTCTGAAGGACAGGAGACAATCTTTTCCAGAGCTTTTAATGAAAGCACAGTCAGGCGCCCCCTGTCGCCAGCAGAAGCGATACTGTACCTCCTTCATTGTCCGTCAGGATCAGGGAATGGGCTCTCCCACAGGACACTTGCAAGACTCGAGTCTGCTGCGGCTTCTCCAGTGGTAATGGAATTGGAGATGGTTCCAAGACATATTCATAGCCCTTATCTTAAGGAAGAGAGAGAAACATAAAAAGTCAGTAGCCTCCACAAAGCAAATTCATCATGTGTTCGCCACTCCTATTGTACAGACACTCTTCTATTTCATTACAAAAGCAGATATATTTCAGAACACTAAAATACTAACCAAAATAAAAGGGCGATGGGACTCATGGGGAGAAAGAAGTTAAAAGCCACAGGATGGCTGAAGCCAATAATCACTGCCTAATCAAAAACCCTCCATACTTTGAAGCTAAACATCATCATGGCTTCAGGTGGCCAAAACTGAGAAACAGAGGCTGAACCCTGTGTTCAGCCACCTTGGCAAATAAAGCTGATTACCAGAAAGTTTAACATCAAGCACAAACTAAGTACTCTACAACTGGGGATATCACAAACAAGGTACAACAGCACCAATCACAGAAATGCAGAAAGGTGACCAACAAAATCTTGGGGCTTCATACTTAAAGAAGAGTAGATTAAAGTCCCTTCCAGAAAAAAGGAATGCAAGAAACATTAACTAGCCTGGCACCATAGGGGATAAGAGATCTAACGTTTATGGAAGAAAATGATAGGCTGTACTACAAAAAGAAGATTTAGTAACTTGAAGAACATGTAATCAATTACAGTCAACTGGCGGGGGAGAAAAGGAACAGCTAAACATAAATCAGTACTAGGGAAAAGGTTAAGCGGAGATAAAATGCTTTGATATCAAAGAAAGCCACTGTAACAAGAGAAATCAAATCCCAAAGGGCCCAAACCAGTATTCTGTTCACATACAGCAGCACTTTAACTCGTTCTTACTGCCTTCAGTTAAAGCCCCCAGGAAATCTACACCGCTTTTACAGCCTCCCTGACATTTTTCATGCCTTCTAATGGGAAGTTTCCCACATCACATGTATCCTGTAGTGCCGCCCTGTAACTCTTTGAAACACATCAATTCTTACTTCGATCTCTTACACTTCTCTGGAATCCGAGCTGGGAATCCTTGTTCAGCCCCATGCCCCACACTTTGGTGATGTCCATGGTTTTAGAGGACAGCAGCGTGAATCCATAACCACAAGCAGCAGAGGAGATCTTTGAAGACAAACAAAACCCACACTGCTCAGTTATAAACCATGGCTTAGAAAACCAGCTTTCACTCCAAGATGTTTGTCCGACAGCCCTCCATTAGAATCATAGAAAGGTTTGGACTGGAAGGGACCTTAAAGCCCAACCAGTGCCACCCCCTGCCATGGGCAGGGACACCTCCCACTGGATCAGATGGCTCCAAGCCCCATCCAACCTGGCCTGGAACACCTCCAGGGATGGGGCAGCCACCACTGCTCTGGGCAACCTGGGCCAGGGCCTCCCCACCCTCATCATGAAGAACTTCTTCCTAATGGCTAATCTAAATCTTCTTTGATCATCTTTGTAGACTCCTCTGGACCCATTCCAACAGTTCCACGTCTTTCTTATGTTGGGGATTCATCCAAACACAACACCAAATTCATAGTACGTGTGGTAAACACTCCTCAGTGTAAACCCACATCCAAGACAGTTTTGGGTCTTCGTGCATGCATCTTTAGGTTTGCATTATTTTGGACCCACTCAAACACCACAGAAAGACCCGTTTGCTAATCTGCAGCAGCAGCAGATGAAAAACAAACATAAAGAGACATTAAGAGAATAACATTATCTTGTTTTACTCCTTTTGCCAAAGAAAGCCCAGCATAAAAGCTCTGACCTTCTCTGAACTGGACAACAGAGCATTATGTCTGAGACAGGTACATAAAGTAACATGATTTTTTGACACAAGGTTCCAATTTTGCCCAAGTGAAAGCTGCCATAAAAGTCACTGAAAATGAGGCCCTTATTTTTGTCTGATAAACATTATCCATTCTCTTGCTCTCTTATGCCAACAATATACATATTTTTTTCCAAACCACATACTACTGTGGTTATACCAAAAGCGACCCTGACACATTCCACCCTGCCAATACCAAACCCACAGCAGAGTTGTTTTATCAGGTGTCTGCACGGCAACTCAGGCTGAGGGGTGGCCACCTGCCAGGACACAAGGGCACACACTGGGGATGCTTGGCCTGCGAGGGCCCTGCCTGGCCCCAGCCCTAGCCCCTGCTTTCTGTCCCTCCGCCCCGGCCCCGGCCCCGGCCCCGGCCCCGGCCCCGCCCCAGACAGCAGGCCCCAGCCCCTCAGGCGCCCCGGCCCCGGCCCCAGCCCCTGCCCCGTCCCAGCCCCTGCCCCTCCGCACCTTCTCGGCCGTGTCCAGCCGGTAGGGGGTGGGCTGGACGCGCCGCGGTTTCTTCCAGCCCGCATCGGGCCGCACGAAGCTGGGCACGCCCAGCGCGCCCGAGTAGCTGAAGCCCCACACGAAGACGCGGTCTTTCCTCTTGGCCGCCCGCCCCGCGTACTGGAACACCGGGGCCGCCTCCTCGGCCTCCCGGCGCTGCCGGGCGCTGCGCGTGCCCGCGGACTGGGCCAGGCCCCGGCGCGGGGCGGGCGGCGGCCTCGGCGCGGCCTTCAGGGCCCCCCTCAGCGCCGCCATCTTGCCCGCGCACGCGCCCCGCAGTCACGTGGGGCGCCAGCCGGCCCGGGGCTCGCTTAAAGGGGCGGTGGAGGCCGGAGCGGGGCTGGGGCCGAGGCTGGGTCTGCACCTGCACCCGAGCCAAACCCGCACCCAGAGCCAGAAATGCACCCTAGCCTGGACCTACACCCAGATCCAACCCTACAGCCAGACCCAGACTCTAACCCAGACCTAAACTCAGAGCCTAATCTGGATTTAGATGCAGACCCAACCCCAAATCCAGGTTCTAATCTGGAGTTAGATACAGACTCAAACCCAAACCTACACCAAGACCCAGACCCAAAGGCAGACCCAGAGCCAGATCCAAACCTGCGCCCAGACCTAGAAATGCACCCTAATCCAGAACTAGACCCCAAGTCAAACCACCACCAAAATGCGAGGCTACACCTAGACCCAAACTTACACCTTAGACCCGAGCTCAAACCCAAAACCAGACCCACATGCAAACCTGGTTCCAGACCCAAATCCAGAACCCAACCTGGACATAGACCTAGACTCAAACCTAGATCCATATCTAAACAAGGACCAAAACAAGACCAAAAGCCACACCTGCATCCAGACCCAAACTCAATCCAAGACTGCAACCCAGATTTGAACCCACACCCAAACCTAGTCCCAGACCCAAAGGCAGGCCTAAATGAAGACTGAAACCCAACCCAAGCCTACATCTGGGCCTAAATCCAGGCCCAATCCCAAACTCAGACCCCATTCTAGACCCAAACCCAGACGTGATCCCACCTGGCACCATGTCCCTGCTGCACAGCAGCCCTGTCCCAGAGGCGCTGGCCATGCTGTGATGGCCGCCGGCCTCCAGACATGGCAGCCCTCCGTGAAACAGCAGGAGAGACCAGCACCCACAACCTTGGGAAGCCTCTCCCCCTCGCATCCTGCTGCCATCTGGGTTGGCCACTTTGCCTCATGGCTCCTACCCCACCCTGCAGACTCCATATCCCCACATCCCAGCCCTCACTTTCCATGAGAAGGAGCGAAGCATCTGCCTTCCAGGAGGAAGCAGCCATCGTTCACCCTCCCCAACCAAATTTCCTCCCTGCCGGCATCTTTCGCAAGACACCCTTGCCCAATCCCCCGCCGGATGTGCTGAGGACAAACGCCTTTCCTGCTCCCTGGTGTCCGCAGTGATCGGCCATCTGGGCAGACCTTGAAATATGTCTGTAAAGTGTCTCTTTTATTGGCAAAACCCACAAAATCATTCAAAATACAAATAAAGGACAAAAGGGGGCCCAGTGGTGAGGGGTGTCCAGTGACTGTAGAGGCTTCAGCTGCCCAGGAGCCACTGGAGTGGGGCTGGGTCCCTCCTCATGGTGCCATTAGGACATCTCAGGTTCACTGTGCTGGTGGATGAAGACAGGTGCTGGGATGCACCAATCCGGCCAGTAGCCTCCTGAGGCCTGTGGCAGCTGCTAGAGACACCTGGATCCCCCAGTCCAGCCCTGAGCCCTGGCTGTGCAGGAGCTGGTGGAGATAAAGCACCCACTGGCTGGTGCAGGGTGCTGAGGGCTCACAGGATCTTCCTCCGGGTGCTCTCGGTACAGCGGTTCAGGATGAGGTCTTTGCTGGGACGCGGAGGAACAGCTGGTTGAGCCTTGGGCTTGTTCTCCTCTTGCTCGTTTTTCTCAGCTGTGGGTAAAGCAGATGTACAGATGGATCTGAGCTCTCCATCACCCGATATCTTCATGTGAATGATCAAAAGCTTCCTATGTAATGGCCACCAAAGCTCCCACCTCTCCTCCTGGCTCAGCCATGTGTGATGATCTTCCTGGAGGTTAGGGTGGTGGGATGAGCCTACCAGTGCCTGGCTGGGAGCTCTGCTCAGGTGGAAGCCCAGCTCTAGATCTGCATGAGGAGCTGCTCTCCCTTGGGAGGGTCATGGATCCTACAAGGGGATTACCAGATCCAAACAATCTACCTCCTTCTGCACGCACCACCTCCCTCTAGGTGCTTTCCTGACAGCTAATGTACATGATAAAGATGATGGTGACAGCAGCACAGGTGACGTAAGGTGCACAGAGAAAAACACAGGTCCTAAATGTGGACTGACCTCCCACCAGGGCCATATTCTGCTCTTTCTCTGTCAGACCTATAACCAGAGGTAAGAAATCTCATTGAAAAGAAACATCTGCCTACACGTGCTGCCTCCAAGGAGAAGGGTGGACAGGCAAGGTGCGACCTCCA
Source organism: Neomorphus geoffroyi (assembly GCA_033558235.1). Lineage (NCBI taxonomy): Eukaryota > Metazoa > Chordata > Aves > Cuculiformes > Neomorphidae > Neomorphus > Neomorphus geoffroyi. The sequence goes on from JAUMJM010000018.1 coordinate 10,200,468, forward strand.
TGTGCTGTCCGACTCCAGCAACCAGCGCTGGAGGGCATGGACTCCAGCCCATGTCCAGGATAAAGGCCTTGCTGAGACTTACGGATGACATTGGCCTTGTTCTGGAAATTCTCCTTCGTGTTCCTCCGGCTCTGGATGTACTTCCTGCTGTTCCTCCTGTAGGTCTCCTGGCTGATGCGCTTCCGGTTCTGCTTATGAATGCTCTTTGCATTTCGGATGGTGGATCTGCAGTGAGTCAGAAATCAAACTTTAAGTTTCCATGCCGCAGCTCTCACACCACACGATTTCTTGCCAAGGATTTCCTCCCTCCACTTCCTCCTCTGCCTCACCCAAACCCCTACATCTGCTCTGCAACTTTGCCTGGTGGAAGGCAGGAGGTGGAATCCAGCTCTTGAGGGCAGCTGTAGGTGAGACGCATGTTAAGAGACAGCTTGAGCGGTGCTTTGGAAGCAAACGCCGAAGGGTGAAGCCTGAGCACAGGTCTGGGAATTGATAATGGGGATGGCGAGGCAGACTGGGCGTAAGGTTGGAGGGATTAGGTGGGCATGAGATTTATCCAGTGAAGTTCAAGAAAGCCCTGGAAGTGATCTCTAGCTCTTGGATGCATGGATACAGAGCAGCACTGTCTGCAACACAGATCCCTGGTGTGGGGTTTGGCATGGCTTCCCAGTGCCCAAGGGTCCATCCCTGGGCCAGGGGAAAAGAGTGTGGGGTACGTGTCTGCGTGCACCTGGGCATATGCTGTTACAGCTACAGCACAGAAACTACTGAGAGAAGTGAAAGGCTGAGCAGCTGAATCTGTGGGCGGGCAGGGGAACCCCCAGCATCGGGGACTGTCCCTAGGCAGGCAGAGGCCACCACTTTTGCCTTCACTACCAGGGCATGAGAGAGGTGGCTCCTAATGTCCCATGGCATCGTCCTGCTGCTCTGCTCGAGGCAATGTGCCCACCTGCCTTCCATCCCACCTTGGTTGGGGCTCACATCCCATTTCACAGCAAAACTCTTGCCCACAACATCATGGGGACAACAGGGCCCAGCCTGGCTGCCATCACCAGCACCACAGGGACAGCATTCGGCATGGGGGATAAGTCACTGTTCTTGAAAGAGGCCACCTCAGCTCCCCAGGAGGATCAGCAAGCATCGCTGCACTCAGATAGGCGGACCTGGGCTGGTTTACACTGTCTCACACGCCACCCTTGCTCCAGCAGAGCTGGATTTTGGGTAAGTTTATAGCAAGGCTGCCGTGTTTTCTTGTATGGAAGGAAAAGCACTGGCAAGCTCTGCCCTTCCCTGCAGTTTTCTTTGCATTGGAATTAAAGAGTTATTAATGTTTTTTATCTTTATAATCAAAATAAAATCCCTTCCATTAGCTCAAATCCTCCCATCGAATTAGGCCACTTGGCAGCTCTGATTAGTCCTATCTCTCCTCACGTCTTGAAGATTCAGAGGATTCACTTAGGAAATATAAAAAAAGGCCAATTTGAAAATCAAATGAGATTAGCCCAGAAAAGAAACTTTGGATGAGGAGAAATACGCCTGGCTGGAGGTCCTGCTGGAGTAAGGATCAGAAATGCTGGGGTGCCTCTCCACCTGTGGAAGTCAGGGAGCACAGAGCTATTTTCACTGCTGTGTCTTTGCCCAATTCACATCTCTCCTCTCTCCTGGGCAGTTCCTCATTGCCAGGGTAAGCAAGGGGCAGCACAAACCACTGTCTGGTTTCATTTCACCCTGCTCAAAGAAGATCTTTAGTCCTCCTCCCCCCTGCCAGGGACTTCTCCTACCTCCGTGGTGGAGCGCTTCGGTTCCTCAGCTCGCTCTTCATGGAGGTGTTTGCCTCCCCAGCTTTCTGCAGGTACATGGAGGGGTAATAACCCGTGGCTTCATCCTTCCTGCAGTGCAACACAAAGTAAGATCACTTGCAGTCTTGAATCTGTGACCACCACCACCTCCTCATCCCTGACCCCAGCAGAATTGCTGGAGCTGCGTGCTTTCAGGGATGGTGACTTCAACTGTCCCCCACCTTATTTGCCCATAGCTCTCCCTGAAAGTATGGCTTGAGTTCCAAAAGCAAGCAGATAGCAGACAGAGCAATGCTAACAGCTTTCAGGGGCTCACCAGCTTATCTTATCTCCCTTGAGGGTTTTGCTGGGCTCCTGATGGATCGCTCAGGGCCTCCGGCTGTCGCGTGCTCAAGAAACCCTCCCTGGTCCTCAGCTCGTCTCCCTCTCCAGCCCAGCTCACCTGCAAACACCAGGAGATCCTCCTGGTGCCGCTCTCCTGGGCACAGGCTGGGGCAGGAGGATCCTCAGGGTTTGCAGCCGCTAATGTACAACCCGTGACTCTCCAGAGCACAAAGGCAGCTGGGATTCCCCTTGGGGAAGCTCGAGTTTGCAGGGCAGGGCTGAGGTTTTACAAAGCAAAATGTGCCAAAATAGTTAGAGGCAAAATAACATATACAGGGTTTTTTCTATCTGCCTCCTTCTTGGCTGTTTCTAAGGACCTCAGCAGAGGCAGCTCCAGCTGCAACGTTTAGCATTTGGCAAAGCCACAGGTTACTAGAAGAAGCTGCAAAAGGAACCAGACAGTCCATGGCTTTCACACCCCCGATGCGCAGAACTGCTGCTTCATCGCTTCCCTCTGCCCAAATCCCACTTGCCTGATTTGTTCTTGTCATCTCTCACCTGACGACCCACCAGCCATCGAGGAGCTTGTGAATAACTTCAATGGAATCACCCTCCTTGAGGGTCAGCTCATCGTCCTCCACGGCCGTGTAGCTTTTCTGGACGATGTACTGCTCACCTGCACACAAAATCGGACAGCAGGTTGTATGCTGCCACTGCAGGGATGGGGCTCAGCTTCTCCAGCTGCTGAGGAGAGGAGGCATCAGAGCATCTGCCCGATGTTCTAGGTGAGACCCAGGGTGCTTCAGGTCTACAAATCTGGATTCAGACTTCCTCCAGCCTTGCTGGTGCCTGTGGCTCATCCCAGCCCCTCTCCAGGAGAAAGCTGGTGAAGGCAAGCAGTGCAAGCACACCTCTCTGCTGAGGAGCATGTTTATCACTCAGGTGATTAAATGAGGAAGAAGGAAGTGTTGTGCTGATAGAGTCTGTTGCAGTGTTTTGAAAACCACAAAGACAAAGGCCAGAGTGCAATCAGCGTGAGTCTGCAGGATCCTCCCCTGCGATAAGGCCTCACTGTCCTGGTGGGGCAATGCAGAGGGCTGATAAGCACAGTGCAGAAGCCAGGGGCTGGGGAAAGCCTGTGCCCTGGTTTGGGTGCTACCCCGTGCTCCTCTGCTAACCCAGGCACTCGGCGTGCACCCAGCAACTCGAAAAGGCCCTCGGATGCGCCAGATTAGAGATCAGGAAAAATCTCCTCACTGAAAGGGTTCTTAGGCCCTGGCAGAGGCTGCCCAGGGAGGTGGTTGAGTCGCCATCCCTGAAGATACTCAAAAGACAGGCAGACAAGGTGCTCGGGGATCTGGTTTAGTAGTGGACAGGTGTGGTTGGACTCGATAATCTCAAATGTGTTTTCCAATCAAGCGATTCCATGATTCTATGGATGATGTGCATCTGTGATCAGCCAAACCAAGCACCTACTGTGGAGCCGTAGGCTTTGGGAAGCTCCTGAGGTTCAGGACTGGACTATGAGATTTATCCCTCCTGGCAGCTTCTGCAGAAACATCCCTGTACCCAGCAGTCCCACTGCAGCATGGACTGCCCAGCAGGGTCCCTTGAAAGGAACCATCGTGGCAGGCAGCAGTGGCAGGCTGTGCTCTGATGCACGCCCTGGTTACCCCAAGATTTTACCTGCATAGTTGGGCTCCTGCTCCTCAGACTCATCAGGACCATCCAGTGGCTCCAGATAGGCAGCTGGCACCCAGCCCCGCTTGTTCCTCAACTGACAAAACCACCAGCCTGCAACAAAAGCAGCCGTGGGCAAGAGCACCAGCATCGGGTCCGTCCCTGGCCGGGGTAGGCGCAGGCGTCCACGTGGTACCGGTCTTTGTTTACATGGCACAACCAGGGAGCTTGGCCAGATCATCCTGTTTCCTCCTGGGCAGGAAACCTTACAGGCTGAGGCATGTGAGGAGGTTGCAGGGTTTTCTAGGATTACTCCACACCCTCCCTGGCCAAAACCAACTGTCATGTGGCTCCATGTGAATGTGAAACATGTTCCAAGGGGTAGGAAGTGCTGAGGGGTTTGGTGCTGCTGGTTGCATTTGCTCTGAGCCTCTCCTCTCCACCAAGAGACTCTGATAGACCCCTTACCCGACGCGCCGGTGTGACTAACTCGCATGCTCTGTTTGGATGCAGAACGCAAGGGCAGTGCCCATGCCAGCATGGTGGCCAAGAGGGGGCTGGCCCTCCGGGGCTCTCCAGAGGGAGACACATACCGTTCTCACTCTTCTCCACAACGTCCACCATGTCCCCAGCTTGTAGAGCCATCTCAGATGTGGAGCTCTTCTCATAGTCAGCGATGGCTCGGTACGTTTGCAGGACAATGGGGCCTGTGATGTCTGCATGGGAGAAATAAGAGATGTTCCCTCTCCTGCCCCCAGCACAGAAATACTCTGTTTCAGGGAGGCCAAAAGCAGCCTCAGAACAGCCAAAATTGCCCTCCCAGCCTCTTCAGGTCCCAAAACAGCTGGATCATAGAATCACAGGACGTCCTGGGTTGGAAGGGACCCAAAAGGATCATTGAGTCCAACTCCTGTCCCTGCACCGGACACCCCCAACATTCACACCGTGGGGCTGAGGGCATTGGCCAAATGTTTCTGGAATATTGTCAGGCTGTGACTGCTCCCCCAGGAAGCTGTTCCAGTGCTCCACCAGCCTCCAGGTAAAGAACCTTTTTCTAGTGTCCAACCTGACCCTCCCCTGGTATCTTCCTGCCATTCCCTTGGGTCCTGTCCTTGGTCACCAGAGGGAAGAGCTCAGCGCCTGCTCCTCCTCCTCCTCCCCTTGTGAGGAAGCTGCAGAACGCCCCTCCAGGCTGAACAGACCAAGTGACTTCAGCCACTCCTCAAATGGCTTCCCCTCTAAATCCCCCACCAACAACTTCTCCCAACTGCAGCTCTGGCACAGAGAATGCTCTCAGTTAGGGCATGGCTGCCCCTCTGCATGCCAGGCTTTGCTGCCCCTGAGGCAGCTGCTTGCATCCCTCCAAGGCCTCTTACCAGAGGAGTTTTTCTTGGCATCCTTTGGCAGGAGGAAGACCTCGGGCTTCTTGATCCTAGAGGGGTCAGAGCAAAGGTAGCTCAATGCCAGGTGGCAGCGGTGCCCTCCCCATGGGCTGCTGCCAGCACCAGAGCCGCAGAACTTGCCCCAGCACAGCAGCTGGACTCACTGGCTGTCCGTGACGGGGTTCATGTCATCGGGACGGACCTTGAAGAAGTTGACCACATGCAGGCACCGCGAGATCTTGTGGGGCAGGTTGACCAGCGCGTAGCAGTACTCAGCCAGCGTGCCCTGCCTGTTCTGGGTCGAGCGCTGCCCGTCAAACCACTTTGGGGCTGGGGGAGTGGAAAAAGCAGGCAGAATGCCCTGATTTTATGAATTTTAAGCAGCCTGCACTGAATCATTAAGTTTATGCTGAAAACGAGTGGATTTGGCCCCAGGGTGCTGCATGGGGGCCCTAAGGCAAAGCTCTGCAGGAGCGTGGCCTGGTCTCCTCCATCACTGCTCTGGCCCTGGCACGTGGGGTCCATGCACGGCACCAAAACAGCTTGTGAGAAGCTGACACAGAGCTCCAGCTGCTTTGCAGCAGCAGGTTCCTCATTTCAGCATTGCAGTGGGGAGGTGAGCGTGGCGCAGCACCCAGCTCGGGTGCCATGGGCTCATCCTCTGCAGCCTGGGGACTCTTGGAAAGCTTGTGGAAGCCCGGAAATGACCCTGTTTGACCCTGTTTCAGGTACAGGATGACTCCCACATCCACGCTCAGACTACATCCAGCTGCTGGGCCACAAACACAGTGACTGTGCCGGGGCATAAGGAGGGATGAAGGGGACCAGGCTGCACGTCCCTTCATCCCACTGGCCATGGCGTGTGTCCTGCAGCAGCCACTCTTGTCCTCAGGGCTCCAAAATGCTGCTGGCAGCCCCGACCTGCGGCAGTGTTGAACCCCCTGTCAGTGTGTGCGTGCAGGCAGTGGCACCCCCAGTGGCTCGATGCCTGCCTTGTCCCTGGTGCTTTCAGTTCCCCAGATGGGATGAGGACACTCGGAATTGCCCTGGCACAGCGCATAGGAAGGGTCTCATCACGGTCCCCCCCAGATATGGCACTCGCATGGTGTGGGTCTGTTCCTCCTCAATAGGTGTTGACCACAACCCACAGCTTTCTCCTGCTCCTTCCTGTCACCTTTAAAGCAGGAAATGAAATGTAAGAGGGAACTTTGCTGCCCTGCACCATGCCTGGGGACGAACTGTCAGCTCTTTGGATCAGGAGTTCACTCCCTGTCACTGAAGACATATTGCTTTGCTTCCTCTTACAAAATCTCTACGTTGACATAAAGGCAGGAAAACGAAGCCCAGTGGTGGTGTCAGCAACGGGCTCAGCTCAGCTCAGGATCTGCTCCGAGCAGGAAGGATGGGGCTGGCGAGTACTGGGAGAACCCAGTGCTGCTGCTCAGACAGACCTTGCCAGTGGTTTGATTTCAAGCCTGGTGGGCAGGAACAGAAACCCCACCAAGCACCTGTGCAGGAGGCAGCCAGCAGATCTCCCTCCACTGGGGAATTTCCCAACCAGCTACAATTTCTATTTCAGCCCCAATGCCCACCCCTCACCTGGCAAGTGCGGGATGATCCGTTTCTCCATGTTGATGTCCCCTGATTCAATGGGGAACATCTCCTTCAGCGCTTTCTGTGGAGCAGAACCAGGCACGGCAGTGAGGATGGAAACGGGGGGTGAGGCACCCACACCCCTGTCTGCCTTTTGCCCCTGCTTCCCAGCGCTCGCCCCACTGCCCGCTGTCAGGTGCTGGCTGTGATACAAGAAGTAGTTACTGTTACAAAAAGTGGAATATTTTGACTGGACTCAAAATAGAATTTCTTTGCTGTGGTATTAATTTTCTAACTAACTTCAGTTCAGTTTCGTGTGGGTGGCTGTATTTTTTGAAAGTCAGACAGAATGTCCCTCTAAGAGCATGTTTTCTTGATAGCATGTTTTTTCAAACAGTGTTTGTCCAGACACTCTTCAAAGAAAAATGACAATACCTTGCGTTGTGTGGTAGGTGCTGGAAAATTTAAACATATGCATGTAAGTGGGAAATATCTTCTGTCTCAGCCCTTGTCTCGTTGCACATGATTGATGGAAATCATTCCCTCATGCACCCAGTGCTGAAATAAAGGTGCTGCTTTATAAAACTCCAAAACAAGCCTTAGAGAGTTTATTTACTGGCATTTTTGGTATAAGCTGGACCCTGTGCCTTGGCACCAGGAGAAACCTGCCAGGGCAGCACAGAGCCAGCGGCTCCTCTCTTCAAAGGGCGAAGGAGATTGCAGCACAGGGACCCAGGAGCCTTTTTTGAGCCAGATTTGTTTTGGGGCAATTTCAGCTGGAATTGGCCCTGCTCTGTTTCTCCAACCCCAAGCCCTGGTGATCCCGGGATGACTCACGTGGAACTCGTATATCTCAGTGAACCGGCGGTAGACGAGCTTTTCGGAGAGGTCGTTCCACTTCACCAGGAACATGTAGACCTGAGGGGCAGAGCAGAGGCACTGCAGCTCTGTGGGCAGTCGGGACCCTGCACCCTGCTGCAGCCAAAGCCCCCAGGGCCCCTCAAGGATGTTTCCCTTCCAGATAAACTGTGCTTTACTCCCACCACTCACCCTCAGCACAGGCAGTGAGTGAGCTGGGTGCTGGGTAAGCTCAGCAGGGAGAGAGATGGCACAGAACCATGCAGATTGTTGGGAATCAAAGGGAGAAAAGCCATTTCTAAGCCTGTGAAGTAACCACCGTCTTGCAAAGATGTCCAAAATCTTGTGTTTGGGACATTCTGGTCTCTGGCTGCCTTGACCCCCCCTCCCAAAAAGGATGCTCCTCGCTACTCAACTCATCGGAGGGTCGCTGCGTACTCACATAGTGCTGGCTGGGGTAAAACCTTTTCTCGTAGCCCAGCAGTTCGATGTGCCGGATGAAGGGATCCCCCATAGCTGTTCCAGCCCTTGCTCCTGAATCCTCGGGTGTCTCGGTGACCTCTTCTCCCTTCTGCCTTCACACAGCTCTGCTTCACTGTTAAAAGTCCCTGGGAAAGCGGAAGTCCCGCTGCAATCGCACCCGTAATTGTTCATTCGCTGTGGTTTGTATTGAGTTGGCGTTTCCCGTGGGGAGTCTCCAGCCCAGCCCCTCCAGTGGCTCCAGGACTAGTGAGGAGGCAGCAGCGCGGAGGCCTCGGGGATTCCCTGGTGCCACCTCTGAAATCAGAGGACAGAGAGGGGTTGGGCCCAGGCTGGCTGCCCCGAGAGCCAAGTGTCCCCTCCAGGTGCCAAAGCTGCCCTGTGATGGCACAGGGCACCCCTTTGGCAGAGAGGTGACAGCCAAAGGGCAGGACAAGTGCCTCGGCAATGGGGTGAGGAATCTTCACCCTCTTGAGCAGAGCTGGATGAAGCACGTAACATGCTCCTCTAGCTCATGGGTGGCAGCACCACATGGCTCAGAGACCATCCTGCATTCCCAGGGCTGGTCAGGAAGCTGGGGGCGCCATGAAGGCAGGACAGGGCAGCCACAGGCTGCCCATGCAACAGCTCCTGCCCTTGCATCACCATTTTCTTTCCATCACCTGCAGCTTTCTCAAAATCTGCCACCAAAAGGCTCCCCTGAGTGGCTCTTGAGGACCTGAGCCAGCCCCACTGCCACAGCTCCGCTCACTGCCTTACCTGGCACAGGGCTGCATGGCAGCACCAACCACGGGTGGGGTGGAGATGGACCCCTGCCTCCCACTGGGAGAGCACAAGGGTCCCCAGCAAAGCCCCTCTGAAATGGTGGCGCACCAGCACCCTCCTCCTCAGCTCTCAACTCCAAGAAGAAAGTCGTGAAGGGATGCAAGGGCTGCAGGTATCAACCCTGTGCTGCTCATCCACAAGGTGCACCGGGAGCTGCTCCTTCATCCCCAGCCAGAACAGCCCTGGCTACAATGGGTGTGAGTACTGGGCTGTGCCCCAAAGCACCAACAGCTGGGGCTGCAGCATCAGCCCCCACCACCCTCATTAGCTGTAAAGGCAAAACACTTGTTCCGCTGCCTTAAGAAAATCAGATACCAACCCTGGCTTTCCCCTGAATCCCAAGCGTGATGCTTTGCAGGGGCGGAGATCAGAAATACAGTCATTTAAATCTGGTTTCCTTTTATATTAACATGGGGATTTCCTTGTATGCAAGGCAAAATTAACAACCAGTAAGATAGCTCTGGGCTGTGTGGATTCTGCTCTAATAGCCAGGCTTATGGAGAACCACCACAAACCTTGTCACAAAAGCTAATTTCAGAACTACAATTGTTTGTACTAAATTTGAATCTGCTTTAGAGACAACACATTACTGGAAACCACTTAATTCACATGTTCCTTCCTGCTTCCTCATTCCTTGTCTTGTGATGTGAGAAGGGAACTGGAACTTGTAGCTCTCTCTGCTGGTGAGGGGTTGGTTCACAGCAAGACACAACCAGGATGGGGACCCCTCACTACAAGAAGGGCATTGAGGGGCTGGAGCGCGTCCAGAGAAGGGCAATGAGGCTGATGAGGGGGTTGGAGAACAAGCCCTATGAGGAGAGACTGAGGGAACTGGGGTTCTTTAGCCTGGAGGAGATTAAAGGGAGACCTCATCACTGTCTATAAGTACCTGAAAGGAGGTTGTGGTGAGGTGGGTGTTGGTCTCTTCCCCCAAATGGCAGGCGGTAGGATGAGAGGAAATGGCCTCAAGTTGCACCAGGACAGGTTCAGATTGGACATCAGGAAAAATTTCTTCACTGAAAGGGTTCTCAGCACTGGCAGAGGCTCCCAGGGAGGTGGTGGAGTCGTCATTCCTGGAGGGGTTTAAAAGACAGGGAGATGAGTTTCTCAGCGATGGTTCAGTAGTGGACAGGCACGATTGGACTTGATGAACTCAAAAGTCTTTTCCAATCAAACAATTCCATGATTCTATGATGCTCTGAAAGGATGATACATGGCTTAGTGTTTCCTCCAGCAGACCCAGCATTACTAGGTGTCAGGAAGTGTAATTTTAGAGGAAACTTCTTGGAGGAGCAATGACACGTCTGACAAACAGCAGTTTATGGAGTTCATGAGCCGATTAATTTTCAGAAAATGACGCTGGCATTTGAATGCAGGACTTGATTTTTGAGAGACGGAGAACTTCCACTGGCCCCCAGACTGAGAGTTGGTAGCAGGGCTTTGCAGCAATGCACCCCAGCGAGAACCACAGATACGGCACTTACGCTGATGGATTTCAACCAAGGTTATGGGAAACGGAGTGCTGGGGGTTCAGAGTTTCTTAGGCAAAGGGGTGAACCTCTTTCCTGTAGTGCTCCACCAGTACCAACACCTCCTAGAAATTAAAAGCTGGAGAAAAGAATACTGCCATAACTGTATTCAAACCAAAATTTTGGATTTTCTTTGTAGTTTAAATTTAAGTTAATTCAGTTCAGAGCCCAGGGAGGCCTTGCCTATGCCACCGGGAACAAACTGCAGCACGTGCGAACAGTCTTAGATGATCCAACAGAGGATGCAAAAGTCACAACAGTGAAAGCCTGTTCAGTGAAAAGTTTTGTAAGTGGAAAACTTCAGATCCCAAGGGAAAAGCACTGGTCAGGAGCTGCACAACAGAGGTGCCGGCCCTCACCCGACATCTAGTGGTTACTGCTGTGAGAAAGCTGGATGCTGTGCTCGAGGAATATCGAGCTCCACTACGGACACCCTGTGCTACTTGAGTCCAAAACTCCTATTTCAGAGAAAGGAGCTGGGCGGACTTTCCATGTTCAGTGAACACGGGGAATCATGGAATGGTTTGGGTTGGAAGGGACCTCAAAGCCCATCCAGTGCCACCCCCTGCCATGGGCAGGGACAACTCCCATTGGGTCAGGGGGCTCCAAGCCCCATCCAACCTGGCCTTGAACACCTCCAGGGATGGGGCCTCCCCACCTTTGTGAAGAATTTCTGCTGCTTCCTCACCACAAAGCTGCTCTGCTGGAACAGAAAACACATTCATAGCTCTGGTAAGTAGTTGTAATTTTATTTATTTACTTGTTTATTAGTACAGCCAAGGCTTTTCAGCTCACTGAAAAGGTGAAAAGGTGTCATTTGACACCTGAAGAGTGACACACCTCATGTATTACTGGTTGGGAAATGAGGGAGTTTTATACATGGTCAAAATCTTACAAGTCTGCTACCTGTCATACATAGGGATAGATAACTTGTTAATATAAAATTGATATAAAGGTATAAATACTGGTGCAATTATTGTCAATCTCATTTCTCTCTACTGGATAGAACTCAAAACATCCAACACCAAAAGCAGCTTCAGTGCCGAGCACAATGCACCCATTGGCACTGCCGGTGGGACGGACACAACACCCCCCATCACACAAGGACTCCAGTAAAACCCCTGCATCAGTTCTCACTTCACTTTTTTCAGCTCCTGTGTGCGAAGGATCAGCAGGATGTCCATGCTTTGCTGTTACAGATGTGGCAGGAATCTCTTATTTTCACAGTTCTGTTGCGGTGATGCCTTGCCCTCGAGTTGAGGCGCTCACTAACAGCTCCATCGGCAATAAAGAGCCGGCACAGTGGTTCCTGAAGAGAGCCAAGAGAGAAGGAGGGCTGGACCAGCCTTTGCTTTTTGAAAAGGGGAAGCTGAGAGCCAGCTGAAAGCCGGGGAAAGCTGCATTCACTCATTTCCCATTCTAAACATTTTCAGCAGCAACCGCAAACCTGGCCGTTGCCCTGATAACAACCAGTTCCTGAAGGGATGCTAATGGAGCACGTTAAGAGTAATCAGCAGCGACAGCGGTGGTTATGCTGTGGGACAGTACCCAAACAGGTGTAGTGAAGTCCATGGCCTCGTTGCCCCAAGGGCTGTTTGCAGAGGCAGGACGGCAGCGTTGCCATCAGTCACCACTGGCTCCCACCTGGAGAGCTGGAAGGTGCAACCAGGATGAGCGCTTTCAAAATGACTCAGCATGGAGCCAACCCTGCTCCTACTGACAAGGTCTGAATATTTAAGTGGGAGACTTCGATCTGAATGGAGCAATTGTGAAGATGCCAGCACACATCCCACAGCTCTCCCTTGCCTCCGGAATGAGACAGCGTGTGCTGCTCTGAATTCATCCACTGAATGTCAAGCTGCTCCCAAGGAATAGACACTACGTCCAATTGAATTTAAGGCTTCAAAATGTTCCTTGAAGATCCAACAACCTCGCTTACCCGGAGCTGGATTTCTGTCTGAAAGGCACGACTGGAACTTCCTTCCTTTTGCTGGAACGACTAACCAGGCTCCAGCATGTTCTACTGCCCACAGAATCCATGCTAGAACTCAATTTGTTGTAAAATAGGTAAATGTATGCTGCATGGACAGTCATGGAAACCATCAGGAAGGTCTGTATTTCTTGATCAAGGAATAAATTTACCCTTTGTCCATAACGCAGTCATCCCAAACTCAGGCCAATAAAAGAGAAACCTTTGTAACAATCATCTCTATCTTCTCTACAGAGGTCATGGTACAGCCAGAACTTTACAACTCTAATTGTTTGTGAAACTTTAAAAAAAAGGCATACGAGTCCCTTACATGGTGTGGGGTTAACCGGGACGATAGACGAGTTCCTCAGGGACATGGTTTAGTAAGGAGACAGGCACAGTTGGACTCGGTGATCTCAGAGGTCTCTTCCAACCTTATGATTCTTTGATTCTATGATAGAGGACGTAACTTTTGACACAGTAGGCCTTACAGCAGCTTGCAGCACACATCTCATAACTAGTTCTGGATGAACAGAGAGTTCTCCCCCAGCTTGCCGGAGAAAAGCGTGCTCCGATGTTCATGTGAGCTTGGCCTACGTTAGGACTGCAGAGCAGACCCATCATAGACAAACCACAGGATATTCCGATAGAACTCACGCTTACTACTTTGAATTAACAGAACAAAATATACCTGGGTTTAATTTAAATTGGTTCCTAATCCACAGACTGGCATACTGGCCATTCCAAAGTCCATCTCATTAATGCCTACTAACGGTCAAGTGAACCAGTTTATCTTTTATTTATGAAAAACTTGAATTGTGACAGATACCATAGGAAAGATTAGTTCAAATATACAGATATTATTGTCCAATCAGCCGTTAAATGAGTAAGAATCAAAAACGAATTTTTTTTTCTTCCCTTACTTGGAGGAATTCTTCATTAAAAAAGCTGAGATGCATTCAGATACAGTGAAATTCTGCTTTATTGGGAAATGTAGACAGCCTCTGTTAAGTCCTTGTTGATTTTCATCCCCGTCATCTTGCCATGATCCTCGTCATCATCCCCATCATCTCTGCATTATATTTAGTCCTTATAATATATTCCGAAGTAAAACCAGCCATTCCAAATCTACAGTCATTCTTTGCTTTAAGTCAATTCACAGAACTGCTGAAAAAGTAGACATTTCTATCTAAAAGTAGAAAAAAGGTTCGTATAGAAGGTACTTCTCTTATACAATTATATTACACAGCTCGGGACAGTCCGGCAGGCTTCTGCCTGAGTAAGAAAAACCACAACAGAGAGACTGTTTCATTACAGCTCTGTATATCATCACAGTTTCTAACAGTTGGTTTGAATAGTTTGCATCGCCTTTCTGAGTTCTTCAGGCCTAGAGTCAGAAAACATGCAGAACCAGAATGTTGCTATCAATAAACATGAGATAACACATGTGCTTGAGTGGTCCCCGTAAGAATTTAACTCAAACATTTCTTTTAGCATAAATGTAGTGGATGGCTCAAAGCACCCCGAACCCAAACCACTGCAGCACCAAACTGTGCAGCCATTGCCCGGATAAAACTCACCTTCAATGGACATGCAAGGTCTACCACGTTGGGTCTGGTTCTTGCTTTATTTGAGAACTTTCTTCTGTTTCTGTGATACCTATTGAAAAAGCAGTAATGAATGAATGAAAAAGGGAACTTCTCACCTCATTTTGTTGTTATTGTTGTACTTTAACATTAGGGAGAAATTTTTCACAATGAGGGTGGTGAGACAGTGGCACAGGTTGTCCAGGGAGGCGGTGGATGCCCCCTCCCTGGAGGTGTTCAAGGCCAGGTTGGACAGAGTCTTGAGCAGCCTGGGCTGGTGGGAGGTGTTCCTGCCCATGGCAGTCGGTTGGAATTGGACGATCTTTAAGGTCCCTTTCAACCCAAACCATTCTGGCCAGGAACACTTGGGGAGGTGTTTCTCAAGGATCTGGTTTAGCAGTGGACAGGTACGGTTGGACTCGATCTCAAAAGCCTTTTCCAACCAAGTGCTTCTATGATTCTGTATTCTTGGACAATAGGAAAGCTGGCTCTTTTCCAGAGCTTAACTTCTGGAAGAACAACAATATCCCCCTTCCCAACAGAGAATATTCAGGCCAATATGGCAGTCAAATTTCCTGATGATGGCAATCATTCACTTGCATAAATCGTGGAAACCACTGCGCTAAATAACTCCATGCATCGCTCAGGATATGAGCAATCACCCATGGTCTATATATAGTCATGACTCACCAACCCAGAACAACAATTCATGAAACTCATTTATAAAATTGTTTGAATAATAACTTTTGCTGCAGTGCATTTTTCACATGATGCAGCACGATATTAACACAGACGAAAAAATGTCCTGGGAACCACTAAAAACCGTTTTTTTTCTTTCAGTTGACCTGTCTCGTTTGAAAAAAGAAATGCAACTTTGTTCAAAATGACTTAAAAATAATTTTTTATAATAACAGAAGACTTACCTCCTGCAGACACTTCTATTTGGCTTGGGTCAGCTGGCTCTTAAATGAAAACAATGAGTCAAATAAATATGAATATAGTTACAACAGCATCACACCAGTATCTTAGAAAAATCAGGGCAATTAAGTTTTCCATGACAAAAGCGCCACATTTCTTCTCCTATGATCGGACACAAATATCTTGGTCTGAGATAAACATGTTTATCTATAGGGTCTGCAGCAAAATATAAAAAAACACCCCAACATTTAATGCCTTACACAAACACTTTCTCTTCCAGGTAGGGCTCATCGTATGACCAAGCCCAAGCAGAACAGAACGTGCATTTGCACAGAAGATCCCAAATTCGGACCAGCTTTACTTAAACCACTTCAATATAAAACTGGATTTACAAATTAAGTCACCACTTCTGGTTAGTGTTCTCCTTAATGACAAACAAGTGTGTTTTGGGGGTAAGTGGGAAGGTGCAGAACAGAGGGCAAAAAGTATGTTTGAACTCCATAATGCTTCTATTAGCTGTGTTGATGGATTAAAGCCATTTGACCTCTTTAACACTGCAGTGAGTTAAGGACAGACTACAGCAAGTTCACTGATCAGCAGCAGCTGTTTTCCTCCCTCCCACCACCTCCAAAGGGAAAGGAAGGAGCCACTCATTTCCATCGTAATTATTTCCACCAGGTAAGTGTCTTTTACCCTTAAAGTGTTTATCAAATGCTTTCTCTTAGTTTCCCAGTCTCTTTGAGTACCGGTTTATTCAATCAATTGCAGAAGCCTTCCTGCACTACACCAATGCGGAATACACACTTTTAAAAGGTCTACAATGTTACCCAAGCGAACTTCACCTGCCTGAACATCAACGTGGCGCAGACACACGCACATACTTTGAGTCAGCAGACATCAATAAATGGATACTGAACTGGTTTTATATATCGCCCCTACTAATCCTTCTTTTTAGCTCATTCATCCTCTGCAATATCAAATCAAGAATATGCCAATGACAGCTTGAAAGAAGAAATGGCTGTATTAACTTATTCATATTTAATAGCTATAAAAGTCACCATCACACATCGTCTGTCAAAATAAAATGGCTCATCGTGAGCAGTGCGCACCCACGCCATGACTACCAATGCTGCCTGTCAATGAAACCAAGAACCCCGCACCCCACCCCTTCTGCAAGGACGCGCGTCACGCTCTGCCTCACCTGGCGGTACCGGAGCTGCTGCTGGTGGTGGTGGTGGTTCTGCTTCAGCTTTTTCCATCAGCTCTAAGATTAGACATGATCACTGTTTAACTTCACAATGAAAATGGTCCACGTGTAATACAGTGGCAATCTTAATTCTTGACTCTGCAAAGCCTGAAACTTGTTGCATGAATAGGTTACCAACGCTTGTGATTGAGCTGCAGTTCAATATTTATTATTACAGAAAAAACATTCCCTAACTTGCCTGCAAGCACCAAAAATTTCTTTGCATGTTCTTGCATGTTCCTCAGAACAAAGATAAGGCTTTATATCTTCATAAGCAGTAGGCTCAAAGCCTTCCAATCATTAGCTTTGGTATCTATCAACATCAGATAATTTTGATCATAATTAATTGGAAGGACATGGATACAGCAGAAAAATCATACTTCAATGCTCAGTCTGCTCCTCCAGTGATGGAAGATGATTGGATACCTGTGTTCTTACTTGGTGTCTTAGCTAGCCTCAGTCCCACCATGTGCTGGCAGTTACGCTGCATAGACAGCAGTTATTAAATTCTTTCCTTTCTAATTCCCTTCTCTGGACGTGCTAGCACACATTTACCTGTCTGGAAGGTTCCCTGTTACAAAGCGATCTCCTTCCTACCTAAGCAGGAGTGCCTAGGACTGGTGAGCAGGCCACTGTGGGCTACCAGTACCTTCCTGAAAGCGCCTCACACCTGCAGTGCAGAGCCCTCAGCACCTTAGCTGGGCTCTGCTGGTGGCTGGGCGCAGGTGACCGAACGCTGGCCTACGGCTCAGGCTGGGTAAGGCCAATCTAACAACAGAGGGTTACCCGGGCTCTGAATTTCTGATCTGCCATTGGCTCAGGAAAAACACAACACAAGGGATGCTGTAATGACAGCATTTTTGCAGTTTGTTTTTTCTCTCACAATTATCTCAGGCAACTGAAAACACCAAGACCTTTTTTTCTCCCCCAAATGATCTCATTACCACGGCCAAACTGGCCACGGCACTTCAGGTAACGCCCTCTGCCTTTCTAAGCTGTTACAGGTTCAGCAGTGCAGAGGATTTTTCGCACGGACATGGTTGTGCAGCTACTGGAAAGTTCTGGCTTATTGACTGCTCCTGTGATGGATCCAAACTAAACCGCACTCTCTTGCAAGTCTGCTGCTCAGTCAGGGTCCTAAATCTCTTGGGGACTGCAGCTGAAAAATATAAAATCACCGTCTTGTATTTTCATATAAAAGTTAATGCTAATCTTACACTGTTCTACAAATTTATCACTCTGCTCTCTATTTAATTGCCCATGTTTAGTCAGGAAGCTTTAGTGAGACACACGCAGAAAAAGTGTTAAGTATAGAACTTAACCACTGTGGTGCATCTGCTCCTAAGCCAAAATGTAGAAATCAAACTATAGCAAGTTACAAAAGTGCATTTGCCATTGGTGTTTCTGACATACTTACGATTGTTAATCACAAGTCCTGAAAACGGTCTGTAAAAAAATAAAAATAAAAAAACTAATAAAATAACAATTGACTGATTCTGCACTATCCTGCACGGGGTCTCCATCCCACGGCATCCTCCCCTCATGGTTCAGAACAGAGGTCACACTCAAAAATGAGCAGAAAATCAAACAAATGAGAAGGACCCATCATAGCAGCTCTTAGGCACCATGGTTTGTTCAGCAGGATTTTGAAAATTAACATACACTGGAAGATCTAAATCCTTCCTTAGGTCACAGCTAATTAACGAGGGAGTCACCTCTTCCTCAGAGCTCAATTAAACAAAACGGATCAAGACAGAGTCCTTTCAGTTAGAACTATTTATGGCTGAGGGTGGAGAAATCATAGAATCATAAGGTTGAAAGAGACCTCTCAGATCACAGAGTCCAACCGTCAATTCAGATGCCTTGGTAAAATATATTTCAGGAATGTATCTCTATCTAAAGCTTCTAGACTCCTGTGGAGCGGTCTGTGGTCTGAGAAGTTACATATACTGACTCATTCTTACTTTTAATTTCTGAACTTCTGATTTCGAAGTTTCATCTATTCTGCTTCATGCACACAAATACACTTCGTGCACAGATGTGTGCATATATCTCTGCAGACACACACACACAAACAAAATTCACTTATATTGTAACTGGACAATATTCTATTTTTATATACTGTAAATAAAGTTATTTTGTAGGAAAAAATCCCATTTATCAAAGAGCTTACCTTAACTCAGGAATTTTAACACAACTGAAATACTTGAATATTAATACTACTACAAACACATCATTTACTGTCGAGAGGTAACGAGCTCTGGACCTGTCTCAAAGCTTGATTCAACAAATGGGAGAGCAAGGTCCACAACACTGCAGGACTCCAGACTACAACTAGATTTCACCTCAAAAGACAGCTTGCTGTTATCTGAACTATTAATATGCCCTTTGTTGCACTAAATTGGACACGTCCTCCCAAGAGTTACCGTCCTCATGCACACTATGAACACCTGGGCTTCATTTGACTTAACGTGTTGTTTCCAAAAGAGTCAACAACTCCCACTCTTTATAGATGCTCCACAACTCCTGTTCTTTCCACTCTCGATTTATTCAAGCTACAGGGCTGTCCTCACAACCTCTGCACGGTCTCATCAACGTCAGCTACCTACCGAACAACAGTGAATTTGATAAATTCTGCTGATTCCAAAATCTTCCTCATGGAGCTGATTTCCAGATAACTGGGAGCTTTAAAGGTCACGCCAGGAGGCATCCCATCTACCACCACACAGCCAGGGTTGACAGTGATTTTTCTGTAGGGGACTTTCACTGGAAAATTCATGCCAATGGCTTCACCTAAGAGAGAGAGGTCACATTTATTTTCAAGTCTACATATTTGTAGTTACATTGAAGAAAATGTCCTCATAAAATTAAAAAACTATCTATCAGATCTGAAACTGAAAATCCATTTGACAATTAAACCATTATGTGACTATGAGAGTGTTAGTCACAACTCAGACTCTCACTATAGAAAGAACCCAGATTCCATTTTACTAGAAAAGGTACAAACCAGGACATCTAAGGAAAGAGCTACACAAAGGAAAAGAAAGCACTTCCTGCACAAAAAGCAATTCAACACAGCACTACTGAAAGGCTTTCAGGTAAAGAAACTCAGGTCATTATTGCCACACAATGCAATTACAAAGAAAAAATAAACAAAACTATACACAACAAACAGGTTAAGTTGCATTTTAAAAATTACTCCAGCCCCAAGTATTGAGAGATCAGGACTACAAAGCCCTAAGAATAATCAGGGTTTGCCAGCAAAATAAATATTTTATCCATGTTTACACAGAAAGAAACAAAAGAGGGGGAACATAAAGCAGTCTACACCCTTGGGATTCTCTGTGTTAAAAACAAGCAACCTACTTCGCTAATGAAGGATTCTGTTTGAAGTCAAAGCATGACATTCATATAGAATTCTCAAACTTGTTCATTTTAATGATCATACATCTCATCCACTGTGATGATCCAGTAACTTCAATATGAACAACATTAATTGCATTCACACCTATGCAAAAATGGGGAGTAAGAAGCAATTACCAAATTTCCGGCTAAAAAGATCATTTACTTGCTCTCTCAATTGTCTGGCCTTCTCTACTTTTGACAGTCGCTCACTTTCATCATCTGGAAGAAATAGAATTGTATCAGAATTAAACAGATTTATTTCCCCCCCTCTCCGAGCTTGTTTATCATTGTGGGTAGATCTAAGGGCTTCGAAACGGCACCGTCTGTGTTCCTGGTTTAAGCACTAACACAGAATCGTACAAATACACAAAACCAGATGGTTGTTGAGAAATCAGTGAGAAGCTTCGAAGTATTTACTTGACCAACGCTAGATTTGCGATCTGGAAATGATTTTGTAAACCACTCTAAAATCATCAATTGCATTTTATTTTCAGTAAACGTAACAGTAGGGAAAGGCAAAAGCAAAGCAACATCCAGTAGACACCAGAGCAGGCAATGTTCCTCATATTTTCTAATGAAGGCAATACATGCTCGAGAAAGTAGTAAATGATGTTTTTTAAGACAAAGCAGTCTTAACTTTGCGTAGTTACTCAATTCAGTCCAAGTCTTCATTTCTTGAAGTTGCCAAGAATGATGCAAATCAGTATTTAATTCAGTACATGAGAAAAAAGGGAAAAATAGGCATATTCCTTAACTAGGGGCTGGGCCAGGAAGATTCTAGAGATGTCAATGAAGAAATATTCATGAAATATAGAAAATATTTAACATCTCAGGAAAAACAGAATGCTGAATTATGTTCTTTGTTGACTGCACTTGCATTTGAGTGAACCAGCTTGACTGTAGGAAAAAACTTCACCACACTAAATAAGTGTCATGAAGAGTACTGACTGTAAAAGCAGAGAGTACACACCTGGTATGGTGATTTGAATGATGTTAAGATCTTCAACCCCTGCAGCCGTGTTCACCTCTGTGTTTGTTGTGGTGCTTGCTGTATTGGCCATATTAGTGGAGTTATTTTTTCCTAAAAGTAAGGAAATTGATTTAAAAAACATTTGCAGAGAGCCGAAATCTCGAATGTCACACGCAAAGAAAATATCGCAAAATAACAGATATTTGAGAAGATTTCAAAGCAGATCCAGTTCCATTCTCAAAGTGGGAGCAGCTTCCAATAAGATACACGTATTGAAGGTCCACACTACTCTGTCTTTCCAACCCAAGAGGAGAAAGAACTAGATTAAAGAAAGAGCTAGATTAAAGACAATACTAATATTTATCTAGCTGGTTTTCTAGAAAGATTACTAAGAAAAGAAAAAGAAGAGTATGTGGAGCATGTGTTTCAGTATTTTTATTAACACGAAAATCACGGCACATGTGGTTAATTCAATAACACCACCTGATCCATGTGCTCACTGCATGCACACACAGAATTCCCTTACAGTCGTATTTGTGAGCCACTGTCCAGTGGCACAAACTAACACAGTTCAAGAAAATCAGCAGAGTTTTGCCAACCCATAGTAACAGATGAGAATGACTCAAAACATTTAATCCCTGTCCTGTCTGCCGCAGTTTTGTACTTGCTGTTGGCGCTCCTGTCTGTGGAACACTTGAGATTCCAACAAGCTACATTTTAGGGGCAAATCTCTACACCTAAATTACTCCTGTGAATCACACCTTACTTGATAAAAGGTAGGAAAGAATACATGAAAGACACGATTATTGTGAATAACTTCTGAAATATGCTCCCTTGCTAAAGCTGTATTCAAACTCTAACTCATAAGTGTTAAGAGTTTTTCCCATCTTAAAAACAAACAAACCAACCAACAATGCAGGATGAATATTTCAGGAATTCAGTAACACCACGCAGCTTTCCCGATTTGTATTTAATGGTGAAAAGAATTCTCTAGAATGCTAAGCAGTTGCAAAACTCACTTTGGGGGCTTCTAGCAGAATTCTCCTTCACAGCTGCCTCAAACATCTCAGGCCTGCAAACAGATCAAACATTTCATGCACAATCATAAAACAACATTTATCACCATTAAATAAAATGCAGTTTTCAAATAGTAATTTATTAAAACCAGGAACCACGTGATAGCCTCCTCAGCCCAACCTAAGGCCAAGTTCATGACGGTTGAGAGGCTCTGCAACTTCTCTTGCCACTGTTTCTACACTGGCACATGAGTATCTACACCTACTCTAAACAAGACAAATAAATTCTTACACCCCCCAACATATGAATCTGCTCTTCCCGGCTCTTATCACACTGCCAGTAAGTTCTATGAGTAACCCAAAAGCGCTCCACGCAGTAGGAACTAAATTAGTGATGTGATAACTGAAATGGGTTAAGAAATCTGGACTCGCTCTTCCTCCCAAAACAGACTGTGTCTTTCAGAACAAATTAATTACAGTATCTTGCTCCAACTCTAAAGGAGCTTTCTGACCATTTCCTCATTCAATTAAAATATTCGAGTAAGTAATTTAGCAGCTCGGCAGCAGAGTTTCATTTTTTGGTCTGCATTTCAGTTCTGAGGATAAATTATCACATATGGGAATCTTACTTTTTAATAACAAATTTTATCTTAGATCTGTTTCTCAGGATCTTCTCTAGTCTTGGAATTCCAAAAGTAGAAGGTCGGCGGAACGGCACCCCCTCAGGTAGCCCTTCCACGTAGAAAACCTCCGGGAAGGATTCGAACAATGCAAACGGCACCTTCACTGGTTCAGTCAGCCCCAGCGCTTCCCCTGCAATGCAACAGAGCAGGTAAGCTACCAGCTGAATAACTGATGTGTACAGAGAGAAGGAAAACCTCCAGTATAAACGCTATATAATAGTCAGCCTGTACAGACTAGATTGGGTGAAACCCGCAGGCTTTGCCTTTCTTGGTAACAGCTATGAGTAGGCAGGAAGACAATTAACAGCCTTAAACATAACTCATCCTGTTGCAGTAAATCTGATCATAATTTGCTGTTGAAAATTCATAATTTGCAGCCAGCTCGTGCCACTGGCTTGGTCTGCATAAAGGACTATCCCATTTGTGCTCCGCTTCATCACAGGCAATGCGCTCTGTCTTTGTCTCCGCTACAGAATAGCACCAAGGGCAGGTAAGATCAGTGCTCTTGTTCCAAAAACCGCCCACGGAAGAGTAATGAGAAGTCATTATTTCCAAAAGTTGTTAGTTTCCAAACAGCCTGCACTAGCAGAAGCACTGGGATATGACAGAGCACGTCTCTCTAGACACCACCCGTAAAGTATTGAGCCATGCAGAGGCTGAAGTCATTCTAAGTCTCATTCATAAGCAGAGAAGAAAGCTTGAAAAGATGTGCCAGGATGCAGAGTCACTATGCTTCTGGTTCACTAAAGAAGCAGTAATCCAACCACAACTTCTCCATTTCCAAACCCAAATAAAATAGTGGAAGTGTGACACAGAATTGCAAGCAACCTACACGAGAACGAACTCAAATGAGAGATTTCCTGGAGTACACAAGGATTGCACGACCTTTGGAATAAACATGTGAACATATCTCTCATATGTCTAACCACATGTTCCTAAGTAAGACATCTCACTAAAGAAGAATCAATAAACTTACCACATTTTTCATTAAAAAGATTTTCGACTTTCTGCTTTAAGTCAGTAATTTTGGCATTCCACGCCTCTGCCAGGACGAAATTGGAAGAATTAAATCAACACTGACACAATGAATCACTCCTTGAAGAATATTGTAATAAATGTTTAATAAATTATTATGCTTGATAATGATTTACTATGACAGTAAAATGCAAAAAATGGCTTTCATTCTGCAAAGGGCACCGAAACGTTCTGCTGCCGTCTAAACCTATATTCACATCAATCCTCATTCTCTAAAGCCTTGAAACGTAGTGCTGCTAGATAAAGCAAGGGTGATTAAAACTGAAATTAATCCAAGAGTGAACCAAATTTACAGTATCAGGCAGCATAAAATTTACCCATCTGAGTCAGCATGAGTTGCAGAATGTTCAGCGATGCAGCCCTGGAACGTAGGTTCTCTCTTGAGAACCACTAACTCTGCCACAGCTTCACCTTCAAGTGGGGAGGATTCAGTGTGGTTTCCAACAGCGATTAGCAGTAACCCCTAAACTGCTTTACCTGTGGCTGCACGAAGTGTCCGTAGCTGCTCTACAGAACCGAAAACTCAGTCCAGAGTTTGAAAAACTTGCAGGTTATTTAAAAATGCCCAGGTCTAACGATTACCAGTAAATCCAAGAAAAATGTGCACTAATCTGAATACGAATACTACCTGTGACAAAAGGTATCAGTATCTTATATTCATTCTCTACTGGCTCAGTAGAAGCAAAGGATTCTTTGTTTCACATTGTATGACCACATGGCTAAGAAGAAAGCATGGGGAAAGTATAATAAAGCAAATAATGGAAGACTCTTACGTAAGTATAAGCAGATAAACTCAGAATGTGAGGATGCTGAACAAAAAGGTATTGTGAGGCTTAGGAAGTGCTTACAGTTACTCTGAACACAGACATTCATCTCACTTGGCTATGAGGAATTTATCTGGCTTGCAAACGGACCCTGTTTTCAATGCAAAGATTCCTGTGCCCACTGCACAGACAGCCCTGGCCCTCCATGGCTAAGAAGCTCCAGCCCAATGCTCACAAACACAACTACACGGCTTCCAGTCCCACCTGGCTTTTCCTTCGCCGACTTTCCAGAATTGGGGAGGTCTATAACAGCAATCTTGCCAAATCAGCTCCAGTAGATGACAGCTTACTAACGTTAGTTCAAATCCTCCCTAGTTCCTACGTGCTGCTGGGCAATCTCTGCACAGAATGTTCAGTATTTCGAGTTTGTGGAGTGCTTATTAGGCTTCTGCATTGTGTCAGATCTCAGCTGGGTTTATGCGCTCTGGTAGAACTGTGCACCAGCCAAGTCCTTCACGGGGCTGCAGCTCTGTGAAAATACAGAGCAGCAGGAGCTTAACGGGTCTGATTCTGAACCTGAGTTAATGTGATCTAATGTGCTGCATTGGTACAGCATCCTCCAGGATTTCTCCAGCGCAGGTTATTCTACGTGATGGAAACGTGAATGTACACGAAAACAAGACCTGCAGTCATTCACCACCTGCAGAATATAATGTGAATTCAAAGCCTCTCTGATATGTAGTCACCAGAATTTTCAATGCCAACATTAACAGAATGTATGTGCACTAATTCCCACAAAACTTACCAAATGAAAATTCTCTTCCTCGTGGCTTGAAACTCACACTGGACCCATTGGTTTGAGAAGTAGTTCGACCATCTGTTGTTTGTGGTTTATTAGGACCTGTAAAAAGACACCACACACACGTAATGTAGAGAGCAGAAGCACGCCATCATACGAAAAAACCGACACATCAAACTTGATTACTAGAGAAAACATAGCTTCTGGATCAAGAGTGGAATAAAACATCCCCAAATAAGTTCTTCTAGAGTTGTATTTAAGTGTTCAACACTACTGATCAAGTCTGCCTTTTCTCTCTTGCAGACTGCATCGGTTCCCACACCTCTGCTTGGAATAAGACGCCCAAGAAAGCTGTCAAGCCCCAACATTTTACATAACCATCATCTGCACAGAATCCAGTATTAATCAGAAATGAAAAATAAAACTGTTTCTACATTGAAGTGTATCTGGAGATCTGAAATGAAAATGAGTTTGCTACATGAGGTGCACTAGAAGTTAATTATGGGCTATAAAAACTGAAAAGAACAGAAGCACATGAGAAGAATATTTAATGATATTTCTTCCATACCTTCTTCAACAGTAACTTCTATTTCTGGGACATTTGAATTGCCTGCAGGACTTTGTGACCTTTTTGAACTCTTTGGGCTCATTGCTGGAAGTCAATACAAAACAAAGGGTAACGCACAAACCTTCTATAATGTATATCCTCCACAGCTAATGAAAAACCAGCTGTGTTCTGAAAATTCCAACGGACTGAAGCATCCCTTGTGTCTGTACTAAGTACAGTTTGCGTTGGAAGGACTGAAGAACACAGAGACACTCCCAGCCTTGAAAAGTAGGTTTAGGAGTCTTGAAAAAGACAGGGATCACACCTAAATTTCCACTTTAGAACAGAAGACTTTGTTGTTTCTAAGTGCGAGGGACAGCTCTGCTGCTTTTTATTATCTAAATAACAAAATCATTAACTTGTGAATTTTTTATAGACAAGTGAGACTTAAAATACTTTATCTTTTATTATTCTCTTACAAAACTTTATTGCTATTTACTTCAGTTCACAGCTCTTTTCTTTAAGTAAAGAAAAAGGTGGATACATTTATGTTTTGAGTAACTTTTTCAAATAATGGCAGATTTAGAGGTGACTATGCTAGATCATGTTAAATAATGCCTATAATAAAAATACACTCGTATTTTTCAATGACAAAGATCTCTCAGTCTGCTAAGGAAGCAGGAATTTAAGTATTTATGAATTGATGGCAGTGAATAAGACTTAATTGCTTACCATTAATGTTTATTTTACTAGCCAGCCCCGGAGGCAAATAGGAAGTGACAAGCTCAGGTCTAAAAGTTGAACAGAACACGATCCAATCAATTACACATGTGAGAAAAATAATACAGCAAAATGTTACAAATTTCTGGGAATTCGAGTTCAAATTTACAGAATACCAGCTCTCTATAACAAAATTCTGCTAAAGCATGGGTGACTCTCCATCTGCTCTAACCACAAGAAGTCAGAAAACATAAAGCTACATTTTCCCCTCTGTAATTTTCTTCTGGGTTTATTTAAAAAAAAATAAAGAAAAAGAAGGACAAGAGCTTGCAGGTACAGGGCCATTTTCCCCCTAGATCTTTGAAGCATGAAACACACAATTTATACATCTATATAAATTTAATAAGGAAGGAGAATCCTTTTACGAGATAAAACATACGTGCAGAAAGCTCTTTCTGTTTCATGGAAACAGATTCTGGGTAGCATTTAAAGCCTAATGTTGCTTCAAAGAAAATCAGAAGCAAAAATAACTGAATTACAAACATACCTCTTGACAACAAATTTGATTTTGCTGCTCCCACGGACAATTCTTTCAAGGCGTGGAATCCCAAACCACGTGGGGCTCCGAAATGGGATTCCTTCTGGCAAACCTTCGACGTACAAGTACTCAGGGTTTGATTCAAACACGGGATAGGGAACTTTCACGGCCTCTGAAAGACCCAGAGCTTGGGCTGAAAATAAAGATTCAATGGTAGTTTACACACTCAAATGGCTGGTATTTTATCTCAAGTGATTTTAAGAAGCCTGGCTGACAGAAGCTCTACTGCCCAGAGATAATAAAAAACCCAAGAGAAATACTTAGACTTTTTTATTATTTTCTGTAGCATAATTGCAAAGGGTGACTTTATCCATCTTATTACAGGTAACATCTAAGGCTGCAGTGCCTAAAATATTGATCTGAGAACTTTTATTCATCCAAAACCTTTTTGTGTACGTGTTGTCATCTCCATCGCACAACTGAAAAACTATGGCCTGGGATGTTGCTAGAAAGTGATTTATGTCAGTTACAGGGAAGAGCCAGTAAAAACTAGGTGAGAGGAGTCAGCATTTCCACCTCTGACCCAGCACGGTTCTGATGTTTAAATGAGTAAACACAGAACTCATTACAGAGGAGTTTGAAAACACAGCAGCATTAATTATAAAAGAGTACATATAACACGTATCTTACCAAACTTCGTATTAAATATCTCTTCCACTTGCTTTCTTAGCTTTGTGATCCTGATGTTCCAATCTTCTTTGACTGCAAACCAGAAATGGATATATGTCACCCAGTTCTAGACAAAGAGGTAACCTCGAACACATTTATTTCAACATCTAGCACCACAATCACACCTGAGTAGACAAGGACGTGCAATGAATAATTATTATTAATGGCAGCTCAAATGATAATCCTAATTCCCTCTACATGATGGAAAATCTATTTAAATGTAGTTACAAATCCAAAACTTTGCCTCATCTGGGAGAACTTGTTCTTCAGAGCCTTTAGATGCAGGAAGGAATTATTCCAGTGGCCCTTACAAAGTTGGAATTAATTAATCACAATGTGTAGGAATAACACTCTTTAGAACAGAAGACAAGGATGTAAAGAGTGCTTTGCTAAACATTTTGATGAGCATTAAAAATAATTTTCAGTCTAGTTCTCTATTATAAACAGAAGTCAATTACAGGAGCGCTAGCCAGAGCAATTTGTAGCTGAGGTGGGGAAGCAAGCCAAGGACACCAGCAACAATAAAAAGCACTACTTTTCTGACAAACAGCATAATTCATTCATTTTCATCATAACCCACAAATAACAATTAACTGCTTCTGAGCTAATACCATTCAGAGTTCTAGAAAATAGGCATGAAGAAAACTGTATGGAAATTTGTTGTTTCCAAATAGTACTCTTGACTAACAAATTACCTGATCATCATTATTCCTGGCTTCTTACACTGTCAAGCAAGATGCATGCCTCTTTTTTGCAATCTGGCCTCCTTATTTGATAGATCTGATAGGTATTTAATCCCTCCACGAGTGTTTATTCTTATGCACAGGTTGTAGTCTCACTAGCAAAGGAATCAGACTAATCTACTTTAAAAAATTAAGATGTCATTAGGAGGCTAACTGTTGAGGGCACCAGATTACTGCTTTGCAACAGAGTGATATTTTGCTTAAAAAAAGTAAAGTTTGCTAATATTCTTTAGCAACAGAAAGCAGCGAATCTGCAGTAAGAGGATACTCAGCCCTTGCCTGGAAAAAACGGCTGTCGCTGGGCTCTAACTCAGGAGAACATTTCCTGTGTTTAGCTGTCCGGTGTCAAACCTTGCACTCAGGTAAGCTTTGTGGGCACTGATAACACCAAACTCACCTATAAGTTAATGAACAATGTAACTAGTACAAACAGAAATGTTATTCTGAAGATTCAGACAATGTGAGGTTTAAGAATCACGGCCACTGTGTGCCAGTTCTTTCAGAAAGCGGATTTTATTCCCTGTTTTTATTGCTGTCATTGGCACCGGCTGTTATCAGCTCCTTGGCAAAGTGTTGGTTATATTGTCAAATTTGACAACACTCGGCGTTTGGGCAACAAAACAAATAAACCAATGCTGCCTGTTCCTTCTGCTCCACACTGAACAGTCTTTTCCACCCTCTTGCTGAATGAGCGTTCTCCTAAAATCCAAACAAAATCCACAACATGTTGCAACGATGTAAGACGACTATTAATTAAGCGATTACTAAATCATACTCTGTCCTTTCTTTTCTGCAGAGAGCTCAGCACAATTGTGTCCTGGAGCGGCAGTTTGCTTATCCAGTCAAACGTGTGTGTGGTCTTGGTTTGTGTTATTACAGCTGGCAGATTCCGACTCTGAATCGTACACTTCTGGAGCAAGGAAGTACCAACACACCAATCCAGAGCATTCAATTATCTCAGGAAAACCAATCTGGATTCTCTCCTGGTGTTCAAGGCACTTCACACTTACAAGAAGTCATTACAACTCCTTACCATGAGGCCTGAACAAACAGTCCAGCAAAGCCAGCTTTGAAAAGCTCAGGGGCTCTGGAGCTCCGATTCAGGCCAGGACAAACTCACGCTCTCCCGGCTGTGAAGAACATCCATTCTGCTATTCAGAGACAGGTGGACTGCACCACCATCCCTGTTCGTAATGATCCCTTTATTCTTTCCAGACCTCAGGAAGAGCATGCCAGCACACAAGGGTGACTTCTTGAAAAATGTTACATTGATCCAAACTTGTATCCCCACCAATCTTCTCCATTCCCACTCGGAGACAGCACCAGTCTTACCTGGGGTGTTCGACTTGGGCTGAGTAACTTCGGTTGAGGGGAGAGTTAGCAGCTCTGGCCTGCAATCGGAAAGTGAATCATCTACCCGTTCTTGACACCAATTAAATACTGAAAAGTGTGGATTTTTCTGTTACATCTCTCACACTTGTGCAAATGCTACAAAGGCAGTTTGGAAGGCTTGTCTGGATTGCAAATATCCACTTTATAATGTAGAATATTTAAGCGACTTATTTGGTGACTAGAAACTGAATGCTTCCCAACTTAATGAAATGGCCTCAAGTTGCACCAGGGGAGGTTTAGATTATATATTAGGAAAAATTTCTTCACTAAAAGGGTGGTGAAGCACTGAACAGGTACCTTAGGAGGTGATCAAGTCACCGTCCCTGGAGGGATTTAAAAGACAGGTGGACAAGGTGCTCAGGGACACCAGTGGACAGATAGAGTTGGACTTGATCTCAAAGGTCTTTTCCAACAAAACATTTCTATGATTCTATGATAAACCAAGTGCTTGATCACACAAAAGGCATTTGTTTGGCCTCTTTCTTAAAAAAACATGTTCAGAAACACTTACCTTTTGATGATAAATTTTATCCTGTTGCCTACTTGAATTATTCTTTCAAGGCGAGGGATTCCATACCAGGAGGGGCTCCTGAAGGGGATGTTCTCTGGCAGCCCTTCAACATAAAGGTCCGCAGGATGCGCCTCAAATTTCTGGTATGGAACAGCCTTAGGCTCAGTGCTCCCCAAGGCCTCGGCTGTCAGAAAAAAATACATCCAGTAACTGGACAGTTTGGTCATCAACCTTTCTCTACAGCTGGTGAAGCTACCGATTCCTCAGGCAGCAGAAATCATGATCTTTGGACATGGGACATCTAAACCCAACAGACTCCAAGCCTCAGCACATCAAACCCATAACAATCTGCTATTGAGCAATCACAACCGCTGACTCAAGGTTACAGGGCTCCTCACTGGGGCAAAATAACAGTGGTTTCATCCAAAGTTTTGAATCTATTATAAAGCATCACACAACATTTTATTGTAGCTCTTCTGAAGTTGACAGGTTTTTTCGGTATTGGAGAGAACATAAAAATTCACCCAGGAATGTTCTAATACTGATTTTAATGGTGCTGCAATGGATATAAATAAGTAAACGTTTTTTTCACCATCAAAGGAAAAAAATCGTAAACAGGAAGGAACTGAGAGTAATTAGAAGAGCTGTACATGTAAGATTTATAAATTTTTTGAACTATGAATTTACTTTGCTGTATAAGCAGTAGGGCAACATGTTCTTCACTCAACTACCAGGATTTTAAATCTTCGACAGAACTGATGAAATGTCTCATTGATGCAGACATTCAAAGGAAATAATGAAAAGAGCATGCAAGAAATACAAAGCCAGAAAAGAAAAGAAAATAGTAATACTGTACTTACCAAACTTTTTACAGAAGAGTTGATCTACCATCTTTCGCAGTTTGGTGATTCTGGCATACCACTCCTCTTTCACTGTATTTGAGTGACACAGAACACAGACAACATCCCCTAATTATTCTGGTTATATTTTCAGTCATTCAGTTTACAGCAGGCATTTTCAGGCCACACACAAAATACTATGAGGAAGAAGCATGAATTCAACTTGGTACGTGGAAAATTAATTATAGAAAATGACACGATATTAAAACTGTAGTAAAAGCCATTGAACCCGTGACACCACTCTTGGTACAAAACACACACAAGTGCATCAGCATGAAGAACTGCCTCCAATCTGTAGTCCCCATTTGGAGATCGGATTAGTTTTTTGCTGGTTTCATTTTCTAAAAAACTATCTTGATATTCAGTGCAGGATTTGGCACGGCTATGGGATGAAAACCTGCTTTCAAGGAATTTTCACTAAGCACTGATAGCCTCAAAGCAAGCTTTTACAATGGGTGCACACAGCAGTTTGCTCCTTGCTGTACAGTCAACTGTACCTCGGTTGATTTAATTTTGGAAAATACCATATACAAGCAATTATTCCATGATACAGACAGTCCCCTACCCAGTAAACTCTACCAACTACGGAAACCACTACCTTTTCTCTGTATCTCCAGACCAACACCTAGCTTATTGGTTTTCCTTCTGGTCAGGTGAATTGAATCAGTCAACAGTGTTAGTATTAGAAACACTGGCTTGGATAACCAGTGGAAAATTGCTTACTCTTCGTAAGCTAAAGAAAACTCAAACCAAGAGGAACTTTTTGCAATGTGCTATTAGTAAAACCAAATGGCAGCCACCACCAAGACTGATGAGAACAGGGTATCATACCACACTGGTACAACTCACACATCTGAAGCCCTACCTCCTGCATCTGGTTTGTCCAACGGTACATCTTCTCGAGTAGAGTTCAAAAGCTCATGCCTAAAAGATTTAAGATACAAGCTTCAACAGTGACACACACTTTGACATCGCAGAAGTTACAGTCCGCAGTTACAGCCTCTGTAGCAAATACAAGTTATTGATGAAGAATAGGAAAAAAATAGCAGGGGACTTCACCGACACTACATTCCACATGTAACACTGAAGTATTATTAGAGCTAGGTAGAATTCTATTGACAAACACATTTTCCATGCCTGATATCCTGAGGCCCCAACTGAGCCATTTCATGGCGACATATACATCATATTAAAACTCTCTCTGAGCTCTAACATGCACTTCAACAGAAATAAAAGATCCAAATCAAAATACTGACTTTCAAAAATTAAAATCTCAAAGTAGAGATTTCCATTTCTCAAATATATCTAGTTATATCCATATCAGAACAACAAAAAAATTAAAAATGCTGAGGTTTCTCAAAGAACTGAACTGGGTTTTGAGCTGCTCTGGTTACCACACATTACTAAACTGATGAACAGAATAAATTACTTACTGTTAACAACTAAGACAAGTTTGACAAAAGTAGGTGCCAGAAGTGCACAAATATGAAAATCTACGCATAGTGTCTGATTTTAAGGGAATCAAAAGGTAGATCTACACTTCCGCCTCTTTTCTGGCTATCTGCAAGTGATTGATTGGGATGACAGAATCTAAAGATACAGCTCTCAAATTTGAGAAATTAGCACCAGTGCTGAAGGTGTCCTGCACAGAGGCACAAGCTGTCACTAACACCAATTCTGTGCCAGTCAGCAGATCCCTATCCACTTGGAAAACTCTGGGATGAGGCCCTGTGCCACTGAAAAATGGTAAAATGGCCACTGTTACACCCAGGAGCTTCATTTCAACTGTAAACGCCCATGTGTGGTGTGAAACGTCACGTCTGTCTGAAGTGAAGCATCAAACACTAAACATAAACATGCCCCCAACTCCCAAAGCTGTATCTGATCTGCCACTGTTGTACCCACAGTGCTGGATCTCAAAGCGCTCCGAGATCCAGCTCTCGACACTCACGGATGCCGTCATCTCTCCCTGCTCGTTACAATTACTGCCTTTGTAGCAAGTAATGTCCAGGTGCTTCTAGGAGAGACACAAAGGCAAGAAAGGAGAAAAATGGACAGGAAAGAGACCAGAACATCTCATGAGTCTCATGTCCTAAAAATCACTCATCAGTACCGTAGGAGACACCAGTAGAAATCAGTTTGGAAGTTCATGAAGATAAAATTAAGCAGAATGGAGCCAGCAGAAAACAAAAATGTGCAATACAGTGACAAAAAAGCCAAATTGCTTACTTTTTAATCACAAACCGGATCCGCTCCTTTGCTAGAAGTATCCTTTCAAGGCGGGGAATGCCGTACGTGGATGGGCGCCTGAAGGGAATTCCTTCGGGCAGCCCTTCCACGTATAAATCTTCCATATGTGACAGGAAGAGGGGGTATGGAATAGATACCGGACCTTTGGCTTTTATAGCTTGAGCTTTAAAAAAAAAGGAGAATAAAAGCACTAAATTAGTTTGTAGCTCTACTTAAATTATGTTTGCTATCACTCTGAAAAACATTAAAATTAGCAGAAAATACCTCTCAGTACATTTAAACACGTAAGCATTCATATTACTGGCAGTCTGATTTTTGTTTATAGCAAACCCACTCTAATTTACAATAAACAGGCTGCAGACCTGCATACATACACAGATTGTCTTTTCTTTCTACTCTGTAGATATTTAATAACAGGCACTGCACCTGCTACAGTGAAGTTTCAGTGGTTTGTGTTTGCTTAATAGCACATTTTAAAAGATGAAATTATCTAGACTCAATTATAAACCAAACATGTTTCAGTTCATTAGCTCTGATTATTATTATGTGTTACTACTGTTGGGTTACAAGAGTTATTAGTGGAGGAGCCCACATCCCTTCTTTTGAGGGAATTCACAAAGCTTCGACGTGTATTAGAAATCAAAGGAATCACTTATAAAATAGAATCACAGAATGGTTTGGGTTGGAAGGGACCTTAAAACCCACTCAGTTCCAAGTCCCACTGCTAAAGGCAGGGACCCCTCCCACTGGATCAGAGGGCTCCAAGCCCCATCCAACCTGGCCTGGAACACCTCCAGGGATGGGGCAGCCACCACTGCTCTGGGCACCCTGGGCCAGGGCCTCCCCACCCTCACAGCAAAACATTTCTGCCTAAGATCTCATCTCAGTCTCCCCTCTTTCAGCTCAAAACCGTTCCCTTTCGTCCTGTCCCTGCACTCCCTGATCCAGAGCCCCTCCCCAGCTTTCCCAGAGCCCCTTTCAGTACTGGAAGCTGCTCGAAGGTCTCCCCAGAGCCTTCTCTTCTCCAGGCCATATACATATATATATATACGTGAAGACTGGAGATAAAGAAGAGGTACATCTGATTGTTTCTTTATTGCAAATCAACCTAAAGTAATCTATAATTCTATGAAATTACTCTGCTCACCCAAAAAGCTACTTTCCCCAATTTAAAGTCTTCTAACAGTATTTAACCCTCTGGCGCTGTCAGCATGTGTGTGCTCCTGAGCCAGGCGATTGTTTGGAAAGGAGCGCAACACGTACCGTATTTTTTTTCAAACAGCTCTTCAACTTGCTTTCTCAAGTCTGTGATCCGCGCGTTCCATTTCTCTGCAAAGAAAAGAGGAGGACACGTCACACTACAAAGAGAATTGAGAGTCTCTTGTCAAATCCGTTACCACAAACTGAACTATGCAGTTACTGCTCGCTCACACACAGGTGCCTGAGGAGCAGGGTACCTTAAAACATACGGATATGTTCACAAACAAAAAGGACAGAATAAACTGTTTAAAGAGTACCTCCAAAACCTGTTTAAAGTTACATAAATCAGGCTAAAGTAACTCCCAAAGATGGCTTCTCTCTGACAGCTCGGTCAGCAGCTCTCGCTGCTATCAGGGCTAAAGTCAGTTTGCAGCCGCTGTTGATAAGTTACCAAAATCTGGGCCCTGAAAAGCTTAATTAGTGAAGCTTGATAAAGCTTACAGTGAGAACATGAAGTTGTGCTGGCACAAATCTGTACAGCTATCTGGGTCAGGAGGCATCGTGCCATCCTCTGCCTTAATCCCGTATTTCTCAAAGGCCTGAAGTTGCAAAACATCCCCATAAATCCTATTTCTGAAAGAAGACACAAGCTGCAAGACAGAAGTTATCCAAATCCAATCGTGTGTTCCGTTAAACAGCAGCATTTTAACACCTAATTTTCTGCCTGTGACAGAGACCGCACGTTTTCACAGCTTTTTGTACTGTCTCCATGCTTGCAGGAACATGCCACAACACTTCAGTAGCTGGTACCAGATGCTGGCTGGCCTTTTAAGAACAAGTTAATAAGCAAATATACTTACAGCTTATTTCTTAAACCAAGGACTTGAATCTAGTAGCAACGACCAAGGCCAAAAAATGAGGCCTTTCAAGCTATTACACTTCAGTTGTCAAAGAATCCTCGTATCAGAAGGGATGGAGGACTGAATTTTGAGTTTGTATCAAAAGGGGTTTAAATATTCATTCTCAGCCCAGTGTACACAACTTTGGCAGTCATGTCTAAGCTTATATTTTTTGATGTAATCCCATGGGTATGAAGAGGACAGCATGCTTCAGATGTGAGCAGGAATAAGACCTTATTTAGAGGAAAAGGAGGTTTTGGCATGCTGCCTGGCAGCCACCTGTGAACTCATCATTCCAGTTACCAGGTGTATCACCTACATCAATTACCTTGTTTATATTTTGAAGTAACATCACGGTGGATAAATCTATATAATTGCTTCTACCCCGATTTTTACTGCTATCCTGTAGCACAGCTTCTTAGCTGATAAACATGTCTTGAGCTCAATGTTTGCTATTCCTGTGTCATTTCAACCTCATAATATTTCCCCCTGTAACTGCAGATGCAGAGCTGGACGAAGCCCTGACTCCAGCACAATCTCCGACTGCAGTTTTTGTTGACCTACAGAGCAATAGATTAACAGCAGCTTTAACAGTAAGAGTCAGGAAAATAGGAGTCAGAATTTACTGGCCTAAGGGGAAACCCTGCTTTACTCAACACACACAGACTGTGCTGGGACAAGGGTTTGGAAAGGCACCTATGTAAGTCCAGACAGAATCCCACGGGAAAGCACCACAGAGCTGAAATACCTCCAGTTCATCAAGCTCTGAGGCAAACTCGGCAAACAATCTCCTCTAAACCTCAGGTTGATTTTATCAGAGGGTGAACAGTCAGAAAGAATGTCATCCCACATTACAGAGCAACCATACGAAGGTATATAAATAACACTGTGCAGAATATTGGTTGTTGATGTAATTTTGGGAGACGCTGCTCCCATCCAGCCTGGTCTCCCTCTGCTTGTTAGCAGGATCACAAGAGAATTCCTGCACGAGCTGTTGAGCAGTCAAATCTTAGTTTTTTTAATTTTAATTAACCTTAAATACTTGCTTCAGAAATATTTTTGAAATCCAACCTCCCTTCATAAAGACTATCAATTTCCATCAAGTTTTTCACCAGACACTTTTCATTCCACCCCCTGGCTATCTTTCTTTTGTTTTCCCCTTTGTTTCCCTGTTTCCACAGAATGAACTCGAGCACAGCACATTATTCATCCTGTTTTCCAGGCCACTGGGGGTACCTGATCTCTGATTCAAGCAAGACCTACAGGAAATCTTTCCAGCTCACACCTATCAAACATCTGGATCTCATTAGTGTTGCACAAAACACCAAAAGCCCTTTTCACAGGAGACAGATTTCTCTCTCAAGCATCTATTCCTTCTTCCCAGTTTTCAGAGGGTTCCCAGTTTTCAGAGGGCATGCGCTGTTATTCTGCAGCCATTCATGACAGAATTAAACACCTCCTTTCTCCTGGCCACTCATCTGTACTAGACTTCACTAGCAAAGGTGCAAAGTCTTCCAAAATGTCCAAACACCAGCACTGCAACTACCAACAGTCACTCATTTTTTCATTCCAGCAAATCAAGTTTATTTCTCCTGAGCTTCTCACATTCATTTTGTGTTTTAACAAGACCTTGAACACTGTAGAGAAACAACACTTTCTGTAAATGAAAACCAAGTAAGAATATGAGGGGTAATGACCTCAATACAATTTTGGAAGCACAGGAATAAAGATCTCTGAAGAACCCATGAGCAGGAAAACACTGTAATTTCACTGCATGGCAGCTGGTCAAGAGCAAAGTTCTCTTGAGAACAGCCCAGAGAGAGTATCTACCAAGTCCACTCAGCAAGGAAGCTGTGAGACGCTCTGGAACTGGTGTTGCAATAATGCAAGCTGAACCCAAACTTTTATCATCCTAATATTTCAATACCTTTGCTCGTCACATCTAATAAACCTCACTGTTTATTCCCTTCACACAATCCTGGCCTGCCAAGCTCAGGTGCTCTTTTCCAGTTCAGGAATACATCCCAGTCAAAGTTTCTACACTATGAACTGCTCAGCCATCTCCTCTAGTCATGCTGCCATTATGTACTCCTGACCCAACTAAAACTAACGCTACATGTGGAACTGCCAGTTAGCATTAATGATCTTCTGAGAGCAGAGTTCTCAACAGCATTTTATTCATTTTCACCAAAATTAGCACAGAATAATGTGTTTCATGCAAAGCAGATGTCAGAAGAGGTTGCATGGGGATTTTTCAATTGACCTCAAATCCCAGCACTCCTAATAAACTTCTCTAATAATGTGTGGGAATATAACAGAAAATTGGTGAGGAGGAACTACAATCACATTAAAGTGACCTTACACAGCTGGGACGTAGGAAACGACATATATCATGCTAAACATCACATAGACGTGAGTGCTTAACAGGCAGAACCCTTTCTGTGTAGGCATCACAGGCCTGTGAAACTCAGGGTCATCCTAGAAAATGGACTTGAGATTCCAGCCCTGCTGTGAGAGAGATCAAAGCACAGTGGAAACTACTCTGCTTTCCCCCAGTACATGCAGGCAAAGTGGAGGCTACACACACACTTTTTCTAGCGAGGACTAAGCTGTGGTCCTGCTTGCATTTCCTCTGCCCCAGGTGCTGTTTTGAAGTTGTCTCAGATCATGAGGTAATGGAAAAAATATATTCTTTTCATTTTATGTGTGGCTTTGTGGTTGTTCCTGTGCTCTGCCTGTGTTTGGCTCACACACAGTGTCAAAGGACACGATCCTGACTGCCATAACCTTCAAGGACTACACAGATTCATGGCACATCTGCCCAGAAACCAAACCAAACCAAACCAAACCAAACCAAACCAAACCAAACCAAGACATAAAGGAGAGGTTTGGGGCTGCAACGAATTACATCAGAAATATCTTAAACCAGAACAACTACAGTGTGTGGATGCATTTCTGCAGTGAGAACTCTACATAAGGTATCATGAAAGATCACTTGTGTGCATCCACAGGGATTAGGGCTGACTACTCGGCACAGCAGTCATTTGGTTACCTTCCAAAACGTGGCTCCCTCCAGCACATCTTCAGTGTTCACAGCACACACCAAGGAAGACCAGCTAGAAGGCTCCTGACTCCAGTTTCCACAATTCACTACACTAGCAAATTTTCTCCTACCTTCTCATCCAAGAAATCAGCTGACAAAAAACTAGACTCATTTTCACTTTATTAAATTACCTGTGGTGTCTGGTTCGATGGTCACTTTGAATAATGAGAAACAACAGACGCAGTTTACGATGATGGATGCAATACACCTACAAGGAGCTCTGGGCTCCTAAATGTATACTCGCGCTGGTGTGTCTCGCTCCTGCAGCGTGGAATTGTCTAATGCTATTTGATAAAACAATGCAGAGAGACAAAATATTCTTTCATTTTTATCTCACCAAAATTGAACTCTCTCACTTTCCTTCTCCCAGTACCGGCAGCTTCATTAGCTGACTCGGTGCTCTTCGTTCTCTTGTTAGGGGGAAGGTAGTCGTCATCATCTTAAAGAAACATACAAATAGCAACGGTTTAATGTCCAGAGAACTCATTTAACTGCTTTGAATTTCATAGCTCTAATGCAAGTATCAAACAGCGTTTTTATTGCGACATGATCGTGACACATTATGACAGCATGGCTCATCTAGCTTGGAGGTGTCACCCAGGTGAAGTCAGCCTATGCCCTGCGTTAAAACTGCTTCCTTCATGGAAAAAAAGACGGGTCATCATCATAGGATGCTCCCTTCTGGGGGGAACAGAACATCTAATAAGCCGAGCGGACCCACTCCTCAGGGAATTCTGCTCAGTTAAAATGTAAAGAGAGAATTTCCTACCCTGGTAGTGCCCCCGGATTATTATCCATTACTGACTTACATTACAACGAAGTTGGAAAAAGATATCAGAGGGCAACCAAGAGAGACTTGAGGGCCTCGGGATGACTGGTTAAGGGATCAGGAGCTCAGTGTGCTCTCTCCCTCCAGGGAACGATGAGGCAGGAATCAGGAAGAGCCAGCAGATCAATGCCTGGCTCCGAGACTGGTGTCACCAGCAGAATTTGAGGTTTTTTGATCACAGTTCTGTCTACAGGACACCAGACCTGCTGGCAACAGACAGTGCTCATCTGTCTCAAACGGGGCATGAAAACAAGAGAACATTGGTTAGCAGCTTTTGTCTCAGATCAGAAAGGGAGGTATCAGTATGAAAGCTTTTAGCTCATATTTATCACTGTTAGAGCAATAAATCGAAGTTTCACTTACAACACTGCTAACACAGCATCTGTGTTATGGTACAATTCTTCCCAGAACTTGCGTTAACTTGAAATTTTATATAACTACATTGTGCTTATAAAACAACATGTTCTTCAGAATGAGTGTTGTAAGGCCTTGTAAAATCTAAACTAATGGCTGGTAACTAACACTCTTCCCTACCAATGCTTGGAAAATATGTGAAAGATGAAAATCCCTTTCATGCATCGCTTCAAAACCAGCCCAGCTGGTCCAATGTGCCATTTCCTATTTACTCAGTGGCAAGTAACGCAGCCCTTGTAAAGCACTTTTTGAAACCGAAACACCCAAAGGAACCGAAACCAATGAACAGAGAACTAACCTTCGATGGTGACCTCGACCTCAGGATTCTCACTTGTTTCCGAAGGGGCATGCTGGGAAGAATCTGAAGGGGAAAAAACAAGACTGATGGACACAGAACAGATTTTTAACCAACTCTCTGTGATTTTGTATTTAAATAACACTTCCCAAAGAAGCCCCTGGCTCACTAAAACACTCTGCGTTCACAGCGTGCGACAAAAACAGCACCAAAGATATTTTACCATAAGCCTTTAAGCAATTCTAGACAAGGGTAAGGAGGTGGGGATTATACTTGCTAAATTGCGTGTGCAGCAGTGCAGAGTTGGTGTTAATGACAGGAGGAAATTCCTTATTCTTGGCTTAACAGGATTATACACGATAAATATTTTTCCCTTTGTTATCAAGGATTACTGAAAACATAAACAAAGGCTGTGTGCCCCTACAGATAATACACTTTGCTATTTACACAGTCACACTTGTTGCACTGTGATCGTTTCCGTAACAGGCTGCAAGGCCAACAGTGAAAATGAGAAGGAAATTCGCAACTGAAATGCTTTCCTTGGGGTGGTCTGCGTCTCCAGAGGAGGGAACAGAGCTGAGGGAGGGTGTGGAGACCAAGTCTTATGAGAAGTGGCTGAGGAACCTGGGGCTGTTTAGCCTGGTGAAGAGGAGGCTGAGGGGAGACCTCATCACTCCCTGCAGCTCCTGGAAAGGAGGCTGTGGAGAGGGGGGTGCTGGGCTCTTTCTCCGAGTAACAAGTGACAGAATGAGAGGAAACGGCCTCAAGCTGCACCAGGGGAGGTTTAGATTGGATATTAAGGAAAATTTCTTGACTGAAAGAGTGGTAAAGCCCTGGCAGAAGCTGCTCAGGGCAGTGGGGGACTAGATGTGGCACATCTTTAGCAGGACATGTTTAGCAGGCACAGTGGGGCTGCACTGATGGTTGGACTGGATGAGCTTAGAGGTCTCTTCCAACCTTAATGATTCCGTGGTTCTATGGACAGATAGGATGAGGCCTATCAATACTGGCTGGAAGAAAGAGCAATTTGGTTTTAACTGCAGTAAACTTTAAAAAAGTGCAGCTAATTAGATAGGAAACGATTTCAAAATTACGTAGCAGTGTATGAAGGAACATATGTTAATTATTCTGGCAGAGTAATGCTGAGCTAGTGCATTCTTTTTAAGTATATTAAGCCAACCTGGCTTAAACACTAAAGTAAGGTTTGTTTAAGAAAAGATTACCATCACTACGCATTTTTAGATCGCAGGTAAATACACACAACACCTAAGCAGCAGCTTCTTCACAGTTCTAAATGTCATCATTCACTGGCACCATCTCAGGTTTCTCAAACATGACTTCATCCAGTTTAAAACCACTTATTTTGATGTGAGTAACCTTCACTCTCCGTTTCAATCACACCAGGCTCCCCATTCATCCCTAAGACACCTTCACCAGCTACAGCCAATCTGGGGGATTCCAGGTCAAGGTTACTGGAGGAGTAAAATAGTGACACCCCACCCCGATCTACACCAAAATACGTTTGTTCATCCCTAGGATGTTTTTCTTAGCGTAAAAACAATCATTCCTGCAAGTCTTCTGCATCCCAGGCTGTAGCTTTTGGAGAAACTCTTGGAAGAACTTTAAATGCCTGTTTTCTGTATTTCTCTAATAACAGTTGGAAGGATATACACTTCATAGCATCCAAACATTTTCCGCAATTTTTCTTTCATATTCATTTTTGTGAGGTTCAGCAATAAATAATTTTATTTTACAGAGTCCAGATAAAACTGTCCACACTGTATGCCTGTTTCAACAATCAGTGACATTTAAGTTAGACTGCTACCTGCAATTTTTATCACCGCCTACAGACCTTTTTCACACATGCTAACCTTCACAAACCTCATCCTATTTAGCAAAGCCAAGCTGCAACTTGCAGCACCTCTCTTACAGAAATCTGTACAGGAAAACAGAACTGAGAAAAAGGTGTGTAATGAAACCATATCCTGACACAAAGGGCCAGGCATAAAGCTTAGGAAAACAAGTACCTAGACTATTTCTTCTCCAATAGTTAATAGTGCAGTCAGCAAGAGCAAAGAACTCTCTTTTATCAAGAGTAACGTTTTGAAATTTCAGTAATAATACCCTTACCTATGGTGTGATATTTACCTTCAAAGCAAATTAATGGGATTTGCAAAACTGAATACTGCTGCGGGCATAACTGGGCCTTGACACCCAGAAAATACTCCCAACTCAGGTTTGGGAGTCAGGTGCTCAGAAGGAAACTAGCTGGACAGTGACATACATTTAACATCACGTCAAAGCGCTACATGCTAGGTGACAAGCACCTTACAAATGCAATCTATGATTTAAAACAATGACACTTCCCCTCACAACGTGCTTACAGTGAGCCACAAAGTGCCGTGATTTGGGAGAGTAAAAGCAAAATAAAACACTCAAATTGTGGAAATATGGAAAGGGAATGCTTGGAGAAGATGCACAACTTTAATTAAGGTGTCACCTTCTCAAGTATTTCTGTAAAAAAATATCTGAGGGTGTTCTGTTATTCTCATGAAAAACAATTTGTATCTCTAACCTTCTACTGGTATTTGGAACCCTGATGGCTTCCTTCAGACAAATATAAAGTAAAAACCATACTCCAATAAAAACACAGAAGGACCTTTTAGCACCAACTATTCAAGGCAAGGATAAGTGAAAAATCAACAACTATCATGTTCACATGAACAACATACAGAAGGCTCCATTTCTGCATTTAAATTCATGACAGCAGGAGCCCTTTGATGTTACACAGAAATCCACAGGCTGAAATGCAGATTAGCATCTTCTAGAGTTTGCAAAGGGAAAATCAGTATTTTTAATACAAACTGCAAGAAGCTAGAAAAAATGCACAATTTTGCAGTAAATGTATTTCATTTATTTTTCAGATACAGTAAGGAACTCCTTCCACCAAACACAGGCTTTCCATGGGCTTTGTTCTCTATGCACCCATTCACTTCAGAAACAGCTGAAAGAAATGATCATGTTATACACAGTATACACATGCACAAGCTTTATAACTAATTATGAAACAGACTGAGTTTCACAAGAAGCCTATGGAATTCCACAAATCACTAGTGCTTTAGTGATCAAACTGATGGTTTTGAGTTTAGAAAGAAAAGAAATGAAATACCCTGCTCTATGTCTCTCTACTTGGACACGTGAAAATTAAGGCAACTGCCATTTTCACTTCTGTTAAGCTTAAATTCCAATATCCTAACTCTTACTTCAAATCAAGGAAGCACAGCCTGGAAAAATAAAACTCATGCATTTAATTTCCACAACAGATGTGAGAAAAATACAATTGAAAGTTCTACCTGTGTAACTTTTTGCAAGGGCTATTCTTTCATCCATCTCCGATATTTCGGAAGGGCCTGCTTGGGAACAAAGAGAACGGCTTTTAAATTGTGTCTCACAACAAAACCATTTTCCCAGCCCATAGTTGAATTTGCCATATAAGACTTTAACTTCACAATTCACATCTCATTTCATACTTTCTCTAATGTTGAACTTAGGAAAGATGCTTTGAAATAGTAATATCAAAATCCTGGTTGATGCAGTTCACCAGGGCAATGGTCAGGGCACGCATTTCTCAGCTACTGGACAGAGACTCCTGCAGAACAGCAGGTCTTCAGTTTTATTGTGTTAATAAACTAATTTTAAAACATGAAATGTTGATGGTTCTACCTTTTTTCAATGAATTTTTACTCAGCTAAATCTTCTTCCCATTTGTTAAAATTTGTATTCCTACAGAGTCCTCTTTGATTTTCAAATTTCTTACATTAAATAGACAAATTCAGAGAGATTAAAATCATTTACAACACTTGAAGGCTGTTTGCTTTTCATCACAACAGCTCTTTTGATGGCTCTGTATGGACTGCTATAAAAAGGCTGGTGCAGAAAGCAGCACATAAACGACACTTAAAAGATTAAATTAACACCCCTAAAGCCCTACTGTTTAATGCTCTGGCATTCTCGCCGTTCAACCGAGAGAGCGAACTGCTTACAGCACAAATGG
This sequence comes from Neomorphus geoffroyi, assembly GCA_033558235.1. Taxonomy (NCBI): domain Eukaryota; kingdom Metazoa; phylum Chordata; class Aves; order Cuculiformes; family Neomorphidae; genus Neomorphus; species Neomorphus geoffroyi. The sequence goes on from JAUMJM010000018.1 coordinate 10,244,452, forward strand.
CTTCACACTGAGCAAGAGATCATTCTGCAGCACAGAAATAGCATCGGTATCTAAAACTCAGCGGACGAGTGGTACACAGGAATGTACAGGACTCGCTGCAATGGAAGGATTTGGACTAATTGCTCTGCGTACATCGAATCATTTCTGTGTTCAACTCCAAACACAATCTGCAGGTCACCCAGCTCCCCAGAAATTCTGGCCATTTAGAGGTAGGTTTAAAAATGTATCAATAACTCATATGAATCGCTTCACGACAGAAAAAGTTAACTGAGAAGAAAAGCAAGTGAAATACTTGAAATTCGTTATTTTAAACACACAGGAAGGAAGAAAAGATAGAAAAGCTTGTGGTCACAATCAGATTTAATGAGTATTTCAGTCAACTCAAAGTACCTACACAAACACTAAGAGCTGTTCAAGACAATTAATATTTAGGGATTTAAATTTTTGAAAGAAAACCATTATTAGGTGGCTACAGTAATGTTTGGTTGAGATAGTTCTGCCTAATTTGATTGCTCAGATTTTCAGAGGGATTTCCTCTTTATTTACCTCAGAGGAGCTCCCTGGTTTGATTTGGAACTCCAGAAAGAGCGATACCGGCATGTGAGAGCAAGTCCAAAGGCAGGGAAAAGCGTGGGGAGGAAAAGGAGCGGGGCAGAAGCCAGAGCCCCTGCTGGTGCTCCAGGCATGGGAGAAGAAATTCTCATCTAAGAGTGACACTGGCAACTGCCTGGGGTGAGAGGGACCAGAACCCAGCCTCCTGGGGCGTGTGGAAAATGTTTCCGTGGCCTAAATTCACTTTTATTTAAATCAGCATATTCCGTGCGTGCAGCCAGACAGGAGTGTCAGTTCCTAAGAACTCTTCTGAACATGCAGTTATTGTAATTCCTAACGCACTGACGCATCCCATTATGAGCAAATATCCTATTGTAAGCACATATTTTCGTGCTTATTTCTTAATTCAAAAACCCTGACAGGACTGTTTTACCTACATATTCAGCAATGCTGTCTATATTGCATTATCTTCATGCCAAATACATGCTGTGACACAAATAAAATACGAAAAACGAGAAGCCTTTGACACATTCAAACTTGGAGAAAGACTTTTTTTTGATTATAAAGATACACCTATCAGGCTTATAGTCCCCGGGATTACACACAGAAAATTGAATCCCCTCAGCTTTAATGTCAGTAAAAACTACAGTACATGTAGCAAACCCTTCAGAATTTTTTGAAGTGACCAAAACAGATTACTTCAGGAAACTTGAAGCTTTTTTTTGGTAGCATAATGTTTTGAGAGAAAAAAAAGTATGAACCAATTGTTTCAGAAATTACAAAGTGTAAAGGAATACACTCTGTTAGATTAAGTGATGATTGGAAAATGAAATTTAAAAGGATTGCGTAAGTTCTACCACCACGAGATATTAAGAAAAGCCGATACACTTCCACTTCGCTACATCATGCACAGCCAGGCACACACAGAGCACATCACTAAGAAAAGCCCAAACCAAGTACAGTGGTAAACAGATTCAAAAAAAATGTTCCATCCGGGAATAAAAGTATGAGGAAATCACAAAACAGAAGAGAACTCGAAAGGTAGGAACTGAATTCCACTGCAGCAGGCGTAGCAGAGGGCACAAAGCATGGTCACGAGGAGGGAGATTTCAGTACTAAAACCACAAAAAAACAGTAGTAGCAAAACCCTGCAGCACGGTTACAGCTTGGAGTCTCCAAGAGTTGCAGATGGAGCCAAGAAACATCCCCTTGTATCAGAGAAAGCACCAAGCACGCTTCTGTACCCACACAGACATCCACAATTTCTCCATCACTGAGACTTGGGTTTTGGGGAGCCAGTAACTCCCTAACCAACTGCCACACCTACAACGGGTACCTGGGCTGGAATTCTGCGCCGCAGTGAAACTTGTAACAGACCGTTATCGCCACCTTGGAAAACTTCTGAAATGCCTGTTACAAATCTAATTCTCACATTCTGACCATTCCTTTAAAACAAGAGTAGATGTCGCTCCCTTCAGTCACAGCTACTCCTGCTGCTACCCTTCAACCAACCACCTACTCCCACCGACTCGGTTTCTAATGGATCGTGTGCTAATGCCACTCGGCAGAAGGAATGGATTTATCATCTCACGGACTGGCATCGTCAGCGATGCTCTTTTTTTGGCCTTTCTTTCGCTACACAGATGGCAGCAATGGGAACAATATGTAATCACCAGCACAATATCAGAACGCCTTTAGGAAGCACAACATTGGGCTTGCTTGTTTTCTCGATGTATCCTCTGGAATTTCTTGGTTTAAGATAGTACCCACTTGCTGAGTGGGTACATTGCAGCATCTGGAGGACTGCCAGCCCAGCTTCACAGTGTCAGCCCCGTGAAAACGGACATCACTTCTCTGGGATATCTCCAAAGGAGAAACACTTTATTGTTAGAGACATACTGAAAGACATTCATGACTTTCAAGGTTCCGGAGTGAAAATAAAAGCACAGTTTACATTCCCATTTGGGGCTTTTTTTCCTCAGAAAGATACTTTCAGTCTCATTTGGGTTTGGATGAATTGATTATTTTAACCGCCAAGCTAACATTTCCAGGAATTCTGAAACTGATAGCACTGTTCAACCACATGGTGCTTTACAGAGAAGAGATGTGGGCAGCTGTTTACTCACTTCTGAGTGGTTTGTAAGCTGAACTACTCAGTTCATTAGGCAGTGGTTTATCAGCCAATTCACAGTACACATTGTTTACAGCCCTCTCCTTCTGCTTCCAGTTCTTTGATTGAACTTCGAGGCGTCAGTGGTAACTGAAGACTTGCATCCACAAAATTCATGGGATAACATGCCTCGTTTAGGAAAAGACTGGTGCTTTGTCAGCAAGTTACTCAGTTCTGTGTGGGCTGTTGTACTCTGTGCTGATGAAGAGGACTGAAGATGGTAGAGAGCCCCACAGAATTTTCTTGATGTATTCCTGCTTCTTTATAAATTGAAGAAAAAAAGTACAGTTTGATTCTATTCTCTTAATTGATTCAGAACTGCTCTTATTCTGACACTGATGGTATTTTGACCTCATCTTTTCCATGGAAGACTTCAAGATAGCCTGGGTCTTGCAGATAGCCTTCTGGTGCGAAGCCAAGATGCATGTCTTATTATTTCCTAATACATTTATGCACCAGCTGGACAGTCCCTGAATGCCAAGAAGCTGCTATAGATGCTGGGAGGGCTTATGGGCACAGATATGTATTTGCATTAACACAGTACAAAGCACCCGCCCTCTTACCTGGCTTTAGGAACAGGCCCTGCACATACCCAGCTGGTCCGGAGCACAGGCTGAAACAAATGCTGGTCCCTCTGCAACAGCCACGGAAACAGATCTATTCCCACAACACAGTGACATGCTTTATCTAAGAATACAAACCACATCTCAAGGACTAAACCACATTTCAACCACTAAACTAAAGAAACAACATTTCAGCTAACATTTCTTTTCATAAAAGCCATAATACCTGGTAGTTATAGATAAGATATATGCAGGAATATTAACTACGATAGCTGGAATGCTCCAGCATGTGTTATTTAATCCTGCAGATCTCTGCTCCATTCTTCTCCTCATTTATTCAACAGTCAAAATCTGGACATTCTTCCAGAACAGGTTCTCTTTGGTGTCACTCAAAGCATTTAACACTGCAGTGACCTTCACATTCGTCCAGAATACTGGAAAAAACCCACCCACTGCCACACTACTACTGCCCACTGATGGAAAACTGCCCCTAATGCTCTGTCAAAACACCCACATGAAGTTTTGATGGCTGAAGTCCTTATTTTTCAGTCTTCTTACTGTGTACTGCTAAAACATCGCTAAATTTAGTACTTTAGTATTAAGTCAAGGCAACATCCAAATGCTGCTACCTACTAAGAGATTAAAAGAACATCCACCCACAGGTATAATTTCCCCCCTGTTTGAATAATGGGAGGATTCCATGTGTCAGCAGGGCACAGAGTGCTTTGGTCAGCATTACAGAGCTGTGAGAGGAAGCAAACACTCAGAGAAAAACAATAACCATGAAATTTCATCAGTAAATCATTTTCTCTGGGAAGCTCCAAGCTGATTGCTGTTCTCCAACAGTTAGGTTGTGTCTTATAAATCAGTAAGCCCAGCTTTTGCTGCAGGGTATTTTTAGTAAGACCTATAACCCCAGACATTGTCTTTATTTTGCAGCACGTCTCTACAAGGCAACGCCTGGGCAGGCTTGTGTCACCCTGCAGGGTACCTGTGCATTTCTGAGGTTCACTTCTCTGCACACACAAACCCCTATAAGCCTCTGAATTTAGAGTTCCCTGCTGTCTGTACAACCTTCAGCTTCATTCTGAGCATCACCAACCCAAAGAAACAAAGGAGAAGCTGCTTTACTCCAGGGAAGGTGACATTACATGACGTGACTTGGCAATATCTCTTTTAGCTCACAGCGCCCCATTCCTTCTACCAGTATATTCAGTTTTATTGTTTAAACGCAGCTCTGGAGGACTACCCTGTGAGTGAGGAAACAGGGGGTTACTAACCAAGAACCATTTTATCTGAAAAAGATACACATTGCTCCTCATCAACCCGAAGGTTTAAATGTAGAGTTCTGCAAGAGACAAGAAAAATCCTGCCCACCAGTCGCTTAGACTTTGCTATGGAAGCACGTTGCATAAATGGGATTTTTTAGCTCAGACAACCACACTGCAGCACAATGGGTTACTGTTCTGTAAGGAAGCGATTTCAGCACAGACTCTCTTCAAGAAACGGCACTGGATTACACTTTGGGCTATTGGCCAAATTCTGACTGCTTTTATGCATGAAATGGAAAGCCACAAGGGGCTGAAAAGCAAAAAGATGACAGGACTTGGCTTTGGAAAATACATTCATTAGGTTGTCTCGAAAAATATCTATTTTTACTACGTAGCATCTTGCTTGTAATCCCCTCCATGCCCTGAGGCTTGGCAACGTACAAACATGAAAAGAGGACTCTTTCCAACAGAGAATTCACCTTTCAAATTCAGAACTTGAGCGGTGACATTTTGCTGTGCCGTACGGTTAAGATCTCTCTGAACGTTACTTGAAATGTGCCAGTACCAGAATATTGATTCTCCAATCCCATAGTCAGTTACTAAAGCACATTAGAAAAGACGCACAAAAATATTATCGCGGTAACATACAGCATCACAAAACAAAAGGATATGCTGAGTCTGAAATTGGAGTTTGCATACTGGACCCTCAGATCACTCCTGGAATTTCTCCATTCACCCCCACACTCATCTGAGTATGCTGAAGCTGAACTTTAGCTCTTCTGGAGTTCTTCAGAATAACTTAAATGACAGCCTGCACGCAAACGTCGTATCCTAACAGAGCTAAGTAATTTTATGACCGAGAATAATAAAAAGAGACGTAGAAAGAGTAACATTTAAGTCATCAACACTTTCATGAGTTAAACACATATGAAAGGTGGTAACACTACCTGAAATATTATATTGATAATAGTCAGGATCATCCAATTCCTTCTTCACTGTAACTGTTGTCACTTCCAAAGAAATTTCTGTAGTAGCAACAAAGGAATCAAAAACAGACACTAATAATATCCAGACTCTTAACAAACCCCAAACAAAACACCCACCAAGATCCCAACTAGTTTTTACTCAAAAAAACCCAATCAAACCCAAAATTCTTTTCAGGTGCTGAGACGCTAAACAATTGTTGAGCTAAAACAGTGGTAACAAAGTGACCTGCTGGTTTCTTATGCTTCAGTTTGGCCACGGTCAGGAGGGATCAAGGATTAAATGCTTCCCTACAAACGCTATCTTGGATCTGAAAATTTAAAAGGAACGGTCTCCTACTTTTTTGCCCACTACCACAGTCAAAAAAGTACATTTATCACTGGTTGTGCTGGAGGTACTTCCAGACCCACAACCTGCATCGAACTGCGCTGCTAGTGGAGCAACACCACAGGTCTCACCTCCTCCTGGCTGCCTTCAAGTGAACTATTGGCTCCATAAACCTTCACAGCATTCCCTAAATGTTTTCAATACATCCCGACAAAAGGAGAATTACTTGAAATGCCTGGAAAGCAGCACTGGAAAGAGCCTGGGACTGACTTGACAAGAAGCTCACATTCACTGTTTGCGAATATTAAGCTCCCTGTTAACCACAAAGGGTTCCTGAACCACAAGTCTAATGCTGGGAAGCACAAAGAACTAGAACATAAATCTGGACTAGAACAAAATGCTGAGCTGTGTAGCCCAGCCCAACCAAAGGGAAAGTCACCAGCTTTGTCTCCAAGCACCCCTGTGGTCTCGGTGGCTTTAACGGGACTATTCACGCCCCTATCTCATGGCGCACACTGAAGCATCGCTCTGCTGCAGATCACAGCGCCTGGCAGGATCGTGTCCCACCCACAGAGCTCCTCAGGAATGCTTGGGCATTTCCTTATCAATAAATAATGCATTTTGCTAATTATTTATTTCCATTTTCGCTGGAAAATGGACATTCTCTCAAGTTTTTTCTCCCTCCAACAGGGATAAAGGGATCTTGAATACTTGATAAAAACACCAACTGAAAAGTGGGCATTTTCAAGGAAAACCCAGTTTCTCCTTCTCAGAAAGGATGGCTTTCTGATGTTTTTTTTCTTGGAGCTTCCTATCTTTGCTTAAATTCAACCTTCTGTACAGAAACTGACCATTTTTTTTTGCAATTAAGGACAAAATTTTGAACATACCAGAATCCTCGTTTGGTTCCGTTTTCACTTGAACAGGACAACTATAAAAATAAACAAATCAAGCACATTGATGTTATAAAAAAACCGAAGACCACATTTCTGCAAAGTTCCTCAAGCTTTACAGGTTGTCAAGTAAAATTAACTTCCCAGTATTTTTTGCCAACTAGGAACACAAAAGTAAAAACCCTGCATCTTTGCTTATCGGATTTATTTCAAGGGAATTGCCAGGAATCTCCTATCTCCACATTTTCGGGACATACGCAATATTCAAAGCATTTTTACACTTTAATGAGAAGCATTTTCAAATTAATCCTATTTTCACATTATCCAAATTTTGATTTATTTCAGGTATAATATCTTCAGTTACTAATAAAAAAACCCCTTTATTTTAGTTTTTTAATTGAGGAAGGGAAAGAAACATTACATCTGTTCCCCATCGCTGCTGTATCACAAAACATGACGAACTTATCCCCGACTGACATATTGTGAATTAAGAACACCCCCTTGGCTAATTAAACCGACTCTGCCATCTGTTTAATTCGTCAACAGTTTCCCCACAAATAACAGTTAAAAGAAAGAGAAAATTCAGCTTAATGTTTTTTATAATCCCAGGCAAGCAAAAGTTATCCAAAAGTCAGCTGGACAGAAAAACTGCATTAAAAGAAAGATAAACTCTGTGAAAAGACATAGTTGATACAAAAACCCGACACGATTTTAAATTCACCTTCCACCTGGAGGTATAATTGAATGTGAAGGATCTGTCATATGAGTTCCTGAAAGTTAAAAGACAATCTTTGAATATCCTGTACTCCGTTTACCTTAAATACAAATTGAAAATGATTTCACAAAGCAGAAGCCCATTCATATTTTACAAGCAGATGTGCGTATTTTCTGTATTCACAAATACAAGGGAAAGATCTCATTAAACTGCTTTTTTTATCTACAAAGCAACACCAACATAAAATTACTTCAAATGTACATTTCACCGTGCTTTTCACTGCCCCTTCGCGACACTGAGTGACAACACTGGGAAACAAAGGCAAACAAACCTTTCACATAAGCTCTGCTGGAAGAAAACAAATAGTTTTAAAGAGTCAGCTTAGTCCTAAGTTATAGCTGGACACAAACAGATTGTTTACAGGATGTCATTTACCACACTGAAAACAGCACTGACTAATCCAGCACTGACTTCTGGATGTTTCACCTAAGAAAGTGCAACTTTTCTTTTTTGTCTACATTCCTACAGAGATTGCCTCCTCTTCTTCACAAAACAAACCCTCACATACACTAATTTTGCAAGTGAAGCAACATGATCCCATGAAAGGAACAGGAGAGGAGATTTCTTCTAAGCTAGAAATGCACCCTTGTGGAGCTTTAAAAACCTCACTCTAGCTCAGATTTTTTAATATATAGGGGCTGTCACAGGAGCTACAACACCCAGCCACTTCAGAAGATTCAATTGATTTTTAAAATGAGATATAAATGACAATTTATGTTATGTATTGGAACACGGAGCACTGCGAGGTCTTGGCATCTTCTAAAAATGCAATGCAGCCCATCATCAGTCCACATCTCCTTTTCATAGCACACATCCCAACTCACACTAAACTTAAATTCAGTTAAAGGATGAAGAATGGAATAGAACAAAATTTATCTCTAATGAGTTTCTCCTGGCAGAACACATAAAGGAAAAGCTTATAGTTCCATCAGTAAGGCAACTCGCAGCCTCAGAATCTCTGCACAGTTTGACCACAGGGCCAAATCTGCTATCTATATTGATATTTAATCTAAAATTCTCATCTGTTTCTGTTTCGTTTGAGTAAGCAGAAACTTACCAAGGTGTTTCTTTGGCTCTAGGAAAGGCCTGTGTGGAAATACGGAAAGAAAAACTCACAGCTTTAGTAAAGACATCATTACTTGCTTGATCACAAAACATTAAAGAAAGCGCACTCCTGTTCCAGAGAAACAGGCTGCAATGTGTATAACTAAAAACTAAAATTAATTGGTCTTAAGTATAAAACCAAAGTGGACAGAGTAGCACAAGAAAAAGCAAATAACCTTTTGATGACAAATGAGATCCCTGACTTGTTTTCCAAAATCCATTTCAGGGTTGAAACGCTGTAATTTGCTGGGTGTTTAAACTCCAGCCCTTCAGGCAGGCCCTGCACCACCACAGCAGACTGGTCCCTCTGAATCTTCTCATACGGCACAGGCACCACCGTCGACTTTCCCAACGCTTTACCTAGAAAGAAACAGGAGAGAGTGACGAGGTCAAGAGCGAGTTCACAAGAGGACAAGTCCCTCACAAAAGCTGTGGAGAGGACTGGAGTGAAAGCAAGGTGCAGATCTACAGGAAACCAAGCACTGCCGGCATCAAGGCACCCACTGAGATGCAGAGGCTTTCTTGAAGGAAAACTAAATGGGCTGCACTGTGCAATAATCTCAAATCACAACCCACAAAACACATCCAGAAGAAACCCATCCAATATACGTGTATGTTTTAGAACCGGCTATTAAAGGTTAAACTTATCGCCTAACATCAGCACAGAGGGAAGGCTAAAATCACACAGAGCTTTCCTCCCAACTGTTATGGAAACATACAAATCCAGAACAGGTATTTTGAAGTCTTTAAAGCACCCACCATAGGAAAAGCAGAAAAAGTCCTCCACAGACTTTCTAAGAGCTTCCAGTTCCACCATATCCACTGTCAGCCTGTGTACAGGCGGTGCTGTCTTTGTTTTCTGCCATTCTGCAGCCCTCTCCTCTTCCGTAACACCTGGCAGGTATTTATGAGAATAAGACAAAACCAAAATAACAAGTTATTAAAACCTCCAGAACCCAGTCCCTCCAGTTTAGACTACAGACACTTGAGAAGCATTCCTGCTGGAAAGCTGTAAGAACTTATTTGCCTTAGAGGTAAATGCACTTCCCTGTGCAGAGAGACACCGAGTAAAGTTAAATTTACACCAAAACTATTACATCTTCCTCATAAGCTTTGTAAATACCCTCTGAAGTACAAGAAAGATGAATTAAGAGATGCATCCGAGCAGGCTTTTTGGTATGAAGAGGCAGAAAACAATATTAATCTTAGGAGAGAACACAGCAGAAATAAAAGGCAAAACTGCCAAGAAAAAAAGGACCATGGGAAAAGTCAAAATGCCTGTGTGGATGGTCCCACAGCTCTCTGGTGCTGCACACGATGTCTTATTCAGCAGTTGTCACATCCTGTTTTGTCTATGCTGTACGTGCTTAGCTGAACCTTTTATAGGAGGGATTTGACTTTCGGTACAACAGCTCCTCTCTGTTTCAAAAGACATTTGAAGTTCACATCTCTCATCGTCGAGCTGCAAAGAAGCCACGGTCATGCAGAACAGATAAGAAGGAGATTTCAGCCCTATTCCCTGCGCTATTCTCTGAGCAAAAGTCATTGCAGGAGTGAGGGAATATCAATGGTTTGAATACTAAGAAGCAAACAGCAGCCTTCCTTTCCTACCATTAAGATATTCAAAGAGTAAAGTGAGAACCACCCAGCAAAACCAGAGGAAAAAAGCAGAGACATTCCACCTAGGAAAGGAGCAGCCAAGGAGACTGGTGGTCCTGCGTGCAAGAGGAAGACCAGTGCTGAAGCTGTGCCAGGACCCCACCGAGAACAAACCTGGTGATACACCGAAAACACTGCGAGGTGTGCTGCCAGCACTGACACGAGAACACGAACACCGGTTTGAACAACTGATTACAAATGGGTTGTGAAAGGAGCTGAAGAAGCAATGCTTTCAGTAAAAATACATTTACAATCTTCTTTCCTGTACAGATCCCACACCCGCTTCATGCCCTGGGAACCCACCTCCACATGGCATCTGGCTCTCTAGCTCTTCAGGCCTGACACTCCTGCTTTCTCTGCAATATGAGAGAGCCTACCCTAACACAAAAATAAGGCAATATTATTATTTACTCATAACAGAGGGGCTTAGTTAATGACAGCTTCTAAGGTTTGCCTGCAGACTTGGGGATCAGAGACACTGGTTTCCATTTAGAGCTCTGTGCAGTGTTGCTTTTTGGGTGGGTTTTTTCCACAGAAGAGACTGATTCACTGAAAACGCCTTTCCTGCCAGTAGCTTTTCAGAAGCGTACCCACACTGTCTAAAAATAAGCAAAACAAAAATAAGATGACGACACTGCTCACTTCCCATTAAAATGAGATGCTGACAAAAAGACACAGCAATTTTTCTTCTTAAATTCAAGAGATACCCTTATCAATGCCTTTTATTACACAATTTTTATCCATTTCCTTGTGCTCACATTATGCATCTGCCTCCCTTCTCCTTCCCACATTGGCTGGGCAATTTCAATCAAGTCTGTCTCTAACCATTTTGCTAAGGTAATAAGACACATGAGATACGTGCAGGGCTCCTCCCTCCCCTGCAGCTCAGCATTAGGGAACCCACATGGGTGAAAGTCATTGTGAATGAAAACCACAGGAAACCAAACTCCAGTGCTGCTTTTGCTGAACCTGTTATTTTTGTCAGGACTGTAAGGCTAGAAAGCACACATGCTACTTCCTTCATAAACCTCATCAATTTAGCCCACTAAATTATATTCGTTACAAATAATAAGCAGTGGGTTTGAAGCCTGAGCCTTCCAAATTCTGAAAACTCTTCATATTTACTCAAACTATACAAATGAGCCATGGGAAAATGGAAGGAAAGACTGGAGACACATGCTGGGTTGTCACAGTCAGACACAACCAGAGGAATGCTTAGTAACTATACTCCTATTCCCATACTTGAAGAAAAATGAAGAGACCTGCATAAGTGGAGAGTTAATTCTCGATATTGTCAGCACCATCTGTTCCAGAGGCTGACATCATCACAGCTGCATTTGCAAATGTTTAACTCTAACAGCAATGTAAGAACCTCTTGGAAGCCTTCATCGATCACAAAGGAACAAAAATGGCCCAATTAAAGCTTATTAAACACACAGAAATGTAGACTTCCTGGATTTTTCCAAAATACCTACTAAAACTGCAGCTAACATTGTCCATTGTGAGCTTTCATATTTAACTGAAGAAACAAGGTGCAAGGAGAAAGAACTGTTGCCTCCATGGTTCTACGTTTTAGATCAAAATATATTACACAATAATCCTCAGCAAGACTTGAAAGCTGTCAAAGGCAGTGATGGAACCAGCATCAAAAGGATAACACTATTATTCCTGAAAATTGGTGTTCTGAAGTACATTTTCTGGAACTACCAACATCTTCATCAGTATTTTTCAGGAAAGAAATACCTTCAGTTCAAAACTCCCCAGGAACTACAGTGAATACGCACGTAGTGAAATCATGAACACGATGACTGAGGTTAGTTGGCTTTGTTCTCACAGATCGACACCAATGTTCTTCAGGAAGCACAACAAAACCACCATTTTCAAAGTGGATATTGTTTAACAGTACAAAAACACTGCCCAAGAATGAGTATCATGTCACTGGAACAAAACAAAGGATTGGGATGATCAAAACTAATGTGAGATTTAAAGACAGGCTCCCTCTGTCAGTGCAGGGAAAGGTACATCTGGCTGTTGATCAAACAGTGTCCATCAACAACACTTCCCTAATGAGCACATCAGTGCTCCTGAATCTTTGAAACTCAACACCTAAAAATACCGTCCTGTACTCAACGGATCACGTTTCATGGACACAAAAATTCCGATGTTTTACTATAAAAATGAAATTAAAGAAAAAACCCCCACCACAGGCGCACTTAAAGTGATGCGGATGTCATTTTAAGTCATTATGATATAGGTAGGTATTTGTCTACTAGATACATAAAATATAAATGTACAGCTTGTCCAAAACGTGCATCTGCTTTAATAAGGCATGAAGTGATCTGAAGAGCTGACAGTAGCCCACTACCTGGTTAACATCCTGCCCAGCCTTCATGGGTGGAAAAAAAGACTTGGAGGAAGGAACAAAAAGTACGGTGCCTTAGGAAACGCAGGACGTGTTATGAGGGTGGACAGGCTAATATTTATCGTTGTACCTGCCTGTCAATTATCTCGGAAGAAATTAACATTTCCAGCCACAGCTGAAATAAGACTCGAAACAGGACCACTGCTACTGATCATTTTTATGTTCCTAAACAGCCAGGTTTGCCACGGTCAATGTAATTATAGCATGTGATACACAGAACTTTGCTCCCCGGAGTTATCAGTATCACACAGCACACATCAAGCAGTTTGTGAAATACGAAAAACCAACAATGAAACTTACAGTATTTAAGAAAATCCTTCTGGAAGTCTTTCCTAGAATTGACAAAGGCTCTTCCTCTCTCAGTTCCAACCACAAACACATCTGTTTCATATACAGCGATGCAGGCAACTTCTGTCTTGGACTTGGCAAGTTCTTTACACTATAAAAAGAAAAACAAACAGCTGTTATTACCGTGGAGTATAATTAATAAACATGTATATGGTATCATGTATTACTTCTGCAAGTAACATAACACCAGCCGTTAGCAAAGGATAATTTATATACCCAGAGTGTTTTTCATCAGGAATCTTAAAAGTATTGTAGATGCATCAGTGAAATTAAGGCCTTGTCTAGACTCAGAGATTGCACTGGTTTTAATTAAAATTATATATGACATTAATCCCTGTTAGATAATTATACCAAGTGTCTTATTCCAACTTTCAACAGAGCGTAGAGTTTTGCTCATCCACAGCTCTCTTATCACACATGGTGTTCTGTTCAGAAGGTGTGGTTGCCTGCGTTCTGCCTTGTCCTGCCTGCTGTGCTCAGGCTCAGGTGATTTCCTCCTGAACAGAAGGATTGCACCTTTCCTGTGAACACTTAGGATGTTCTGCTCGGAGAAATGTTTGGTAGGAAGACTGCGGTGCAAGGAGAGAACAAACACCCTAAGAAAATCAGTGAAGTCATCAGAAGTGATCACAAAAAGTCGATTTCTCCTAGGAACTCAGAATATCAGTTTGCTGCAACCTATAAAGGCACCAATCAGGCACCCAGTCAGGATGAAGAAGCAGATGGAATATTGTATAAGCAGCTGGGAGAAGTCTCACGATTGCCAGCCCTTCTTCTCATAGGGGACTTCAACACATCAAGGTGTCTGCTGGAAACACAACAGTTTCGGATGTTCCAGGAGCACGTGGCATTAAACTTCCCGACAGCTGGTGAGGGAGCCACCAGGGAAGGCACGCGCTGGACGTGTTGTTTGCTAACAGAGAGGGACTGATGGGTGATGCGATGGTTGAGGAGGGCTAAGGTGACTCTCCATCCTTTATCGAATGTGGGGGGAAATATAGTGATCAAGGAGGAGGAAAAGGTTGAAGGGACTGAATGCCTTCTCTATCTAAGTCTTTAGTAGCAAAACCAGTTGCTTCAGGGTACGCAGCCCCCTAAGCTGGAAGACAGGGACAGGGAGCTTAGACAGGTGTGCTCTTCACTGGGTAAAAAACTGCCTGGACGGCCGGGCCCAGAGATTTGTGGTCAATGAAATTCAATCCAGCTGGTGGCCAGTCACAAGCAGCGTCCCCAGGGCTCAGTGCTGGGGTCAGTTCTGTTTAATATCTTACCCAATGATCTGGATGAGCGGATCGAGTGCTCCCTCCGTGAGTTTGCCGATGACACCATGTTGGACAGCAGTGTTGATCTGCTGGAGGGCAGGAAGGCTCTGCAGAGCCTGCATCTGGACAGGCTCAATCGACGGGCCGAGGCCAACAGGATGAGGATCAACAAGGCCAAGTACTGGGCCACAACCACCCCATGCAGAGCTCCAGACTTGGGGAAGGGTGGCTGGAAAGCGGCTTAGCGGAAAAGGACCTAGCGGTGCTGGTCAACAGCAGCTGAGCATGAGCTCAGAAGCTGAGCATGGCCAGGAAGGCCAGCAGCATCCTGGCTTGGATCAGCCAAGGTGCGGCCAGCAGGAGCAGGGAAGGGATTGTTCCCCTGTACTTGGCACCACTGAGGCTGCACCTCAAATCCTGGGTTCAGATTTGGGCTCCTCAGTACAGGAAAGGCATTAAGAGGCTGGAGCAAGCCCAGAGAAGGGGAATGGAGCTGGGGAAGGGTCTGGAGCCCAGAGGTTCTGGGAGTGGCTGAGAGACCTGGGGCTCTTTAGCCTGGAGAACAGAAGGATGTGGGGAGAGCTCATCGCAACCACCCGAAAGTAGTGTAAGACCATTTATTCACTCTATATTGCAGATGACAAAGACCAGAACACACTCTTGCCTTTTAACCATTGCTCTACCTGAGCAATCGAGAAATATTTCCCATTTGTTTAATTGAAAAAATTTTTAGAACAACCACACCACAACAGGAAGTAAGATGACTGTTAAGACAATCGTGAGCATGATTTTCCACAAGCAAAGAGACAGTGTTACAGCTGGCTGGACAGCACGTAAGGCTACAACACATATTGCTGTAACCCTGCACGGGCCAAGACAGAGTTATGATGCAGCTGCTGATCTTCCCTACTGACCATTGACTCAAGTGCTGACATGAGGAACGTAACCACCATTCTGCTTTCTGAGCGGTCCTCATCACGGATGGACATTGCCGGTATGGTGGTCTGGGCCATTTTCCTCCTATAAAATGAAACAAAAAAACCCTGTTTAGACACACATAACAGCGTAAGAAAACCAAAACTTCTCGAACTCAAGCAAAGAAACAAGAAAATTCCCCAAAATAAAGCCCACCGCACACACTCAAGTAAATACACATGTAAAAATCAAAATGAAGTGCTCGCTCTCCTAGCCTTTTATACTTCCTGTTGTTTCATCCATACCTGGAGCTAAACATTCACAGGTTAAAATGTTGTGCCAGGACGAGATCACAAACCCTCTGTGCCTAGAAATCTGCACAATAATTGATTAGCTGAATTTGCACCTATTTTTCTTTCTAAGTATGTTTGCAACTAGATAACCACAGCAAGAAACACCGGCTTTAACAGTGTGGAAAAGAAATGGCAAATCACAGTTTGATACAAGGATTAGAACAATCCTTCAGGTAATTTTCAGCATGAATTTATCATGGCCTGGCTCAAAACAAACCACTGCCACCCCAGCCCCAAAATTACAGCCTCAGAGACCACAGTATCCGTAAGCAGAATAGGACATTTTTATTCACGTGTTATTCAGCTGTAAAGTTAACTCCAAAGCTCAGTGGTCCCAATTAAAGCGCTAAAATTAAAAACTGAATTTCGGTGGTGATACAAAAAAGAGATCTAACCCTATTTTCTGTATGTCATTCAGGAAACATTCAACTCAAGACATAAGTAATAATCAAGACTGTCTGCTGCTCTCTAGAAAAGCAGCTGTGGATGCCAAAGCACGCTTCTCTCCGCTAATCCCTCACCTAGCATCACAATCACCAAAGCAAATTCCAGCGTGCTGATGGAAAAGGATGTGACTCCCAAGAACCCCCAAATCCAGCTGGATGCGGGTGTGTGAGAGCGCATCCTTACACACCACTGAAGATTCACTGCTCCAAAGAAGTCCAGCTCCTGCCTGATCCCCACGGGCCACTTTTGATATTAGGGGGGGGAAAAGTTATTCTAGCCGAGTACAAAACAACGCACTTCATTACAAGAACAAGAAGGAACATAAAAAAATATATCATTAAAAAAAAATCCAATGAAGCTAGACTGCTTCTTGGCTGTTGCAGCTTTTACCCTTGGCTTCTTCGCCTTCTGGGCCAAGACACAGCTTTAGCGTATTTAACTCTGCCCAAATATTGGCCTCCTGACAAAGGACAGAAGTTGTTTTTCTCCAAACTGTACAGATTAATACCCACAAGCTGTTAAGTGCAAATCAATCTTTTTAAACAGATCTTGGCTAAAAATCTTATCCTACAATTTATCTCACTGATCCTGTGGTTCGGAGGAAGTTAAACCTGACATTTCTTAGCTAACCTAGCGCAGAAACTCTGTTGGCACACAAACCTACCAGCACTGGTTCTTCTGATGCTCTTAAATCATCAGAATCATCTTAAAATTACAAGTACTCTGGAGGCAATGATTTTCAGTTTGCCTGAACCACTAAACTGTTCATGTGTAGTGGAAACGAGCAGCTCGACAGCAAGGGGGCTCAGACAGTGCCACACTCCTGCCTTCAGATACATGGAGCTATTTTTGAAAGCAAATATTTTCACCAGCCACAGCCAAAGAGAAACAGAACGAAAGGATCAGGGAGCTCACTAAAACATTGCCAGTTCTTCACCATCTGCATCTGGTGCACGTGGATTATGAATCAATTCAGATGTGCAACATCCAAATTAACCTCTGCGGAGGACCAGCCTGTTTTCAAACACAAACACTGCTGGACCACACTGAGCAAAAGCAGCTCTGAATGTTCACAGTCAGCTTAATCTAAAGAAAATAAGCAGACATGGGTCTGGCAGAGTTTACTCTGCCTACAGCCTATTCCAAAACAAAAAAAAAAAAACCAAGAGGGTCAAGCTTCCAACATCAGGAATAGGAAGGAGAGACAATACAGACATACCAGAGAGCATTTAGTCAACTCAAACTAATCTGGATTTCTCTCTTCTGGCTTAATGGCAAGACAGAAGTTGGCTCGCTTGGAGGTACAAACCTGGACTCATTAGCTGGAGAGCAGTGTCATGTGCGTATGCACCGTCAGCTCTTGTCTAAGACTGAAACCAGGCCATTAACCCCTGCTAAAAATGAATCAAAATCCCTCTCAAGGACAGCAGAGTAGCCTCCTGGAAGCCTTAACCTACCGGGAAGTTCTGCACACTTCCTCAAGTGTCCCTGTTGCCTTCTTTTTCCCCAGCCTCTTATCTAGAGCAGCAGCCCAGCTGACTCAGGAAAAGTGCACATCACAGTTGGAGTCAACCCTCTTCCTCCTTTGCTCCCTGAACACTAAGCGTGAATAAACCCCCCACAACTCGCAGAGAGTTACGAAGTCAGGTATGTTTATTCCACCAGTAGGTGACAGGGCGGATATTTCCAAAATCCCTGAGCCCTGAACAAAGGGCAGGCTGATACTTATTGCCAAAAGACACACATATTCATTACATTTGCAGATCAGTTCCAAGAAATCATTAACATAAGCTCACTCCCCCTCGTGTGTGCACAGTGTCCCCTTGTGGCGGTTGTGCAAGGGTCGTGAGGAGGAAGACGGAGGGGTCTCTGCCTTCGCACAGGCTCAGTTGGTGCCTTGTCGTGGGGTCCTGGAAACTCCTGCTGAGGATACTTGAAACGTCCTCCTTACCAGCGCAAGAGTTCTAACTTCCTCGTTATCAGCAGATGCTCGCAGACCGGTTCCTCCCTATCAGCACAACTCCTAACCCTGAGGAGCCTCCTACAAACTCCCACTGCAAAATCCCCCTTCTTGCAAGATGTCCAAGGCAACTGAAATACAGCCCATCAAAACAGACAAAGGCTTAAAGTCCCACATCAATCCCCTTCCAGCTTGGGACACCTGAACACAGACATGGCACGCACTGGCTTCACCTGAGGAGTGGGCGCCCTGGTGACACGCTCTTGCCATTCACACCCGACACGGTTACAAGTGTGGCAGCAGCGACCCATCCAACGCAGCCGCTGGGAAGTTTGCTGTCACCATTTCAATCCAACTCCCACTGCAGGGATTCCACTCGCAGCAGCCAAGCCAAGAGGCATCACCGAGTGTCTTAGATCAGGGCTACCCCAACGAAACACACCAGCAGCCCCACTTACAGCACCACCTCCCACTCTGATTAATGAAACGATTCCAAGAACCACAGTGCTCAGCACTGCGCTCTCGCAGTGACCCAACACACTACCCCAAATCCCTATGGTAGCACTCACCCAGTCAAGCTTTCAAGGTTTCTTCTCTGAGCGCAGTCGAGCAGGTGGTCAGCAACCAACGGCCGTCAGGAAAGAGAACAAGGGCTTCTAACAACAAGAGCTCCAGGGGGAACACCTGGTGCTCAGCACATCCCACAGCACCCACACAGAACAAAGTCACACAAAACCAGCAGCTTTTCATCACGGTTCATTACACAGCCGCAATATCCCCACAAAACTAGTACTGATTAATTCCCATTTTTCTAGGTATTTTTATGACACTCAGCACCACGTGATGACATTTTAACCAGCCTAGATGGCAAACACCTCTGCTACTACTAAGAGCCATGAAAAAAGTAAAACACAATTCCAGCAAGTGCCATCTGCCTTCTCTAGTTCGTTAAGTCTGCATAATCATGTTTGCAAAGAGATATTTAAATTTGATCGTCACTATTTCTAAAGATTGTAATATAAACCAACACATAATCATGAAATTTTAGATAAAATGAAAATGCAGTATTAGCTGGTTCGGAGTCATTAATAAACCATTAATTTAAAGCTCCATCTCTGTATTAAAGCCAGACAGATTCAGGGAACAATTCACTTTGTTTTTAAGTACACAGCGTCCTACTGCAGCACGAAGGCACTCGTGAGTTACAGTGAGCCATGTAAACAAAATGAAATACTAATCCCAGCAGTCCTGCCCACCTGATGATTTCTGTCTCTACCAATATAATTATATTTACTGTTGTGCCTTGCTTAAGGATGGTTTATATGGTTACAACCAGAACGCTGTTAGTCGATTTTGTTGTTAAACAAGTTGATGTATAAACCTGACACAATCTACCCTAGGCTAACCTAACCCCAGATAACCTAACATTAGTGTAATATATACATCCCACAAATTAGCACTAATGATGGAAATACAGTAGCAATAATGCAATAATAATATTATTACTGTAATAATAATGTACTGCACTGCTCCTATCAACTGCCTCACGGAGCTGAAGTTCTCTGTCTTGTGAAGTGAGGCAGAGGGGTTGTTTAAGGAATTCGGTGCCATCAAAACACAGGATGCCATCAAAAGCATTATATAAATTCAATACATTATTGTACTGTATTATAACTGCACAATTTGTTTCCTTGCTAAATTCTCCAAACCTAGGTCACAGCAAATTTTAACTATGCTTTTTCCTTCGTCACACTGCTTGCTCTCTTTTACCTTGGTTTCCAGGTATATTATCTCGCTTCGCCTCTTAGCAGCACTTGTTGCTAAGATTGCTGTCGTTGGGGGCTATACTGAATGAAAATAGCACCTATAGAAGAGCACTTCCCAGAGAATGTTATCTCCACCACGCTTGTTTACATCCTCCCATGCTGTTTAAACTTCTATGGAAGCCCCACTAAATCCCGACTGCTTGTTAACGGAGGCAGGAAGGTACTTAGTCAATATGACAATCACCTTAAATAAAAATTGTTCTAGTTTTGTGTCTCCATTAACACTTACACATACTTAAGAACACCGATTTCCATGGAATCAACTACTGTTTTATCTTAAATCAAAGCATTTGTGCCAATCCTTTGAAATCTCTCCAGCCAGGATCCAAGAGAATAAAACTCAATTCCATAAGCAAGAGCTTGCGAATGTGTCAGGAACTTTTTGTCAGGAAATTAGGAATTCATAGCCCTTCCAGAAGAATATGCCCCTGCCTGCGGGGATGGGCTTTAAGGTCCCTTCCAACCCAAACCGTTCCATGATTCTATGATTCTGAGTTTCAACCAAACCTCTTCCAAGAGACTCTCATGTCTAGATGGGTAAAGACAAAGAGCAGCCGGTAGCTTCTCACCAGGCCCCACAGGGGACAAACTTTTGTGCTATCTAACTAACCTAATGGACTAACAAGGCTTTCTTTTCGTCGTGTTTTGTTCTAATATATTTTGCAGGGTTTTGTTATTTCAACTGCAGACTTAAATTTAGATGAGCAGAATCAAATATTCGACATTTTCAAAAGCACAGTCCAAAACTTTCTCCTTATCATGCGACATTAACCAAGAGCTCTACCCACACTGGCACAACACCAGCAGCTCACAAGGGGAGGGCTGCACTCATTAAACTGTGCAGGTGTTCCTCTCCAGTGACTTAAACACTAAGCACTGGGAAAACAAGCCTGCAAGGAGAGAGATGGAAACACAGCAAGCGATTCCTGAACAGGGTGAGGATTAAAAAACTGCCGTGAACCCAGAAGAGGCTTCGACACTGCACACTCAGATTTATGCTGCCCTCCCTTATTGATAAGGCTGAGATACTTTAGTACTCACTCTCCTGCCCAGGGAATCACAGAATGGTTTGGGTTGGAAAGGACCTTAAAGTCCATCCAGTCCCACCCCCTGCCATGGGCAGGGACACCTCCCACTGGATCAGGGGGCTCCAAGCCCCATCCAACCTGGCCTTGAACACCTCCAGGGATGGGGCAGCCACCACTGCTCTGAGCAACCTGGGCCAGAGCCTCCCCACCCTCATCATGGAGAATTTCTTCCTAATGTCTAATCTAAATCTTCTCCCTTTCAATTTAAAGCCGTTCCTTCTCGTCCTATCTCACTACATGTGCTTATATAAAGTCCCTCTCAAGCTTCCCTGTAGCCCCCTTCACTCCTGGAAGACCCCTATAAGGTCTCCCCGCAGCCTTCTCTTCTCCAGGCTGACCAACCCCAATTTCAGCTTGGATCACCTTCGCAGCCCTCCACTGGACAGTTTTGCATTCTTTTTATGTTGGGGACTGTGAGGTATCACAAGAGCAGAAGAGAGTGGGAGAATCCCCTCCCTTGCCCTGCTGGCCACGCTGCTTTGGATGTTGCCCACAAAACTTTTGGTCTTCTGGGCTGCAAGCACACATTGCCAGCTCATGTTGCACATCCGCCACGGGATCTGGAAGACCAGCCAGCCCAAAAGCTCATTCCAGGTAGCCGCTCCTTGATCTCAAAGATCTTTTCCAACCCAATGACTCCATGGCACACCACCCACTGGCACAAGTGCCGAACCGAACTCAGTTGAATGGGGTGACCACATCAGTGAACATAGGAAAAACAATGGATGTAATCTATCTGGACTTCTGTGAAGCCTTTGACACGGCCCCCCAGAACATCCTTTTCTCTAAATTGGAGAGATATGAATTTAATGGGTGGACTGCTCGGTGTATAAGGAATTGGTTGGATAGCTGCATTCAGAGAGTAGTAGTCAATGGCTCGATGTCCAGATGGAGACTGTGACAAGTGGCCTCCCTGCCCCTGGCAGGGGGTGGGAACTGGATGGATTTTGAGGTCCCTTCCAACACATGTTTCTATGAAATCTCCCGGAACAGAGAAGATAAAAAAGCCCAAACAGCCCCATATTTTAAGGAATAAATAAATCAAGCCCCAGATTTTAGAATCATAGAATTGCTTGGTTGGAAAAGACCTTTGAGATCATTGAGTCCAACTGTACTTGTCCACTACTAAACCAGATCCCCGAGCACCTCACTGTCTTTTAAACCCCTCCAGGGACGGCGACTCCACTGCTGCCCTGAGCAGCCTCTGCCAGTGCTGAGAACCCTTCCGGTGGATAAATTTTCCCTAATATTCCATATGAACCTGCCCTGGTGCAACTTGAAGACATTTCCTCTTGTCCTGTCACTTGTCACTTGGGAGCAGAGCCCAGCACCCGCCTCACCACAGCCTCCAGGAGCTGCAGGGAGCGAGGAGGTCTCCCCTCAGCCTCCTCCTCTCCAGGATAAACCCCCACAGGGCCCTCAGCCGCTCCCACAGCCCCTGTTCTCCAGGCTCTTCCCCAGCTCCGCTCCCTTCTCCGAGCGCGCTCCCGCCCCTCACTGTCCTTCTCGGAGCGAGGGGCCCAGAAGGGAGCCAGGATTGAGCCCCGCGGCCTCCCCAGCGCCAGGGGCACGATCGCTGCCCTGGTTAAAGCAACGAACAAGCCAACCTCCCCTGCTGGCCGCCTCCCCCGAGGGGCCTGGGCCGTGCCCGCTCGGTCCCCGCTCCGCGGTGGCTTCCCGCACTCACTCACCGGCGGGGTTGGGGGGGGGGGGGGGGAGGAGGGGCGGCCCCGCCGTCCCGGCCTCGCCCCGCGCCGCCCGGCAGCGCCGCGGTCCCAGGCCCGGCGCGCGCAGGCGCGGGGCGCGCGGGGGCTGCCGGGAGCGCGAGGCGCCGGGCGGGGGCGGGGGCAGTGGGGCGGGGCCAGCGGGAGGGGCGGGGCCATTAAGGGAGCCGGAGGAAGGCGCCCCCTGACTAGGAGATGGTGGGGGCTGCTGGGCCCTTTCCCTCTCTCCCTGCCCGCTTCCCTTTCCCCTTCCCTTCCTTCTTCCCCTTCCCTTCACTTTATCTTTCCCCTTGCCCTCTCCTTCCCCAACTCCCTCCCCCTCTCCTTCCTTTTCCCCTTCCCCTTCCTTTTCCCCTTCCCCTTCCTTTTCCCCTTCCCCTTCCTTTTCCCCTCCTTTAACCTTCCCCCTTCCCTTTTCCCCTCCCCTCCAAACCCCGCCAGGGCAGGTGCCCCCGGTGCCCAGCTCTCCGCTCTGGGGGCAGCAGGCTCCTGCCAGCCAAAGCCCTGCTCAGGGGCCGAGCTGAAGAACTCCCTAGCAAAGCCCTTTCCCTGTTGCTGCAGGGCTCCAGCCCCAGGAGCTGTGGATAAAGTTCAGGAGGGAACTTAAGTCGTGGTTTATGTGGAATAATGTTTACCCATTGTGGTTTCAAGATGACTAATTGCAAAATTGGTTCCTTAAGGCTTCTAAATTCATCGGAGACATTCACTGGGTGTTGTAAATCAATGCTCAGACTGGAAATAGCTTGTGTGTTTTTAGTAGCTGGAGTAATTAACAACTGTAACACATTACCGGGGACCACGAGATTTCTCCATCAGTTCGGAGCCTGGAAAAAAAAAAATAAAGCAAGATTTCTGCTTGTGTTGCCTCCAGTCCTGGAGAACCCAGGAGCACTCAGAGTGGTTGCCCCAACTGGTTTTTGAGGGAAGAGAAGGAAGGAAAGTCAAGCTGCTTCCTTCTAGAAAAGGAAGCCTAACACGCAGCCTCCGTGGATCCTTACCAGCGGATTCCTGAGCTGTTTCTCATATGTAACATCTGACCAGTTAATCTTGATATTCTTTCTAGGCTTAAAACGCAAGGTCAAGTCTTGTGGCAGAAAATACTTTGATCTAAATTCCTTGGTTTAAAATATTTCATACCGCTCTGCTTTTCCCTCCGCTAGTTAGTTAGTTAGTTAGTTAGTTAACCAGCTGGGCTTCAACTACAGACTGCAAAAGATTTTCACACGACTACAAGGCAAGCAAAACATTTCCCTTAACCAAGGGAGCCGGTCTGTGAAACCAAAAATGTCAGAAGAGAGGAGCTGAATTTAGGGTTATTTCTATCTTCTTTTTTTTTTAAAAAAAAAGAGAGTAATTCCATTTCAAGCTTGTAGTCGTCTTCTGAAAAGAAGTTGAGACCAATATATAATTTTATTTTTTTTTTCCTCACTCAGTAGTTTGGGGAATTATTCTGTTTCATCCCCAGAAACATGCATTATTCTCTTTATCACTCACGAGAGCACGGCTGTCTTTATCAGAAGGCTTTGCCGCACTACATGCAAGGAGTTACAAATTTAACCTCAAGCTAAGCGTAGCGTAGGGGATTGCAGTCAGCTCGCCCTTGAAGTTTCTATGGGTAAATCTAAGCAACCTTGACAACTTCCAGCTAAAACTGAGAGGCTGAAAACCTTAGCATACACCTCTCAAAACTACTGGAGTCCTTACAGATTTGTGAAGGGTTACGGGTGAACAGAAACCGACCGGTCTTACACTGCTCACCATTCACCTGCTTTTCCAGGCAGGAAAACTTCAAAACTGCAAACCCCTCACACATGAGGGGTTGAGATCCAGTCCCAATTCTTACAGAATTATACAATCATAGGATCATTAAGGCTGGGAAAGACCTGTAAGCTCATCCAGTCCAACCGCCAACACAGCCCCACCGTGCCTGCTAAACATGTCCTGAAGTGCCCCATCTATACGTGTTTTGAACCCCTCCAGTGATGGAGGCTCCACCACCGCCCGGGGGAGCCTCTGCCAGGGCTTCATCACTCTTTCATTAAAGAGCTCAGACATCTCAGCTTGGGTTCAGCAGGACCAACACCAAACCTGAGAGGCACGGCTGAAGGAGTCCTCATTGCTCTCCCCAGCACAGGTCACTTGTGACCCTCCCAGCTCTTCCAGAACCCAAGAACAGAATTGCTGGGCAGATCCGCACGCACCTTTAGGGCTGAGTGTCCAGAGGACCAAGAAGAGCAGGAAGCCTCCATGAAATGTGCCTTCCTGCCCAGAGCGCTTCCCTACAGCGAGCCCTAGGTTGCGCAGGCACATCTGTCCTTCCTCAGGCTGTGGTTCTGGGTCACCATGCAGGAGGACACTACTGTGGGTGGGCACAGGCAGTCAAGGAAAGGAACAGGACAAACACAGGCAGCGCTTTCCCAAGTACTCACCCAAATCTTGCTTCCAAGCTACTTCTCCAGCCTCTTCTTGAGCCCACACAAACGTACCATGGCATCCTTTGGCACAGAGCTGCACAGACGCTTCCCTGATCCTTGATGAACAATTCCCAACATCCTTCCTTTTCCCTTAAAAAGCTCCAGCCCAGGCCTTCTCAGTATTAATTTGCAGGTTGACAAGGATCCTCATCGCCCACCTGTGAGCACACAGCTGCCCCCAGGCAAGATGTCCATCCGTTTTCTCTGCTACCATTTGCCTTTAGCAGAGCAGGGCAACAGAGCCACCTCCTTCACGAGCCTGCTGACGGCAGCGGATGTGCCACAGCACTGCCTCTCCAGATCCTGCAGGCAGCGAGGAAACCCCAGCCCCTGCCATGAGGACTATGAAGCCATTTTACTAAGATGAATGGTCTTGCTGGGGATTCACCTGTCCCTTTGAGGAGTGCCCATTTCATAATCTTATCAGTGAAAAAATGAATAAATAACTTAAATGATGGCTCACAGAGATTCGTTCCACTTAAACACCACCTCTTAAAAAAACCTACTCATGAGAAGACATTAATCCTAGCACGAGAGCATGCCAGCTCAGTTCAGCTACATCAATCTGCCTTTATACCCCAAGGACCTGTTAATCTGAGTCCGAGACAGCTGTTTAATCTGTTCATTTGACAAAAGACTCAAGATACTCCACTGGCAGCATCTTCATGAATTACAACACCACAGCTCCATCCTCGATTGACCCCGGAGATCTGGCGTCACTGCTGCCCTCCAGCTCTCCCACCCATCAGCACAGGCACATCGGCGGAGTTTCTTCCTCTGGATTAGGTAATCCCACCCAACAGGATGGCCAGTTTAAACTCATGGTGTTTGAGCCGTTAACTGGAGAGAATAATCCAAGCAGTGGCAAAGCACAAGTTCAATGTTATATACAAGCTCTACGGGAGATGGAAGGCACCCAGGAACACCTCCGCACAGGTGCCAGATGCAATTCTTTGGCGTTTACACAACATCAGACACTGAGTACAAGCCCAGCGGGTCCAAACCATCTCAGATATCTCAATTTGAGCTCGTCAGGAACAACACTCTATGTGGTTTGAGCACAGCACTATCCTCTGGCAGTGCTGGGGGAAGGGAAGCCACGGCTGAAGGTCACACAACGTGCAGACACATGAAACAAACACAAGTCATTGCATTGTTGAGTAGTTGCCACTCCTGGAAAGATGCTGGGTGTCTGCTCTGCTGCAGAAAGAGCCCACAGAGAAACCTGTGCCTGCTTCTCACTGGGACCGCTGAGGATTTTGGTATGGAAAAGGACTGACCGGGCTGTCCTCTCTCTTGCACCATCCTGTGCACCAGCACCGCTTTAAATGCCGCTATGGTTTGGCAGACACACAGGGTCTGACCTGCAGGAAAGCACTGAGCCCTGGCACGACCCTACCAGGAGCTCTTGGAGAAGCCAAGCCTTGGCACCAGCGGAATGGATCCTCCCCCCTCACCTCAGCCTCCACTTCCTCAGCTTTAGCCTTTGGTAAGCACCAAGTTACAAACTGTACAGGCTCCCAAGGACTACCGTAATGTATGCTGGCCATATTGCTTCGTTCGGTGCTGAAAGGGGTTCCTGCAGGGAGGGGTGGGGTGTAACCACTCCTCAAAACCAGCACAAAACTTGGTTGTAACTCAAATCAAGTCTTTGGCATCAGTTGAACACTTCAAAAATAAAAATAACACCCGAAGGACGCAAGACCTCACGCCTGGCTGTGTTATCAGTTCCCAAGGCTTGCTGAAGCATCCAGGGAAGATTTCCCCAGGCACCCAGCCGGCCGCGCTGGCCCGTTCGGCTACATCCAACAACCCGGGACTGCTCCGAAAGGGTTTGCAAAGTGCTTCCTCCCAAATGCATTTCAAATAAAAGCACAGATGCTGTTTATGCTGTTCGCTAGCATCTCGGTGCACTATACTTTTTAAAAATGATTTGAATCAAAGCTCTCATTCTTTAATTAAACTTCATTTAGCTGCCATCTGCCTGAGATCAAAATGGCTTCATGTTTTGCAACTCTTAATGAGGATTGTTATTGGATTTGTAGACACATAAACAACAGCAAAAAAACCCCCACCAAAGTCTTTGAAAAGTAATAAATGAGAAACGTGGCTCAAGTGTTAAGATCTGCATCTTCACTCGTCTAATTGTAATGGAAGGAAACCCATTCAGCAGATCACAAAAACTGGGTATAAAAATACCCTGCAACTGCAGCATCGAGATGAGGTAAGCTGCAAGAATTACAGCCCAGAGAAAACAGTAATAAAGTGGTATCTGTCATTTTTCCAGCATTGGAAGTGTCAGCGCTACTGGGTCACGAGCAAACACAGACACCCAGGGCAGGAGATTCCCACCTCAGCCATGGAAAACGAGAATCATAGAATCACAGAATGGTTTGGATTGGAAGGGACCTCAAAGCCCATCCAGCACCACCCCTTGCCATGGGCAGGGACACCTCCCACTGGGTCAGGGGGCTCCAAGCCCCATCCAACCTGGCCTGGAACACCTCCAGGGATGGGGCAGCCACCACTGCTCTGGGCACCCTGGGCCAGGGCCTCCCCACCCTCGTCATGAAGAATTTCTTCCTAATGTCTAATCTAAATCTTCCCCCTTCCAGTTTAAAGTCATTCCCCCTTGTCCTGTCACTCCAGGTCCTTGGAAAAAGTCCCTCCCCAGCTTTCCTGGAGCCCCTTTCAGTACTGGGAGCTGCTCTAAGGTCTCCCCAGAGCCTTCTCTTCTCCAGTTGAACAACCCCAGCTCTCCCAGCCTGTCCTCAGAGCAGAGGTGCTCCCGCCCTCCGATCATCTTTGTAGCCTCCTCTGGATCCGTTCCAACAGTTCCATATCCTTTTATGTTGGGGATTCAAAAATCGGAAAAGCGGATGTCGTGGCCCTGAAAACCCCCAAAGTTCCAGGGAGAATGATTGCTATTCACTCCCACCACCTTTGACCAGAACCCAGCAGCCTGCAAACCCAGCCTGGGGGGACACTGGTTGCAGGCGGCCGTGGACTTTCCCAGCACAAGCTGCCCTTTGGTGAGTGGGGCTGGGGTCACGCAGAGCTCCTGTTAATGGATCAGGAAACTCAGGGAAGAAAATGTGATCCCAGAGCTTTGTCTCAGCCACGTCTTCTCCTGCCTCACCTTGCTACCCAGGCTCCGAGCGGGGGATGCCAGCTGGGGAGAGGCAAAAGGTGGAGTGGAGAAACAGCCCTACGCTGCCTCCTTGCTCGGCTTCCATTCCCCCCGCTTCATTTACAGCCTTTACAGTTGCATTCAGCTCTCTGAACTAAACCATTAGTCCCCAGCGTAGCTCCCGTGCCCTAATTTAACTCCTCTGCCTGCATCCACCCCTGCCTTTCAGCAGCAGTAATTAGGGCCCCGTGCAGGGCGCAGCGCTCCAGACCTGCATCCAGCCTCTCCTCTGCTCCTGACGTGTTCGCAGGGTGCCGGGACTGGCAGCAGACCTGGGGCAGCCTCAAACATCTCCACTCATTACCGAACCGTGCCGCTGCCTTCGCGGCTGCGGCATCAGAGCTTTGTTTTTTTAAGGGCAAAAAAAAAAAGGAAAAAAGTCAAACTATAATGAGTGTGCCCTCCTTAGGAGACAGCGACGCGCTGGGGTTTGATCTGTGAATAAGCCCCTTTCAGACATTTTTGGAAGACAAAATTGTATTTTTTTACCTCCGAATCCTGTTTCTTTGTTTCCTAATTGGAGATGCCACAGGTTTCAGCATCAGGCAGAAACATGAAAGACTTCAAGTTTCAATGCCAACTACTCAGATGTCAAACTCTATCTCTAATTGGGGTCACAGATATAGATCTTTGCCCCTCTTTTGGCTGCCGCCTTTGTGCCATCTCCTACATTTGTTTCGGCTTTTACTATCTCATGTGATCATTTGCATCCAACTCCACAGCAAATACAAGTCCAGAGGCAGGAAATAAAACTGCAGCTGCCTTGAAAGATTTCTACCCATCATCAAAACCCTCCTGTGGCCTGAAAAGACAGGGACTCAAGCAGACCGAAAACCTGTAAAACAAATAAAGCAAGGGCATTGCACTCAGAAAAGCTGTCACGAGTGACTTTGATGCTGTGCCCACCACTGCCCACCCTCCAGCAGACCACGACCGCTGCCTTCAGGGCAGGTTTGCTCCATGAAAAGGCTGTGACGCATCCTGCAGCGATGCTCAACAATGGTCATAGAATCATAGAATGGTTTGAGTTGGAAGGGACTTCAATGCCCATCCAGTGCCACCCCCTGCCATGGGCAGGGACACCTCCCACTGGGTCAGGGGGCTCCAAGCCCCATCCAACCTGGCCTGGAACACCTCCAGGGATGGGGCAGCCACCACTGCTCTGGGCACCCTGGGCCAGGGCCTCCCCACCCTCATTGTGAAGAATTTCTTCCTAATGCCTCATTTAAATCTTCCCCTTCCAGTTTAAAGCCGTTCCCCCCGGTCCCATCACTCCAGGCCTTTGTATAAAGTCCCTCCCCAGCTTTCCTGGAGCCCCTTTCAGTACTGGGAGCTGCTCTAAGGTCCCCCTGGAGCCTTCTCTTCTCCAGGCTGAACAACCCCAACTCTCTCAGCCCGTCCTCATAGCAGAGGGTCTCCAGCCCTTGGATCATCAAAATGTGTCAAACCTCTTTGTTTCAAGCACTGGTGACAATAACGATTCTATTGAGCTGCCAAAGCACGACGAGGTCCATCTATGCGTGCCCTCCTGTACTTACTCTTACCTATAAATGTTACTTATCAATAGTATAAACAGTATCAACTTATCAATAGTATAGATGTTACTTATCAGTAAAATAAGTACTTTTAAGAGCAAGGCAACACTTTTTATTTTTATTTAAAAAGGCCTTGATGGCAGGAATATAGTGTAAAAATCATTGGAAAAACTAAAAGGCATTGATACATATTGGAATATACACTTTTTACATAAATTACATTTATTTATTTACTCTTTCATTTGAGGTTCTTATTCGGTATTGAGGTCTAATAGTTAATAGGTCCTGGGATCTGGACGTTTAGACCACCATAGTCTAACATGTACATGTTCATGGGCCATTGCTGAAAGAGAGGGAGAGAAAAAGAAGGCAAAAGTCTCTGTTAGGACACAACACAAAACCAAGCACACATCACATCTCTGACACGTTCTCACACGGGCTGTTGCTCCCACTTTCCGAATAAGATCATAGAATCAAAGAATGGTTTGGGTTGGAAGGGACCTCAAAGCCCATCCAGTGCCACCCCCTGCCATGGGCAGGGACACCTCCCACTGGATCAGGGGGCTCCAAGCCCCATCCAACCTGGCCTTGAACACCTCCAGGGATGGGGCAGCCACCACTGCTCTGGGCACCCTGGGCCAGGGCCTCCCCACCCTCACAGCAAAACATTTCTGCCTAAGATCTCATCTCAATCTCCCCTCTTGCAGCTCAAAACCGTTCCCCTCGTCCCATCCCTGCACTTCCTGATCAAGAGCCCCTCCCCAGCTTTCCTGGAGCCCCTTTCAGTACTGGGAGGCTGCTCTAAGCTCTCCCCAGAGCCTTCTCCTCTCCAGGCTGAACAACCCCAACTCTCTCAGCCTGTCCTGTACAGGAGGTGCTCCAGCCTTCAGATCATCTCCGTGGCCTCCGCTGGACTCAATATAACAGCTCCATGTCCTTCCTGTGCTGAGGACCCAGAACTGAACTCAGGCTCCAGGTGAGGTCTCCAGAGTAGAGGAGCAGAACCCCCTCCCTCACCCTGCTGGCCCCACTGCTTTGGATACAGCCCAGGGTATGATTTGGCTTTCTGGGTTGCAAGCAAGATTGAAGAACCAACCCTGAACTGAATCATCATGGGCAAACTTGACAAAAAAAAGCCTTCTAAGTTTATATTTATCTTGCACCTTCTTTTTTTAATTTTAGAAGCATTTGGTACCATCCACCACTGAAGCCAAGACCTAAGAGAGAGCAGTTGGATGCATCTCTCTGATTTTCTTTCCTATTTTCACAGTTTGGATGCACGCTGGAGCTCTGTATCGCTCCCAGGATGGAGCCGAATCAACACTCCTTGTTTACTCAGACCACGGGGAACTGATGGGTCCTGCCAAGAGGTGCCACCGGGCCGAGAAGCCACCACCAGCACCCATATCTCAGCTCAGTGGGGTCGGGAGATTTGCTCAGGCTGCTTTCACGCGTGGCTCCTGCTTAACACCACGTGCTGAGCATCCCCCTGAGGACTGATGTGGGAGAGGCAGTGGGCGCTTTGCTCCGCTGACCTCCCACCCTGAGACAAACTCGGCAGCCCCAGAGCTGCGTTCCCTCCTTTGCCAAAGCTACTTGTGCCATTTTATGTCACACATGGCAGAGGGAGGTGGTGACGGTTCAAGGAGAGCAGAGAGCAGCACCCTGAAGCAGAAAGATAGGTAGGCAGTAACCCCCCTAATATTTGGAAGGCTTTACCACAAGTGAGATCTGATTTGTTGATGATGTAGACTCCATATTGGAAGAGGAGGAAGAGGAAGATGAGGAAGAGGAAGATACCGAGTTCCCTTCCGAGATCCTCTTCCGCTTCCGTTTGGGAACGCTGGTGTCTTTCTCTGCAGGGGAAGAGGGAAGGCATGAGGCGTCTCAGTCCTGCGAGTGATCCCTAAATGTAAGGGCCCATCCCACCACCCCAACCTCACCTCCTGCTGAGTGCCCCCCCCTCAGGGATCTGCTGTGCCACCACTGGTAACACAGGCAGGGCCTCCACGACCTGGCATGGAGCCACCTGCGTTCCTCAGGCACCAGCGAAGAAAATACCCAGAAGAAGTGAATCCCAAACTCCAGCACTTACAGAGACTGATACTCTCAGATTTGTGTCTGTGCTGGATGCCTTGGGGCCATGAAGGTGCCCACAGAGATCTGCATATACGATACATCCATATATGGAATCATGGAATGTGTTGGGTTGGAAGGGACCTCAACGCCCATCCAGTTCCACCCCTGACATGGGCAGGGACACCTCCCACTGGATCAGGGGGCTCCCAGCCCCATCCGACCTGGCCTTGAACACCTCCAGGGATGGGGCAGCCACCACTGCTCTGGGCACCCTGGGCCAGGGCCTCCCCAACCCTCACAGCAAAACATTTCTTCCTCAGATCTCATCTGAATCGTGCTTCTCTCTTTACATGATGTTGCAGGAATGCTCCTGCTTGCCAGGTCTCCCTTCCCTACCTAGACATCTATTATCATAAAACTAACAGGTTCCTAATTATCTCTGGGGCTGCTAATTCTGACGCATTTGATTAAAACTGGCTGAGATTTATTGGGGAGGATGGGACAGAGAGAGAAACGCATTCCCAGTGATCACAGAAACCTTGTTTCCTTAGAAGCTCAACTGCTAAATGATGGCTCAAATTAAGGGCTTTAAACTACTGAATAAATTGCTCATGGTGGGTAAATTGCTAATGGGAAAGGGATAATCATATCCTCCAGAATATGCTGAAAGTTTGAATCTAACAGCCCAGTCTCCCTGCAGCTTCCAGAAGTGGAATTGTTGGGGATGGTTTGCTCTTGAAAAGATGCTGAGCCAGGTAGGATCTTCTCCCCTGGGGATGTGGGAGATTCAAACTCTTCCCCACAACCCTCATGTCTTTTGCCCATATACTCTCTCTGCCACAGGGTAGGGAAAGCCATGGTTAGCTCTTAGCCCTCCCCTTACCTGTTTGTTTGGCCTCAGTGCAGATTTCGGCAAACGGCCTGCGTAAGAGACAACGGGTGAGAGCAGGCGGGTGCTGTTGGTGCTCCCCCATGTGCCTGCCCCTGCTGGCACACAGCCCAGACCCCTCACCCCAAGCCACGTCCTCGACACCCTCATGTGGAGATGGGACACTGAGCCTCCCCACTACTCCCCGCAGAGAAGCAACCCCAAATAACTCAGCTGGTCTCTGAGCTGTCCCACTTTTGCCCCCATTTGTGCCCCTTCCCAGCGTCATCACTTCAAACAGTGCAAGAAAGAGGGGATAATCCGTCCCCGCTAACACCTTGCTGTGCCCATCGGCAGCCGAGCACCTCCCTGCGGCGCAGGACAGCGGGTCCTCAGCAAGGTCGTGGCGGCGCGGCCCCGGCCCAGTGGCCCCGTGGTGACTTACCCCACTCACGGCTGGAGAAGCAAGGGCAACGCTTAACGAACAGAAACCTTCCTTGGTCACAGAGCTGGGGGAACTTACTGGAGCTGGTTTATAATCACCATCCGGATGTTCTCCCGTGCCTTCAGGATCTTCTCCAGCCGATGGATGTCGTAGGTATTGGGGTTTCTGAAAGGAATATCATCCGGCAGCCCGGTAACCTCCACAGCGTCGGGACTGTCCCTGATGAGTTTATAGGGCACCATGACGGGCCGGTTCAAGCCCAGAGCCTCTCCTGTAACAGCAGAGCAGAGGACAACGCGCTGGCTTTACCCCACAGGGCTCCAGACCCAACCAACAGAAGGACGAGGAGCCCTGGTAGGGTTTTGGGAAGCTATGGCTGCCGTGATGCCCAACCTTTGCTGCTGCCATGTCCCACCCAGCTGTTTCACGCCTGCCCACCCCATTTATCGCCCACTCCACTGGTCTTTATTTCGGATCCTGCCAGGAGGCCCAGGGAGGGCTGTTCATAAACCACCCACTGCCACCAGCAGCCACACAGGAGTCAGCCCAGAAGAGAGGGCAAAGGGGAGAGATTTGCCCATCTCCTCTTGCCTCCAGCTGTCAGCAGGTTTAGGGGTCACTGAGGTGGAGATCACATCCATCACTCATCATCACGTCACATTGCTCCTGCCCATTATTTGCACCATTGTACCCCTTTCACCTCCACAGTACCCTATGGCAGTGAAAAATCATGATTTAATCCCTTCTGGGGCCTCAAGTTGTGACAAGGGAGGTTTAGACTACACAACAGGAAAAATTTCTCCACCGAAAGGGTTCTGAGGCACTGGCAGAGGCTGCCCGGGACGTGGTTGAGTCACCAACCCTGGAGACATTTAAAAGATGGGTAGATGAAATGCTCAGGGATCTGGTTTAGTAGGGGACAGGTTTGGTTGGACTCAATGATCCCAAAGGTCTTTTCCAGCCAAGCGATTTTATGAGTCTACGGCTTTGGCTGTTTTCCTTCTTCAGGCACTTATTCTGGGGAGAAAGGTGAGCCACCACACCAAAGCAGCAGGGTGTGCTGAGCTGCTGTGGCCTGGGGATTCACTGGCTGAGAAATAACCGCGCAGCACCTACACAAGTCATGCCTGAACAGGGCCAGCCTGGAGCAGAGGCAGCTCGTACCTGCGGGGCTGAGATGGTGATGCCACTCCTGACCGTGCTTCCTGCAGCTGGCTCCAAAGCTCCCCCCACCCGGCTGCTATTCCTACTGTGCCTCTTCCCAGCACCAGGGAAGGAGGAGTTTGCCAGGCAGAACCAGGCGCCTGCTAATCTCCTCCAGCCTCCTGACCTCCTTTTCTGTTGTGGTTCTAGCGAGCTTTTCCCCAGCTGTGCCCCACATGGAGCTCTGGCTCCAGCCTTGCTCCCAGCTCAGCAGAGGCCGCCTGGCAGCAGGCTGGCACGGGGCAGGCACACAGCGCACCCCCCACGGCTCAAAACACGTTAAAAACACCTCAAAGCCTGCCACCAGACTGATCAAATCCTGTGTTTTTCCATTCTCCCTCCCCTTGCCAAGGAGGAGCTGTCAACAAGAAGGTCACGGTCCCACCTGCCGGGAGCGAGACAGGGGAAGGTCCCCGGGGACAGGCTGGAACACGAAGCAGTGGGACGAACCCTGTGCTGCAGCTCGGCCTATAAATAGAGGCTCTCAGTCGCATTAATTTTAACTATGGCTGCTGTCAGCAAAAACAAACCAGCCTGGCAACGCGTGCAGACAGGAGACTCACCGTATTTTTCATTGAAAAGCTCTTTCACTTGCTCTCGGAGAATCACCTTCTCTCCGAGCCTGTTGGCATCGTCCTCATCTGCAAAGCGAAAAAACAAAAAGGACAGGGAATAAAACACCTCGTTTCTTTCTGAGCCCCTAGAAAACCCATCCCAACTGGGTGTCTGTCCCAGCGTGGCATGGGGACACCTCAGAGGCAGCGGCTTTGAGCTCGCACCTTGCGTTGCCTTTTAGAGCCACGCGGAGCGGCTTTAAAACGCTGCCAAATGTGCATTTGCCACGCGCCGCCACGGCTCAGAGCGCTTTACATCCGCTTTGCGGGGCTGTAAATGACTGCAAAATATGCAAAGCAACGGAGACTCCGGCCCTCAGTGCCACGAAGGCTCCCGCAAGTGATATCAAGGAATGAGATAGCACTTTTATAGCCGGGCTGCTAAGTACAGGATTGTTTTATAATATGCCATATAATCAGCTTGGCTTTACTAGCTTTTTTAATTATCCTCATCGTGCCAAGTGCTTTCTCCTCCGTTCTCTCATTTCAAATCCGTGCCTGTGGCAGTAGATTTTCCCCCAGCTATTCTGCATCCTCAGGGGGCTCCAGGAAGAACAACCGGGGTCCGTACCAGCCCTCTTTGATGCCTTTTCCCCCCAGCAGGTGTAAAGCACTGACTGAATGAACCCCATCTGCTTCTTGCTGGGATCACCCCTCAGCACAGAGCTGGCTCAGTGGGGTCTGCTCCTGCCATGCATCTCCTCCTGCATCCCCACCACGAGCCTCGTCACACCCAAAGCAAGCATTTTCACCCAGCCTGGGACACCACGGGAAGGAGATCCAGGAGGGTTATTTACAGTGCGAAGGTGCAAACCTGCAAACCTCAGCACCCAAGCATCCCCCGCCCCCCGTCTGCAGCTGCTTAATCTGATTTTGAGCAATCACATGATTTTGATTTGAAGGAACCACGTGGCTTGCAATTTTGTTTTAAATGCAAGCTGAAAGCCTGACCTGAGTCCCTGCCTCCCTGCACGGGGCTCCAGCGCTCAGCACCTCAGCAGATTTCGCACAGCTCGGCCACCCTCTTGCTGAGAGGGCTGGAGAGAAGCTGGCATCCTTAAACCTGCACACCCTGCTACAGCCTCAAAAAACCCTCTTCTCCACCTGAAAACAATAGTTTTATTCTGGATATAAGTAAGAAAAAAAAAAGGGAGAAGTTTCTGCCAAGGAAACTCAGGGCCAAGTTATGTTTTGAATCCACAAAAGGCAAAAAAGCAGCTTGACGGGGATGGAGCAACAAAATAAATAAAACAGAAGACAATCAAATAAATGTC
This sequence comes from Neomorphus geoffroyi, assembly GCA_033558235.1. Lineage (NCBI taxonomy): Eukaryota > Metazoa > Chordata > Aves > Cuculiformes > Neomorphidae > Neomorphus > Neomorphus geoffroyi. The sequence goes on from JAUMJM010000018.1 coordinate 10,280,777, forward strand.
ACCAAGGAGCTCTGATTTCCAGAACCAAGCCCTTGCCTCGCGGTGCAGCTCCTGAGGCTGTGGCACGGGCAAACCCTGTGGGCTCCCTCTATGACTTCCTTGTCATTGCTGCTCAGTTTCTGGGCTGTATGCGCACACCCCTGTGGATGTGTAGATGGTAGCAGACAAAGAAACGCCAACATTCAGTGTTCTCACTTGTTTAATTCTCTGGGACTGAAAAACTCAGCAGCTCTTTCCTTTCTGCTCATGCCCCGAGTGCAAGAAACAAGATCCCAAGGGGGTTTTTTCCACCTTGCAGTGGGCAGGATTCCCAAATTCCCATCCAAGGACACAAACAAATGCCATGAAAAACCTGGAACTGAGCATGCATAACAGAGAAGCCAGAGAGGAGGGTCCGGCCAGCAGCGCCGCTTCCTGCAGACGTGTCCCTCCGGGTGAGAGGGATCTCCATCAGCCTTTCACTTTACCCATTTGGGTTTGGGAAATCACTGACTCAAGGAATAGAACCAGAGAATCACTAAGGTTGGAAAAGACCTCTAAGATCACCCAGTCCAACCATCAACACGATATCACTGTGCCTACTAAACCGTGTCCTGAAGTGCCACGGCTGCACGTGTTTTGAACCCCTCCAGGGACGGAGTCTCCACCACCACCCTGGGCACCCTCTGCCAGGGCTTCACCGCTCTTTCAGTAAAGAAGTTTTCCCTAATATCCAATCTAAACCTTCCCTGGCACAACTTGAAACCAGTGGCACCCCTGGAATGTGCCCAGTCCTTCCCCTAACGCAGGTTTCTGCATGCTGCTGGCTTCAGCTCTGTGCTACGAGGGTGTTTTTTAAATTAAAAAAAGTAGCTATTTAATTGACTTATTTTTTTCCCAATCCCACTTGCCTGCAGTGAGGAGCCACGCACTCCACAGGCACGTAGGTCTAAGTGGTCACATTCTGAAAGCACCATTTGTTCTTTTCCAACAACATTTGTTGAAGCTTGATGTTTCTTCTAGCAACACCAAGTCATATTTAGCTCCTACTAGAAACAGTTTAGGGATCTGCTGTTGGATACCAGAATCCAAAACACCACCTGTTCTTCCAGTGACTTTAAAAAACCACAACAAAACCATATCCAGAGTATCCCATAGAATCATGGAACGGTTTGGGTTGGAAGGGACCTCAAAGTGCATCCAGTTCCACCCCCTGCCATGGGCAGGGACACCTCCCACTGGATCAGGGGGCTCCAAGCCCCATCCAACCTGGCCTGGAACACCTCCAGGGATGGGGCAGCCACCACTGCTCTGGGCACCCTGGGCCAGGGTCTCCCCACTGGCAATTTATTCCTAATTATCCCACAGATAAATAATGGTTCTGTCTGGGTTTGTGATGCCACGTGCAGAGCCCAGAACTCAGCAGTGAAGCCGCAGCATGGCCAGGTACCCAGCACAGCCTTCCCCCTCCCTATGCCAGCACCCCAGGGTGCTGCTCTACGTACTGCACATCCTCCACTGTGCTCGAAGGAACAACCTCCCGCTATCGGAACACCCGGCATGAAGCCTGTTTCACCAGGAAACAGCTACTGCTCAACACTTCCCACTGGGAAAGTGGCTCAGGTCCCTTCTTCAGGCAATCCCAGTCGTGTCAAACAAACGCCCAGCTGGGGCAGGATCTGGCCCTGAGTCTTAAGAGGATAAATACACGCCTCTTCCCCGCTTCCAGCTTCAATGGGTGCAACCCAACCCTGTGTAAAGGCGGAACAAACCTACTGATTTACTGAGGCTGTTCCATGGGTTTAAACACAGTTCGAATTAGCTCAACATATGCACATTTTCAAAGCGTAGCTGTAAACTTGCGGGAGCAGGCAATTAACATCCAGACACGCAGCCAGAATCCCAGCTGATGGGAGAAAGGCTGGATTTGCTGGAGACCAGCCATGCCCTGCTGCAGATCCAGGCAGGAAAGCCCTTCTTTACTCCTGGAAATCAGTATAAACGTTAAATCCCTGGAGCCTACCCGACTACACACCAACTCTGGCCCAGAGCAGGTGTTGAAGCAAAGCAAAAAAACCCCCGACCCAAATCTGTGCGAGCTGCCCCTGCGAATGGCAAGTGGATTTTTTTAACAAATGAATTGCTCGGGCTGAGCTGAGCTGAGGATAACGTCACGGCTTGGTTTGTCTGGAGCAGAACCCACACCAATGCCCAGGGACTGCTTAGATATCCAGAGAGGTGATTAAACAACAATCAAACACCGTTAAAGACATCCCGCATCACTCAGTTCTTGGTATCAGAGGGAAATAGAGCAGAGAGGAAAAAAAATACCTGAATTTTGGGGGTTTAAGACATTTTCATTCCCATATTTAAACGCAAGTGCATTTCTTGTCTGCTACCATCTACGATGCATCAACTGAGCTACGTACCATTCAAGGCAGCGTAGGCTTTTTCCAATGATGTTATCCGTCTAGGGGCTACAGCGCGAGTTAAAAGAAGACAAAAAAAAGAGAGAGAGAAAGAAAAAGAGAGCCATGAGTGCTGCAGCTTGGTTTTTTGGTCACAAACAAAAGCAAAACCCAGGATGACACTGTCCCTAGCAGCTAAAAACTCTGCTGGTCCCGAGGCACCTTGGCACAGAGATGCTTTTGGTAGCTAAATAACTGCCTGGTGAGCTGAGTGGGAGGGTTGGGCTCTCCACCGGGCACCAGGGACCTGTTTGGGGATGCGCTTGAGCCCACAAGCGTCGCTCGAGCTGTGCCGCACTCCTGAGCAGCTCAAGGCTCGCGCGTGCCGGGGGACGCGTGGCCGGATCGCAGCGTTTACAGCACACGCTGAAGCAGCAGCGGTTGAGCCGCGTGGCTGTGCCAGTGGAGAAAAAAAATATAGCTGAGGTTAAAGCAGATGAAAAGCAGACAGGAAAATTGTGTCAGTTCTGCAGCAACAGGGGGGGAAGGGGAGAAAAAGGGATCCCTAAGGAGAGGCTGGCGCTCGCCACTGTCTCTGAAGTGATGAGTGATATCAAAAAGGAATGAATTTCCTGGGGAAAAGCAGCAGCACCAGGGCCAGGATTTGCATGATGGGCAAAAGGAGGAACGAAGCGGTTCATCACGCCAAAGCTGGAGACCTGGCAGGGGAGGACGGGGGCTGCGGATTGCGGCACCGGGGCAAGGAAGGGGCTCAGTGGGGAGGCTCTTGCTGCCAAACTGCGACAAACTGGTGGGGATATGGGGAGAGGGCAGGGGTGCGGGGCCAGATTTGCTGAGCAGAGACACAAGCAATGTGAAGGTGCCTAAAATATGCATCAAATACTTCAAGCAGGCTCAGGAAAGCAGGCATTGCAGCACAAGGAGCTCTGCCCATGCCTCTGCAGCCTCTGGCCTGACTGTGTGTGCAGGGACAGCCCTTCAGTTCAGAACCAAAAAACCCAGGGTTCTGCACAGGGCAGCTTCGGTGCAGACAGCGCCGAGCGGGACCCTGCACTGCCCAGGCTGCAGGTGGCCAAATCTTGCCATAAGTGGGCTGGAAGTTGCCACACAGCAGGACCCAGCTGGAAAATAAGTGATGCTGCCAGTCATCTCGACCCCCGAATCGCTGGGTGACACCCCACGGGCAGCACCCACCGCACAAAACACTTAGAAAAATATCACAGTATCACAGTATCATAAGGTTGGAAAAGACCTTTGAGATCATCAAGTCCAACCTATGACCCAACACCTACATGCAGCGCAAAGGGGAAGAGATGCAGATGGGTCACAACAGTGCTGGGAAAGCCAAGTCCAAGCCAAGAGGGAACAAGGTCCTGTCGAGTAGCTCGGGCAGGAGCACAGGCAGGGAGCGAGGGAGAGGAGCTCCCAGCAGCACCTTTTCAATGCGAATCAGAAAAGGTTTCGGAAGGGCAGCACAGCATTTCATTTGGTGGGCAGCAACTCAAAGGCATTTTCAGTGTTTCAGGTGAAAATTTCAAGGTGCTACTATGAACTCACATTGATTAAGGGAGATAATTAAAATGTTTTGTCCTGGTAACTCACACGAGCTGCTCAGACTTAACCATGGGAGGCATCGCCCCCCGCTCCCGGGCACTGCGCTGCGACGTACAGAGTGAATCCCTAAGTGCCAGACCCCTGTTGGGATGGAGTGGCACCCATCTCCACGAGCCCCCTGAAAAACAGGGGGGTTGGGGTCTCTGAAGGACACAGCAGGGTCTGAGGCTGGTGGGGAGCGGGAGGGAGGCAAGAGCAAAGCAAACACAAGGGCTGGGATGAGCTGGGTGATTATGCTGCCTTCCCAAGGATGCCACGCACGCAGGCAAAGGGGACAAAAAATAGGCAAATAAAAAGGTGTTTGGAATGGCAGAGGTGCTTAAAAGGAGGCTTTGAAGCTCCACAGCTACTCACACTACCTGCTTGCTTCTCAGACTAGAAATACCAACCAGCTGAACACTGAAAAAATAATTCACCCTGGATAACGAGAAGGTGGATCAGAAGGAAAAATAACCCGATTGCTCCCACGAGGGTTAAACGTCAGGTCTGGGTGGTGAAGGGAGAAAGACGTGGACCTCAAAAAGCAACCTGGTGATGGTGCAAGATGCGCTCAGCTCCCATCGCCGCCCCACCAAGTGCTTTCCTCTTCTCTTTTTTTCTGGCTAGCAGTTTCCAATGCGAGGCACATCTCATCAAAGTCTTGCAGAGGATTGTGCTCTCGTGATTAAAAAAAGAAATGTAAAAAGGATGCCTGGATGTGTGGGGTTTTTTTAATTAAAGAACACTGCTTGCCCTACTTTATTAACTGGAGTATGGGAAATAATCTATCAGGGTGGTAGGGAGTTTGGGGAATAGGACAGATGGAGCTGGTGTACATTTTCAATCAAAGCACATAAAAATTAACATACAGAAAGATTTTTTGTGTGTGTGTGCTAGATTACTTATGCTTGATATTTTTTTTTCCAAAGGCTCAAATTAAGCCTGTTTTGTATCTCTGTGCCTCAGGAAAAGAAGAAAAGAAAGGATAAGTGCGGTGTTTATAGTGCTAGAGCTTCACCCCTGCTCTCCCACTTCTGTTTTAATGCCGAGAGATCTTTCTGCCTTGAAAAAGGGGGTTTGAAGGTCTTTTTCACAGAGCAGATACCAGCAGTGGGGAGAAAAAACACTTGGACACCAAGAGGAAAATGTCTGGATGCCAAGAGGGCTGCGCTCCTGCATTCAAGCCCCTGGGGAGTCGCGCAGGTACAGTGCTGGCAGAGGCACCGGTGACCTTGGGACCAGCGTCCCACCTTTGAAAGGCTTCAAATCCGCACTGCAGAAGGGGATGCAGCCACTGACCTCCTGCAGGCACTGGGAAGCACCACTGGCTTTATTTCTCCAAACCCCAGCCTCATTCCCCCCCCCCCAAAACCATCATATTCTGCAAACAGCACCCCTGCAGGCACCCCCGCCCAGCAGCCTCAGCCCCACACTGTGACCCATTAGGGGGGAGATAGCATCTCAACAGAGAAATTAGAGATAATCTTGAGAAAAAGCACCCCTGGCACTCAGATTATATTGAAATCCTTTTATCGGTTTCTGTTGCGCTTAAAAAATGGGTGTCCCCAAAACAGAGAGATAAGGAGGCCGGTCCTCCGCAGTCCTGCAGTTATCTGGGATGCTCTTTGCAGCGCAGGAGGTGCCCAACATGTTTAAAGCAAATTAAACCCCATAACTCAACCTAAAGGCAACTAAAACCACCCCAAAGTGATTTTGAAAACAACATTATGCTTAAATATCCTTTTTCCTTCAAAATGTGTACTTTTTATGTAATTCTTGGCCAAAATGATCCACAAAACCCATAACCTCCTGTGTATTTATCCCTAGGCTTTCAGTCACCTAGTCACCTCCTAGGCTTTCCAGCTTTTAGACACCTCTGCAACGCCATCCTGCTTGGCAGTAACTATTGCTTTCATTTTAATGCTCCTCTGTGAGATAAAAGTGATTTTCATTGATTTTATTTTAATGTCAAGCATGCACTTCTGCAGCTGCTCTTCATTTTACGTGGCAGGACTTTACTACACAAGACCGAGGTAAAAAGAACACTCTCAAATCTAAATTTTTAATGATTTATGGCTAGATGGAAATCATTTGTTTTGTTAAAGCAGGTGAAAAGCAATAAAAGCCAAGGCAGTGAATGCACCAGTGTGGTGCCAGCATCCGCTTTGGTGTAACAGGGTGGAAAAGCAAATGAGAAGTTAATTGCTGTCAACGGGGATTTTGGGGGGACAAAATACAAGTCTTTTTCTCGAGGAGACACTCTGGTGGTAGTCTGACTGCTAGAAAATAATGATAAGCCTGGAATTGTCTCCAAAGATTTAGCAAACATATGAAATAGTCTATAATAAATTGAGATGTTGAGAAAACCCCTTCACCTGCAACTGCTCTTATTTAAAAACCCTGCGGGAGGAGAGGGTGCAAAGCCCTGAGCCCAGCAGGGATGCTGCAACCTCCTCCTGAGCCTGCTCGGGTACCACAATCCACAGAATAAAAGATGTCACTGGGTTTGTGCCAGCGTGGGGCAGCCCACGGTGGGAGCGTTCGGCTGGAGAAGGATGGGGGAAAAACCTGTTGTGCATGGAAAAGAAAATCAACTTCCTCTACATCTCAATTTCCCTGGCTGCGTTTGGCAGCCGGCTGGCAGGGTGAAGGATACACCTTCTGCTGTGCTCCTCTGTTAATGGTGTGAGTTGGGTCAGGTCAGCGTCTCCTAACGCAATCAGACCGATTGCGGCGGAGGAACGGGAAGACAAGATGCGACTGGAGGAACAGATCCATCCTCAGCTCGCTTCGGCGTTATAGCCTTGTAATTCCGAGGAAAAACAGAGCTCTGTAGAACTTGCATTTCACCGAGGGCTCGTTTAAGGTCCAGCTGATGCGAGGCGGCACCTTGCGGCTTCGGACCAAAAGCTAGGGAGTCTAAGGCCAGGGTCCACGGAGGTCTTGGAGGACCTCTCCATCATCTTGCATCCACAGGGATGCAAAGGGTCAACATTCGGACCATGCCCTGGACTGAATTTCTCAGACACTGCCCTTTGTTAGAGCCCTCTTGGGCATCTGACACCTTTTTGCTGTTCCCAGGAAGGGCTTGGACATGTTTTCCTCTCTGCCATATTTGTCTTCCCCAAGCCGTGCCATCCCCACAGAGCCTGGCCACGGAAACCCGAAGCCATCAATAAAGACGACAACGTTTTTTGCTCTTCCAGCAGTTGTAATTACAGACATTTAAAACTGAGACAGGTTTTCACCCACGTTTCTGACGCCAGTTCTTTTCAGAGCAGCCTAGGAGCGACAGAGCTGCCGCAGCGATGCACGCGGAAGGACACAGCTCTGTGACTGTGATTTCTGCAGCTGGGTATGAGCACACCCTGGACACCCCGTTCTCCCCTCGCCTGTGTCTCCCCTGGTGTTTCCACTGCCGCGCTGCTGCAGCCCGATGCAAACCCTGTGGTTAATCACCTCCTTCCCACGACCCTCCCTCCCCACTGAACCTGCCAGCTCATTGCAACACTCATTTATTTGAATAAAAAGCTTAAAAAAGCAGGTGCTTTCTTAAAAAGAGAACACCAGTCCCTGCCCTAGATTAGCTCTTGAAAAACACCATCATTTCAAAGCAACGGCAGCAGTGCCGATGGGTGATGCTGAGTCCAGCCTGTCTCAGCCAGGGGAACTTCAGCAAATGCCCCAAACAACAACAAAACCAAAGTGGAAAGCCCAGGAAAGTGCAGTCAGGGGCAAAATTCACCCAGCTCATAAAATTATTGCACGCTATCCATGGCTTATGACTCCCTGACCACCACCACACACTTCACCAATGCATTGCTTAGGAAAAAGGCATCATCTCTTACCGGGTTTGGGGATGAGTCCTTGAAAAGGCCTGTAAAAAATAAGGAAAAGAGGAGATTTAAAGTGAAACGCCACTGGGAAGCCAACAAGCTTGGTCTGAGCATCCTCCCATGGGCCAGGGATGGTTACGAGTCAGCCCATCCCTCGCGCGCTGTGCCTCAACTCGTGTGGGACCTGCAGGAGATCTGCAGGGATGGGGTCCCTGCTCAGGGCAGCATTGCTGCGTCGGGAGGGCGACATGCAGCGTGGCCCAGCGAGAGGGTTATGGAGCTGCTCTTAAAAGCAGTTTTTTCTAAACCACCTTACAGTGCTACACTGATAAGGGCTTTTCTCCTCCCACTTGTGTCCAACCCCTTTGGCTGCCAAACCCACAGGACCCTGCCATGACCGGCCAGTGTCCAGCACCTCTCCAGGTGCTGGGGGACCCTGAGCACTGCCTTGCAGCAACAATAAACCAACAACATTTCTCCTACGTCAGATCTCCTAGAAAAGGGGCTGGGATTTCTCTGCCTGCACATCCATCCCACTGAGCACCATTTTCTCCTGCCACTGCCTTCCCCAGCACCTCCCTGGGCAGGAGGAAAGAGCAAGAGTCTCTCTTTTATGGTCCCCTCCTTTCTGTCTAACCCTTAGGTGGCAACTTAAGTGCTGTCTTGCGGGCCGGAGGCACTGACAGTATTTACAGCCCTGTCTCCGTGGGGCTGGCAAAGCTCGGGGTGCACTTAGATTGGCTCCTTCCTCTCCCCTTCTTGCACGGCAGGTTGGCCAACACCGCTGGCCACGCACCTCGTCACGGTGAACTTGATTTTATCGGCAACGGCCAATATCCTCTCCAGGTTCTGCGAGCCGAAGGTGCACGGTTTCCTGAAGGGGATCCCAGGGGGCAGCCCCTCTATAATCACCGACCCTGGATTGCTCTTGATCCGCTTGTATGGCACTTGCACGGGGTATTTAATCCCCAAGGCCTCACCTGGGAGAGAAGAGAGTGGTAAGAGAGCGGTTGACACACGGGATCATAGAATCGTAGAAGGGTTTGGGTTCAGAGTGACCTTAAAAGCCCAACCAGTTCCCGCCTCTGCCATGGGCAGGGACCCCTCCCACTGGATCAGGGGGCTCCAAGCCCCATCCAACCTGGCCTGGAACACCTGCAGGGATGGGGCAGCCACCACTGCTCTGGGCACCCTGGGCCAGGGCCTCCCCACCCTCACAGCAAAACATTTCTGCCTAAGATCTCATCTCAATCTCCTCTCTTTCAGCTCAAAACCGTTCCTGCTCATCCTGTCCCTGCACTCCCTGATCCAGAGCCCCTCCCCAGCTTCCCTGGAGCCCCTTTCAGCACTGGAAGCTGCTCGAAGCTCTCCCCAGAGCTGCCCATGCACAAGGAGCACATATCCCCACACAAAACCATTCTCTCCGCAGCCCCGTGAGCCCCACAAGGCACCAGCCATGCTGGCTGGGAAGGAGGAGGCGAGAGAAAGCACCTGGTAAGGAGGAATCAGCAGTAGAGGGGAGGGATAGGGAGGAAAAATTAGGAGACGGTAAGAGGGGAATAAAATTGACTCCCACCCTGGTTTCTCACCATATTTCTTATTGAACAGGTCCTGGACCTGTTCCCGCAGCGTGTTAGCGATGTCTATTCTGGAAAGCCTGGCATCATAATTTTCTGTAAAATAAAGAAACAATTATGGACTTCTGCTTGTAAATTAAAAGGCACTCTGTGACTTTCAAGTAATGCCATTTTCTAATTATAGGAAAGTCCTTATCTTGCAATTAGCTAATCTCTGGAGTGGGCCATTCAAAGTCCTTAAAAATAATCTAAACAGAAATATGTTTTTTTCCCCTGCCTGTTTGCTAAGAATAAAGCCACATGAAATCGAAGATTCAGTTGTGATAATTACCAGCGTTAAAATAAAAAGCACTCCAAAGCCTCTCTGAAAAGGCAAAGCTTTTGAAAAGCCTCCGACCCTCTCTGCAAACCCTCCCAGGCCCCCATGGCCCAAGGAGAGGGAATGGGGCAGCTCTTGACCCCAAGCCCATGAGCTCCTCGCCATCGCTCTTTCCCCAGATGGAGCTGCCATGCCGATGGGAGCTGTGTTTGTACAAACACCACCCAGGTAGAAAAAGTCCCAGAAAAGGCAAACTCCAAGGCTTGCAAGAGTTAATTATGCATCTCACAAGGTTAGACGGCGAGATAAGCAAAGCCGATTAATTAGGGCACCATCCAGAGCACTTCAAGCCTCTTCCTTGGACCCATGGGACTGCTCGCCCCAGCTGCGCATCTTGTCTTCTGGTTGTCTGTTCTTCCCATCCTGTCACCCCACCTCCTCCTCTCCTCTCCTCCCTCCCATCCTGGCCTTGCCCTACTCCTCTGCCCACCCACCGAGCCCCGACACCCCTGGCTGCTCCCTTCCCACAACTGTTTGCTCTACACAGGCTCCGTGATGGACTAGGGACTCTGCCTCAACCCCCCTCGGATGCCTCCAGGTCCTCACCTTGGAAGCCCTGCCTCTTCACAGTGTCCTCCAGCAGCACCTCGCTCGAGTCCCTCTCGCCGGCGGCTGAGACAGGGAACATAAGAGGAGTCAGGATTGGAGGTGCTACCGAGGGGGATGCACAGGGGAGGGTTTCCAGCCAAAACACGAGGTGGGGAGGGAAGGCAAGAGACGCGCTGTAGGAAAACGCTCTCACTCCTCTCCTACCTAGTCCTTAACGGCCCGGCTGCCGGGCGTCTCGCAGCCTACCTTTGGCTGCCGGGCTGTCCGACGCCAGCTCCTTTACGCCCTCCGCCAGCAACTCCGGTCTGGAAAACAGTGAGAAGCAGAGGGCCCTGATGTGAGTTCCCCGGGCAGTGACAGCCAGCTCCAGCATCCCCTGCGCCAACGCCACAAACCACGTCTGCCCAACGTAATTGTGAGGCTCCTGCAATGCAGCGAGGGACCTTTGGAAATAATTTTCATGCTGACAGACTCTTTAGTGAGGCAAAGTGATGCTCCCCAGGCTGGGATTAAGCTGGTGATGGCTGAGCAGCTAAAACCAGCAGCTACAGACTTTCAGGAGACACGGTTCTGCACATTTCTCGGAGATGGGAGAAGCCGTGCATGGCTCCTTTCGACACATGATTGTCCCCAAAAGTTGTCACTTGGTTATCTAATGCTGAAACTGAGCAGCAAGGTGAGAGCAGGGCTTGTTACGAGCTGTGCTGAAGCTGCGTCACAGACAAATCAGTCTGAGATGGGAGAAATCCCAAACTGTAGTCGGGCTGGCCTGGGAGCTGCTGGTCTGATGCCACAAAACCTCCGTGCTCCTGTGTTGGTTGCATCACCTCTCTCCTCTGCAAAGGAGGCCGCGCCAGTATTTGGGTGAGAAACCCCTCAAAATACCTAAAGACATTTTGAAACCCATCTCTGTTGATTCGTTCTCTCTCTCAGGGCAATGCTGTTGCGTTATGTCTGCCATGGCTTCTCAAAGCTCCCCCAGCTCCTGTGACAACCCCTGCTCCCCAGCGCAAGGACAGCATCTTCCCCGATGCCTGCAAGCATCTCATGTGCACATCTGGACCTCAGCTTGGAGCCACCTCCCACAGGAAAACCCTCCGGGGCTCCCAGTTCCTTTCCTTGACCCACACCTGGGCACCCTGAAGGCTCTGGGCCCTTCACCTACCCTTGGGTGCTCCCTACCGCTGCAGCCAAACCTTTGCAAAAGGTGGTTAAAACCCCTAAAGACATCAAAGCAGAGATGACAACACTGTCCCTCAGAGGTGGCTCCAAAAAGGCAACCACACTTGGTTGCTTCTAATCAAGTAAATTTATTAAAGGTGACCAAATGATGGATGAACCCCAGCACAGCAGCAGGAGCTCCAGGCAGGAACGTCCTTCCCAAGGGATGCCCACTCCTCCTGCCTCACCTTTTAATGACAAACTGGATGTTGTTGCTCGCTTGCAGGATCTTCTTCAGCTTCGCAATCCCAAAGCAGTTGGGACGCCGCAGCAGGATGCCCTCTGGCAAGCCCACAACAAACAGGTCCTCAGGGTACATCAGGAACTTGGAGTAGGGAACTTTGACCGGCTCCGATATTCCTATTGCTTTTGCTGTGTGTGGACCAAATCTCATTAGTTTGCTGGGCCTCCATCCTGGGTCACAGCAGCAACACAACATGTTGGTGTAGGGTTGGAGAGGTTCATGGAGAGCTGATTGTCACTCTGTGCCTGGTGGAGATATCCCTACTGGGGATGTCCCTGATGCTGGCAAACACGAGCCAAGGGATAGAGCTTGCCAACCTGGGAACTGGCTTTTGCATTTGCTGCGTTAACACAGCCTGCCGTTCAGTGGCACATGTCAAATGTGCTTCCTATAAAGGTTGCAAGCATCTATCCATGAGGCAATGGAACCACATGTTCAGACCTCCATGGATGTTTGAACCTCTGCCAGGCGAAGGGATGGGGAATGTGCCTGTGGGTGCCCTGGCAGCCTGGCAAGGTGAGGGCTCCTCTTGCTTTGCTAAATGTTGCCAAAAAGCAACTGAAGAGCCAGTGCCAAGCAGCCCTGTTTGGTCAGAGGTGAAAAACCAGGATCAATTCCCAAGTGCGGGTGAGTGTCCCAGTCTGTTACCAAAGCATGGGATGCATCGAGGGCCATCGCTCCGCCTGCTGTTCCAACTGCATCCCCAGTGCCCAATCCTGCTCAAGGGTATCCCAGTCCTTCTCCTTTCCCCCCTGTCACGATGGGCTCTCCCAGACCAGGGGCTGCAGTTCAGCTCTGCCCCTGGGTTTTGGGGACTGCCAAGCAGAGCCGCATCTCCTAGTCCTCCTGGTGGCAAAACCTTCCTCTCAGCTCTCAAAATGCACCTGTGACCTCAAATGTATTTTTTCTAGGTTAAATAACCTTCTAAAAAAAGGGGTGAGTGGAGCATGCCGACTGCCAGCCCCTGGCACCAGGGTCCCCGCAGCCTTCCTGAGCCACACCACAACCACCTCGGGTGGAAAACCCTCTCTGATATTTCCAACAAGAGATGGGGGGAACCACTTTGGCCCTTCCCTCCACGGGAGGAAGGCTGAAGGTCTCAGTAGCAATTGCTGGGCTGCAGCCAGTGAAAAGGCATCGAGGAAACCAAGGAAAAGAGCTGCAATAACAAGGCCCGGGGAGATTTCATACGCGTTGGTAAGCCCAGCAGACAGCAAATGAACAAATTAGATTGCACCTTTACTCAGCCGCTGGTTTGGAAATGGTAGGTGACATCTCTAAGCAATTAGGAGCTCCCCACGGCAGAGGCCGGCACTCGGCATGATGAATATGTGTTAATGACCACCTTACCGTATCTCGTGTTGAACAAAATTTCAACTTGTTTCCTCAAATGACTTAAAACGTCCCCTATACCATCTGAAAAAAAAAAAAAGAAAGAAAAAAAGAAGAGAGAAATACTCTGAGAAACCAGCTGCCTCCGGGGCAACAGCATAGGTGAGCAGCCCCTGAGCTCTGGCAGAGCTGGCTGCATGCTCCTCATGCCTCCCAGGTTGATGCCAGTCCTCCGACAGCCACCTCCAAGCTCATCTGCGAGCGAGGAAGGGCAGCGATGCCCCTGCCCCAGAGGACAAATTAGGGGTAAAAGTAAATCCAGGCAAGAGAGGGGGAGACAGAGCCTGGAAACGTGGTGGTACCTTACTGTGCTGAGCTTTTAGGAAGCTGAAAGCTTTGCTGACAATGTAGGAAGCCCATGAAATGCAACCCATAATACATCTGTGTCCATCTGTCCTTTCAAAAACTTGCAATGACAGGTGATGCTTGGAGATCATTGTCCACTCACCTGATCCCTCCAGCTGCTTTTCTTCATGCCGCAACTCCTCACTGGGCCCCTTCTCCGTCCCTGCCAAGGAAGAAGAGGGTTAGCAGTGCCTGGCACCAGAAAAACCAGGCACAGTTGGGTGATTCTAGGTCCCCTGCAGTCACCCAACTGTGCCCTCACCCTCACTGAGCTCTGTGCACACATCCCAGCACAGGCTCAGGCTGGCAGCATCATGCCAGGAGCTGCATAAGCAGAATAAATCCATCATCTACCTCCAAGCCCGTCAATATGGGCTTCCCAGGAGAGGCAAGACCCAGCACTCAACACGATCACGGGCGGCCGCAGTGCCGGCACAAATCCCCCAGGAAAATCCCAATCCCAAGGCAGGCAGAGAAGCCAGGGTTTGCAGCCCGCTGGGACTGGGAAGAAGTGGTGGTGGTGGAAAAGCCACCAGTTTGTCTATTGGAGCTCCCAGCTGGCCTGACTGGGGCCACGGCTCTGGAAGCTTCACCTTACTCATTTCTGCCACACACACATCTCCCGTGCCCCACGCAGTCTCCTGGATGCTTCAGTTCCAGTACCTGCTACCGTTTCTAGGATGTAGCTCGGCTCCTCCGAGGCCATGTGCGTGGACACCGGGTCGTGCATCTCATCTGAACCGGGCGATCGGTCTGCGGACAAAACCCCACGGGCAGCTTTGTTTTGATGCTGGGGGGCACCACTCCCAAAACGGGTTCAGAGGGCACTGGATCATCAGCAAGGGCTGAGATCAGGAACCCTGCTCCCAGCAGCCCTGCACCAGGAGCTGCTCCAGGGGATGCATCTACCCTCTTCCTCCCTGGGACCACCTCTCCTCTGAGACTCACCCAACCTCTCAGCCTGAGGGTAAGGAACAAAAATTCCTTCCTAACCTCTGCAGAAAATGAAGAGCAAAAATTGTTCAAAACAACTTACTTGGTTTAATTCCATCTCGACACTCAATTTTGGCTTAAAACGTTAATGCTGCTTGGCTTAGCTACTCCACAGCGGGAAAACCATTGCACTAATGCTGCCTTCCTTCCCAAAATCACACCTCCTTGGGCTTCCCTTATATAATCCGTATGCCCTCTTCATTTAAAGCTGTCTCCCCTAATGCTGGGCTCTCCAGCACCCTCAAAGAGCTACCCGCATTTAGCTTTAAATAAACCTCCAGCTAGTTTAACTACTTCAATCAGGTCATTTCTTAATCATCACCTCTCAGGATAAATAATCCAAATTTCATCAATTCTTCCCTGTAGGTGAACACCTCTTCCCTATTAATCCTCCTCCCTGCCCGCAGCTGCACTCCTTCTGATTGAACTCGATCTTCAAATAAGTCATGAAAAGGTGGACTCCGGACTCGAAGTGTGATCTACCCGGCACCGGAGAAGTGATAACACCTCCTCCTCCTCCTCACACGCACCACCAGCTCGTGATGTATTAGCTGTCTTCTCTTCCATTAGCTGCCAAGTTGAAAATTAAAATGTTTCACCTTGTTCCTTCTCCTTCCCGATATTAACTGTGCGTTAAGTCCATTCCATAGATAATCCTGGAGTGACTCCCCAAATACCACTGTGTGAAGGGGAATGGGTGGGTGCAACAGAGACCACCCTGGCTTCACTGCTGTCCCCAGCGTCCCTCGCCCTTGGGCACGTCACGAGTCCTGTTGCTGCCCTCATTCCGAAGAGATTATTAATTAATGTTTGTAAAGCACACTGAAAATGCAAAGTGCTAACTATCCACTCATTAAATCCTGAGGATCACCCTACCATTTGCTGTGCTGTCCAGGTCAGGTAAGTGGAAAATGACTTTCTCAGCTGCCCCTCAAGCACCCAACTGCTCCTCTCCATCACCATCGACCTCTCTGGGCAGAAACATCAGCGTCACCACTTCCAGTACGTTTTCAGAACATGCTTAATATTAAGCTTGTTCTTACAAACTCCCCATAACCAGGCTGGTTTTCCCAATTAAGGACCCCATCAAAAGCACCCCACCCACACTCAGTACCTGGGATCCTCCAAGCCTGCACGTGAAGGAAAGCAGCAAACCAGAGGGAAGGCAAGACAGAAAAGCAATGAAGAGGAACAGAAACAACAAAGAGCCCTAAAACACCCTCTACTGCCCCCAGGAAACCACCTCACTCTGAGTATGTCACCTAAAATGACTTTCAGTGAGGGAAGACCATTGCACAGGCAAAGAGGAACCTTCTGTGCTGGAAGATGCCCTGCAAACGCCTGTTCTCAAAGCCAAATGCTGGGACACGAGGCAGCAGCCCCGCCTGCGCAGAGGCCACTGCACGCAGCGGATACCCCAGCGCCTACCTGGCACGGTGATCTGGATGATGTCCAGCTCGTCCGGCTCGATTTTGATCTGCCTGATCCCGCCCAGCTCTCCTGAGGTACCTACCAGGGAAAGGCAAGGAAAGGCAAATTGCCAACAGGCACCAGCAATGCCACGTCTGCCCACCAATGCGGGCAGGAAAACCACAACTGGCCACAACTTCAGTGCCAGCTGAGATCCTGCAGCAACAAGGCTTTGGTCAAGTGGCCCGGCAGCATCAACCCACGGCATGGAAGTACCCATGGGCACGGCTCCTGCAAACAGCTCAGCTGGCAAGAGCCACCAGTGCCCTTGAACTGGCCACCAGCCTGTACCACATGCTGGTTTCCTGGCTTTCTTCACTAAGTTGCCAACAAGCATGGGTGGGGATGCAGGAGGAGATGACTCCAATAAGGATTCCTGACATTTTTAATGCCAACTCATGTCTGGGACAAGTCCCTGTGCAGACCGTGCTCTGGGAGGGCTGAATGCAGCCACATCACACCAGCCGAACCTCGCTGGGATGGGAGCCCATGCTGGACCAGACGGCCCACAGAGGCTGCCCCGGAAGGATGCTGGACCCAGTACTCAGCCCAGCTGTTCCTTATCTCCAGATAAATGTCCTGAGACAACTGCCCCATGGGGCAACTGGGTAACTGGTGCCACATATCCAAATTGCTTTACAGGCAGCTTTCTTTAGCATCCCCCCAGCATCCTGTTTTGCAAGAGAAAATGAATTATTCCTCACCTGGTTCACAGCTTTCAGAAACACTACACTTCTCAGACCTGGAAGGGAAAGGCAGACAAAAGAGGTGGTCATGGAGCAACCAAAGGGAGCGCTTGAAACCCAGCGGTGCGTGTAGGACTGACCCTGGCACGAGGGAGAAACTGCAGCCTGGCAAAGCCAGGCAAGAGCTGTGGAGGGATCTCCAGGGACACCACACCCACAGTCCCAGAGCGGCACAGCATCTGTGGCTCCAAGGGAAAGCCACAATCTGTGGGCTTCTCTGCAAATAATCTCTGCTCCTAAACCCCCTCTGTCCTGCTCCATCACTGATCACTCATAGAATCATGGAATGGGTTGGGTCAGAAGGGACCTCAAAGCCCACCCAGTGCCACCCCCTGCCATGGGCAGGGACCCCTCCCACTGTGTCAGGGGGCTCCAAGCCCCATCCAACCTGGCCTGGAACACCTCCAGGGATGGGGCAGCCACCACTGCTCTGGGCACCCTGGGCCAGGGCCTCCCCACCCTCACAGCAAAACATTTCTCCCTCAGATCTCACCTCAATCTCCCATCTTTCAGCTCAAACACGTTCCCCTCATCCTATCCCTGTACTCCCTGATGAAGAGCCCCTCCCCCCTTTCCTGGAGCTCCTGGAAGGCTGCTCTAAGCAGTCCTGCCTCCAGACACCAATGAACGTAACCGCAGCAGAGAGCTCCTGAAAGCAAGAGGGGTTTTAAGCTCAAAATCTGGCCGACTCCATCCCTTTGTGGCAGAGAGCAGTGCATAAAGCATCATTACAATGCGGTTACACATGGAGTTAAAGCAAATAGGGAGAAAGGAAAAAAGTCAATTGATTTGATAAATATTTATTCTGCCCAAAGCTTCCCTCTCCTGAAAACTGGGCGCTATCCCAAACTTGTGTCTACAGTTAACTTCGCATGCTCAGGAATTTACACAAGGTGTTCAGCATCCAAACGAGATTACTTTGCATTCTCAGGACACACTTGCTTTATGTCTCTCTCTCTTTTTTTTTTTTCCAAAAGAACAACCACAGCACTGGAGAATGCACTCATCCACAATGCTGGGCCTTCAGGGAGAAGGAAAACCCTTCTGAGGTACCGTATCCCTGTTGGCTCAGGGGGGGATGCTCAAAAGCACTTCTCACTCGCCTACATCCACTCTGCAGCGTC
Organism: Neomorphus geoffroyi; assembly: GCA_033558235.1. Lineage (NCBI taxonomy): Eukaryota > Metazoa > Chordata > Aves > Cuculiformes > Neomorphidae > Neomorphus > Neomorphus geoffroyi. The sequence continues at coordinate 10,298,654 of JAUMJM010000018.1, forward strand.
AGCAGAACACACTACGGGCACCGCAGAGGAAGCCAGGAGTGCTCTTGAAATGTTCTTCCTAAATGTGGTACAGGTAAAAAGGAATTCTGGTCTAGAAAGTGCCATATATATCATCTAGGAGCCTTGGGAGAGTTTTAAACTCTCCCACTTCAGGTCAAAGCCAACAATTCCCTAGGGAAATTAGGGGTGAGGCTTTCCCAGGGAGTGCGTTAACCCTCCCAGTGGCTGCCCTGGAGTACCTGGCACTGCCCCTTCCCTGGGACCGGGACTCTCACCTGGGTGGCCACTGCGATGGAAACGCCCTGCTCCTACCAGGGAACAGAGGTTCCTCATTTGCAGGAAGAACAAAGTGAGATTTGAATAACCACATGATTTTTCCTGCAGACAGGTGGTATCGACACATTGGCAGATTTGGGGAGGTTTAAGTTTACTCTTGCAGCAGGCAAAGCAGGATGCTCACCTCCACAATTCCCTTTGTAGTAACCAGAGGTGCACAGAACCCAATTTAATTTTCACACACACAGCACAAACCAGGAACAATACACACATAAATATATATATATATATACATACACACAGCTAGGATACATTCAAAAGGGACCCAGGATGACCTTCAAGTCACGCCAGATTTACACCAGTGGAAGGTGGTCAGCCCAGCCCAGCGCGGTCCACATCTCACAGCACCACCATGGGGAAGGTGATCCAAATTTGTTTGGGTACAAACCACTTCCCAAACCCCTATTTTTCTCCCATAGGGTCTCCTAAAGTGGTTTTACTGCTCTGTGCAACCCCTACCTGGCCCACAGCAGGGCTGCAACAGGTGAGATGGGCACAGCACAGCATCAGCGAGGGCTGTACAGGAACTGTGAGTGTCTGGTCGCCCTCTGCAGCAGCAAAGCTCATCTCCCACCCCACCGTCACACTCCTACAGAGAGGCAGCAGCTGGTTATCCACCTATTGCTCTGCTGAAACCAGCTCGGCATCCCTAATATCCCATCCTTCGGCCTATTTGTTTCCAGTCACACCAATTTAACTGCACAGTGGGATCTTCTGTTGCAAAAATTAGAAGTAGCTTAATTGCAAATGTTAACAAATGAACAGGAAAACGAGAAGCCCCAGGCCAGGTTTCAGCCCCACAGCATGATTAGAGGCCAGTGCTATCTGAAGCATCACCATTTCTCCTGGCATCCAGTGTGTAGTGGATGCTCTGCTGCTCCCCAAGTCTAAATGCCTCCAGACAAGGAGCGATTCACGGCTGAAGAACAGTTTTGTGGCCGAGCTCTAGCTGAGGATCCTGGAGATTTGAGTGGAATTGCCCATAACGCTAGTGAAGACCCAGCCCGGCCGAGTTCCCATCGCAGATGTCTCTGGCCAAGGCTCTCCTTTGGAGTCCCTTCCTCATCAGGAGAAGAAGCAGGCACTGATAGGGTGTGATCCCTCTGACCTGTTTTAAACAATTGGACAGGGCTGGCTCACCCTGTGCTCGCTGCTGCTGAAAGGTGCTGGGTGACTCAGCTCTGCTCCGGCATGGATGCCCGAAGGCAACCACCGCCAGCCTCCCTCTGGCAGAGCGCCCTGTGTCACCAGCACAGCATTTCGGGGTGCTGTCCTTTGAGGGCAGAGCCTGCGTGCTGAGCACTGACCATTTCAACCCAGGTACAACACCAATACACACAGCAAACCATCATCGGCCAGAGATGCGGTCCAGGCAAGACAACCCAGCCACCCACAACCGTAACTCCCTTCTCATGCCCAGGGCGGAGCCTTCTTCACCATCCAGGGGGGTGGTGGAGTCGCCATCCCTGGAGGAGTTTAAAAGACAGGCAGATGAGTTTCTTGGGGACAGGGTTTAGTAGGGAGACAGGTGTGGCTGGACTCAATGATCTCAGAGGTCTCTTCCAACCTTCTGATTCTATGATTCACTACAACCACTTAAGGTGAAGTCACACATCCATGGAGTCACCTCCCTTGGCAGAGTTTCGACACAGCACAGCTCGTATTACACTCACAGCCCTCATGGGCAATTAGTGCAAGGAGGCAGGGACAGTGTCTGCGAAGTGTAGGCAACATCATCGTGGCACGGGGCACATGTGACACACACAGGGTGCTCCCAGCGCCCCATCCCTGGTGGAGGAGAGAACAAGAAGAATTTGGATGGTTCTATTCAGCAAAACGAAGCCTGGAAGGGGACAAGGCTGATGTCCCACAGCAGCAGGGCAGAAAGTTGTGCAACAGCCACCTCAGTCCCATGGGGTAAACCCACCCCCAAATCCTCCTTTGAAGCTGGAGATAGCCCAGAGTGTTGGGGGACAAATGCCAGCCCCATGGACTGGGTGGCTTGCAAGGTCTCTGCTCTTTGAAGCTGCGAGATTTCAATGCTTGGTGCAACGCCGGGCTCGCTCGCTGCATGCTCTAACGCTGCCAACACAACAGGTTCACCCACCCAGCATGAGCACGACTTTGGGGCACATGGCAGCCACATCCAAGGGGACAAACCTGAAAGACCACTGGGGAGAACCAGCAGGAGAGTCCAACCTGTCACGGGTTCATGCCAGCAAAGAGCCAAGAGACGAGGGGAACCCAACTGATGCTGTGGAGGAGACAAGTTACCCTATCTCCACATCCTGTCCTGCAGAAGTTACCAAGCCCACAGCACGGCCCTGGCTGATGGAGCTGCCAGCACCAGGCAGCGAGGCTTTGTGCTGGAGAGGCTGAGGAGCCCTTGTCAACCTGTTCAGGACTGAGCCACCTGTGTGAGGCAAGGCTGGGGAAAGGCTCCTTCCCTGCAGCACAGCCTCGCTGCGAGCACCAGCTCTGCTGCTATCAACTGCTGCCCTGCTCCCTCATGTAAAATGATTTTCAAGGTAAATGTTGGGGGTAAATATTACCTTCTTTCTGACCAGCTGAAGCAAAAATGAAGGAAACTAGGGCTACAAAGAAGAAAATATTGTCTGGATCTCCCAGGATGAGTTGGAAAGCAGGGCTATACGCTCCACAGGCCCTGTCGGCACGTTACAGAGCAGCCTAACTCGTGGCACGGTTGCACCAGAAACAGGCACTCTCATAAAAAGCCTCCTGCCCTGCTGCACCCTGTAACCCCGCCTTTATTAAAACACCTGTTAATCCGCTATTAAGTCTCCCTGTGAGCTTTAGAAACAAGTAAGTTTAATTAGCAGGATGTTGTGTTACGGTGCCGGCTGCGGGCGAAGCCTTAGGCCATGCTTTAACACTGGAGATCACTCCTGCAGAGAATCCCTGCTTGGCCACAGCCCCGATTCCATCAGTTTTGTACAAAATCAATGACTGCAAACTTTGTTCTTTCGGTTTGCAAAAGGACAGGGGTGCTTGGCCTCCTCCTCTGCCAGCTCTGTGTATGAGCACAGTGGGTGTTTAGGGAGGCAGAAATGTGATGTCCTTACAGCCACTCACCTTCCCAGCACAGAATCACAGAATGGTTTGGGTTGGAAGGGACTTTAAAGTTCATCCAGTCCCACCCCCTGCCATGGGCAGGGACACCTCCCACTGGCTCAGGGAGCTCCAAGCCCCATCCAACCTGGCCTTGAACACCTCCAGGGATGGGGCAGCCACGGCTTCTCTGGGCAACCTGGGCCAGGGCCTCCCCACCCTCATCATGAAGGATTTCTTAGTAGTGTCTAAATGTTACCTACATCTCCCCAGCGCTGCAGCTCACTGAACTGCACCCATTACACCTTCCCGTGCCTGCCCTCCCCCAAGCCAGCAGCACAGCAACAACCTCAAAATTACTCTCCTGGGGATGTCACGTCGTGGTGGCCGAGGGACGGCAGTGCCACTTACCTGCTGTTGGCCTGCGAGGTCCCCACCAGGTCCAGCATGGCCCCACGGTGCGGCTCTGGGGAGATCTCCCCGGGGGGGCTGGAGGGCTCCAGCTTGGTTGGATCTTTGGTAAATTTGCTTCCTGGTGCCAGGTGCACAGGGCGGGTTTGGAAGGAAAAGCAAAACCAGAATTAGCAAATAGAAATTGCCAACAATGCAGCTTTTCCACCTCCCTTTGCTCCCCGGCCAGCCCCAGAGCCCAGGTTGGGGTGGGAACAGGTTTTCAAGAGTCACCTGCTTGCAAAGAGAAGGCTGCAGATTTAATTGAGTTTAGGCAGTAAAATAATAGCAAGGTGCTTGCTTAAACCTCTGCATAACTAAGTGTGCACTGCGAAGCCCTGCCAGGGATGGAGCATCTCCAGAAAGGGCTGGCAGCTAGGACAGGGTGCCAAGAGTTGGGGACTGTGGTCAGGAAACCCAGGCAGGGCCATGGACCAGTGCTGCAGGAGCAAGCGACACAGAGGGAGAGCCCTGTCCCAAGGGAGGGGACCTGCTGTGCTGGACAGGAGCTCAGCAAAGTCCAGCAGCAATGACAGAGGCAGCACTGTCCCACATACAACTCCAAGCCTGACATGCAGCAGCAGAAATCTCTGCTTCAGTGAGAGACGGACAAAAGCATCCTGTCACCATGAAAAACCTCCTCTCCCCCATCCCTCTTCCTCAGCAACCTGAAAGGAGATGAAATGAAGCCTCAGCAATGACCTTGGAGATGAAAAGAGTGCTCCGTAGGCAGGGTAGGAAATGAAAATCGGGCAGAGAAGGTGAGTGAAGAGCTGAACGATTAGAGCTGGGGGAAGGAGGGAATGAAATCATGTCACGAGGCTGCAGAAACCATGTAGGTGTCTTGTTAAATAGCTGCTGCCAAAGGTCCTTCACTGGTCTCAAAGTGCCACCGTGACACCCCCACCCTTCCAAAACACATCCCATCCATGGGAACACGGAGCCTTTTTCCTTTGGGCTCCAGCCTGCAAGGTAGGGCAGGGCTCTGGCAATGGGAACAAGCAGCAATAGAGCCTTAAGGACTCTATTTATTTACTGACAGGCCAAAAGGCTCCTTTTAATTTGTGCTTTCTGTGGACAAAATCGTGTTCTTGCAGCAGCAAAGTCTGCCTGAAGCTGCTACCCAGGGGAGTAGCAAAAATAGGTTTCCTACCAGTGGTGGGCATTTTAATTAAAGGATGAGCAAAACTGTACAGGGAAGCTTTGGGATACTTTGCAGTTGGCAACTTAAAATAACACTCCGCTCAGAAAACAGTGTCTTTGCAAAAATGGCACCTCCTGACTCAGCAGATGCTTGGGTTTTCTTTTTTTTTTTTTGCACAGTCAGATGTGCTGACGCGAATCACAAAACGCCAGGTTGAATGCGTTTTGCTTCTGGAATCCCTGCAGGGACCAGGCAGGGGAAAGGGAGCTGCCATCCACCCCAGTCCTGCTGGGTTTGCTTCCTCACCTTCTAGTTTTCACTTGCACCACCCTGCCATGTAGCCTCCGAGCTTGAGTTGATGCACAGACATGTGATGCCTCCCCCTGGATACTATGCAACCACAATGGATTTGCAAGGAAAATCCAAGCATCCCATGACACAGTTCAGTGCTCCATCCCTCGGGGGACAGTTAGATAGAGTTTAAAATACCCTTTTCTTGAGAAAAAATGTCATTAATGGGGCTGGAGACAAAGAACCCCCCCCCAATGGAGGCAGGAACCCCTCCAGGGTCTGCTGGATGGCCTATTTGGGTGGCTCTGATGTCATCATCCCCAAGGAGAATCCTTGTGGCTTGGGCTGCCGTGGGACCACAGGGGTTAATTTGGCTGGTGGAGATCACAGGACAGAATCATAAAATGGTTTGGGTTGGAAGGGACCTCAAAGCCCATCCAGTGCCACCCCCTGCCAGGGGCAGGGACACCTCCCACTGGATCAGGGGGCTCCAAGCCCCATCCAACCTGGCCTTGAACACCTCCAGGGATGGGGCAGCCACCACTGCTCTGGGCAACCTGGGCCAGGGCCTTCTCACCCTCATTGTGAAGAATTTCTTCCTAATGTCTAATCTAAATCTTCCCTCTTCAATTTAAAGCCGTTCCCCTTGTCCTACCACTACAGGCCCTTGTAAAAAGTCCCTCCTCAGCCTTCTTGCAGGTCCCCTTCAGGTACTGGATGTCAGAGGAGGTGGTGGTTTTGGGAAAGCCGCCAGCATGCAGGTTTGGCAGCTTGGGTTAAAAAAAACCCCCAACAACAACAATCCCAAAACACGTCTCTACTTGTGAGCCAAGCCCGGGCGATCGGGAGCGGGGCCGGGCCACGATAGATAGGGGTGCAATGCCATAGTTCAGGTGGCTATGATGGTGGTGGGATGGGGGCAGCTGCTGGCCTGAGGGTCAGGTCAAGCAGCACCAGGACCTGTCTTCTTTTATTTGCCAAGAAGAACTCAGAATTATGGAGTCATTAAGGCTGGAAAAGCCCTCTAAGCTCATCCAGTCCAACCGTGAGCCCAGCCCCACCGTGCCTGCTGAACATGTCCTGAAGGGCCATGTCTAAGTGTTTTTGAACCCCTCCAGGGACGGAGACTCCCCCACTGCCCTGGGCGGCCTCTGCCAGGGCTTCACCACTCTTCAGTGAAGAATTTTTTCCTAATATCCAGTCTAGACCTCCCCTGGTGCAACTTGAGGCCATTTCCTCTGTCCTCTCCCAGCTAAAACCAAAAAGAGTAAAATCCCAGGGCAAAGAAAGCCAAAAAAGCTCCCTCCCCGGGGTTTTGTGACTGAAAAAAATGAATTTTTGTTGGTTTTCTTTTAAAAGCAGTCAGTGCATGGATAATACTTGCACTTCCCAGCCAAAAAAAGAGAATAATTCACCAGTGAAGAACCCAGCAGTGATTTTTCTTCCTCCTGAAAGCACAGAAACAAGCAATGTGCTGCCTGTAGCAGCAACCCAGCCGGGTGCAGGGACCCAGCCCCGCCTCACGCACCGGGGATTGCTCACTGAAACCTTCAAAATGCTATTTAAGGGGCGCATGGTCCTTGCTCCGATCCCAGGCGCACGCAATCGCAGCACAGCCGGGTGCTGGGCACACACAAGGCTTCTCCTCACTGAGCAGAATTGCTCGTGTCCTGCACTTTCCCTGCTTACAGGTGATATAATTTCAACTCTGCTTCTCTGGATAATCTTTTGGTTTCGTGGGCAATAAATCATAGGACGTGGAGAACGTACCTGTAAAAATCCTCTCGTCAAACATCCTAGGAGGAAAGGAAAGAAAAAGGATTAGAAATAAGTGCTTCTAATGACGGAATTTTAGGTTTTATTAATGAACAGCACTAAACCAAATCAAAATAGTAATTTTAATCATTCCCTAAAAAAAAAAAAGGAATTATTTTTTCAGCTAAAAAAAAAAAGAAGCCTTTTAGCCTGTTGTGCAACCAAGCCATCTTACAGCATATGCTTTTTAACTGAAGCACCTTTAAATCTGCTTACAAGTCATTCCCTTCATTTAATTAACTGATTAAATGAGGCTGCTACAGGCTGGCTTTACCAAGAGAGACACTGGAACTGTGGTAACTGTTGCTGGACCTTCATTTCACGATGCAGAGCATCGACCAGATGTCACCTCCTCCTGAATATCATATTGTGGTGCTGCCCACAGCTTTGCTCATGGCAGCAAAGGGGCACATCAGAGAATCATGGAATGGGTTGGGTTGGAAGGGACCTCAAAGCCCAGCCAGTGCCACCCCCTGCCATGGGCAGGGACCCCTCCCACTGGATCAGGGGGCTCCAAGCCCCATCCAACCTGGCCTGGAACACCTCCAGGGATGGGGCAGCCACCACTGCTCTGAGCAACCTGGGCCAGGGCCTCCCCACCCTCACAGCAACACATTTCTTCTCAAATCTCAACTCAATCTCCCCTCTTGCAGCTCAGAATTGTTTCCTCTTGTCCTATCCCTGCAATCCCTGATCCAGAGCCCCTCGCCAACTTTCCCGGAGCCCCTTTCAGTACTGAAAAGCCCCCTTTACATCCCAGAGCCTGATCCAACCCTGTGCAGCCCAAGCACTGTGGGACAAAGCAGCCTCTCCACCAGCCAACGTCTGGAAAGGGAACTTTTAGGATGCCTGAGTCCTGTTGATGTTGGTGTTTTCAGTCCCCTTGGGAACCTTAGCTGAGGTTTTCCTGTGTTTCACACTTCTAGCAGGGGAAAACAGGAGGGCTGCACAGGCAGGGACTGAATAATTAAAAAATTATAAAGTAAATTTTCCTGACAGAGAAGCAAAGAGGGGTTGCACCGTGCAGAGATAACCAGGAAAGCATCCACTCCACTTGCTCTAGTGCAAAGACACCAAGAAACAACACTCTGCCTGTAGGTGATACATCCTCATCATCGCATATACAAGACACCCCTAAGTGATCATCACAAAACAAGGTGGAGGGGAATCCCCACACAGCCTGGATGTTCCTGGATGTTCCTCCTCCCACCCAGAGGCATCGCTCCCATCTGCCAAATCACAGAACCACTAAGGTTGGAAAAGACCTCTAAGAACATCCAGTCCATCCGTCAGCCCAATCCCACTGTGCCTACAAAATGACCAGATGGTCCTGGTCAGTAAGGGGACAGGTACAGTTAGACTCGATGATCTCAGAGGTCTTTTCCAACCAGATGATTCTGTGATACCACCCTAAATACTTAGGATGGCACCAGCAACATCTGCACGGACTTACAACAGGGCGGTGGAGCTCAGGGGTGACTGTGGTATGGGCAGCCCTGCCACATCCTCGCAAAAAATGGGAAGAGAGATGGAAAAGAGAGGTTTGAGGGCACAGGAAATAAATGCTTTATTATCCTCCCATTATAAAACGGGTGTTTAGCTGTTTTCCATATAAATGGGTAAAATGAGCTTAAACCCCTCGAGCCCGTGCAGTCCCCCTTGCCACTCACCTTTTGATGACAAAATGGATGTTGTGCCTCTCTTCCAGTATTCGCTTCAGTTTGGGGACGCCGTAGGTGCAAGGTCTTTTGAAGGGTATTTTGTCCGGGATGCCGATGATTTCCACCGCCTCGGGGTCGCAGGCGATTTTGCGGTACGGGACGGGAACCATGTGGTCTAACCCCAAGGCTTCAGCTGAAAAGTGAATGCATGGTTTTCTCTTACGCACATGTGCCTAAAAGCTATAAAACACACATGCTTTTCCCTTTCTGGATGATAAAATGAAGGTGTCATGGCCTGAACTCAAGCAGAACAAGATCCTCCTCCCCTCTTCTCCTTTGCTTGTGCCGGGAGCAGCTCGCCTATGGGACAATGGGGAGACAACGCAGCAGCAAACACAGCTAATGGTGTCCTCCAAAACCCTCAAACGCGCCTGGCATTGCTCACACCAGAAGTGAGAGGATCCTCGTGCCATTCCCAGGCTCCTGTGACTACGTAACTCATGAGTTGAATAGCACATATATTAGATTATAAGGTACAGAGCTCACCTACAGCCTGTCTACACCTCACGGTGACACAGCACATATCTGTACCCATCTATAACTCATGAATCATGTACAGGTGACAACATCCAGCCCATCAGCCCATCCCAGCAATTCCTGAGCTTACAGCTGCCCAAACACCCAGGAACTTACCCAAACCCACTGCCTGCAGCAAAGGGAGCACCAAAGATGCCCATAAACCATGCAGGTGGAAAAAAGGCAGCTGCAAAAATGACCACCTTTTTCCCTGCCACATTAATTTAAACCAGCCGTGTGTCTCCGCTCCCCCTCGCCCGTCAGCGGTGCCCGAGCGCTCTGACCCGGCTTTACAGCCCAGTTGTAAATTCCTTGACGGTGAGGGGGGAGAGGCTCCATTTGGAAATATTGACATAACCTTCAGCAGACACCCAGAGCCTGGGAGCTGCTGGGCTAAACGTGTTAGGAGGAGAAGGGAGCTCTAGCATATGGCTTCTGCTGCTGTGTTAGGGAACAAAAATGATTGCTATATAATGATATGCAAACCACAAGCGCTGCAGATGCATAATGGGATATTAACTCCTACTCACCATATCTGCTGTTAAACAGAATTTGCACGCACTCCCTAAGGGTGTTGATATCTTCAGTTTCTTTTATAAAACTGTCCCACTTATCTATCAAAACAAAATATAAGAAATAAGGATCTTCCATATGGTTCGCACAGAGCAGATGCACTTTTCTCGCACAAAGCGCTGGGAAGCAGGAACAAGGCTTTGCTGCTTTAAAAAGAATGTTTTCCCCCTTTCCTGAGCAGATTCTGCCAGGCTGGCAGATTAGGTCTGGGCTTCCCCAGCCCCAGCCCCAAGCAACCTCTGCAGCCGGGCCTGTGCAGAGCAGATTCCTAAGAAATGACCCCATAAAACTTCTCAACCCTGAAATGAAAGAGCCTCCGGGACAGAGCAAACTCAACATGAAACGACCCTTTGAAAGGCATGGCCACTTCACAGAGGAGCTTTTTAATCTCCTTCTCTTTCCCAACCTTCCCACCTATATTTTCTTCTCTTTTTTGGAACGCAGGCGGGCGAGTGCTTGGATGTAAACACGTCAGCGTTTTTAGATTGCATTTCCCTTGGGTGGAGTGGAGATGGGGAAATAGAAGAGTCTCCTCCCCATTACTGATACCCCCTGGGCGTTGCAGAAGAATCACACCAGGGTTAGTGGGTTCCAGTTGGTTTGAAATAACGCCAAGCTCTTGGTGGGTATTTGCTGTTTGCAGCTTGGGCAAACGGCCTCACCCAAAGCTGTGCCTTGACTCCCCCTGCATGAAGTGGGGATGGGATTTCCCAGCTAGCCGGCAGCGCTCGAGGACCGTGCGTCATGGATAGGCCAGCGATGGAACCGAGCAGGGATGAAGGTCTTGGGTGTGATGGTGAGATGTTGCAGCAAGCAAAAAAAAATCCTCTGCTGCACCATCCCCAGCACTGCCAGGTCCCTGCAGAGCACGGGGATGGCTGGGAGACCACTGGGGAAAGACAGCGTTGAGGGGAAACCTTTCCCTAAGAGGTGGCTCCTGGCCAATGCGGGAATGGGACACAGACCTGTCTTGTCGTGGACAATGGAGAAGAGGATGCGCTTGGACGAATGCACATTCTGGATGAGGGGACCTCCAGAGACCGACGATTTCTGTCCTGGACAAGAGCGGAGACAAGAAGAAAGGGCTGAGGAGAGCCTGAGCAATGCGCAGGGCACCCAAACAAGCCTCTGCGTGCTGTCTCCTGCCAGTGATGCCAACCCTACCCCACTGGTTCTTCTCCATTGCACCCTGGCTTATGACAAACCTGGCCAGATTGAGACCCCACTGCCCTCCCTGGTTGTCCCTCCAGCACCCAGCATTTCAGGGCAAAATTGGAGGTGGTGCCCCGTTAAGCATCTCAGAAGCACCCAGAGAAGCGTGACAAGCAAGGGCGTCCCCTCATCTCCATACAGGCCAACCTTTGCACTACTTTTCATCCAAGGACCACCCAAACTCCTCGGCCTGTCCCCTGTGAGCGCTGGGAAGGGTGGGCTTCACACCAGGCCCTCGTCCAAAAGCAAACTCCAGGCTATTACCACAGCAGTCGCTGTACTCCTGTGAGGAAGGCACCTTCAGCTCTCCCGCGGGTCTGGGCACCAGCGCCTCGCTGGCCACGTTCGGCCCTGGAGACAACTCTTGCTTTAGGTCGACGGCGATCTGGGAGGGCAGCGAGACGCCGTATAAGAAGTTGGTGACAGCGACGGCAGAGGGGTTGTCTTGGCTGGAGGGTTTGGCCACGGGGCCGTTGGCACCAGAGTCCCGGCCACCCTTGGGGGTCAGGGAGGTACAAGTCAGCTCCACGCTGGAGTTCGGCTCTCGGCTGAGCTCGTCTGCTGGCCTGAGGGGAAGGAAGGGAGAAGAGGAGGATAAAACCAGGTTCCTTTGGGTCCACAGCACTGCTGAGCTGGGACAAGCAAGGATGTGGAGGGGGAAGGACAGCTGTGCCTGGGAGGGTGGGACAGGCTGCACCGTAGGCTCCTCTTTGATCAGAAATTACAGCCATCACCCACCCTTTTCCACCTTCTTCAGGCACCTGCTCTGGTTTTGTCTGCTCTAAGTGGAGCAGGTTGGTCTTATGACAGTTTCAAGCATTTATATTAGGGCAGAGCGGCTGAGCTCCTCAGCTTGGTGTGCGTACGGAGTAAAACAATTTGTGTGACCCCAATCACTTGGCTCTACTGACTGTCCCAGCCCCCCGGACACACAGCATGTTCAACAGGGACCTCGGGCAGCCCAAGGATGAGCTTCAGACCGAGGAAGCTCACGTGCTTCACATGAGACAGACGGCCGTGAGCTCACAGACAGCTCAAATTCTGCATGTCCTACTTTTAGCTATCTCAGCCTGATTTTCCAGAAGTGCCCAGCCTTCAGAGGAGGAATCTGGTAGTGCTCAGCATTCCTCTGAATGGATCTGAGATGCTGCCAGCCAGGTAAACACAGAAGAAATGCACCCAAACTGCCAACCGCCTTGCGAAAACGTGGCCAAAACAGGGAGTTTGCCCCACCACGGTCCCCTGCCTCCCTCCTCATCTGGTGTTCAGAAGCCTGGGAAGAAGCAAGCAGCGTTCACACTGGAAAAGCCTCTGGAGACAGAAAAGCACTTAGCTCACCACAGCGGAAATTTTGGTTGGAGACACATAGTGATGGGGTCAATGCGCACGTTTACACGCGCTTATTACAGGAACGAATCCAAAATGGTCTCGAGCCACCCGACACGGATGAACCTCCATGCAAGGCTGGGTTTGGCATGGCTGGACCCAGGTTTCTGGGCCTGAGGGAGAAGATGGGATGTGGGAGAGACCCTTCCGCCTGCTCCATGCAAAATCTCCACCTTCTGCTGGTGTTTTAGGAGGCACCATCCCAGGAGCTCCCAGCCCTCCTGCCCCTTGGGGATCCCCCAAATTACCTTTTTAGCCTGAAGCGGATGCTGTGGCTGTGTTCTAAGATGGCCATCAGGGACTTCACATCGTACTCCATGGGTTTCTTAAAGCTGATCCCCTCAGGCAAGCCGGCCACCGCCAACGAGCCTGGCTCTTTCAGGAACCTCTCGTACGGCAAAGGGACCACGCTGCTCTTCCCCACGGCTTCACCTGGGGAGGGGGTAGAGTTACACACCGACGGACACCCCGCACCCCTGACCATGGCCAAGCTGGGCTGGAGGAACCAACACAAGAACAAGAGATCCCACTGGAAACCTTATGGGAAGAAAAACGCTACCCACCTCTCCACTTAGCACACAAGGACCTGCAAGCTTGTTTCAGGTGTTAATTAATAAAGAGCTCCCAAAAGCCAATAAGCAGATGTCTCATCTTTTGGGTTGCACGCTAAAATCCTCAGTTGGGGTCACCTGGCACCAGCTCATCTCCTGAGAGCACCCGTCTCTGTGCCAGCGAGGGATGTGGCCACCGGCAAGCCAGGAGGGAGCCGAGAGCCAACAAAGGAGGGTGAAGGGCTCGCGCTGATTTTTATCTCATGTTTACTGAGATATTCTGGGAACCTTATTTTCAGTCCATTTTCTTATTTTTACCTCCTGGAAGAATAGAAAGTACTTTGATTGCTGGTGCTGTCAGGCAGCCTCAATGCACTTTGAAAGACAAGAAAACAAACAACAGTCTCCTTCCACCCCACCATTCACAACCAGCATGAACATCAACACATTTGACTCCAAGATTGCCTCCAGCAGCCCAGAAACCTCACCCACTCCTCTAAATGAAGGGCACAGAGTCCCCGCCATGTGGGGCTGGCCCTGTTGTACCTCTGACACCCAAATATCCCCAAAGAGTTGTGACTAAACTACTTTCCCTTCCTTGGCAGTGGAAGACAACCGGCAAGCATTGCAGCAACACAGAGATTTTATAAAGCAGCTAAAAAAGCCCACATGCCCAAACCTGAGATGCTCCCCCGACCGTTGGAAAACCAGACACCTTTGAAGGATTTCAAGGAATGACCCAAATATTAGAGCTGCTCTCTGCAGAAAAATTACTTTGGAAACCAACCAAGTCACCATGACCAATAAACCTGGTGCTGAAAGCACAAAGCGGAAGAGCGAGCCGTGCAGGAATGCAACCTGTCTGGCAAAGCAGTGTCCACAGGCAGAACATCTGGCTTTGTGGCAAGGTGCCTGCACCTTCGTCTCCAGGTTGAGGGACAAGTAGAGATTATGGGTTCTTTAAACGGCTGTGGGATTTTTTTACTGTTGATTTTCTTTAAAATATTTTCTTTCTTCTTCTTCAAAAAAAAAACCCCAACAAAAGATCTTACGGAAACCCTGGAAATCTCGTGCTGCTGTCAGCAAGTCTTTGTTAAAAGTGATTCCTTCAACACGTTCTTTGAAGCAACGCCTGATAACTAACGCATAAGCCATGAAGGTTCCTTACAGGTGGGATGGATAATGTTTTAATTAAGTCAATAACAGATGTTTCAACCCAAACCTTTGCAGCACAACACCACGGGCTGACTTCTTGCAAGCCCAGCGTGCCCCAACGCACTGGCTCTAGAAGCTTTCCATCTCCCTCCATCACCTCTCTTTGCCATGGGGAGAAGCTCCTGATGCCCACGGTGGCTCCTTATCAACCCAACACTCAACAACTCCCCGAACAAATTTTTATGGGGAATGTGTTACTGTCAAAGTGACCTTCACCAAGCCTCATGCCGCCATGCAGCGGCTCACGGTTTAGCTAAAGAGAGACAATAATCATCATTAATGCCTGTTTAATAGAAGCCGGCGGTAATCAGTCATCCTGTTGGTGCAGAGATTACCCAGCTCTAGAGGGAATACGCGATCTTTTTGACTGAGCATTTTCTAAGATTTTTGTTTCCAATCCCTGTTGATGGGAGGCGACTGAAAGGATAAGAAAAAAAAAGACCCATAAGAAAGATAACTGTTCATTTCTGATAGTCCTCTCGATGTTGGAAACAGAATCACCCTGGGGCACCTGCTATCTCCTGCAGTATTTCTCCCAACTCAACCACGAGAGGGTCTTGCCGGTGGGCACGCAAGGAGAGGAGCATCCTCCCAGAGAGCGGCTCAAGGATGGCAACAACTGGCCCTACTGAATCAGCAGTAAAGGCTCAAAGACACCCAACGCCAGGGCCAAACCAATTGGCTCTGGGATGCCCAACCTCCTCCTGCCACGGCAATGCCGGCCACCCTGGTTTGGGGACCCAGCCAGCTTGTCAGCACACGTGTCGGCATACCTCAATCAGGCGAAAAGCATCACAAACTCATCCCGACACATGAGCTGCCTGGGTCGCACACCCCACACAGACGCACCCCGACCAAGTGTTTTTATGCAATTATATATTTATGACATATCACATATGAATAATTCCCATATTCCCAAGGGGCCTGCAAAGCCTGGTGCTCTCTCAGCAGAAGGACAATGAGATCTGCAGCTCGGAGGGGGGATCCAACCAGCACTGAAACACCCTCCCCACCCCATTCCCTTGGCTCTTCTGCATTGCCCCTTCCTTCCCACTTGGGTTGAGCCTTTTGGAGGCAGTGAGAGGATTTGATTACCATTACACCCATTAATGGGAATATTGCATCCAAGTCCTTTAAGTGGTTTTAGAAAACCTCAACAATTGTCCATGCCTGGGGGAAGGGCTGCCATCTCCCCTTTCTGTTTGTGAAGCTCATGGCAAGCAGGCACTGGTGAGGTGAGTGTCAAAGCAACAGTCAGTAGCAACAAATCAGCATTGGTGGGAGCCCCAAGGTGGTTGGTGGGAGCACCCATTATCCCCCTCGGAAGAGGGTAAGGTGTGGTAATATCTCCAAATGGGATAAGGTGTTGTTGGAGAGCTTGTTCCCAAACCCAGCACAGAAACAGGGGCAACGCCTGTGCTTTGGGCTCAGGGAGATCTGCACGGCGCAGGCAGGGCTCGGTAGCACATCCCAAATCCCAAATGGTGATGGGGAGGCTGCACTCAGGAAAACGAAACACCTGGTTCTGAACTCCCCAAAGCATCATGCTGGGCTAACTCAACCCGTGGAGCAGCATGGGGCAAGGTTTGGGCTCACCACGCCGTTTTCCCAAGCTGACCTGGCTTTTCCTACCTGGGTCAGCACAGCCCGGAGCTGATGCTGTGGACTGAGCCTGGAGCACGGCTGCCACCTCCAGCCACCCTGTTGGTGCTCCAGGCTCCATCAGGGACCTCTCGAGCAAGAAGCAGGTGCTCCACCGCTCCAGCCTCCACAGATTGGGCCCACAGAGAGCTCTGCAACCCACTGGGTTACATATCAACAGCCATATGGTCATCTACATTTTAATTGCAGAAGCTTTATTGCCAGGGATGATGCATGTGCTGGAATGGCACCAGCTCGTCTCTCGGAGCCGGGGCTGCAGGGCTGCCTGCTGGAAAAATAATCTTTTTTGCTTTTAAATACACTTGCTGGGGAAAGCAGTGAGAGAGTCACCGCAGATCCCACAGAGGGGATGGAAATACGGTGTTAGGGATAAAGGTGTGCCTGAAAAAACACTCAGTGCATGGCAGAAGCTTCTCCCAGTTGAAGGGCAGAGGATGCTCCCCTCAGCATGGGGATTTTTTTCCTTTGGACACTGGGAGGTGAAGAATCAGTGCCTGGACCCCATCCAAATGCAACACTAGCCCTAGCAGGATCATGTCCCACCGTGCCACCTCTGCCAGGTGTCAGCTCCCTCAGCAGAGAGCCAGGCTGGGGCCAAAAGCTGCAGCCGGCGGCAGTGCCAGGCAGCTCAGCAAGCCCGGGGGCAATCCGAATCCCCAAATGGAAGCGTGAAGGTTCTTACTATAAAGCACATCAAACACTTCCTCTACCATCTTCCTGAGGAGGTACACGTCTGATCCCTGGTCTGGGGAGACCCTGAGCACGCTTCGCCCACACTCCTTTGCCTTCTTCTGCGCCTCTGCGTCCTCCTCCTTCCTCTGCTGGACTCCTGCAGGGGGAAGAGGATAAAACGGGAGACGCTGTGGTGAGAAGAGGGTTCACAGGTGATGCTGCACACAATTTCAATCAGCTGCCAAGCCACTTAACACACCAGATGGGTTACACCAACTTCAACCAGGGCTGAACGCATCCCTGCCCACCAAACCTCATGCAAGACAAGGTCCCGTGGGCACCAGGCGCCTCGCTGCCCTCGCAGCATCAGAAAAGTCCTCTGGCCAAGGTGCCCTGGGTCTCCCACCCAGCCCAGACTCTGTCTCAGACAAAGCCATGGCACTCAGCAGCCCCTGGTGTGCAGGGAAAGGTGCTGGCATGGGCAGCAGTGCCAGCAGCGCTGCTCAGAGTAGCGTTGGTCCCCACCAGCCAGGAACAAGCTCATCCCATGTGTGCTCCCCCCTTCCCTGGTTTTACCCACTCAGCTGCACCAAAACTGTTGTGATTAATTGGGCAGCGCATTTCTTTTCTCTGGTTTCAATCTGCTTAGCCTTCAATCTCTCAGGAAAAGCAAATCCGCCTTTCTTCGAGGCTTTTTTACCCTTTAGCGTCACGTAGCTCACTAATACCAGCTACTTCCTGCTAATTTCCCCCATTAAACCTCAAATAAAGCATATCTTCGGCAATGACTTCCTTGCATCTCTAAACGCACAGAAAATTAAACACTACAAGTGCATTATTGCCGTTCTATCCAAAGTGATTCGCAAGGGATTTTTCAGTGGCGAAGGACTAATTCCTTCACCATCGTCAATAGGCTCCTGGTGGTGATTGGTCCTGGATGCTGCCTGGGTGGCTCAAGAAGAAGTTTGTGGATTCCTCCCGTGGAAACAGCATCGCTGGGATGGGGGAAAGAGCCATGCAGGGTACCCACAGAACTAGACACAGGAAAAGGAATGGCCACCCAACACCACCCAACAGCTGGCAAGTTCCACATCCCTCCCACAGCATGGAGAAACGGGCCCTGGGGAACTTTTTTGGGGTGTTTTACCAAGGTGGTGAAATGCATCTGCATCCACACCCTCCTCCGACTGACTCTCCTTCCCGGCTGGGCACAAACTCTCCTCCATTAACATTAATCCTGATCACTGTCAAGTCCCCCCGACCCCGTGCGCCAGGAAAGGCTGAGCCAGAGGTTCAGATAAAGGAGCGCATCCAAGCGAGGTCTGCACGCCCAGAGAGATAAGAGGCTTCTTACATCTCCCAGCGATGTCTGCTTTAGATTACTTCAGATACTTTCCAAGGGGGCAGCTAGACCATAAATCAGAGGCACTTCCAGGGATGCTTTCTACTGCGTGCCAGCTGTAAGAGCTTTATGGAGCGGAGTTGAGCCTGGGCCATTTATAATTCAAGACAGAGTTATCACGTTTCACCCTGTCTCCAGCATCAACCGCTTCACCCGAACCCCATCATCAAGAATTTGTGCTTTCAACCAGACGTGACCATTTCATTTTGACAAAGGTGCCAACGAAACCAAAGGAGAAAGAAATCAGGATACAACACCCAGTGCTTTGCCCCAGCACAGCGGTGGCCACCGGCTGCGATATATGTATATATAATTCTAAAAGTGAGATTTGCAGATGGTCATCGATACTGTGAGCTCTAGAGAGACACAGCTGGCATTTAGTATATTCTGTTCTCTGCTCAGGTACTCCCTGCTTCTCATGGGTGGTGGAAAGGGGAAGCAGAGTCACCTATGAATGCAAGGAACATGCCCAAAATACTCCTGTCCTGCACAACACGATGCACCAAAGTAGAGGAGAACTAAACCGGGTGCATGTGGTGTGGTGGAGGTGGCAGGCAGAGCAGAGCCTCGGCAGGGCACTGCTCCTGTGAAGCCGTGCTGGCTTACCCCGCACACGTGCAGCAAATAACCCGAGCAGACAGTGACCCTGGCAGCTTTACAGCGCTGTTTTCACTAGAGCGAACCTTCCTGAGCAATCTCTCCAGTGGATTAAGCACCAATATGGTTTTCATCAACACTATGTGTGTGCACACACAGCTGGGTCATTTCTCTCCACTGCCATCCCACCGTGGGCAGCCTGAGCGAGCAGATCTGGGGCTGGGGTCCCTCCAGCACCACCAAAGCCAGATCCCATCCTGGGTCCTGCATGCAGTGGGGAAAGGAGTGCTTAGGGAGCTGGAGATGATGCCATCCAAGAAATGCAGGTCCCCAGCAGCACAGCTTCCACTTTTCTCTCAGCTCCCAAGCTCGTACTCAGAAGTACAGAACCGGCACAGAGGGCTGGGTACCGGCATCACCACGTGCACGCTTGTCACCATTGTCACTCATTCCTGCAATACCTGGTGACCCCAGTCTGAGACCAGTGGGACCACAGCTCTTGCTCAAGTCAACCTTTCACCACGGTGAGCCCCTCAAAAAAATAAGCAGCTCCACAACCAACACTCCCAGCTCCCAAATCCATCCCTGTCTTTCCAAAACCAGGAAAAAAGCCTTTGCCCAAGAAAGCCTCTCTGCTCCTGGGGGGATCACCAGGACAAACTACAGCTGCTAAGTCCACAAAAGCCACTCCAGAGCACTGGCAGTGTTGCTGCAGGCTGACAGCCCTGGAGGAGCAGAGTAGCCACCCAGCCCCACGCTCAATGCCTTTGGAGAAGAGAGCCGGGGTGTGCGGTGGTCTCCCTGGGAAGGGAGAGGCTCCAGCTATGGTTCCCACCCACATTCTCCATCCTTTTAAACACTGCTCAGCCCCACGGACAGATAGTGCCATGGTGCCCCCCGATCCACAGCCCCTCGTGCACAGTGGGGTTTCCAGCTGGCACAACTGGAGCACCAATCTCAGCGCAGGAGAAGACCACGTCAGCAGGGATACTCACTGCAAAACTTCTGGAAGTCAGCTTGCAGCTCCTTGCGAGCGCTGAGGAAGACACGTCCCTTCTCGGTGCCCACCACGAAGGCGCTCTCCTCGTGGACAGCGATGCAGGCCACCTCTGCGTTCAACTTGGAGAGCGCCGAGCACTGCGGAGAGGCACCAGGTCAGAGAGGTCATGGCAGCATCCCCACTTGGCACCCCCCTGCTATTTTCCAGTGGGATCTTTTTTCTTCCCATCAAAAGATCCCCCCATTAAAAGCAGTGTTTGGGTTTGGATTAGAATTTCATGGGGTTTCTGACATCGCTCAAACACTTCATAGCTCCAGCATCCAGCTGAGATATGCCAAGAACTATTTACCCATCATTTTGTTTTACTTTTTCCTGTCCTAAAAGGAAGCATTTTATACCATTTCTTTAAAAGAAAACATGCCTTTTAACAAAACCTAACATACCAACAATAATTTGTATTTTTCCACTGGCTCTAATGAAATAAGGAGCACGGGAATCTTATTTCAGCTACAGAACACTAATATGGTCAAAGTCTGGATTAGCTGAACGATTCTTCTTGTACAGTTATGCAAAACATTAAAGAGATGGAAAAGACTTCCTCCATTAATCCATTTTATGTAACGTGCGCTTCCTGCTCTACATAATATACGTGTATATGCCTTTTTATTATTATTTTTTTATATTATAATAGTTACACAGTGCCGGCAGCCTGAGTCATATTCCCATAGCTACAGCACCAACGCTATCCCCACGTCACCATTTAAATGGGTAAACCAGGGGGGATTTTCCTATCGCCAGCCCCGGTTAGACACGTCGCCTGCCCCAGCACCACAGAGGGGCCGGAGGATGCTGGGAGCCTGGGTGGGAGCAGGACAGCAGGTATTCATGGACCAACCCCCCCCCGAGCAACTTTCAGCTCCCTACGTGCATTTACAGCCAGTTTCATTTCCAAGGGCTTAGACCGCTCTCTCTATTGGATCAGTTTAGCTCCTGCTCACCTTAGAATCACAGAACGCTTTGGGCTGGAAGGGATCTTTATAGGCCACCTGGACCCCCCTGCAGGAGCAGGGATAGTGGATCAGGAGGCTCCAAGCCCAATCCAACCTGGCCTTGAACACCTCCAGGGATCGGGCAGCCACCGCTTCTCTGGGCAACCTGGGCCAGGGCATCACCAGCCTCATTGTAAAAAAATTCTTCCTTATATTCAGTTTAAATTGCCCCTCCCTTATTTTAAACCCATTACCCCTTGTGCCATCGCAACAGCCTTGCTAAAAAGGTCTGTCCCCAGCTGTCCCGGAGCCCCTTTCAGTACTGGGAGCTGCTCTAAGGTCTCCCCACAGCCTTCTCCTCTCCCGGCTGAACAACCCCAGCTCTCTCAGCCTGGCCTCGTACAGGAGGGGCTCCAGCCCTCGGATCATCTCCGTGGCCTCCTCTGGACCCGCTCCAACAGCTCCGGGTCCTTCCTGTGCTGAGGACCCCAGAACTGGACGCAGGGGCCCCAGGTGGGGTCTCACCAGAGCAGAGCAGAGGGGCAGAATCCCCTCTCTTACCCTGCTGGTCCTACTGCTTTGAATGCAATGTGGGATACGGTTGGGTTTCCGGGCTGCGAGTACACATCGCCGGCTCGTGTCCTCTTCTTCAAGAAGAGGGTATTGAACCACATCCCCAAATCCAGACATTTTTAAGAAACCTCCTTTCAAGAACCGAGCAGCAAATGAAAGTATTTGCTCAAAAAGCCCAACACTCAAAAAATAAATAGAAAATCTAGGGGATGTGAGGTTTGGAGGCAGATCAAATCCGAACCCTAAGCCCACTTGGCGTTGTGCATGCAGCCCCGTGGTTTATTTATCACGCACGCAGGCAGCCGGTGGGTGCAGAGCCCAGCCCTGGTGAAGCACTGGGATAAAGGCTGAATTTCAAGTGCAGCCTGGCCTCCTGGCCCTGGTGTCAGCACGTAACGAGGACTGCGGAATCATGTATATTCATTAAGAAGCCAAACTGTGATAACACAATTGCTGGATGGGCTGGAACGTGTGTAAATCATCAAAGCTAAGTGGGGTGTGTCTGCTCTGGGGAACCTGCTCCTTAGTGGGGCGGTGATGGGTAAAATGAAGGAAATTAGTGAAAGAAAAAAAAAAGCCCTACCTGAGTAGAGAAAAAGATGCATCCAAGATAAATACATTAAATATGACTCGGCTTTAAAAAGGGAGGGCTGTTTAGCACGTCGCTTTGCATTAGACATTTGTTACTACACACCCGCTTTCCCTTCTTGATCACATTCACAGTTAAAAATAAGATTAGCTCTGGTCCACGAGACTTAATCCAGACAGTTATCTTGTTTATGTAAGCACGGCTGACTTAGGCAAGGTTTCCACCGGGAATTCGACGTCAAAAGATATGAAAGTTATTTTCTTTGTTCTTGGAGATAAAAGCCATTGTTCTCCTGTTGTGTAAAAGCTCCCAGTAACATTGGTAAAACATCAAGAAAAAAAACCCACCCCAACCACCCTACATTCAGTTGATACCAACATAAATATTAATAGGAAAACAATACACATCTGAGATTAACTTGGGCTGACTTTATGATCCGTACGGCTGTCAGGAAAGGAGAGGATTTTATTTCCCAGTTCCCTGGGCTTTCTGGCAGGGGAAGGGAGCGGGATGAACTCGGCAGTCCTCTTGCCTCAGCCCTGCTCCCCGCCAGCCCTGTTAAAGGGAGGTGACACAAGGGAGGGGGACGGGGCTGCTGGTGGCCTCTTACCATGGAGTCTAAGGCAGACACTAAGCTGGTGATGATTTCGTCTTTCTGGGGAAAAACCATATTCCACTGGTCAGGTCTGGAGGTGCTAAGAGTCACGTCTAAAGGCTTCCCTGCCAGGGCCATATTCACCTGAAAAGAGAACAAAAATATAGGTAAATACATTGCTGTTACTAACGGAGAGACAGTGCTGGGCATCGCCTGTGCCGCCCAACGCCATCGTGCGCCATGTGGACACGCAGGGGCAACGGGAGCACAGAGAGAGGCCAGGGCCAGCCCGCACCCCGTGTTCCCACATCTCCTCTGCTAAAGGCAGGTAACTGCGGACGCTGCCGAGCCATAACCAAACCCCAGGGATGATGCTATATGTCCCAGCAGCCACCAGGTCACCTCTGTCCTGGGGACTCACCCCAGGGAGATGCCACCACCGCGTGGAGCACACGGGACTGACCGGGTGGGGGCACACTACAGACAAGCAGGCGGCAATGCTGAAGCAGACAGAGTGCACTTGTCCCCCAGCTCCGCAGGCAGCAGAGAGTAGGGGGTGACACACGTGTCCCTGCGAGGACACCGTGCCGGCCGTCCCAGCGCCTACCCTCAGGAAGAGGAGAGCGTGGCACTCAAAGGTGTCCCTGAAATGTGCCAAAGCCACGGAGTGCCCTGTCTTCAATCTGAGGGACAAAGGCAGCTCATGGCAAGGGACTCTGTCACCAAATCATCCCACCCACAGCGCCTGGGGAACCCACGCCAGCGGGAGCAGGGTCGGGTAGAACACTGGGACCCTGCAGCCAGGAAGGGCTCAGTCCCAAAGCTCCATCCCTCACTGCAAAATGGGCAAAAAGGGAGAAAATGCAAGGTCTTGGTCACACGTAGAGTGACTGCCAGGCCTCTGCCCCCCAATGGTCTCCATCCATCAGACACGAGCCACGGTGACGCCGATGCTACAGGGGAAACCGAGGCAGGGGTTCACCCTGCACAAAACACTCCTTTCCCAGGCTGAGGCACCCACACCCCACCCAGCGTCGCCCCCCAGCACCCAGCAGGGACCCTCCATCCACAGGTTGGCGTTGCGCCACCCGGCTTTAATCCTGCGAGTAAAGGGTGGCAAATTAGCCAGCAACGCTCGGGAGCCACTCCAACCGGATCGTAAATCATGTGCTCGAAGCCGCAAGCGGATAAAAGAGGCTGGAGAATTTCTAACAAGGCGAGACGGGCAGGAGCCGGGGAATATGAATGAAGCTGCCTGCACGTAACTCGATTTGCGGCTCAGCCGACAACCACGGCCGCTCGGTCCTGCTAAGAACAAGGGTTAAAAGTCAACAGCAAAACCCCACATCCAACCTTCCCGCCCCGATTTGCACCAAGCAGAGGGAATCTGCTCACAAAGCGGGGCCGTGCTGCCCCATGCAACCACGGAAATGGTGGATTTTGGCCCAAAATAACAAGTCACCCCCATGCTGGCACCTCTGCAGGTGCCTGAGCTGATGAATGCACCCTCAGCCCTGCAAAGGCTCATCATTATTTGGACACGCAACAAGCTAACGAGGGTGGAGACCATTCCCCATTAGATAAAGGATAATGACCGAATTTCAGGAATTGCTCTGGATGAGACCTCCACGCCCCTTCGTGTCACCCTGCTGGTGCTTTTTGACACTTCTGCTGCAACCCAGCAAACGCCCCTTTGGCTCATCTGACACCTCTTAACGGCACTGGCTACCCATATGAAGATGACAGCTGAGTTCTTCCCCAGGGTGATCTCGGGATAAAAACAACCCAAACCACACATCAGCTTGGAAAATAAAGCAGGAAATCAACTGCACAGCCCTGCAGCCTGGGCATTCCCACCCTTCAACACAAGCCCTGGATGTCTTGGGGCTCTGCCTGGCACCTCCAGCTTGACCATCACAAAGGGTTACAGCAATGCCAGGAAGCGGTCCCTCTCACTTCAGCATGAATGGATGGATGGACAGACAGACAGACAAGGGTCCATTTCACACGCAAGCTCCCGAGCAGCTCCCTATGCACAGCCCTGCGGGTGCAGTGAACTCAAGATTTCTGCTTTTAATTGCTGCTGTGATAATAGCAGCTGCCTTGCTGCAGCAAGCGGCGAGGAGATGGCAGTGCTGATGCCAACCCTGAGCTGCTCTCCTGACCCACAGGACACCGGACCAGCCACCACCTGGGGACTCCCATTGGGATAAGACTCGATCCAGGGAGCATCGCTCCCTTCTTAGCACCCCCTCCAAGCACTCACGTGGAAAACAGCCTTATTTTCACGCTCATACGTATTTCTGAGTGCCCTAATTATTATTAAATGTGGCTGCTACGCCATGGCTGTTCTTGTTGCCCTCCGGCAGCACGAGGCTGGTCGTGGCCCCTCGGAGAGCTCAGGCTGCACCAACCTGCTCGGCCACAGCCTCCCACGGGAAGAAATGCTTTCAGGGAAGGGCTGCTCCTCCCTTGGCTGTAGAAAGCAAAGCCATGAGCTGCATCCGACCCCAGAGGGGGAACTAAAGGGAAAGCCCGAGATAAAATCAGTGGGAAGTGGGGCAGGGTCCCTGTACCCTCTCCTTGCTCTGCAGGAGAGCAGGACAAAACTAATCCCCTTCATCTGGCTGATAGTTTAACAAGGAAAAGGGAGAAACACTCCAAAATGACAAAAAGTAATAATAAAAATATGACCCAAGTAATACAAGGGAACTTGAAGGGATGGAGGGAACAATATTCCTGTAAAGCTTTTAATCATTTACGGTCACGAAGAGCAGCGACAGCGGATTTGGAAAGGGGGGCGAATAAAAGGGAGGAAAAAAACTTCACGGCAAGCACTCGGCTTATTCAAATCAAATTAAGATGTATGGCTTGAAGTTGTTTGTCTAATCAAAGGGAAAGTAATCTTTTGGAAAAGTGGGGTAAACCGTTCTTACAGCACTTCAGGCCGGCAGCAGGGAGTGGGGTGGGCAGGATGGGTGCAGAGCATCCTCCCTCCTTCCCGGGGCACCACGCACCCATCCTGCTGAAATCCCACTGCGGGTCACCCATCAAGGGGTTGATTTCCCGCAGCAGGGAGAGGGGTGCTCAGCTCCAGCCCCAGCCCACCTCTGCACCTCGAGCCACATCCCCAGGGGCACAGGGTGACTCAGAGACCATCACAGAGCCAAAATAAACATGTGCAGATTGCTGCAGATTATTAACTATTATTATTATTATTATTTAATAATAATTTAATTTAATATTAAATTTAATTATTATTTCTCCCCCTTGTACAAGTCTTACGGCAACGGGACAATCAGCACGGGGACAGGGGTGCCACAGCCAGCAAAGGATGCCATCACCTGCTCAGCTCTTACAACACCTCCTTCCTCGCCTCCACTTTATAATCCTGGGAAAGATTATAAATTCGGCCCCAGGGGAGTTTCACTCATGAATCACCTGGGCTGCAACAAAGGAAAAACCAGGCATGTGGGGAGGCTCAGAAATAGCCGTAGTCCCCCCAAACCCTGCGCCCGCAGCAGGAACATCCCCTCTCCATCCCCCCGACCGCTGCCGCGGGGCAGCATCTCTCCCCAAAATAAACATCCTCCAGTCTTGCACGCTGCGTCACCATTTCCAAAGCCTTCGGAGCAAACAAAACCGTAAAAAAAACCCGTAACAAGCCAGCAACAACCCCCCAAAGGAAATTTCCAAGCAGAAAACTGTTGTTATATCCCTCAAATTATAAACAGGTTCAATTAGAAGGAATTGAGGGGAGTTCACGAGAGCGAGCAGCTCGCACGATGCGGCCCCAGCATTGCCGGTCAGGCTGGGGATGGGTTCATGGCAAAGGCAGGTACTGTAAGCTCCTGGTGTTGACTTAATGGTGGGAGAGCTTTTGTCCCCTCATCTTTTCAAGCCTTACAGTGATTTCCAGCCCCATGCCACGACCAGAAGCAACAGCATTTTATTTCATAAGTCAAGCTGGTGTTCCCACACTGCCATGGCAGAGCTGGAAGAAGATCCTCCAATGCCATCCTGCCCACAGCCTTCACCCTGCCGTGCAGCAAAGCTTTATTTAGTGTAACTCCTCAAAATCCTCTCTGCCAAAGGAAGCCAGGTGCTCATCCAGGACTCCCAAAACTGGGCTGAACTTCTTGCCCGCTCTCCCCATGCCCTCTGCTCCTCTGGGCCATCCTTGCCATCAGAAACTAAAGGTGATAACACTTCTTTTGGGAATTATCCAGGGTCAAACCCAGTGCAGTGTGGGAGATGCTGTGAGACGGAAGGGCCAAATGCCCAGGAGGGTCCGAGGACACAGAATCACAGAATTACCTGAGTTGGAAAGGACCCAGAAGGATCACCGAGTCCAACTCCTGTCCCTACACAGGACACTCCCAACATTCACACCGTGTGACTGAGGGCAGTGTCCAAATGCTTCTTGCATCTGCTTCTTGTTACACTGACTTCTACCAATACTGGGCTTTTTCCTACCAATATTGGGTTTAAACCAATTCATTTGTTTTTTTTCCTGCAGGCCTACTGCATCTTAAAAACATAACCCTGCCAATTTTCACCACATGAAACATCTCTTGTAATGAGGCCCTGGCAAGGACACCAGATTACTCAAAACCATTGCAGGATAAAGCATCTGACTGCCGGTGCCCTGACCCAAACGCATGAGCGCTGGATTGGTGCAACGGCCGTGTCCTCCAGCTCAGCCCTTAAACCACCAATTGCATCCAAGGGGGACAAACTGGAGGACACCAGCTCAGCTGCAGCACCAAGGTCTGGCTTGCTGCAAGGAAGAAGCATGGAGAGCCCCAAACAGACGCTACCACTGCTGCCTTCTTGCCCCATGGACATCACAGAATCCCTATGGAAATCCCCCTGCGCGCCCGCCCAGGATGTTTATAAAGCCTCCGACAGCGTGGGCTGGCTCTCAGTTCAGGAAGCCAAACAGGAATTCAAATTAATGACAGCTTTGACGATTCAGCATATTGTGGGGAAAAAAAAGAAGAAAAAAAATGACCATCACGCCAGTCTTGCCTGCAGCTCCACACAAGAGGGGCTGGAAATTATCCAGGGATTCATTTTTTGAGGAAAATTCTGCCTGTTGCTTCAGTGGTGCTGGTGAGACCATGGGAAGCCCAAGAGAGAGTCCCAATTCCAGCAAAACAGTGAAAAACAAATATATCAATACAAACGGAATTTTATAAATATATATTTTATATATATATATAATGGAATCCTAGAATGGTCTGGGTTTGAAGGGACCTCAAAGCCCACACAGTCCCACCCCCTGCCATGGGCAGGGACACCTCCCACTGGATCAGGGGGCTCAAAGCCCCATCCAACCTGGCCTTGAACACCTGAAGTAGGTCCTGAGATGGATTAAGGATCATTTACCCTCCTGGGGAAAGGAGAGACAACCTGGAGGGGGGACATTAGAGCAGGGGAAAGCACTGCTCGGGGTGGAGAATTTCTGAAGGTGGTATTTAGGCTTACTGGCCACCCAAAACACTGAAAGAGCCACAGGATGTTGGGTACCATGTTCAGCCACCCCCATCCCCCTGGGATCAAGGGAGCAGGACCTGCACCCACAGCCCGTCTGGTGGGAGGGCATCCCAGCATGTGAACGTAACGATGACCTGCACCGAACAACAGACAACAGTGATTTTATTTGTAACTGCCTTTTACTCCAGCAGGGTATATTTCAAGGGGATTTTTAAAAATTACACCAGCCCTGGAGAACACTTAAGCAATTGGCCCTGGCTAGCATTAAACACGCTTTAAAATGCACCAGGAGCTGTTCTGATAGGAGCCAGAGGCCACAGGATAGGAGCCATTTGGACAATGTCCCTCCAAGCGAGGGGACCATCTCCCATGTCCCAGCTGGGAACATCGCTCTGGGACAGAATCATGGAATCGTTTGATTGGAAAGGACCTTTGAGATCATCGAGTCCAGCCGCACTTGTCCACTACTGAACCAGATCCCTGAGCACCTCATCTCCCCATCTTTCAAACACCTCCAGGGATGGAGACTCAACCACCTCCCTGGGCAGCCTCTGCCAGGGCCTGAGAGGACCCACACTGAAGGTTATCTCACTGATGAGGACGGGTCAGCAACTCAGAAGGCGTTGCTCTGCCCCCCTCCATCTCAGGGACTGCTGAGGTCCCTTTTCCGGCAGGTGCCTGTTAGCAGTGAGGTGGTCAGCAAGCTGGAGCTGCTTGAGCAAAAAGCCCTGGAAACCACATAAACCACAGCAAGACGAAAGCCAGGGGTAGGGACCAGGCTCGGATTTCAACTTGCAGCATTTCTCTAATCGCTTAAGCAAACACCGCTATCAACGGAGCTGGAGGATGGGACCGAAGCTGTTTCAGGCATGGGAGCACCATGGAATAACCAGCCTGGGGTACTCACCACCGTGCTGGAGATCTCTGCTCTGCGCAGGTGACTCGCTTGCAGCACGATGGCTTTAGCCCGCTCATGCCACCCAGCTACACCCTAATCCCTTACATCTAATCCAACGCCAGCCTCCGGACCCTGCGGCCGTGTCCTCTCTATCCTGAGACAGTGCGGGGCGAAGCCACCCAACTTGTGTCAAGGCGCTTTATTGCCTCACTAACAACGTTTCGTTAGCAGGTTTGACACCGATGCCAGCGGTCCAGTGGATAACCACAGTCTGGGGCCCTCACAAAGTGCCCAGAGATACCCTCAAATGTCTAAACATTCACAAAAGCTCCCAAATTCCTAATCTCTGCCCCACGCTGCTGTGGGTGCCCCTGTGGCGCTGCCCTCTGGGGCTCTGAGTTTTGGGGGACCATGGGTCCCATCCTGCTGGGCAAAACACCCACTGTGGACATATCTGCACCCCCCAAAGGTGGGTGCCAGTGCATTCCCAGCCCCACGACCTGGTCCAGCTGCTGCCCAAAGCCACTGCCCACACATCTGTCCCCACACCCACAAATTCCCATTTTTTCACTACTTTTCAAGCCGATATCTTTTTGCAAAAGCCTGAAAGCAGCAGAGCTGGGGGTAAAGAACCTCTGGGATGGACCAGGGTATCCAACTGCACCTCCACCATGCCGTCTCTCCCAAATCCTATATTTTTCTCCCATCCTTCCAGCAGGTAGCACTGGGCAGAACAAGCTTCCACCACCGGCCACCTCCTCTCCTGTTTTATTTTACCAACAAAACCCAGGGCACCTGCTGGGAAAGCTCTTCACATACAAACCAACACCACAACAACTACACCCAGCAGCGTCGTCGCCTCAGCTCCACTTTCTCAGATAATCCAGCACCTGCTGCGGTTTAGTCCCACTTATAAAAGAAGCAAAGAGCAAACCAGAGGCTCCCACAGGGGGATGTGTCCACCACAGGAATTTAGATTTTTTCCCCCCCAAACAGGGTGTTGCATTCTGCTGCCACCTTGATTTCCTTAAGCCTGGCCTAGGCACACACACAAACCTAATACAGTAAAATTATAGTAGGCTTCTCTCTAGTGCAAAGAGAGGTGGATCAAGATCAAGTGCCCTTCAGACGCTGCATCTCATCTCCCCCAGGATAAACACTTTCATGTGACGGCGGATGCTGGGGGGGAATTGCTCTGCCTGCAAAGCTCGAGCAGCGTAGCTTTCAGCTCTAGACAAGTTTCCACACCACAATCTCACAGCAGGCACAGAAGCTCATGTTTCAAGCAACTGCCTCCTCATTTATTGAAGAAATATTAAAAAGAGTGCGTGTGTGTGAGAAATTAAGTGTTAATCAGAGTGTTCCCACCATTGCATGGGAGGGAAAATAGAATGGTTTGGGTGGGAAGGGACCTTTACAGGTCATCCAGTTCCAAACCCCCTGCCATGGGCAGGGACACCTCCCACTGGATCAGGGGGCTCCAAGCCCCATCCAACCTGGCCTGGAACACCTCCAGGGATGGGGCAGCCACCACTGCTCTGGGCAACCTGGGCCAGGGCCTCCCCACCCTCACAGCAAAACATTTCTGCCTAAGATCTACTCTAAATGTCCCCTCTTTCAGCTGAAAACCTTGCACTCCCCGATCAAGAGCCCCTCCCCAGCTTTCCTGGAGCCCCTTTCAGTACTGGGAGGCTGCTCTAAGGTCTCCCCGCTGCCTTCTCTTCTCTAGGTAGAACATAAACTCTCTCAGCCTGTCTTCGGATGGGAGGTACTCCAGCCCTCGGATCATCTCCATGGCCTCCTCTGGACTCACTCTGACAGCTCCATGTCTTTCATGTGCTGAGAACTCCAGAACTGGACACAGAGCTCCAGGTGGTGTCTCACAAGAGCAGAGCAACGGGGCAGAATCCCCTCCCTTACCCTGCTGGTCCCACTGCTTTGGATGCAGCCCAGTACATGGTTGGGCTTTCCAGGCTGCAAGCGCACATTGCCAGCTCAAGCTGAGCTCCTCAACCACCAGTACCTCCACGTTCCTCTCTTCAGGGCTACTTTCAACCCAGAGTGCTGAGAGCACCATGGATGGAAAGTGTCCGTGGCTGAGTGGAATCCTACCCCAGCAGCCCCACATGGGTGGCTGGAGGGAGTGAGGCTGAAGGTGAACTTCATGGAGCCCTACAGGTGAGCAAAGGCCACCCTGGCCAGAGGGACCTGGGTATTGAATGGCTCCCAGCCCAGTCCAGCCCCAAAACCCAGCCCACAGCAGGGAGCTCAGCACCCCTTCCCATACAGCCCGGACAAAACCCGGTGCTTTGCAGTTCCTAGAAGGAGAGGCGGGCAGCGAGGGCATGGACCTGGCATCCCATGCACCGGGGCTCTCGGGTTGCACTTCCCAGAAGCGAGCAGCCAGGGGAAGCCAAAATTAGCAGGCAACTAATTCCGCCCCTCAGTACATCCCCTGCTCCTGCACCGCGGTGGCTCCTGGTTATCGCAAGAAGATGCCGGCAACCCCATGCCTAGAGAAAAAAATGACACGAAACGAGCCCAGAAGCCACAGGACGACCTCCAAGGCCAGTCTTGGGGTTACATCAACCTCGCACCCCAGCCCCATATCCCCTTGCACCCCTCAATCACTACCCGGGGTCCAACTCTGCACACCCGAACAGGTGCTGGGGCCAGAGGAAGGAAGTGAGATCCAGTTCCCAGGCTCTGGTTCGGTGGTGCGTAAGCTAACGCTGGGGTTATTTAAAGCCCGAGTTTTAGCAGTGTTCAGCTACTGGTTGCGTGATCAGGATAAAAAATCGCAATCCTAATTCCTGGCCCCCCGGTGCCTATGGCAACTGGTATCCGTCTCCTTGGAAACTAATCTCGTGGTATTTGAACAATGTACCAAGGGCCTTTAATCTCCCAAACACTGTAAATCTTTATTCTAGCCTGCTCTCCTCCTACCCCAAGAGCCAACATAAAAAGCCTGTTGTTTTCCATGCAGGCATCGAGAGCCTAACTCGAATGGTATGTTACACAGGCACATGGATTTTTGCACACTCCCATCCCTTTTTCCCCCCCTCTCTAAATCAAAGAAAAATCCCACGTGCATTATGCCCGCAGGTGCTGCAGCACCCACCCCACATCCCAGTACAAGGTTTGCTTTCTCTGAACGGTGCACGATGCCTCATCCTGGCTGTCGCCCCAGTTTGCATGCCCACTTTGTGTCTGTCTAACTAGCTGCTACTCCAGATAATTAATAATAATTATTATTATTATGAATTATCTAGCAAGAAAATCCCCAAACTGCAAACATACAACGACCCCAGGCTGGGGGCAATGAGTTAGCAAGGGCTCAGTGGAGGATCCTACAAACATTGAATGGGTTAGAAGGGACCTCAAAGCCCATCCGGTTCCAAGCCCCCTGCCAGGGGCAGGGACCCCTCCCACTGGCTCAGGGGGCTCAAAGCCCCATCCAACCTGGCCTGGAACCCCTCCAGGGATGGGGCAGCCACCACTTCCCTGGGCAACCCAGCTGATTCTCACCACAGAGGGGATGTTGGTGGGCATCTCATCTTGCTCCTCAACACTCAACCCCAATGTTTCTTCCTTTTGTGAAGCTGCTGTTGATGCCTCTGACCTCCCTCACCTCCTGGGCAGGTCTGGGGTTGCCCCATCCTCCTTCATGCTGACCCCAGCCTACGGCTACCACCACCCACCACCTCCTTCCTGCTCTTCCCAGGTAATTACCTCTGTGCGAGGAGGTCTCTGATAGAAAGCTGCTGTCTAATCTCATTACGCTTTAATTTTCTCTCTAATATCCCTCTCTGGTTGCTGGTGTCTCAGTATCGCGTATTCCCTGCCTTACAGGACGGGCTATTTGCTAATCCCAGGCCTGACTCTCTGCCACATAAATAAGCTCAATAAGAACGATAAAATGGCTTTCTAAGGGGATGCGAGGAGGCTCGGGAGAGAGGGCATCCCATGCACTGAGCTCCCCCCTCCTGCCCACTCCCTTCTTCCATGTTTTATTTTATAGGATGAGTTGGAAAGGTGGCAGCAGGTGCTGGGTGGCCTTGGTGCTCACCCTCTGCTCTGGCCCCATGATGGGGAGCACGCGTGCCAAGAGCTGGCGCGCTGGCTACACCTCACAGCTTGCATCCTCAACCCCCGCCCAGAACCAGGCATCCAACATGGGCATGGGACTCACTACCAGCAGTGGAGGAGTCTTCAGTGAAGTCAAGCACACACCCACCACGGTGTGATCATCCAAGGGAGCTGGGCAGCAGGCAGTGCCACCACAGAGGAGGGATGTTGTCAGCACCTTCCTGTCCCAGCCAGCTGAGATCCCCAAGTCCTCCCTGAGCAGCCTCTGGCCATGGCACCAGCCTCAAAACCTGCTGCTTCTCATGCAAACCCTGCCATTACCAGAGTGCTATCAGGGCTCGGCATCACCGCCGGCTGCCAGACACCAACAGCTGTGGGTGCCACGGCCCCCACCCACCCCAGGCAGTCATCACCCTCCGTGGGGAGCTGACATGGGGCCAGACGAGGGCGGCTCTGGCTTCCCTGGGCCCCAGCATTACGCCTGGGGCTGCAACGCCGGGTCTTGCTATGCTGCCTCCCAGCAGCAGCAGCAGCTCTGTGGCTGGGGGAATTCTCAGGGGTCCCCAGGGGAGCCATGCACCTCCAGCCCAGGTGTCCCCACCAGTGTGACCATCCCTACAGCTCTCACAGGGAGATTCACAGAATCCTACAATGGTCTGGTTTGGAAGGGACCTCAAAGCCCATCCAGTGCCACCCCCTGCCATGGGCAGGGACACCTCCCACTGGATCAGGGGGCTCCAAGCCCCATCCAACCTGGCCTTGAACACCTCCAGGGATGGGGCAGCCACCACTGCTCTGGGCAACCTGGGCCAGGGCCTCCCACCCTCACAGCAAAACATTTCTTCCCAAGATCTCATCTCAATCTCCTCTCTTTCAGCTGAAAATCGTTACTCCTCATCCAATTCCTGCACTCTCTGATGAAGATTCCCTGGTGTCTAATATAGACTAGGTGCACATCAAAACATTTCACCCCCCGTATTCACAGGGGCTCTGCACCCTGAGCACCTTGAGTCCTGCACGCTGGGTGGCAGCCAGCCAGCAGGCCAGGAACAGACAGACAGAGAAGAGACAAACCCACATCCAGAGATGGTGATTACACACACATGGCACCCGAACTACCGATTTCTCAGCGATGCCTCTGCTGCTTGGGGCCGCGTGGAGCTGCCCTTGTGCATTGGTGCCTTCACCTGTGAAGGGCAATGCAGCATCCTGGAGGGACGACGGCCAGCAATTTGAGCTGTGACTCAAAGGCCACCCCATCTGGTGCTGGGGCTAGCCCTGGGGAGCCCTGCAGGTGCCGCCCCAGGCTGGCCAGGATCCAGCCCTAAAACACAGCCAGGGCCTCTCCTGCATGCTTCTGCTCCGAGTCACACCAGGACAAGGCCACCTGGCCACTGCCACCTCCTCCCTCCTAGGACATGCCAGTGCCCGGGCTCCAATGCAGCAGCCTGGCCCAGCACAGAATCATAGAGTCGTCTGGTTGGAAAAGACCTCCGAGATCTTTGAGTCCAACCGTACCCGTCCTCTTACTAAACCCTGTCCCTAAGAAACTCATCTACCTATCTTTTAAACACCTCCAGGGATGGCAACTCAACCACTTCCCTGGGAAGCAACTCTTCCCTTCCCATTTCTATGCCCTGGATGCCTCAACCCCACCAAAGCAGACCACCACCTTCTCTTCCAAGGTCCCAGCTCAGCCCTGGCCCCTATAACTTCGAGGGGACACTGTCGCCCTCCCCAGCCTCGCTGGTGGGTTGATTCAAGTCCCCCATCCTACAGCCAACCAGCCCTGCCCTCTTCTCTCGCCCACCCCACTTCAGGGCGGTTTAGTGAGGCAAATCGTTTGGTAGAGATGCCCCCCAACACCAGCGAGAAGGGGTCCCCAAAGACGCCCGAGACCCAGCAGTGCCTGCACCACCACCACCACCACAGCACACGGGGCCAGCGGAGCCCGAGGTCTCGCAGAAACACATGTTCCCCCCTGCTAAATTCCAGCGTAATTCCCATTTCCATTGTGTTATGAAACACATTATCTGTTGAAACTGAGTCAACAGTTGTTTGCATTTACGTGTAAACACAGCAAATATTAGGAACGGGGCCAGCATTATATTTGCATACGAAATGCTGCCCTCTCTCCCTGGCTCTTCTCCAGCCCTGCAGTTACAGACAGGGGGATGCGGGGAGATGGCAAAACCCAAGTCCAGAGCAGCCCGAGAAGTGAAAAAAACTTGCTTTTCCCCATCTCTATTTCCATTTTTGTGCAGCAGGAGGAAAAACATCCCTTTAAACCCACATAATGCACCACCACGCGCACCCCTTCATCTTGGGCCCAGACTGAAAGCACTTCAAATTCCCAATGATACGCATATCTTATCGGGCCTGCTTTGCATAGCACATAAATATTTATTTGCTTTTAATCCTGCAAAGCAAACCTGCCTCATGGCACATTTCCCTTAATCAACAGCTCTGGCGCCCGATGAAGCGCCAAGAGAAGCAGCATCCCAAATTCAGAGCCTGTTTTGGGTGTGAGTGCATAGAAATGGGCACCCAATGTCCACCACCCACAGCTTCTCAGGGTGCTTGGGGCAGGTTCAGGGGGTTCCTCACTGCTGTGGAAAGCAAGAGCCCAGCTCAGATGTCCTATAAATACTAGAAATTAAAACCATGTGCATCATGGTTTGGGTGGCTCCATGCTGCTTTAGCTCCAGGATGGTGATGTTTTCAGGAGAGGAGATACCAGGTGTGGGGACCAGCTCTTCAAATAAAGAGATTTTTGGGGCTGTGCAAAGGGAGAGCATCTTGTCGTGGGGAAGACAGAGGGCAGATTATTTTTTGGGTTGGCAGCTTATTTTTCGCACTTGTCAGGTTGTAAAATGGAAACCCTTTGGTGTCTTCATCCATGAGGAAGAGACCTATAAAGATCATTGAGTCCAACTCCCTTGTGTTGAGTGGTGACACTTTCAACTACTAAGAGCCCCATCCAACCTGACCTTGAAAATTTCCAGGGATGGACCTTCTACCACCTCTCCAGGCAACCTGTGCCAGTGTTTCACCACCTCCTTGTAAAACATCTTACTCCATTCTAAATTAATTTGTATTCCTTTTTTTCTTCAAAACACAAACGTCATCTGAACTGTTCTCCGATTGGAAATGAGGGGCTGCACCACCAGGGACTGGCTCAGGTTCTCCATCACCCCAGTTCAGGATGCTGCCAAGCACAGACCGGTACCACAAACGCCACTGAGCCCCACACAGCCTCATACACCACAAAACTTGTAAAAAGCAATAAAAAAAAATGCAAATTTTCAAACACCAACTCACTGCCAAGTCCCACGATTACCTCTTACTTCGACCAGCAGGATGGGAATCAGCACGCTCGCCTGCATCTGTCCCTGCTCCACCACAACCAAAGCATTCAGACTGGGACCCACAGAGCCTAAGATTGTGAATTAAATTTCTTAATCATTTCCCCTTAAATGGGCGTCAGGCAATTAGGCAATGGGTGTCTGCTGCCCGGCAGTGAGGGTGCCGAGCCCTCGGCACGGCTCTTTGCACCACACACAGAGCAGATAAACACGGAGCTACTCTATAATGGGCAAGTAAATATTTAAATAGGCGGGTTTATTTCAGCTGCTCTGCCACCGTGCCTCGTCCTCTGCGAAGTCGCTGACTGGGGTGGAGCCAAAAAACTCACTTAAAAGCAAAATGCTGTTTTTCCCCAAGATGGGAGAAAGCCCCTTAACCTCTCCCCAAACCACTGGTGTGGGAACAGGAGGACAAATGGTCCCGACTGCCCTATGAGAGGTTTTTCCTGGGTGCTGAGCAGGATCCTGTGTTTCTTCAGCATCTTCGAGGAATGCTCCTCACAACCCGAAACCATGACCCACAGGACATCAGTGCCTGCAAGGAGAGGAACCGCTCCATCCTCACAAATGCGTCCCCAGCCCCGCTGCTGGGACACAAAGCCCCTGCAAAGAGGCAGCCCAGCTCTCCCCTGCATCCTTCCAGCTACACAAACACTAAGGGCAACACAGAGAGACTCAAGCAGAAAGCAAAATCAATATCAAGGAGGAAGGTTCTGGGCTTAAACGCCTTTTGTAGCATTGCTGGCAAAAAGCAGGTTAGTGAAGGCAGCACGGGAAGGACAGAGAAAGCCTCAGCACCCCACAGCACGTGGGTTTAAGAGGGACAGTGCTTGCTGTAAGGTTTTCCATAGGCATTTTCTAGGCAGGGAGCACACAGGGGGCTGTGGACCCAGCCTGGAACCCCCCAAGCCTGATCCAACCTCAAGATGAGGATTCCAGGGAGAAGGAGCAAGAGCAGGAGACGGTGGCACTGTGCCCTGCTCCCAGGCGATGCCAGAGCGCACCCCAGTTGCTGCCAGTTTGCTTATGGGAGAGGGGGCACACAGGGAGAGCCAGATGTGTTTCAGCTGACGCCAGGAGAAGACCCACGCTCCCACTGCTCTCCTCATCTGCAGCCCCAATGGAATCCATTTCCCTTCCTGCTCTTCTGGTCCTGCATCTCCAAAGGCATCAGCTCTCCTGCCCCAATGGGGACGCCAACCAGCATGAGCAGAGCAGATGCCGCAGCAAAGCCGGCGTCCTGGACCGTCCTCAGCAGCGGCTGCCCCCAGCAGAATTCTGCATTATTTTTAATTATCAGGTTTAAAATAATAAAGGATGCCTACATGCTCCGGCGCATCGATGGCAACCCAGCACAATCCCAGCTGTTAAAAATAGCCTTTTCCAGGAGCGCAGCTGCCAGCCACCCACGGGCATCCTTGGCCCTGCACTCTCTACTCCATCCATGGCATCACCACGCCGAGTCCGCAGCACGCCAGAAAGTCAGTGAGCGTGGAAATGTGCATCTCACATGCAGAAAAATATACAATAAATCAACCAGAAGCCAAAAAAAAAAAAAAATATTTTCAACGACACGTATGCTGCTAGAAGAGAAATAAATAAATCAA
The DNA here is from genome assembly GCA_033558235.1 of Neomorphus geoffroyi. Taxonomy (NCBI): domain Eukaryota; kingdom Metazoa; phylum Chordata; class Aves; order Cuculiformes; family Neomorphidae; genus Neomorphus; species Neomorphus geoffroyi. Next base: position 10,336,470 of record JAUMJM010000018.1, read on the forward strand.
GGGGAAGAGAATTTACAAGCCACAATCGAAGCAACCTGCTTTCAGGTAGCATTTAAAGATGAGGGGATTTGCACACTACAAGGTGCAGAAGGGAGGTGAGCATCGCTCTCGCCGGCAGCTAACGCAGAGGAAACTTTTGCATCGCTGCTGCAGCACCAGAGCCGGCTTTTATCATGGAGAGCCTCGCGCGCAGGCAGCGATAGGGCTGGATTTCTGCAGGTGTAATTCCCACGGAGATAAAGACCTTGTTTTTCAACAAGCGGCGGCATCGTACATAAATTACAACAGCAAACACGGGGAAACAAAGAGGTTTTCAAGAGAGCGCGTAATCCTCAGAGGGGTGGCTCGGGGAAAGCCGAGGGGTGGCTGCAGGAAGATGATGTGAGAGAGATGCAGGGTTAATCTCATGCTCTCCCACCTCTCCATGAAGGAATAAACCTTTGGGAAGGTGGAGAAAAAAAAAAATAACTCACCCTAATGATGAGTATTTAAGGAAGCCAGAATGGAGGTGGGATTTTTCATGACTGATGCTGGGTGCCTGCTCTTCCCTGCAGCAGGATCCAGCAAGGAGCCGTGGGAAGGGCACAGGTGGATGCTGGATCCATCCCAGGGCCAGGTCTTTGCTCCAGGATCTTGCACAGGGAGAGCTGGGGATGCACCGCACCAGGTCGGTCACCTCACAGGGCTCTCAGGTCGCGCTTGCCTCTCCTGTGTCTTCCCCCCTCTTTTAAAATAAAATAAATAAATACAACCTGACACTAATTCTAATGGCTTTAATAAATGTTTAATGTCCTGTTAAAGGTCACTCACTGCCCGTTCCCACTGCAGATCTGCATTAACAGCACAGGGACCACTTGGTTTGAACCACACTGTTTCTTCAGCGTTCCAGTTCTCCTCTCTCCAGCCAAGCAGCGGTGGCAGCATGTGCCGGGATGCCTGATGGGCTGCTTGGCACCCAGCGAACCATTTCCTTCTCAGAAACCTGCTGTGAACCTCAGCTAACCCCCTTGTGTTCAATGCAAACCCCTGGCTGAGCTTCAGCTTGGGGCATGGGGGGCGTTTGCACCTTTGGGAGGCAAAACCACCAAGCTCTAATGTAGGGTAAAATGCTCCAGTTTCACTTAAGGGGTTTCCAGTCATTCGTCCCCAGGAAGAAAAGATGAAATTACAGCCCAGCGATGCCCCTAAAGGGTGCAGAGCAATTTATTTTCAGTGATCCTCCTCTAATGAAGCTAATTTATAACCTTGTCAGAACGCACACACCGACTCAGGGCACCAGCACGGCTCCCTTCCCCCCGTCTGCCTTTCTTGGGATGAAAATCTCCAACCCAAACCCCAACCAGGATGTTTACTTAAGGCCCAAAACCCCAAAGGCACTTTAAACAAGCAGAGTTCCTCACATATTTTGCCGACCAAGTGCGGTCTTTCCTCATGGTGACTGCAAAAGGGCTTCCAGCGCCTTGCGGGGGGGGTCCCTGCTGACATCAGGACCAGGTTGTCCCACCACTCCAATGGAAGTAAGGATGATGCTCTGGAACCCAGCAACCTCGTGGTATCTCAGGGCATTCCTGCAGACCAGAGCATCCCCACACATCAGGATCTCTAGGGACTGGCAACACGGTGACCCAGTTTTTGAAGGATTTGCGAATCAGCCTAAAACCATGCCAACATCCCCACCATGCTCGGATGGGAATTGGTCCTCACCAGCTGGAAGAGTTCAACAGCTCATCCCTCATCTTGTTAAAAGGAATGAAAACCTAAGGAAAAGCCCTTTCTCCATCCCTACCAACCACTCCTGTTTCTCCTAGGACATGCAAGACCCTTGGCAGACACTGGCAAGAAGGAGCAGGGGAGAAGAGCGCAGCAGCAGCTCCCACCACATCAGCGCCGCGCAGCAGCGCTTTAGCAGATGGTAGATCGTAACATCGTTATATTTACCTAACGAGATTGCTTTATTGTAGCCCTCCAACAATAAAGCCAGAGCATCTAAAAGCAGCAGCCAACTCCTGGGCTTTGACAACCCAGGTGCCAGAAATATATATATTTTATATCTATAAAAACCATCATTTCACAGGTCATGTTAATATACTGATACTAAAACATCTGTGACTTGCATGCACCAAAAAAATGACGTACAATTCAATGTTTTATATCCTCTTAAGTACCAGGGAGTAGAGCTTCAGTAGCAATGCCATGGGCTTGTGGGGCTCAAACCCAAATCCACTCAGCCCAAGACACGCGATGGGTGCGCCAAAACCCCGGCAAGGACTGTCGCTCGCTGTTTGCATGGCAAACAGAGTCCTAGTCTGCTAAACACTAATGCAATACAAATAATAGAGATAATTCCCACATATTTAATCATTACCAGAGCTCTGAGTAGAAATTATAATCAGGCCCCTACTAATTAGAGAGACATAATCCTGCCTTTCCTAAAGGTTTCTCCATCCCTGTCTCCTGCCCTGCAATGAAGCAAGCAGAAAATCAACCTGACGGGGAGTATGATTGTGATGGGAGCCTAAAATACGTCCCAAAGCCTGACTGTGGCAGGCACAGCCCTGTCCAATGTGGCAAAACACCCAACCCAGGTAGCTCGGCACCGGTCCAGCCCTGAATGGAAACCATGCTTTAGGATCCCTGTTGGGAAGGTCCAGGTAAAACACTACCACTACGATGTGTTTCCCTCTGGGGTCTCTGCCCTGCAGCAGAGTACGGACCAGCAGCCAGAAATCCCTCTCAAGCCTCATCTAAACCTTGTAGCACCCCAGAGGCTCTCGCCAAAGGCTGGCAGAGGGCAGGGGAGGGCAGCACCTGCCTTAGCAGCGTGGCTCCCAGGTGCCGTCATCGATGCGACGTGCCAGGCGTGCTCCCAGTGCCAAGCCCTTATGAAGTGGCCAGGCTTACTTTCAGGCGCAAGGATTGCCACTAATTAGGAGCAGGGCTGGGTTTGCCTCTTTCATCTGTGTGTGCTGGTGCAGGGGGCTCTGCTCACCTCCAGGGAGTCACCTCCACCCCCAGCGCAACGGCCGGAGCCATCTCTGCTGCCCAAGGCCAGCCCTTTGGTGCCACCAGGCTGGAGCTCCAACAGTGGATGAACAACATGATGAGCTGAGTGTCCCAGGGCAAGGTCACCTCACAGAGGCACTAAGGAGTGGTTGGTTGGTTTCCCAGGCAGGAGATGCATCCACTCAGCCAGAGGTAAGGCAAGACACAAGCTCTGCCGAAACCCGGGCAGGAAGACACCACCCTTTAAAGACGGGTGAAGCACTTTCTCACACAGCCACCAGACAAAACCAAGGAGGTCATCTTCACCTACTGTAACATCTTAATTTCCCCAGAGTTACCTTGCTCCAGAGGACTCTCTCTTCACTCACCACAAGGTTTTCCTAAGCCAGACTGACTGCCTCTATGTTCTTCTAACCAGGAGTTACCAGAGGGAGAGCTTTGAGGTTCTTTGCTTTTAATTACTGAAGGAGAAGGAAGCCAAGAGCTCCTTGATGGCCTCACCACCAGCAAGACCTGCGGCTGGGATCCCCTGCATCCATCCCATGCCTCAGCTAGGGATGCTGTTTAGCTCCAATCTCTCTAACAAACATTTCTTATCATGTAAAAGGATTTCTCAGCCCCTATTCAAACTACACCACAGAGCTGTCAGTTATCAGGGCCTGGGCAACAAGTGTTTCTCTTGGAAGTGTGCAAATCCCTCCAACTTCCATCTTCCCATTACAGGGGGGGAGTTCTCCTTCAGGAATATCAAAGCACCCAGCTGAGCAGGATACACAACTGCTGGCAGCGACCAGCACCTCATGCATCACCAAAAGGTGCAAGAAATGCTAAAAAAACATAAAGTTACAAAACATTCTGCCCACCAGTTTCTCCTCCACCATCTCCAGAGGGATCTGTGCCTCAAAGTGCCCTCTGAGGGTTTTCCAGGAGTGGATCAGCAGCAGGTGTTGGGTGCCCACCACGATCATTTGCACCCATCCATTTGCATCTACTGCATGGATGGCTCAGGGGTGCAGCCAAACTCGGCGATGTCACCCACGGGCAGAGGACATCTGCGTTTGTTCCCTTCAAACTGCTGGGGCAGAGGTCCCAGGCACCCAGGTGTCTGCTAGATGCCACATTTCCAGGCCCCCTTTTAGGTCTGCACCAACCTCTCCACCTGCGTTTTGCTTCTGTTGATGCTGCAGATTTCAAGACAATGAACACAGACACCTTATTCCTCATGTGAGAGGTGGAGATCAGCTCTGAGAGGGGAAGCCCTGCTTAAGGACGATGACATCCATGCGGATGTGCAGCGGCAGTGCGATGCTCCTCGCTGGTCCCTTGCTCATCCCGCTGAGGTTAATTCTGTCCTTAATACAACCAGATCAGCACAGAGCGGAGACAAAGCAACGTGAAGCCAGAAAACTCAAAGAGAAGCTGTTTGCCTGGGGGAATGTCAATCCCACCTCAGCACAGCCTGCTCTTGAGGAGGGGATCCGTGTACCGAGTGCTCTTCTTCATAACATCCCACCTACGGGAGAGCCTTGCTGATGCCACAGGTAAATCTGTCGGAAGCCACCGCCAAAGTGTTTGTAAAGCAGCGTTTGGCAGCAGCTCTCAAAACAGGACGAGACACGGCGGGATTCCCCATAAAAATGATGTCCCAGCTGTTCTGGGGGACTTCTCCAGCAGCAGCCACCCCTCCCAGCCCATGGCTCCAGCACCACACAGTGAGGACAACTGTCCACCCAGACTCACTAGACATTTTTGGGGGGCTCAAAGCAAATTCAACCAGCAGGGCTGCACTAACAAAGCATCACACCAGTGGGAAAAAAAACCCCCAAAGCCTCAAACCATGAAGTCTACCTGGACGCCAGCCACCGCACAGCCCCGAGCCTCCTGCAGCTTCTGACCAGGCTGAGGGCTCCTGACCTCTTTTTAAAGATGATGCTTCAAGAGATTTAAATAAAATATGCCCTGTGAAGGAACAGGATGCAAAGGGGCACAGCAAGGCCCCAGGAAGCCTTGTTCCAGCCTGGAAAGACCGGCCACCTCCTCAGGAAACCTCTGGCCAGGACTGCTTTCTGCCCCCAGCCTTGCTGCTTGGGCCAGCATCCAGACAGACACCAGGGGCCCTTCCCTACAGCTTCCAGTTGGGCTCTTCTCAATAAATGAATCAATACTTACAGTTTTAGCTCCTGGAGAATATCTCCATCTTTGTAAGGGGCTCCCAGTAGGTCTTTTCCTCTCTTCTGTCCTTGAGGGAAAGGTTTCTAGTGGTGGCAAACCCACCCCACGTGCCTTCACTATCTGCCTCCACTCACCCCAAAGCCTCCCTCAGAGGACTGTCCTTGCTGACAAGGTACAACATACACAGAGGTTGGCAGAGGTCGGGGAGCAGAGCATGGGCACCAACAAAGCCCCTCACCCACGCATTCCCTTCCCTAAACCATCACCCACCAACTACAGCCAAGCCCAGCCGTCCTGGGAGCAGCACTCCCCAACCACACGTCTTCTTCCACAATGAGCCACCAACACGTCCACCATTGGGTATCGGCGGCACAAGGAATAACTATGCCCATCAGCTGCAGGGCAGGGCAGGGCGCTGCTGCTGCTGCCCAAGCTGGGGACGGCAGGCGACGAGCCCTGCATCCACCCCAGGGCTCTGCCCTGCAGCGGGCAACCAGCCCGAAACGAGCCTGGCTGGCGTCCTGAGCCCCTCCACATTCCTCCAGCCTGGCTGCCAGGGTGCAGCCGGCGAAATTCCCAAAAGGAAGTAGAGGGCATTGATAATTGCCAAAAAAAATCTGAGCTATTTCCTGTGGGAGCAGCAGATGGGAGTCCCCCATTAGCTCCAACGGCGAGAGGTCACTTGCTTTAGCCTGGGATTTTTGGGTGTAGGGGTTGTTCTCCTTCCTTTAAGCAGAGCATCACTGAAGTCATATATGATGCACATCACGGGGGACAGCCAGGTCTCTCCCCTCCATGCTGGCCCCAAAGCCCACCCTCCTTGTCACTTCCTGCCTCACACAAGGTCCCACTGGACACCTCTTGGCACTATGCCAGGTTCCTGGGACAGCACTGGGCTGCCAGCAAGGGCACCGTGTCTCTCGCCTGAGCTGGTAGGGCAGGTTGCTAAATACATCCTTGAGCTGGTTCCATCCCTCCTCTCCCAACTTGGGAGCAGCGACCCGTGGCAGCACCAGCAGCTCCTCCACTGAGACACAGAAGCCTTCCCAGGCAGGAAACCAAAGGGAAGCCACTGGTGTGTGTCCCCTTCGTCACTCCCCAGCGCTGACAGGCATCCCTTCCCCTGCCCCGCACCCCACGACGATGCATCCCGCGCAGGATTCACCCTGAAAACGCAGCCTGGAGAGGCAACACCAGCTCGGACATCAGCAGTGTACAGGGAAACCACCAACACAGCCCCAAACTGGGGCACCCTGGTGTCTGGCGGCCACCAGGCATGAAGGGAGAGGCATAGGGCACCAATGGGTAACTGCCACTGCAGCCAGAGGCGACCCTGACACCCAACAGGGTGCTTGATACCACCCCACTGGCCACCGGTGGGGTCAGGTCCAAAGCCAGTGGCCACCACACCGTGTCCTCATTTCAGAGCAAGCACCGTGAGCATTTCCACAACAGTAGGAAATTCCGTGGGCTTGGACAGGCAACACCAACACAGCAGGTCGAGCGGTGTTGCTGGGGACCAAAGATCTGCAGAATTAAAGGTGCTTGTGCCCACAGGCTTATTCCCCAGGACCAGTCCCTCTCTGGCAGGAGCAGCGCAGGGAGCAGAAACCCCGAAGCTGGGGCTCCCGTGACGCAAAGCTCTGTGCCAATGTCCCCAGGCAGTTCCAATGTCCAGAGGCTGTACACCAAGGGGCAATGGATGTGGCAGAAGGTTGAGCGACCAACCCCAAAGCACCCGCAACACCCAGCCCTGTGACTCTGCAGCGATGCTTCCCGAAGCGCTCTCACCCAGGTGTGCCTGGTGCCCACCGTGAACACCCCGGGATTACCTGCACAGCATCGTCGGGTCCAAGGCTCGCTCCGGTGCACGACGCATTAATAGGATGGCTCCAATTCACAGCTTATCCCAAATAAACCCACCACCAGCTCCCCATGCTGGAAGGACAAGGGCATCATCTCCCCAGGGAGCAACTTTCTCCCCATCATAGTCGTCTCCACGCACCAGGAAACCTCTGCTTGCCTTCACTGGCACCGGGGAGCCGAGAAGGTGTCTGTCCCTGCACCCTGTGGTGCCAAAGCCGGGTTCCCAGCGTAGCCGAAGCCTCAAGCGCTTCGTCAGCTCAGCGCTGCGTTTCTATTTCCAGCCGCGCTGCCGCCTTTCCCTGCACCGGCGGAGAGGGAGGCGAGCCCAGCAAAGCCCTGCGTGCAGCTTCCCCTCCTGCCTGGCACCACCAGCCTCAGCCAGGGCAGGTGGTGGCCCCGGAGCTGCCTTTGGGATGTGGGACACTGTTGCGGTGGTGGGCACCGACTGCCCAGCACCCATAGCGCTCTCACCCCCAGCTCTGCTGCTCCCTGCAGTCTCCTGCCCCAAGCACCCCTGCAGCACCACCAACCCCAGCTCCTAATGCTCCCTTCACCTTATTGCCTACTGGCATCCCTCCGTGGTCCCCACAGACCCCCAAGTCCCATCATCACCCAAAGCATTCCCCTCCGTCAGCCCTAATGCCCGTCAGCCCTAATAATCCAAGCATCCCCCAGTCCTGTTCCCCTTCAACATCCCCCAAAGCCCTGATGCCCCCCTCCATCCCGCAGTTCTATCACCCCCAGCATCCTCTTGCAGCCATAATCCCCCCTGCACCCCCAGCCCTAATAAGCCCAGCATTCCCCCAGCCCTATCAAGCCAAGCATCCCTCAGTCCTATTGCCCCACAACACCCCTCAAGCCCTGATGCTCCTCTGCATCCCCCAGCCCCATGACCCCCCCACAGCACCCCAGCATTCCCCCAGCTCTAATAAGCAAAGCACCCCCTATTCCTATTCCCATGCAACATCCCCCAAGCCCTGACACCCCAGCTCTACCCTGCAGCTCTAGCACCTTCCTACACCTCCCCAGCCCTAACGAGCCCAGCACACCCCTCAGCTCTGTTGCCTCGCAGCCCTATGACCCCCCAGCATCCTCCTGCAGCCCTAACACTTCCTTGCACCCCCAGCCTTAATGAGCCAAGCATCCCCCCAGGCCCACCAAGCCAAGCACACCCCAGCCCTATTCCCTCACAACAATCCCTAAGACCTGATGCCCCTCAGCACCCCAAAATCTTATCACCCCTTGCAGCGCCTCAGCAGCCCCCCAGCATTATCAGCCCTATTCCTCTGCAACATCCCTCAAGACCTGATGTTCTCCCCTGCCAGCATCCTCCTAGAGCCCTAACCCCCCCGCACCCCCCAGCCCTATCAAGCCAAGCATCCTCCTGCAGCCCTAACACCCCCCTACACCTCCCCAGCCCAGCACACCCCTCAGCTCTGTTGCCTCCCAGCCCTATCACCCCCAGCATCCTCCTGCAGCCCTGACACCCCCTTTCACCCCCCAGTCCGGCACAACTCCCCAGCTCTGTTGCCCCCCAGCCCTATTCCTCTGCAACATCCCCCAAGCCTTGACGCCCCCCTGCACCCCCCAGCCCAAATGACCCCAGCACCCCCCCCAACTCTGCTGCCCACCAGCCTCATCACCTTCAGCATCCTCCTGCAGCCCTAACACCCCCCGCACGCCCCAGCCCAGCCCAACGCCCCCAGCCCAAATGACCCCAGCACAGCCCCCCCTCAGCTTTGTTGCCCCCCCAGCACCCCTGCTCGCACCCCCCCCACCTCCACTGACCCCCTCAGCATGCCCCCCCACCCCCATGGCACCTCGCCTGCCCCCTCCCCCCCAGTCCGAGGAGCAGGGGGAAGGCTGAGGAGGGGGGATAGGTGAGGAGGGGGGTCCCAAACTTTTGCTCACCGCGGGCGCTGGGGCGCGGCGCTGCTGCCTCCCCCGGCGAGGCTGCGCGGGAGCGGCGGGGGGTGACGGGGGGGCGGGATGGAGCCGCCTCCCACCGCTCCCTCCTCCCACTGCCCGGGGCGGGGGGGGGCTTAAAGGGAAAGGGGGGCGGGGGGGGTGTTAACAAACCCACCGTAGGCAGGGAGAGCAGCTCTTTGTTCTGTAATCCCAGTAAAAGTGGCAGCCATTCGCCCCGCCGCTAATCCCAGCCCCGCGCATCGGCACCGCCCATTGGCTGCGGCCTCGCGCGGGGCTGACCCGCCCCGCACCCGGCCCCGGGGGGCGGTGGGCCCGCAGGGACCGTCCCGGGCCTGGCCCCGCACACGGACAGCCCCGGCCTGCGCCCCGTGGCGCGGGGGGGGCAACAGCCTCGCCGTTACTGACGGGGCCGGTGCGCCGGCTGCGCCTCCCAGAGCGCCACCACCCTCTGGGGGAAGGAGGGACCTTCTCCTCGTGTCCGACCAGCCCTGCCCCGGCATCTCCCTGGCGCCCACTGAATCGCTGAATGGCCCGGGCTGGAAGGGAGGACAAACCCAAACCTCGCCCCGTGTGTCTGAGGGCATTGTCCAAACGCTTCTGGAATATTGTCGGGCTCGGCCTGGGACTGCTGCCCTGGGGAGCTGTGCCAGTGCTCCACCACCCTCTGGGGGAAGAACCTTTTCCTCACGTCCAACCCAACCCTGCCCTGGCACCTCCCTGCCCTTCCCAGAATCACAGAACGTCCTGAGTTGGAAGTGATCATCGAGTCCAACTCCTGTCCCTTCACAGGGACAACCCCAACAATCACACCCTGTGCCTGAGGGCCAAATGCTTGTGGAATATTCACAGGATTGGTGTCGTGGCTGGGCCTCTCGGAGCTCCACCACCCTCTGGAGGTAGAACCTTTTCCTGATGTCCAATCTAACCCTCCCCAGCACTTCTTCCGGCCATTCCCTTGGGTCCTGTCATTGGTGGCCAGAGAGAAGAGCTCAGCACCTGCCTGAAACCATGCACCCCCTTGTATGTGACTTGGTCCCACCTATCAGGAGTCAAATGCTGGGCCAGTCATGGAATCATGGAATGGTTTGGGCCAGAAGGGACCTCAAAGCCCATCGGATTGAACCCCCTGCCATGGGCAGGGACACCTCCCACTGGGTCAGGGGGCTCCAAGCCCCATCCAACCTGGCCTGGAACACCTCCAGGGATGGGGCAGCCACCACTGCTCTGGGCAACCTGGGCCAGGGCCTCCCCACCCTCACAGCAAAACATTTCTGCCTGAGATCTCATCTCAGTCTCCTCTCTTTCTGCTCAGAATTGTTCCCTCTTGTCCTGTCCCTGCACTCTCTGACCCAGAGCCCCTCCCCAGCTTTCCTGAAGCCCCTTTCAGTCCTGGGAGCTGCTCTAAGGTCTCCCCAGAGCCTTCTCTTCTCCAGCTGAACAACCCCAACTCTCCCAGCAAGACCTTACAGCAGAGGGGCTACAGCCCTTGGATCATCTTTGTAGCCTCCCCTGGACTCATCCCAACAGTTCCATATCCTTCTTATGTTGGGGATTCCAGAACTGGATTAAATACTCCAGGTGGGGTCTCATGGCACAGCACAGCTTGGCAGGACATGGCACGGCCTGGCATGCCCATTGGGAGCATTGCATTGACCAGAGCCTGGCACAGCAGTGCCAGAATGTCCCATCCACCCCTTCAGTGCTGCCTCCATCCCTGGCCACACCTGCCTGGTCACACGGAGGCTAAGGAGGCTGAGGCTGCATTTGCTGGCCAAGAAGACGACCCATGAGGAGCAAATGATTATTTTCCAAGGAGTTCCTCGATGCACATTAAGGAATGGCAAATTAAAACAAATGCAAAACTATTAAAAATAACTTGACAGCATTTTAGCCTCGAAAGTTTGGAAACTGCTGACAGTTTTTCCCTTTGAAGCACGCATTATGCAGCTGTTCCATTAGCAGGATTTTGTTTTAAATAAGTGATGATTTATTACTGCTCCGGGGCCACGAGGAGAAGAAAACATTTTAAAAGAAAACACTTTTTCCCAGTTTCTGGAGGGGCGGAGAAGGGGCTTTTCAGCTCTGATGAGCCCCACACAGACACCTGGCACCTCCATCCCTGTGGCATCAGGCCTGGCAAACTCATTTCACTGGTAGCAGCAGGCTGAGGGCTGGGTGGGATCCCAGCAAGCCCCAACAGGAATGAAGGGTTTGGTGGCACAAGGCTCCTCAGGGCATGATGGGTCCCATTGGGGTGGCTGGTGCTGGTGCCAGAGTCACACCCAACACCTGCTGTCCCTGGGAGCGTCCATGGAGATGGAAAACACACTTGCTGCATAATTAAATGGAAGTTCTTGTTCTGAAGAAAGAAATCAGGGCATCTTTTGGCTAATTATCTCTAAGCCAGAGCCTCCCAAAAATCCACAAAATTTAGTTTAATTAGGTCACTCAAGCACAGGAGCCAAAGGAGGGGGAGCTGCCTGTGAGAAGGATGGGCAGGGTTCTGCTGCCCCGCTCTCTCCCACCACAGAATGATGCTGGCTGAAACCCATGGCCTCTTCCCAGGGAAACCTATGTGATACCAAAAAAATGGGGGAAAAGGTATATTTTGATTCAGCATCCACCTGCTTTGTGCGCCCCTTCCCGCTCTGTGCCCTAGGAGGGCTTCAAGTTTATGCTCATTGTTGCTGCCCAAACCTGCCCTCCCTGGGGCCAGGCCCATACTTCCAGCCCCATGGGCTACCAGGGGGGCCAGCAGCTCCAAGAGAACATCATGGACTGGTTGGAGAAACACGACGGTTTGGGTATTCGGGGAATTAAGCAACCCCCCCACATGCATTTGACTCATCACCACAGTAAATACTCCGCAGGGTTACACTTCTCTTATCCCTATGAAGGACACCGGCCCTTGAAGGGGACCTTGACAAAGAAGGTTTCCAATGTCCTTTGGCCAAAGACCAACATCGGGCTCGCTTCAAAAGCACTGGGAAGCATCCTCCCATTTTGCTTCACTTCAGCACAGCCCCCGGGGAGCTGGTCTTGAGGCTGGAAGCCCAGTGCTGAGCCTAGAAGATGGCTCTGTGCTGGATGGCTTCAGGGCTTCTGGTTTGTTCCTCACTGTTGGGGATTGTGAATCAAAGTAAAGTTGGAGACCCACAAGTCCCACCTTTGGTCACCTGCGCATGAACGGAGAACTCAGCCCCAGCTGCAGCTCCTGATGGAGCCTCCACTTTGGGCATCATCCCTGGGCATGGCTGCAAGTGCCTGGGAGAGGGAGAGGCCAAAATGATGCTAAAATTTGGAGAAGGTGGTGTGGAGGAGGACAGGCTGCAGGCTGAACCACGAGTGCCGCGAGGGATGGGCTGAGCTGCAGCTTGTCTGCTTGGGGAGGTCTCCTGGGGCTGCTGCCCGTTGGGGGCTGTGGACTTCGAGGGAGAGGTGGACCATGTGGTGTGACCTGGATGCAGACTAGACATTAGGAAGAAATTCTCCACAATGAATGTGGTGAGACACTGGCCCAGGGTGCCCAGAGCAGTGGTGGCTGCCCCATCCCTGGAGGTGTTCAAGGCCAGGTTGGATGGGGCTTGGAGCCCCCTGACCCAGTGGGAGATGTCCCTGCCCACGGTAGGGTGTGGAACTGGATGGGCTTTAAGGTCCCTTCCAACCCAAACCATTCTATGATTCTGTGTTCTCCAAATGTCCCCCTCGAACTGAGTCCACGCAGGGGAACACAGACTCCCCGAGTCCCCATCCTCTGGGAATGCTCATCCTTATGAAAACGACACCTGGTCCAGCTGGGGGACAGATGCAATGGCTTAAACACTCGCTTGCAATTTTCACCCCTCCGCACGTCTCTGAAGGAACCCACTACAACAGCACAAAAGTGGGGGCAAGGCATTGTATTTGGGGGCCGAAACAATGAGCCGCACAAACCCGTCCAAGTAGGCGAACGGCAGGAGAAGGATGGTTTAATCTGCTCTATCTGCAGCAATAAAGACGTTCCTTGTCACAGCGCCAACAAAAGAAAAGGCAACATCGCCGGAAAACAATCCTATCTGCAGCAAGATTCTTTTTATTTTTTTAATTTGTTAATTAGTGACTGCTGGGCATCACAAGAATCGTTGTTTTCTCTGATATGCTGATTTCTTCTGTCTCTCGGTGGAATTGGAGATCACAAAAATGAAAAAAAAAAAAAAAAAAAAAAGAAAAGCCGCTTCTTTAGAAGAGGAAACGGGGAAAAAGTTTTAGTAAGGTCAGGAGAAATTTAATTGAGAGAACGAGTTTATTTCTTCTTTCCTAAAGGGGTATTGTGTTCTTCTGCTATAGCAAATTGCTGGTTAAAGCCACCAAGGCAAAACAAAATGGTTTTTAAATTATAGATCAAAGAGCGGGACATTTCTGGACCCCCCCATCCCTCGCATCTCCTTGCTGCTGGGCACATCTCGGCCGAGTGGTGCGGATGCAGGGAGCTGGCATCACCCAGAGCAGGGCTGCGAGAGGCAAAATCCATGTGAGGAAAAGCCTAGAGGAAAAAGCACCAGGGCCTGCTGCTCTGGGTGAGAAGCTTTGAGGACTGGAGGGAAAAAGAGGTTTTTCATCCAACTCTCGCACTTGGAGGAGCAAAGCTTTGCATGCAGCACATCATCTGCTGGTTTATGGGCTGTGTTTGCAGCGAGTCTGTCCTGCACCGAACTTGGCTGCTACAGGGAGGGCTGTGCACCGCAGAGCCCAAGCGTTATTGACGCTTTCGCAAGATACAGAATCATAGAATGTATCACAGAGTCATGGAATGGTTTGGGTCGGAAGGGACCTCAAAGCCCATCCAGTGCCACCCCCTGCCATGGGCAGGGACACCTCCCACTGGATCAGGGGGCTCCAAGCCCCACCCAGCCTGGCCTGGAACACCTCCAGGGATGGGGCAGCCACCACTGCTCTGGGCACCCTGGGCCAGGGCCTCCCCACCCTCACAGCAAAACATTTCTCCCCAAGATCTCATCTCAATCTCCCCTCTTGCAGCTCAAAATCCTTCCTGCCCATCCTGTCCCTGCACTCTCTGATGCAGAGCCCCTCCCCAGCTTTCCTGGAGCCCCTTTCAGTGCTGGGAGGCTGCTATGAGGTCTCCCTAGAGCCTTCTCCTCTCCAGGCAGAACAACCCCAGCTCTCCCAGCTTGTCCTGTACGGGAGGGGCTCCAGCCCTGGGGTCATCAATATCTGCTGTTAAGGACCACTGGCACAGGTTCTCTGCAGAACCCGAGCTGATATCTATTGGTCCCAAACATATTTGTAGAAAGATCAAAAATAAACCCCTCTCCCTTCGCTGCCTGCTGGGGCACCGTGATGGCTTATAGCGAGTATTTACTCTGCCTATCTGTGTTTCCCATATCTATCAGCGGTGCCAGCTGCCGGCAGTCGTGCCGTCCTTTGAACGCTGCGCTGCAGAAAGAGTTTGCTCCGGCGCAACAGATAAAATGCTTTTCTAGCTGTCTTGTGCACTTCCCTTAAATTATTTCCATGCTGGTGAGGCGCTCCCAAACCAGAGCCTCCAGACATATCCTGGGGAGCACAGTGGAGAGATTTCCATTTTCTTACCCCCCCCCCCTCAGCTTAACGGCACCTGGCAGGAGGAAAGGGTCTTTCCTATGTTGACATTGTCACCAGGGTTTCTTTCTTGCTCATCAGCACTGGAGACAGGGAATCCTTCGCACCCAAGCAGGCAGGAGGGCTGTCCTGGGTACCAGCAGCATTCTTAGGGGAGCCTGAGCTCCCCTCTGCAGACTTCGGGCATCCAAACAGGAGCTGGGAGGCCCCATCCAGGGAAAACACGTTCCCAGGTGTGGGAAGGTAGGTGTTGGGGTTATCCCTGAGCCTTGTTCTGGTTGAGAGCATCACCTCTCCTCCTGTTAGCAGAGGGAGCACCAGCCCTGAGCCCTGCCCAAGGTCGGGCTGATATTCATACATTTTTAATCACGCTGACAGCTGAGGTTACAGCCCCAGCCTTTGAAATCACCACGTAATTTCATGGTGAGGCTCTAGCTTTGCCTGTCAGCACCTTCTTCCCCAGGGCTATAGCCCCCGCAAAGCTCCTCACCCCCAGCCCCTTCCTGGGCTGCTTTGACCCCCAAATGCAACCCCTCCAACTCGCTGCCAAAGCCATCCCCACCGGAGAACCTGCGCCCCCGCAGCCCATTTGCTCCCACGCTGGGAATGAACCAAGAGCATCGCTTCTCTGCAGGTCTGGGCGCTCGGTGCCGGTGCAGCTCACCCAGCGCCCACCTGCTCGTGCCCTTGCAGCGCCGATGCCAAGGGCAGCAGGCATTGACATTCCCGTTGGGTCCACGCAGTGCAAAAGTAAACTTAACGACGTTATGCGCCAATCCGGTAATTAATACCCTGGATGCTTTTTATTGGAATGAGCCATGGCTGGGACATGCTGGGGGTTTTAATGAAGGGCTGCGCCAGAGAGGCGCATCCCTCTGGTTTCTCCTGGAAGGGGCTGCACTGGAGCTGTGGGGGGGTTGGGGTCTGGGAGGGGCTATGGTCTGCATAGGGGTGCCTTGTGCCCCATGTTGGGTGCCCCCAGGGTGCTCCCACTCGTGTCCTCAGCTCTCCCCCTGCTCTCCCTCCCCATGCGCTACAGCAAAGCATCACACCGGCCCCTGCTGGGTCTTTTTTTCAAACAAGATGCTTTTAAGATCTTTAAATATTAGACAAGAAGTGTTTTCCCAAGCTCTCGCTGTGCAACGCTCCGCAGTGCCCGTTCGGGGCAGTGAGCGGGCAGAACCCCACTGCCCCACAGCACCGGGGACACCGGGACCGTTTCGCTCCCAAACTGCTGTATCTTTAGTTGATCCCGCTGCTATTTTTAATACAGATGCCTTATTGAGATTCAAATGAATGTTTCAAATCCTCACTCCTTTGCATAATTCTTTTTAATTAACACTTCAAAGGTTTGAACACAAGATCCATGTTATTTCCCTAACGAAGTTGACTAAACCTCCTTTCCCCCAAAGCTCCCCTGCCACATTTGTGAGGGCGAAAGCTGGGGACAGGTCTGTCCCCCATGTCCCTTGCATGAGGGGATGATGGCATTTGGGATCGGGCTCTGCAGAAATGGGAGCTGAGGGCAGAGAGCGTGTCGATGGCTGCAATGCTGGGCAGGGGCTGCTGTGCCATCGCCCACCACCTCGGCCAACTTGGCACAGAAACCGTGGCATTTGAAGTCAGAACGGCCAAGGCCACTGCTCTGCTGTGCCCTGCCCCGGCGTCAGCGCTGCTGTAACACAACCGCGGCCCCCAGGTAGAACAAAATCTCCCCAAAAAGGAGCACCTCATCTCCAGGTGACATTTTGGTCACGTTTTCAACCTTCTTGGCACCTCAAAGGCCCAGAGATGCCTTTCTGCCTTCTGAAATCTTACCTTAAAATCTGCAATTGTCACAATTACATCCACTAGGAAAAGCTGAAGCTTTTCCTCAGCTATCCCAGGGGTTGGGAATGATGCAAAGCCCCAGGGATACAACACAGACACAGGAGAGGAAGAATAAGCCCAGATTCCCATTCTACCTTCCTCCCGTCTCCGTACCCAAGGGGTCTCCTCGTCTCAAGTGGGAGCAGCCTCACTGGGCAGGATGGGGACCCTGAGGAGCGACGCGGTGCAACAAACAGGGAAATGAGCTTCAGCTTTAATTCCTGCAAGCGCAGAAATGATTAGACGCAACAAAATTGTATAATTAGGATTTAATAAGAGACTGTCCCAGACATGCAAAAGAAGTAGGTTAGACAGTGGCCTTTGTTCAGCTACAAAAGACATTAATTTGCAAATACTCTTAATATTCATTTTTTGTTATTTAGAGTGATATTTTGAAAGTCTCTGATAAAATGAGAAATCTGGACTAAGCATTCCAGTTGCATTTCCAAGCGCAGGAATCCAGCTTTGATGTTCCCCTTGATAACATCTTTTTAGAGCCTTGACTGCATCAAATTAAATTCTGATTACCCTGATAGTGCAATACAGCTTCCAAATGTATTCAGGTGACTTTTTGTTCTGGAAGGAAATTAGCTATTTTGACAAGGATGCTTGTTAGGCAGCAAAGAGATGGGGAGGAAACAGCTTTGCTACGGAAGCGGCGCATTCCCAGCCCTGATTTCGGCACTGGGGCCGCTGGGCTCGCTGGCTTTTGAGCTGCAGGTGGGAGGGGATGTGGGCAGCCCCTGCAAGAGCAGAATTGCACCTTTGGTGCCCCTTAGGTCTCCCATCATCAAGCAGAGACTTGGTGTATCCACAGCTCCAAAGGGCACATCCCTGGGGGGAGCATAAACCATAGATGGCTGCAGGATGTGCAGTTAGAGCAGGGTGGCCACATGCACACGGAGCTGTGTCCCCTGTAAGTGTTCTCACACAGAGAAGCCACTTCAGATCTCATCCCTGCCTCACCCCTGGATTAAGCCCATCCCTGAAGCACCCATTCAGCTGCAGACAAGAGCACAGCATCCCAGGTGGATGAGGTGCCTAACATGGATGAGGAAGGACATCCCACCCATTGCCTATTCCAAGCCCCAGTGATGCTCACGGAGCAGGTCGGGATCCCCGTGCCATCCTCACCCTGTCCATCCGCAGCAGAACTGCTCCCCAGCCCAGGCTCCGCTCCTTGGCTGGATACAAGGATGAAAATAAAGTGCAAATATTATTGTTGGCAGAGATTACCAGCTCCCCCGCTGCGATTTAGGCATCTTTAAACTTCATGTTTTATTAATCCTCACTGTACGATTAACAGCACTGAAATGTGATGTCTGCAAACAAAGGCAGGAGCTACAGTGTTATCTCTAGGAGATACCAGGGCTGAGGCACTGGATTCTAAATACGCGCGTTAATGAATTATATAGTGGAATTCCATAAATGATGGAGCTGGAGGCTCCTGCCCTGAGCGGGGACTCAGTACTTACGGCCAACTGCATCCTGCCCTGAGCCCAGGGCAGGGCTGGTGTGGTGGAAAACTTGCTGGTTTCTACCAGCCATACTGGGAGAGCCTCCTGTGCCCCAAAACCCATCCTTGCCGGGTGCATCTCCCTCCGTGAGCATCGGTTGGAAAAGAAGACTTGCTTGGTGACCTGGCAGCCAGCATGGGGACAGCTCAACAGCCACTGCTGGAGTGGTCCCCCCTTGCTGGTTGTGAAGAGGGGAGCGATGGAGCAGGGGGTCACGAACCTTGAGGCAGCACAGGGCCAGGGCTGAGCTGTGACAACAGAGTCACAAATGGGAGCCAGCGCTTGGCTCAGCGCTGGAGCTGCTTGGCTGGGACAGGATCCCCCCCTCCAGTGCTGCCCAAAGGTTCTTCCCCCAGTGGGTGGTGGAGCACTGGAACAGCTCCCCAGGGAAGCAGTCACAGCCTGACAATATTCCAGAAGCATTTGGCCAACACCCTCAGCCCCACGGTGTGAATGTTGGGGTGTCCTGTGCAGGGACAGGAGTTGGACTCAGTGGTCCTTGTGGGTCCCTTCCACCTCAGGACGTCCTGTGATTTTATGATTCTATGACCTGGGACAAGGGAGCAGCAGCAGCCTTGTAAAGCCAAGGGCAGGGGAAAATGGCAACTTAAGCACCTCCCTGCCCAGTGCTGATGCCAGGCTAAGCCTGGATGGACCTTCCTGTGCCCAGAGTGTTCTCCCAAGCAAAGTTTAAATAAATTATTCTCCTTCCAGCCGCTGGAGGACAGTGAAGCACACGGCAGCAGCGGATGCCATCAGCACTCTAGAAATAAGCAATGTGATAACCCAGGAACCCACTGTTCTCACCCAGCTCTTCCAAGAGATCCCAAGACCCTGCAACGCACAGGGCTGGGGAACTGAGGAAGGAACAGAAAGGCCCAAGTTCTTTGATTTTCACAGCAATTCTTAAACACCTCAAAAATTAAACCAGCAGGATATGATGGAGCACACAGCACAGACCACGTTACAGCTCCAGAGCAAGGCTCCATGGGCCGTTTTCATGGTTTTAGTGGTAGCCACCCATACTTTTCTTGGGGTGTCACTCTGGAATCAACCCCTCACCTGCAAATCTCACCAGTTGTTTGGGGAGGAGTTTACAATTTTCAGGCAATCCTGGTGGTAGAAAATCTTAAGTCCAGGAAAAGACAAAGCCAGGAAACAAGGAAAAAAACCATCCTAGTTTCTCTTTATATCTTAAGACAAGCTGGCAATACTGGGAAACCTCTGCCTTTCCAGAAAGGATCTACAGCCTCCCCAGTGCAGGAAAACAGGGCAGGAGAGGGACGTTTCATTGCTGTACTTGGTGCTGCTGAGCTGGGCAGGTTTTCTCAGCAGAGCTCCCCCAGCTCTGGTTCTGCCAGAGCACTCAAAGCTGCTGCTGTGGGGAGCAGGACCCTTGCTCCTTGCTTGGCATGGGAAGGGGTACCAGCATGGAGATGGGCTGCAGGCAGCACCTCTGCTCTCCACTCGCGGGGGCAACCTGGGGAGTTTTTGCAAGAGACTTGGGGTGTCTCTGCAGCCCTGTGCAGTTGTATGGATGGGAACGTGTTTGGCTCCGCAACAGAACAAGGAAAGCAGAGAGATCTTGGCTGTCCCATGGAAAAAAAAACCAAACCACCAAGGCCTGGAGTAAATTCCCAACTCCTGTCCAACAAAGCCCAGGTGCTGGGGAACCAGGAGCTCCTGCTCAACTTTGGAAATGCCATTGCCAAGCTCTTCTTTCATCTGCACAGCATCACCGTGCCTGGCCAGGTACCTGCACAGCACTGGGGCTCGAGACATGGCCTGACTCCTGCACCCTGCAGGAACACCATGGGCTGAGCCCTGGTACGTACCCAGACCCCCGTGTGGGGCTGAAGGGTGGGTGCCAGTCTGGTGGCAAAGGGAGGTGGGTTTAGCACAGCACACTGTGACACTCCTCACCTCGGAGAGAGACGGAGGGGGGACGCGGGTAACAGAGAGAAAATAATCATAGAATCATAGGTTTGTGTTGGGAGGGACCTCAAAGCCATCCAGTTCCACCTCCCACTGGCTCAGGGGGCTCCAAGCCCCATCCAACCTGGCCTTGAACACCTCCAGGGATGGGGCAGCCACCACTTCCCTGGGCAACCTGGGCCAGGGCCTCCCCACCCTCATTGTGAAGAATTTCTTCCTAATGTCTAATCTAAATCTTCCCCTTCCACATTAAAGCTGTTCCCCCTCGCCCTGATCAAGAGCCCTTGCAAAAAGCCCCTCCCCAGCTTTCTTGTAGCCCCCTTCAGGTACTGGGTAAGTCATGGATGAAAAAACAGCACCACCACCCCAAGGCTTGGGAGATACCTGACAGCAGCCGGCAGGAAGGGTGGTCCTGGAAAGGAGCAGACATTGGGTTGAGTTGTCCTCACCTCCAGCTGAAGATGATGGGTAGATGATGAGTAGATGAGTTTCCGACACATAGGTGAGTTTCTTAGGGACATGGTTTAGGAAGGGGACAGGTACAGTTGGATTCGATGTCAGAGGTCGTTTCTAACCAGAGGATTCTGTGAGCCAACGCTGGTACCAGCTCCTCTTGCTTGTTGGCCACCCTGCTCTCAGCACAGCTCAAATGCTGGTGGCTCCAGGTCCCTCTTTCAGCTCAGACTTCCCAGAGCCCCACAGTCGAGCTGCAAAGGGAAAGCCCCCCCTTCATTCCCAACCATTTCCATCTCAGCACGGCTCGAGCACCACACAACACCCTTCACACACCCCCAGCAGCCCCGTGTGCCCAACTTCAGCCACAGATTTTATTGTTTAGTAACGAGCTCACCACACCAGCAAGCCAGGAGAGGGGGTGGTGGTACAGGAATACACATCTGTCGTAGTTACACAGACCAAGATTTGTACAGGTTTTGTACAGAGGAAGAAATAAAATGAATCAAATAACAAAATAGACATTAGCAGTCAAACCTTTTTTTTTTTTGTCTTTTTTTTATATCATACTAACAAAATCTGATAGCCAAAAAATGACTAAACTACAAAATTGTAATACATACTGTACGGGTAAAAGGTTATCATCCATTTATACATCTAGTATTGGCTTTATTCTGGTGACTTACATGAGGCCTATAGGATCTTAGTGTGTTAATAATTCCCTACACGATAGTGTTGAGCTGCTAAAGCTGCCGAACAACAGAGTACTGGAATTTTTGTCAAGGATTTTACAGTGTCATTTGCATCATTTTGTTCCCATGAAACCCTCATGCATCTCTACTGCAAGGCAAGAGGAGCCGCTGGCGGCTGGGGGTGGGCAGGAGCTGTAAAGCCTCGGCTGGGGACTTGGCACCCGTTGTTCAGTTTGGCCCTGGCGCGGTGCTGCCCCTGGATGCTGCAGGAGGGGTAAAGCTGAAACCACCAACCAAGACTGATTCTTTTCCCTTTTGGTCTTAGAGGGGGTTAGAGAAGAAATCACTAAACATGGAGCCAAATCCACTTCGAAGACTGTTTTTGTCTCAGCTTTCAGCAGCAAAGCGTCACTCACTGTTGGGGTAACGCAGCTGGTTGTGAGGGATGGTCTCACCACCATGGTGCTTCCCGTGGTGCTGAGGCCTTCAGCAGGATGCTAAGCACACGTGGGGCTTCCTACCCCCCGCTCCCCACCCTGCACTAGTGCTCCAGATTCTACACCCGCACGGCATGCATGAGCCAGGAGAGGGGCTGGGGAGAACACAGCCCCTCCTACCAGCTCTTGGGGATCAAGGGAAGAGCAAGGCTGAAGCCAAAGGGGGAGCAAAGGCACAAACTGGAACCGGTCCCTGACCGACAGCAGATGGGTGCAACGCTGCTCCAATGCCCTTGAAAACCTCCCCCCAACGACCCAAGGCAGTAGGACCAAATACTGTCAAGTACTTTATACACCACGACATAGGCAAAAATAGCAATTAAACTTACAAATAAATAGAGGGGCTGGAGAATCTCCTCTTGGCCTTTCCAAGTTTGTCCCTAGTTTGGTCTCGTACAGCCTCAGAATGGCAGCTGGAGGCGGATGCTCTCAGGAAGCCTATGGCATTTTGGAGAGGGAAGACACAGCCATGTCCAAACCCCTCCAGGTCACTTCATCCAAGGCTGAGCAGAAACATAAACGATGTGCCCGATAATGTGTCCTGTCAACATTCCAGCTGGTCCCACAGACCTGCGTCCCAAGGGCGGTGGGGACACAGGGGACCTGGCTTCACCCTGCTGTACCACAAATACTGCACAGCCTCCACAGAAAGCCAAGAAGTGCCATCAGCTCCTGGCTGACCCTTAAGGACCAGCACAGCTATTTACAGCTGAAAAAGACCACCACCACTGACGTTAAACCTGCTCTTGTCCATCTGCTGCTGTTCTGCGTTCTCATCTGAGCGGACCAGGAAGAGGCACAGGTCTGAGCCACTCGCAGGGGATGGTCCTTGGGAGGAGCCACAGACCCCTGCCTGAATCACTGCCACCATGACAACTCTGGATCTGTTTAGCAGAGCCAAACACTCGGTCCCCATAACCACTCCTGGGGGATCCCACCCTGTGCAGAGCCAAAGGTTCTTCAAGGGAGGTGGGAAATGCAGGTATCTTTCCACTGTAGATGAAGGCAGTTGGTCACCACTCGCTAGAAGAACTATCAGGGAAAATAAGTTACAAACCAGAATGGGCTTCCCCACTTGCGGATGGCCAGGAGGCCCTGGGCTTGGAGACAGGCAGGGAAGGACTCGGTGTTAGCTCCACTCAGCCTGCAGGAGCTGCAGATATGACTTCAGAGGCCACCCAGCCAACACAAGCACTTTGGGAAATGCCAGCCCTAAATTCCTAAAAGCAGCAGCTCCCAGTGAGGTGTTCACTGTCACTGTCACCAACATTCCCTCTGGGATTTCCTAAAGCACTTAGGAGATGAATACAGCAACCAGAAGGATTTTGGAGACCACTCCTGTGATCCCTTGGAAAGTCCCAGAGCTACACAGAGATGTAGCAGTCTTCCTCATCCTTACTAAGAACTGATTAAACACTTCTACAAGGCAGGACGGGATCCACTTGAATTATTTCCAGCCAATTCAATCCCAAGCTCTGCTTCCCCCTGCCATAAGACAGATTTAAGCTGTGGTTTTTGACCTGCTTTGCACCTCTGAAGTCATCTTCTTCCCTCATCCTCCCATTAAATGGAGAGATCAATCCTGCCTCAAGTGAGCAAGACCCATACTGTCCTGTAGCCTAGGCCCAGCAAGGTCCTCCTCGTGGCAGAGCTGCTGCCCGCCAGCCCAAGCCTTTCCCAGGTTGCTTCTGGCTGTCCGTTACTCAAGGAAGGAAGAGCCTGGTGACCCACTAAGAAGAAGTAACAAGACTTTGTAGGAAATCAGGGCAAAAGCAATGAAGATGACACACTGTGATGTTCATCTGCCTGTGGTCTGGCTCAGATCTCCTCTCTCAGTGGTCTCTTTTGTCTTGTCTTCTTTCATAGATGCCCCACCATATAACACAAGATCTTCCAAAGACTGGAGGAGCTGGGACTAGGGGAGGTCTGGTAAAATATTGCTGTGACTCTTCCCTGTGGTACCAGTGAGCCAGAACAGGACACTCTTACACCTTTAACAGCATATTATCCCCTTCTTCCACCCCAATGGCCCTTGGGAGCTGTGGTGCTAAGTTAGAGACAAGAGTAAAGCCTTCAGAAGAAGGAAGAAGACCCTTGCCCAGGCCTGCGTTGCTGTGCATGAACACAAAAGCTGGGTGGGCTCCAGTCTTGGATTCCTCCAAAAATCTCCAAAAGCTCATACTCAGGTCACGCAGAGAGGATTGCCGTACCCACCAAATACCGAGAGCCACCACCACATGAATGCTCACAGTGCCTCGGCCTCCTCCTTTCTCAGTAGGATGCGATGGGAATCATATTGAAGAGCAAAGGATAGCTCTGGAGAACGGCCAGACAATTCCCAATTAGCTGTTAAATTAAACAGGCAAAGAGGGAACCATGTCCTGAAGGCATCTACCCACATGACTGCAGACAGCATGGAGCCCTTCAGGCCAGTGATGCCGAGATTCAGCTGTCTGGGGAGTCTGGTGCTCAAAATAGACCCAATAAAACACACACCAGTCACGGGGACCAGGCTGGGCAGCCTGGCTGTGGCCCAAGGCAGGGGAGGTTCTGCTCAGCGATCTTCTCTGCAGGAAGGAAGGACAACCTGAGCAAGGTGTGCCTGCCCCAGACTCAGAGCCACCACAGCTCCTTGCCCAGTGGGTGTGAAACAAAATAAATATCCCTCTAAAATCAGATTATTCCCCATGACATGCTATGATACAAGTACTAAGTGCAGCCGCTGTGCTCTACAACAGCGATGTCTTCCACGAGGCAAGGAGGGAAATGCGTCCCCACATCCCATCTTCCTCAGCCTACACGTGCCAGCATGAACAGTCAACCCAGCAGGTTCCACTCGCTTGTGCAGGTCTTCGAGACATCGGGCGGGGTGGAAGGGAAGGGACAGACCATGTAGGAAGCGTGCAGCCTCTGGGCACACGCTTTGGAGTTGAACACCACAAGCAAAACCCTTTGCAGCTCCTGTGGGGTCACTGGGACTCGCTGCCACTTCAGCAACCGTTCGGGGTAAGGGTCATCCAAGACCACGTCAGCTGGTGGGGCAAGGGCAGCCCAATCCAAATTCCACAGTCAAAACCAATAAGTAAGAAAACCAAACCCAGAGAGATCTTTCTGCTCCCTCCTGGAACAATGGCTGTCTTGGAAAATTGGGCTCCAGGATTGTCCTGATTACATCAGTTAGTACGTTATAAACATTGTCCTGCTTTAAAGTGAAAATACCGTGTCTAGTCTTTTGGAGGTGCTAAAGCCAGATGGGGTATTGTTTTTCCTGACTGTGCACAGGAGCTGATACTGGTGTGAAATGATCCTCTTCAGCTCTTCTCTATCAGAGCTTCTCCTGAAGAAAAAGAAACCTTGTTAGGCCAAATGAGGGCAAGCACAGCGGTCTTTTTACAGAAGGGGAAACTGAGGCACGGAGTGGGATGCCACCAGGTTTGCCGGGTCCTGACCCACTGCTCTGCCTGCTAAGTCACACCACCTCCTCCTCAGGCTGGCCATCCTGCCTGTAAGGAGATCCAAGTCTGAGGCTACAGATCTTGCCCTACATCATGAAAACCATGTGAGGCCAGGACAGCATGTCCCATGAATACCATGTCCATGTAATGGGGATGGCAGAGACCTCAGACTGAGCAGGCTCCAGGTGGTGCCAGCAGAACTCATGCAGGCACTGACCCGGGAGACTGAGGGGAAAACCCCTCTCCACTGCTTCTCCCAGAACAAGCACTTGTTGCACCAGCATCTCACCAGCATCTTCCTGATGGTTTCGAACCATAGAATGGTTTGGGTTGGAAGGGACCTTTAGAAGCCATCCAAGTCCAGGGACATCTTTAATCACATCAGGCTGCTCAGAGCCCCATACAACCTGACTTTGAATGTTTCCAGGGATGAAGAACTGGATTTGACCAAAGCCCTTCACTTTCACTGTGAAAACGATGTCATCAGGCTTTGCTGGCTGAACTGCTGTCCCCAGCAGGCAAGAAATCACATCAAACAGTCGCTGTTTTAAACAGTACTCCGCTTATAACTTACCTCTTGCTTGTGGGATTTATCCTGCTGGTGAATCCCGTTAGCAGACCCAGAGTTTCCAACACTCTGCAACAGAGAATGGACAGTTCTTACTGAAGAGGGACAGACAGCCTCATGGTTTGCCTCCAAGAGCTGAAGTCTGCCAGGACTGCCATCTCCTTCCTTAGCAGCCTGCTTCATGTGAAAGGAGCAGGCAAACACCCTACCCCACTTTTGCCAAGAAGCTTCCTGCCCTCCGTATCCTGTCTCAACCCCTACGTGTTGGATCGCATCCTTCCTAGCTAAAATCCATCCCCCAAGTTCCCCACAGACACAGAGCAGCTCTTCACTTCTGACTCTTAAATCCTGATAGCCAAACCCTCAGTCGAGAGCTGCAAAACACAGCACAGTGAACATCCCAGCAGTGAAAAGGACGTCTGCCGCTCCCCATTTCCAGTCTCTGGGGACAAGTCTGGTGGCCAGAACAGGCTGTTCTATCTTCAGAAAGCACAAAAACTTTTAAACATTTATAATGTTTCTTCAGCAGGGATAATATGGAGCCCTTCAGCTTCAAAATGACAGTACAACCAGCACGAACAAGAGAAGAAAGCCACAGCCTGAAGTCACAGCCTGCCAGATGCCACTTGCTTGAGTCTTGGTAATCAGATTCACAGTTGTTGAAGTGCTGATGGCAGCAAACCAGACACTACGGGGAGACAAGACTGCAAGGTTTAAAACCCATCATTAGGAGTCCCAGCTACCCAGCTTCCATCCTCACTGTGACCACAAAGGTGAATAATCAACCCCATGGGAGAGATGTTTAGTTTAGGCTGGAAAAACAGGCAGATTCAAACTGAGCTCTGCTTTGAGAGCCTTAAGTGTTTGCCAGGCAGTGAATCCCACCTGGACGGACGGTCAGCGCGGTGCCGCTGCACAGACTCGCCTTTGGGTCTGCACCCATGACTGCAGGCGATTCAGGCCTTACACCAGGATGTATCCACCCTGTAGCACAGCCGATCTGAGCACTAAGCACCTATCAGATACCAGGGTTTAGGTCTGAAATTTGGTCTCAGTACACGGTCACGATAACGAACGCATTCACTTGGAATTCAGTCAAAAACCTCCCAGAGCATCCACTGCAAATTCTTCAAGAAAAGGCCTGAGTGACAAATCCTTGTCAAAGCTGAGAGATCAGGGTCTCCCAAGATATGGAGAAGGCAAAGATCTGTCAGAAGACAAATGTGTCACAGATGCAGGCATGGAAAGAGCAAAGCAGCGATTACTTGTCGAGATGAAGACACAGCACCATCGCGCTGCCCCAGCTCCTGCATCTCCTCATCCAACAGCAAGGTCAGCCACGCGCATCGAGGACTGTGGAGTGCAGCGGCTGACTGAGCCTGCAAAGGGAGAGCAGCAGCTTGTGGCGGTCTGAGATTTCCTGAGCGTGCTGCAAAGGGAAGGCCCTGCAGACAACGGGGGAGCGATGCCACGGCCGATCCCTGGGCAACAGCGGCTGTCAGAGAGGAGATGGAGCTCAGAAGGCACTGCAGGATGGGTACAGTGGAAACGTAGCCCATCAGCTCCCTAATTATTGCACCAGGATCTCTTTAGGCCAGCAATGTCCCCAGGCTCAGCCTGGCAGACCCTGGTTAACAACTCCCTTTCTAAGGGATGAACAGATATCACACTGAAACCAGGCAGCTTTGATCCAGACTTCCTTGTAACCAGGCACTTTAAAAATCTGACATCAATGGAAGTTTGAAGCCCAGCTTCCCACAATAATCCTCCGTCTGCCTCTCGGTACCACAGGGTGTAGTTGAAGGCATAATACTATCTTGTCGCATCTCTTAGATTCCTTGAGCATGAAAGTATCAAAGTAATACCTGCGATAGATTAGCTGCCCTCGTAAGGCCCATTCCAGCTCACCTGATGTAAGATTAGTTATTTTCTACACTTGGGGAAGAAATAATGACCATCAGTACCACCTCTGGAGACAAGAATGCAAAAGGGGAGATTTCCTTTTTGGAAGGACTTAGTATTAAAGCAAACAGAATAACTTTCCCTACCCCTTGGCTTCCAACAGATGAGGTTGTCACGATGCATTTTCGTTTGACACACAGCAACTACAGCAGAAGCTGAAGTCACTCTGGACGTACTGACAGCACTAAAGCACATCTCAAACCACCACACACTTGTCATCACGACCACAGCTGTCCTGTGGTGCTGGCAGACGGCTGCTGCCGCCACACTGCGGGACGCAAAGAGGCTGTCTGCAACGCACAGATGCTCAGCTGAGCCAGCAGAGCTTTCAGGGCTGAAGTTTTTACCATGCACCTCCCTCCTGGCTGCCTTCCTGCATGGCTGACAATATTCCAGAAGCATTTGGACAAAGCACTCAGACCCATGGTGTGGATGTTGGGAGATCGTCCTGTGCAGGGATAGGAGCTGGACTCCATGAACCTCGTGGGTCCCGTCCAACTCAGGACATTCTGTGACTCTATGACACCACAGTGCAAAGAGCCATTTGGTGTATCTGAAAACCATGCAGGAGATCATGTCACAGGGGGAGGAGAAGACTTGGAATCCCCCAGATCACCTACCACAACATAATCTGCACCTGTATCAGGGAAAATAAGCTCTCTGCTCATTCTCGGATATGAACTGTAGCTCATTACTGCAAGAGAAAGGTATTTTTCACCTAAGAACTGAAATGAGCAAGTACGAGAGGAGCACTGGTGCATCTGCGCTCTGAAAGCCATGACCTGGTTGCAAACAGAAGAGAAACTACCACTAGAAGAGTAAAACAGGGCACGAAGCACAAAGCTTGGCACAAGGGGTAGATCAGCTCACAGGAGGAATCAGTCAAGGCTTAGACACCACAGGAACAAGACTGAAAAAGCCAAACGGGGAGAGTCAAGTTATTTGCAGCCTTCGATTTCACAAAGAAGGACGCAAGACAGACAAGAGAAGCAGCTTTGCTTTTTTCAGAAGAAACAAGGGGAGACCAGAAGTCAGGAAGAGAAGAGAGCAACTGGAATAGGAACATTGACGGTCCACCAGCAAACCCAGATCCAGTACATGGATGCTTCCAGGAACTGATAAGAGAAATGGAAAACATTTTTCCAGGCACCTCAAAAGTCTGTGCTTAGAGACTGCAAGGAAATAATCTTCTCAAAGAGCAGAGATGGCAGAAACTCTCAACTTTCATATTATGAAGTGCCTGTAAAGGCAAGGATATGCAGCCACGCGTCACTGTACACATGAACAGTCACTCACACTGTGACCTTCCCCAGAACACCACATTTAGCAACCATTCTTGCAGAGCACAAAAGGATCCACAATTACCAAATGGCAAGGCTTTTCTTAGTTTTAAGTTACATCTGGCAGAACCAACTCTGGCCAGGCTGTTCCCAGCAAAGCAAGAGGGACCCAGCTGCCTGCAGCACCCCCAAAACGCAGGGCAATATCACAGAATCATGGAATGGTTTGGGGTGGAAGGGACCTCAAAGGCCATCCAGTTCCAACCCCCTGCCATGGACAGGGACACCTCCCACTGGGTCAGGGGGCTCCAAGCCCCATCCAACCTGGCCTGGAACACCTCCAGGGATGGGGCAGCCACCACTGCTCTGGGCACCCTGGGCCAGGGCCTCCCCACCCTCAGTGTGAAGAATTTCTTCCTAATGTCTAATCTAAATCTTTCCCTTCCAATTTAAAGCCGTTGCCCCCGGTCCCGTCACTCCAGGCCCTTGTAAAAAGTCCCTCCCCAGCTTCCCTGGAGCCCCTTTCAGTACTGGGAGCTGCTCTAAGATGTCCCTGGAGCCTTCTCTTCTCCAGGCTGAACAACCCCAACTCTTCTCAGATTTCTCAAGAGAAGTGACTGCTGAGAGTCGAGTGATCAGCGAAATGATTGCCGATGCTCTACCTGTGTTTTCTCCGAGGAAAGCCTCATCGCTTCCATGAGCTTCTCCATCTGGTGACCCTGCTCCAGCGCACTGCGCAGCACATCCTCCGTGGTGACAAGCCGGTGCTGCAGCCGGATCACTTCGGACTCTGACGAGGGGTCGATCAGGGAGTATCGCCTCTGATCCGTTACAGATTTTTCCTTGTCCTTAGACAGCAGAGAAAAACAGAAGCATGTGAGATTAAAACCAGCAAGTACAGAAACCAAGCAAAGCAGAAATCCATAGGAAGTGACATAACCCTGGTTTTATTTCAACAGCAGATGGAGTCAGAGCACAGCTCTGAAGGCAATCACAGCCAGCAGCAGCTCCAATTTGTTCCCAGCAGAGTTCCAATGAATTATTCACATTTCAACCACTGGAGGACACTGAAGTACACAGGAATTAGAGGACACTGCTCATTCCTAGATCAGAGAATGTATAAAACAATGTGGAGCAGCTGAGTGACCTTCAGTATCTCCCACAAGTTTTAGCCCTATTTAGCCAAGGACCTAAAACCTGTGGGAAGAGGAAAACACTGCAGGAGGACAGCGGGACATTTTTGCTGCTTTAATGAGGTGCTGCTAAGCCAGGTCACAGCTCACAGGCACTGGCAAGGAAGTTCCCATTGGATGCTCAGTAGCACAAAAGCAAGCACAAAGACTTGGGAGTGAGGGTGAAGGGCTAGAACCCTCCACGAGCAGCACAGAGCCTTCCTCAGGCCAAGGCCAGGAGGGATCTCGGTGCCCTCACCAGCACAATCAGTTTCTCTCGCAGCCCCTTGATATCATCTTTCAGCTTCTGTTCCTTCAGCCGCCACTCGGCTTTGTGCACCTCCCGGCTCAGGTCCCGCTCTGGCCCAGGCGAGTGCCGGTTCGCCTCCAGTAACAACGCTCTCAGCTCATTCAGGCTCCTGGAAGAAGCAGAATGAGAAGGTGAAGATATTTCCATTTGCCACACCATCAGCACCGGAGTCCTGCTCCCTCCCACCTTTCTAGATGCAAAGGAAGGCCAGGAAGCACACCCGACCCAACTCCCACTGCATCAGGATCTTCAGATCTCCTGTTCTCCTCACTGTGTCAGCTTTGAAGAGACTGGGACCTGCACAGGGCACCGTGTTTCAAAGCAGGACAGCAATAGCTTGGTCCCCTTGGAGGTGACTTCATTCAGCATCTACACGGGCAGCTCCCGGCAAGCAGGAAAGGGGCAGGCCCTCTACTATTCACAGCCCCTGATTTTAAGCACATCATCACATGAGCATCTCTAAAGAACAGGAAAGCTTAGGGCTGGACTTCAACAATTCAGCCTCTGGAGAATGGTGGTAGTGGAGGAGGAGCAAGTGTTGAGCTCTTCTCTCTGGTGACCAACAACAAGACCTTGACGGAATGGCAGGAAGATGCCAAGGGAGGGTTAGGTTGGACATTAGGAAAATGTTCTTCCTTCAGAGGGTGGTGGAGCTCTGGAACAGCTCCCCAGGGAAGCAGTCACGGCCCCAAGCCTGACAATATTCCAGAAGCAGTTGGACAATGCCCTCAGATACACGGTGTGAACGTTGGGGGTGGACTTTATGATCCTTGTGGGTCCCTTCCAACTCAGGACATTCTATGATTTTAAATGACAGCACCTTGAATGAACACACAGAGATACCCTGGTCTCCAGCTCCATCGTTCAGACCTGCAGACTGACCTTTCCTTCTTGAGTAGCTCCTGGCTAATCAGGACCAGTTGCCCTGAAGCATCGTGTGTTTTCTTGGTCAAGGCTTCCAGTTCACTTTCCAGCCTCTTCTTTTCTTTCAATGCTGAATCAGCCTTCTTCTCTGCTGTTTTGCATTTATTTTCCAAAGCTACAAGAAGCAGAAGATACAGGAGGAAGAAAGGTCACTTAGTGCTTTACTTTCCTGCTTTCTCCCAGTTATCACTCCTAAGAGCACAGACCTGGATAGCTCTGGATCTGACTCTGTTTAAGGGGAGACCTCAGAAACAACACACCCAGCTCCGCTCACTCTGCCTTTTTTGGCCTTTGACATTCAATGAACCCAAAACTCCCTTCTCAGAGGATACAAACATGTCCATAGGGTTTGTGTTTACCTCTTGAAAAGAGTCTAGAACTCCTGAACAATTTTTTTCTGACAATATCCACTAACAGACAGGCATGTTTTATATCTGCCCATCTCAGCACCTGGGCCATTGTTCAACAGAGGATGAGCAGGAAACACCTAGATCCCACCAGCATTGGATTAGGGAAACTTACCACTTACTTGGGCCCTTAGAGTTTCAGTCTGGGACACCAGTGATGACACTTCTTTGTCTCTTTTACTCAACTTGTCTTGGAGGTCTGTGGGAGAATGAAAACAAAAGATAAAGATCAGAAGTATGGAAAATGCTTTGTGTAAATAAGGAAGGTATCAAGTGCATGGCACGAGTCAGGGTATGACAAGGGCATGGTGGTGGCACCCTCCATTGGCAGAGATGCAGCATGAGACAGATAACCAGTGTTTCTCACAGAATCATCAGGTTGGAAGATACCTCTGAGATTGAGTCCAACTGTGCCTGTCCCCTTACTAAACCATGTCCTTGAGAAACTCATCTACCTGTCTTTTAAACCCCTCCAGGGATGGTGACTCCATCACCTCCCCGGGCAGCTGTTCCAGTCCCTGACCACCCTCTCAGTAAAGAAATTTTTCCTAATATCCAGTCTAAACCTCCCCTGACACAACTTCCGGCCATTTCCTCTCGTCCTATCGCTGTCACTTGTGAGCAGAGCCCAGCACCCACCCCGTCACAGCCTCCTCTCAGGCAGTTGTAGACAGTGATGAGGTCTCCCCTCAGCCTCCTCTTCTTTAAGCTAAACAACCCCAGGTCCCTCAGCTGCCCCTCGTAGGGCTTGTTCTCCAGCCCCTCCCCAGCCTCGTTGCCCTTCTCTCCCATGGATTTCTGCTTTGCTTGGTTTCTGTACTTGCTGGTTTTAACCTCTTTCTAAGATGCTTTCATAGGGCCATCCCTGCAAGAGCAGAAAGCCGGAGGAAGGGAAGGCACACAAGTCACTAGAACAGGGTTTTCCAGGAAAAAAACAATATAATTCCCTACCTTCCATAGCCTGCTTCATCTTTATCTTTTCTTCTGAAATATCATTAGTTTCAATCATCTGAAATAAATGTAAAAAAGGAGATGTAAAGCAGCCCTTTACCCAAATATTCCAAGCAAAGTTAAGAACCACAAAGCCCCACCCAAAGCAGATCCAGCAGCCACGGTTTGATGTTTTATAACCTTTCCAAGAGCGAAACAGTTCTGAAAAGTCACAATTACAGGTGGGTACTAGTGAGGGTTAACTGGTAAGAGTGTCCACACAACAGCCAGCTGAGTACACCCCGGAGATTCACCCAGGAGGGAGAAGACAACAGGCTTTCCCTGCACGCTCTGGTTCCAGCTTTCACACCCGCAGAGCTTGCGCACAGCGACGGAAGAGCCGCCCTCCTTGTGATCTGTCTCTTGTGGTTAATCACACCAAATATCCAGGTGCAAATGCTCTTTAGCTTTCAGCTTGAGACCCATCAGATAAGTTCCTCAACCTCTGAAGAATCTGACTGTGCCCAAAGTTATAAAAACAGCAATAAAATAATAATTATTAGAGAATGAATACATTAGTAATAAACACTAATAAGTAAGTGCTGGCCCATGTAGAGGATTCTGCCTTTTCCCCACCCTCTTTTCTCCATTCTGCAATGAAAAGCCAGAGACCTCAGAGCTGACGGCCAAGCTTTCCACTGCGGAAGTCACAATTCAGCCCAGGGATCTCAACAAACTCCCCAAGACCAAGCAGTTGCTGTGGCCACCAAGACCCAAAGCCCCAAGGTCAGTCCCCAGGGGTCTGAGTGGGCTGCAGGGTACGTCTTGACCCGAAACAGGAGCGCAACTGCCCGATGCGCTTCTGCTACGGCAAAACTATTTAAGTGCTCTTTGGTAGCGCAGTTGTGGTTCTCACTTGCAGGTCTAGGAAAAATGGTCACAACACATTTGTTTGTTCAGAACATTAGGATGGTTTATACTGCAGTCACGCTAAATTAGCCGAGCCATTTACAAACAGAACTCGCCCGATGACACTCAAAGGCTTTCACCCATGGCATTTCTTCCCACATTTTCCTGATTTGAATTGACACAGAGTTAAAATAATTATTTCAAGACTCCTTGGTTCTAATCCAATATCAATATTCCCCGAGCCATCTCATTTATTTAAAGGGCTCTGGAAGAAGCCTCCAGCTTCTCCTTTTACATCCATTCCTGTTGGGATACGAGCTATAACATGTGACATTTTGTAATAACAACCCACTTCTCCCAGGGCCCTGGCTGTACTAATCGTTCACAACTGTCTTTATTGGATGAAACATGTTGGGCAACCCTTGAAACACCAGTAATGCTGTAGATTCTTCCTTGGGTTTTTGTTTCTCCTGTTCAGTTGAGGGTGCATTTTTGCAGGCGAGAAGCTGACCTGGTCAACAGAAATGAATGGGCTTTGCTTTGCTGTCGAGCGGTGCAATCGTTTTCAGTGGGGCTGTTCATGTTGGCAAGTTAAACCATAGAATGGGTTGGGTTGGAACGGACCTCAAAGCCCATCCAATGCCACCCCCTGCCATGGGCAGGGACACCTCCCACTGGGTCAGGGGGCTCCAAGCCCCATCCAACCTGGCCTGGAACACCTCCAGGGATGGGGCAGCCACCACTGCTCTGGGCAACCTGGGCCAGGGCCTCCCCACCCTCACAGGAAAATATTTCTTTCTAAAATCTCATCTACTTCCTAATATCTAACCTACCGATCTGCTCTATTTCTACTGCTTTTATTCTGCCCTTCCCCTGGGAGGCTCAGGGCTCTCTTTCAATCAGGCATTTGATTTGCGCAGCCCAGTGCCGTTCTGACCCTTGCGTGTAGCTCTTCCACTACAATCCTCAAAGCCAACACTTCCTTGTGTCTCCCATATACGCTGCAAGGTCTCCCACTGTCTCACTGCTGGCACGGACCTCCCCCAGATTTCCTCAGCTCAGCCCCCTGAGGCTCTCAAACCACGTTGCATGTGCTGAGCAAGCTACGTGCTCTATCTGAGCATGGGCAATGTTTCTTCCACCTCATCCCACACCTACAGGGCATTACTCAATAATGCACCACAGCTGCTGCAGCTCCTTGGAGGACACCAAGTGTAAAGGTGACACCTTCTCAGCTAAAAGCACTGCTTGCTCAGGATGGAGCCCACCCCTGCCAAACCACAGCAGCCCTGTCCTGCTGCCACAGCACTCATGTTGCCTGCAAATCCAGATGGGACCCCTTTGCTTCTCTTGACTTTCATTTCTTCTAATCGTGCCACCAATTGTACTGGCTTTTAAGAATGAGATGGCCCCTTCAGCATGGAGATGCAGTGCAGAAAAAGCACTATCAATGGAAAGCTAAAACATCCAGATACTTTACGACCTCAGAAGATTGTACAAGCCTACTGAGGGCTACTCCTAGGAGAGGTTACTAAGGTTGATAACAAACACGAACGACCCAGAAGTCATACGTTTGCATGCTGAGAAGTATGCAGGGCCTCCATGGACTGCAGCTTGTTCTCTAAGACAAGCACTTTTTCTTGTAATCTGTGGATCTCCTGTTTGCTCTGGGCTTCTGTTTTCTGCAGTGTCTCATAGTCCAACATCTTCTTCTCAGCCAAAGATATCTGTTCTTTCAAGAAAGCTATTGCTTCTGTCTGATCTTTATATTCACCATGAAGTTTCTCCAGTTCATGCACCCTCAGCTCAGCATCTCGACACTTGTCCTTCACATCTTGGAGCTCAAGAAGGTGCTGATTGCTTTTGGTTTCCAGTTGCATTTTCCAGTTGCTGTTACATTTTTCCACTTCCTCCTCAGCCTCCTGCAACTTCAGTTTGAGGCTCTCCTTCTCCTTTATATGAACAGCCGTCTCAATGTCATGCTTTGCTTTCAGGTTCTCCAACTCAAGCTGGTGCTCCATCTTTATACTCTCCACCACTGCCTTCAGTTCCACTATCTCCTTGTGCTGGGTGTCAGGGCCTGTGTTCAACGTAGCTTTGAGGTCCTCCAGAGATTTCTGGTGGTCGGACGCTAACGTGTCCAATTTGGACTTCCAGTTGTCCATAAGCCCCATGTTCTCATTAGTGGCTTGTTGAACTTTATGCTTTAAGTCAACAATTTCCTGTGAATACTTCTCATTGACAGCTTTCAGCTTCTCCATCTCCTGCTGGTACTTCTTTAATGTCTTCTCATACTTCTCCTTTAGCTGGCTGCTCTCCTTCTGGTGCTCCTTGTTGGCAGACAACAGTTGATCTCGCAGACGAAGAGCCTCTGACTGCAAGCCGAGGTTGTGCTCAGGGGTCTCTGCATGGTGGGAGCTCCTGAGGCACTGCCGGAGCTCATCCACCTCGCTGCGCGTGAGACTCAGCTCCTCCTCCAGCTGCAGGATTCTGGACTTCTCTGCTACCGTGGTTAACTGCAACACAACAGAGAAGACAAAGTCAGTCCTCACTACTCATTGCTGCATCTTTCCTTTTAGCAAGTTTGCTCCAGTGGAAGCAAATCCAAACTACATGAGCGAAGGTTCGAATAAACAGGAAAAGAACACCCAGCACCCTCCAACCTGGGTACAGTTTTGCACCAGGGTAACCATCACCAACTCTAGCAGGGATGTCTTTGGGCCAATTGCAATTTGATTTTTCTAATATGACCTTCTTGTTGTCCACAGAGAAACACACATTTTTGAAGCAACCCTTGGAATTCGCTAGAGAGCAACACTCGTTATAAAAATAATGTCCTGGAAGGGCATTATATTTCCTGACCAGGCATCTTGCCAAGATGATGCATAGAGGAAATGTGACTGCACATGCAGGAACATCACAAGCATCAAACCCAGCATCAAGCAGATCATGTTTCCTTTATTGCTCAGCAATCCTCAGCCTACAGACCTCTCTTCTGCATCATTAATTTTTTTACCCTGGTGTAAAAAGGAAAAGGGATTTTTTACACAAGTACTTGTTAGAGTTTATCAGCAAAGTAAAAAAACAGAGAAGGCTAGAGGATGCAAGACAATAAATCTGGCCATGGTTAATATCGAGCACAAGGGCTACGGATCAATGTCTTACAACCTGAATGTAACCTAACGAGGCTGAACTACCTGCCAGGCACAGGGAGCTCAGGATGCTGCAGCCATGGGTGGAGAAGGAGAGATCTGACTAGATGAAGTGCTAGAAAAAGGCAGAATAAAGAAGGAAACCAGGCCAAAACAAAAATAATCAATTCCATTCCATTCCAATTGCCATTTTCCCCACCAACCATCAGCCCAGGAGGCTGGGTATCTTTTTTTTTTTTTCCAGATTGGCACAGGGGCACCCAAGCGATTTAGCCCTTTTGGAGAACCTCATGTTTGTGTTTTCTACAGCTCTAACAAATCCAGCTGTGAGGAGCAAGCTCACTGTAAGCAAGTTCGCTGCTTCCCACACCACACCAGCACGAAAAAGCCCTTTCCACATCTGGCTGCTGTTAGGATCGGGTGCACTGTTCATCTGGGCAGTCTGTCCTGTTGCAGGCGTGGCCAAGGATGGGAGCTGGTCCAACTGCACTCACCAGGACCTTCCTTTTTAGACAGCAGCTCCCACAGCTGGTGAGGGACAACGGGAATGCCAACTGCAAGGTTATTTCTTGTTGCAGCCCAGGGGAGCCTCAAAGCAGAATGAATTGTGCAGGGTGCAGATATTATTCGGGCATGTTAATCAAATGATGACTTGTGAAGAGTTCGTGTCAAATGGTGGCATGGGGGCAGAGAAGCAAACTCAATCTGAGAAACAGGTCCCCACACAAGAAGCAATGCTAGAAATTATATCATACTACCATTTCCAGGAGAGAGAGCAAATGGAAACCAAAACAAAAAAAATCAGGGAAGCCTAAATTCAAGCCAAAAAGATCAATGAACCCCACAAACCCCAAAAAACAAAACCCAAAGCAAGGCATCATGAGCATCAACGCAGGGGGCAAGCGCACTGTTCTGCAGGCAGGGCAGTGGGGGTCCATTACCCTGGTGTCCTCTAATTCTCTGAGGAGTTTTTCAGCCTGTGCCTTCTCAAACAGCAGGCTCTGCTCGAGCTCCCGTATTCGGGCATGCTCCAACTGCGTCTGAGTCTGGGCACACAGAGGGAAAAAAAGAAGAGTGGAGGTGGGAAAAGGGGGAAGGGAGAGAGAGGGAGAAAGAGAGAGAGAGAGGGAGAGAGAGAGAGAAAGAGAAGGAAAGAGAAGGCTGCAACATCATCTTCAATGTACAAGACAAAGAAAGGCACAGTTCACAACAGGAGAAGAATAAAGATCCAAACAAACAGGAAAAATCCAACTAAACAGAAAACGGTCACTAGGGGTTTTTCCAAGGTACCCACAGTGGCAATTCACATGGAAATGGAATCTGTGGTGGGAAAACATCCCTCTGCATTAGAAAGATGCTTCAGTGTTTTCCTGCATTAAGACTATCTTGAAGGCATTTCCTAAAACACAAAGCTCCCACTGCTGCAGACCACCCGTACCGGACCCTTACACCACAGAGAATGCAAAGACCTCGCCATGATTCTCTGCATTTCTCCTCAAGAAGAATCACAAGGCAGCCTGAACAGAGTTGGAAGTTCTCATCCTCTTTTTGATCTGGAGACAGCTTGAACCTTGCACCAGGTGGGGAGGAAACAGCAGGTGAGATCTTAGCTACCTGATGGTGCTGACCTATTACAAACGTAATCTCTGAATCTCCTAAAGAAACCCTTTGAGGCTGACACTCAAGTTCCCAGTCAAGCTTGCTCAGTATCTACCAAACCTGCTATTTTCCAAGTCTAGAAAAATAACCCTGCTACTTTCCAAGTCTATGAAAATAGAGAAGAGAAATAATCAGGGAAGAAAGTTAGATCAGCTGCTTTACAGCCCTTAAATACAGCTTCACTTAAAATTCACATCAATTCCTGTGCTATCTCCTATTCTACGCAAACAGTTTTGCCTAGCCAGCACGGCTCAGAGCCTCAAATCCAAAGTTGTCCTGCTCTTCGAGGAAGTTCAGACCTGAATTTCAGAGTTACTTCTTGCTATTAGCCATAAATTACTACTCACAAATTACAATCTGACTCTCCACTGGTGTTCAAGGTATGAGGTTGGTTTTAGATGAGCATGAAGGAGTTCCTTGAAAAGGTCAACACTTCCTATAACAACCTGCCACCACAAAAAGCCATTCTTAATGGGTTTTCTTTTCCTGCAATCACTTCTAAAGGACTATACCACCATTATTGCCAACCAGGATCAAAAATGGATTGAATTCACAACTAGATTTCAAGGTTAAATCTGCAGCTCCTCCTTCTTTAACACAAGTCCAAAACCTGGTCCATATCTCCAGGCTTCAGACACTCATTTCTTTGGTCAAAGGGCTTCTAAGTATTCTGCTGCCACACTCAGCACCCAAGAATCCCAGCTTTGTTCAAAACTACATGATATTATGAGAAGTACCATGGGATTCAGCCTAGCCTTGGGCAGAAACCATAGATCCAGGGACCCCAGAGAGAATCTTTTCTTACCACCAAGCCTGTTTAGTGCAAGACTTCCTCTGCTGAGCACCCAGGAGAGGGCTGGTGGCCTAAGAGGACTGCAGGACCAGAGGAGGGAAAACAACTGTCACTGGGTTCTGCTTTTGGTATCTGGGTGGTTATAGTTGAGCTCTACCTAGGGAGGTGAAGGGCTGTGCCAGCAGCCACTCGTTGACTTTGTTGTGATTTTACATGAAGAACACCATGGAAAACGATTTCCCAGGAAACAAACCACAACATGAAGGAGCACTTATCCCCCTGATTCCCAAGGAGAGATTTATGTTTTAAGTGAATTCCTTGCTTCTGGAAATCCTAACTGTCTCCCCAACAAAGCAGAAAGGTGAGAACAGACTCGAGTGGGTCAACCATTCATCCAAATCAGATGAGACAGAATATAAATTGACCACAGCAAAGCCCTCTGACAGCATCTGTGCTGTCACTGGTGTTGGACTCACAGAGGAACATCCCAGCTCTCTAGATTGCAGGAAACCACACTGCTCCACGGCTCTTCCCTGTTCTTCAGTGCAGGCAGGTTACTATGTCACTTTAGCAAATGGGTTTTTAAACCTATCTAAATGTACCTGCTAGCTAAGCCTGGACTCATTGCCTTTACTCCACAGCCAGGCTTCAAAACTTAGAGCTCACACAGGGACAATTCACTGCTCTCAAAGGGAGTGACAGACCAATCCCCCTTCTCTAAAGCACTAGGGGTAACCTGTCATCTAAGCTCAGGAATCAACAGAAACCTGGGTTTGTACCCCACGTGCCAGGCAGAAACTGCCCTTGCTGTCCTTTAGCAGAAGTCTGCTGTCAGTGCACTGTTGATTCAAACACATTACTCTGCTTCAGCTTCTGGATGAAGAGGAGAGGTTTATGCCATGAGGGTCAAAGCAACATAATCCATTGCCCGCCTCCCCCATTTTCCTGGGCTTTTGTGAATGACAGTGAAGCAGAGGAGCAGATCCCTTGACACATCTTGCTGTTACTCACCTGGCACTCTTGCTAATGAGAAGGGAAAGCCCCTTAATTTACACATAGAGAGCAGAGCTTTGCTTTCAATTAAATATTTTCTTTTCCTTCCCCCCCTCGCCCCCCCCCCAGAAAACCCTCCCACTCAAGGGCAGCTCCAAGACCACTTCCAGTCCACACAGCACTCACTGCGACAGCATCGCTCTGAGCAAGGGAGTTAAATCCCACCCTTGTGGGCAGAGACTCCACACAAGGACACTGCAGGTCAAACAATACACAGCTTGAAAACAGAATAGCACCCGACTGGGAGACTGTCCATGCCCATTAACTGCTAACAACAGGACACTGCAGGGACAGGGACTGAGCAGTCGATTCATTTCGACAGCGGAAAAACATATGTTGAAATGCATTCAGATATAGAGGTTAACATGGCTTGGCAACTCACGGCAACGTTTAAAGCCAGACTGGCTGCATGTGATTCACCCTAGGCAGCTCCTCGCGTTATTAGTCATCAGGCAATGCAAAGAATCTCCACAGCTTGTACCATGGTGTTTGCAGCAGGTCCAAACCCATCAGAAAGGATTGTTTAGAGTTGAACAAAAGGTGGCAGAAATTACTCGAGACCCCGTGCAATTTGAGATCTTGCGCCCACGTTTTTGCAAGGGTGTCAGGAATTACCTCCAGATCCCCCTTTGTGATGGATTCCTCCTCCACAAGGAACTGCAAGTCCTCCACTTTCCTGGGGAGGGGAAAAAAAAGACAAAAGAACAATCAGCAACACCCAGATCAGCATCATATTTCTAAGGAACCATTGCACATGGGCCTCTTCTGCACCCAAAGTCTGAGAGGAGAAGGACACAGACAAACTTTGTGTAAAAACAAATTCAATCTCCTGCTAAATTCAGCTTCTTTTTTCTCTTTAATGGTTTTAAGAAGGCAATAATGAGGATGTTGCACTGGTAGCCAGATGTAAGGACCCTGATTCCATTACAGATTAAAAGAGCTGTGAGTGTACATGTCTAACTTCACAAACAAGTTTCCTTGTCTAAACCTCCTCTAACTAGAAGAAGCATCTGTTGATATTTAGGAAAGAACTCAGCTGTCTTGGGTTAAAGGGCCTCCTGGAGCTGGGAAAGTGAGCTGCCTACCAGGAGAACATGGAGACTTATGCAAGACAGAACAATTCATCCTCAGGAGGGGCATCACTCAACTGAAACCAACACTGTTTTCAGTTACTTAACACACAAAAATCTTTCTATTCCCACTGAAGAGTTTAATTTTATATAAGGAGCAACTGGACTCCAAGATTGTCAAGAAGATCTCCACTCTTATCCAGAGAGGAAACGTATACATCATCCTATACGTATACATGGATGGGGCCTCTGGGATGTTGGGAGATGATGAATCACACTACGGTACGGCTGTACTCCAGTTGGACTTCCCTTCCTCACAAGAAATGGCCTTAAGATCCCATCACAAAGAGAGGGGAAAGAATTGGTCTTTAGCAAAGCCAGGTCATGTAGAAAGGTCAGGGGTCTGGGATGGCCCGGCCAATGCAGTTCTGTTTATTTTCCAGTATTTTATAGTGTATCCTTAGCCAAGGACATCTGAAGGCGATGTCCAACCCTAGACAAAAGTCACATCAAATGTGCAACTGCAGCAAAGCCGTTCTAACCCTCCTGTTCCTTGAAGCTGCACAGCCCTTCCCAACACGCAGGCAGAACACAGTGCCCAGGAGAGGAGAACACAGTGTATTCGAAGTACTGGAAGAAGACATCCAAAGATGACTTTCACAGTCACTTTCTTCTCCTTAGATTCAATAAATGATATTCTTGAGTAAAAGCCTCATCTTCCTCATAACTTCACCTCCTCCACATTCATCCACTCCTGCTTTACCTCTTCTCTTCTTCCAGTTGGTTTAACAGCTCAATCTTCTCCTTCTGCATCCCATCTACCAGGGCTCGTGCTCGCTGGAGGTTTCCCTCTGCCTCTGTGACGTACTGCAGCAAAAAGAGCCCAAGCACAAAAGTCAACAATGTTTGAAGTACAGAGTTGTTTTTAAAAAAAAAAAAAAAAAAAAAAAAAAAAAAAGGATCAGAAGAGGGGAACAGAAGGTTTTGATGATCCGTTTCAGAGGATGCTACGGTAAGAAGGTAGATAAAACAGCCAAGTATGTAGGTATCAAAAAGAAAAAGCCTGCTCAATCTCCGGCAGATGTAAATTTAATCCATGGTTCAGTGCCTCTCTCACTTGAATCCTTTGGAGAATCCAGCTCTGATTAATAGTTACACATTTGAAACCTGAACAGTTCTGAAAATCCGGTCTGAGATGCAATTCAGCCCTGGCCATGAAGCAAGAGAGACATCTCAGACTTGCATTAGTTCTTTTGTTACTGGTAATTACCGGGAAATACTGTAACACAAGGAAGATGTCAGCTTGCAGTTGATTTGCCAACTTCTCCTGCATTTCTGACCAGCAGGTGTGACCCACTACACAGGGACACATGGGCCCATCCCTGCTCCCTGACTGGGATTTAAAAAGATAAGCAAGGAATCCAAGGCTACAGCAGTCATTGAAGAGCCAAATAGTGACAAAGAGCACAAACATGACTCCTGTCTTTAAGCACTGAAGTGCATAAAACACCATTTGTACAAAAGCTTGTGCAAAAAGCCAGTATGATCAGCCCGTTTTCCTTACTGAGGTCTTGAATTGATTAATGTAATAACATCCTCTGGCAGGAAAACACCGACATGAACGGAGCTGAGGTTCTCAACAGTGTCTGATAGCATCAAAAAAACACTGCAATGCAGTCACATCTGAGGCCAGACTGGGCAGCGAAGGGGAATCAGTTTGCCCTCCACTTGCATTTCAGCATTCAAATGTATTGATCCACCAGACACAAACGATCTACTGTCCTTTTTCTGGTACAGTCCTTTCTCTGCTTCTGGCTTAGGGAAAAGAGAGCACAAAGAATCATAGAGTGGTTTGAGTTGGAAGAGACCTCAAACCCCAC
This sequence comes from Neomorphus geoffroyi, assembly GCA_033558235.1. Taxonomy (NCBI): domain Eukaryota; kingdom Metazoa; phylum Chordata; class Aves; order Cuculiformes; family Neomorphidae; genus Neomorphus; species Neomorphus geoffroyi. Next base: position 10,379,525 of record JAUMJM010000018.1, read on the forward strand.
CGAGTTCCATCCCCTGCCATGGGCAGGGACACCTTCAACACCTCCAGGGATGGGGCAGCCACCACTTCTCTGGGCAACCTGGGCCAGTGTGTCACCACCCTCATTGTGAAGGATTTCTTCCTAATGTCTAATCTAAATCTTCCCCCTTCCAATGTTCCACTGGCAGGAGTGGAGAAAGAATCCACTGCACAGGAATCTACCTTCACATGAAAGACAAATTCAGAGCCCAGGTTTCAGATCAGGAAGCTACACATAGGTTAATATTATGATCTGAAACTTTCAGAGGATGCCAGATACTTGTGTGCTAGTGATAAAGCTACATCACCTCCTACCTGCTCGTGCTGGGCCTTCATGATGGCAATCTCTTTCTCCACCTCACAGATGTGGCTGGTGGCTTTGGCAACCTCAGCCCGCTCCAGGTCCCGCTCTGCCAGTAGCTGTTCAATGTGTTGCTGCTTCTCCTTCAGTGCCTCTTGGAGAGCTGTGGTGCCAGAGATTTTTCGGGCATATCGAGAAGAGGTTTCTGTCAACTGGAAAAGAGTTAAAAGATAGGGGTAAAGCTCTGTCCTTCCCAGTCTAGAATAGCTTGGAGTCCTCTGCTAAATCTGGAATACAGCTCACCTGCAGATCATGTATCAGGCTGTATGGAGCTGTACTTCCAGTTCTGGAAGGGGTTAACTTGTCTGCAAAACTTTTAAACACTGCTCATGAGCTCAATGCAATGACAGGGCCATTTCCCGCAGGACAGGACGGTGGGTTGGAATTGGGTCAGGAATTTTACCATGTATTGTATCATCTGCTGCCTTACAGATAGATCAGTGATGACCTGCACTGGTGCAGACTCAATGAGCTCAGCTGGGAGGACTTCTCTCAGCTGGAGACTGCTATGGGCTAGTTGGATTCACTCCCAGTAACGGATGCTGCACCCTCTTCCACAGCCAAGAGGACTGCAGGTGCTCTGCAGCACATGCTACAGCAGAGACAGAGCTTGTAATGATATCGCTGTCTGCTCTGCTGTTCGCCTTCTTGAGTACCTTCCAAAGAACATGGCATGTGATCCAGGACAGTGTCACCCCTCCACAGTAAAAGGCAGCCAATGCAGGAGCTTTCGCATAGCTGTTAAACGGCAGCACGATGCTACACAACCATTCAGGTCAAGAAGCAAAGACATTTTCCTGCAGGGATCCTTTATAAAAACTGCTTGCGGAGCTGAGATTTGTCCCATCGCAAACAGCAGTTCAGGTTCTTTAATGGTCACAAATGCTCAGTGTTTGGTACGTGGATCTACAGAGGGAGTCCTATCTGTGAGGTGGGTACCAGTATTCCACACTCCACTCCCCTCTCCTCATTGATGATGAAGGAGCAGCTGCCTCAGTGCTGCTGCTGAAACAAAACCCCAATCCTCCCACTTTTTAGAGCAAGGACACAGCAGAAGTGGACCACGGCTGCACAGACTCTGTGAAGAACCACTTACCAGCCCGCTGCGGCTGGGCCTGCCCCCAACAGACGATGCCACCGAGCTGACGGAGCTGATGGAGGAGCTGCTGGGGCTGTGGGTTAAGGCAGACACTCCCATCGCCATCCGTTTGCTCTTCTTTGCTTTGGCGGGGCTGGTTGACGGGAACCCAATCCGGATCACCTTGTGGATGGGAGCAAAGAGGCCAAACTTGGGAGGGCACTGAAAATACCTGTAATACAGGAGATGCACCAGGTCAGGCGTGGCAGAGCATCCACCTCACCCAAGTCAAGAATGGCATCACTAAGCCAGACGCAACCCTGGCTCTCAGCTCATCTCCTGGTGCTCTGCTGTGATGTTGTTCCCTGCGTGCAAGCAGTTGGATTATTCTCCTTCCCTGCCACTCAAGAGTAGTGGCAATCTCCATGTTTACACTTGTGGTGCTCAAGCAGGGAAACCCAAGTTAATTGCCAGGCGCTGTTGCTGCACTCTTTGATGAGGTGCCAGGAAAGACCCAGCTGGTAGCACAGAGCTCCCAGCACAAACACAGCGAGAGCACACGCACTCCTTTACCGCAACAAACCAACCTTCCCAAAACTCACGCGTGTCCTCTATCCTGTTCACATAGCGAAGTGTGTTGAATAGAAATGTCTGAATCACTCAGCTCTGTATAAATTTTCCTCCCAAAACAGAAGGGGAAAACGGCAGCTCCCAAGTTTGAAGCTAAAAATACCATTACAGCAAACTCCAGTGTGTGCCATCTCCTCTGGGTGGCAAAGAAAGAGAAAGTGGTTCCCATGCAAAAAAACTCAGAAAGAAGCAAGCATAAAAAAAAGGAGAATCAGATAATTACAGTGCAAGCTCTTTTCCACAATCACAGCGAGCCTGATGGCTGTGTCTCTCTGGAGCCCTCTTTCAGAATACACATGAGCCAAACCCCACAGCACCAAATTTTGGAAGTCTCTCCAAGCTTGGGCCCACCAGCCCAAGCCAGGGGTTTCTCTCTCGCTGGCCAGCTGCAGCACAGCAAGTGAAACCCAACCACCTCCACGCGTTGCGTCCCTTCTTTCTCAAAGGCTTCGTAACAAGGTTAGGAGTAAATACTGGGCCATATAATAGTCTGTCCTATATTAACATAAAAAACAGATCCTAATGAATAAATGACACAAATCCAGCTTTGCTGACACAGTCCACTCTCTCCAGATGTGAGCAGCTGCTTCCCTAATTCTCTTCTAAGTGTTGGCAGCCCCAGGGCTGTCACACGCAGACCTCTGTGTGCTCGGGAAGCGAGAGAACAGCCTGATCTCCAGCCAGATGAGAAAGCCACTCCTTTTCAAACATCTGCTCAAGCACCATTTTTTCTATAACAATCTTTTTAGAAAAACAACTCTCTACAACCCCAAATCACTTCATCCCCTCTGCTTGCTGCCAACACAGGCCCCTAGGTTTGGAAAACCAGCCACACCACAGGCTGACCTCACTGCAGAGCAGGGACCCAAGGAAGAAAATCAGTCTGCCCTCTTGCACACCAGCTGAAAGCCTCCTTAGCATCGTGTTCTTGAACTGAAGTAGGCACAGGTTGGACCAACAACACGGCACAGCCCCTTCCACAGGTCTAAGCACAGACTGGTACTTATGGCCATAAAACTATGGCAAAGGTCAAGTCCCTCAAAAGCCCTGAGAGCTCTTAGCAAATCCAAACTTGCATCACTCTATATCTGCTCATTTACTTTAAGTCCAGACTGGAAGTGGTTGCACCCTGGTGCTTCCTCCTTCCCTTGATGTACACCCAGACCTGGACACCTATCCTGAACCCACAGGAGAATCAGTGACCTCAAATTTCACCAAGTCAACTGAAGAACACATGGCAGCAAAGACGGTGACAGAGTCCTTTACTGGCTCGTTAATCGACATGTTTGCAGTCCTCCCCTGTCTCCAGCTGCCTCTCTGGACCCAACTGTCCTGCTGTAGCGGAGTAGTAACGTAGTCAGCACTGGTCCTGGGCAGCCAGGCCAACGATGCTCACTAGATGGCAACCACCACCAAAGCAGAGACTCCAAAGCCCTGGGTGCCTCTGCCCCAACTGATTCTACAGGACAAGCTCAGGGCAGTAACAGGCTCAAAACTGGATCCTTCCTTCCAGCCCACAACGTCCAACCAAAGCCACACACAGCCCTGAGTGCTTTTCCCTCGGAGGTGGGTAGGACCCACCCAGGTTGGGTTTGAGAGCTCACAGTACCTTGTACCAGCGACTGCCCCATCGTTCTTCCCCAGGGGTTCATCCAGCTCCACACCACACCACTCTCCTTTGGCAAAATCCGTCTCTCCCACGTAGCGCACAACTCCTGTCTTTGTTCCACCAACCTGTTGGAGAAAAGATACCAAGGGTCAGAGACAGCAGCACTGGCACTGCCAAAAGGGGACTGAAGCTGGGATAGCTATAGAGAACGGAGCCGGGAAAAAGACAATGTCTGCTATGGAAGAGCCACCCTCATTCTCTTCCTCCCCCCATGAAATATGAGGTGTCAGTGGGTGTTAAGAAAAACACCCATTTCATTTTCTCTTCCTCCCCACCACAACATTACGAGTTTCAATTTGTGTCTTCTACCACCAGTTTGGAGAAACTCCGTGCTGGCTGCTGCCCTGGGACCTGAGGACAGTCCTGTGAGCTGGTGATCGCTCACTGCAAAGGAAGTTAATCTACTTTTCACTCAGTATTTCTTCTCAGTATTTTATTATAATTGTCTTTTTATCTTAAAACCTTGATGGCTGGGGCCTCTAGTGGAGGGGACCATTCCTTCATCCACACAAACAACTCAGTTTCATCCCACAGATATTAGTTATTTTGAGAAAGCTGCTCCCAAATAGGACAGAAAATAACCACCCCTATTGACTTATTAATACACACACATCTTATTGTGCCAATACTTCTCCATAGCTCAGTAAGAAAGCAGGTCGTGTTCCTACACCAAAGCCACACAGCAGCGAAGATGCTAAGATCACATCTAACTCCGCCAAACGGTAACATCATTCTCTGCTTCCAAATGTATTTTTATTTTCTCTTTCTAGCAACAACTATTCTGCCACTTTTCCTATCAAACACTCCTCGCCACACAGCATTATGTTCTCCCCAAGGCAGAATGGACACATCTGCTCCCCGACAGCCCGGGCTCCCCACATCCCGACAGAGCTGGCAGTACAGCCTGAAGCCGCTCTCAGGCTGTCACACTCATGCCAGCACTGGAAGCTCTCATTGAACCTCCCATCTTTTGGCAGGCACACAGGAACTCTTATGGATGGAGAACCTAGAAAATTCATCCGACTCAGACGTGCGGATTTATTCAGCCCTGATAATCTGCTAATGCTGCTAAAATAAATACTGCGTTTTGGAAAAAGCCAGCTGGCAGGTTGTATCTGTGCACGAAAAGGCCGCATCAAAACACAGCGTCTGTTTCATCACAGAATGGTTTGGGTTGGAAGGGACCTCAAAGCCCATCCAGTGCCACCCCCTGCCATGGGCAGGGACACCTCCCACTGGGTCAGGGGGCTCCAAGCCCCATCCAACCTGGCCTTGAACACCCCCAGGGATGAGGCAGCCACCACTGCTCTGGGCAACCTGGGCCAGGGCCTCCCCACCCTCACAGCAAAACATTTCTGCCTAAGATCTCACCTCGATCTCCTCTCTTTCAGCTCAAAACCGTTCCTGCTCATCCTGTCCCTGCACTCCCTGATCCTGAGCTCCTTCCCAGCCTCCCTGGAGCCCCTTTCAGTACTGGAAGCTGCTCTAAGGTCTCCCCACAGCCTTTTCTTCTCTATGCTGAACGCTTCAATAAATCAGAGGTATCACCTTGGACAAGGGATAAAAGGCAGCTTGTGAAAGCCCAGGAGGGCAGCAATTACACAGCGTAACTCACGGCAGCTCACAGCCACCCTCCTGCCTGTGTCCAGCTTCAATACTGGGCTCCACAATCCAGGCGTGAAGGACAGCCTGGTGTGGCTGGCTCCTACTGCTCTAACACAACTGCCATGGTCATCGGCATCGGTACCACCCTGGGTCATGAGTTTCTCTATGAAATCTGATCCCCACACACACACCTTCACACCTTCACCCTGCCCAGTGTCTGGAGTTAAGAAAAGCACAGAGTGAACACGGTTGCTGGCAGCTTAGCTGCACCTCAGCAGTTCAGACATGTTGGTTTGGAAAACAAAACAAAACTAAAAGCAGCTAAAAGGAGCTCTTTCTTGAAGCTTAAATAAAATGAAAGCCATATTGATACAGTGATATCAGATTTGTTTTGGAGAGCATTTCGACCAGCATTAAAGTTTCAGGTTTCTCTGCTTCAGGTAAGCACGTTTATGTTTAGCTTAAGCCAAACTGACTGTGGTCCATCCCCCTCCAGCTGGATTCCAGCAGCCTCAGAGTCTCTTGCTCTGATCTCTTGGAAAGTTCAGCTCCAGACTGAAGTTCTCCACCTCAGCTCCGACACCTTTTTCACCCCTTTGACCAAAGACCATGTTCCTGAGGGAAAGATCTCCCAGCAGTCTCAGGAGACAGTCTGAGGCTTGACCTTCACAACAAAACAAAGCCAGGAATTTACCTGGCTGTTACCTGGTGAGTCAGACGTGCAACATGTCCTCATGGAAGGACATCCACATGCCTTCCCTGACAGCTGTGGTATCACTGACATCATTCATGCTTTACTATGGTTTTCTCATCACAATGACAAAATTGGAACCAGACCAGTGTCCCAGGCTTGAAAAGACAATGATGCTAATCCTTCCAGACACTGCCTTCATCAGAGCTGCTAATACAGCATTTAAACAATTTACCAAATGAGCACCAGGCTGTGCCTCTGTCTGGCTGCTGCAGGGCAGACTCCCTCCAGCCTGCACTTGCTCTTCTCCCCACAGCAGCTTCTCGCTCTCAGCAAGAGCCTCTTATCAGCTGTGCCCAACCCAGGGCCTGTAGGCAATGTCCTGCTTGCAATAAACCCCAATACTGCTCCTAGAGAAAGGAAAAATGAAATTCCAAGTGTCATTAAGGCCAACAGGGACTGTTCCCCACCAGGTCACACAGAGCTGAAGGGTCAGTGATGGCTGTAGACACCTGCTTGAGCACATCCTCAGGCAGCAACCACAGAGAGGATGCTGTCCTGTCTGCTTAAAATTCTAATTTACGCATCTAAATTTATTTTCTCAGCTGCTTTCTAAAGCATATTCACAAGACAGCGCTGCTGACCAGAGGTGGAAACAGTAAGTGCCCGAGCACAGCACGCTGATGTGCCACTGCTGGGTCCCAGTGGAGCCCCAAGTCTCTCCTACTGCTCACTTGTGGGAAGAGAGAGGAAGGGGACAGGAGGGAAAGGGCAGACACAGGACATAATCCACACTGGGGACCTTAACTACATTTTATGTGCAGCACATAAGCTTGTTCCACGCTATGACTGGATAATACCAACAAGAAATAGCAGCTCACCTTTACTGGACAAGTGCTGCTTGCTCCAGTTTGAGCTGCAGGCTGGATCCAGTGTGTAAACTGAAGCAGGCATCTTTCCCCTTGCTAAAAAGGGGATTTTAATTCCTACACTCAGCCAACCCAGACAAGGAGCTTATTTCTACCTTCTACCTGAGCTAAGAGTGGCAGAAGTGGTGTTTCCCCACTGCAGTGACTTGGCCCATGTGCTCTGGTGCTCTTCCAAGCACTGATGGCAGCTGATTATCATAAAGGATTTGATTTACAGAGGGTGCTTTTTTCGTTTGGGTCTAGGCAGTAGAGATCACATGAAACAATGACCTCTAAGTACAAGGGGGTAAATGCATACCCATGGGAAACGCGTGCCATCCCCTGTGTCCCAGCTGACAGCCAGGGACAGCACTCACAGAGCTGGTGGTAACGTGGAAACGTGGTTTGTGGTCAGTTTGTGTGAAACTACAACTCACTTCAGGTGGCATCCGGCCAGCAGCAGTTTCATCTGACCAGATAGTCACTACATCATCTGTGAAAGGCTTTTTAAGATGAGGGAAGAAAGAGACAAGAATTACAGGATAGTCCTCCCTATGTGAAGCTACACGAGTTTTACTCCAGCCACTTATCTCGGTGCCTTCCCATCCCCACAGGTCAACTCGGCATCGCACAGGGATGGGGCTGACAGCACTGCTGATGCAAGGCATTTCTACACATCTGTCTTTCAGGCACCAGTGAGAAAATAAGTGTCCTCAGGATGTGGTGTAAGAGGAAAGCCTGGAATTACAGCATTCCCTCCTGGGGCTGTCTCAGAGACAAAGTCCACCCACGTTAATAATGCAGTTTGCTCCACCACAGGCCACTTACAACTCCTATTTAATGATAGATATCACACACAGAAAATCAGGACTGGCCAACGCATCAGCCCAAATGAATGGTTAGGAGGGTGTGTGCGTGGACAAGAAGTCTCAGATGGGTCAATGTGGGAGCAGGGCAGGGCAGTTGCTCTGGGCTATTTATTTCCTTCTGGTTTCATTGCAGTGACAGGGAACGCTTGCTCCTGTGACAACAGCAGCCGCACCAGACACAGGCAACAATCTTCTATGGTGAATAAAGAGCTCAGACTAGGAGACCTAAAGGTCCTTCTGTCTCTTGAATCCTGCAGATTGCACTTCCCACTGCCCGTGACAAACCTTCATAGGGATGGAGACCCATCATTCTCACGCTCCCGTGAAAGGTCTTGGGCTCTGTCACACAGCTTTGCTCTCGAGCAGAGAAACAGCAACTGTTGGTCTGCTTACAGACCGAGCTGAAAGCAGGCAATGAAATACTGAAGACCCTTTCCCTGGAAATACCACCCTGGTAGAACTGCAGAATGGGATCCTTCTCACTTTTCTGCCTGGTTTATGACCAGAAAATACATCTGGTGTTTCCTCATCTGTAAAGCCCACACAGCAGCACTGCTGCACCTTTCAGACCCCAGCAGGCTGAGAGAGCTCTGATGGTCAATGAAGAAAACAGAGGGTGAATCCTTCCTTCCCGACACCCGTGTGCCTTCACAGGGCGAGGTCTCCATCGCAGACACTGAAACAGCACAAAGCGAGCTGGCAACAGCAGAGCAAGTGGTTGTCTCAGCCCACGGAGAAGGGCTTAGTCTGGTCCCTCCTTGGAAATGTTCAAGGCCAGGCTGGATGGGGCATTGAGCCCCCCCGATCCACTGGGAGGTGTCCTTGGGATTTCTAAGAAAATCCCAAGCCTAAAATCCAGCCACAGGGTGTCTGGGGCAACACCCCACAGCAGAGTCCATCAGCCATGAGATACAGCCTGGCCCTCAAAGAGGCTTGTTCATGACTACACTTCAGTGTAGTCCCAGTCAGGAGACAGAAGGCTGGCTGAAGGGCAGGATACCTCTATTAAGAGGAATTTATTCTTAGTTATTTTTTATTTCGACTGACATATAGAGAACAGCCCTCTCCTCTCCATCCACCTCAAAACAAGCAACAACATCGAAGGTGGAATGAGTTCAGCTGCTGAGAAAGCCTTCCCCCAATGCATGAAAAACTCATTTTCTTCGGCGAAAAACACAGCACAAATTCCACCCAAGCAGAAAACGCTCCACTGCTCTGTTTCCATCCCTTCCTTCCCTGGAGAAATGCACCAAGCCAGCCCCACATTAACAGCAGCACTGCAGCCACAATCATACTTTGGGGAGCTCCATTCCTACTAAAGCAAAAGGTTAATTGTTTCACATTCATCTGCCAGACTTCAAGGGATGAAAAACCCACCCTAATGTTGTAGAACTCATCTCTTTAATGCAATTTTTTGCATCTCTGGGAAAAAATCCGAGTCAGAAAGTGCCAAAGGCAAATATTATCTAATCCTTCTGATGGAAAGCTTCTAATGGGAAGTTAAAAGTCATTTTTTGCAAGCGCTAGACAGTCAGAAATGGTCTCAGAACAAAAGTCAAAATGTCTTCAATCTATAATGGGCTTTAATGAAGTTAAAAGAAAGCCACTAGCAGGGAACAAGAGAATGCGGAGCAGCCAGGTGTGGGTCCTATAGACCGGGAAGGGATCCCTGCAACCTTGTGCTCCATCCACTGAGCAATTACAGAACACACAGGTCCTCCCTCGCTTTAAAAGCCTTTGGTGGATCCCTAAAAGCCATCTCAAAACACAAAGAAAAATCTTTCAGAGAAGCACAGACTAAGTAATAAAGACAAGTAAAACTGAACCGACCCTTAGAGGGCAAGAGCAAAATCTGAGACAACTCAGGTTAACCCAGAATTGTTTATGGATTCAAACACCAAACATGATTAGCTGACATCTCCATTACTAAAAAAAGCTATCTGAATCATAACAGCAAATTACTACTTGCTGTCATTATCTGCTATTTTCCTTGACCTCTACCACTGCATGCAAACAATTCCTGATGCTTCCGTAAGCAGAGCATTCCTGCTAAAGCCAGAGAGATGCCGAGCCCCCTCCAGATTCGCTCTTTTGGAGCTATTTATTACATCAACAAATCGTAGCACAAACTTTATGTTACAACATCCGGGGTGGATAAACCAGCAGGCAGCGAGGGTGGAATTTCATTAAAAACAAACCAAAAATCTCAACAAAAAAACCCCAACCAACAACCCTGGAACACAACTCAGTAGCCAAGGAAAGATATGCTAACAGTTTGTATCTCGTGGCTACGCTCGAGTCTCAACATGCGTGGGCCTCACTGAGGGAAGCAGAGGATTAAGGGGACAGCTCCTGCCTCGGTGAGCTTGGTCAGGAGAAGAGAGGGGCTAACAATTACCTCTGGAGGACACTTCCATTGCCTGGATGGTTCAAAAATCACAAAGGCAAGTTATGAGGCTTTCAGCAACCCGTGTCCCATGGCAGGGGGGGTGGAACTGGATGGGTTTCAAGGTCCTTTCCAACCCAAACCATTTATGCTTCCATTCTATGATTCTCAGTTGAACATCGATTTTATATTTTGCAGTTTACCTTCTATGACCGCTGCTCCTAAAGTGGGAGGTTCTCCCCTGAGCACTCTCCCCACAACAGGTAAAGGAGCAAAGGGGAGTGACCAGCTAGGAGAGCTTCTTACAGAGTGTGTACAACCATATGCAACAAGACCTGAAAAGCCCCAGTACACACCATCATGGGGAGTATCACTGCAGTAGAAACCAATAATGTAGAGTTTTGCTTTTATTCTCTCTCACATTTGACTTGGTCTCTCTGACCTTGATCTACTGCTCAGGACTTGCTAAACACAAGAAACACTCTGCAATATGCTTTTTTTGCATCAATGTGAGAGACGTCCGGAAGAACCAGCATCCCAAATAACTGTGAATCCACAAGTTCAACCCCCGCTTGGCCCAGGTGTTCCCTTCCAAGACCATGCTCTGTCCCACACCTCACCACCTTCTCACCTGTCCTCCTCCTCTCCTCCTGAACCTGACCAGGAGCTCTTAGGAAAGGGCTAAAGTCTTGTATTTTGCCTTAAAAGAGGGACCCCACGATCAACTCACCAGCACGCGGTCTCCAAGCCGTAAGTCCTTCTCCCCTTTTTTCACAGACCCACTGTCCGAGAGGTTAGATCCAGACTCATTGCCCGTCTTCATGGTGCTGTTCAGGACGCTCTCCCGCAGGGGGATGACGCGACTGGAGAGAGGTGGCGTGGCTGTCCCCGAGTGTAGTGATAAGTTCTGAGCCGTCAGGGAGTCCACGGAGGGGGCGTCACTTCCCGAGCCCTCGGCCACTGGCTGCCGTGTCAGCTTGGACGGTCGTGTCAAAATCCCCTGCATTGGCTGGCATTCAAAGTAACGTACTCCACCAACAGAGCCATCGTTCTTGCCCACTGGGTCATCCAGAACAACCCCTGCCCACTGGCCTGGAGCAAATTGCGTCTCCCCAAGATACTGGATCACACCTGGCTTCACTCCATTTACCCAGACACGTTCGCCCACCACAAAGTCTCCCAGGAAATCATCGCCCACCTCGGCAACCTTTGAACCCGACTTCTCGGTGCTGGCAGTGGAGGTGGCACCCTGCTTGTGTAAAGGTGAACCTGTGAATCAAGGGAAAAGAGGGTTTGGTATGAGGAGAAATCCTAAAAGCAGCAGGAAAGGGCATTTACAAATAAGAAACATCTGGGACAACAATTTACGTTTCAGGTTTGCAGCGGGTGAAGGTTAAAACCTGAGTAACCCCGTTACTTACACCTCTTCCTTGACAGAAAAGCCATGTGTACAGAATTGTCCATATGCTACCCAGCTTCTGAATATCTCGCACACAAAGAACCGACCCCATGTCTTCATTCCCCTTTGCGATGCCCCCTTAACCCCATCCTGTCACAGCACCAAAGGGCATTTTGCATGGCAGCATGAGTGTAAATGAGCTCAAAAGGACAGGAGTTGTGGGAAGTGCTAAAGATCAAAAGAAGATCAATGAACTGCTGCTTGGAAGAAAGATGCCAAAGTCACCCTTTAACCTCAAATTAAAAAAAAAAAAAAAAAGGTGGGGGGGAAGAAAACAGAGTGAAGCACTGATGTGTCAGTATCCAGCACCCCGAGAACTCCATGTGTTCAGATCCAGGCAAACAGTCAGTCCAAGAACTGAGAGTCCCACCAAGCCCATTAACAGGTCCTGTGGGGCCACACAGCTGCCTTTGCAAATTACTTGGTTTTCCCAGTTGCTGCCGTGCCCTTTGCTGGAGCAGAACCCAACAGTGAGCAGACACCTGGGGCACATTCAATATAAACAGCCTCTCTATAAACAGGAAGTATCTACAAACCTCTGCATGCCCAGCCTTCCCAGGGCTGGACTCAAGGAAACCTGCAATAAAGAAGGCTCTTAGCCCGGCATCAGCCTGTCCGGCCAAAGCCAGACCTCCAGCAACGTTTCCCTGCACTGGGAGAAGGAAAGCTGCAGGTGATGCTGGGAATTCACTGTCCTGTTCACACTCTCCAGCAATCCCTTGATCAGCCAAACTCCCCATAATGCACAAGGAGGTCCTAAAGTATGTGGCCGGCATCTGAAGGGGAACAAAGACAACCTGAGCAAATGAGTTGGCAGTGACCCTGCTCTCGCTGACCCTGGTGTCAGACTCTCCTGTCACAAACTTTGGGCTTTCAGCCAAGGGGAGTGAAAGAAAAGGACATATGGAATTCATTAAAACATGCTGCAGGCTAAGCAAAGCGCTAAAAGAAACCACGGGAGAGACTGAGGAAATAAGCTCACACAGTAAGATTCAGCAAGTCATGTTCCCTGGACCTTCAGTCACCCTCAGCTCTCGCTAGCACTGCGGTCCCAAGGGTGCTGAGTGTAGGGAGTGTGTGAGTGAGACTTGGTCCCACACATCCTGGAGTCCTCAGCACAGGAAGGAGGACATGGATCTGTTGGAGCGAGGCCAGAGGCATCCACGGAGGTGATCCAAGGGCTGGGGCACCTCCTGTACAAGGACATGCTGAGAGAGCTGGGGTTGTTCAGCCTGGAGAAGAGAAGGCTCCGAGGAGACCTCAGAGCAGCCTCCCAGCACTGAAAGGGGCTCCAGGAAAGCTGGGGAGGGGCTCTGGATCAGGGAGTGCAGGGACAGGATGAGCAGGAACAGTTTTGAGCTGAAAGAAGGGAGATTGAGATGAGATCTTAGGCAGAAATGTTTTGCTGTGAGGGTGGGGAGGCCCTGGCCCAGGGTGCCCAGAGCAGTGGTGGCTGCCCCATCCCTGGAGGTGTTCCAGGCCAGGTTGGATGGGGCTTGGAGCGCCCTGATCCAGTGGGAGGGGTCCCTGCCCATGGCAGGGGGTGGGACTGGGTGGGCTTTGAGGTCCCTTCCAACCCAACCCATTCCAGGACTCTATGATTGTATGAGACTTCACTCAATGAAAGCAACCTGGAGACTTCAGCCAAACTTTCAGCTGGAATTTCTGGGAGCCACCAATTTCAACAGCCTAAAGCACACTCGGGAAGCAATTTTTATTTGTTACCAGTCAAGGCTGACAGAGAGAGTCTGGGCAGCCATAGAGACAAGCCAGATTTGAGTGCTTATCTGAAATGAACTGTGAAACTTGTTCAGCCCCAGCCATCACTGCTGCTCAGCCTGCACCATTTCCACAGCTCTTTCAGAAGTAATGGTCCTGACAGATCAGGCTCAGCTACGAGGAAGCCTGAAGAACATAAAAGCTTTCAAACCAAGCTACTTCAAAGCTTTGCTAAAGGTCTAATGTCAGGTGAAAGAAAAGAGCACCAATGCTTCAGTGCAAGCATAAAGAACCTACAGTTTCTGCTAAACCAGCTGCGTTGAGAGGGATTAATATTGACACTTTGGTTATCATTAGACTCCAAGCCACTCTTGACAAATCTCAATCGCACGAGTTTGCGGCTCCTGGCAGACTGCAGAACCTCTGGCTGCCCTGAACCTTGTCTGATCTTGGAGAGCACCACAGTTAAGGCATGATCATACGAACTCCTCTCATGAACAGAGCCTCCTCCAACCTGCTCACTGGGCTTGGTGGGCTGGAGCTGGGTCAGCTCTTGAGGAAGTCAGCCAAGCGTGACACGCACAGCACACGCAGCGTGCCTGAAAGGCCCTTCCCGTGATGGGCACACAAAGTGCAGTAGCATAAACACTGTTCTCCACTGAAAAGGTCAGCAGCAACCGAGCCTGCAGCGCTCCCACCAAACCTCAGCCAGCTCCTCGGAAGAAAGAGATGAGGTGTAGTCCCTGAGCTGCCTTCTCTTGGCCTTTCAGCCTTGCTCTTTCCTCAGCCTCACATGTTCTTCATTAACTTATTTATTTGCTGGCAAATGCCTGACTTGCAAGTTTGCGATACTCTCTGTCTATAAGAGATGATATGTCAAGAGGAGCTCCATCAGAGGCACGGCTTTGCAACCAAGAACTGGTTTCACCTTAAAAACTGAAACCCAGACAATCATAAGCAGAAAATAAGGTCATAATTTTCATTTCAATGCTTGATAGCAGTAAGGCAGCCAGGTTAGGGACCAGAAAGTTACATTTTAAGAAGTTTTTCAGCTTAATAACCGAGATGGTTACAGGGGTTTATTGCCAACAATGCCTGTGATGTGCATCTCTCTGATGGGTATAAGAATAAAACTAAATTAGAAACACAGCTTCCACCCTGATCTCATGGCTGGCAAAGTGCTGTAACACAGACCTTGTGCTGCTGATGTATTTGCGACAGACCTACGCAATGTGTGAAGCAGAACAGCCCAACTCAGCTCTCTTGGATGGGGAACTGAGCACAGAGAACTGGGGGAGCTGCACCTGAATTCAAAGATCAAAGCTGGTTTCCTAGTCCTACTGGAACCTGAGTTTCAGCACACTGGCAGTCTTCATCAGGGCTGTAAATTAACGATCAAGATCCAGGTTACATCAGCTGACCAACACCTCTGCAATGTAGCTGGGATAAGCAAACCCTTCAGCAGTGCAGCTCAAGCAAAGAAAGGCAGGAAGGCTGCCCTGGGCTGAACAAACAGTGCAGCAGGATTTAAAACCCCAGCTACACTCGCTGTGTTTCACTGCAAGAGCAAACACCTGCAAAAACTGACTAGGACTGGAAAAAAGAAAACAGTTCATTGGACTCTTGGTGCCACATGGTGCTCCCCATAAAGCCAAAATTTTTGTGGGACCGTACACACTCCATTCATTCGAGGTGTCTGTCAGCCAGCCAGCCCTCCCAAGCCACAGTAATTAAACCATCTCCAGGAAACAGCCTAATTACAGGCTCCCGAGCACAGCAGTACAGGCAGAAGCATTCTTATTCTTTAGCATGAGGTGAATTACTCAAAAGAGAAGATTTAAGTGAGGAACTGCCAGAAGGCTCACCTTCTTCATTATGGCCATGTTGCAGAAACTTGGTATTTTAGATGACCTTCATTACCCACATACAAAATAACCAAGCCACCCTTTTCCCTACAGTGCCGCTGTCAGGCTTTTATGTACTCGTTTTTCAGAGAAGCCAAGAGTATTTTCTACTCCAACCCTGCTGTTACCTCGTGATGTCAATCAAGAAGCCACAGGAACTCTGAATATCACTGTTGGGCATCTATCTCAGCAGCTCACCTGGAAGCTGGTGATGGGGAAAGTTCTTTCTTCCTCAGTGCAGGAGGATCTTCTGCTCTATCCAACACAAAACTCACTCGCTAGACAGGACTGCGACAGCACCTCCTCCTCCCCTCTCGCTGGGACCAGGCTCCAATACGTGACAAGCAATAAGCAGAACCTCTTCCAACCCTGCTGTTACCTCGTGATGTCAATCAAGAAGCCACAGGAACTCTGAATATCACTGTTGGGCATCTATCTCAGCAGCTCACCTGGAAGCTGGTGATGGGGAAAGTTCTTTCTTCCTCAGTGCAGGAGGATCTTCTGCTCTATCCAACACAAAACTCACTCGCTAGACAGGACTGCGACAGCACCTCCTCCTCCCCTCTCGCTGGGACCAGGCTCCAATACGTGACAAGCAATAAGCAGAACCTCTTCCACTTGGGCTTTCCAACTTTACAACCCTATTGTGTTCATGAGCCCGCTCATTCTTTACGGTTTAAATGTTCTTCCTGTAGGTCACAGCTTTTCAGGGCTGAACAACAATTTATAAATCAAAGTCATATCCAGCATCCGCTAAATCCACATCTTATCCAACTCTAAATCTCCATTTTCCCTATAGCTTTCCTAAAGCCCATGCGTGATGTGTCAACAACCACCACGGCAACCTGGTGGTTGAGGCCCCTTTGGCAAACTCATCCCATCAGTTTTAGGGGCCCATGGTGACAAGGTACCTCCCACTGACAGAGCACTGGTATGTCAGGAGGCAAACAAATCCCTGTGAGCTGAAAGCTGGAGGGGTTAAAGGTTTTAGCCAAAGCTTCAGCCTGGTCACATGGCTCTCATTACAGTGTCAATGAAAGCCACATGTCCAAAACCTCTGGAAGGGCAACAACTTAGGAGCTGGACTCAATGATCCTTCTGGGTCCCTTCCAACTCAGGTAGTTCTATGATTCTATGACTTCTGCAAACATGAGACTGACTCTTCCAGATCTTGGAAATGCCTGCTGTAGGAAGGAGCAAAGACAGCTTTGTAAGGTAAGGGAGCAAGAAACCTCCCATCAAACAAGCTCTGAAAGTTGAAGTAGGGGAAAGAGAGCGCTTGCTCTGCAGCATCAGTAAGAATAACTTTCTTTACAGGACCCCCAATGAGATGCTCAGCCTTGTGCTATGCTTAAGTGCAGCAAAACCATACGTGCCCTCACTCCCTCCATATCTTCCAACCTCCTACAGCACTTCAGTTGCTCATTTCTTATCACCAGGCAATTGAAACAAAGAGGAAAGGAAATTTGTTTCTAAAGGGGAGGAGGGAGAGGAAGAGAAAAACAGCTTAGCACAAGAAGCAGTGCGTAGTGAGTGTTGCCCATGCATTTCCTACTCCCTGCAGAACTCTTTTGTAGTCTTAGTGCCCCCAAGACACATGCCAGGCACCCCAACTGCCATAAGAATCAGAAATGCAACAGCCTGTTGCGTTGCCATGGGAATCAGGAGACAGGCAGTTAATTGATAAAATGAAGGCAACATTAGATTTAAAAGAAAGAAAGAAAGAAAGAAAAAAGAAAAAAAAAGGGATCTAACGGGGTAGAATCTCATGCCAGGAAGGGAGGGGGAAACGAGAGAACACGATAGTTACAAAGGAACTTTACGATGTCCCCAAGAGAGATCTCTTCCTTATGCATGTTAATTTTTGGAGGATTTTACCCTCAAATCCCACCACATCACGAGACAGCCTGCAATGCTGCATGGAACTGCCTGTCCGCTGCCAGGCTGAGTTCCCTCTCCATGGCAATCAATGAGCTTCTCAGCTACTCGCCAGCAAGAAAACCCACACCAGCCTGGCAGAAGTGTCACTGTCACAAGACCCGAGGACACTCCATTCTCATCTCACTGGCCACGCTACAGCTGTCACTAACCTGTGACCGGGCAGCACGCCTCACAGCTCATGAGCATCTCTCAATGCACGGCTCTGTAACCAAACTAAAGTCAAAAAACTTGGGTACCAGCTCTGCTCCCTCCCAGCCTGGGCAGGGCTTTGGGACAGTCCCGTGACCATAATGCCCATCTGAAGCCAAGACAGATTTTGCCAGCTGGAAAACCCTACTGGTAGCCACAGAGGTGCCAGCTAAAAGGAATAACGGATGTTTGCACTGCCACAAGGATTAGCCAAGCCTAAGGGGCATTAAAGCAGCCTGGCTCACTGCTTGGCTCAATGCTCGGATGATGCCATGGGAATGTGGTCTCAGCTGGGACATCAGACACCGTCCCTGTTCAAACCCCAGCCTCTGCTCAGGACACCAAGCACTTGGGGCAGACAATACTTAAGAGCTGGAGGTGTAGAGCAGCAGTGCACTTTACAGCCAAGAACCTGTCAGCTCCTGTCTCTTTGGTTTTTACCCAATGCTTTTACATTAAAATTACCGTAAGCCTCCCTGGATCTGCAATATCATGTCATCTCTGAGCATAACACTACAGAAACTCACTGACTGATGTTCAGCAGAGCTGGTTAGTTTCCCCTAAAGAGAGGGCAACAGAATCACAGAATAGTGGGGGCTGGAACAGAACTCTGGGCTCATCCAGTCCAACCCTTCTGCTAAAGCAGGGTCACCTCCAGCACGTTGCACAGGAACATCCCCAGGTGGGTTTGAATGTCTCCAGAGAAGCAGACTCCATGCCTGTTCCAGCACTCCATCACCCTTGCAGGAAAGCAGCTTTTCCTTATGTTTAGATGGAATTTCCAGTGCTCCAGTTTGTGCCTGTTGACCCCTGTCCTGTCGCTGGGCACCACTAAAAAGAGTCTGGCCCGGTCCTCCTGACACCCACCCTTTAGGTATTCATGAGCATCGATGGGATCCCCTCTCAGTCTTCTCCAGGCTGAACAGTCCCAGGTCTCCCAGCCTCTCCTCGTAGGAGACATCTGGGCATTCGGGAGCCTGGGGATAAACAAGCAGATACAATTCCAAGCAGCCACCCTCACAGACTGTTGTACCAGGTTCCTTGGGTGGCTGCACAGCGCTGCTGGCCCGGCCAAGCAGCAAATCAATGGATCCTTGCCATTGCTCCACTGCTTCATTGATGTCCTTGATGCTAAACAGGAGCACCACCCCTCCTGCACCCAGCAGCAAAAAGGCAAGAAAGCCAGATCTTGGTAGTTACTGAGTGGCCAGAGGCCTGAGAAGGAGATTCCACAACATCTCTGGGATGCCTGTTCCCGTGCTCCGGAATGAAGAAGGACAGTCCAAAGTATCCACTGCCAAAGCCTCAGTCCCCATTGACTACAGGAGCTGCTCTGCTGGGTGAGAGACAAGGAGATACAACTGCTGCAGCTCCAAGAGCTGCCACCTGTGCAGGCAGGGAGACACAGCTTCATCCAGCAGTGTCAGGAGCAGCCAACTGGGCTGACAGGGCCCCCAGTGGGAGAAGGGCTGGCTGCCTGCCGCCTTCACAGCGCTCGATGATGCTGAGCCCTCACCAGGTGTAATTTCTAGGTTCCCACACAGGGACTGGAGCTTCTCAGAGCATCTTGGGTTACATAAACATGACGTTGTTGGCAATCCAGTGAAACCCTGCCCACTCTGCCGTACTCAAATTCAAATTGTTGAGCACAGCAATGAAGCAGCTGTCTTCTGAAAGATTTATCACTGCCTTTTCAAGCTGAGGATAAGGCAGAAAGAGAGGGAAGAGGCGACTGCGAGAGGCAGCAATGCTTTGCAGGCGATAGCCCAACGCCTGGCAGCACAGCGTGGGAGGAAGCAGCCCGAGAGATTTATGGCTGACTTGGAAACAAGGACTGAAAGCTCTGCAAGCTCAGAGCTGAAAAGTTGGGGCTGTCATCACTTACCCCATGGGACTTAAACTCAATGACTGGCACGGAGACGAGCTCAGCATCTGGCACCCTGGAAATCTATCGCTCCTGCTGTTCCCTGGAACAAACCCCACGGCGTGGATATTAAGATCTGATACAACCTGGGCACCACAGGCTCTGGCTCCTTTGAAGAAAGGAGATGTACCTCAAAAGAAATATGCGATGAGGAGGAAGGAAAAGAGGACAACAGTAAAGAGAATCATGAATGAGCAAGCAAAATTGAACCAGAACCACTGCAAAGCTTTTTCGCAATGAATGCAAGGAGATGCCCATTGAGGCAGATATTTGTCTTCACAAGGGCAGCTGGGAGGGCACTGAACCTCAAACAGACGTTCTGAACAAAGCCTTTCTTATAAAGATCTCATTGAAGAGGCTGACTGGTACGAAATCTGCTCTGCCAAAGGCGAGACATGCATTCGCAGTGCCCGCCAGAGAGGGGAGAGATGGAGGAGGAGTCTGGAGTTTACCAACTATGCTAGATCAGATCCAGTCTAATTCTTGAAAGAAACAAAACTCAAAAATACATATGCTACATGTGAGGAGTTTAAGTTTTCCAAATAAACAGTTGCATTCAACAAAATATGCAGAGCAGATTGATTCTGGCAGCACAGAGCACCAGGGAAGCAAGCGACAAGTCTAAAACGCACAAGGTTTATTTCACCACAAGATAATTAAACTTGCAGCCTCTGGATAGATCTATTCATCTACAGGTAAAAGTCTTAACTTGTACATAATTATTATTTTTAAAACTGTAAGGATATTATTTCAGCATTTCCATAAGCTATTCGACATTTCCCAGTCCAGAATCAGGGCCCATCTACCACACCTCTGTGGTAGCAGCACTGTCTTCCCAGAGAAGAATGAAACAAAAATTCCATAGTTTTAAGGGTGTTTCACGTTTGACCAAAAGAACAGAGCACCCGTGTCTTCCTTCCCAGCCCGTGCTACCCCCAATCTCTAGAAATAAGTCAGACACATTTGAAACAACTGGGACTGTGCTAAAGTAACCCTCGGTGTATTATGGAATGAGACAGGCTTCATTCTTCCGTAAATAACTAATAAAATCCTTTCAGTCGGAGAATATTCCCCTTAAAAGAATCATTTACTTTATTCACCATAGCTTATTCTAACTAGAGGATATATTTTTCCATTTAAACAAGCCCTTGGCTGTAAAGATTCAATAAGTCCCGTTCCCCCAGCCCCACATCCAAACTGGGTCGCTTTGCCCAGACCACTGCAACCACTAAAAGATTATCGGATAGAAAGGGGTGTTAGAAAACAGCCTGATGGTAACCCACAAAATCGCCCCAAGAGTAACAACACCAACTGGAGGAGATCCACTTACAGGGACGGCTCCTACCGCACACGGTGAGCTTCCTTCCAGCAGCCCCAGTGTCACACAACCTCCCCTGTGATCACCGCCGCACTCACCGAGCTCGGGCTCTCCGGCTGCATTGCTGGAATCACACCATATGTTCGGTTTCTTTATAAACCTAGCACAAAGCTAACTTCTTAGAGCCTCTTCTTTTCAAAGCAGCATGGAAAAAGCTTGGGAACGAGCTCAGCCTAAACCTGCCATGCCTGCAAACCCCAGCACATACATGTGTGCACAGTTGTCCACGGTTTCTTAGGCTGTGGGAATTTGTAAGGCAGAAGCGTGGTTTCGGGGCTGCTATTACGGAAGTGGAGACAGCTGCTCTCAGTGAGCTGATCCACTGACAAAAAGAAAGAAAAGGAGGCAGACACAGGTCTTTAATGAGACATTTATAAACGATTTCCCAGGCAGAGCACAGAGAGAAGAGCAGGACAGGTCCTGAACTGGAGAAGCTTATCTTCAATAGCAAACAGCAGCCAAGTAAAGCACAGTGCTTTCTCTCCACCAGAAAAGCAATCAAGCAGCAGGGTTTTAAAATTTCACAGCCTTTTTAAGTGTAAGATTTTTGCTCAGGCATCATTCCCCCACATAAAACCCACTCAGATGGGCTCTGGTGCCATTCTGAACCAGCTACAGCACTAGTTGAAAGCGATGAGTAACGAAGCAACACATTGTCCAAGCAGGTGCACACGGAAAGGCTGGGGGACTTATTTACTCAGAAATGATGGAATTAGCTCACTACCATTAAAATCTAAAAGAGAAAGTACCAAAAATTAGCCTGGTTTGGTCCAACAAGAGACTAATTATTCCTTTATGATCAGATTGGAGCCAGAGCAGAGGACCAGCAGCTCCAAGAACAACAAACAGTCCATGCAGGGAATGTGATGCGGGAGAAGGTGCTGTGTGTGCTTAACTCCAGATATTTACTCACTGGACATAACCTGAGCAGCCATGCACACGCAGAGAGACCATATCTAGAACAACCCAGGGGAAAGGCAGGTTAAACGGCCACGAGACAGCCCAGTTCAATGCTGATTTTGGCACAGACTGCCTTTGGGCAGAGCACTTACTCCAGCTACGTGACAAGTATTATAACCTGCCTTGCATCACCGCAGCTCAGATGATCTGGTTACCCATTCAAGTCAGATGAGCTCTACCGTAACGCAGCATTTTGCCTGGCATGAGAGCTGATGAGCCGTGCTGCTCATACCTGCGCTCCCGCTGCACCGCCAGCTCGGGGCCAGCAACACTTTGGAGGCTCACGTGGGACAAGTACAAAAGATTTACACCTGACACAAAATAAAAATCACAGAATCATCTGGTTAGAAAAGACTTTTGAGATTGAGTCCAACCGTACCTGTCCACTAATAAACCAGATCCCTGAGAAACTCATCTACCCCTCTTTTAAAAGCCTCCAGGGATGGTGACTCCATCACCTCCCCGACAATCCTTTCAGTGAAGAAGTTTTTCCTAATGTTTAGTCTGAACCTTCCCCAAATCATGAAGGAGGATACTTGGTTAGTTCCTATCGGCACACCGAGAGGCTTCTTTTCAGTGTGACCAGCTCTCCTGGAAGACAGCAGGGAGACAGGGCACTGTTAATCGAACCACTGGGATGGTATGAGCAGAAAAGCAAGCACCATGCTTCGTCTTGTATGTAGGTATTTTCGCTTCCCAGTAGAAACACGACAGCAATTCAATCATACCACCCCTCCAAATCATCCATCCGACTTGCATGGAAGAGGGACACGTTAGGGGCCACCTGCAGCATCCCCAGGATCCCAGGGGAACTGCAGGAGAGGTAAAGCCCAACATTTCCTAATTTTCAAACTTGCACACAAGCCCCGGGCTGCGCTGTCCTGAAACACAGCTTTAATTCATTACTTCACCGACCATTTAGTTTCACAGCCATACACCCATGCACGGGGCGCGCAGGCTACACATCTCCCGCGAAGGGCACACAATGGGCTGATTGTACAGATCCATGCTACAGAGAATGCAGAGTTTGTTGGGCTGGTTTTGTTTTGCCTAATCTAATAAAAAGGATATTTGAGAGCAGATTAACACCGAGTCATCTACTTTATTCCAGATATCTGGCTTAAAAAGCTAAGTATCCAATTCAAAAGGCAATGAGCTGTACATGAGCAGGCCCCATTTGTAGAAAATCCAGATCACCTATTCGCAGCAGATGTCTGATGCTTTTTTAACTTCTTTTTTTGAGAAAAACCACGCCAATAATGATCCAGATCTGACCCTAAAGAAATATATGTATTCCAAATATTTTGAGGCTTTTTTTCAGACCAGTTCACCCATTTAACTGCTTGCAAGGAGGATGCTCACATGCAGGGGCAGTGTCCGACGGTTAAATCCAACCAAGAGCCCATGCTATTCAGCAACAGTCTGGTGCCACTGTAACCCTATGGATTCTCATCCCAAATCCATCTATGCCAAAGGGACTCTTTCCTTTGATTTCAACAAATATTGGCTGGGGTCCCTAATGATTAATCTGCTCTTGGAGGATTAGTTCAATTGTTTGAGGCAGGACACGCAGGAGCAGATTCTGCCCCTTACTCCAACGGGTGTAACTGATGCTCCTGCAGACCTACACCAGCCCGGCTGAATAGGATTTGGTTCATTATATTCAAACCACCATAAGCTGAACATCTGTGGGAAGCAGATTTTCTTTCCCTGCTGTTCTGTGAGGAGCTACAGACAGAAAGAGCGGGAGGGCGTCTGACCTCCATATGCCTTCAGCGTGCACTCACATCTTGGTCTACAATGAGTGCACTGAATATTAAGGATTAACTATATCAAATCCTTCTAAGAGCATCTAATGATTAAGACAATTAAAATCAGACTCCCAGTCGTCTCTAGATGTCACCTGTAAAGCTGATTAAATCAAGTTTGATTTAATGCCCTTTTATACTGTCTGCAATGCATCAAACCATTTCTCCTTGGGAGAGGAATGCTGGCAGAGGTCCCTTCCCAGCTCAGGAGAGGAAGCAGAATGGGGCAGGGGCACCACCACCAAAACCCTGCCTAGAAAGCCCCGTCCAAGACATATTTCAGACACAGTGGCTCATGAAAGTGCCACATGGGCTGAATATAAGCCCCACGCTAATGGCCAAACAGCTGGTCCACAGCCATGCCAGAAAACATTTGGCTTCTGGAAAGGCAGCGGGGATTAGAAGCAAACATGCAGGGTGTCACAAGAGCATCCATGTCCACGACTGAGTGGATTTGTACAGGGCCAAGTGACTCACATGCAGGGCACTTTGGTCACTCCACAGTAACGAGGAATGAACACGCACAAGCTGTAACAATCACTCAGTAAAGCTTCTCTGGTGGTTGTCACAGCTCCTACCCCTGACCTGCACTGACCATCAGCCACCTCAGCTCCTCTCCCCGCCTGACTCTCCATTTGAGCTGCACATCAGTCCAAAACTACCCAACCACCAGCTCTCAAACTCTCATTTACAGTTTCTCCTGTGCAAGCCTTGAGAACACTCTCTTGTTTTCTCTCAGGTATCTGATAACTTCTTGAACAGCTGACTGCCTGTGTGAACTGGATACCCTAGCTGGTACTAACTGAGAGATAATCTGCTGATACCGTAGTAGCCAGAGGCATTTGATTTTAAAACACGCTCCTTGGCACCTCCCAAGTCCCCTAGGAACTGAAGATGCTGTGTACACAGACCTGTTAAGATAAAGCAAGACCTAATCAAACTTCACAGACACCAGCGATGCATTTCCAGCAAGGATCACTCATTTGACTCAAGGAATACCCACTCACACTTGGATTTAATTGAGGGCAGCACTCAGATGAGAGCTGACAACACCAGCGGCTCCACAAGGCCTGCAGCAAAATGGCAAAACCCAAATGTTTGCTAAAAATAATAGAAGCTTCTGGTCCCACGATGTGGGGTCTTTTCTCTCAATCCACCAGTGCACAACATCCCAAGTTGATATTAATCAAGAGGCACAAAGCCTTTGAATAGACAAGAAAAGGCTCCCTATGTCTGTGCCAGTCAATCAGCGCTCGGGAGGCTACAATCCCATTACTTTTGTTTTACACAAAACAGTAGTTTAGTGTTTTTTCATGTTTATTTGAGAATGAGAATTAATAGATTGATACAAAACCAAGCAGCTTCAGTGATATTTCTTGCAGCTTAATAAGAAAAGCCTATGCTAAGACCAAGACACTGCCAAACCATCAGTGATAACCTGAGAGTAACCTTCCCAAGCCCTCCCATCATCAAGGCATGAATTCCTCATTAAGGACACCTTCCTTCTCCCTGTTGTACTGCAAAATAATCCTAGAGGCAACAAAAATCACTTTATTGCTCTATATCCAGCCAATTTACTCCAAGAAAACCCAACGAAAATTTAAGGGCAAACAATGTATTTCCCAGTTAATTTACCAAGATACTGCGGTTAATCCTGTTGCAGATAAATAAAAAAAGATTTCTCACCGAGAACAAGGCACTAATCCTCCAGGGGAGCTAAGGTGGTGGGGAGATTTGTACTCCTTGGGCAGAATTCCTGCAGGAATAGCTCCGTAATGCTGGGACCTAGATGGATGTGAAGGAACTTCTGTATAGAGCTGCCAAATCTCTGAAACCAGATGCAGCCCCCAGAAGACAGCTACGTTTTCCAGAAAATCAATCAGAAGACACAGTTAATTCCAACTCCCTCAGAAGACTCAAACCCCAGCTGAACCCTGTTACAAAGACTACACCACACAAGTTTCATAGGAAGCCTCCTTCACCTGCAAAGCAGGACCTGGCATGTAACCCATGGAGTCTAATCTGTTCGACCTTCTGTTGGCCTCTTCTTGTTCCCCGATGTTGAAAGTGATTGATGACGTTCACATTGGAGCGAGAGCTCTGGACACCCAGCAGTTCTGAACACACATCCCACCTAATGCAAACTCCGGGGTGCACCCAACAAAGCCACCCCAGCTGCTGCCCGAATGCCATGGAGCTCATCCCTCAGCACAGTAACCATGCCATGTGACGGAACCAGCCTCAACAACCAGAAACCACGCACAACTACACCCATAACTAGCACAGCTCAGGCTTATAAACCCCTCCTTACAACACACTTAGTTTAATTTTCTATGGAGCCAAGCATTTACTGCTCTTCAAAGGCCCTGTGAGCGCTCCAGTCTGCTTCGCTTCTAGTTTTAGTGAACAAAAGCATCATACGGTGTTCGCAAAGGCACACGTTATGCCAGCAAATATTAGTAATTCTGTGCATTTATTTTTCATCAAAAATAACGTATGTACACTTCGATGAAAATGAGAGGGCAATCCAGGATCCTGGCAATGCCGTTTATTTTAGCTATAAAAGTGCAGGTTTTGGCAATAAAACTGGGTACCCATTGAAAAGCAGTTTAGACACTTGCAGCCGTGTCCAAATACGATATTCGGGTCCCAAATACTCACACTTGCTCATTCCAAAAGACAGGATTCATCTGTAAAATTCAAGACCTAGGCTGGCCTCAGACTGGGTGTGTAACTGGTTTGGGATTTTCTGCCTCCCAGTGCTGCCCAGTTCCATCGGCAAATACTAATTTTCCTTTTCTGCCACTCCATTTGCCAGAATTCTTTAATCGAAGAGATTTAAGAACCTTAAAAAGCACTGTAAATGGATGCCAGAGCCAGCTGACAGCAAAATGCAGTATGAAAGGCAAGACTTTCTCCTCTACCCAAGTTACTCAAACGCTGCTCTGCAGACAAAAACCCCTCTGAAATGTGAACGCTCCCCTTCCCAGCAGCCTTCACCTGTTCCACCAGCTGGGAGGGCTGTGTGCACCCATTCATCACAGCTTCCATTCTCTCTCTATCCTGCAACTCCAAGCAAAAGCAGGCTTTTCCAGGAGGAGGGTGAGAAAGAAACCGAGACACATGAGCTTTGTAAGTAACAAAAAATCCAAATTGATTGAGCCTCTTACCAGTGACCCCCACCTTCAGCACAGAAACCTCTTGCACACGGGACTAAGAGTAGCAACTTTCTGTCCTTCAAGCACAGAAAATAAGCCAAGGCATTTGTGGGAAATCCTCTCCTGAGACAGCTAGAGATGAAACTGCAGTCTGGTTTTAAGGAAAATAGTTACCACAAAGCAGCAGAACTTCCTTTTTCCATTGTTGCAGCTTTATGGGCGAGAAGGGAGTGAGACAGTCGGCGAGGACACCGCTCATTGAGGATAATGTTTTCCAAGAACCCACATCAGGTGCCATTCCCTCACTGACTTTAGTGGTAATGACCATTTTGGCTCTCCTTCACAGAAAAGCAGCCCCAGCCACAACCAGGCAATGCACCCAACCCAGAAAATCCACCACAAAAAGCCCTTCCGTACACCTCATGGGTTTTTGGAAGTGCCAGCTCCAGTAGGAGACACAGCAAGTCTCCACTGCAGGGGAGAACACCCACGAGCTGGCAAGAAACAGGGGTTGTGATTAAGTTCTCAGGAAAAATTACTTGGATACACTAAGCCAGCTTGTCACATACACTGACCACATCATACATGGTCTCTGTGGAAACCTAAAGCCATGAATTGTGAAATTATATATACATACACAGCATCTTACATCTGTATCCATCCTCTGTCCTGTTAGAGAAGATGAGAGTTGTGAGGAGTACGTGGAAGTGTTTAGCAGCATACGGCTCCACCGCCCGGGAAAGAAAGAGAGGTGAGAGATGGATGAGAGACACTTGACTTTCTACAAAAGAACATGAACAGAACGCTGGGAAAAAAGGAGAGAAAGAAATCAAAGCATCTTCATGTACTCCAGTCTAAGAATAACAGAAAGCACATCTTGCACTTCTGCGGACAAGACTGATCAGTTTGCGGGGAGGTAGGAGGAAGAAAGTACAAAGTTCTCCAAAATCCATTTGCATCTAACAGCTCTCTGAACAATTCACAAGTGCAACTGCAGAACAAGCACCTTCTTTGACACTCAGCCTGGAAGATAAAACCTAGTGAGGGGTCTTTCTGAGCCAGCCCCAGGCCACCACAGCCAAGTGACAGCTCGGAGCCAACAGACTGCACATTGTTACAGTTCAATCCTGCTCTTTAGTAGCTTTATGGTTTTCTTTCACAGCTATATTTCAAGCTTTTGAGATTTCTGCCTGCTCCCAAGATAGCAAATTCAAAGATAGCCATGTTGCAGCACTGTATTTTGTAATCCAAACCACAATGGTTTTCTTCCACCAAGCTGCAGGGCTCAGGTGATTCACCAAATGCCTGAGAAAATGAAGAAGTCCCTTTAGGCACTTCTGGCAAGAGGCAGGTAAGTGGGAAGGCAGCCCATGAGCTCAGAAATTCAGTACTCTCAGCTCCCCCTGGAGACAGGCAGACTGTGACAATCCCCCAGCAGAACTCCCCGTGCAGACACAGCTCACAGAGCTCTTGCAAGTGTTCAGAGGCAGCACAGAGCACAGCTCGTGGTTTCTGCAGGGCCTCTCAAATGCCTCCTTCACACAACTTTAAGACCTAATGTAGAGCTTGGTATTTTTAGGTACCACTTCCATCCCAGCAGACACCCAATATATCACATGAGGGCACTTTCCTAGGCAGGGACAGAAGAGGGAAAAAAACCCCAGAAAAAGCTCTTTGCAGAATTCACATTAAACACACAAACTTGTTTTCAGCCTCTCTGTCTCTGCCATTGTCCCCCTGTCTGTTAGAAAAGCTCCAATGCTGCAGCCCTGGGGAAAGCACTCAGCGCTGTCTGCACACCAGAGCTAACAGCCCCAGGCTGCCTCAGTCACCTCCTCTTGATAAGGGCTGGTTATCAGCACTGCTGTGAATTAACAGCACTGGTGCACTCAGAAGCCAGAGGCTGAGTGATGCAGGCACACAAGAAAGGGGAGCGAGGACAGGGCAAAAAGCTCCATCACCCTCCTATAGCCCAGACCTGATTAAACCCCGGAAAGGTAATGGAATCCAGTCTCCAGGACCATACACCACCAGATCCTTTGGCTGCAGGTACCCTCAAAGTCTGCGTCAGTGCATGCTGCGATCAGGATTTTAGTGATGTGGATGCAGAAATAGAAAGAAACCACTTTGATAGGAGAAAGTGTATTTTCTCTTGGAGTTTTTCCCCACCAAAGAGTGAATCCCATGAGTGCAGCCGGGCCCCACGGCCAACACAGACGCTGCTGTGCTCAGAGCGAGGCACAAAGGAAAGGCAACAGGATTTTGGGATGCACACATAGACATAATTTCAGATTATCAATTGCAAAGAGAGTAGCAGGGGACAACGAAGACCAAGCACTTGGAGAGATTTGTCAGAAAAGGAGCAGGTACAGGCCACGCACAGAGCAGTCGGTAGCTCATGGAGAGGACAGAGTGAGATGACGATGCTAGGGATGACGTCAATGATGATGCTACAAGCCCTGTCACAGCCATCCACCAAGCACACATCGGGTAAACAACCCCACTGTGCTCCCACAGGTAGGAACGGCTCAGTGCCGTGAATGCTCCAGCAGGTCCAGACCCATGCAAAGCCCCCTGCACCACCCTGAGAGGCAGAGGAGCAGCAGTGGTTGCACAGTATCAGCACACCATCCCAAGACTTCTCCCCTTCTCCACGTATAGATTTTTCCAGGAATCAAACTCATTTTAGAACTTCTCAGGCAAAGGTCAGACTCTGTTTGGTGCCAAACCTGCCCACACTCGGCCAGCTTTGCTGAGCCTGTGTCCCTGTGAGAGATGGTTGTAGCTGAACAAGGCACAAAAGCTCCAGCACACAAGCACTGCATTCAGTGAGAGGCGGCATCAGACTCTGGCGCTGACGATCGGTGCCAACTGACTCTTTCACGCTGCCACACACACGTTGACTGGGCTCGCCGAGATGCCTCTGTGCAAAGGAGATAACAAGGCCTAGGATCTTGACCCTCTCTTTTTTTCAGGTGATGACAGAATCGTGAATGGTTTGGGTTAAAAGGACCTTAAAGCCCATCCAGTGCCGCCATCTGCCATGGGCAGGGACACCTCCCACTGGATCAGGGGGCTCCAAGCCCCATCCAACCTGGCCTGGAACACCTCCAGGGATGGGGCAGCCACCACTGCTCTGGGCACCCTGGGCCAGGGCCTCCCCACCCTCACAGCAAAACATTTCTGCCTAAGATCTCATCTCAATCTCCTCTCATTCAGCTCAAAACCATTCCCAGCCAAGGAAGAGCAGTGCCTCTCCATTCCCTACAGTGCTGTAAACCTGGAATTCAGCCCACGCTCTCAAGCCGTGACCTCAAGCAAGACTTTGCACACGTGCAAAAGAGCAACCTAAAACTGCGGCTTTTACAACACTGCTCAAGGGAAGAACTTACAAGGTAGGAGAGATGATATATATGCTATCAGTCACTGAAAGAAGAGAAAGCTCAGCTGAAGAAATTTGTGGGGAAAGCAGAGCCCTGACACATAATAGCAGAGCAGAACCAGGGTGACTCAGCAGCACGAGGGGTTTTTATGTGGAACTCCTATGCAGAGGTTGTGCCAGAAGCTCCATCTCATAAGAGTATGATCAGGGGACAAGGAGATGTGTCCCACTATGACAGTAATTTCAGAAAGATGGGGCTTTTCTGTTTGTTTTTTTTAAATAACTAACACTTCTGCACTACTCTCTGCAGAGGCAGCAGCCTGGCGACCTTCATTTTTGCAGTATCATTATCACAGCCTAATTTGTCATAGCTTGCCAAAGCAAGTTTTGTCCAATATCATCCCCTATGCTAAAAATGTTGTCTGACAGGTAGAAGGTTTTTTGCTTCTGCCAAATGCTATTTATTTGGGGGGACTGAAACATAAAGTAACCATGCACAGGGGCAGTGACAAATTATTATGGGACAAGAGGCTGATAGATCTCAAGAAGCAAGCTACATTCGCAAAATACAGTCTAATATACTGAATGTACAAGTTATTGATGGCATATACACAATCCTGACGCTTTTCCCCAGAACCAAGAGGAAAGAAAGCCCTTTTTAACCAAGTGATATGGAAAATATTACACACAAAACTTGAACCTTGAGTATTTGCTAAAATATATCTAACAAAAAAAAAAAACCAACCAACAATGCAGCAGTCAAAGATGCTGGAAAAATGACTTTCAAGGAAAGTGCATCACAAACTCTTTCGAAGGGTTAATTGTCCTACACAATGACAGCCTGTATAGCTTATGTATACACTGGATATAGATCAGACAGCAAAGCGTGGTTAGGTGTGTCTAGGTAAATTGGTATTCAAACCCCAGTGCTTCAAACCATTCCATTCCAACAAAGGTGCTAATTTCAGGTAGTCAGCATCGGATAAATCACCTTTACTGCCTTGCCCTTACTCTTGTATTACCACATCCTACTGAACACTGGCACAACGAGGCATTTGCCTCTAAGCCAGGTGATCACCAGGCTCAGCTCATGCCCCTCCTGAATCAAGTCCGTACCTTCTTTTGAACCAGTGGTGACGGCAGCTGCAGCGGTCCCCGATGCCCGTCCCACCAGGCTGGAGTGCTTCCCAGCCCTGCCGGGGATTTTAAGTCCACTTGGCTTCAGCATGTTTGCTGTCTTGGGTATCTCAGGCTCCTATTGCCAGTGCCTCAAAGAGCTGGCCTGGTATCACCGTTCAGAGTTCTCGATGATGGACCTCTTCCTCCATCGTCACAGACCTGGAAGAGAAGAGCATAAAGAAATTAGATAAGGATTGCATAGGACAGCACCAAACAGGCTCTTAGAAAGCAGTGCCCAAACAAGAATTTGACTTCAGTTTGGGATTTGAGTGACTAAAATTGTTGACTGGTTTTACATCCTAAAGTCTCAGTTCATGTGTCAGCCAAAACTCCACTCTGTTTGGAGAAAGCACTACAAAAGTCCCTGCCAAACACACACTAATGACCCTCAGCACAAGACCCTTGCCGCATGGTCCCATTTCCACCAGACTTCATGGCAGCCTCTCGAAATTCACAGGAGTTGTCATTCAAGATGGGGCTTTTTGGATCCCTTCATTCAGAATAAATCCAAAACCTTGTTACAGAAAAAGGGCATCTGAACCTATGGATTTTCAGTAACACTGGAAGACTTTCCAAAATCTCAGTATGACTCTACCAGCCACTCGTTAGTGAAGTCACATAATCCTTCCCTTTGCTATTCCCAGTGGGCAATAAAACCTTCAAATTCCTCGCAAGCCTTTTGCACTAACAAGCACACAACTCTTCA
Source organism: Neomorphus geoffroyi (assembly GCA_033558235.1). Lineage (NCBI taxonomy): Eukaryota > Metazoa > Chordata > Aves > Cuculiformes > Neomorphidae > Neomorphus > Neomorphus geoffroyi. Next base: position 10,411,446 of record JAUMJM010000018.1, read on the forward strand.
CACAAAAAAAAGTTCGATGAGAAGAAAAATAAAGGAAATTACTAAATTGCTTTACAAAAATAGAAACCCAATCCCAATGGATAAAGAAAACCAATCAAAAAAAAAAAAAAATCGAGACTATCAGCTAGAAGGAAGCTAAGGCTGGCCGAGCAGGGTGGGATATGGAGGCAAGAAGGTAGGAGCAGATCGAGCAAGGGACAATGCTGACGTAACGGCAAAGGGAATTGTAAGGAGAGCCAACCAAGGAGCAGCCAGAAGCATAGGGACATCCAGATCTGCCTCCCAGGCCAAGGATGGAGGCAGCCTACTGCAGGCACACTCCAGAGAATTAGTGTAGCAAAGATTTACAGAGGCTGCGAGGGGGGAATTGCAATAGCAGGGACGGGAAGTGATTAAGGCATGAGTAAGGGTTTCAACGCAGGCTGGGTCAGAGCGAGAGGAGGGCTGGCAGGGCTCCAGGGAAAGCTGCAAGCAGACACCGAGGAGGAAAAACCGCAAGGAGAATTCCAAAACTGTATTCCTGAGGGCTCACAAATACCTGAGACACCACAGAGTGTTTCAGCAATAGGAGTCAGTCATCCCACACTGGCTTTGGGAGACAAAGAAAGGAGGGATCAGCAGAAACAGCCTGGAGAGGGAGCCTGAGTGAAAACCCGAGAGATCAAGCCCAGTCTCTTCTTCACAGACCCTACAAAGAGTGTTCAAAATCTGAGGTGGCTTCAGACACCTGCCAGCAGCACCAACCAGGGAGCATTTAGCTTACACAGAAGTCAGGGCTGAGAAGGGGGAGGCTCAGATCACATCACTAGGAACAACTGACAAGAGTAAGCAGTTCTTGTTAAGGAAGAGAGAAAACAGCCTTCCCGACACACAGACAGCAAGGCCCAGAGGCTATCTCAGAGCTGGACAGGACACTGCAGATCCCAGCTCTATTTAGCATAAAACAGGGAGACGAGTCACAGAATCTGGAGGTGAGAAATGTCGATCAGCCTGGTTCCCCCTCTCTGTCACGCCATTAGACAAGTCCTTCCCACCCACTCCATCTCAGATGACACATTTTGCCCAGGGCTAGCTTTGATTTTACAGAGCAACTTGACTTCTGCTGGCAGGTGATGTGCTCATCTCCACCATCTTCATCCTGAAGATTTGCTGCCTTCAATGTTCACCCTTAACCCCTGGATTTACCCCTCTCATTGCCTGGTCCCATCTTTTGGTTACAAGGTTTGATACTGGATGCTGGTCCTTCCAGGTAAAACCTGATGGCTGGTTGAATCCACAGCCAGGCATGTGGATGGGGGAAAGATAAGAGTAGTAGAGAAGCATTTACGCAGGAAAGTTGCCAGAAGAATAAAAGCATTTACAGTTTGTCAGGCCTCTGTTACAGGGAGTCGCTAGATTCTCAACTTTGCAGCCAGAACCACACAAGCTTCATGGTGAATTTAGTCTATTACTCTACTTTGCTGCTCATCTGCGATGAAACAGGGAACTTCACTCTCCCTCCAGTACTCGCTGTCCCTGAAGCTCAGCTTGCCACACCAGTCACAGGATGTTGTGATATTCTGTTTCTTCTCAGGATGGCTGGATTTTATTTTCGTGCAGGGGGAGAGAAATCAGAGGAAGTGCATCCCCACTGCCTAAAGATTTCTGCCAGAACCATTTATGCAAACACATTCTCTCTTAACATACTAACACTGAAAAACAAACGAACTCCACAGGGTGCTAATTAAACTGCCCTCTGGACAGATAGCTTCTTTTATCCAGAAATACAGTCAACCTGCATCACACCCAGATCCCCGTTGTGTGCCCAGAAATGTGATAGGGGGTAACTCACATACCCAAAACTCATTCGCATCTCCAAGAGCTTCGCAATGATTAAAGCCAGGCAGCAGGGATGGGCGCCTTAGCTCTTACCCACACATCCTTTATCCAGCAGGGAAATGAGGATGAACCTGAGAAAATTTTACTCGTTACAAATACATCAATAAAAATAAACATCTGGGATATTTTTAAAGAACTCTACACCTGCTGCCAGGGACAGACCCTCCTTTTCCATCATTAATTTCTCCCCTACTTCACATGAAAATCCATGAGCATATTTTGAGGAAGCTCCAAATGCTGAGGATGGAGTTCTTCTGAATTACACCACCAGGTCACCTTCACCACTCAGAGCATTGCTGCCCTGAGCCAGCCAAGTCCTATGTTATTGTCCAACTGAACGATGCAGTTTCTGTGCTGCAGAAACATCCCTGGCGTGGGACACGGGCCAGTATCTCCACAGGGCACTGCCCTGCTCCATTAGCAATAACAACTTGTGCTGAGCTCCCGTACCGTACCCTTGGCACCTCAACAGGCTCTTTTAACAGAGCCCTTCTGAAAAATCTGTTTCCAGCAGCAGATGCTGAAAACAGACAAATATGATGCCACACATGGCATAAGAAACACATGGCCATTTTCTCTTCCCTGCTTTCTCTATTACCTGCACAAGCTGCAAGATCTGCCTTCCCATAAAACCTCATGGAAATGGGACTTTCTCCAGACACGCTGCAACAAAACTCCATCTGCCCCTGTGGATACTCTGGGGCCATCAGCTCTGCTTCTGTTGTTTTTCTTTCTTTTCCAGGATGACGCAGATTACAAGGATTTTCTAGATTTCCGCTAGATTCTTCCTGCAATCTTTCCATACTGAGATGAATGGTTTTGTCTGTTCCCACAACCAAGAAAGCATCCCAGGAATGCACAATGTTAAAGCCTGCTTCAAAATGACCAAAACATTCTGTTCTCCATCTCCTCTAATGGGAAGAGGACAGCTGGATCTGAGTCACCTGGGCTCGGATTCAAAAAGGGGAACAGTTCTCTACCAAGTGCAGATGTACCTTTCACCAGGACCAGCATCTCTGGATACCTAAGTACCAACAGCACCTGTCAGGCATCAGAAGAGCACACGCTAAAACCAGGAAAACAATTGGAGGGGCTTAGACTTCAATTATTTCTCAAATGTGGTAGAGGAATAACACAAAATAAGGGTCTGAAGAAAAAGCCTTTGTCAGTTTTGGCAATGTCTAATGGCTTATCGACAAGCTCCTCTGCTTCAAAGAATCATAGAATGGTTTGGGTTGGAAGGGACCTCAAAGCCCACCCAGTTCCACCCCCTGCCATGGGCAGGGACCCCTCCCACTGGATCAGGGGGCTCCAAGCCCCATCCAACCTGGCCTGGAACACCTCCAGGGATGGGGCAGCCACCACTGCTCTGGGCACCCTGGGCCAGGGCCTCCCCACCCTCACAGCAAAACATTTCTCCCTAAGATCTCATCTCAATCTCCCCTCTTGCAGCTGAAAATTGTTCCCCCTCATCCTGTCCCTGCAATCCCTGATCCAGAGCCCCTCCCCAGCTTCCCTGGAGCCCCTTTCAGTACTGAAGCTGCTTTAGAGCAGAGCCTTCTCTTCTCCAGGCAGAACCCCAACTCTCTCAGCCTGTCCTGTATGGGAGGTGCTCCAGCCCTCGGATCATCTTTGTAGCCTCCTCTAGACTTGCTCTAACACATTCATGTCCTTCCTGTGTCAACAAGGCACAGGAGCACTTGCTTACCACACGGAATACCATCCCATTCAAGACGGTCACAACCAACAAACCAGACTCCAGATGCAACGCACTCCCCAGAAGAATTCCTTCCCGAGTATACATAAATCTAGGGATCTGTTCACCCTGACAGATCGAGTGAAACAACTGCAAGACACAGAACAGGTTTCCAGTCACCAGATTGACTTGGTCTGAATCCCACCCTGTGCCTGGTGCTTCCTTCTGGGTGGATCTCGATGTAAGAAGTGTTTACTCAATACAAAACCCAAGGCAAGGCAGGGGGATTTCATTGTGAACGCAGACCCAGATGGGATTTGGACTGGCTGTATCCGAACACTGCTGTAACAGTTGTGTGTACACAATATTTTGTGGGGAAATAACTAATTTCTTAAAGTTAAATACCTAGTCAAAAAAGCAAGTACCAAAATTTAACTTTCTAATTCTCTCAATTTGGAAATCGACATGCAAGGAACATGAAGCTCACAGTCAGTCATAAGCACGCCTTTTCAGGACAAGGGCCCATAAAAAGGAGTAAAGAACAGCATCGAGCTACCAAACTGAAGGAAATCAAGACTATGGGGTGGGGAAGATTAATGATAAACAAAGGCAATACAGAGAAGCCATAAAACACTTCTCAGTAAACACTCTTGACTCATGCAAATAATCAGTGACTTCAAAGATGATCATTTGGATACGAAAAGGTTTGCACAATAGATTCTGTGGTTTTACCTACTCCCATCTAAGATAATTTGTTGAGAAGCAATTGTTTGTGCCATTATGTAAAACACTAAGCCAGCTTTCCTTGCGTTCACACAACGGATGAGAAATGTCAGGGTTTGGGATGCAGCCTGATGGCAGCACATCTACAAGGAGCATTTCAGCCATTTTCAGGGCTATCATAAGAAGCTCCACAAAGACTTACATTAGTAATAAAGACACAGCTTGGAAAGACCAGGAATTTTGTCTGCAGCTGCTCCGGCAATGTAATAACAGCAGCTCCATATGGAGTAATGGAAAGTGCATTTTACACCTGCAAGGTAAATCCCCATCCTCTACACGGAAGAGAAACAATCCCACGTGCTGCCACACAACGTGCAGCTGGGGATGGTCCACCAGCACTTTGGCTTCAACATACCCTTCGCATCCACGTTCAGGAGAGTTAAACACAAAAGCAGGAACAATTTTCTACATGTTCTGGCTTTGTATTTCAGAGAGAACGCAGAGCCTTGAAGAGGTTTCTGGGTTTGACCCCCTGGCCTCTGTCATTGCAGAACCTGAGGGACTCTGGACAAGAGCAACCAACCTTCACACAGCCTGAGAACAACCCATGCTCCCCACAGCACCCACAACGGGCCGTTCCAGCAATGCAGTCTTGCATGCATCACATTCCCCAAACAGACTCCTCCAGCACCAGGTTCTGTAAATGCTGAAAACAATTCCTGCAGCCCAACATCGCCCTGAACACAAACTGCTAGGGAAGAACTTGATCCACTGACTGCCAGAGTAGCTCTTTGCTCGCTTCAACAACGAGCACACAGAATAAAGCTAAAAAGCTTTCAGTGCCTACTCTGGAATTCCTTTATTAGATCTTATACAAAACCTTTACTGGCCTAAAAAGATTACGTAAAGTTCTTTCATTTCTCATTTCTGAGTATTTGGTTGCATCCACTTCATATTTCCAAGCTTTTCTGCATCTTTCCCACTTCCGAGAAAATGAGATTTTTCAGGCAATAAAGCTCATTACTCTGGGATATGTTACTGCCCAAGTGGCCACATGCCAGAGGCAAGGACAGGTAAAGATCTCGTGGCCCAGGCTTACGACCCTGCCACAAAGGCCATGCTGCAAAGATGGGCTAAGGGGTTTAAGAACAGAATTTTGCCTTGAAACCAAAATCCGACAGTCAGACTCAAACCACTCCGCCTTCTGTGAAAGGGACAGGAAATGAATCCGATCAACACAGAGACGAGATCTGATAAAGCCAAAGGCAGCTTTGCTAATAGAGACATGGATTATGCTGAGAAGAAAGGGCAATTCCTTCTTTAATTCCTTAAGATATTCCATCTGATCCAAGGTAATCGTACCATCGCCTTCTCACTTTCCCCATTAGTTACTCCTTCTGACGAGCAATCACACACCCATTTCTGAAACACGTGGCAGATCAGGATTAAATCCTTTCACTTAATTGAAAGTATAGAGGAAAGAAGAGAGGCTCATTCTTAATTAAGGTCAGGTTCCTCTCCCAAGAAAGCCCTTCCTTCTCCCATAGAGGGGATGGAGGTAGAGTACTTCAGGGACAGAAAAAAGGAGTGTATTGCCTTCAGCTACACACAGGGAAATCCAGAGGATCCTGGGATCCTCTGCCAGTCAGCAGGTTTTTCTCTCCCTTACAGCTGATTCCTCGGCCATAAACCTGTGTTGTTACTATGCAGCCTCCCTTCCATGTCTGAAAGGTTGTTAAACTCTATAAAGGCCTGTGTTTACTCATCTTTCTCACTCAAGTTTCACCATAATTAGCACAGAATGCAAAGGGAAAGCCTAGAGGCTTTTTATTTTAAAACAAAGGTATTTAAGTTAGTTCTTACCACTACCATGGACTGATCACCTGTGATTTAGCTACAAAACAATGGTTATTAAAGGAGGAATGAGCATCACACATCCCACTGCACTCTTAACTAAAAACCACAATACAAAACCTGAGGCAAAGTTGGGGAACAAAGCCCAAAGGGCATTCAAGGAAGTCATCATACACAAACTGGGGAGTAATTACAGGCTTGCTGATGAGCTCAGGCTCCCCGTGCTGGAAAAGCGCCGACTGGCAGCAGTAAATAGCAAGCATTCTGCACTAATTGCAGCCCAAAACTACCTCTAGTTTGCGGGAAAAATCCTAGGGATGGTCTTGGATCTACATGAGTTTCTCCTCCTTGGGAGCAGGGAACAGTGTCCCTGTGAGAATTCATAGGGCCACAACACCACAACTCATGTGGGAAGCAAACAATCTACCAGGAGATTGCAGAACTGCTGTCCTCCAGGTCAGTTCAAACTTGATCCAATAGTTACTCAATTCCACAGAAAGGTTGCTCTGCAGGTCAAGGGGCCTTGACAACATCCAAGTTGAAATTGGGTTGTCATGGAACTGTAACTAGAAAAGAAACATGAGGAGAGCAGGCCGAGTGCAGGGTAGACAACGGTACACGATAAACAGATTCCATTATAATGGCCTGGTACTTTGTTATTGGAGAAACAATTTTTTTAATTAAAACCGAGTTATACAATAACTCAGCCATGCTGTGCACCCTGTGCAGAGCTGCAGAAGGATCTGAACTTTTGGAATTTCCTGGCTTCTGCCAGCTTGATTTAGTGCAGCGTTAAAGTTCACCCTGGCACTTCATCTGTTATTCAGTGGAGCTCAGGTTAACACACGTATTTTGATTTGTGCACTTCTGTAACCTAACCTCTGCCCTGGACTTTGATTACAAAACAAAAACAGGACTCAGGTCTCCCCTGCCCTGATTTTTCCCCCTTTTTACAACCCACACCTGCAATGAAGACTTCTCTTCAGGCCAGCCCTGTTTTATAGGCAGTAACTGAAAGGCTGGAGCAACAATGAGCTGAAAATAAGCAACAACTGGTCTTGTTGGTTTCTTCTCTTTCTCTTTGCACATTAAAGTTTTCGAAATTCAAAATTCTGTTTTCATTTTCAGTGCAGTGTTATGACAGCCTGCCTGACAGCAATGCAATTGTACAAGTTTAAACTTGCAGATCATTCGGTTAAAAGATAGCAAAGAAAACAGGAGTGGAATGCAGCATGTTCCTGGCATAACAGAAAATACCTTGGGACATGCTGGGCTCACCACTGAAGCTCCCACTGTGCCTCACTAACACCACCCAATAGCTACACTCACACTCCCAAACGCAGTGGGAAAAGAGTCCACGTTAATGCAATCACACATTTAATGCAATTTGGTACAAGAGCAAAGCCAGACCATTGGCCCTGTGGGTGCCAGTCTGACAGAGCCCTGCTCAGAAAAGCCTCACTGCAAACAATGTCACATTATGGAAAAAACTGACCCAGCCCCTCTGCAAGCTGCTGACACTTCAGGCAGGGATGCAGGATAGGAAGGGACCAGTCTTTCGTTTAGTTATAAATCCACCTTACAAGGTTTTCCACTCCCACAGTTCTGCGGCGTTTGTTAAAGCCTCTGCTGGTTAGGAACCCCTCCACCAGTTGCCAGTCCAGATTTATCCAAGCCTGCCTTCTGTCCATGGACCTACTCCGCCCTTTGCACAACTCTGACAACTCTTCCACTGTGTCCAAACCCAATGAGACAGATTTGCCCTTTCGCCAGCTTCACCATGTCATTTTGAACAAGCAAAGCTCTCCTTTGCGGGGTCCTGAGATACAAGGCTCGCTATTTACTGGTTCATCTTAGAGATCTTCGTATCTCTGGAGATAAGAGTGATGCTGGCAGGGTGAACCCAGCCTGCACGCTGGTAGGTAGGACAGATGGATCAACCCACCACACTCCTGGTACAACACAGCACTACATGGAACTTTACAGAGCCACCACGTGTCCCCAGTTGCTCCTTCACTTACAAAAACAGGTTGCTTTTACACTGCAAATGCATTTAATCTGTCCTCTAATGCAGGCAAGACCACAATCATGACTTTGTACGGAGATCAAGATACAATCTCATGTAGCCAAACAAGTACAGAGCAGTTACACGCACAGTGCTTACATGACATCTCTAACAAAGATGAGTCCCATTTCAACCAAAAAGGAAGAGCAAAAACCAAACTACCACTTCGAACAAGGACAATCAATGTTTCCTGCACCATAAGGCAAAGTTTATCATACTGTTCCATGAAACTGAACCGTACTATCGCCCAAGAACACCCATTCAACGTTGACATTTCCATGTCAGCATGCTGGAAGCATTCCCACACCTTCCAACGCTCCAGTCAACATGCTTTGGAGGGATTCAGAAACGGAGGGAAAAAGTTCTTGCAGATGCTTCGGAGACATCAAGATGAAGCTTGCAGGAGGTATTGCTATTGCCAGCATAATTTGCTAGAAACATATATAAATATACATTTATACATAAATCTTTCCCATGGAAGAGATTTAGCAAGTTCAAAGGCCTACTTCACAGCTCCCAGTAAAAGCCTACATAAACAGACAGGTAAAAGATAAACTGGGCAAAGCAAAACAGGTTCCTCTGCCTCAGTAGCGTATTCCACATAAGCCTGCCTTTTTGTGCCATACTGCCCATCATTAAATCCCCATTAGGAATGGCTGGTGCGTCAGTCATCAGCTAGAACATCCCAAACTTACCAGCTGGTAACCAGCAGTCACAGAATCACAGAATAGTTTGGGTTGGAAGGGACCTTAAAGCCCATCCAGTTCCACTTTCCACTACCTCTTATTCAAGGTTGCAGACTGACCTACTCCAGTTTGTGTAGTAAGGATCTTGGTTATAAAACAAATAGCTATACACTAAATATAGCTGCAGAGCGGGCTTTAATCACCTTCCTTCACTAGGAAGGCTAAGAGCCACTGAGGTAGTACAGCACACAATATGTGACAGTGAATAGGAGACTAAAAAGCCCATTAAACACAACCCCTGACCTAAGTGTCCCCCCACATCTACCAGGAGAGGCCTCTATCTAGGGAGGTTTGTTCCCCAGCCAGCGCATCCCGGGGACACGCTTGCAGGTCATGAATGGGAGTATTTGCAAGAGATGGGAAAGTGCTGTTTGTTGCACCAGCCAGCTGATTTTTGCGCCTGTCAGGGTTACTGAAAAGTTTCCAGCACTAATTGGCAGACACAAGTTTTCAGAGCATGATGCAAGGGATAAAGGGGGGAGGAACATGCCAAAGGAAGAAAAAGAACAGACCAGAGTAAGCCGTTGTTAGGGACTGCACCAGAAGTTGGTGCCTTGGTTTGGAAGCCCCCCCAGAGGATGTGCTGCACAAGTTCACACTGCAGAAGAAGTTGTGTTGGTTTTATCAAAACACCTTTGTCCTTGTCCTTTGCCCAGTAACAAGCAGAGACACAAAGTGACAATGACAACAAATAAAAACAAAAGGGAAGACAGAGAAGGGAAGTTCTATCTACTAAACCATGTCCCAAAGCGCCACATCCACCTGGTTTTTGAACTCCTCCAGGAATGAGGACTCCACCATTGCCCTGGGCAGCCTCTGCCAGGGCTTCATCATTCTTTCAGTAAAGAATTTTTTGCAAATATCCAATCTGAACCTCCCAGATGCAACTTGAGACCGTTTCCTCTCATCCTGTCACTGTCACTTGGGAAAAAGAGACCAACACCCACCTCACCACAACCTCCTTTCCAGGAGCAGCAGAGAGCCATGAGGTCTCCCCCCAGCCTCCTCTTCTCTTGGTTAAACAATCCCAGTTCCTTCAGCTGCTCCCCAGAACCCCCCTCTTCTCCAGCCCCTTCCCCAGCTCCTTTCCCTTCTCTGGACGCGCTCCAGCCCCTCAAGATCTTTCTTGTACTGAGGGACCCAAAGGGGAACACAGGTTCACTCATTTAGAAGGAGATAACAAAAACAATGCCACTGCATGGGAAGGACTTCCAAAAAATCTGATGAAGAAATATTGTGGATTAGAGTTTTTTTAAAATGTGGTTTCTTTGGGTGTTTTGGTTGGGGTTTTTTTTCAGGAAAAGGTTTAAGGTGCCAGACTCAGAGTCACATGCAATGAAGTAATTTTTCCACTGGTAGCTACAGCAAGAGGTACTGCACAATGATATAAGAGCAAGAAATTAAATCCAGCTATGAGAAAAGTGGATTTGATTTGTCCTGTTCAGCATCACAGTCCAACAAAGTACAAAAGACAAACACTGCACACAGGGCCCGCCCAGAAGAGCAGGGAGAAAGCTCCGAGAGCTCAGTGGTACTGCAGAAAAAGACTGTACATAGATGCAATGACAGACTTTGTATTTCTCTGCCAGCGTGAGCCACAGAGACAAAAGCTGTCATGCACGATGGACGCATGGAGACAGCAGAATTAAGAGTAGGACTCGGGAAGACCAAGTCCAATTCCTTTCTCTAATCTGGACTTCTTAGTGACCTTGGGCAGTTTGGCTTCTTTATTCAGCAGATTACCCAACTGGTTGTTTCAGAAAATTGACCAGTAAAACAAAGCCCCAGTCTTGCTGGGTCCAACATCACCAGTACTAGCAGCCAGGGTGCTCTCCCAGGAAAACAAAGACCTGAAACTGTACTGTAAATATCACAAAAACAGTGATAAAAGAACAACAGCCAGAGATTTTGGCTAACTCAGCAACAGAGCAGCAGAAAACACACTCTCTTGGCCCATGTGAGCAGCTTCCTTGGTCATTCTTGTGCTCAGACCCTTGGGATATGGAAGGGAAAACAGGTCAGAAGATATTTATAAAAGGTATTTATGACAAAAATAAATGGATCTATAAATACCTATAGATACCTCCATAAGTAAGGGCGTACCCGTGTCTAACGTAGGTTAGTAACGAGCCAAGTTCAGGTCTAGCTACTTATAACTGGCCTTTCCCAGAGCTTTAGGAGGAGATAAACCTTGCCATGCATAGTATACATGCTGCAAAGTGGTACCAACACCATTTATTTGGGGATGAAACTGACTTTATATATTGCCTCGTCCTCATCAGAGCTATGACACCCCCTCCCCTCCAAAATTATTCATTTCCCCAAGCTACACGGATAGAGGAGGCATTTTGATAAATAAAACTGTCAACCTCAATCAGGAGGTGGAATTTGTGCCCTTATCCATTTTACCCACCCTGTAACACAAGGGAAGGACTGGCATCACACCCTTACGTAGCAGCATCCCTTGGACAATCCCTCACTGGGTTCTTCATAATTTCTTCTGCCAGAGCGAAAGCACAAGTGGGGAAAAAGAGGAAACGCGCCAGAAACTGCTACTTGCTGGAGTAAATTATGGCAGCCACCAAGGCAAGAGGGGGCAGGAAGCCAAGCAGGAGGGACGCACGCACCAACCTTTGGCCTCAGTAGAAAATCCAGTCCATGCTTAGGAGCATCTCCTGAAACACGCGAATTTCCCTTAATTGAAGGTAAACCCCGCACGAGCGCTCCTGAGCCAGTAGCTGGTTCCAGCACAGCTTCTCTCCACCGGGCCTGTAATGGCTGGTGCTGATGATTTAACTCCTGGCTTCTCTCAGAGCTCAGCCTTTGAAGTCTGGTGCTCTCGGACATTTCCGGCAGGCACCGTGACACCTTTTTGTGGGGATGCAGCTGTTTCACGTGCACTCTCTCCTTCCCAGCCCCAGCAGGCTCTAACGGCAGGCACGTAACTTCTTCAAATGTCAAATCTCAGATCTAAGTTTAAGAACAGGCTGCTGCACAGTGTTTAAAGCACCCCAGCGAGGACGGGGCAGGACTGACCCACGCTGGTTAAAGGGGCTCTCTGGGAGCACCACTCGGAAAAGCCTCTGCCTTGCCGCCTGCGAGGCAGCATCCAAGGCCAACACAGATCTCCAAGGCCAACCTGAATACACCTCTGTCCACACCCAGACGAACCCCTCACCTGCTCAGACAAACCCCCCCAGCCAACAGTAACGGGTGGGCTGGTGAAACCTGACATCCATTCCAGCAGCATGAGTTTCTGAGACAAGGTTTGCAGGCCTACGAGGCTGACGCTCAACAGAGCAGCAAACAGCAGTCGGTGCTGACACAGTGCTTTGTCTCCCAGCACTTCCCAAGCCAGCCTGCCTGGATATCCTGGAGAGAACACATGCCTCTGCCTCCATCCCTGCACGCTTCCCTGGAACACTTGCTGGTTCATATCCAGAGATGCACAGGGCAGGGACCTGCTCCATCAGTCCTGCTGGTCACAACCCAAGTATGTGAACACCAGCAGCCCAACCCAGCTGGCCCTTCCTCGGAGGCACATCTCCTTCCTACAGACAAAAACCCCATCACATCCTGCAGCACGGAGTGAATGTCAATATCTGGATTGCTACAGAACCAGAGGGGAGACAGAGCCCAGCGAGCAGTGCAGCTTCCCAGGGACAAGAGATCATTTTTCTCCCTTTTCAAAACCAGAATTCGCCTGGCACCGAGCTGACACCCACTCTTATCTCCATCTTCCCTGCTTCTCCAGCTGCTCCTGGGCAGAGCCCCGTGCTGTGACCTAGCGGGTGTGTTTGCCACTGAACCTGCACCCAGCTGGTGCTGAGGGTTAGGGTGGATACGTGGGTTGTGGGTGCACGGGTGGGTGCCCTGCAGCCCTGGGTGGGTGTATTGCTGGATGCCTGGGGGGGAGCCCTGCAGCCCCAAGTGGGTGCACAGGTTGGAGCTGCATCCTGGGTAGGTGCGTGGGTGCACAGGTGGGCGCTCACCAACCCCGGTGGGTGTGCAGATCAGGGCTGCATCCCTGGGTGGGTGTGTGGGCAGGAGCTGCATCCCTGGGTGGGTGCCTAGGTGGGTGCTGTGGGTCAGGGCTGCATTCCTGGGTGGGTGTGTGGGTGGATGCATGGATTGGGGCTGCATCCCTGGGTGGGTGCGTGGGAGGGTGGGTGTGCAGGCAGAGGCTGCAGACACGGGTGGATGGGTGCCGGGGTGAGTGTGTGCACTGGAGCTACACCCCTGGGTGGGTGTGTGTGCAGCTCAGGGCTGCAGCCCCAGTTGGGTGAGTGGGTGCCCACCACCCTGGGTGGGTGTGTGAGCAGGGGCTGCAGCCCCGGGTGGGTGGGTATGCAGGCAGGTGCATGGGTCAGGGCTGCATCCCTGGGTGGGTGGGTGCGTGCATGGGAGCCTGGGTGGGTGTGCGGGTCGGGGCTAGAGCCCCAGGTGTGTGGGTGGATTTACGGGCTAGGGCCGCATCACCGGGTGGGTGCATGGATGGATACCCTGGTGAGTGTGCGAGCTGGGGCTGCATCTCTGCGTGGGTGGGCGGAGGGGGGGGGGTGCCCATCACCCCTACAGGATGCCAGCAGCCCCTGCCCCGGCTCGCTCTCACCCAGGCGGATGCCCCAGCTCCTGCCCACCCTCTGGGGCTGCCGGGGCAGCGGGCAGCTCCTCGGCAGCCCCGTCCCCCCCTCCCCAAGCGCAGCCCGTGCCGAGGACGCTACCCTTCCTCCCCGAGCAAGGACAATGCACGGGCTCCATCCAACCACCCCCTCTTTGTTGCCGCTCCCCTTACCCTCTCGCATCCCGCCGGGAGCCTCCCTGCCGCCGCCGTGCCACTCCCTGAGCCGGGAAGGAGGGAGCTGGGCGGCGGCCGGGATGGCAGGAGGAGGAGGAGGACGAGGATGATGATGCTGGGGCGCTCCCGCCCACCCTCCTCCTCGCCGCGGTGCGGGCGGGCCCCGCGCGAACAAAGGGGCCGCCCCGCGCACAAATCCCTTTGGTTGCCAGGCCGCGGCGGCAGCGGAAGCGCCGCGGGAGGGTGGAAAAGACAGCAGCGGGGAGTCAGCCTCATCCCTTAAAAACGGAATAATCATGAAATGGTTTGAGTTGGAAGGGACCTCAACACTCATCCAGTTCCAACCACCCTGCCATGGGCAGGGACACCTTCCACTGGATCAGGGGGCTCCAAGCCCCATCCAACCTGGCCTGGAACACCTCCAGGGATGGGGCAGCCACCACTGCTCTGGGCAACCTGGGCCAGGGCCTCCCCACCCTCACAGCAAAACATTTCTCCCCAAGATCTTGTCTCAATCTCCCCTCTTGCAGCTCAAAACTGTTCCTGCTCATCCTGTCCCTGCACTCCCTGATCCAGAGTCCCTCCCCAGCTTTCCTGGAGCCCTTTCAGCACTGGGAGCTGCTCTAAGGTCTCCCCACAGCCTTCTCCTCTCCAGGCTGAACAACCCCAACTCTCTCAGCCTGGCCTCATAGCAGAGGTATCTCCAGCCTTCTCATCATCTCCATGGTCTCCTCTGGATCCACTCCAACACTTCCATATCCTTCTTATGTTGGGGATTCCAGGACTGGACACAAGACTCCATGTGGGGTCTCACAAGAGCGGAATAGAGGGAGGAAATTATGAAGTTCACCTTTTAGATTAGCTGAAGTGCGTCCTCCTTTACTCGCAGCTCTGGATCTGGGCTCTAGGAAGCAGGAGCTCTCCAAGCACGCTTGAATTTACAAGGTTGGTTGACAGGAAGAAGGTTAGCAGGAGGAGACAGTGCATCCTGCAAAAAAAGGGGAGAGCACTAATTACTAGGGATTTTCAGGGGATTGCAGCAAAGAGAAAACACCTGCAGCCTTGGGAACTCATTCATTCCAAGGCAGGAAGAGTGGGCTGAGCTGATAATCAGCACTTGTCCCTGCTGATGACTCCCAGAGTCTGGGCTGACGCTAGATGGTGCAGGGTCCTGCGAGTGCCTGTGCCCAGAGGTTGCATCTTTAATTCAGGAAAGCGCCTTGTGCAAGGGCCAAAGCTGTATCCAATGGGCTTTACCAGCTCCACAAACACCTCAGCTCACCCAACATGGAGCAATTTAGCACATCAGATGCTACGGTGGAAACCAAAGGCCATGCAGCAAAGGAAGAGGGTCTAACCCAGCAACGGTCCCAAAATTTAGTGCTGTGACTCTGCATGGGACCAGGAAAGCACAATGGAGATGCAAGCAGCAAAGCAGAGAAGAATGGAGCTGAGGTCAACTGAGCATCATCCAGAAGATATTTAACAGCCCTGGTCTCAGCAAGACAACCCAGCCCAGGAGGTAGCCACAAGCAGCCTCATTTTCCATCTTGCAGCCAGGAAGCCAAATTGAGGTGAAATCGAGTCCAAGTCAAAAATAGAACCTGAAGCACCTGACTCGGACGCCTCTGCTTCAACTATTAGTTCACTGCCTTTCCCTGGTATTTTCCCTACATCCAAGCAAAAGTCATTGCTTTGCAGTTCTGGATATGAGATTTTTAGTCTCCTTTCTAATCTGTAGTTGCCTAGGGAGACAGAATGTCACCAGAAGAGCTAGACAAGAAGGTACCCAGTGACTCAGGCTCTGGACTTCAGCTTCTCTGTCCAGCTTCACTCCTGGTTTGCCAGCTCTGCCAGTTCCCATCCTTACGTCTCAGTTTCTTTCCTTATCAAAATGGGAGCGATGATGTTGACCTCCCTTTGCAAGCTCCAGAAAGACTAACGAGAAGTATTACGTGCAGCCATGTATTTTGTAAGAAGGAGGAGGGTAAATTTGAAGCTGTTTTGCAAAAAAAAAAAAAAAAATCCTCTTTAACGTTTTCAGGTGCTTCAGTGTAGGATTTCAAATCAAGTATTGCTCAGGAGTTCAACCATGGCACTTTTGACCAAATGCACAGTTTAATGCTGTATTCTATATACACTGACTTGTTCTCATTAGAAAAACTTCCATATAAACGTTTCATTTTCAGCCCCACTTGTAGATTACAACAAAGGAGGTCAGCTCGCCTGGGGTTACACCGTGCCTGCCAACAGGCTGTGGTACATGCAGCTCAGTGCCATTTCGCGTCTTTGGTCTCAAGTTGTTGTAGGACGGGGGCCCAGGACTGACACGCTACATTGCAAGCTGGCACGGTTCTCACTGCTTCTCTCTTTCCATCTTGAATTTCAGACGCTTTTGTTTTCTTCTTTTGAACTCAGTTGTCCCAAGGACGCTGTGTGCAAATACTCATCTACTGTAATTACTAAATGTTATATTCCAGTAGTGAGTCAAGGCGTCCTGCGATCCGAGGCTGTCGTGCCAGGCACTGCTCCATGAAGAAGAGGCAGACCCGCAACACGGAGTCAGGTTTCCTTCGCACTCGCCCATTCTGCAATGCTAATGCAAAACCAAGAGGAGAATTGAGCCCACTGGCTTCAGTAAGACGAAGCTAGAAAAATTTTACAGCTCTTAAGTCATTTCCTTGAATCGTTTTGAACAAATCTGCCTCTCTGACTAAACTTTCTCAGGGGAATTTCCAGGGGAGAAGGAAAGATCATCTGGGGTCAGAGCTCTCGCAGTCATGTGGCTGAAGTACCCATAGACTTGAATTTGTGTCTTTGCCACCAAGTGCTCTCCCACAAAGCCATCCCTCAGGTTTTTTTATACCTGCTGTTCACAAACAAAGCCTCAGGATGAAAACAACTGTTGAAATCCCATCACTCCACAGAGTGGCCCAACTATTTCCAAAGAACCATTCGTTTATTCACAGGAGCTGCGTGCAGGCAAACAGCCCTGCACTGCTGATCCCAGATGCACAGGAGACACTCCTGTTTGAGCCTATGAATTTGTAAGGAGTTGTTCATTTTACACAGGTGAGCAGAGCCATGGCTTTCAATTAGAGCATTACATGGAGAAATGTGCTATGCAATCTCTGACATTTCTGGGCTATCACATTTGCCCGATAAACCCCTTGCTATATTCCGCCCTCCTATTTCACTGATGTGATATACATTTTGTTTTGAAAAGTGGCTGCTCACAGACAGTCAAAACTGTCTGCACTTGACTGAGCCATTATTCTGATTTGGTCAGTATTTGCATTAGCTGCTGGGATTGCTAAAAAGCTTCACAGCTGTTTGCTTTTAAATTATCCTGACAAATTGAAGCATTACACAGACAAAATAACGTAAAAACCAAGGGAATACTCCTGCATGCATCTAGGGAAGCAAAAAGAGCACACATTTTGTGGTTGGCTGTTATCTATAATGTTAATATATAAGATAGACTATCTAGAATAGAATAAGGACAGCAGATAAGAAATGGCCAAAGTGTTCAAGTATCTTTCCATTTTATTATATTGCACAAGATGAAGCCCCTTTTCACAAAGAGCCAGTAAGAGCCTTGATTTGTCCCATTCCGATAGGTCACACTTCCTAAAACCCTGATCCTGAAGCTGTTCCCCAAACACAGCTACTTTTGAAGGCTATGGAGAACAGATATGGGCCCCAGGAAGTGGTGACTTCAGGACCCCAGAAGTCAACAACAGCTTCCGTGTTGAATCCTTTCAGCCTTTTCCCTACCACACGCCTAGAAATCCTTGCCAAATACGTCCCTTTGTCCTGCCAAAGTACTGTGGGAACTGAGCGGTGGCAGAAACAACTATATTTTGAAAACATTGTGCAACTTCATTGCTGTCAACTTGCAGTTACATGGTTTCCATCATCTCAAAGACGCAGCCGCAACAAAAGCATAAGTTCTTACTCTTCATTCAAGCTGACTCTATAAATAGCCTGCTGCATTTGGTGGCAGAGCACAGAATTCCAGCACTGGTGGGAGAAACAAGATTAAAGCAGTGCTTTAACGACAACCTTGTTTTTCCTTTTGATTACAGAGCTTCTGAAAGAACTTCTTATCCTGAGGATCAGTCACTGCTCTAGGGCCATACCTATTCCAGGCCAAGACTGAAGTTCAGAAACTTGTAGTAAACAGCTTTTAAACTGTTAAGATCTTGCACAGTTGCAACAATTCAGCCAAGTGGTGCCATGTTTTCAGGCATTTCTTATCCAACCAAGAGCTGCTGCAAAGCCTCTAATATCCATGAGCTTCTGCTGTAACTCCTTAGGTGAAACAAACCTCTCATCTGAGTTCAGACATCTGTAGCTGAGCCAACTGTCTAGACGTCCTACATAATGAGTGAAAGGAACAGGCACTGGGGTGCAATTCCCCTCATAATATTGCAGACATCTAAAATGGATTAATTGCTCTCCAACAATGCCCACTTCCATCCATGAATTACAGGGGCAGTCAAGAATTAGGCCAAATGAGATGCTTAAAGTTAAGTGATACGAACTCCACCCAATCTTCCTTCCAGAAATGCTCAGCACAGCCGATGATGCTTATTTGGGTGCCTGTAGATGAGACGCGCGTTGGGTATGTTGTTTCTGAAGGCCTGACATTGTTCTTTTTCACTAAAAGAAATTAAACTGTTGGCCAGGATTCAACACGGGCAAGATTCGGTTCCAGGAGCCTTCAGAGGAATGCACGTGGCTTCCACAGTGTGACGGAAAGGGCTCTGAAAGAAGGCTTTCTAATAGGTTGAGTGCTGTGTGTTCCTTCCCACTTGTTAACATAAAAGAAAGTGTGGGTGGAAATACGTTGAAGGATCGTGGCAGTTCTCATTAATTATGAAGATCAAGAGGAACTCTTACTGCTTTTTTAGTGTATTTCCTATACTGAAATTAGTGCATTAACTATTACTTAAACTTCAACCATCAGTATAATTTAATCATTAGCACAGTCTGGTTCCTGTTGTTCTACATTTTTAAAGTAAACCTTGCTGTGGCAGCAATGACTGAGGAACGTGGCACAGCACTCCACATAAATGCAACACAATAGAATGGACCACACGGCATGATCAAAGAAAATGTAATTTTCATCACAAAGATTGTTCCCTATCCATGAGCCCAAAGATTTTGGGCCTCTGTTAATCATAGAATCATAGAACACCCTGAGCTGGAAGGGACCCAAAAGGATCATTGAGTCCAACTCCTGTCCCTGCACAGGACACCCCCAACATTCACACCTTGGGTCTGGGGGCACTGGCCAAATGATTCTGGAATATTGTCAGGCTTGGCTGACCTGCTGACCGGGCTTAAAACATCAAGGAAACAGCTCCCCACAGACTGAAAATGCATTTCCTTGTTGTACACAGGCAAGTACAGCAGAGAAACCCACTCACTCACATCCATACCTATGTATCACTGCAAAAGTTGTGGTATTTAAACAGACTATAAATGCTGACCAAAAATGTGACAAATGATCAGATTTCATTGGGTTGTTTTTGCAAGTGTGCTTATTTTAAGAGATTATTAATACTTTGTGACATCAAGGTCGTAAAACAAAGCCACGACCATATTGCAATCCCAGAGAAAATTGCCTTGCGAATGACATACTGCAGTGACCTTCAGGTCCCAACAGTCAGAGAGCTGAAGTCTGACAATTTCCATGCTTCTAACCTCCAGCTCATGTAGATTCCCCCCTCACAGGGCTGACAGGACTGAGCTGGGGAAGAGCAGCCAAGGAGATTTGTAGTGCAGGACTCTGCCCTGCAGTTGTTATCGTAGAAAATAAAGAGGATATTGGGCATTAAGCTCTGTAAACAGCACTTCAAACTTGCAAGGCAGTTTTACTCTCCCGGTCCCCACGTTGCAAAAGCCCCATCACTGTATTTAAAGATCAGTTTGTGTACCTGGTAGATCTACAAGTATGAAAGCGGGTCAGCCTGGGCAGCAGATGAAAAGAAACCAGAACCTTCTTGGATCCATTCCCTCACTGGTGCCTCAAGACTGTGTGGATTTGAGAGGTGTGGAAAGCATAAAAAAATGTTGTAAGCCTGTATTACTGAAGCAGAGAGAAGGGTGAAAATCTTCTCCCATACCAGTGTGGGCTTGAAGGAGGTGGGTGTCATTTCCAACAAAACAAGACCGGTCCCACAACAATGTTGGCACTTGTTCTCACAGGAACAGTGTGTGGGGACTGCCAAAGCCATGGGCTTAGCTGGGATGTGCTGCCACCCGGCTCTGCTGGAAGCCACACTTCAATCTCTGCAGCAGCAGATCAGTTGCAATCATTTCCCACCTCCGGAGCCCTCTGCCCTAGCGCAGCTGCAGGAGTGTAGCTATGAGAAACATGGGTTTGTCACCCATTGCAATGAAATCACACCCAAGCACCCAGAGCTGGGAAGCACATCATGCTCATTTCCAAAGGGAACCGAGGCCCCAATTTAAGAGAAGTTGCAAGCGCAGGTTTGACTTCACCTATAGGAACAACGCCCATGAAATTCAATAGATGAGGCACACCATGAAAGTCAACCCCACACCAAGTGTATGCTGCTGTACTACGGCTTGCAGGCACACAGCCCGCGACAGGATCAGGCCTTGCCCTACATCACATTGGTTTGAGGCAGCAGAACACAGGTGCAATGGGATGCAGGAGACAGCACTAAGCTTTTCATTTGTACGTGCTTTATTTCCCCAGGAAAGATCTGCTTTGCTGCAGCATTTGATTTTCCAGTTATATTTCTGCCTTTTACCCTGTTTTTCAGCTGCATGAGGACTCAAATGCCTTGCTCAAGGTTACACTGACTGATGAAAAGACTATTTCTGGCAGCTGAGATTTCTTTTCAATCATTCATTTCCTTAAAATTCCAGCTCTAATAAAATGATTTATCACTTACAGTCCTGCCAGATGAGGTGTGTCCAGCTCATCTGTACTGGTTTCGCTCCATGTGCATGTATCCATATGCACACGACATTCTGTATCACCTTTATCGTGAGGTGATTTTCAACAAGTAATAATAATGATGTTTCTGTTCTGAGATGAGATTTAGGAAGGATAGTTGTGTGTATTACAATGCACTGAAACAAGGGGTGTTCATAAAGGGCATTCTGTGTATTCTGCTTGTACTGTGTCAGACCTTCTCATCCACTAACAGTTAAGCCCAGTGAAGCGGCTGACTGATAAACCCTGCAATCGAACCTGTTCCTATAGCTCCCATATATTCATTTTACAATAAAGATTGTGTGTGCAGCTCTGTCTTTCTCTATTCCACTCCAACACATCTCTAGAGCTGAAGTAATCCAGTGCAGGTGACATTTGTATTATTGCATCAGCTGTCTACAGGTGGAGAAAGGCAACAGCTCAAGCCCAGCTCAAATCCACCTTGGTGACAGCACATAAGATTTTCTGGCCTTTCAGTATCTTTATCACCTGCGTTTCAGGAGGTTGTTAACCAGACATTCACTGATCAGACAAAGAGGGTTGTCTCTGAAAAACAGTACAGTCACAAAGGACTTGGGATACACTCAGTTTAAACAGTCCTGTCTGCTTGGGAAGCACCTTACCTGCTTAAAAACCCTCCTAGAATGCAGCAGTAAACAGCACCTTACATTAATGACAACTGAGTCACTGAATGAATAACATCAACAACTGTAATTGTTTCATTTTAGCACTCGGATAAGTCGGTGAAATAACTGAATAATCACCAAATAACCATTACAGAAGTGGGCAGGTCTATATTTCCTGGTTAGGGGTTAAAAGTAGTATTTTTCAATGTCAAAGACTCTTCTGAGCTACTGGTCAATTTGTATTTTACCAAGTAAACCCATCCAGTGTCATACACAGACATCCTGTACAAACATCTAAATGCTTTCATGAAAAGCTTTACTTGGCAGCCTGGAAATCTCCGGGACAGATGATATTTAGGGAGATAATAGTTCCCAGAGCCAAGGAAGAACATCCTAAATACTTCTGTGGGTAGGACTGCTATTCATACTCACACCCCTTCACCTCATCCATAAAATTCTGTCTTCAAAGCATGGGAACCCAAGTACAGTTATCAAGAGAGTAAATGCTATTATTTAACATTATTATTCTTTGCATAGCATGTCAATTAAATCTGAACAAGATGCCAAGACAAAAGGAGCTGCAAGAAAAGCAGAAAAATGAAGCTAATGCAAAATAATCTTGATAAACTGGAAACAGATGGAAAAATCAAGATGAGTTTCAGCTAAGACAAGTGATCGTGGAAATCTGCATTCATCTGGGTAAATAAAAAGTATGGGAACACCAGGGAAATATCCGCTGGTTACGACAGACTGAAAAGTGAGCATTAGCCAGCGATGCCCTCTTAGCAAAATATAATTTGTGGATAATTTCAGTTCAAACTGAAATGTTTAAACTCCTCAGTTGCAAATTGCTTGAAACAGGGTGTTACAAAGGGAGCTGCTCCTCAGTACGAGCTCCAAGCAGCTCAGTTCACACTGGAAAAGGTGACCAGACTAAACCCTGGAGTGGTTTCCTCTCTCTCTCTCTCTGGACTCCCGACTGGTGAGGGCGGAGGCATCAGCAACCACAGCAATAAAAAAGCAGTGGCCACACCAGCTGGCAGTGGTTTCCTCCCTTCATGGCTCCAGGAGCACAGCTCATATTTTACTCATGAAAAATGAGTCCTCTGGAGGTCTAAGCATAAAAACAGGAAGTAAATATTTCTTGGGGGCACTGGGTCGCAAGCTGGCAAGGGTCCAGGACATCAAGAAGAAGAAGCAGGGGTGGAGGATGGAAGCATGAAACCTCCCTTCCTACCAGCCTTCCTGCAGTGGTGGGAAGGAGGATCGGAAAGGGCAAAGTGCACCCTCAATGTCCTGTGTGGTGACCCAGGGCAGCAGGGAACAAATTCAGCTGGTGTCCTGCAAGGAGTCACTGCATCACCCTGGGAGCACGTCCTGCAGGGCTGGTGTGGATGTGCACCAGGATGGGATCCCACCAAGGTTTGATTTGGAGAGCCTCACCTTTACCCCGGTTGTTTGCATAAGCTCTTGCTCGGGTGGCAGAGAAGTGTCCTGTGAGCTCTAATTGTGAGCAGAGGACCAACTGCTGGTGCCCTCCCAGCTCCAGCCTAACACACAGCCCTAGTTTCATAAACCTTACCATCAGGGCTGACTGTCTCTAAACTCTAATTACTTTGCACAGGACTCAATGAAAAAAACCTTTCTGAGAAGCTTGAACACCTCGTTCCAGATTTCTGGAATCTGCAGGGAAAGAAAGAAGCTACCTACCACTCTCTGACAGACTTCCTAAGAGAGGACACATGCAGGAGAAGATTTACCCCTTGCAAATTACAAAAGAAATGTAGCATTTTACATTCACACCCATCCTTCATTGTTTTAATTACCGACTAATGAATATTAGGCCTCAGAAATCTCCCCTGCAGGGCTGAGCAAATGAGAAACAAGTCATAGCAGAGCAGTCAGAATGAAAGGAAGGCAAAACCCCCAAAGATAATAAAAAACCCCACACATGAGGGAAGGCAGAAAAATGCACCCTGGGATGCAGCAGCAGACATTCTTTTAATAATGCCAACATTTTATATGCAAAGCTTTCCTGGGTGGCTGTAAAACATATAGATTAATAATGGCGTGTGGTGGGATTAGATAAAAAATAAATTAATATTAAAATTGCTCTTTATAGTATGGGGGCAAGGGGAGGAGAAAATACTTCTCTATCAGTGCAGGCTCCCCCTAAGATTCTTGTCGTAGAAAGAAACTTTAAAAGCAGTAAACCCCCCTAAAGTCCTGGTTTTACTGGTGAGACACTAGCCCAGGTTGCCCAGAGAAGTTGTGGCTGCCCCATCCCTGGAGGGGTTCAAGGCCACGTTGGATGTGGCTTGGAGCACCCGATCCTGTGGGCAGGGACATCTCCCCCCATGGCAAGGGGTGGAAGTGGATGGACTTTAAGGTGCCTTCCAACCCAAACCATTCCATGATTTTATGATCCTGTGTCATCTCCCGCACTGCCATGGGAATAGAACTATTCTCATTTCTCATTGGTTAGATTAGTTTGAAAATCCCATCCAGCTGCCTCGAGCATCCTCAAAGCCTACTGGAAACTGAAGTTCAGGCAGGTGAATGCTGAGTTGGTGTCAGAAACCTCAGCCTTCCGAGCCAGAACACTTCTCTGCTCTGCAGTCACTGACAGTTTCTCCCTTTCAATGAATGCACCCCAGTTCCCTGGAAGCAGGCAGGAGTGCAAACTGAACCCACTACAGTCACTCATGGTGACATGAGATCCTAACACGGAGAAGAAAGGGACTGCTCCACACCAGCCTCAAGCTGCAGGTGCAGGGGAGATTGCTGCAAGGAGAAAAGCATGGCCAGCACAAAGGAACATTCTCCTCTCATACACTTTCAGCTTTATCAACAGAGTTAGTAGCCAACGGCTACATTTTGGCATCTAGGAAGGTGTATGCGTAAAGGAGTTACCTTTTTTTTTTTTCAGACAAAAGAGGAATTCTAGGAGAAAATCTGCTCTCTTGGCTGTCACGGTGACCCTATGTGGCTTTGAACACAGGCGTCCATACTCCCTCTGCTGACTAAAGCTGTAACCACATGTCTGGTCTTGTACCAGACACTGATGCCTCTCCAGTACATGCTGAAAAAAAAAAAAAAAAAGAAAAAGAAAGGAAATTTCATTATTTCAATGACATAATTAGTGCTAAGCAAAGAGCAGGGCACTGCTCCTGAATCTTTTTCTTGTCACCTAGTGTAAAGCACAGGACAAGTTATATTCTGTTCCTCGACACACACAAAAATAATCATAAAGCTTCCCTGGCTTAAAATTGCAGTGATCAAAATCCACTCTGTTAAGTATTTTCAGGTGCTTATAGAAAAGAATTATAGGTACAGACAACATTAGAGTCTCCTGGTAGCAATAAGCTGGAATGGATCTTTCCAGCCACTTTGTGACCCTGGGCTGTGATTCGCCTCACTTCTAACAGTATGGATTTCCCAAGTGCACACTAGGACTGCTTAGAATTTAGTGTGACAGTGTAAAAACATTCAAAGGAACTGAATGAAAATACAGAAAAGCAATGAGATGCTGTAAATGAGAGCATTCAGGTAACAGGGCAGGCAGGCGTTACGCTGTATTTACCAAGACCGTTGCAGTGAGCTGTCACTGCTCTGCAGCCATGAGAGATGCTAACGAGAGAGGAAGGATGAGGCAGGGGATGGGAAAATTACCCAGGAGATGGCAGTGTGCTGGTGGAGGGTGAATGTGCAACCTCAGACATTCATTACATCCAGGAACATGATTTTAAACAGTACTCATAACATTAGCGCAGATTGACACAACTGCACCTCCCAAGGGCAGTCTATGGACAAACAGGTGAAGAATGGAGGGGTGCTGTGATGCTACAAGAAGAAATTAATACCCTGCATATACTGACAGCATCATGCCTGGTTTTGCTCTTAGATCTGAAGCAGAGCAGCTCTACAGGAATCAGGGCCCCTTGTCAGTCCGGGTGCAGACACGCCAGGCCCATGAAACCGCTAATACAGTTTTGCTCTATTTCATAAGGCATCAGTCCAACCTCCCTTCTAACCACCCCACCATTTATTTTCACTCCTGGTATTTGTACCAGCTTTGTTTTATGCTTCCAGCCTCAGTGAACACAAGATAAAATTGTTGGTAGCATCAGAACTCATTCTGTTGTCTCCAGCCTAACTGTGTGAAAGGGAGCGCAAGCGAACAGGGAGCAGCCTCAATGGGGACTGCAGACTCTGCATTTCCCTGGCAGCAACACCATCTGTGCTGCTACGTGACCTACTTGTGGCTGTTGAACAACAGCACACTGCAATAGGAGGTGACAGCTCTAAGTGAGACCGCAGGGCTGGCGGGACGGGGAACGGACAGCCAAAGGAACTCTGCGCGTCTCTTAATTTGAGGTCTCAGCCTCTGGCCTTTTACCTGCTGGAAAAGTGTTAGCCCTAACAATAACAATGAGCTGAACTCATAGATTTAACCCAAAAGCAAAATGACCTTCAATACTGAACAGTTCTCCCTTCTCTCCCGAAACCACTCTATATAAGAATTTTTTATTACGGATACACTCTTTCACCAATGATTGTCTAAAGTTAATTTCTCCTCTTATCTTTTATTTCTACTGTCTAATGGGTTTTACACCCCACACCCCCATCATCATTTCATCACTGGTGCTCTTTGCTGTCTTTAACTACTGCCTCATTTTTAATGTCTTCACTAATTTCAACTTCTTGTTCAAGCTCAAATGAGCTGCCCTCAGTTCCACCACCTCAGCATGCAAACCAGCAATTTTTTTGCCACAACTTCTGCATCTACTCTGCCCTCTAACGAAACCTGTGGCACTAGGCTTTAGTTTCCCTGTAGGAGCTGAAGCATGAGCCCTTGACTGGAGTTGATCTGAGAAAAGCCTCCATGTGATCCTTAAATAACTGTTCCCTACATCGAGCACCTGCAGCTGGGACTTCCTCACTCCTGGGATGACCACAAGATCACTACTTATTTCTCTGATGGTGATTTCTATTACATGCCTTTTGAATACACCCAAGAGAAGCAGCCCCCTTGCCAACTAAATCATTAGCAAAAGCCTTCCTCTGTACTCTATAATGATCACAAATACTTAGTAAGATTTTCTACCTATCTTTTGGTGTGAGAGGGAGACAGGTCAGAAAGAATAATCTTAAATTCAGGATTATTATGCCTTCAAATTAATACAATATATCTACTGCATGTGTGTGTATTCAGGCACTGTGAATTACACACCAAAAGAGTTCTGCCATTTTAGCACTGAATTTGGAATTCATTTTATCCTGCAAACTCAACAGACAGACTACAATAAAAAAGTTCACATTTTGGGACAGATGAGTTTTCAGACTGTCAGCTCAGGTCTTCCTATCCACCTGTTGTGCATCTCTATCAATATTGTTGTGCCCTCAATAAATATTTGTGCCATGTTTGGTAAACCCCAGAACCCTTATAGATAAGCGAGGAGTTCCTGACTATCCCAAGGCTGCAGTGCTTTGAAAGACCATGCTCCAAAGAAACACACGTTGCAACTGGTTGTAGAAATGTATCACAAAATCTGTCATCAGGCTCTCTGCAATAATTCTTGTTAACAGCCCTTCTTACTGTCCTTTGGCTGCTTATCAGCTGCAATCCTGCACATATGACTGGGAGAATCCATGCTGGTTGGGAAAATTATATCTTATCTAGAGGCTGGCACTTCCCAAGAGCATAACAACTGTTTAATTTGGCAAGAAACCAAGGCATGTCCAGCATGCTGTACTGACAGACTATGACCAGCAGTGCTGCGTACAGCTGCAGTGTTTCGCTGTCTCATGTTGGGTTCTGCTTCTACTGCAGTCCCTTAAATCCAAAGACAACAGTAACACAATGAGTCTGAGGTATTACAGGAACAATGTATACATCCGGTATGTGGTTACTCCGTCCCTGGAGGTGTTCAAGGTCAGGTTGGATGAGGCTTTGAGCCCCCTGATCCAGCAGGCGGTGTCCCTGCCCATGGCAGAGAGGTTGGAACTGGATGGGCATTAAGGTCCCTTCCAATCCAAACCATTCTATGGTTCTATGTGTGCTTGAAACAATCCAAATCTGCCTCACTCATATGCCGCGTAATCATGTCACTATTTAATTTTCTACTTTGCCTCCAATGGAGAGGAAGTTAATCCACAGTTAATTCAGCCAAATATGACAACACTGCAGGAACACTCACAATTTCACCCTTTCATAACACTTACTCTAAAACCACTAGGAACCACGTACAGCTAATAATTAAAAAAAACCCCAACATCCAAAACAAGATTAAAGCGCTGACCTCCCTGCCTACATAAAAACTCAGATGTGAGACAGCACTTTCTGTAACACGAACTGCACCCCCTGGAGTTTTAGAGCCTTACAAGAACCTCAGCAAACTCCATCCCCACCAGGCCATAGGCAGAAGCAGTTCCATAGGCTGAAGGCAATGCTCTCATCTGCAAACATTCATGCATTAACCTCAAAACACCAAGTAACAGGCACTGACAGTAACGTTGCAATGCAAATGTTGTGGCAAGCAATAGGAAGTTGCTCCCTTAGAAAAGCATCAACACCCACACAGGGCTTCATATGTGATCAGTTCCAAGTTCCTGTCTCACACCAACCTTCAATTAGAAACACTTCCCAAGGAATTGGAGGCCAAATGGAAGGGCAGATCCTCTGCTCTCTGAGCAAACACAAATGGCATCAATTATGTGGAGCACAGAGATGATGATGTACCCAGTAATTACTAGGGCTTAAAACTAGTACTGATACCTAAATTCTAACAGGAGCAGCAGAACCACAACCTGGTTACAACATAAATACAGTATTATGTGATGCATCTTTTATTGTTTTCATTTTATAGAGGGTAACAGAGCCACAGAAGGGGTTGGGCTGGAAGGTACCATCACAGGTTATGTGGTCCAACCCCCCTGCAGGAGCAGGGACATCTTTAAGGGATCAGGTTGCTCAGAGCCCCATCCAACCTGACCTGGAATGTTGCCATGGATGGGGCCTCCCCTGCCTCCCTGCGCCAGGGCCTCACCAGCCTCACTGTGAAAAATTTATTCCTTATACCCACTCTCAGTCTCCCCTTCATTATTTTAAAAACATTACCCCTTTTCCCATCACAGCAGCCTTGCCAAATAATCTGTTTCCAGCTTTCCCGGAGCCCCTTTCAGTGCTGGGAGCTGCTCTAAGGTCTCCCCAGAGCCTTCTCCTCTCCAGGCAGAACAACCCCAGCTCTCCCAGCCTGGCCTGTGGCCTCCTCTGGACTCACTCCAACAGCTCCGTGTCCTTCCCGTGCTGAGGACTCCAGACCTGGGCACAGGGCTCACCAGAGGGGCAGAGCCCTCTCTCTCGCCCTCTGGTCCCACTGCTCTGGATGCGGCCCAGGACACGGGTGGCGTCTGGGCTGTGACTGCACACACTGAGCTTCTCACCCACCAGGGCCCCCTCTGGACCCGCTCCAACCGCTCCACGCGTGCAGCAAAGGGAACTGTAAGAAGCAACAAAGCCTCCCAACTCCCTCACTGCAACCACATCGTTGTTCTCATTATCTCAACTCTCCAGCAGAGCGGGAAGGGCCCCCCGCCCACCTCCATCCCGGCTCCTCCTCCCCTCTCGGCGATGCCAGGGCTCCAGGGCCGCCCCTGCAGCCCCCGCCCCGGGGAGGCGGGACGGAGCGCTCCCTCCCCGCACGGAGGCGGTGTGGAGGCAGCGGCCGGGCCGGCGCAGCTGCCGCCATGGAGATGGAGGTGGAGGCCGCGCAGGACGAGAAGGCCGGGCCGGCGGGCGGCGAGAGGCGGGAATCCGCCGACCCCGCGGCGGCCGCGCCCGCCGGCCATTACGAGCTGCCCTGGTGAGCGGCGCGCGCGGCGCGGCGGGGGATGGCGGCTGCGGGAGCGCGGCAGCCATTGACGGGAAGGAGGGGCGGCCAAGCGCGTGCGGCCATTGGTGGACAGCGCTATAGGGGGCGGGGCTTGCTGTGGCGGGGCCTATGGGATGCGAGGGGGGCGGGGATTGCTGTGGCAGCACCTATGGAGAGCGGCGGGAGGCGGGGCTTGCTGTTGGCGGGAAGGTGGGGCTCGGGCGGGTCCTCCATTGAGGGGGTCGTGAATGCAGATCCCATCTCCAGGCAGACCCAGACCCCGGCCCCAAGTGATACAAGAAATATTTACTACTACCAAAACTGAAATGTTTTGATTTAAGCTAAAGTAGAGTTAAATTTCATCTAAATAACTGCATTTTTAAAAGTCGGACAGAATGTCCCTGTGAGAACGTGTTTTCTTTATAGCGTGGTTTTTTAGTGGTTTTCCAGTCACTTTTCAGAGAGAAACCACAACATTTTGTGTTAAGTGTGAATGTGCTGAGCAGAGGTGTCTCCTCTAATCATCTCTGTTTGCAGTTTTTGGCTGTCTAAAACACAAGGTCAGACAGAGCTGGTTCCAGAGTTCCACTTAGCAGAGATTTGGCTGTTGTGGAGTTCATAACAAAATTCAAATTACTTGTTGGAAAGTAATAGAATATGCATAAGATTTCTGGGAAAATCCATACCTGTGCGTGTAAGTGGGAAATATCTTCTGTCTCAGCCCTTGTCTCGTTGCGCATGATTGATGGAATTCATTCCCTCACGAGTCCAGTGCTGAAATAAAGGCGCTGCTTTATGGAACTGCAAAAAGAGTTCGATTGCCAGCATTTCCAGTATCACAGGCAGACCCCGGCGCTGTACCCTCTGCAGTGGGAGCCGGGAAAGGGCACCAGGCAGCCTGGACTGGGAAGCAAGAAATCCCTCTGGTGTCCAGAGTCAGCCCTGCCTTGTGTTAACCATGAGGGAGTGCGTAATTGGGCATCTGCCCTTAGCTCTGGTACTGAGGCATCAAACGTCTGTCTGAGTAGGGCATTTTTTCCTTCGTTTCCCTGTTTTGACAGTAATGCAAGTAAATTAGGAATTAGCATAGCAGACTGCTGCGCTTAGCAGTGAGGGGAAGCCCTGCGGTGTTCGCACTAAACACACATCAAGTCATCATTGAGCCACGTTGTCTCACCGCAATCATTTTCTGTCAGTGCAGAGCACTGTTAAAAGTTTGATTTGATGTGCTGAAGCGTATGGGGTTTTACTTTTACAGGGTGGAAAAATACAGACCCATGAAACTGTGTGAAATAGTTGGAAATGAGGATACCGTGAGCAGGTTGGAGGTGCGTAGCCGTCCCTTTGGTTTTTCAGGGGTTAAACCATCATTTTGCATAGATCTACAGACTAATAAAAGCATTTTTGTGTCTTTACATCCATACTTGAGTAAGTGGAGAAAAACTTTCTGACTTACTTAAGAAATTAAGTGATTTAGAGCCTATTTGAGTGGTGTTTGATGGAAATACTCCTTAAATTGGACTGTTGGTTAAATTGGCCCTGGTTTGATACAGCTTAGAAAAATTGTAGCTGTTATAGTCATATTGTTTCAATGAATAAATATAATTTATATAACAGCAGAAAGAAACATAAATATAACGGTTTTTCTGGAAGAGCAATACTTTCCTTGACAAATTAGTTTGTGAACGCAGTGTTTGTTAACAAAACTCTTACACCAGCAAGTGTAGGAGGGGAGGCCCTGGCCCAGGGTGCCCAGAGCAGTGGTGGCTGCCCCATCCCTGGAGGTGTTCCAGGCCAGGTTGGATGGAGCTTGGAGCCCCCTGACCCAGTGGGAGGGGTCCCTGCCCATGGCAGGGTGGTTGGAACTGGATGGCTGTTGAGGTCCCTTCCAACCCAAACCATTCCATGGTTCTGTGATTGTATGGTATAATTAAAACAGATGCAAAGGAAAGGCAAGAGTACTAAAGACCTGCTAGGGACTGTCTTCTAATGGTTCAATTAAAAAAATCACGAAAGCAGCAAGATTCCAGAAAGATTAAAGCAGGAAGGAAGAAAAGAATAGTTTAGCTTTGCTTCTCGTGCCTAAAGTAGAATAGAATTGAAAACTATTTCTTCCCCCATATTCTTATACAATTTCTTATTATTTTTCCTTCTTAGGTCTTTGCAAAAGAGGGGAATGTACCAAATATCATAATTGCTGTAAGTATTAATCTGTTGTACTGTATTTCACTGTGTAGGTCCTGGCTTCTGATATCTGGCCACAACAGCCTCCCAGAATAGATGTGCATTGTGCCTGCATATGTTGGTAAGAGACGCAAATTGTATGGCCAGAGAGCAGTGTTCTTGGCAGAACACAAAAGTAATGAGCAGCCTTCTGTTACAAACTTAACCTGGCCCCCAGGTGCCTAAGAAGCGTGTCTTGTGTTTCTCCCTGCAGCGTTTCTCACTGCTGTTGGAGGCAGGATCCGGAACCCAGGCAGCTTCTAGTCTGGTGTTCTCTCTGCAGTTCCTCTGCTGCAGCTGTTTTTCACACCTGAGGAGTTACGTAGAGAGTGTAGCTTAGAAAATTACATTACACTTACCAGCAGTTGCTGCATTGTTGAATTTCTAGGGTCCTCCGGGAACAGGTAAAACCACCAGTATCCTCTGCTTGGCTCGTGCTCTGCTTGGTCCTGCATTGAAAGATGCTGTTCTGGAGCTGAATGCCTCAAATGACAGGTGGGAATGAATAACCCTTATTAAACTTTTAATGAAGAAGCAAGTATCCATTTCTGGTTTTGGTTCAGCCCAGCCTGGCTCGATAGACTTAGTCCTGTATTAAGGCCTGTAGTATTTTAGTGCAGGTTTTCCAACTGAAAGTTAGGCAATCTTTGGAGTCCAGCCATCAGCATAGATATTATGTGGTGTTTTATAAACTTGATGCTTTCATGCGCAAACCATAACGCAGAATCCATAATGGTACTGTTTTCTTGAATTTACTTTAAAGGGTTAAGCTTCCTGCATTCATGAATATCCTAAGAACGAAAAACAAGCAAGTTGTTTGTAATGAAACTCTTCAGTGCTTAGGAAAGTGAAGTGGTAGAAATTAGGACTGTAAGGACACCTGCGGTTTAAAATGTAGGATTAAGAGCATTAGGTATGTAGAGGACACTGACTCTTCCGAAAGCATCAGACACCAAGGGCTGATTATATTTCCCAAGCTCTGTAGCAGACCCATCCTGAAGTATTAGAAGGACCTTTCCTGGAGGGTTGTTGATGAGTGCAGTACGTTTTACATGTCTCTGTTAATATCAGTTACAGAAGAGCTGTAGAACCACAACATTCATTTTCTAAACAGAGCAAAAAAGTAAATTTCTTTCTTTTTAGAAGTAGGTCTTTGTTGGAACTCTGTCTAGGAAACCTCCAAAATGCAGGAGTATTGATGTTTCCGTCTGAATCAGTTAGACAGCCTGGCTTATAGCACAGCTTCCCAACAGTTATACTGGCACAGCTGAAGGGGCAGGAACAAAACAGCAGGGAAACAGGGAGCTCAGCAGCACTTCAGCCACTGTGGCTGCTGAATAAAATCTGTTTTGTAATTTCACCCAGCTGATCATGAATCACTTGAATTATTGTTCCAGAGGCATTGATGTAGTGAGAAACAAAATCAAAATGTTTGCCCAGCAAAAGGTCACCCTTCCAAAAGGTCGGCATAAAATAATCATCCTTGATGAAGCGGACAGGTACGTTGTTTTCTCTTGACTTCAGCTGCTATATGAAAATGCATTGTATCTGTCCTGTCAGGAGAGCTGCTGTCTTGGACAATTCAAGATGTTTCTATCAGGTTATCAAAAATAATCCAATAGGAAATAAATAAGTGTTGAACACTCTTCTTATGAGATTACTCATAACAAGCAGAGAACATCGCTTCAAAGAAGATGCTAAATAATGGGACGGAAGACTGAGATTTAGCTGGGTGTGAAATAGCATCTTCCAGTTTACTGGTTCCCTCGCTTTGAAGAGAGTCTGGCTTATGCAGACAATTTCAATGGTTGAAACCAGGCCATTCTACTCCATCTGTATTTAAGGAGTAGAGTTCTTAGCAGTATTTTTGGAGCATTAATGGTTTCGGTTTGTATGTTAGTTTTATCGAGGTCTTGTACTGGGAGGTGATTTTTTCTCATGACTAGAAAAAGCTTAGTTAACCAAGGCAGAGTATCAGATAATTTACAGAGCACTGTGTAATATCAGTAAACTCTGGCGCTTGTCTGAAAATAGGTGTTAGGCTGCACCTATAAGGCAGTGAAAGGCAAAATCTGTCCTAACTCCTTTTTCCCTTCAGCATGACAGATGGAGCACAGCAAGCATTGAGAAGAACAATGGAAATTTATTCCAAGACAACACGCTTCGCACTTGCGTGCAATGCCTCTGACAAAATCATAGGTAAAGTGCTGCCTGTCCCTGGGTGCTTTTGTCATATGTCCTCCATGCTGTTGGCTGACTTCCACGGCAGTTTTCATAAAGGCCTTGGACCTGCTTATTGCAAGGAACTTCTGAAAAATCAAACCACCTCTACACTCAGCTAATAAATGAAGAGTACATTTTTGTAGCCAGTGAGCCCTCTGAACAGCTGTTTTTGGTTTTCTGACTGCTTAATCTCCATCCAACTCTGCTACAGTTTAAGGTGTTTGATGTGTTCTTCCTGGATATTGATCCCCTTTTGTTGTCCTTTCTGAAACATAATCTTTAAGTTTGCCTATGGGCATTTAGACTTTTCTTGTTTGGCCATTAAAGTAGCGTGATAAATGTATACATTCAGAAAACACGGAGAACAGAAGAAGCTGAGCTTCATATGTCTAGGGAAGCTCAAGTAGCACATTTGGGCTATACAAATATATTTGCTGAAGGAGATGCTGTATTCTGTTTGGAGCAGACATGCTCTGTTTCTTTAAAAGAGGACAAATGAAGAGTTGGAAACTGAGATAGCTTCTCCTAGGATGAAAAAAAATGGGGGTTTTTTTTGAGAAAATAGGCAAATGCTAATTACACATCTTTGTCCTCAGAACCCATTCAATCCCGCTGCGCAGTGCTGCGTTACACCAAGCTGACAGATTCACAAATCCTTTCAAGGCTGCTGAATGTTGTTGAGAAAGAGGATGTGCCATATACAGACGATGGACTAGAAGCCATTATCTTCACAGCCCAAGGAGATATGAGACAGGTAAAAGAAGAAAGGCAATGGAACAAAGGCTTTTGTTTACAGCTAAAAAACCCTTGAATTGTGGCTCTCAAGGATTTATCTTTGCAGAGGTAAAGTAAAGGGGCTGTGACCTGAGACACGAGTAACTAAACTGTTTGGTTTGGCGAGATTTTATGGTGGATCCACTCCTTAAAAGTGAATTGGTGGGAACTGGATACCAAATTTGTGGGAAGAAACAAAGTCTGCCTACATTTGCAGTTTACTTTGTTGCTTAATTGGAAACTGCTTGTTTGGTGTTATTTTCTGGGAAGTTTATTTCATCCTGAGAAGGGGAGCGAGGAGTAGAGCTCTTCAGGAAATAAATGAAGTCTTTATTTTTTCCTTCACAGGCGTTAAACAACTTACAGTCCACCTATTCTGGATTTGGCTTTATAAACAGTGAAAATGTCTTTAAGGTTGGTAAGAGATGCCTGAAGGTTAGCACTACAGTGGTGTGAGACCTTTGGTTGGATTTGTAAGCCTTTGAAAGTGCTTTGCTGGTTTGCAGGCAGTACCGAGTATGTAGCAATTACAGCTTTAGGGCTTCAAGAAATACAGGTGCCTTTTGAGAAAGCAGAGTGCTCTGACAGATCCTCATGGCACATCTGAGACTGTAGCTTCCTAGCACCCTCAAAGCAAACGAACCACGTAACTGCTGGGAAATTTGACAGTGATAGCTTTTGAGTGTATTACTAGGGTGTTCTCGTTTTGTGCTGTTGAGTCTGCCAAGCTGTGTTACCAGAAAAGGCAGGTTGCTTCAAATTTAATCTGTATTATGGAATGTGTCAGATTCAGGACTTCAGCTGTGTAGAAGCTTGGGGAAAATACCTAGAGTTTGATGTGGAATCTTCTAATATTTTGCAGTGTAATATTTCTCTTTGATACAGGTATGTGATGAGCCTCATCCTCTGCTTGTGAAAGAAATGATACAGCACTGCATAAACGCAAACATTGATGAAGCGTACAAGGTTGGTTTTCCTGAGTTGTGTCTGTGTAGACAGACATTTTCTCTACAGAATTCATGTTTGTTTTGAGGAATTCAGTGTGTGCTGGTTTTTAAGATAAGGTCAATATTGTGTAGATGAGTTGATGAATTAAATGCTTTTTATGCAGAGGTTTGTTCAGGTGAATAAGCCAACAAGCAAAAAAGCAAGTTATATTGAAATTACTTGCTAAATGATTGAGGTTAAATAATTTAAGAAATAGTACATGCAGGTCCAGTAATCACATACAGGTGCTTGACTCACCAGATAAATTTTGCAGATAAATGGGATTATTCTTGCCTACACAGATTCTTGCCCACCTGTGGCGACTTGGATACTCTCCAGAGGATGTGATTGGCAACGTCTTCCGTGTGTGTAAAACCTTCCAAATGCCAGAATATCTGAAACTGGAATTTATCAAGGTTAGTAGTATTAACCCAGCTCCTCGTGGGGTCTTTGGGTCTTATTAAGAAGAGAATGTGATCTCTAATCCAGCCTCAGTGTTTTCCATTTGCGGTTTGCTATATATTGGTGTGAAAAGTATTTCTTAACTTCTTAT
The DNA here is from genome assembly GCA_033558235.1 of Neomorphus geoffroyi. NCBI lineage: Eukaryota > Metazoa > Chordata > Aves > Cuculiformes > Neomorphidae > Neomorphus > Neomorphus geoffroyi. Next base: position 10,447,442 of record JAUMJM010000018.1, read on the forward strand.
TACTGCTTGCTTTTTTGCTCTGCATCATTAGTGTCTCATTAAGAATTGTGGCTTGCAGTTTAAAGTGTAGCCACCCATAGAAATGCCAAAAGTCACTTTAGTGATCAACTAGAATTGATAGCAAATATAATGCTGGCTGAATTTTTGCTATCTACATCAAAGCCTCAAATAGCTCCTTAAGAACTTTCTTCAAGCACATACTTCCATAGTAAAATATTAAATTATATTAACAGCCAGTTGAGAAATGGTGAACTGGTGCAGTGGAATCAGTCTTTGCATTTAAAACCTGTCCTCAAATTGGTCTCTTAGCAGTAAAAGATGCATTCTATTTAGTCATTAGTTGTACACAGACTGGGGGAAAAACTAGAAGATTTCACCCTGTCTTTTTCACCAGGAAATCGGGTACACTCACATGAAGGTAGCAGAAGGTGTGAACTCGCTTCTACAAATGGCTGGGCTGCTGGCCAGGCTCTGCCAGAAGACTGCAGCCCCTGCAGCAAGTTAGAGATTTCACTTCTGGAAGGTGAAGGCCTGGTATACAAGGTCAGCAGCTCCGTAGGTGCTCTGAGTTCTGCACACAAAGAGCCTGGTTCCTCGGTTTTGCTAAATCGCAGAAAAATAACCAGGTTCTACTGTAAAAAATGTTTTGTAGTTTTTTTATTTAGACCAATAAAGCTTTAAAATTTACTGTGACTCAAGAGCTCTTACCTGTGGCATAACTGAGGTAGAGGAGAGGACTGTGACAGTCCAGTGCAATAAGGTCTGTCTAGTGCACTCAACAAACTGCCCGTATCAGCAGTACCAAGAGCCAACAGCAGGAGAAAAAAAAGCACTGAATCCTGTTGTTAATCCCCACTTCAAGCCTGGTCAAGAGTGGTGCTCTGACTGAGACCATTTTTGCACAAGGCATTTAATGAAGTAAGAATTGAGGTGTGGTGAGCAGGTTGCCACTCCTGGGTGCTCTGGGTGAGGAAGATATTTTCATGAAAACATATACGGAGAAATATGACACATTTATGAATGGTGCCAGCTCTTTGGATATTTCCTTAAAAATATTACGGAATTCTGGGATGCTTTGCATTTGAGTTCCTTTTTTTTGATCATGCTGTCCAGGTTATGCAATGTCATTTTGCTATAGTTTCAGCATGCCGGCAAGCTACAGCATCACGCCTTCCTCTCCTGTCTCGGAAAGCACTTTGCCATTGTGGAGGACATGCAGAGAGAAAGCAAATATGAGTTGAATTTGACCACTGTATCAGATGTAAGATATATGCAGAGCCATCTTAATCTAATGAAGTACGTTTGGATGGCAGCGGTCAAACAAAACACGGTAGAAGTTCTGGTGTCTGCACTTCACCCTGCCCATTTCTGTCAATGCTTTCCCACCTCAGGTACTCAGTGGCACCCACCACTGCTGTCTTGGTGTCAAACTCAGCAGGCTAAGCCGGCTGCAGTCTGAATGGTGGCCCCTGTGCTGAAGCAGTGATGGTGACGCCCTCCGCTTCTCTGACTGAGCCACGGGGGTAATTGAGTTTTGGCAGCCAGAGTTGCTAGCGTTGTAAATTGTCCCATCAGGACTTTCTGCAGCTCCTCTGACAGAGCTTGTAGACAACCCCTTTCTAATTCAAAGTGCAGGAGAGCAAGTTATTGACAGCTAAAGTGCAGACGCACTTGAGCTGGCTCCCAAATGGAATAAAGCAAACAGCCCTCAGGGTGATGGATGTAGTTCTCAAAGTATGTTCTTCTTTCACTAGGAATTTATAGAACTTACCTTCTGATTCACAGTGAATTGTCACTACGAGCACAATCACTGTTAAATATACGAGTAATAATTTAAGGAGCTGAAGCTGCTGAGTTCTCTCCAGACACAGTGTCACAGCTTTTGTCCCCAAAGGCTGAATAAGGCACATTGAAAGAAGAGGTTACTTTTCCCTTGGCTGTACATCACAGCCAGCCTACTCTATCATTGCTTTCTAATTAGATATGTTCCCTGCTGCACATGGAAGGAAGAGGTGTTGCCGTGCAGGTTTCAAACAACAGCAAACACCGTGTTTGGAGGCCCTTGCCCCATCGGATGCGCCTATCTGTGCGGTGTCTGGCTTGCTGTGCTGTCCAGCAGAAGGATGAGGAACATGGAGCATCACAGGTCCTGCTCTTACCTGGTTTAAATGGATTTTCTTCAGTAGCTTTTCAACTCCAGTTTGGAGCTGACTCTTCTGTACAGCACTGCAGGGACATAATCACACTCAGGTTACCTGAGAGGAGGAACAGTGTCAGTCTGAAAGGCCACCAGTGCAGTCTGTTCTACCAGAGGTGGTGGCTCACCTTCTCTGAGTGCAGAGCGACTGCTTTCTGCTAGCCAGGGCTCCTTGGCTCCATTTGAGAGCAGCATCAGCAGGGCCAAAACGACTTTTCTAGTGCATCCGAAACTGAAAACAGGAAGTGAATTGCTCACTTGGCTGCCTACCTCACGTGAGAAAAGAGATACATGGACCCAGGGGAGATGTCATTTCTCCTTGCATCACATTCTGACAGCAAAGGATCTGGCAATTTTGGTTGAGCACCAGAAATCCTTGCACATCTGAAAATGAGTCCTCAAAGGACAATGCACATACTGACACGTACGTACTCATTAGTTGCGAGGGAAAAATGTACGGTGTCAGAACAAGCCTGTAATAACATTGATGAACGTGCCCATAACAGTCCCTGGATACCATCCAGCACGAGGAGATCACTTGCGGAACTTTACGAAGGATTTACCCCTCTCCACAGCTGGCTCTTCGGAGAGCTGCAAGGGGGGTGGAATTTGCTCAGACCCCCTGTAAGAGGAGGGAAGATTCTCCATACCCAGCTCCTGCCCTGCCCACTTCTGTTCCATGACTTTCAAACTCAGCTTTTGGCAGCGAAGGAACCTTATAGCAGGAAAATGTAATTGCTCTGATCCGCCTTCCCGCTTAGCAAGGAGAGCGGTAAAGCTTGTGTTTAATGTTTTGGCTGAACACTCACCTAAAGGCTGGAACTTTCTGGGAGTTCTCTAGTTGGATCTGTTAGTGCGTGCCAAGGATCTTTTATTGCTGCTAATGTTCTCCTAATCATTTAATGGCTTCCTCTGGTCATGAGATGAATCACCAGCAGCTGAAACATCACTGCAAAGGAGCTCACCCTTCCCCTCCAGCAAAAAAGCCACAGACTGCAGCAGTTCGTGGGAAGTGGGAGCTTCTTCAGGTGCTGGATGACTCAGCGAGGATGACAATGTCGTGGCCACACTAGAGCTGGACACGCTGTTTCAGTAACAAAGGTCTATCCTAGTTTCCTTGCCTGTCTGTGAGTCCACGCAGAGCCAGCGCAGGCTGTGCTGTCACCGTGCCTGCTCCAGGCTCCCAGGGACACTGGTGTCCCTCACCTGGGCCAACTTTTTGCAGAGCATTTAAACATCAGGAGAGCAGTGGGTGGGAGTAGAAGCCGGGCTGGGAGGAGCTGGGGCAAGCAGAAAGCCAGGCTGTAGCTCCCTGCCTCTGTGCACCCCTGAAGCGCGCTAGATTTTCTCTGTGTGAAAGTCCTGTGGAAGCAGGAACAAATGCACTTGTAGGAGCTATAAGTACGCCTTCTCCTAAACCACACTCCAAAGCAGCCGCAGTTTCAGCTACACGAACGGTGGCCACCCATGGTCTCAACGATTCTGCTAAAAATACAGCCAAGCCCTTTGCAGCAGGAAGCACCTGACAGCCCCTTCTCCCGCTCCACTTCTCTGCTCGCTCTTACCAGCCCCAAAGAAGAGAGTGTGGGCTGTGTCACTTCTTGAAGCACAGCTTTCTGAATCAATTTTGAGGGATAAGGCTTTTAAGGAGCTACGTTTTCTCCCATAAGATGCCGCACATCATTCTGTATCATCTCACACGCTCCCATCTCCTCACCCAACCATGCAGATGTCATCTGCATCACAGCAACCCATAATGAACCACTGCATCTTCTTTGGAGGCCTTCCAATTTTAATAAATAAGTGGTACAATGGTGCCAAATCTCTGCCGCGGGGCTCAGGGGACAAGGGTTATGTTTCAGGGCTGATGTTCCTACAGCAATGCAGAAAGCTGGGCGCAGTTTCCATGGCCAGCAACTGGCTCAGACCTTCTCAGTTGTTGCAGGGTCCTTGGATCTTTATAAACCGTGTTCAGAAACACAAGGAAAACTGCCACAGACAGGCACTGTGAATTACAAGCTGTGAATAAAGCAGGGATTTAATCCTTTTTAGTCTTTAGCTTTTGTGAACAGGTCGGTATCTCATTCAGCACCAGCTGTAAAAGCAACCTCTGCTTTGTCAGTTCCTTTCCTGCAGGAAACCGCTTCCGTAGGAGAGCGTAGGAACTAAACCAGCACATAATCCCTGTGTCTTAATTCCATCGTGCATGAGTCACCCTGGCAAATTAAGCAGCCGGCTGCATTACTGCTCAGCAATGTAAAGATTCGTTTCATGCTTGACAGGAGAAAACATCGCACGGACCGGCCATCCTTCCTCGAGTAGATGTGCAGGGAAACGAGACAGGATAACGCGCTCTCGGCTTGCCCGTGGTGACCGCTGGGCAGGGCGCGTTCTCCAGTTGCAGGTTTGCAGCTCTGTGGGACTTCAAGCCAAGCGTTTCCTCCTTTTGGCAGCATCCCTGCCGTGGGATCTTGGGCACAGTTTGCAGGAGAGATGTCACAGGGAAACAAAGACTCCCCACTCTGTGCCCGCTCACCGGCTGTGCCCTTACAGCTCAGCTCCCTCAGACTTTGTGCAGAATACTTGAAAGAAGAGGGGGGGGGGAAATAATCAGTCTGCTGACTTCTAATCCCTGCTTTCAACTTCTTAACCCCACCGCCCGCTAAACTTTCTTTGCAGGGACAAGTAGCGAGGGGCACTACAAAACGCCCTTGTCTAAGCAGAAGCCCCGGTCGTGATCTGCTATGATGTGCCCGAAGAAAAGCAGAGGGCACAGTGGTGCCAAGAGCCCATTTCTGAATCCACCTTCCCTTCGTGGAGAACTTGTGCTGGCACTGGGTGGACGTGGGGATTTTACAGCGTTACTCTGCTAGCAAAGGCTGTAACATTGTTATAACGACAAAAAGTGCGTTGGGAATTTTAATTTATTGTGTTTGGCATAGCTGGGGCTGCTTTTCTTCCATGCATTACCATCTCTTACTGACACTGCGGTACCACCCACCCCATCAGTGTCAAGCAGCCCTCCTGCAGCTCCCCACAGGTGGTTTGTACTTTAACTGCCTGGAGAAATCCTTCTTGGTCAGCAGCAGTTCGCTGCTGATGGCAGGGCAGGGTAGCAGAGCAGGCAGGGCTCAGCAGAGCCAAGGGAATCCCTCACGCCGCTCAGCCCCTGAGCTGCACAGACCAGAGGGGTTTGGGGGTTCCTGTCTGCAGCACAGAGGGTGTTGCCTGAAGCTGCTCTGAAGCGGTTTTTGAGTTCCTGTTGGAGGAGGGCAGCGCTGGGGCTGGGACAGGGACTTTGGCACGTTTGTCTCCATGGTTGGCACCAGCCAGAGATGTGGCAGGGCATGGAGCAAGCTGTCCCTGCTCCCTGGCACATCCTTTGTGGGCTGCTGGGCACTGGTTGGCCCCACCAGCAAGGGGCAAAGCTCCAGCTGAGCTCTCCTCAGCATCAACACAATCCTCCCACCTCTAAATAAATACATCAACCATTTGGTCTTTTTTTACCTTTTCTTTGAGAGAAGGGCAGGGCCTGGTGCCGGGGCCGCGTTGACGTAGTCTGGCTCGTCATCTGAACTCTCTGACTGCAGAGCTGAGAGGGAGGATGGGGAGCACGGGTCAGTAAAGACGTCGATCAAACTCATACACACCACAAACACAGTGCGCGTCCTGCCAATGCTGAGCCTTCAGTGCCAGCATGGGTTTGTGCCTGGGCTGAGCACCCTCAGGTGACAGCATCAAGATCTGCTTCAAGGGGCTTCAGAATAGTCACAGAAATTGACAGTCTGTGAGCAGCGGGCATGGCCATGCCCAAAGATCTTGATTTAATCTAGAGAGCGTGCAAACACGATAACAAGAACCAGTTTGCTTAGGCAGCTTCCACACCAGAGACAGGCAGCTCTTAAATATACCTGTATAAATTCACCACTGTCTCCCAGGCCAGACGCCCCCTGCGCTGCACAGGAAGCCACACGTTAGGTTAAGCTGCTTTTTAGAGGCTGGCTTAAGCAAACACACCCCGAGGACTGCAGGAGAGCCCCAGGCTGACCCACTGGTCGTGCATGCTGCACATTTCTTTGTGCGAGGGGATTACAAGGCTGAGCTTGCACCAGGACAACTTCAAACGATAAGAGGATATAAGACACAAAGAGTGTTATCCCTCTGTAGCATCCCACGGTCAGGGTTTCGGCACAGCCACCTTCATGGCAGCCTTTGGTAACGCCACGTCCTGTTGCAGCAGCGTTCAGTTACAGTGGGTGCAGTGATTTGCATGCTGCCTTAGGTGTTTATCGCAGATGAGTGGGCAAAAAATAACTCAAGATGAGGGCGATGCTTGTGTTGCCCTGAGCATGGTCGATTCTGGTCAAGACACCCTGCCCACGAGCTCCTTCCCTAAATAGTAAACAATCACTACCATACCTTCCGCTCGCTGAAGTTTCCATACGTGTATTGCCACGCTGTTCTCATAGTCTACAGCATCATCTGTGACTAAGAAGAGTTTGGACAGGAGGATGCTGAATGGTAAATGGACTAAAAATGGACCTTTGTGACCTCCCCCCTCCTACCATCACACCCCAACTGCCCTGCGCATGTGGCTGAGTTCCCAGCCAGGTGGCTGCTGTCCCACAGGTCTGCTGATGCTGCCTCATCGCTTTCCCAGACCCTGTGCCTGGATATCGGTAGGCACAGACAGGGATCTCACTGCTCCTGCCCCCTCTAGTTGCTCTGTACAAAGCCAGGCAGGAGCAGGGCAGGCTCCAACAATGCAGAAAACATGTTAATTCACTGAAGAAAACCAACTTGACTATTTTAATTACAGCATCCCAGGACAGTAGCTGGAAGCCCTTAAGCAGTCACTGTGGTCCAATGCCATCCTCCAGCAACTCACGGGCTGCAGCCTTCTTGGGCTGGACGTGGTGAGAAACCTGAGCTGGGGACTATAACCACCATCAGTCTTGGTTGTAACAACACTGGAAGACCCCCAGAGCTCCTGAATTGCTGCAGGGATCTCCTAACCTAAGGGATCAGCTTGGAGGTGAGCTCTTGGCCAGTAAGGCATCACCTCCAGAAAGGGGAAATGCTCCAGGTCTGCTCTGTGCCTGCAGCAGCCTCTGCATCCCAGCTCCACCAGTACAGAGCTGGTAGGAAGAGCTGAGCAGGTTGCTGTCCCTCTCTGCTCTTCCAGAGAAGTTTATACAATACACATGGATCATAACAGCAACACACCTACCAGGATCAAAGCCGTGAGATTCTCCAACGATGACATTTTGATAGGAATGGGAATCTTCCTCTTTCTCTGGCAGAGGGAAGAAAAGAGGAGGAAAGGGCTTAAAGAAAAGCAGATGACCTGGAACATCCCTCGGTACCAGCATCACCAGCACAGCTAAACTGGGCGATCTCTACCCCATGGAAGAAGCATCACCAACACCACGAAGTGTTGGCGAAGATGCTCCGGTCACAGCACCACCCATGGAGGCATCTGAAGGTCAGTGGCCAGATCTGGTCCTGAGGCACCATGACTTTTCTTAAAAGTGAGAATAAAGCCCCAAAAGCATCATTACAAGCCCTACAGCAGCCCCTTAAGGTGAACAGGGGGAGGGCTGGCTCCGATGAGGGATGAACCCAAAGGCACCCAGCCCAGGGCAGCAGTCGTGACAGGGGTTTCCTTTCCAGTGAGCAGCATCTTCATGGGCATATTCTCAGTTTCCAGGGAGGAACTGAGACCCAGTCCAAGCACAACATCTGAGCCCAGTACACAACTTATTACCATCTAGAACCCAAATCCACTTAAAAGAATTTAAAAAAACCGCCAAGCTCTTTGTTCAGTTGCTCATTATTTCAGCTCTTTGGATGAGCCCATGAGCAGCCGAACCACGCAAACCCCTATATTGCTGACCTCAAACCCTGCATCCACTGACACTGAAAACACCACTGACACCCACCAGCTGGTGTGGTCACGGCTAGAGAAGTTTGCAGACAGCGTAAGCACCGCTGCTGCCCTCCCCGCTACCTTCTGCGCTTCTCCAGAGCTGCAGAGCAGAAGCACCGAGCTCAGTGGGACAACCAAGCTCAGCCAGGACAGGCAGCCCTGCAGCAGCGAGGGCTCCGCTGCCCAAACCACAGCGGGCAGGAAGGTGTTAACCGAGTGTGCTGCTCAGGGCAGATCCTACGCTCACTGCTAGGCAGCCCTCAGCCACTGAAAAAACATTAAAGCTAATAAAGGATAAAAAAAAATATGTGTTAATACATTCAGGTTTCTCTCCCTTTTTTAAAAAAAAAATTTTTTGGTAAACAAGGTATTTTTTTCTCTTTTTTTCCCTTTTTTTCTTTTTCTCTTTCTTTAAATAAAAAACAGGATTCATGTTTGAAATAAACCAAGCACACAAAATACATGAAGGTGTCCCTTTGGCACAAAGCTTCCAGATGAGGGTGAGAATAACTCCTACGAGGAGTGGTTGAGGGACCTGGGGTTGTTGAGCCTGGAGAAGAGGAGGCTGAGGGGAGACCTCATCCCTGTCTGTCTACAACTGCCTGAGAGGAGGCTGTGACGGGGTGGGGGCTGGGCTCTGCTCACAAGTGGCAGCGATGGGACAAGAGGAAATGGCCTGAGGTTGCACCAGGGGAGGTTTAGACTGGACACCAGCAAAAATTTCTTCACTGGAAGGGTTCTCAGCCCCTGCGGAGGCTCCCAGGGAGGTGGTGGAATCGCCATCCCTGAAGGTGTTTAAAAAGACGGGTGGACAAGTTTCTCAGGGACCTGGTTTAGCGGTGGACAGGTATGGTTGGATTCGATGATCTCAAAGGTCTTTTGCAACCAGGCAGTTCTAGAATTCTATGATTCTGTGAGGGTGTGCTCTTTCCTGAGCATCTGGAGAGGACTTTGAGGGGCTGCAGCCTCCTCTCACTGGGCTGCAAACAGGAAAACAGCCTCGTTACTCCAAATGCGATGGGTAATTTGCTGCTGCCCTGAGACAAATCATGCTGAGAACAAAGCAGTTGGGCAATCGGACATGGATGTGCTCGGGCTGTCCAGCCAACGGAAGGACTGACTGGGGCTTGGGCATCACTCATGCCCCTCAAACCAAGGTGTCTCCTGGCCCCACACTTGCTTCAGGCTGCACGGCAATAACGCACAGACCTGAGCGAGGTCTCGTGGGCTCCCTGGAGCACAGGACACCCAGGCTGGCAGCTGGAGAGGAAACCAGTCTTGCTCGTTTGGAGGCCTTACCGTTGGGTGGTGAGAAGAACCGGGCGCAGTTGTAGTAACCCAGAGATATGGGCTCCCTGCGAGAAGAAGAGCTGCGTTAGCTCCTTCTGCCCATGAGCTTCCCAACCAGAGCTGCAAGAGCACCAGGAGGGACCAGTCTGGCTCCACTCCACCTGCGGGAAGCGACCAGCTACTTACACATAGGCGGCGTCCCCTCGCAGGCAGTCCTCTGCAAGCACAAAGGGTTGCATCAGCACAACACACCACTGCATAAACTCAAACCATCCCAAAGCACTGCTGGACCCTCAGGCACAGCTATAGCAGGTGTCCCCAGCAGCCAGAAAGCCCCGGCACGGCCCCAAAGCCCATCCACAAGCAGAGCCAGGAGGCTGGAGCAGGGGGAAGCAGTCCCAGTCCTCCCAAGGCCATGAAAACATCAGGGCTCACCAATTCTCATGGACAGATCCTGCCCACTGGCAGGGAGATTGGGAATATCCTCCCCGGTTTGGGAAAGGAGAGCACAGCCCTACATGCCAACAACCCTCTTTGGGCAAGTGCCAACCTGTGCTGCCCCAGAGGGAGCAGAGGGCTCACGAGTATCCCGTCCCCCTTCCCTTGGACCATTAAGCAGCTCAGCACTTGTCTTATAAATCAATCACTAAATTAACCAAGCCAGAGCTCCACCAGCTGCGGTGTTGGCTCCCCAATGGCCCCCATCCCTGGTGGCCTCTCATCGCCTCAGCAGCCTCCCCTCCCCACACCCCTGGGACATGTGACTGCATCATTTACCTGTCAGGAAATTCTGATACCTGGACTCAGTCCTGGTCCCTGGGGAAAAGCAGAGGAGCTCGTTACACTCACGCGATGGGAGCAATTCGATGATGGAGCCACCGAGCATCTCAGCATCAGCAGCTCTGCCCCCACTCAGCTCTTTGCTTGGGGCTGGGGGACGCGGCTGCAAGGTTGGACCCCCCAGGGCAGAGGTGGTGGGATGGACAGGGGTGATATTTTAAATAATCCATCCAGAATTTTAAACTCAGACCCAGAGTAGTTCTTAGTAAGTGCCCCATCCCTGAAGATGTTCAAGGCCAGGTTGGATGGGACCTTGAGTCCCCTGATCCAGTGGGAGGTGTCCCTGCCCATGGCAGAGGGTGGGACTGGATGGGCTTTGAGGCCCCTTCCAACCCAAACCGTTCTTTGACTCTATTATAAATGCCGCTGTGTAGACCAGCCACAAGCATCGTGGGGCGGTGCTGATAATGGTGGTTAATTTTATCATCACCCATCCTGTGTCCAGGATAACCCTCACAATGCCCAGCCTGGGTTCCCAGCAGGGAGCCAACAGCCTCTTGGAGGTTCCGTCTTCCCAAGGCAGTGGGAGCTTCCAGCCAGCACCTATGAGCCGAGATCTGCAACACCCCAGTTATGAGTTTTAGACTAGGTGCTTCCCACGTGGATGGAGAGGGCACTGAACCAGTGCCAGTCCCAGGGGAGATGCTCACCATAGCCCACGTGGCGGGAGGCACCGAGCTCCTCAGTGGTTTTCCTGAAAGAGAGAAAAGGGAGCTAAAGCCCCAGGTCTGAGCAAATCGTACCAGGGGTTACAACCCAAAGCATTGTCTTAGCCAGAAGGACCATCCGTGAAACCTCCTTGGGAGTTCATATAGGAAATACACCGAGCAACGGGAAAAAAAGAACTTGGGATCAAATCTTGAGATGGGAATAGCTACGCCTGAATAGTACAGCAGAGTTATTGTGGCTGTTAGTTCTTGAGGGGTTCTGGCGATAGGGAGGAGGGGATTTCTGATGTAAAACTGCTCAGAAGCAACAAATTTCTTTTTCAGCTTGTACTTATTACGGACAGCCACAGCTCGATTCCTTTGGGTCACTTTATTAATAGATTTGCCAGTAGAATGCAGTCAGAGTGAAGAAAATCCAGAAGAAATCTGAACTCATTATTGAGCATCAATGGATTAAGCAGCCTGATCTGGTTGAAGATGTCCCTGCTCATTGCAGGGGGTGGACTACATGACCTTTAAAGGTTCCTTCCAACCCAGATTATTCTAGATATAACCCAAGCCACATCTATAGAGTCCAGAATCCAATCCCACATGCTGAACATTTGCAGATGTTGGGTGAACTTCATCCAACCTTGGCTCCACAGCCAGGTTTGGTTTGGGCTTTTTTACATACCTTGCTATTGATAAGTTTACAGGTTCCTTAATTTGTTCCAGCCTTCGGTTTATAGCTAGCACCAAGGAAAAACCAAGATGTTAATGCTTACGGTAGCAGCTGACATGTCAATGAGAACAGTGCCCACCAGAGAGGATTCCCCAGTACTGGCAAGCCTTTCTCTAACGCATCCTAAAATAGCTTCCAAATTGTTCCTCAGACTTGCATAGTGACAAAAATGGGCCAGGTTGGATGGGGCTTGGAGCCCCCTGATCCAGTGGGAGGTGACCCTGCCCATGGCAGGGGGTGGAGCTGGGTTGGCTTTAAGGTCCCTTCCAAACCAAACCATTCTACGAAAAGCCGGCGTCTGTGCAGTCCACAGAGCTGGCAATCGTACACCGGACCACTGCCTTATTTCCCATTTTCCCCCCAAACCCACTTAATTCAGGGCCCTTTCCCACGCTCAGCACCAGCAGGCCATAAGCTTTGCTCAGGCTGGGCTGAAGCAAGGACTCCTAGGGTGGTTATGGGACGCGGTCGCAGGGAAAGGGGCGGCCCCACAGAGCCCATCTGCAGCCGGTGACATTTGATACAGACCCCCCCCAGCAGCTCATTTCAGGATAAAAATCAAAAGGTCAGTGCCTAACCCAGCTTGCCACGGGAAGAAGTAAGAGGGCGAGGAGAACTGAGTCACCCCTGTTGATTCGGGTTCACCCACAATGTTGTTTTCACAGGGCAAACAGAATGGTTTGAAGAGCCCGGCATTTCAGTGACGTTGATTTATTTTCAATGAGAAAGGAGATTTCTTCCAAGAGCTCAGAATCTGCATCGTTAGAAGCATCTAAGGTGGCTTCACCGATCTTGGTGCAATGCCGTTGCACCACCTGGCTTCCAGGTGATCCTTTTACTTATCCTTTTCCCCCCCATCCTGTGCATGGGATGCCCACCCTGCAGTGCAGGAGCCCCGTGCGATGCTCGTACTCACTGGAATGGCATCGAATCACCTCAAAACTCTGCTGGCTTTCAAACCTGGAAAAAAATAGAGGTACAATCTCAGCTGAATTTTGGAGTCTCTCACAAGGAAAACGGATACAAGAGACCTCCCTGTGTGATGGCAGAGGGAAGGGAGCATGGCCTCCACACCGGGCTTGGTGAAACGCCAAGGTGCATCGCTCGGTGTGTTGCGTAGGACCCACATGAGCTGGGAGCATCTTCCCAGACTCCTCTTTAACCATTTAAAGTCAAGATGTGCTTATGGACCATTGGCAGAGCAGCCAACATCAGCCAAAGGAAGGACCCTGGGATGAGGAAAACATCATTTAGGGTAATTCCTACCCTACCTGTGCACCAGTGACGGCCAGAAGAACATTTCCACTCAGAAAAAGCTCAGTGCTCACCCATGACATGGCTTCAAACCCCACTGCTTCACTGCTTTTGCTGTCCCTGCCCCTCCCAACACCCCTTAACATCAACCTAAAGAAATATCATACGTGGTCAATGACAGAAGTACTGTATGTGCCCAATAACCACTTTACCTCTCAGTTAACAGGAGAGCTGCTCTTCAGAGCACAAGAGGACTCAGTGCCTCTTCAACCACAAGTGCATCCAGACACTTCCTAACTCTGATTCTGGGACCATGAAATTGTCCCTTTGCTCCCAGCTCCTTCTACCTGGGTCCTGCCCTCGTCCCAAGCCCGTATTAACAGCCCAGGGCAGGTGGGGAAATGAGGTGTCAGGCAATGCTCCTCGTTGCAAAGTCTCAAATACACAGACTTAACCCACTTGGCTTGAAAAACTCCCTAAGCAACCCAAAACAGATGCAGAAAAAGAGCAGACGCCGCCACGAGTTGGAAGTCAAACCACCTAATCCAGGTATAACTATCAAGAAGTCGGGGTCATTCCATACAAACCCTTGGGGACGGAGCCCGTGCTGGCTTTTCCATCAGTCTCTGCTGGACCACACCAAAGCCTTTCCCTTGGTCCCAGGCAAGCGGGACAGAAGCAAACACCCCACCCCCACAGAGACCTTCGCAGAGCCCCTTTACACCGCGTTTGCTCCGATATCAAAGGTTACAACCAGTTTTTTATTTTTATGTATGTGATTTAGCTGTGGTTTGTCTGTTGCTGAAGGAAATAAGGGGGTGTGCGGGTGTGCGCAACGCATTTCCTTTGCTGCTGGTCGGTGGTTGCTCTGGCACAGAGTCCCACCAACACCAGCCAAGGGCAGGATCTTGTTTATGGAGTTACCAACCTCTCCCTCACCTTGGGACGCGACAGGACAGGATAATTTCTTGCCCTTCCCATTCTCCCAGACCTTTTTCCAACTCAGAGGCATCACGGGCAGAGCCCCAGTTTCATTTTGGATTATTCTTTGTAGAGGCATTACCCCTCCAGCAGTGCCCTGGGCTGGGGCTCGCTGACCTTCACCCCACATTCTGGGATTATATTATTCTATGTAAATCCAGATTTCATGTGTGCAGCACTGAGCAGGTCCGGCTCTGGCCAGGGTCCCACCCCGGGTGAGCTGGTTGGGGAAGAAGTGCAATTGTGAAAGGCAACTTACTGGCTCCTGCAGTCACTCAGCTGCTTCTCTCGCTTGGTAGCTGGAAGGGAAAGGAAAAACAGCTCTCAGAAAGGATAATTTGGGATTTAAAGATCAGAGAGACCAATAAAAGGTATCTTGGAGGTCTTTTCCAACTGGATGATTCTATGTTTCGCAAAACTTTGGCAACCAGAAGCACGAGAACTCGGTGCAGGCAGCGAGCAGCCAAGCGATAGAGTTCTCATTAATTTTATAAACATTTTTTCATAGAATCACAGAATGGTTTGGGTTGGAAGGGACCTCAAAGCCCACCCAGTCCCACCCCCTGCCATGGGCAGGGACACCTCCCACTGGATCAGGGGGCTCCAAGCCCCATCCAACCTGGCCTTGAACACCTCCAGGGATGGGGCAGCCACCACTGCTCTGGGCAACCTGGGCCCGGGCCTCCCCACCCTCACAGCAAAACATTTCTGCCTAAGATCTCATCTCAGTTTCCCCCCTTGCAGCTCAAAACCCTTCCCCTCATCCTATCCCTGCACTCCTTCCCACCCAGCTGCTTCACGGCCACCAGCAGAGACCCTGCCCAGCTCCAGCTGCTGGGAGCATCCCCGTGAGGGCAAATCTTCTGAAGTCAGTGCATGGCTGAGCAGAAAAAGCCCTCCCAGAGGAGACACCCCAAAAGGAAGGGGCTGCCCAGTGTAACCCCCAGCCCAGCACCATGGGAAGGACCTCACCGGAGCGCTGGCACTTGACGCAGAGGCTGACAGCAGCCCCGAGCAGCATCAGCGCTGCAGCTGCCCACAGCAGCTCCATGGCAGGACCACATCCAGCCTGAAAGAGAGCAGTGAGGAACCCGTGAGCATCGGGGACACGTGGAGCAGCAGACACCACTTGGGAAGGTTTTACCCCAAAGAACCACGTGCTCTCTGCCTTGGCAGCTGGGAAGAATCAGGCGATTGCTGAGGATGTGGAACAAATTTAGTGTTATGTGACTACGGGGCAGTGGAGGCGATGCCTTCTGCTCCACTCCGAGGGGCTGCCCACACATCTCCAGCTCCGGGAAGACCCAAACCCACCCCAGCACACTCTCCAGAGCTGAACCCTCATTTCACTGTGGAGAAGGATTCATAGAAGCATTCGGTTGGAAAAGGCTTTTGAGATCCTCAAGACCAACCATCCCTGATCACTACTAAACCATCCCTGAGCACCTCACCTGCCCATCTGCTAAACACCTCAAGGGATGGCGACTCCGCCACCTCCCTGGGAGCCTCTGCCAGTGCTGAGAACCCTTTCCATAAAGAAATAACTCCAAATATCCAATCTAAACCTCCCTTGGCACAACTTGAGGTCATTTCCTTTTGTCCTTTCAGTTGTTTCCTGGGAGAAGAGACCAGCAGCCTCCTCACTACAACTTCAAGTATCTGTAGACAGCAATAAAGTCAAGATATTTAAAATTAATCAAACCGATATCAATATCGGATAACAGAAACCAGCAGCTTGGTTCTGCCCTGCTCAGCATCTTCTGCCTTCAATTGCAAAAAATGGCAGAAACAACATTTCCCTGCCCAAAATGCAAACCACACCCTGGTGAGATGGGAGAAAATCTCCTCGCAGCTGCCGAGCTTCTTGTGGCTGAGCAAGCATCTACGCCTGCTCCAGTCGCTTGGTGTGGATGGTGGATGGAGGATGCTGGTGGAAGGTTTGTGGTCCAATTTGGGGTTGGAGTCCCAGCCCTTCACCAGGGTCCTAATTGCCAGGGCACGGTGTAAATGACTGGGGGGCAGGCGGAGGAGTGGAAAGACACCGTCCCCCCTTTTCTGCCCCAGGCAGCCCCTCGACCACAGCCTTGCCGTGTCCCTGCCAGGAGGGAGGGGTCTCCAAGGATGGGCTGGGCTGCCTGGGGTTTGCTGTCAACATCCTCCCAGCAGTGCCCAAACACCACCCAGCTGCCCCAAATGACCCCACAGCCAGCAGGACGAGGGCTTGGCCATGAGATCATCCCCTCTGCTTGTGAGCAAACTGGGAGACAGAGCCTGGTCAACCCCATGTGGCTTCTCACATCATTTTTCCCTGGCTCAGCAACCCCCATGGAAACCATGAGCTGTGGATCATCCCTACAGCATCTGCAAGAGGCAGCTGAGCAAAGTTGGCCAGTGCTGGTGACCATAATTCACTGTATGAAGCGCTGTGACACTGCTGGTTTGTTTGGGGGTTTTTTGGTTATGGTGTTTTTCCTTCTTCTCCTTTTTTTCCCCCCAAGTAAAGGCAGGGCAGCACTGAAGGCACCTGACAGCCCTGACCTAGTTCGAACCTTTGCAGGACAAGCCACTGTCTCCCTTCCAGAGCCGGTTTGATTTCTGCAGTGGGGCAGTAACACAGCAAACCCAGGCTTCTCTCGAGCCTCATATGGTGAGGTTTTAAATTGACAGGAACAGGGTCCCACACATCCCACCCTCATCACAGCATCTCCCCGTGAAAGCTCCCCCAGGCCCCAAGTCACAAGCACAACCCCAGCCCGGAGGTTACAATTTGTATTCGCCAACACCCAAACCCATGGAAATCCTTCCTTTTGGTACAAAAGCTCCTCTCGCCAGGAGCCGACCGAAGGAGGTGATGAACAGATTTACAAGCAGAAGGCTGGAGGCACCTCCTCACGGCTGGCAGGATATGAATAAAACATTTGGAAAGCTGGCCGTGCCTTTGCTGCTCTCTCTCTCTCTCGGGCAGACGGCGAGGAGGAGGAACGGGCTGGAGGCACTGAGGGCTGCGCCGAGCCCCAGGGGGATCACGAGTACACGTGGAGGTCACTACTTGCTTTCAAGATGCCGAATTCAAACATGGGGAGAAAACAAGTTCCCATCAGTTTTAGCCCTTCAGGAGTAAAATTCAGAGAGCGCCCAAACGCCCCGTTCCCTTTTGTAAACCTCACTGCTCTCCTTTTATGTGTTTTTTCCTCTTTTTGCACCAGCAGAAGCGGGTGCGGCGGGGGCAGCCGCGGCGCGTGCCTCCAGTGAGCCCGTGTCCATGGCCCCACAGAAACCCCCAGGAGCACCCGCTCCAAATACCCCATTCCAGGGAGGGCAGCTCGCTGGAGGCTGAAGTCATGGATAAAGTCATGGATAAAGGCGTGATCTGTGCCGCAGGGCCCCTCTCTGACGCGGGGAAGCCGTCCCGGACAGGGGCTGCTCTGCTCACGGCCTCGGGTATTTTTAGCAATCAAAGCAACAAGCTTTTTTTCTTATAAATGGGAAGAATTAACGAACTTGGAGAAGATTCTTCACTCCGTACACGCCGGGTCCTGTCAGCCTGGCTGCTGGCACAGAAGGTTTCTAGTTCTAAATTAAGGATTAAGCCCAATAACAGGGCTCGCTATAATCAGCCAAGAGAAGGGGGGTTGTTCTATCAGGGAAGGCTGAAAGGTCTCTCTCTTTTTAGGTGCTAAAGGAGAGAGTGAGGGCACATGGACACCCACTGCCAGCCTGCGCTGGAGGGGAAACCGGGGGGGAAAGCCGAATTTAATTCAGGCAATGCTGGCTTAGAAAACGAGTGGGTATAAGCTGGATACGCGCAGGCTAGAAAGGAAATTCCTAAAGGATGGCAAGAGCAAGAACTTTCCAACAGCGGCAGAATAGGAAAAAAAAGAGTTCACTTAAAACCCTTTAAGAATACTTAAAATGTACTTAAGCTTTCGCCAAAAACCAGGAAGGCGAGGATTGTGTTGAAATGGCCGGGTTTCTGTAAGACCATTTCTGATGAAGCCGTTCCAGCTCCTCGCACACGTCAAGCCCAGCCCCCAAAATAAAGATCAAAATCGCAGGTTCATGTCCTGTCTTCAACCCATTTGAGAGAAAAAAAACCCACCGCAAGCGCAAATATCACACAGTCTTCTCTCCCCTCCAGAACCTTTTGTTGTCTGCTCCAGTTTGCAGCATGTTAAAACTAATTCAGAGTGATCGGATGAGTCACCGGCACGAAACAGGGAGCGGAGAGTTTATTTAAAACCTCACCGTATGAAATTCAGCGCACGGACTTGTTGAACAGATGCAACATTCAGCTTGACTCAATGTCTGTACCATCGCTAAGAAAAGCAACGCTGCTCTCTGTTTGTCTGCGTCGCGCAGATTGCGGCAGAAAGTTCAGAAATTGAAGTGGTTGGAACCACTTCAATGACCAGCGTTGAGACTCCAGAGACGCTCCTTTCCAGCGTTCTACACATCCCTTTTCCTACCAGAATTTATGCCAGCGTAAGTTTTCTTAGGAAAGCTGCTGCCTTGGAGATAAAGTCTTATTTCATACAGCTATTCAAGTGGGCCCTGCTTTATTTCCTACCAGGGGAGCAGCAGGTGGGGTTTGGTAGAACATGGGACAAGAGGGGAAAATTGGAATTGATAAATCAACTTTGCTTTTTAGGTGGAAAATACAACCCAAAATCCTAATCACAACAAGCATTCCAGCACGAGGAGGTAATTGGCAACACTATAACATCCCCTGTTCCAGCATCCTTCGCCGCTGCTGTGCAGTCGGGGGGATGTCACATCGGGAATTACAGATACAGGCAACCCACATGGATGTAACCAAGCTCTCCTGTGTAGCCCACAGCAATGCAAGTGAGCCAATATCACACAGGATTATCCCATAATGACCCCATTTTACACTGAACATAGATCACAAGAGAAAACAGATGTCATAACGAAGCTCTCTCTACCCAGGATTAGTATCAAGCACTGATATGTAATAAAAGAAAAACAATCATATACAGGATGCCAGTCAGCCCTGAGACCGCTGGAAAACCCAGAGGGTGTCGTTAAAGCCAGATATTTTGCAGGATTGGGCTTTGGAGGGGAAAACATCGTGAGCTGCAGCGATCCCAGAGAAGGAGCCGGCAGCAGCATGGGACAGGTCTGGGATCAGCAGCTCAGCTCAGCTCGAATCTTCCAGAATATTTTAGTAGATGTGAAAGCAGAACGAATGCAATTAAAGAACGGCAGCGCTGCCATCGGCAGAGGGGGTGGGCGATGGAAAGAACAGTATCCTGAAAGGGGCAGTCTTGGTTGTTTAGGACAGACTCTCATTGGGGTCCAGAGGGGCGGAAGCGCTGCTGAGGGGACATTTGGCAACGTTCGTACCCTGGGGCTTGGCGGGCGATGGCCAAGAGCAGCAGCAAGGAGTGACTTCCAGCATGTGGCTTTCCAGAGGGGTTTTGAAGGGATGACCTTGAACTCTTAGGGTCACTGAGATCTCACCAAGGATGCCCAAGCTCCCTGCAACCAGTGGGACCCCTCCCCATGCACCCCTGCACGCCTTTCCCTCCCCATCCTCTCCCACCTTACCTGCAGCCTCAGACGCTCTCCCGCACCCGTCCCACCTCCTCCTGCATCTCACGACCGCAGCCCCTGACGCTGGAGCTGGTTCCTCCAGGGCTCGTTAGCCAGCTTCTGGTTTCCTGTCATCATCTGAATCACCAACCCCAACATCCGCCACTCGGCCAGGCAGCCCCTCGCCAGCTCAGGAGAGGGACCCGCGGGCGGTGCTTGCACAAACTCACCCAGGCAGCCTCTCCCATGAGCCTTTCAAAGAATCATGGAATGGTTTGGGTTGGAAGGGACCTCAAAGCCCACCCAGTGCCACCCCCTGCCATGGGCAGGGACACCTCCCACTGGGTCAGGGGGCTCCAAGCCCCATCCAACCTGGCCTGGAACACCTCCAGGGATGGGGCAGCCACCACTGCTCTGGGCAACCTGGGCCAGGGCCTCCCCACCCTCACAGCAAAACATTTCTGCCTAAGATCTCATCTCAATCTTCCTTCTTTCAGCTCCAAACCGTTCCCCTCATCCTGTCCCTGCACTCCCTGATCACAGCCCCTCCCCAGCTTCCCTGGAGCCATTTGTATTTTTTCTGTGGTTGAACAGAATAAGGAGGGTTTATGAATTATTGGGAATTTATCTGTTGTTACAGTCTATGAAATACATATCCTGCTCTGCAAACGGCGCAGTCTCCACGTGCAGGTAACAGCCCTGCACGGTTGTAGCTACCGGAGCGTAACAGAGAGCCGGGCGCAGCTTTACAACTGCAAACAAAATGCTGTTTCATGCTGCCTCTCGTAATCTCTCCCTTCTGCACAGCTGTTGGCATCATTCTGTAAAGAGAAATTCTGTTGCAGTTCAACCAGTCCCCTGCACCATCTCTCTCTGTGACAGAAGGTGACCATCGCAGCAAGGACAAACCAGCCACCGTGGGCAACTTTTGCAGCTCTGGGATGGGAACTTTGCTATCGAGCTTTCCGAGGAAACATCGCTTTGGTAAGATAGTTACCCACTGCACACGCAAATGTACATGGACTTTCTCTCTCCCAATCCTAACCCGAGGTACAGAAACCATTGCTCGCACACACCATTCCCACCCGGAACGTGGGTGCAGAACCACGGAATGGTTTGGGTGGGAAGGGACCTTAAAGACCATCCAGTTCCACCCCCCCTGGCCAGAAGCCTGTCTGGAAATTAGTACATATAATCTGAACCAAAGCTTAGGAGAGACGCCCAGCTTGGAATTGCTCGCGTGGTTGCTGCCTGGGCTCTGTGTAAGGAACACTAAATAATGTGCGATGGTTTTCTGACTGCTAAAACGGTTGCCACAACGTTGGCATTTCTAGCAGAGCTCTCGGCTATGAAGTAGTTCATTAGGGGCTCTCCAGCTTGATTTTGTGCATTTAAAGGTACATAAAAAGACCTCTTTATAGCAGAACTGATGTGCTGAATACTCTGGAGACAATTGCAGTTTGTCATTCGTATCAGAAACCTATTTAATTAGGAACAGCCACTGCTAAAAAGGTACCACGTATTTGCTTACAGGTTCTCTGACGGCTCTCATGGCTCCAGAGATGACTCACGGCCACAGTGCGGATGTTACCACAGTTGGCACAGGCCGGAGTGAAGGCAATTCCTGCAGCAACAGAGACCACCTCACTTCTGCCTATTTCTCACGAGAAGGGCTCAGTGCAGGGGTTTAGGATGAAACCCCTCAAGCCAAGCTTCTACCAACGCAAACACAAGTTCAGCTTATCATGAGGCCAGATCAAGCCCCTCTCTGACCTGCAGAGAGTAACCCCAGCGCCATCAAACCCAGCCTGGAACACCTGGGATACCCCGTGTTTGTCCTCTCCCTCCTGTAACCCCTCTGCTGCATCCAGACCTGCTGCTAGAGGCTCTGCCTGGTCTGACAAGAGGCCAAAGACACAGAAGCATCTTGCTTTTATCTACAGCAATAGATTATATAAAATGACACACTTCACCTTTCCACATCCTTTTCAAAGCTTACCCATGGCTCATGCCCACACCCCAACACCTACTCCTTCAGTCAGTTTGAACAGCTAACCAAACCCTCTTTCTTATTTGTTTTCCTTCTAATACATTGCTAATTAGCTGTAGAAATACCTCTTTGGGCCCAGAGACGTGGTGAGAACCCATCTCCCACTCTTGCCCAGCTTACCTGCTGGGACTGGGAGACCGAACACCCCGGGAACTGGTTTGCATCCTTTCAGATGAAGGTGTGGTCTGCTCAAAGACCCCCTGCTTTGCCTGAACCCGGTGTTGTGATTAATGCTGATCAGGAATTCTCAGTGAGAGAAGGATTAGAAATCAACACATCACCTACACCTGACCCTTCTGCAGAAACACACCCAATGCTGGAAGCTTTGAGGAAAGGTTTCCCAGCTCCATCAGGTTCCTTCTCTCAGAGCTCATGAACTTTGTGAGTCAAGCTGGAGACCAGCATTCAAATCCCCCTCACAGGATAAGGACACATCCCAGCCCATCACCAATTATTTTGCCAAGTTTTCAGGGCAGCTTTAATGAAAGCCACGTCTTGGGAGGAAATTTTCTGACGCGCTAAAGCAGCGCGGGCACATTTTGGTACAGACCCAGAAGCTGTTGCTGCGTGAGCATCTCCCCAGCTGAAGGGGAAGTGCCACCCTCTCCCCTGCCCCAGCTGCACGCGCCACTGCAAACCTGATCTCACCCAGCTGTAACGGAAAGCAGCTCCGTTACAGCCGGAGATACCTGCTGCTACCACCCAGTGGAAAGACCGCTCACAGCTAGGGCTTCTGGCTGCTCCACCAAAATCTGGCCAAGGAAGGTTCGCAAAGAGCAATCCTGCACATCCCTATGACGCTATAAAGCTTCTTCCCAATCCTATCCTGCCCAGTTGTAGACACCACGATTCTTAAATTTGAACACAAAACCCTAGAAGGTTTGAATGCTTTTATTTGATTTTTTTTATACAGCAATACAAATTATACAGATTCATTACAGTACAGGTTTTGCAGGGGTTTATAGAGGTACTTAGTGGTTTTTGGTTTATTTAAAAGAAAGAGGCAGATCTCGGGAGCACGGTGACACGAACGGAACAATCTCAGAGAGGGAAGCAAATCCCTACTGTGCTGAACACTAACCTGGCTGAAACCTACTGGGTGGAAAGGTGGTGGCAAGTGTGCCCAACAATAACACACCCAAAGCATCAATGCTGGGATGCTCTAGAGTTTTACACAAGAATTTGTGAGCTTACAGGCAAGCAGGTTGTTCCTGTAACAGCGCTGAAGGTCCTTAAAGCCCTTGGATGCCCTTTGTTGCAAAGAGGACAGAAATGAGGGAAGCTGAATGAACCTGCTGTTGAGCAGGCGATGCCACGTAACAGAGTCACTGCGGCTATGGAAACCATAAAGTGCTTTAGATTCTGTCACCCAAACAGCTGCAGTAAGATGAGGAACATGGTTTTAACCCAATAACAGTGACACCGCATGCACCCCGTCATAGCACCATCTCCCGTTTCTCACGCTCATCTAAGCTTCGGGTTTAAGT
This sequence comes from Neomorphus geoffroyi, assembly GCA_033558235.1. Taxonomy (NCBI): domain Eukaryota; kingdom Metazoa; phylum Chordata; class Aves; order Cuculiformes; family Neomorphidae; genus Neomorphus; species Neomorphus geoffroyi. The sequence continues at coordinate 10,470,412 of JAUMJM010000018.1, forward strand.
GAGGAGACACGGGCAGGAACCAGCAAAGCTCCCAGGTAATTCCTGACGCACAGGATAGGTACAGGTTACACAGCTACAGCTTTGGTGGTGCATTCCCCCACTTTAGAAACCCGTGCCATCAGGGTGTTGCTACGACTGAGGTGCATGAAGCTCGAGAGCCTAGTATCTGGCATCAAAGGGTTAAACTAACTCATAAAGCAGGGTCAAAGGATGTAACTACACCGTGTTAAATGTTTCTAATCAGTTTGGTTCAATACTGATACAGTGAGTGGTATCACATGTAAGTGAATAATCGCAGACTAGATAGACCAAATGTAGGCATCCAATAAGAGTCCCCTCTGCCACTTCAAATATACTCGATTCCTTGAAATCCAAGTGGATAAATGGCATTTGAGAGGAGGGATTCAGCTACTGGATTAGCAAATTCCAGTCTCAGCTGGAAATCAAATTCCTCTTCAGCTACAGAAACACCTCTTTCTACAAATCCAACGCAAAGCATCGCCTACAAAACTGCATCCCAAGAACCCAGTCCCCAGAACTGCCCCGGAGAACTGTGAAGGTAACTCACGCTGTGCTGGACTATGGCAGGATACACACAGACAGACCCCTTCCCTCAGAGCCTTTGCTCTTGTCTGGTAGCGAAACACAGCAACCACTGTAAAAGATAAATTAACACCAATTTAGAGATGCTCAGTTACCAGCTATTGCTCGTGTTCCTGCTGTAAGCCAGTGTGAACAGCCGGGAGGTGCACTTCCAGACACCGAGAATCACAGAATGGTTTGGGTTGGAAGGGACCTCAAAGCCCATCCAGTGCCACCCCCTGCCATGGGCAGGGACACCTCCCACTGGGTCAGGGGGCTCCAAGCCCCATCCAACCTGGCCTGGAACACAGAGTTGCTGTAGAACACAAGATCTATGCCTGGCTTCAAAGCGCACTGCTTGGAGCACACCTGACACACGCAGCCCTTCACTACGCACTCCAGGCAAACGGGGATTCCTGGAAAACCACCGCTCCAACCAGCTCTGCCCAAAGCAGTCGGGAGGAGAGCTGACCTGGGGAAGGGCTGGCACATGCATTTTAAAACGTGCTGGATTTATTATGAAATCTTCTCTGCAAAAAGGGTTGCGATATCACGGGCTATCTAGGTTCTCAAGATATGATTGTCTTATCTGAAGACAAGTCGCAGCCAGTACTACGGCCAACAAACCCTCCTATATACCAGGTGCTAAAGTCAGGATTGAAACTACATTCATAAGACACATTGAACAGTATGAGCATCATCCAACACCACCCTGGGCTGGCAAGTCTTGGCCGCACCACCTCTCTATCCCAGCCAGCTCTAGGACAACTAACAACTTCAGGAATACACGGTCAACACCGGAGACTCGCAGGAGTGCCAGCACATCTCAGCAGTAGGTTAATATATTATTGCTACTTTAGAAAGGCAAGCCAGCCACCCTCAAGGGCGTAAATTTAACTTGGTGCACCCCTAGCCCATCCTTTGAATATGCAAATCCTCCTCCAGCTCTTTCTTCAACCACGAGAACGTTCCTGGCCACAGCCACAGAGCCCCTCTGAGGCTGTTACAGACGTGCCCGGGCCAGGGAGCTGGCAGCACACCCATGCCAGCACTGGGCTGTTGCCATCTGAGGACTGGGATCCGCTCTCCCAGGACCGCTCCTGGCTTGGGAGCTCAGTGGGGTTTATTTTTTGGTGGAGTTTTGCAGCATGTTGGATTCACGCCGCTTACTCCTACCTTCTCCTGCAGCTCTCCCAGAGCCACGCCGGCCTTCCCAACTGGAGGAACATCACAAAGCACCTACGGCAGCAAAGCAGTGCCTTGCCTTCACTCAACTGCCACTCCCAAAGCCATCTGCTCCGTTCCTGACTGCGGTTTTGCTTAAGTTCAAGCTTGAAGCAAGCTCTGCACAACTACCAGGAATAACTTGGTGAGACGAAGAACAGCCACAAATTGAATTATCCATTGGTTAGCAGTGCTGGGAACCTCCTCGGCCCAGGCTTTGCCATGCCAGGCTCAGCTTTAAGCTGCAGGTGAAATTAAGCATTATAGATTAAACTTTAACTGCTTTTTGCTAGTGGGAGTGGGGAAAAGAATCTTGCTTCCTCCTACGAAACTTAAATGCCACATCTATATATTAAATACAGTGTTGTCAACTGTTGGCACAAGCGAGTTTGATGTTTCTGTACAGGAAAATTTTAATCAGATTTGTGAAAGGGGCAAAGAAAAAGGAGTGGTGGAGTCTGACCCTCAGCCAGATGGGAAGTGCAATGCAGAAGGTACCAAAGAAACCAGGCAACTCATTAACGTTTGCACATGAAGAACAACTAGAAGTATTAAATTACGTTGGGATTAGAACACATTCATTTGTGGGAAACTCTTGACACAGATACAGAAAAATATTCACAGGAACGAGCCTTTTCCAACTCTCCACCTTTCTCACAAATCAGTGTCGCTTCCCTCCACCCAGAGCAGTGGAATTACTGCTTCCACCATTGGGAGGCCTGAAAGATGGGCTATGTGCAAGCCTCGGGCAGAGCATCCCCACTCAGCTCGTCCTGCTCTTACACACAGAACTGGGCATCACTCATGCAGGTCAGTCAGGTGCCAGCACACCTGTGGCTTCAGAGCAGGATTTGACTCTCCACTCGAGCTGCCCTAAGGGCAGGTCTATTGCGTGGGCTGAGTAGCTGGAAGGCAGGAACATTTCCTACCCTTTCATGCTATGGAAAGCATTAAAATCAGAAGGAAGGTCAGAGCTCATTTCCTTCCACCACAGCCACAGTCCCGTGAACAGCTCTGCCTGCAAGGAACAGGCCAGCAAAGGTGGGTGACACCAGACAAGACAGCAGCAAGCCCATGCGTTTCCTGTCTCCCCCCAGGCTGCCCATCAAGCCAGTCCCAGCTCAAACAGGAAGGATGTGCGTTTCGCCCTGTACCAGGCAAGGGCTCCAGGTCAGAGGGCAGCAGAACCCAGCCCGTGGGAACAGCCCAGAGATCGACCCAGCTCCAAGCTACAGGACTTCCAGATTCTGCCTGGCAGCCCGAGCAACAGAACTGCAGCTACAGTGACACCACGAGTCAAAGAACTTGGGCTTGCTTCCACGCGCAGACTATTCCTACTTCAGTGTGCCCTGCGTGCTCCAGCACCTGTTTCGATAAGGTTCCTCCCCACTTCATCGTCCAAGAATGGGTCTGGCACTGCTTCCCCACAGAATTTACAGAAGCCAATTTCCTAATTAACACAATGTTTGAAAACTGGGGGGGGGGAACATTCTATAGCGGACTCAAATAAAGACCAATGTTAAATATTACTTAATGTTTTCTTTTATTTAAAAGATCATTCACAAAATACCATATCCATAAATTTATTTTGTTATGAAGCAGAATGTGTTACGTGTTTGGAATTCTTTTCCTTTTTTTTTTTTTTTGTTTTGTTTTTACATTTAAAAGTCAACTTTCTTGACTAGAGGTGAGTTTTTATATGGGAATTTGTTCTTAAAATCCTTTCCACATTGAAGATGTAAATAGGTCAATTATTGGTTTGGAACACAACCACACAAATGCATGTCTCTTAAATTAAGTATTAGTGTTAGACAAATGGTTCTTATCTCAGAAGCAGATTAAGTGACAGGCAGAAGGAAGGAAAGAGTAGTTCTGTAAATTGCTGGGGCTCTGACATTACAAAGGGAACCTTTGGGAAGAAATTCACTGCTAGCAGTGACGCTGCTGGCAGTGAAGCAGCCACGCTTCCGAACTCCTCTTGCAAGCACTCCGGTGTGTTGGCTGCTTATCTGAAAGCTGTCAGCACTAGCATCAGGGGAACAAGTTTTCAGTGTTGTAGATCCAGGGTTTGTTTTCAAACACTAATGACCTCTCTCCTTTTGCTCCAGCCTCCCCTCCCTCCTCCCACACACCACCAGCAAGAAACATTTCAAGTGAAGAGAGATGCAGCAATCAGAGATGCTTTTTAACCCAACTTCTACAAGAGAATCTACAGTAAAACAAGTTCTAATCTGCCCATTTTCAAGGTATTCTGAAAGCAGAAGTCCTAAAACTGTACACCACTGGGCAAAGAAATACAGGGGGAAATGGTAATTACACACTGTGTGGCAAAGTATACACTCCTTAAACAAAAATAAAAAAGTCGATTTTATTTGTAGAAACTTCATTTAAAAATTTACCAAACATGTAAAACCCAAAAAAGTTAAGCAGAAAGAGCCAGTGAGCAGCTGTGCTCAAAGAGGCACATTTTTGCAGCACTAATCTCAGGCTCTGAGGTGTAGTATCATACCATTTTGACGTCAACAGCCAGCAAGAGGCTGCTGGCAGAGGCTTTATCCATACCAATTCCACCACCTATTCACCATATTTCTGGCCAACCAATTTTATTTGCATCTATCAAATGGATAGGTTCCTGGTAACCTGTGTTATCGCCCTCTGTTTTAAGGGGCTCTGCTGCATACAGTAACTGTCACCAATTGTCATAAATGGTATTGCACTACTCAGAACTGTAAATTTCTGTTCAACTTGTCTGGAATCTCCAGTTTTCCTCTTCAGAGCCACAGCAATACAGAACAAGACATGCAGGTCAGAAGAGGAGCACCGAGGAAGTAAAAGGAAACAATACAGGGCAATAACTAAGTCTAACCTGTGCTTCTAAAGTAAAACAAACCCAGAAAGGAAGAAGTTGAAGCAGCACCTTTGTCCAGAGACTCCACACTCGTGGAAGCAGCAACACTGCCTTATCTACTGGCAACTGTGCTGCCTGGAAGGAAACAGAAGAGGGAAACTCAGCACAAAGCCGGCACTAGATACAGCAAAGCCAAGAACGTACTAAAAACCACTTGTTAACAGCTGACATGCATTCACAAGCTCTGTGTTTTCGGTTTCAAAGAGGACAAATGCCAGATGGCAGGAATGGTAAACTGCAGGGTTGACATTCCAGCAGAGCTAGTCACTCTGTACTGTCTTGCTTTTTCTCCCGCCTCCCCATTCCCTCTCAACCCCAAACTCAGACGTGCTCTTTTACTACTTCCTCTCGGGGCTTGGCTCCACCGAAGATAGCAGAGTTTGGGTTGGCTACTTGATTGAGGGGAGTAGCAACTGTTCGAGGTTTGAGCTGAAGTCGAGGCCGCTGTGCTCTTTCCTCTGAAAGAACAAACATTAAGGTTTTAAGATCTGTCTGTCAAGGGGAATAGCTTTAACCTGACAAAGAAAGCATGAGTCTCCGTCATGAAGAAAGAAGAGTGAATGGCAGAAGACAAGTTTACCTTCTGTTGGCTCTCTGAAGTCCATGGAAGACCCACGCAGGGGAGGCCCATCTCTGAAGCGACCAGTACCACCAGTTCCCATGGAGGCACCCGGTGGTCGCCGGTCTCCAGGGCGGGTTCCTCTGCCCCGGCCTCCCAAGAAGTCATCATCTTTGAATCCTGAAGATGGAAGACACTGAATTTAAAGAGTGTATTTTGCAATGCTTTTTTTAGTCTAGATTTTTATCTGGATGACTGGAAAACCTTTAAAGTCAATGCAGTCAGTCCCAGATGATGCACTGAAAGCCTTTGTCTGTAGACAGATTGCTGCCCAGATCTCTTAACACGTTCTGGAAGAGTCATACAGATGCCATTTGAAACCAAGAACCACGTCAAGTTCAGGAACTGCTTTATTCACCTAAAGGCTTGGTGGAGTATTGGAGAGTGGGTCATCAAGTGAGCTTAAAATATGACCTTCAGCTGCAGCTTTGGATTGTTAACAGCATTAGCTGAATTCAGAGGCAATTCTAGGATTATTCAGAGTACTTCTGTAGCCAGATCACGGTGGCTACAGCCTTAGTGTGCACTCTGCAGGAGCAGAGTAAATGGGAAAACAGCTCTGGAGTCCTGAGATACACCATCCTCACAAACAAAGTCTTTCAAAAACAGAGCAGAACCCCAAGGCTTTTAAGTTGTCCTACAAATTGACCAGGCATTTATTACACTAATTAAGGAGCTAGAAAAAAAAAACAAATGGGACTTTAAATATGAAACTGACTGCATTTCTTCAGTTTATGTATCACAAGACCCACTGAGAACTGTCTTTCACTGGCCAGAGTTCCTGTTTGCGCCAGTGACCACGTATCCAAGGCACCATCGTCTGTGGATGATACTCCATGCTAACAGCACACCTGAGGGGAATATACTGCATTTTTCAAAAGCTGCCTGGAAGAGAATGTTGTTTTTACTCCCATTTGAGACTTTCCTTTCCACTTCAGTATCTCGCAGAGTTGCAGAACTGTCCCTTTCTTCATCTTTAAAGACTGGATTCAGAGCAAGGCTGTACAACCTGGGAAGAAAAGCTCCTGTAGCAACTAAGACTTAAACATTTAACTTTTGGCTCACAAATCACTCATCCAGCATCTAACAAGCTGAAATGCATTTGAAGCAGCTGCCAAAAAGGGTATAACGCTGTGCCACCAGAACGCTTAGCTATGAAGGCAGGTTAAGCGCAGCACTGTAGCAAGCTTCTCCCCAGCATCAGGCTTTGGTTTCATGCTACTGGCAAGGGTACACTTTGTCACCGCTCCTTCTACTTTGTCTGCTCCACTCACACAGAGACCAGACATTGCAAAGTCACACTTGCCAACATCTCTCCAACAGAAAATGGACCAAACCCACGATTTCAGAGGACAAAAGCAAGTGTGGTAATGTCACCCAGGATTCTAATAGCTAGAAACTGACTGGATGTCAAGAGCAAACTCAGTGGCTCCCGTACTACCTTCCACTCAGCAGGCTCAGTCATTTGCTGCAGTCTGCATTACTGTAACAGGTCTAGAAGTTTAGGATCATTTTGCATTCGAAAGTGCTTTGGAGCACTAGCACATCCGTGGAGAAGTCAGCTGCTTCAAGGATACACATACAATGATGTCACATCTCCTGAAAGCAGCAAAAGCCTCTGCTCTGAAAGAATACAGTATCAGCTTTTCCACATGATCTGTCTGTTTCTGCTACTATTCAGGAAGGTACTTGGCCTCATGTTTGAGAAATGCTTAAAACCTAGACACCATAGGCTACATTTGAACAAGTATTCACTCATTTAGGAGTGTTTCATAAAATTTACAATCAAGACTCTTTCCTCTATTTTAAGGCAATGAAGGATTCCCCCTGAGGAATCCCACTGCAGCTGTAGGATGCCCAAAGTTGGCAAACAGTAGATTCAGTCAAAAAAGTAATGAAGACAAATGTAGCTGACATGAAAATGAGAACACTTCTGTGCCTTTGAGGCTGCCTATCTGTATAAGTGTTAATACTGGTACCAGAATTGAAGTCATCTCTGGAATCCCATCCACCTCCTCTGGGTTCTCGGGGACCTCCTCCCATTCCTAGGAAAAAAGTCACAATTGCGTTCAGATCTGAAGCTGCGGGAAAGACTGATCAAGGGGATGCCAATCCAAAGATTCAGTCCTTCAATATCCAAAGTCATGCTGCTGGAAAATCCTTTTGTTTCATCACTACCAAGTTCCATTGCACAGGAACAAAAGATCAGTTTAAATTAACCACGAATAAGCAGTCAGAAAAGTTTCTCTAATACACATTCAATGGAAACCGTGAATCTGGTTCAATTCAGCTTCAACTAGAGCAAAGCCTGTTCTCACACTGGAACAGGAGATAGTCCAAAAGAAGTGCCTGTGTACTTGTGCTTACTAGACTTCTTCACTTTTCTTACACAGTAATAAAATAGTAGCAGATCAGACTGTTGGGCTTTATGATTGTCCTCTGCAAGACACTTTACGTTAGTAGGGGTGTTGGTCTCACTTCCTGGGCTAGGAGTGATAACACATTCAGCTTTTGAACACAAAGCGCATCTATTCCAGACATTTCAGGAGCGGCAGCAGCTATGTTAGAAATACGTATACACAATTAAAACGACTCCTTCAACATAACCTTCACATTTACTTGCATGCCTTGTCTTAGCATTAGTTCACATCAGAAGTCATCACTACAACCATTCTATTCAATAAGCTATTCAGAAAAATGGAAGTCACCTCTGTCATCGGGCCCGCCTTTTCTGAAGCCGAAGCCACCTTTATCCTGTTTTCTGCCTTCTGCTATGTCCACTCGGAGTGATCGATCACCCAAAAGCTGTGAAAGGAGAGAATCTCTTCAGAACGTACCGTATTGGCCAAGGAGTTTGAGACTTGTGCGTATCTTTTTATTTCACAAAGTAACAGCAAGTATACTTACTGCACCATCGTACGTAAGAGCTTCCTTGAGTGACTCCACCTCATCGAACTCTACGTAACAAAATCCTGTAAGAAGAAACCTCACAAGTGAGTAGCAGTACTTTAAAAGGCCTTTGTAAGAAGCTACTCTTCCTGCCTATCTGCTAATAGCCTCCCTTCTCTTTCAAACACAAGTTATGATACGATCAATGCAAGATGTACACAATTCTGAAACCAAGCATCATTAACGGTGAACGCATTCACCTACTCCTATCAGTGATGGGGACCAATCCTGACGTAGAACTCTGCATGAGCACTACATAAATGCTACGAGCCTGATTATTTCCCCTTACCATAGGCATCTCATTGCACAGACTGGATCTGATCTATGCCTTTAGGCAGTTATTCAGCTGAACACCGGCATTTGGTTACTAGTATTTTCAAACAGGAAGCTGAAGTACCTGCCGGTAGAGCACAGAATTTGTTCCCTTTCTGAGATCCTCTGTTATCCAAGTTAAGCTTTCCCCCCCAAAGTAACTTAAAAATACAGTCCTTTTCCACTGGCCAATTCCAATGGAAACAGGATTTGCATCCTCTAAAACAACTGTCTTAATGGCCTGCTTTTTCTCCTTGTCTACTAATGAAAGACAGAGCTGAAGCAACTAGAGTCTCCTGAATGAAAGAAAGATTGTGCAAGTAGTCAACATGTAAGATCTATGACCTTAAGAGGGTCAAGCACTTCAGCATTGTTACAATTCATACAAGACAAACAAGGTTTAAGAAAGTCTTTTTATTGCAGGGAAAATATTGACTCTTGTCACTCAGGCTAGTCTGTATCCTAAGATGATGGAAGTAACAGTGAACCTCATTGGAATGAGAGATGCCCACTTGTTAGCGAATGAGAAATCTGCATAAGTCAACATGAAGGACAAACACAGACCAACAAACTAACCACGCTTTAGAATAGACCGAAATTCCCCAAAGTGACTTTGGAAGTGTCTCATTTTCTTCTACCAGTGTTTTAGTTGTTGATGGCTAACTGAATCCTCACCTTTAAATTTGTCTGTTTCCTTGTCTCTGACTAGTCGTACGCTCCTTACGCTGAGATCCTTGAAGATGGCATCTATGTCTCCTTGCACAGTGTTGAAGGGTAGATTTCCCACATAAGCTGTGAAAGGGGGTTCTGTTGGCAGCTCTTTCTGTTTGCGAGGACCAAGGCCACCACCGCGAGACCTGTTGAAACCAAGCACAGTGTTCTCTGGAACTCGACTGCCAACACAGCCAGTGACACTGCATAGCGCTGCTCAGGTGCTGCCTGACTTCTTGGAAGTGGATTTTCCAACAACTTTGGTTAGTTTTTCCTATCCCTTTGCCTGTACCTTCCACTTCACTAAAGGCCAACTCCTTTCTAGTATTACCTGATACAGTACTTCAGAATGAAAACAAGTGAACAATACATTTAAACACATTACTCACAGGTGAAGCCAGTAATGAAGTGATGAATCCCACAACCCATTAAGAAAAGCAAGGCAAGGTTATCTCTACTGTCCCCTACTCAAAAACTTCTTACTAAACACAACCTAGGAAAGATTTTAAGAATAATTTCTAACAGTGAAGAAATACTTGCATGGCATAGGCTCATCAGCTTATCCAGATATTAAGCCAGATCCAATGCTTTTAAGGAATAGTTTACAATCAGTATCCCCTCCACTGTCATCTAAACTACTTCAGTAGCATTTAGCTTAGCAGAAGTGCCTTCTCCTATCTCTGAACTTATTGCCATAACTGTCAGATATCTGGACTGGAATGCCTTGAACCAAATACGTTAAAAAAAATAGCTTGAGCAAGAAGTTCTGAGGCAGGGAACCCAGCTTCAAGGCTACTGGCTTGTTTACTTCTTCCTTCACGTCTCATGAATCACACACTGAGGTAAACTAGGTTTTCTCTTCCTGTCTTTTCCCTCAGTCTCAGTTAAATCCATAGGCATTGGCTGCTGAAAAATGAGACTGTACCAGCTAAACTCTTTACTACATCAATGTGACACACCTGACTGATAATTTCCTGTAGAGCCTAATCTTCTGTAACTTTGATCTCCTTCACAGAGAGGAGGATTTGTACTGTGGGCACAAGGATGCTGCAGGATTCCACAGTCACAGGTTCCAATGCCATTTGCCCCACCGAAGCACTCTGACTTCTACCCAAGACACCTACCTACTACTCTGCTCATGTTCTCTTCAATGCCTTATTCTACTGGGTTTGGTCATGTCTGCTCCCTTTCCCAGAGGCTCACTGTGCAACACAAATGGTACCAAAGCAGGATTTGCTAGGGTGACATGGACTAATCAGATCTCTGCACTCCTACCCAAAATACAGAAGGCCAAATAATTTTATTATTGTCTTTTATTCTGGCTGGCTGCACACAGCCAGAAAATCCATTGGCCAAGCAGTATACTTGTCTGCCTTTTTTTTTTTTTTTCATTCCTGAATAATATTTTATTACTAATGAATAAGATAATGCAGAAAACTTGAATGAGATTCCTTAACTCTTTCTAGGCAAGCCTGTCATTTTGGCCTTTTTACGGTAGCAGCTCTGTACAGGAGTCATTTGTTGCCAACACTACCAGCATGCTGCTAAATGTACTTGAATCACAACCTACACAGCTTTAATTAGTGTCCACCCAGGCTCATATTTTAGCATTTTTGACAATATTCCTCATCTGCCTTTGTCTCATTAACAAGTCATTAAAAAAAATGCTGGAGAATGAAAGCTGCTGCAGTTGGGTGCTGTGTATGTATAGCAGCATTAACTTTAGCCACTTGACTAAGTTAAGGAGTAACTCTAAGCAAGTTTGGCTTCTCTTCTGAAGAATTCTGCAATATGCAGAATCAGTTCCATTCCTTTGTCCTCAATTCCAACCTGTGGCCTTACAAACAGCTGTTAAAACCCCAAAACTTTAATCTGCAGCCAGAAAAAGAAATCTTAACATTTAGGTTCTACAGGAACATCAATATTGCTTCAGCCGAGTTTAAAAGGACCAGTCCCTCCTTCTACACATTCTCACCATGTTCCTTGGACTGCAAGTCATCCATCCTGTGAGCTGATTTGACTAAAAACTTGACCCAAATTTAAAGCTGAATTCTCAATCGGATCAAAATATCAGTCGCATCAACACAGGAAGGAGGATGAAAGCAAGGGCTTCAACTACAGCTTTCAGCAGCCTCCACTCAGATCAATTCAAGCTGCTGCTGAAACCACACCCTCAAGTTAGCAATTCCTGAAAGAATTTTTTGTGTTACAGACAAACCTTGTTTCTACCGTAGCACACTAGAACTTCACAGGGTGCCTGCGTGGAAATCCAAGCCCTATTGCGCAATCTTTACTGCTATGAAGTCAGAAAAGGAAGTAATCCTTTTGAATTTGATCCATTAAGGCCTCAATTATCAAATACGTAACTATACATTGGGTACTTCAGTCTCCAGTTGAAGACCTGCGATGGTCAATAACTAGGTTCCTACAGAATCCAAGTACAGCAATATAAAAAATCTGTTACTATACTTCCCTACACTTTTTCAACATTGCAACAGTGGAATAAGAAGAAGAGGCTGACTTTAGTAACCAAACAATGAGACTGAAAGATGCTGCTCTTAATTTTAACAAAATAGGACAAAAGTCAACTATAATTAAAAACATATCCAAACTAAATGAAATGGGTCACACCAAAGTGTTAAGTGAATACCTGCATTCCTCACTCAGTGTAACTTTTGCTCAGACACCATTAGGTAATAATTATGTCATCGTAATGCAGGAATCTGAAACACAGCTACTGGATTTCTTTTTCAGGAAACCTAAGCAGAAAGCTAAGGAGGAAAGCTCAGTTCCAGCAAATGCAGACACAAACATCCCTATAATTAGACTTTTAGTGGACTGAGTTAAAAGACATGGTAAAGCCATATCAGGGTGAAAGAAAAACACTCATTTTGAAGCTACTCTTTCAGGAAATGCAGTTATTCTCTCCAGAAAACAAGAGATGTCAAAAATTCAAAACAAAGAATACTCTGGAAGACAGTATTGGAGTTTAATAGCCTTGCATTAAGGAACAAAGTAATAGGTCAGTATTATCTCTTTGCACAGCACAGAGACAACGGCCTCACCAGATTCCAGTGTTGGTGCTTCACCAGAGCAGCACAAGGCTCAGCAGGATGTAAGTTTTGTCGAGTCTCCACGACCACAATGCGAATTACCTACCCAATTTATTCATACAATCCAGTACATCTTTACAGTAAGGCATTAGAAAAAAAAAAAAGCTTATCTGAGCCTAAAAAATTAGGGCAAATTTATTAACACTAAATGGGTAAAACAGAGAATCCAAAATGCAGAAGGATACATACCAGCTCTCCATTTTCACTTACCCTGTGCAGCACTTTAGGTCAATGTTAACCTTGAGTAAGGTTAAGCCCAGCGTTAAAGCCACACCAAAATAAACAGCCTACTAGCTAGTCAGCAGTGATATTCAGTTTCTTTCAACTTTGAGAAGCTCTGCAGATGTTCAAAGTTTCAACTAGGTCTCAGTACAGTTAAGTGGAGAATTATGTCAGTTTTTGGGACCCCAAAACACCTACCAAAAAGCATTTATAGTAAGCATTTTGTTATTAAAGTCAGCAGCATGTTCTTCATCCACAACACAGTGACTTTCACAAATTATAGTATTATGCTTCAGCTGTTAATCAGGGCATTGCCAGTGCGGTAGCAAAACCCCCTCCTGTCTTGTCGCACTACAGCCATATTCTGTTGTTCTTCCACCACCATTTCAAAGATTATCAGAAAGAGGCAGACACCTTACGGACACCAGAACTTGTTGGGAACTTCTGTGTTCTGTCACACTGAACCCCCATGTTTACTGCCTATCCAGACCACAGGTTATGCAAAATGCAACTTCCACAAAAACTATTATACCTCAATTGAGTTTATGCTATTTTTAGACTCCTAGTGTGCCTAAAAATGAGCAGGAGTCAGTTTAAGTCAACAAGAGATTCTTTAATCAGAATATTCAAGAACAATCATGTTTTCATCAGACTACACACAAGACTTCACACAAAGCACCTGTTAAGGTCTGAAATCATGAATTAGCTGTACTTACTAGTAACATTGATAAATTAAATGTAAGTAGAAGTTGTACCCTGACAGTAGGATCTGAGGCTTAAAACTAGTTAATTTAGAAGTACTGTATTTTATTATCTGCAGAGGCATCTACTAATCAGCAGGACACTTTTAGCTCGCCAAAACAAATATTCACATCTTGCCTGAGAGCAAGTTAAGTAACTCTATTAAACGAATCTGAATATGAAAGTAACCTTTCAATTTTCATTTTATTACTTCATTAAACGTGCCCACATTGACCAGGGCAGACTGTATAGGAACAAGTGAATTTATTTTAAGCTCAAGTGCTGCTTTAGGCTGCTATCAAGGGCAACTGTTAAAGAGTTTAAGAAATAACAACATTGTAAGTGGCTGTTTCATCTGCTCTAGGACAGCTCTTCTTTAGACACATCTAAGAGTACCTATACACTGAAAAAAGGCTTCCAAAGCCTTAGTGTCAAGAGTGTTTCCAAAGACTACAAACCTACTCCACTCCTCTTATAACCTCAGCAGTAGATCCTCCCTGTTGACTAAATAGTCTGAACCGAAACTTATTTATTTCTCTGAGAACCGGAAAGGACAAGAACTCTGTTGATCAGGAAATATCTAGGAAGATTAGATCATAAAATAGCATACTCATTAAGATTCGTTCACAAAGACAGTTCACTTCATAGTTTTATGCCTCCTTGTGTTATTTTAGTGCACACAAACTTATATGGCACTAATCTTCAAACAAGTCAATTACTAATCGCATTTTCCTAACCTGATTTAAAACAAACTTCATAACGTCTGGGTTTCGTTTTCGTAGCTCCTCCCCCACATGCACTCTCCAGCAAAGAAACAGAGATGAAAACAAGCCCTGTTCCCAAGGGCCAGAGATTGCAAGGCAGCATCCGGAGCCCCGAATCCCGCATCAACCCGAGGCACCACGGAACCCCCCCTCCATCCCCGCAGCCATCGCATGGCCCCGCCGCCCTGCGAAGCCCATCCTTCCCGGTCAGTTCCCGTCTCCCGCTCGGTCCCTGCAGGAGCTCCTCACGGCCTGAGCTCAGGCCTAGCACCTCCCTAAATCCCACCTTCTCCCCCTCGTCGCCTCCGGGCCAGCGGGAACACAGCGACACCCTCCTCGTCCTCCCGCCCCTTCCAGGCCCTAAACCTTGCGGCACTCGCCCCCCACACGGCGAGACGGCCGGGGCGCCACGGCCACGGGGAAGCGCGGCCCGCCGGGCTCACCCCATCCCCTGGAGAATGGAAAGCGGCGGGGAAAGACGGGCACTAACGGCTCGCAGAGCCAGCGTCCCTCCCCCTCGCCCCCCTGTCGTGCCCGCCCGCCATCTCAGTTTGACGGCTTTAAACTGGAAGGGGGAAGATTTAGATTAGACTTTAGGAAGAAATTCTTCACGACGAGGGTGGGGAGGCCCTGGCCCAGGTTGCCCAGAGCAGTGGTGGCTGCCCCATCCCTGGAGGTGTTCCAGGCCAGGCTGGATGGGGCTCGGAGCCCCCTGACCCAGTGGGAGGTGTCCCTGCCCATGGCAGGGGGTGGCACTGGATGGGCTTTGAGGTCCCTTCCAACCCAAACCATTCCAGTTTTCTACGATCAGTCTTCACCAAAAGGGTTCTCAGCACTGGCAGAGGCTGCCCGAGAGATGGTTAAGTCACCATCCCCAGAAATGTTTAAAAGACGGGCAGACGAGTTTCCCAAGGACATGGTTCACTAACGGACAGGCACGGTTGGACTCGAAGATCTCAAAGGTGTTTTCCAACCGGGCGATCCTGCGATTCCGTGATCTCCGGGGGAAGGGGCAGGCCAGGCCCTGCCCGGCCGCGCCCCCTCCTCGCCCGGCCGCACAGCGCCGCTCCCTCCTTCCCTCCCCGCGCTGGGGGAGCCCTCGGCGTTCCCCCCCACCCCGAAGCCAGGCCCTGGCGCCGCCCGCAGCGCCGCGCTCACCCCCGGCCGCCGCCGAAGCTGCTGTAGGCCCGATCGTCATAAGGATCGAAATCCGCCATCGCCAGCTCGGCCTCCTCCCCGCGCGAGCGTGACAGGACCGCGCCGCCAGGACCCCGCGCCGCTTATATAAGGCGGGGCGCGCGCCAGGGCTGCCCCGCGCAGCGCCTGTTGCCAGCGCCGCGCCACGCCGGGGCTGCCCGCCACGCTGCCTGTCGGGAAGGTCAGCCGTGTCGTGGGGGGGCAGACTGAAAATGCGGGCAAAGAGCCTCAGATAAAGCTCGTTTGGGGCGTTTTAGAAAGCAGCATCTTTGATTTCAGCGCTGGATGCGCGAGGGAGTGATTTCCATCAATCACGCACAACGAGACGAGCTGGGACAGAAGATATTTCCCACTTACACCCATGGGTATAAATATTACCAGAAATTTTATGCATATTCTGTTCTTTTCCAAGGATTAATTTTAATTATGAACTTCACAAAAGCTGAATCTCTTGCTAATTGGAACTTAAGAATCACGGAATCATTTAGGTTGGAGAAGCCCTCACACTGCCAACTCCAGCACGAAAACATGTCCCTAAGCGCCAAACCTACACACCTTTTAAATCCCTCCAGGGATGGAGACTCCACCACTTCCCATGGCTGCTGCCTTTGGGCTGTTGCAAAGCAGGCATAATGCCGTTCCTGAACTTCAGAGCCAGTTCCCAGACCTTGCATTTTAGACAAGGAAAAACTGTAGATATGATTATATAAGATAGATAAATATATATATATAAAAGAAGACACCTCTGCTCAGCGCATACCATACATAACACAAGATGTTGTTGTTTCTCTCTGAACAGTGTCTGGAAAAACACAGTTTGAAAAAAAACCACTATCAAGAAAACATGTTCTTAGAGGATCGTTCTGTCTAACTTTCAAAAATAGTTACTTCGATGAAATTAACTCTTCTTTAGCTTAAATAAAAATATTCCACTTTTTGTCATAGTAACTAATTCTTGTATCAGGGTGCTGATGCGCGCTTTAGATACCTGGTGTGCTAAATCACCACCAACACGGGGCACTGCTGGCAGATGAAGTGCTTTGTGCTCTGGGCGTTACACTTGCTCTCTGAGGGAGGGACGAAGGAAGGTGGGAAACGTGCACTGTTTTGCTGGAGAACAGCATTTTGTTGCGGATAAAAGACACCCAAAAGGTTTCCTTTGCATGACCTGATGTGTTCCCTTTTCCTGGGCCGTTATAATAAACCCACAGCCACAGCGACCCTGCTAAGGCCAAAACAGAATCATGGAATGGTTTGGGTTGGAAGGGACCTCAAAGCCCATCCAGTGCCACCCCCTGCCATGGGCAGGGACACCTCCCACTGGATCAGGGGGCTCCAAGCCCCATCCAACCTGGCCTGGAACCCCTCCAGGGATGGGGCAGCCACCACTGCTCTGGGCACCCTGGGCCAGGGCCTCCCCACCCTCACAGCAAAACATTTCTCCCTAAGATCTCATCTCAGTCTCCCCTCTTGCAGCTCCAAACCGTTCCCCTTGTCCTATCCCTGCCCTCCCTGACCCAGAGCCCTTCCCCAGCTTTCCTGGAGCCCCTTTCAGCACTGGGAGCTGCTCTAAGGTCTCCCCAGAGCCTTCTCCTCTCCAGACAGAACAACCCCAGCTCTCCCAGCCTGGCCTGTACGGGAGGGGCTCCAGCCCTCGGATCCAGAGCGGGACAGAGCGAGAGGGACAGAGGAGGGAGAGCGGGTCAGAGGAGAAGCGAGACAGAGGGGAGAAGCCATGGGACAGCGGGGTCAGCGGGGCCAAGGGAGAGCGGGAGAGGAACGAGCGGGGCGGAGCAGAAGGAGAGCGTGGCAGGGCGGGCCAGGCCCGAGCAGCCGCGGGGCTGAGGATCCCGCCCGGCCCCGCTGCCCCGGAAGAGGCGGAGCGACCGCGACCCCACGTG
Source organism: Neomorphus geoffroyi (assembly GCA_033558235.1). Lineage (NCBI taxonomy): Eukaryota > Metazoa > Chordata > Aves > Cuculiformes > Neomorphidae > Neomorphus > Neomorphus geoffroyi. The sequence goes on from JAUMJM010000018.1 coordinate 10,487,655, forward strand.
CGGCAGGGCCGGAGCCGGGGCAGCATGGCGGGGGGGCGGGGAGCGGGCCGGGGGCGGCGGGCAGCGAGCCGGGGCCGGCAGGAGCAGGCCGAGGAGCAGAGCCAGGAGCAGGCGGAGGAGGAGCAGGCCGAGGAGCAGAGCCAGGAGCAGGAGGAGGAGGAGCAGGAGGCCGAGGAGCAGGAGGCGGCCCCGGGCCGCGTGGCGCCGTCAGACCCGCGCGGGGTGCTGCGGCAGGGCCGCGCCTTCCTCGACTTCTTCTGGGACATCGCCAAGCCCGAGCAGGAGTTGCGGCTGGCGGCCACGCAGAGCCTGCTGCGACACCTGCGGGATGGCCAGAAGGTGAGCGGGGCCGGCCGGGGCACCCAGGGCACCCCCGGGCCCCCCAAGCACCCCGGGCACCCCAAGCACCCCGGGCACCCCAAGCACACCGGGCTCCCCCCAAGCACCTTGGGTACCCCAAGCACACCGGACAACCCCCGGCACCCCTGGGTACCCCAAGCACCCCGGGCTCCCCGGATACCCCTGGGCACACAGGACACTCCAGGCACCGTCGGGCATTCCAGGCGCCCCTGGGCACCCCCGACCATCCTGGACACCCCCAGGCATCGCTGCAGCTGGGTCTGTCTTGCAGGACGATGAGCTCCAGTACACGCTAAAGCGGCTGGTGGAAGGGCTGGGAGCCACCCGAGAGACCACCCGACCTGGCTTCAGCCTGGCCCTGGCACAGGTCAGTGTTTCCCCCCCGTTCCTGGAGTCCACTGTTCCCCAGCTCCTGCTTTGCAGGGAGGAGGGATAGGGCTCCCCCTCTGAGGGAGGAGAGCGGGGAGGACTCCTGCTGTGAGCACAGGTGGGTTCGGATGGTGCCAGTCTGTTTTATCATAGAATCATGGAATGGTTTGGGTTGGAAGGGACCCCACCCAGTGCCACCCCCTGCCATGGGCAGGGACACCTCCCACTGGATCAGGGGGCTCCAAGCCCCATCCAACCTGGCCTTGAACACCTCCAGGGATGGGGCAGCCACCACTGCTCTGGGCACCCTGGGCCAGGGCCTCCCCACCCTCACAGGAAAACATTTCTCCCCAAGATCTCATCTCAATCTCCCCTCTTGCAGCTCAAAACTGTTCTCCTCGTCCTATCCCTGCACTCCTTGATCAAGAGCCCCAAACCATTCTGTGATTCCCATTTAAATGAAGGCCTTGCCCATGATGAAAAGGTCATGCAGTTGCAGCAGAATGTTCTCATTATTAATCCTGTCATGTACAGGGAAAGAAAAACAACTGATGGAATATCAGCGGGTATATTTATGTCTACACTTGTTCCTGTTCCAAGTCATTCCCTGTTCTGGCCTAATAAAGCAACACATCTGCTGCGACGCTGAACGCAGCTCTGTTTCAGCTGAACTTGACAAAACTTCATAAAATGGAAGAACTGTGCACTGAGTTATTCCATCCATCTCCTCAGGTTTTACAAGCTTTTGAGGAAATACCCATCTCCAGTGTCCTGGAACAGATCAAAGAAAAACACAATCTAGAAAAAGTGAAAAAGGTGAGTTGGCTCATAGCAGCATTGGCGAACAGCTGTTCTTTGAGGCTTGGTGCTTGGGTACGGTAGTTTTGGGGTTCTTGTTGAGGCAAATGACTGTAATGAAATAATGAAAATGTGGAAGCTGGAAGGTGATGGCCTGGTTTTAGCTGAGATTCGTCCACTTGATGGAAAGATAATGTAGGACAGTTGCTCTTAAACATAGTGCAGGGAGTTGCTTTTCAGTGTTTTACCTTTGTATGACAGAGTGTTTGAGGCTGAATCTTCCAGCCATCTTGTTCCACTAATCAGAGCGGTAGCTGAACGTGAAATCTAATCTCTCAGTAAAGTGGATTTTTAACCTCCTTCCACCACTCCCTTTTTTTTTTCCCCTTTTCAGAAACTTGTGAGAAATGCTGCTTTTGGAAACTTTTTTGGCGTTATGGCTCTGTTTCAGTCTGGCCGGCTCGTTAAGGTACATCACATTGTTTTGTTTATTGCTTCTGTTTCTGTCTGAAGTGGGGAGAGGATCCAGAGAGAACAGCTGGGTCATTGGCTCGTGGATGGGATTGGACTTAAAGCATCATTTGTGATGCATTCTCTGTGGACTTTCTGGGGCTCTTAAATGTCGGTTCCTGACCAGAACATAGGAGCTGTGTCAGCACAGGAGGCTTCTGCCTCTCCTGAAGGAAAGGGTTCTGTTGTCACATACAGCCAGAAAACACCATTCTGGGGAAAGCTGAGTGGCCTGCCAGGAAGAAATCATGTAGGTTTCTTATTGCAAGTAGATTTAAGGGTCTCAGAAGGGGATTATTACCGGAACCTTCAGCTTATTCCTTGATGTGTGTCCTCTGGTTTTGGCTTATCATTCGTTTCTAGGACAGGAAAGCTCTGCTGGAGTGCATCCAGCTTCTGCAGCAGCTGTCACATCACCAAGCACACCTCAGAGACCTCCCTCGTAAAGCTCTTATTGACATCACATCCGAGGTACGGCCACAGCACGCACTGGGTGGGAGGAGGCAGCACCTTGCTTCGGAGACTGCTTTTTCCTTAGTGTGTTCACAGCTGAACGTTAAAGGGAGGTGTGTGGATGAGCGAGTTTAAACTGTGGGAGCTGTTTCCTGCATTGTCTGTGGGCAGATGCTTTTGGTCAGGGAGGGATGCTCTCCTTTAGCTTAGCCTGATTTCATCATGGACAAACTCATACTTTGTTTTTTCCAGTTGACTTGCCTGGGTCATACGTTAGACCCTCTGCTCTTTTGAATAGTAGTATCCTGAAATGTCTGGACAGCCAAACCTTCTTTTTTTATGCACCAAGCTTGGAGCTAAAGCTGAATTTTGTGCTCTGGGGAGTTTATTTCCTTGTTTTGTGTGGTTATTGTTTGTAGATGTGAAGAATTAACAGTCCTAAATCAAAATTAAATAGTGTTTTGTATGGAAGTGTTCTGGGTCTTGGTGTTAGGTTTAAATGTGTTTTGAATCCGATCTTTAAAAAATACAAATTAAAGTGGTTTCTGTGCCTTGTTTATATTATTATCGGATGGAAAGAGAACAATTGAAGCTGGAGTCAGCTGACCAGACAACTATATGATGACAACATATTGTCCTACTCCACATGCTTAAGCACCTGAGGACTGCATGGCAGTTCTGGGAGCATCCATCATTTATTTTTGGTCGTGTCACCGTACAGACTATTTCCAAAGTTTCTAGAACACTGCAAATTTTAGTAAAATGCACCACAATACGGATATTTTAACATGCTACACAGCAAGTTAGTAAAATACCCTCATAGGTTTCTCCCATTGTCTCACCTTCATTCCTGTCTAGGTTCCTGAAGCTGTGTTTGAGGAGGTCCTGTTTGGCATTCTGCAAAGTGACCTCGCTTCAGCCTTCACGTCTCCAGAGAACCTGCATCTCTTGCTTGTGGGCATACAGAAATTCCCTGCTGTTCTGAAACCTGCAAAACTGAAAAAGCTATTTGGCTCGCCTACTGTTGTAAATGAGAAAAATATTCCCAGGTAAATTCTTAAGGAGCGTTAAATGCAGCGTTCTCAGTCTCTTGGCTGGCAGGGAGGGGAATGTGGTTTCATTCTGATATGCGCCTGTCTTTGCCACTGCAGGTGCTGTTAAGGTTTAGGCACCAACTGCTGTGCAGGTTTCTAAACGATAGCTCTGTCGTTTCTCCCAGGAGGCGCAGCCTGCTGTGCTCAGGAAATGTTCCGTGTCCTTCAGCAGGATGAATTTAGCCTTCAGCAATCCCCTTCCAGGCCAGATCTCTCACATTATTTTCTTTCTTCTAGACTTGTCGAGCTTCTGCAGAGTGCTGCCAAGTCTGAGAAAAAGGACAAGAAATTGCCCAGTGTAGCATTTGATTTGCTACAAGTTTCACTGAAGGAAGGTGCCTTTGAACTGTTCTGGAATGAAGGTGTGGAGAACGGGCTATTGAAAGAGAAATCGGGACCTGTGAGGTTTGTTTTGCCATAGCTTGTTTGGTTTTTCCTGTATTCTTGCCCTAATCTTTCTGCTGCCCTGTGGTAGGATGGTGTGTACGTGTGCGAACACTTGCTTTTGATTATTTAAGTATTCATGAGAAACTTGATAGGGTGCTTAAATCCTGCAGTTAGTAAGATTTCTCTTGAAATTGTGACATATAACAAATTTGAGATGAAATTTAACTAGGACAGCACATAAAGGTAATGCTTTTCTTCTCTATCTTACCCTTGTGTGTGACTTTACCTGAGGGAATCTTCTTTGTTTCCACCCAGTTACATGTGCTACCGGTTGCTGGGCAGTGCTCTCCCCTTGTTGTCTCTGGACCAGCTGCAGGTGGTTCTCAAAGGGAAGGTGATGCAGCACTATGGAGAACATGTGATGACAACTCAGGTGGGTCTTCTGAAAGTACTTGTCCTACTCAGGGCTAAAGACCCTGTCCTGAGCTGAACTCCTCTCTGCCCCCCTTTGCAGCTTCACATCAGGAAAGCTGGGGAGGGGTTCTTGATCAGGGAGTGCAGGGACAGGATGAGGGGGAGGAGTTTTCAGCTGAAAGAGAGGAGATTGAGGTGAGATCTTAGGGAGAAATGTTTTGCTGTGAGGGTGGGGAGGCCCTGGCCCAGGTTGCCCAGAGCAGTGGTGGCTGCCCCATCCCTGGAGGTGTTCCAGGCCAGGTTGGATGGGGCTTGGAGCCCCCTGACCCAGTCGGAGTTGTCCCTGCCCGTGGCAGGGGGTGGCACTGGGTGGGCTTTGAGGTCCCATCTGACCCGAACCATTCTGTGATTCTATGATCTGATATAAAAAATGTTTATGTAATTCTAGATCTTGGGCTCTTACTAAAAGCCAGGTTACTGGGTGACCACTGGTTGCAGTGGGCTGTGGTTAATCATCATTGCCTCTTTGCATCTTTTGGTTCGGCCCGATTTTAAGGGGTTTGAGATTTTCAGCACTGACCCACCTGTTTCGTTCATGTTGCTGGGGAAGCATGGGAAAGGCAACCCTCAGCATATTGGCAGTGTCATATGGCATCCTTTAACAGCTCTTTTGATTTTGCCTGTCCAGAAGCTCCTTTTTGTCTGTCGTGCTGGATGTTGCACGAACATTTGAAGGCAAAGACAAAAAGGGACAACTCATGCTTTTGTTTACCTTAGTGCTTGTTTCAATAAGCATATCTGAGGTTTAAGCACAAATTTTATTTGAGAATTGGATTTTGGAACTCCTCTTCTTCCTTCCCTCCTGGGAAGCCAGCAAACAGTGCAGCCCTACAATAAAGGGAGGAAGAATATAAGGGGAATATTGATAAGAACAGGATTTTGATTGGCTTTTTGTGGTAACATAATCCTAAGATTCCTTATGTGGGCCCAAAAAATCATTGTTCTCTCTTGGGAGGAATAGGATTTTGCAGTCTTTCTGTTCTGCTATCAAAGCAGCAATAGATGTGTGGATTTGCTCTGAAAATAAAGGACTGTGGTGCCTCCCTGTGTGGACAAACTTTCTACAGGGTTTGTCCACTGATGTAGTTATTTTCCTGGGTTTTTTTTTTGCTTGTTATGCTTATTGCTCAGTGAATTAGGCTGTGTTCTCCCATCTGCATCAAAACCACAATGAATTTAATTCTTGTGTGTGCCATACAAATCCACTGAATGCAATGAATGACTGAATGAAAAGAGACCACCCCCTAATATTGTTGATGATGAGGAAGCAGATAAGGTCTTAGTTGGAATTTGCTGGTGGTATTTTTGTGGGTTTGTTTTGTTTTGTTCCTTGACGTGGGTTGTTTGTTTTGGAAAGCAAATATTGTTATCTTGTACTTTCTTAAGGGATTCTGGTTGTTGGAGACAGAACTAGACAAAGCTCGAGCCTTCAACAAGAGAACAAATGCACTTGATTTGCTTTTGTTGAGATGACTGATGAAGCCCCTGTTGTGAGTTATCAGCCTGTTTACAGCAATCTCTCAAGAGTTTTTCTCCTAGTTTTCCTACTGATACTCAAGTATTGAGTTCTCCAACAATGAAACCAGGAGCTTGCTACGTTGTGCTTGTTTGAGCTTTCTTGCAGGGATATTTACATTATCATTGGATGCTTTAATAGTTAATTAGGAAATTATAGCCCTTATTTAAAAGGACAGTGTTCCCTAGATTGCATTACTGCTTCGGCTCCTGCCAGGTCACTGTATTGATCATGACACTATACCAAACAAATTGTTTTATTAATTTACCAAATTTGCATTGCATTTTTGGAGTGAAGCCATAGCTTGCCTCCTTCCAGGTATCTCCAGTTGTGTTTTTGCTATTTTGCAGGACAAATGAGTGCGATTGAACGCTGTGGGCTGTGAAAGAACCTAAGGGAGTGGGCTGGGCGATGAGATGGGCCGTGTCCTGGTGGTCTGCATGCTGCTAAGACAGCATTCAAAGCCAGCAGCCTGCCAGCTGTGTGCCTTGTGGATCAGTGGCAGGACTGAAGATAAGACTTAGCACAAACCAGCAGCACCTCAGGATATGATTTTTAGGTTAAACATCTCAACTCCCCCTCCTTTCGGAATGCCTCAACTCTTCTGAGGCATCAGGGAGAGGAGGTGGGATTTGTTCTACCCACCGTAGATCAGCACGCTCTGGGGCTGCTGGATGAAACCAGAATTGATGTGGGGGAATTTCCAAAGTGAGGGAACGTGTAAGGCAGATGATGTGCAAAACATCCCGGGCTTTCACCCTAAATAAGAGTTTATCAGCCTTGGAGCTTAGCTGCCCTGGCCAGCATGTGGTCCAGCCCGCTGCTTGGAAAGGCGCAGGTTGAAGAGTTGAAGTTGGTGTTTGGCAGGATCCTGTGCTTGGTTACAGTGGTAGCTCTGACGTGAGGAGAACCTTGAGGTGAAATTCGGGACCTGCTGCATGCCTTATCACAAATGTTGAGGCACATGACTGATTTACTTACTGCAGTCAGATCTGTACAGTGATTTGTACTCAGGAAGACACTCGGACTCTGCGCTAAGTTCCTAACCTGTTTGTTTGACTGTGTTTTTCAGCTTCCAGACCGATTTAGGTTTGCTCCAGAGATGGAAGCATATATAGATGAATTCCTGAAAAGCTGTGATGACGTAGAGAGGCAGCTGGCGGTGGTGATTGGCTTCTCTGCTCTCACAAATCAAGGCTGTCCAGTGTTTTCTGGCTCTTCGAGGGCAGTCGTACACCTGCAGCCAGAGGCATTGCAAAAATACATTGCCTGGCTCAAAGACATGTTTCTCAATCCAGACTTTGACTGTTGTTTAGAATTCTCAAGTAACCGGCAAAAACAGAACCAGGAAAATGCAAACACGTGAGTGTATGGATAGTGCACCTTCCTCTTCTCTTCCTGTTTTGTGGTTAGAATAGCTGCCTGTGTGTAGTCTGCCTTGGACAGCCCGTGTTTACTTTTCTCTTGCCATGAGTTGACAGTTGTCATCTGTTCCATTTCCTCTGTCCCAGAAAGTTTAGCCCCAGCATCTGACTGTCTTGCTGGGACAAAATTAAATCCTGGAAATAGGAGCAAACACAGTGTGAACCAGCCTGCCTGGCCAAAGCAGACTGGATTGCCAAAGAAGCCTTTGCTCTTGTTCTTCTGACCCTCACAACTCCCTTGGCAAAAATCTCCAGGGGCTTCACTTTTCCCTACAGATTCTCAGGTCTTTGTAGGAATTGTGCATCCCTTTTATCTGGCTGTTAAACTGCCCTGAGTGCTCTCGTTTCCTTAGCCCACAGCAAAACACCCCCTTCCATGTCTCAAGAGTAGCCTGTAAATATTTATAACCTTGATGGGCATCTGTAGGAGTTTCCAGCTAGCAAAACTTCCCAAGAGAAAGTTCTGTCTTCCTTGGTGCTTTCTCTTGGCGAATACCCAGCACGTGGGGCTGTGGGTACTGGGTTACCTGCAGGAGCCTCTTCCAAAGAAGATGTGAGCTGTTGAAACAGCACGTCTGTGTGTTACTGTCAGTAGAGTGAGGTTATAGGTGCACTGCTGCAATTCTTGAAGTGCTTCGCGCGGTACCTCAGCGGGGTAAATAGACTGTCTTTTGTATAGTAAATGGCAAACTTGAAGATTATATCTTTTCTTATATACCTGTCTCTTTTTCACTCCTTAATTTTGTTGTCTTTAGTGTAAATCCTCTAAATACCTGTAAGTCACCTCTTGCTGCAGTGTGTTGTATTTATTTTGGGATAGTGTTCAAACTACTGATTGTGTCCTCTTCCTTCTTGAAAGAGCACAATATAAGATAAATCGATTAAGGAAATGGATCATCCACCGCCTTGCTAACATCATTGAAAGTCAAGTGAAAAAAGACGAGAGCCTTGTGATGGACGTTTCCAGGTGAGAATGATTTAAAGACTGAATGCCACATGTGCTTGGACTAATTCTCTTAAGCTCTATAGCAGTATTCCAAGTAAGCCGTCCCCAGGACAGAAGGAAAATTCAGTAAGGGAAATATTCCAGAATCAGAGAATGGTTTGGATTGGAAGGGTGACAATGAAGGTCATCCAGTCCAACCCCCCTGCAGTGAGCAGGGACATCTTCACTGAATCATGTTGCTTAGCACCCCACCCAACCTGAGCTTCAGTGTTTCCTGGGATGGGGCATCTCCCACCTCTTTGGGCAACCTGTGCTCATGCTTCCCCACCCTCAGCGAGAAAAATTTCTTCCTACTGTCTAGTCCTTAACCTCTCATCTTTTAGTTTAAAACCATTACCCTTGTTCTATTGATAAAGTAAATAATTTAGGAGACTGGGTTCTGTTTTCAAAACAACCTTCTGCAGAGTTGGACAAACTCCTGTCATAAGTAGTTCAGGCACTTAAAATTATCTCAGTGCCATTTATTTTCCTTTGATTTAAGGGTCCTGGTTACTTACACTGCTTGAAGATATTGCTGCTACTCTTTGCATCAAAGCTTAATGAGTATTGATCTGTCAGTTTAAAAATCTTGGAGAAAATGACCCAAATCTGGCAGACTGTGTATTGTTTGGCCTCAGGTGCTGGCACTTCACTTCTTTGAAGTCTGGGGCATCCTTCTCTCTCTTTAACCTGTGTACCTTAAGCAAAGGGTCTTACTGCAAATAGTGACCTTTTTTTCAGTGCTAGGACATCCTTGAATAAAAACGTGGTGAATGTATGGCACTGTTTGGTTTACACACATGGGCTGGTTTTGCTTTGTTATGACGGAACTGACTCTTAATTTTGTCCTTGTTTCTGTCAATTCCAGGTTTTGCTTGTTCCATGCTTTCTTTAAGGCTAAGAAAAAGACTCCTCAGATACGTGAGGCCAATGTCCTCCCATCAGAGCCGCTAGATGAACGGGCTCATTCTGTGACAGAAAACTACTTCTTTGGGTAAGGATCCTGCTTACGTGCTTTCAGCTTGGAAACGTCTTTTTTTTTCCTGAGGGGTGAGGTCAGCTACTGTTGAAGCATTTGTTTGACTCCAGGGCCAGGGAGTGGCTTTTTTTAAAGGACATTCTAGATGGATTTTCTGAAGATCCTTGTGTTTTGTCCAGTAATTTTGCATGGCAAACGTGCTGAGTACGTGTGTGATGATCAGGTAGGTGTAGACTTGAGCTCAGATAGCTTTTTCTCATAAGATTTCCATTGCCACTGTTGCAAGCTGGAAGTGGAAGGATCAAGAGAGGTGGTGGGGTTGTGTGAGTTGCTGTTTTCTTTGTGTCACGTGGCCTGTGAACTGCTGATGGCTCTGCAGTCTTCCCTGTACTAAGGGAGATGGAGCTGGTGATAACAGATGCTTTTAGGTGGTTGCCCAAGCTGGTGCTCCAACCTCAATGGAGGGAAAGTGGAGGACATGGTGGGACACAGATTGGGAAGCATCACAAAGAATCACAGAATGACTGGAGTTGGAAGGAACCCACAAGGATCATTAAGTCCAACTTCTACCCATGCTTAGAGTAACCCCAACATTCACCCCGTGTGTCTGAGGGCATTGTCCAAATGCCTATTGAATATGGTCAGGCTTGCGTATGACTGCCTCCCTGGGGAGCTGTTCCATCACCGTGTGGGTGAAGAACCTTTTCCTAATATTAAACCTCACCCTCCCCTGGCATCTTGCCATTCCCTTGGGTCCTGTCATTGGTCACCAGAGGAAAAAGATCAGAGCCTGCTTCTCCTGCTTCCCTTGTGAGGAAGCAGTAAATGGCAATGAGAACCCCCTCAGTCAGTGTCCTTGGGGGCACCAAGACAATGAGCTGTACGTTACTGTGCTTGGGTACGTGCATGGGCTTAAGCTTGGCACCTGTAAATCTGGGTTGAAATGAGAGACCAGAGCGCTGAGATGAGGGCTCTGCCCATGAGCGTTGTTTTGGAAAGTGTGAGAAGGTCATCTGGGTCCTCTGACAGTAACGCACTGGCTCTTTTTCGTTGCAGGTTGCTTCAGAATTTAAACACTTTGACTGTTTTGGGAGACACAGCAAAGGCTGCAGCCTTGAGGGAGAAGCACGTCCATGGTGTGACTGCAGATGGGAAGTTGTGGATCTTTCTCCTTGTTCAATATGCTGACAAGCTGCTCTCCAGTGCGCATGTCAAAACCGTGAAGCCTTTTAATGAGGGACAGAGGGACGCCTGGGAGAGGTGAGATTGGACCAGTAAAAGAGAAATCGTAGTCTCTCATCCTCCTGCTGCTGTTCTGGCCGCTGCAGCAGAACCACTTCACAGAAGTGGCAGTTCCTTTTCTTCCCTTTGAGCATCCCACGCCTGCGACTGGGTTTCAGGGTACTTCTCTTTTTTCTCCTCACCCTGTTCCTTTCTTCCTCTTCATTCTGTGTGTTAACTACGTGTAGGTGGCTATGTCCTTTTCTGGTTTTGCTAACAATCCCTCTCCCAAATGTAATTTTAATCCTGCTGATCTTTTCCCCTGTACTGACTTCTCAGTGACTCTTCTGAGCTTGATTTCCCATAAAGGTCTGTGCCTTGGCTGTAGCTTTAGGAATCTGGCCCGTGCCCGAGTGCAGAGGTGTTTATAGGCCACACAAAGTGAGATGCTGCTGTTGGGTTAAGATTGTTTTTTATGTATGTCCACGTTCAATAAATTCAATGTCAAGTATAGAAAAATATGCTATAGTTTTGGTCACGTTTTTAGTCTGATTGAAACAGAGGTTTTGTTGCAGTAATTGTGAAATATTCACAAGGGTTTCTTTCTTCAGAGCACTTCAGGCTGTGAAGAATCTGCAGAAGGAGGGAAATAAGTCAGAGGGTGCCAAAGTCATTGCGTTCCAGCAGCTTCTGCTTTTAATGGCCATTCATCTTTTCAAGGTAAGAGCTCTGAAGCATATTTGAGGGATGTAAAATGGGCTGATAGCTGAGCTTTCTGAACACTGAGCTGGAGGGTCTGTGTGTTAAGAGGTGCAAACTTCTGTAGCCTCTGGCTTCTAGAAATGGACAACTGACAGCTAATAAACTGCAATTTTTACACTGACTGTAGAGGACTTACAAGGGCAAAGCTTGCCCTGAGCATTCGTTTTGTCCTTGATTTGCTGTTGATTGGAGAAACTTAACTTAGATTCATATTTTCTTCTGTGAAGGCATTGTAGTAGCTGATTTCAGTATCCGTTTAGGGAGATCTTCAGATCTGAGGTGTATTCCTGCTGTTGCTGTTGGGAGTGGGGAGTTCAGAGAGGGTGTTCACTATCTGCTTTTGATCCAACAGAATCCGTCCGAAACGATGGATGTTCTGAGTGACCTTCTGAACTGCACCGAGAAGGCGTTCAGCAAAGAACCTGAGAATAAAAAGACTGGTGAGTCCCTCCTACGGAAAGAAATGGAGAGGGTTTGTTAATGGTTTTTCAAAAGACAGAAGACGGCAGTTCTGCATTAGCGAAGCACTGACTGCATCAGTTCTGACTTGATGCACTTAACCCCAGGAGAATCGTCTGTCCTTCGTTTCCTTTTCTGTCTTTCTAAATCTCTTGTCTCTTGCTGTAGCTCTCTGGCTCCATCCCCAGTGGGTTGTGTTCCTGTGTGCCTGTTAAAGGACAGATGGGTTTCAGAGCTGGCCATTTTTCAGATGAGCAGTGTCCAAGGGAGTTTGCTCTGAGTCCTTGTTGAGTGCTGGCCAAGGGCTTGCCTGAAGTGGTGGGATCTGTCTACCAAGGAAAAGCTGTGGGCTCTCCTAACAGCTGGCAGGCCTGGAACTTGCGACTTTGAGAGTTCACGTTCTGTGCAAGTGTGTCCTGGGTGTAGATACAACCTGTTTGCTTGTTTAGCCTGGTCCTCGTTATGACCTATAGAGCTAGGTGTGATTTGACCAGGAAAGGACCTGGCTTTGTCTTTTTACTTCCTCGCTAGGGTCTTGTTCTCCTTAAGGAGTTGTATAAATTTGAGGATACTGTCAAAATAAAGGCTGTAATTCTATGGTGGCTTGATTGTGTGTAGATCAGGATTCCAAAACTTTCAGGCTAATGGACCGATTTCAAATGTCAGCACTTTTCACGGGCTGCTGTTACTTCTGAACCAGATTGGGTGCCCCCTGGTTGGATGCCATCCAGATTGGATGCTTAGTGCCCCTGAGCCAGTGGGAGGTGTCCCTACCCATGGCAGGGGTGTTGGAACTGGTTGGGCTTCAAGGTCCCTTCCAACCCAAACCATTCTACGATTCCATGATTTAGTTGGAAACACTATCCAATGTGTATACTTCTGCTGAGCAGCTGCTGACGGACGGCTTTGCTGTGGCCAAGTAGGGCTCCCAGTTTTCGCAGAACTGCTAATCTAAGTAATGGTTTAATGAACAATAGGTTTTATTACCTGGCTTTGCAGTGGCCTGAAGACAATTTCAGGCATGTTCTTCGCCACGGTTAGTTGCCTTCCAATACAGGTACTATCTTTAGCTTCACAGTTGATTATTTCTGATCTGTGTTGCTGAATGAGAGCTTCCAATAGTCAGCTGGAAGGACTTACTGTTTTCCCTTGGTGAATCTTTTTGCAGTTATTGAGGTGCCAGTGCACTGGTTTTGCGTCTTGCTGACACTGTTTGTTTGTTCCTGTGCAGACAGTGCAGAGCCAGGATGGGTTGAAGTGATGGTGGAAATCCTTCTCTCCCTCCTTGCCCAGCCCAGCCTACTCATACGTCGGATTTCCAAGACTGTGTTCGTACGGATATGCCCTAATCTGACCAAGAGGGGCTTGCAGCTGATCCTGGACGTAAGTGAGGCATGATTGGGTTTTGATTTGGGTTTATTTGTTTTTTTTGCTGGGAGCCCGAGATCTGCTAACTTTCAGCTGTATTCTTCGGTAGTTTTAGGCTGAAGAAATTCCTGGTTCCAGTTTATATAGCTGGTAGGTTTTATATGTGTGTATAAATGGTAACAACTTCTTTTTTCTAGAATAGCTGAGCATAGAGGTGCTAAAAATCGGTGACACTGAAAACCTGAATCGATTGTACCACTGAGTAAGGTGGTGTCTTCTGAGAGAGTAATACGTGGATTGCAAAGATGAGCTCTTGGGTACTTCAAATGACGAACCTAATGCTTAATTTGTAACAAATACAAGTGTATTCATTTTTCTCCAACTTTTTTGCTTATAGAAAAAACTGAGCATATTAACAAGCATGATTTTATAAGCCAGAAAGTTTATTTACTATTTCTTTATTCAGCTGTCTTGCTGTGCCCAGATTCCTGCCTGTTATACACATGAAATGCATCAAAACGTAACACTGCTAAAGTACAAGCCCCTCTTTTTTGCAGGTTCTTGATCCGTACCAAGAGGAAAATGAAGAAAGTGCTGTTGTTGTGATGGAAGAATCGGGCAAAAAGATCAAATCTGCGCAAGATACGGTAATTCGTGTGCCATTACCAGTGACAAATACTCTTCAAACCTTCAATGTTTAAAAATAATGTTTCTCCTGATCTGTGGTAACAGACGTAATCGGATTTCTCTGTCTCGAGTAGAATGGCTGTTGCTCTGTCAAGATTTCTTTTGAGACATGAATGGCGTGTTGGAAGTGTATGTTTGCAAGTCTCTTGGCATTGGAGGAGAAGGCAGTTGTAGGTGTGGCTGTTTGGATAGATGACTTCTGGGAACAAAGGACGGCATCGGGATATTAGCGCAGGCCTCTCTTGCAGCCACAGACCGAATTGTTGCCGTAGTGCACAGCCATCTGAATTCAAGATCTGAAGTTTTAAACTGCAGAGATTGAAGTCACAAAGCATTACAAGGCTTAGCAGAAAGGAGAGTCAGATGGGGGCGGTTACTTCAGATGTTCCTTGGAAGCTGCTTTTTGATTCTCATTTAACATGACAGAGAAGTCTGTATTATGTTCTGCTTTTAGTTCTTGTGAAGGCCTGGTATCTGAGGTGGTTTTACTTGAATATGAGGACTGGAAGCAAGGCAGGGGGGTGAGGGGAGGCTTGAGTTTTAATTTCTGACCCGTGTCACACCTGAGAGTGGAGCAGGGCTGGAAGAACGGTGGGTCAGGAAATGAACTTTTCTTCCTCAGGGTGAGGAAGGAATCGAGGACTCCTCAGATGAAGATGACACTGAGGAAGAGAGTGACAGTGAAGATAAGGAAAAGAATGAAGAAGTTGATGATAATTTTCGCAGTCAGCTGATGAATGTGCTCCAAGCAGGGAATGCATTGGTACGTGTTCATTGCCTGCCTTGATACAGATGCCGGGAGGGGTGGGGTGGCGAAAGATTATCTCATACCCACGTCCTATCTGAGCCCATGCAGTGATAACCCTGGCAGTGATCTTTGAAGCAGGAGGTGAGGATCTTCAAAGCAGGCTGTGGGAATAAGTCACTTATTCTTTTAGTTACTGTTAAGTGTGTCTCGAGTGCTTTTGCTTGTCCAGTCTTGCCTGACATAGCTTGTATCCCTGCCCGTAATAAATGAGCTTGATGTCTGCTTAAGCACTGAGCTACTGTTACGCGGTGCCTGTATTGACTGGCCTCTGTGGAGGAGTGTGATCCCTGCAGGCCACTCTGGAGACTTGTAGCGGTGTTGGAGTATGGTTTAATGGTTTCTGTAAAGGCTACAGACATAGCAATATATTTAACCTCTTTACTGAAGGAACAAAAGCACAGAGGGAGTTGGTTATCAGTGTCAAAACCTCAGCCTCTTTCCTCTCCCGATCCTCTAGCTCTGCGTGTTAGTACTGTGAATTATCAGGATTACCTGATAGGAAATGCAAGCTAGGTTTCTCTGAGCATCTGTTTTCCTTCCCCATGTTGTCATTCTGTGTCTTGAGGGAGCTCCATCCCTACTGTGAGTCTCCTCTTAGGTGTGGTTCTCTCCCCACTGCCTTTTTGAAGTATATGAAATAACACGTTGGTTTTGCCTCCTTAAAAACTAAAGGGAGGAGATGAGAGTGATGAAGAGCTCGATGATGAGGCTATGATGGCTCTCGACAAGAACATCTCAGCCCTTTTTGCAGAGCAGCAGAAACGGATCCAGGCAAAGAAGGATGAGAAAGGCAGGATGCGAAAAGAGAAGATCCTGCGGAGGGATTTCAAGATTAAGGTGGGAGATAAGTGTTTGGTGTGAAGACATGTTAATTGTAGCCTCCTGCATGCCACTTAACACTGAACAGCTTGGACACTGATGCATGTCATAAGCTCCTGGAGGTTGGGACTGGTTTGTTCTGGCTTTGTACAGCACCTGGCACTGCAAGATTGGTGTCAGTGATGGGGGCTTCACATGCCTGCTTCAAAACAAAAACCAGGACTGTGCTATCAAGCAGGTTTCCATTTGCTGATCTGAAATGCTTTGGTTTACTAGGTCCTTCCCCACAGGTACCCAAAGGTCGGTGCCTGTCAGTTGATGTGCCTTAGTGCAACATGTATAAAATCCCTCTGGTGATTTTGCAACGGAAGGGGTTTTTTTGTTTGTTATGCTAACAGAATCAGGAGGATTATGGCTGACACTGCCTTGTTCTTTGTGGCTGTCATGTTGACTTCAGGCCACCAAGTGTCAGCATGGGCTGCCCAGGATACTTGACCACCCAGGGACAGCTCTGTGTTAGTGGTGCTAACAGAGATCTGTGCCAAGTTAGAGTGAATGTGGGTCTGGCCAGGTGGCAGTGATTCTCCTAACTACTGTTTCTTTATGGTCTCACTGCACAAAATAGGCTGAAGGCCAGAGACAACCTTTAATCTTCAGCTCCAGATTTTTTGTTTTCAGTTTCTCATGCCCTAGCATTACAACCGATAGCAGAAGATGTACAGATCTCAGCTGTAAATAGTCTTCTTCAGCCTCCTCCAGCTGCTGCCGAGTTGGGTCTGAAGGAGCTGCTCTGGGTATATCCATCTTGTGTTCCTGTCAGCTCTGATGTCAGCAACTGTTTTTGCAGGTGCTGGATCTGATTGAAGCATTCCTGATTAAACAGCCGGAGAACCCGTTGGTATTTGACATCATCGAGCCCCTGCTCCGGGTGATTGAACAGTGCATGACCTCAGACTCTGACAAGCAGGAGGTTGACTTCCTCCAGAAAACAGCCAACATCTTCAGGTAAACGTCCTTAGTCCTCCAGGTAATGGGCAATGGCTTTTGATAGACACCAGTGGTGTTGGTTGAATCCCAGAGAGACTGAAGACAATTGCTATGCTTGGAGGTGATGTAGAAGCACGACACACACACAGAGCGTGCAGTCATAACCTGCAGGAAAGAAATTAGGATCTGCATTTTCCAGTCTAAGGGACTTTAAGTGTCAAACCTGTTTTGCAAAACCTTAAGAACAAGTGTTGGTATTGCAGGCGTCGTGCCGTGTCACAGAATATCTCCTCAGGCCCAACCTCCAAGTCTGGAGGCTCACGGTCTCGCTGCTGTGGCTGCAATGAACTCCTAACAAGTCGTTATTGAGACAGGCAGAGTGCACGTTCTCTCTGTTCGTGTCCAGAAGTGAGGCATGATACAAGGTGGACACGGACATTGTGTGGTGTGTGACATGATGTGTGCTCTCTACACCCCTGCATCCTCAGCGCTGCTCGAAAGCATTTTTAGCTCTGCTTTCTATTCCCTGTTGAGGAGCAGCCTGCAGAAATGGGGTTTGAGGCAGCCAATCCTCTTTGTGGGAGCTCTGGAGGAAACTTGACTCTGATGCCTAACTATGTTCTGAAAGGCAAAAAGCAGTAGATTTCCTCTCCCTTCTTGTCCCAGCAATGGCTGCTTCTCTTGCTGCCTCCAGCGAGCACCATCTTTGTTCATATGTCACCTTGAGCCCAGTGGTAAGGGTTCATAGCTTTTCCTGTAAGTAATTGCTTTCAGTTTGGTTTTAATACTCTTTCAGGAACTCGCTGTGCCGAGCTAAGCAGTACTGCAAGAGAGTGGCTGCCCTGAAAGAAGATTTGCATGATTTTATGGAGAGGCTTGTGAAAAAAGCCTGCAAGCACACTCACTCTTCAGTGGCTCTCTATTATTTCAGGTGAGTATTAAAAAGGAACACATCTGCTCTGTGCTGTGACCGTGACTGGTCCTAAGCACGTCTGATGCCCTGTCCAACCTGACCGTGAATGTTTCCTGCAGTGGCAGATAATGTAGTGATGCAGCCTACTAAGATTGATTTGTCTTCAGTTCTGGCAAAAGTGGGTTAGAGTGAGAGAAGGGGCCCTCTCGGACTCTTTTAGCCCCCCTTGGTACAGAATAAGCTGCCTGCCTCACTTGGCCTCTGCCCCCAGCTGGCTTTGCAGTGGCACCGTGTCAGTGTGGTAATTGCTGTGTTCTCTCCTTTTCCTTTTCTTTTTCAGTGCCTCACTGTACCTGCTCAAAGTGTTGAAAGGAAACACGTCCGAGGAGCCATCAACTCCTACCCCTCTGCCAAAGAAACAGAGCGACGCCGTCCCTCAGGCCTCTCAGGTGGGACACAGGCTGCTCTTGAGGCAGTGCCAGTGAAGTTGCATCACGCTGTTTCGCTGAGTGGACCTTTCTTATTCAGTCTCACTGCTCCTGCTGCCTGCAGCTACCTGTCTGTGTGATTGGTTTTCCATAAAGCTGCCACATTCCCCATCCCCTTCTGGCCCTCGTCCTCCTGCCTTTGCAGCACCTGCTTGCCCGTAGCCACCAGGGGCTGCTGATGTACAGTGGGTGAAGGTTGATCCCCTCAGAAGCCTGATGTGTATTCTTGCTGCTGTCCTGGCTGATTGGCTGTTCATTCCTGTTACAATCTTATGTTCTAACTTTTCCTGGAGGATGCTGAGGAGCAGGGAGGCACAGGACAGTGGTGAATGAGAGCAAATTCATTTTTCTGTAAGGTTTGGGCTGAGTTATCTCAGGGTGAAGAGACTGGTGAGCAGCCCTGATTTCTGTGGTGGTTGTTTGCAGGGAGACTTTTCCTCTGGTTGCGCTATGGGTGTCTGTTAGTCAGGAAGCTGTACTGTCTGATTCCCTTTCACCTGTCTCTGCTGGATTTTACAAGTCTCTGGATTTGATGACCCACTACATTGGGCAGCCCAGCACAGTCACATCCATCAGAAACCTAGCAAGTAGTGTTTCACCAGCTGGCCTGATGGTCGCTTCTGAACCTCTCAAATTGCGTTCAGGAACTGGAGCCTTAATCCTGTTGATGTTTTTGGGGAGAGGAAAATAAACAGGTCTACCTTATGACAAGGCAGGGCCTGGAAATTACAAGCACTGAGACATTATTAGCAGCTGAAAAGATAGCCAGTGTTTGTAAGGCTTCGTGAGAGACCACGAGTTAATCCAAGCAGCGCTTCTGGGAAAAAACCAGAGATCTATAAGTAATATAAACAACATACTTGATGTTGAGGCTAGAGTGAGAGAGGATTCACAGCATGCTTGTGCTTCCTTGTCTTCCACAGGGAAGACTCTTCTTCCTGCAGGAACAGAGCTGTGGTCTTGGTCAGCCAAGGACACACCCGGCAGCTGAAGTGAGTGGCTGTTTTGAGGGAATTGAATCAGTTCAGTTCCTGTGATGCTCCTAGTGCTGATGTGTTGAGGCCAGGACAGTTTTGCAGTGGGGAAATGGAGACAAAGGTGTGTTGTGTTTCTGTGACCTGTGCTTTGTGAGCATCATCTGGAGCTTTTCAGAAAGGTGCCAAGTGGAATTAGAGCAGGCCCAATGCAGAGGAAATTCCAAATTGGTGGAAAAGCCTGGTATTATAGGATAAATTTTTTACAGTAAACATCTGCATAGGAGAAGGAATTGATTTTTTTTTTTTTTCCCCTGCAGATGTGTATGTCAAGTAAACGTTAAGTGCAGACACTTCACTAGGAAACCAGGGCCATGTATTTCAAGATCCATCTCCCCTGTTCCACTCCAGCCTGTGTTGGGCTGCAGGAGTACTGCGAGTTCAACCTGAAAATGGGACACAACATTAACACAGCTTTAACTTGCTGTGGAGCCACGGAAAAATTGCTTGGATATAGGTTTGTAGGAGGCACGTCCACTACTGGGAAAACTGCAGCTTTGACCTCCTAGGCTTTAATTTCTCTTTGTTCCCAGAGAGCTGTGCTTCCCTGACAATGTGAGAAGAGTCAGGAATATCAGGATGCGATGCTCCACGCTTGCCTCTTCATTCACCACTGTTGGTTTAGATCTGTGTGGCTCGTGCAGGTCTCGGCCAGTTGCTGGGTTTCTTGTTCCCCACCAGAGGGGGATATTAGAACATTTACACAGTTTTGGGACTGCTGGGTTCCTGAGCAGGGCTAGCGCTGCTCTGCTGGGTGCCTAGAAATCCTGGACAGAGCTGCAAAGTAAGTGCCTGTAGGTCTAGATACCCACATACACTGATATCTACAGATTTGGATAGCTCTGCAGTTGTGAACACCGTGTGCAGCAGAGTTGCTGCAGGACCCTCTTTGAGTATTTTGGGAACCCGATGTGTGTTAGATGTGCCTGCCCCAAACCTGGAATTACAGCCCCACAGCACTCTGCATGCAGTGTGTGTGGGCTCACTAGAATGCTGTGCTGCCCTTCACTGTGCCTGCGTGGTCGCACTGCTGTTGGGACTTGGGAAAGCATATCTGGGGCTTGCTTTGTTGTTTCTTTGTAGTTCTGTGTTGTATCTCCTAGGTTTGTACCATAAACTGCCCAGGAGTATCCGGTTGTTGGAAAAATCCTTGTGTGTTGGTTGAAATTAATTAATTCATTGCTAGGGATTCACCCTTGTGTGTTTTCTGTTCTGCTTTTTCCCTATAGCTTTTGAGCACAGGTTGTTTGGACATGGAGAGGGTGACTGTACTGTATCAGGAAGCACTGACACAACTCTTCATGAAGCGGAAGAGTGCCCTCACAATCTCCATGTTCTTTGATCTCTTCAAACGATTCCCGGTAAGGGTTGCCGACGGGGTGCTATGTTGTCTTCTGGTGTACAAAAGTACAGTTGTAATTCTGGGGCAAGTAGGGAGGGAAAATTCATTGCTTTATTCTGGGCTTTTAAAACTTGCTACGAGTTTCCTAGGACCTTCACTTGCTCAAACTCTTGGTTTTTGATAGCAGCACTGCAGAGGGGCAGGGTCTCGTTTGTGGGTTGGGTTTGGGGTATTGTGTGGAGGATGCAGACAAAGGGAGGGCTGCTCTCTGTTTTTTTACCAATATTGAAGACCACAATGATGAGCAAGGTCTGCACAAAGGCAGAAGGAGCCAACGTGTTTAAGCAGCTAATGTAGCTCTTCTCCAGCTTTGCTCTAATGAGCCTAATGAGTGGCAGCTGAGGGAACTGGGTTGTTTAGCCTGGAGAGGAGGAGGCTGAGGGGAGACCTCCTCACTCCACAGCTGCCTGAGAGGACATTGTAGCGAGGTGGGTGTTGATCTCTTCTCCCAAATGACAGGCAATAGGATGAGAGAAAATGGCCTCAAATTACACTGGGGAGGTTCAGATTAGACATCAGGAAAAAGTTCTTCCCTGAAAGGGTTCTCAGACACTGGCAGAGGCACCCAGGGAGGTGGTTGAAAGACAGGCACACGAGGTGGTGCTCAGGGATGGTTTAGTTGTGGTCAGGTATAGCTGGACTTGATGATCTCAAAGGTCTTTTCCAACCAAACGATTCTATGATTCTAACTATGTGCTCGATTTCCCAGTTTTCTTCCAAGAAGGCTGTAGAGCACAGAGGAATCTGACCTGCAGGCTGGGTGTTCAGATAGTGTCCACGTCTGAACTTGACCCATGCTTGGAGCTGGTCTCTGCTGTGAGAAACAGGCCTTGGCGCTGAATGTCACGCAGTTCTTCAGGGATTTTTAGATCAGAATGAGATAGAAACAGTTGCCAGAAGGCCTTTCTCAAGGGCTTCAACGTTTTAGAACCGACGTCTGATGGGAGGGTGGGAGGAGATGCAGGCTTGTGTAACTGGGGAAGATGCTTTCAGGCTCTGAGGGAATCCATGCAGGAGAGAGTTCTTTTGCGCAGCAGTCTTGACAGGACACCAGCCCATGATGCCACCTATGTATGTTAGTGAAACTAAGAAGGTTTGTGTTCTGCCCACATGGACAGCAAGCTTGAGATCCCATCTGCAGGTTTCCAGAGCCTGTGGCTTCCATGTGACTGTTCCTTGCAGAAATGGCTTTTAAAATATTTAAGCTTATCCTTTTTATAAAACAAAGGTACTAATAAACGCAGATGTTGGCCTGTTTAAAGCTGAGCTTTGCCCACTTGCTAGAGCTAGCTGATCTTTTTGTAGTTGTCTTACCCCCAGAACAGAAGCCACTTCAGGTGATGTCATTGGAATAACCGTCTGCACAATCATAGGATGATAGAATGGTTTTGACTGGAAGGGACCTCAAAGCCCATCCAGTGCCACCTCCTGCCATGGGCAGGGACACCTCCCACTGGGTCAGGGGGCTCCAAGCCCCATCCAACCTGGCCTGGAACACCTCCAGGGAGCATCCTGTGTCAGGGCCATGCCTTCCAGTGGATGACATTAGAGGGATGCCAGGAAGGTATTTGCAATCCAGGTGCTTTCTCATTTCTTGTGTCTGGATTCCTCTGCCCCTCAGTTGGAAATATTTTGCCTATAGACAGAAATCGGTGGATTAGGCCGGAACAGAGATTCGTCAAGCTCTGCTGACAAGTACCCCTCCTCTAGAAGGGTTGTTTTAATCAAGACTTGTTGCAGGGGACAGCTTTAAGTTACCCTGTGTGCAGAGAGGCTTTCCTCCTGACACAGTTGTTTCTGGCCCCTTTACCGTGTGGGTTCAGATCCTTCCCGAAGCTCTGACATTCTCCAGTCTGACTCAGCATATTCTTTGTTGCCTCTGGGACTGTTCCTCTGCGCGAAGGGAACTGCCTACATAAAGCATCAGGCAGATGCAAGCATTAAAGAACCAGGCAGAACACGGGGTGAAGTCTTTGCCTGAATTTTCCAGTTTAAGAATTTTGCTGCTGATTTCCTTGTGATCAAGATTTCACTCAGGGCTGGTGTGAGCAAAGCTGTTAATTTTCAAATAACCTGTTGTTGATCTCTGGGCACTTTTCTTTCTTGTGGCATTTTCTTCTCACTCAAGAAGCTGTGTAAAATGTAGACTGTTTTGCTTGAAAAACAGCGTGTCTGTCAGCAAACCACTAATAGAGACTGGGTTTTTCTTTGTTGCAGATCATGTGTAAACTATTAGTACGCACTCTCGTCAAGTGTATCACGGCAGGAGCCAGGCAACATCAGCAGGTAAGAAGGAAAGCAAACAAACAAAGCCGTATAAAGTAGTCAATCGGAGAAGTTATTTAATCACAGCAGCTCAGATGATGCTTAATATGCTTATTTCTGCCTTTAAGGCTGCCCAATTTTGAGAATTGGGCCTCCTGGGGGGGAGAGATTCTGCAAATACTGCCGTCTTGCTTTGGGTGTGTGACTGAAGTTGTGAAGGTAGCTTGTGTATTCACAGTCGGGGTTCTTTGGTAGCACCTCCGCTAAAAACTGCCTGATTGTTGCAGGGGTTGCTTTCAGTCACTTATTCCTCGATTACTTTCGTACTGGTGAGATGTAACCTTAATGCAGCGTGTTGTAATCCTTGCCTCCTAATGCTAACTGGAGGTGAGCTCCTTGGGTCCGCTCTGCGCCTTGCCAGCTGTCCTGCATTTTCTCGGCCGTCTGCTTCCGTGTCTGGTTTAAACCCACTTGTAATATGGATCTGATTTTTGATGGTTGATTGCATGTGCCTGACTACCACAAAATTAGTGGAGCCTTATCAATAAATCATTGCAGGGTGACTGCACAGCTCACTGTCTGGATTTTCAGTGCAGCGGGGGTGCCTTCGGTGCCGTCAATGACCGAAACCCCTTTAGGCCAACAGCGCTGTCTCTCAAACTTTCCCAGCCCCCAGCTGTAACATCCTCTGTCCCCTGCAGGATCACATCCTAGATTGACCTTTCTGTTTCATTAATACCTGTTTTATTGTTTCTGGTCACTGAGGGGAATGTGAAGGGCTGAGTATGTGTTTACAGTAGAACCACTTTACATCGTCAGTGTAAATTGCATTTCAGGCTCTTTCACCCAACAGGAATGGCTACGATTTAAACAAGAACAAGCAAAAAAAGAGAGTGAATTAAGCTATTTATAATTTCAGTGGATAGAAATAAGGATGTGTTACACAAATAACAAACAAATTAATTATGAGGCATGTGCTTTATCCTATCCCCAAGAGACCAAGAAGAGCATCCCAAGCAGACAGCTTCATTTATGTGGATATCTTTACTTCCCCACAGGGAATGTCATTGTCCTTCTTTCAGGGCTTCTACAGTTATCTCCCCAAGCTTTCTGTCCAGAGCACGTTTGTCTGTGGGTGGGAGGCGTAGGGGAGGATGTGTGGTGCGCTGTGTGTGGGAGAGCAGACGGAGAACATGGATATCCTACTGTTTAAACAAAGGCAACACGGAGAGTAAGCTGTGTAAAGCCTGGGAAGCTTGGAGTTGCAGCTTTACGTTTTTTTCAGACTGCTTCCTTTTCAGGAATGGTGGCTTCTCATCAAATATCCAAGGTATCAGGTTTTTCAATTAAATTTTCCCACTTATTCTCAATGCAAAAGTGCTTTGGTGACATCCTGGGGGGCTGGCAGCAAGCTAGGTGGGTGTATGTGGCAAAAGGATGTCATGAGTAAAGCAGGGGGATAACTTCTTTGGAGTCTCTGCAGTGTCTGGCAGCCTCTGAGGGGCTCAGCTGCCCCAAGGGCTGTCCTTGCTCAGAGCCCTGAAGGTAGCAAAAGGTCTCCCGATACCGTAACTTTGGCCAGCCCTGATGTTTGAGAAGCCAGTAGGGTAGTCTCCCATTTTCAACCGCTGAATGTTAACCTGTCATCATTAAACTGGCTTTGTCCCAAAGACATGAAGCTTAATTCCCCTTCTAATGCTCCTGTTATTAATGCTGATCATTCTGACTGTGCCTGCCACATCTGTATGAACAGCTAATCCCACTGTGATTCCAGCTTCTTGGCTCCACACATCCCTTTGGCAGGGAGTCTGCAAGGCCGTGCTGGGTGGGGAGAGCCGTGCTCTGCACGGGAAGGTGGGTGCTCACCGCTCTCGCCGGTGTCTCGTGTTGGCCTGGCAATGGACCTGCTGGCTGCTAGCCCAGCTGGCCTGGGGGAGGCCCTTCCAAGGCGGTGGGAGAAGCGAGTGCCCCTTTGGGTTGGATTTTGAGGTATTTCTGAACAAAAGGAAAAGCGGTTCACGAGGAAGATGTAAGGGGGGGGTGTCTGTTCCTTCCTCCTCACCCTGTATACCTGGGAGTTTGTGAGAGCAGCGTGGAGGCAGGGAGTCTGTTCCAGCTCTCCCCTTGGACTGGTCCCTGAGTTTAAGATCTTTAAGGCAACATCACATGACCACTGGTGTACCTGTCCAGCCCTTACTTCAGGGGTCTCTGCTCTTGATCTAGTGAAAAGTCAGGCTTGGTCAGTAAGTGATGTCCTGGACTGGCCTGGCTGAGGTGATTTGCAGCGCGTTTCCCTTTCTGCTTAAGAATCCACACAGTGTACGGCATGGCCGGGACCACCTAGGCTGCTGCAGGCCTGTTGAACTCAATTCCCGGGCAGATGTAACTGAGAGCGGATCCTCTTGGAGATGCTGAAGCTGTTCAAGTGCTGCTCAACTGGCGTTGGCTCGGAGAGGAGCAGCCTGGCCTCTCCAGCCTCAGCCATTTGCCTGACCCTGGGGACCTCGCTGTCTGTCTGGTACCCAAGCGTTTGTGCAGTTGTACCGCAAAACAGACAAGAGGATGATGTGGCTGAAAACCTGCCGTCCCCTGGCACACATACCTTTCCACCCCCCACCCCCTTTTCATGTAGTGACTTTGATCAATTCAATGGCCTTGTTCAGGGCACAGGCAGGAGTGGCTGGGTGAAAGCTGTGGTGTGCTTTATGAAACGGTGGTGTTCGTTAACGTGAATTATTGCTTCTGCGCAGTGAGTACAAGAATATGGGAAATCAGAGCTGGTCTGTGTGGGCTGCTGGCTGTCTCCGATGGCTTGGACATTGCCACAGCCTTTCTGAGCATCCTGTCTCTTGGAGTTCCTCACCTCTAAAACCCCAAACTCATTGAACCCTCCACTGCAGTGTTGTGGCTGTAACGACAGAGGTATCTGTGACTGTTGGAGGGGATTGCCGTGCCTTCCTGGGAGCTATGTTTCTTTGGCCTTGATGGTTGCTGCAGAGAAGGGTCTTTGGAGATATCCAAAGGCAGATGAATCAGAGGGTGCATCTTGATGTAGGGCTTAGCAGAAGCAGAAGAAAAGGAAGCTTTAGCACAAAAGTGTGACTGACATCCAGTCAGCCCTTTTGCTCTGCATGCCCAAAGCAGCAGTCAGGTTGTTCGCTTCCATTCTGAAGTGATTTGTGAGATAAAATGAACAGCACTTTGAGGGCTGAGAGCTCTTAGGGCAGCTTTAACCTGGCTCACGGCAGTTGGGTTGGGTTGGGAGGGTTTCCTAGCAGTAAGCTCAACCCCTGTAACAAGTTTTACGCTGGAAAGGTGAATCGCAGTGGTCTTGCTGAGACTGAAACTGGAAGATGAAGCTTGTACGTGTGGCCAAGTTCTTTTCCTGTGATGTTACTGCTGGAGTGTGGATGCCTGCAGGAGACTAACACAGCAGTACCCCTGGAAAAGGAAGGAGCTGGAGAGATTGATGTCTCTTGTGAATGGGGGAAGGAAGGGCAGGAGATGCCTGACCAGGGAAGGGGGTGTCATCCCATCCTGAATTCACTTGGTACATGTTTAAATCTATACATCAGACAGATGCAAGATGAAGATCTGTGTGGCAGTAGATCTGCAAAATTACCTTGTTTGTGGTGGTTCATGCATGCAAGCTGGACTTCTCACCTTTTGTGAGACAGACCCCTGCAGCTGCAGGAGACAATGAATCATACTCTGCCAGTTTGAACACACCATAACTCTGGCAGCTGGGACTTCGAGGGCTCAGTGTTACGTGTTGGCTGGCCTATTTCTTGAACTCTTCTTCAGCTCCACACTTCAAGAAGTGCAGTCAGACTGCTGTCCCAAAGGTGCCTGTATGCAAGTTAAAATGCTGCAGGCTTTTAAAAATGAACACACTAACATTGGAATGTCTTTTATTGATCTGAGAAATCCAGTGGGTTTTTTTGCTGGGGTTTGTTGGAGTTTTTTAACTGCAGTGGCAGTTGGGATCTTTCTCCTAAACTCTTGTTGATCCTTGCTTTCCCATATGGATAAGTTAAACCAATGTATAACTTCAGGCTGCACTGTCTCCTCAGAGCATGACCTGCAGTGTGTTCTTGGGTACAAATGGTGTGAAATCACTAGACTACTCCACAGCTACTGTGGAGCATTTCAAGATGACCTTTAGTGGGTGAGAAGTGGTACGAGTTGAAGTGAAAAAGAAAGAAGGTGGTAAAGAATGACGTTTTTCAGCTAGTGTCATCCAGCTCGTTGGATGAGGACTGAAGTCCTGAGGATCAGTCACCTTAAATATGGCCTCGTACTTGCTGTATTGGCTCACAAAAATGGCCTTGGTGGCAGGAAAATGGGACTAGCACAGACATCACAGTCATGTTTTTAACATCCTCTACCTGCGTGTGCCTGTGCGCATACACGCGCTTCGAGTGGCTGAGGTACAAATGGCAGTGAGGGACGGAGTCTTCAGCAGTGAGAGCGGTGTGTTTGAAGACAAGCCATCAAAAGTGGAGCTTGTGTTCCACCTTTGAGTTGTCCCAGTGCTAATGAACCGTGTTAAGCGCCTGGCACAGATGATCCCACTGACGCTGTGAAGCCTTGCAGTTATCCCAGCAGAGTGTGCGGTGCTAACAGATGGGGGAGGCTCGTGCTGTTTTGTTGACTAAGGATGTTGCTCTCAACCTGATGTCTTCCACAAGCGCTAAACGCATTCTCTCAAATTCTGTTTAGAAAATACGTGAACTTCTTCTTGCTTCCTCCTTTCTAAATGCAATTTGATCTTGTTACTGCAGTTGTTTTCCAGGAGACTTTGACCTTCAAGTTGCTTCCTTGTGCCTTGTTTCAGTGGGTGCAGTGTTGCTTTTTCAATGCACACAAAAGACTTGGGGTTTTGGCTTGTGCTGATGGAGCGTAAACCAGGGATCAAGATGTGTTTAATATAGTGATTGTTGCATGACTCAGCTCTGTACCAGAACCCTCCTGAGCCTTAGGTGAGGAACATCTTCCTGGTTTATTTTTAGCAGCATCATTATGATGAGCACACCTACAATAACGTCGAGTTCTGTGACTGTGTGGTCCTGGGCTGTCCCTCTGGTGCTGTTACAGCACAAACCCCCTGGTGAAGCGTCGTTGCTGGTGGTGCATTGTTCGTAGTGCTGAGGTTCTTACTGCAGTGTCCCTCCACCCCACTATTTTCATGCCTGCTGGGGCTGCCAGGGGACTGCATGAGTCTGTGAACTAATGCTTCTGCCCTAAAAACTTACCCTGTTAGTCTGAGGGTCAGATGAAGAAGGAAAACGTGTGGGTGGTTGCACTGCAGTACCCAGCCTTGCTGCTAATGCAGGCTAAGTGCATCCTCCAGATGCTGCCTGTGAGCTGGAAGTGGGCTGAAACGCAGCCTCACTGGAAGCCTGCACTGAACAAGCATGCTTTTCCTTGGGAAATCCAGCTCGTTGACTAGAGGTATTGGAACTGGTTTGGAAACGAAGACAGGTAAATGAAACATCCATAGCTACCAGGAATAAGGTGTCTTCCCGTCTCACTTGGACTGGCAGACACTTACAATCATAGAACGGTTTCAGTTGGAAAAGACTTTAAAGATCCTTGAGTTCCAACCATTGATCCAGCCCTGCTAAATCTGCCACTAGACCATGTCCCCAAGTACACGTCTACTCGTCTTCTAAACACCTCCAGGGATGGTGACTCAGCCACCTCCCTGGGCAACCTCTTCCAATGCTTTACAACCCTTTCAGTAAAGAAATTCCTCCTGATATCTAACCTGAATCTCCCCTGGTGCATCTTGAGTCCATTTCCCCTTGTCTGTCACTGGCTACCAGGGAGAAGAGACCAAGCCCACCTGACTACAACCTCCTTAGGCCACTTCTAGTCTGTAACTTTTTCCTAGGGCTTAGGCAAATGATTTGCTACCTGTCCTTGTTCTTTTCCATTGGGAAAGGCACTAGGAATGCACATTTCAACACGTCTCTAAGAGCCTTTGCAATTATTTCTGCACTGTGGTCACACATCAGTTTGGAACATCTCTGTTGTCTTATTTACATTTAAAGCTGCATTGATTGGGGATGTTGCAGTAGCTGGGAGCGTAATGATGCTGTGTTTGTCCATCAAGGGAGTTTATTTTCTGTGTTTTGGCTACAACTCTGCAAAGCTGATGTAAGTGCAGGGCTGTCAGGAAACTACTGAAAGTCATTTTACTTAGTGTGGAGATGAGAATGGGCACTGAGACATAGTTCAAAATGTCATCTTATGTCACGTAGATTCATTAATATTTCAAAATGTGTTTTTATAAAGCGGTCTGTGACAAGGAACCCTTTAAGATCTATCTAATAGAGAGCGTATTTTAAGTAAGTTGCTAATTAATCTTGGTGCTTTGGCAGTCTCCCCAAAGGGATCAAACATACATAGACATAATTTTACAGAACTGAAGCAATTCTGTCCCAGAGCTGCCGTCACCAGAAGAGTAAAATATGATCCCAGTGTCCTGCCAAAGAGGTCCTGGCTGGTTGACAGTTATCCTTCGCCACTGTTTATATTCTATGTAAATATCTAAGTTAAAAATTAATTAAACTTGAATACAGGGAGAATGGTAGAAGTGCTCCCAAGCCCCAGCAGCCAGCACCCCTCTGTGTTTGTGGGGGAGTGCTCGTCCTCGCGCTGCGAGAGATGAACGGATCGCTGCGTTAACGTGCCGGGCCCTGCCTGTGTCTCACAGAGAGCTTCCAGCAGGTGGTATAGGAAGGACTCATTGTGGAATATTTTGCATAAGCTGTCGCTAATAATGAAGCAAAATAAACTCCTTGGGCAAGTCCCAGCACTGGTTTGGCTCTACCTCCTTTGCATCAGCAGTGAGAAGCGGGCAGGTGGCGCTCCTAAGCAATGGGCCGTGATCGAGAGGTACGTCTCCTTCAGCATCCTCCGTCTCCTCAGCAGAGGTGAGGATGTCGTGCGCCCGTGGAGGTCGCAACAGGGGAAGGGCTTGGGCCATGGCCTGGTTGAGGTGAGCAGACCTTCAGAGAGCGAGTTACCCACAGACGGCGATCGCTTCTTGTGTGATAGAGCGTTGCGGTGGCTCTCGCCCGCGGACTTCTTCCTTCTTGTCTTTCTGTGTTCAAAGTACACCCTCTTTTCTGTGAAGAAAAATCATTTGCAGCTGGAAAATGTGTGTCCAACCAACGTGCCGTGGCTCCAGTCAGTGTCCCCCTTCTGCTTCTGTTTGTTTGGGTAAAGAGGTGGTCAAGGAGATCCTGTGCTTTGCAAGGTAAAGCTGAGCTCTGGGTGGGCTTTTGCACATTTTTGAGCTAGCTGATCATGAGCCAGCAAAGCCCTGTGACTTGTACTGGCTCTGAAGTCGAGGGGGAAATGGTTGCTGAAGTGCTTTGCTGGGTCAGGGCCAGTGCTCTCTACATTTTTCTGTAGAGATTTTCAATTACTTAGACCCTCAGGATGGTTGTGGAAGTGGATTACTGTATCCCAGCCTTTCATTTTTGAGAACATCTCTTGCACTGGGATTGCTCAAAGAAACTGCCTTCCTTTGGCAAGCTGGAGGCCGTTGACAGGATCTATAAACAGTCGCTGATGCTCTTTGGAAGGATCTCTGATACCACAGTCAAATGCAGCACGCTCTGAACTGCTTTACAAGCCGTGTTGCTCTCACTTGTGTAAGATGGGTAAAAATTTAAAAAGATCTGTTTAAATGTTTCAGGTCCTCGTGACTGTGTTTAATGGAGCGCTTGAAATCCCATGGTGTGAGTTTTCATTTGTGTTTGCCTTGAGAACTTTGTGTGCTCGTGGTTGTTTCAGTTGGACAAGGACATCACCAAGTTGACAGGGTGTCTTTGGAGCATCACGCGTGGTGGTAGCTCTTCAAATTCGTTTATTTTCTCTGTGGTGTTGGGGTTTTTTTATTCTATTTCT
This sequence comes from Neomorphus geoffroyi, assembly GCA_033558235.1. Taxonomy (NCBI): domain Eukaryota; kingdom Metazoa; phylum Chordata; class Aves; order Cuculiformes; family Neomorphidae; genus Neomorphus; species Neomorphus geoffroyi. Next base: position 10,518,140 of record JAUMJM010000018.1, read on the forward strand.
TGATGCCTTTTAACATCTCCTGTATTTTGTAAGAAATGTCCAGCAGATAGACCCACGTGCATATCCATAACGATACCAGGCATTAACCGACTGGCACAGAGAAAGTGCCCTCTTAGCTGTCCTAGTCTTTATATTCCACCATACTCAGCGCAGAACAAACAGATCATGAAGAAGTTTCTCTTTGCCTCTTTATTCTGATTCTGCAGATACAGGCTGCGTTTATTCTGCTCACTGCAGTTTAGCTGATCGTGTTTATAGTTGTGTAGCAAATCCTTAGTAGTGGAGGAAACATTCTGGTCCGTTGCTGAGAAGAAATAAGACAGTGGGAAGGTCCCATATGCTTCCGTTGCTGCTGTAGACACAGCTGCTTGCAAGAGCTCTCCAAGGTTGGGACGGGTCTGTAGCGTTGGCAGCCCCGCGTATCAGATGGCCTTGCTAAGTTAGATATCTGCCATATTGCTGTGACTTTCCAAGACTGAGTGATTTCCCAGCCTGCTACATTAAACTTGCCATTCGACACGTGGGGAGCTGATAATTTTTAGAAAGAGAGTGAACCACCCAAGTGTGTTTTGCTCTGCCTAAGAAACACAGCCCCTTCGACGGTTTGAGGGGTGGATGTTTATGTAGAGCAAATGGGGAAGGTTTGCTTGGAGGCAAGGACATTGCCATGTGTGTAATAACAGCTTCACAAAACCAGGAGGGGAAGAAGTGGCTGTGGTTGTGATGAAATTGTTGACTGTCTCAGTTGTTTGGACTTGGGTTGTATTGGTGATATAAATCACAACAAGAATATCAGGATAGAATCCTGTTGTGTTGAAGTTCTGGCTGCTGGTTTCTGCTGTGCTGGATCCTGGTTTGGAAATATTTGGAAGGATGTTTTGTTGGCAAGTGAGGAAAGATTAGGGCTTCTGCAGTGTAAGATGAAATGCCAGCGTAGGTGGTGTTCACTGACAAGGACATTCTTAAGAGTTCATGTAGAAAGCAGTAGGCCCCTTGTTGTTGTTGTTTAGGGGTCGGGGAGGGATGGGGTTTGGCTGCTTCTGTTTCTGCTTTCCCTTGACATGTCTTAAAATACCACTTGGAAAACCTAAAGCGCAAGAAAGGAGTTTGGATTTCCCTGCAGGATTTCTCAGCAGCCTCCTAGAGGACAAGGTCTCAAGGCACAGCCCTCTCCCAAGGGCAACGTTCTGTCTGTCACGGAATCATGGAATGGTCTGGGTTGGAAAAGACCTCAAAGCTCATCCAGTCCCACCCCTTGCCATGGGTTGGGACACCTCCCACTGGATCAGGGGGCTCCAAGCCCCATCCAACACCTTGAACACCTCCAGGGATGGAGCAGCCACCACTGCTCTGGGCAACATGGGCCAGGGCTTCCTCACCGACCCTCACGGCGTGGCACCGGGCTTCTGTCCACGGATTCTGCAAAATGGAAAGATGTGCTGGTTAGGGGCTGAAGCAATGAATCTACACGGTTCAACCCAGTACTGTTTATTCCAGTGTTCTGAGCTAACAGTTTTACTGACATGTGAGTACTTTTTTTGTAATGCTGCTTGAAAGCTAAACTTCAATACTTGATGTTTGAGTGAATGGGAATTCTAATTTCTCGTTATCTGCTGATAAACGTTCTCAAAAGCTGAAAACCTTTGTCCTTGCAGCATCGTGACCGTTCTAGTGAATCGGGGACTGCAGCTAAAAGGCACACAGTGCTAGGCAACGTGGGGCTTTTTTGTATACATACTGCTCTTAAATCTCTTAAATTATTAAATTTGACTTTAGCAAAGTCTCTCTAAAAAGACTGCATTGTGCCATAGCTGCTTTCTGAATAGCCTAAAGAAAATCCCATCGCCTGCTTCTCCTGAATTGAGGAAAATCGGCTTTGTTGTGCAGAGAAGACATCGGGCTTAGAAAGTCTTTGGAGGAGCAGCCAGGTGAGGGAACTGGAGAGGGCAGGTTTGGTTTTGGTCTTAACCAAGGTGTCCAAGTAACGTGAGGTGTCAGTGGAGCTTCTTGGTGTTTGATAGTGCAGCCTGTGTGTGTGTAAAGGAAGAGCTGACAAAATGAAAGCTTGGGGGAGGTCGGTTTTTTTCAAGAGGAAGGCCAGGGTCAAGAGAAAGGATTGCATCCCAGATGATTTTGCAAGAGGTTTCTTGGTATTTGGTAATGTTTCCTTGAGCCTCAGCTAGTAGGACATTCTGTGAGAATCTTGGCTTTTATTTCTCAACAAAAGGACATTTCTTGCTCTGGTGTTTGAAGGGAGGAGCTTGTGAGAGCAACGTGGAAATGCTCCAAAGTAAATAGTGCAAATTGTCCTAGGAATTTTTTTTTCTTAAGTTGTGACTTTGTTCTTAACTGGGGAGGGAAGAGTGTTGGGGAGTAGAGAGGGAAATGGGCACATTTCCTGATCATCATTATTATTATGTTTTAATGCGGGAAGGGAGAGGCTTGGATGCACCTCCCAGATCCATTGCTGCTGTTTTCTCCTTACTGTGCCCTGTAGTACCAGTGCTCCCCACCAACATTTCAGTCCAGTAACAGCCCATTATGGAAAGAGCAGGAAAACATTGGTGCTCATCTGTGTTCTGCTTCTGATTTGTCTTCTGTTCCCTTGGCTCACTTAATTAGGTCATCTTTTTATTTCTCAAGAATTTAGGATAATAAGATATTGACTTTTTTTTTTGGAGGGAAGCATTAAGACTGATTGGCCTTTCTGATACGGTAAGTGGTTGCCCCTGGGAGAAATGAATCTCTGTGTTCACCAAAGCAGCAGACCAATATATGGATTGTTCTGTATGGATCGCTGTGTCCTGTGGGCCTGCGTGCTGGCCTCTGGTGAGAGAAGAACACAAGGTAAATAACGTCTTCCCTAGCCCGGAACGCTCCCACTCTTTGTTGTGTCCAACACCAGCAACCACGCCTGGCCCTGGAGCCCAAGGTGGTGTTTTAGACGTTCACTGGTTTGGCTGCCCAGCCGTCCCACGGACCCTTCATCTCTGGTGGCAGAAAGTCTGCAGCCACCCAAAGCCCAGTGTTTAACGTGCAGACGTCCTCTGAAACACTGCGGTGTCAGATCCTCTCTCGGCGTGTACCGACTCATCTCTACTGCGTTTAAAATCTCGCAATGTCTTCTTCCTGTCACTGGTTCTTGTCTGGTGTCCGTAGGAGGGAGCTTTGATTTGAAACTACTTCCCACCAACTCCTGTCCCGGCTGCCCAGGTTGAAGCCAGCAGCCCTGCGTGTGCCCGCTTGTACGGAGCACAAATCCTCTGCATCCCTTGTCCTGAGCGGGCTCTCACAGATGGGTTCCTCTGCTTAAGTGGGTGCAAGATGGGGCTTTTGCTCAGATGAAAACTGAGTGTGGAAGAAATCCACCCCCCAGCAGTGGTGGAGAGAATGTGATTTGCAGAATCCTTGATAAAACAAGTGAAGTAATGCTGTTCTAGGGAGGGAAGAAACCTGGATGTGAGTGAGTGCCGTAAACGTGCCCAGGTGTGCGGGCAGGCTGCTGCGGCGTCTGCACTGCTCGACGTGAGCTTTCTGCTGGCTCAAGTACGCTTAAAAAAACCATTCAGGTGTGACCAGGGAGGTGATTGTGCCCCTGCGCTCAGTGTTGGTGAGGCCACACCTCGAATCCTGGGTTCAGTTTTGGGCCCCTCGTTGGAAGGCATTGAGGGGTTGGAGCGCGTCCAGAGAAGGGAATGGAGCTGGTGAGGGGCTGGAGAACAAGCCCTACGAGGAGAGGCTGAGGAACCTGGGGGTGTTCAGCCTGGAGAAGAGGAGGCTGAGGGGAGACCCCATCCCTGTCTACAACTGCCTGAAAGGAGGCTGTGACGGGGTGGGTGCTGGGCTCTCCTCACAAGTGACAGCGATAGGACCAGAGGAAATGGCCTCAGGTTGTGCCAGGGCAGGTTCAGATTAGACATCAGGAAAAATTTCTTCCCCAAAAGGGTTCTCAGCACTGGCAGAGGCTCCCAGGGAGGTGGTGGAGTCGTCATTCCTGGAGGGGTTTAAAAGATGGGGAGATGGGGTGCTGAGGGATCTGGTTTAGCAGTGGGCTGGTACGGTTGGACTCAATGAACTCGAAGGTCTTTTCCAACCAAACAGTTCCACTATGGTTCTGTTTAGCTTGCTTAGAAACTGACTAGAGAGAGGCATGTTGGCTGTTTCAGATGTTTAGAAATAAAAGTTAACACTAAAAAGCCCCACAAACCCACCAGAGTTAATTTTTTGCGCTTAAACAGATCATCTATGTGGTGATGAGCAAAATGCGTCCCGTGTGTAACAATTATTTGCCATGTGCTACTATGCAAGCTGTTGTCAGATGTTTGAAGGTTCCTGGATGAAAGCATCCTGCCCTGTCTGTGGAAATCTGATTTTTTACTAGGCAGGAAGAACAGGTACGTTCTGCTTTGCACGGACCTGGGGTGCAGTGCAGGTTGGATTGTTCTGAAACGTTGAAAACTGCAAGAGCTCCGTGACCCAGGGTGCTTGGTGGGATAACACTGAATAAGATTGCCTTTCTCATCCAAGGTTGTAAAATGTGATTTAGGTGTCACCTAAATGCTTTACATGTTGTAATTAACCAGCCTTGCAAAATTTTTCTTACCCGTTTGTCGCAGGAACTTAATTTAAGCTGTAAAAGATCATTTGTTTTGAACACTTTTTGGCAAGGAAAATTTTGTTCCTTGCCTCATAAATCCTCTGTTGGGTGTTTTTTGGCAAGGCTGGGCTGAGGGAGGGTTGGGAGGAAAGTTCTCCCTGGTGCTGAGCTCGGCGTGTGGGCAGAGGTGTGGGAGCAGGGGGAGGCGGTGGGTGGGTAGGGGGTTCTGGTTAGTGTTTAATTCCACTGCATTATTGTTCCTTCTCTGTTCCTGGAGCCAGGGGGCCAGATTTGCAGACTTGGAAGCTGGTGTGTGTGGTAGGACAACTTCTGTGCTGGCCAGATTGTAGCCTGCTCACGTTCCCCTACCTCAGACAGCAATATTGGACCTTGTCAGGGCTGGCTGAGGAAACGTCTGGAAGGAGCCAATTGATTAGTCTGAAGACACTGGACTGGAGCAGGAAATACTGAATTTGGCTCCTGAGCTGGATGATCATGCAGAAGAGATTTTCATGGTCTTCCCTAAGCCAGCAGGAGCTCTCTCCGAGTCTGTGTGCAGGCACCGGCCGTCTGTGGAGCGATGGCTGACATGACTTTCCTGCCGAGAGCCGGCCGCGCAGCCCGGGCACCGCGCTGCGGCAGCGCTGTCACGCCGTTCTGCCCACGTCCCCGTGTGCAGCGGCTCTGCCACTCTGAAACCTTTTAGACAGTGGCTAAACGAGAGCCTTGGCCTCAGTGCTCGTGTGTGCCTTGTTCCAGCAGTGCAGAGGAGGTTAAAAATTAATTTTTGTTCTCCAAAATAATTTCCTTAAGCCACCACCAGGGCTTTGTCTTATCCTCCCTTCCCCTTGAATTTGAAACACATATGGAATGTGTGTGCCCGCTGTCTGAAATACTGCAGCTACAGCCTGTGGGTTGAGGAAAACTCACTTGGCAAATGTTTCTTAATCACCTCTGGGTTTCACTTTTTACATCTAAAGCCTTCAAATAGGTCTTGTATGTTTTAAGTAATTAATTGATGTTTGATGCTGCTTCAGTGAGGATACTGGTTCTTCACAGAATCACAGAATGGTTTGAGTCAGAAGGGATCTCAAAGCCCATCTGATTGAACCCCCTGCCATGGGCAGGGACACCTCCCACTGGGTCAGGGGGCTCCAAGCCCCATCCAACCTGGCCTTGAACACCTCCAGGGATGGGGCAGCCACCACTGCTCTGGGCACCCTGGGCCAGGGCCTCCCCACCCTCACAGCAAAACATTTCTGCCCAAGATCTCATCTCAATCTCTCCTCTTGCAGCTCAAAACTGTTCCTGCTCATCCTGTCCCTGCGCTCCCTGATGAAGAGCCCCTTTAAGGATAATTTTTTGTTTATCCTTAACTTAGGGAAGAATCTTTTTTTTTTTGTATAACTTACTGCCTCCCTCAGAGAATTTGCAGCTTGGTCCTGTTGAGGTCAGCAGGCTGTGTGAAACTCCAGACTTCTAAATTAGTCACAAGTTCAAGTCCTCTGTTAAATATTGCCATGAGAGTTCTTAGCCATGACGACTGTCTTGCCCACAGTGTTGGACTGCTTAGTCCTTTATAATTCTGATTTTAATGTGTTAAGAAAGGTTAAGAACCTTGCATAGATATATGTATATACACCTCATATATTGGAATGCAGCTGGTTTTGAGCAGCCTGCTGTGAATTTGCTGTGCGGAACAGGGAGTGCTATTGTCGTGGGCCGTGTTCTCCTTTGCCCTTTTGAATAAGCTGCCAGGCTGTTCCTAACTTGGCCTCTGGCTGCCAAACTGTTATCAAACCTGTAGCTTTGTAGGCTCAGAAATGCTCAAGCACACAAAACGAATGTGGTAAGGAATTAAAAGCAAGCCCTGAAACTCCAGACTGCTCTGTTGGAGCCTTTCTCTCCATCCCACACCCAGTGTAAACGTAAAAATACAGTAGTTCAATGGTGGGAGCAGAACTGGGCATGGGTTGGCACTTGCTTCCTGGCTTTGCATGCTGTTTGTTTTCTTTTCACAAAAGATTTGACTTTAATTGGAAGAGACTTCAGCTGTGGCGCTCTGGATACCCTACCCTGCAGTCATAAATGAGAGGTTATTCTATAACCAGTGCTCCTGTTGGTCGGAGCTTGCTGGGGGGTTGTGTTTTTGAGGGGTGGGTTGTTTTTTTCAGTCATGGAACAAACTGTAGATCACTGAGGAATTTTTTCATAGTTTGACTATTTCTTAAAATTCAAAGAAAGCTTATTTAGGATTTCCCATATTCTTGGCATGTGTTCTCTTACCCCAGCTTTCCTGGTAGGATTTGTCACGAATGTAGCGTGTGATTCATGTGATCGTGGTTTCAAGGGGCTCGGTAGGTGAGAATTTCTAGAAGTGCAATTATTTTTTGCCATATTCTTGTGGTCTTAATGCTGAGGATTCCGTGCTGAGAGCTGGTGGTTTGCAACACGTGCTGGCACTGAATCAGATGTGCTGGCAGGTCAGGTTATGCTGTAGCTTTGCTGCCGCAGTGTCTACGCCAGAAGGGAGACATCAGCGCTCTGAGACACCAGTAGCCTGTGTGGTGTGATACCACCTCTATGTGTTTGTCTCGTGGACTTCCAAGAGCAGTGAAATGATGATAGCACTAAAGCTCTTGATGCTTCTCAGTTCTAAAAATATATTTGAGTGGCACAAAGTTGTAATTTTCCAGGTAATATTTTCTTGTTATATATATATAAAGGGAAAAAGACGCTCTTGCTATGCCGGTGACATGATGAGGGTGGGGAGGCATGAACAATTTCTTCCTAATCTCTCATCTAAATCTTCCCCCTTCCAATTTAAAGCCATTCCCCCTCCTCTTATCACTCCAGGCCCTTGGAAAAAGTCCCTCCCCAGCTTTCCTGGAGCCCCATTCAGTACTGGGAGCTGCTCTAAGGTCTCTCTGCAGCCTTCTCTTCTCCAGCTAAACAACTCCAACTCTCCCAGCCTGTCCTCAGAGCAGAAGTGCTCCAGCCCTCAGATCATCTTCATAGCCCTCCTCTGGTCCCATTCCAACACTTCCATGTCCTTCTTCTCTTGGGGATTCCAGAACTGAACACAGGAGTCTGAGTGGGGTCTCAGGAGAGTGCAGTAGAAGGGGACAATCACCTCCCTTGACCTGCTGGCCATCTTGCTCTGTCTCCATTCTGCCCTGCTAACCTGGATGGTGTCACCTGCGTGGGGACTGGGTGAGCTGCTCTTCTAGCCTACCTGGCTGCTGGAGATTTGGTTTCAATGAAAAAGCAGGGGCTGAATTGGTGGGGTTTAATCCATTCCTTGCATTTTAAATACTCAGGCTGTACGTCTTGTCCTTCACTGCGAAGGGGAAAGGTAGGTTGTACAACCCAGCAACGCTGCCAGCTTCCACTCCTTTTTAGCATCTAAATAAGGCAGGTGAGCACATCTGGGAATTACCAGCACATCTTGGTTACCGCAGTGAGCACATTTACTATTTCAGAACGAAATCTTGGCCATTTAAACTGAATGGCATTTTGTGTAATCATTGTAGATAAGAAAGAAATAAACAAAGCTGGCAGAAAATCACAGGGTCGCCGCTGCAGTTCGTTACTGTTTGTTCTCTGCTCCCACGTGGGCTGTTAATGAGTGTTTCTGCATCATTTAGTTGGATGGTTGATAGATATATGTGGGAGTCTATGTATGTATCTACTATCCCTGCTTGAATAGACTTTGCTTTTGGTTATTCTTTTAGGATTTTACGGTCTTTCTTTTTAAAAACTGACATTAAGGACAAAATGTTTGGATTAGGCGACTGAGTGGCTCCTTGGGACCACGATGGGCTGCAGCCTTCTCCTCCACCCTTTAGTAAAAATCTCTAATGTGGCTGTAAACTACATCTAACTGTTCTCACACTTTCTCGTTTGCCTGTGTGGAGAGGGACAACTTCCTCTTCTGAACCAGACTGGAGTTTGGGGGCTGAGACTCTTAGGTCTTCTGCTATTTTTGTCCATTTGTGAAGTGTTGATAGAACGTGGCTCTCTTGTAGGGCTGTCAGGAATGCAGCAGGCTTGGTTTGGCACTGAGAAAATGCAGAGAACCTCCTATGATATCCTTGGTAACAACATTGTTCTGGCAGCCTCCAAAATTGCCCAATACTTGTAAAGACATTAAAAAAAAAAATAGCATGATGTGTCAAGGTGGTGAAGTAAAATGGCTTGTGGTCCCTGGAAAATGTGAGGAGCCTTCTGAAGCAGATGTGAGAGGGAGAACATGATGAACATTTGCTTCCACATGCATGGATGTTCATACCTCTGTGTCTGCTTCTGCATTGTGTCCATTTACTTCAGAGATGAACTGCAAAGAAAGTGGTGCTTGTTCTTTTTGACCTCAAGGAAATGGTTGCTAGAGATGACTCCTTACTTCTACAAAATGCTTGTACTCTTTGCCCCTCTTACATTAGGTGATAAGGCAGACATTACCTGGTGAAGCTCCTGCAGGTCATGACATCAATTCCCCTTTGAGTGTTTAAAATGGTTTTGGTGAATTCTGCCAGGGACTGTTCTACTGGAGCTGTTTTGTGCCCTTCCAGCCACTGCTTCCGCATTCCTCAGCCCTGAGAGATGACCGCGTGGCTGAAAAGCCACTTTGTGAGATGGTGTGGCACCTTTGTCGTCCTGGTTGCTAGATTGTTGTCTCTGAGTACATTTAGTTGGTGAGCAATCTTCTGATGACACCCAGGATCCTTTTTCCCGTGCTGAAGGACGCTGTGAGTGCGGTGTGATGGTTGCACCTCTTTCTAAAGAAGAAACTTCGATGCCACTCCTCTTTTGGTTTGGACTTGCTGAGATGGGAAATGCTCTTTCTTACCAGGTTTGCCCTTGGATTGGGATTGAAGAATTGGGTTGTAGTGTTGGTTCTGCCCCTGAATTTTCTGACTGACTCTGCTAACGTTGGTTCCTCTCCGTGTGATTTGACTTTCGCTATTTAACTGTGAAGTTTACTCTGGAAAAATAGGCTACACAAGAGCTACGTGTTAATAAGGACCTTCAGGAACAGAAGCATCACTGACTCTGTGATTAATATGATAACCTTAAACTACAGCATAGCATGGTGCTGGGCACCAAGGACCTCATAATTATTCATGTCATGTTTGCTCTCCGACCGAGATGTTCTTAAGCCAAATTTGATTTCAACCAGCAAGTAAATCTTTTATTTTATTTTTATTCTTTCAAATGAGAAAAGTTGTTCATGCTCAGTACTAAATTATCATTGGGTTAAAAACCAATCAGGAAACATAGGATTGTGTTGAGTACAGCAACAGCAGTGTTATAATTAGATGAAACTCAAAACATATTTTCCCTTTGCTTGAATCTAATACATGGGCTGAAGGCGTGAAAGCTGAGTGTGACAGAATTACTAAAGAGCGGTGGTGCCAGGACTCTCAGATGGCTGATGTTCTGTCATAGAACGGTTTGGGTTGGAAGGGACCTCAAAGCCCATCCAGTGCCACCCCCTGCCATGGGCAGGGACACCTCCCACTGGATCAGGGGGCTCCAAGCCCCATCCAACCTGGCCTTGAACACCTCCAGGGATGGGGCAGCCACCACTGCTCTGGGCACCCTGGGCCAGGGCCTCCCCACCCTCAGTGTGAAGAATTTCTTCCTGATGTCTGATCTAAATCTTCCTCCTTGCAGTTTAAAGCCGGTGCCCCTTGTCCTGTCACTCCAGGCCCTTGGAAAAAGCCCCTCCCCAGCTTCCCTGGAGCCCCTTTCAGTACTGGGAGGCTGCTCTAAGATCTCCCTGGAGCCTTCTCTTCTCCAGTTGAACAACCCCAGCTCTCCCAGCCTGTCCTCATAGAAGAGGTGCTCCCGCCCTCGGATCATCTTTGTAGCCTCCTCTGGACCCGTTCCAACAGTTCCACGTCTTCCTTCCGTTGGAGATTCCAGAACTGCATGCAATACTCCAAGTGGGATCTCATGGGAGCGCAGTAGAAGGATAGAACCACCTTCCTCGCCCTGCTGGCCATGCCTGTTATCCTTTCTTTTAGAATCATTTTCAAGCTCATTAATTGCTGAGGACTAAGTCCCATTCCGAGTCTGTTCTGTCAGTCCAGCATTTGAGTCCTGTGTTACCAGAGCTCCTTGTTCTTCCATCGCATGGCTTTGATTTCTTTCCAGTTCTTTTCCTCACTGACCTGCAGTGCTCCCACCCCGTGCTGACCAGTACCACTCCTGAGCAGCCCCTCAGTGCTGTTGCCTCTGGTCCTCTCTTCACCTTTTCAGTAAATCTGGAGTCCTGAGGTGCCATCAAGAGAGTCCAACGGAACCCTTCTGTGTGCTTTGCACCCACCTGCATTATGAACGCTCTCCAATTGCCGAAGAAGAGACAGTGACCTGAGGTTTATAACCCTGCCTGAGCCTTTCGGAATGAATTATGCCTTTCATCGACTCTGAGGGTCACGTTCTCGTAATTGCGCTGGAGTGACTTTCCACCGCGTTCGGAACACGCATGCAGACATGCTGTAATTAGTTCTGTAGGACACAGCCTCGCCATAATTACAAGGAATATGTAAGCTTGCCTGCCTCGAACGTGGCATCAGGGCGTGCTCTCATTAAATCAATATAAATCTTTTGACGTAGCCTTGTTGGTTCCCTGCCACATTTTTTCCCTCAAGTAAAGAACAGAATTTCTGTTTGTGAAGGAAAACTCGCCCTGTTTGGGTGGTGCCCTTTGTTGGCCATACTGGTGCAAACTGGCGGTAGGCTTACCCAGGTGTGTGGCACTGCTGTGCTGTAACACGAAGACAACTGCTGGAATTATCTGGTGGGGCTTTGTGTCCATCATCCTGTCCCTCCCAGATGCCTGGAGTACGTTGTATAGGAAACACAGATCTCCTTGAGCTCCTGAGGTGTTCTGTTCAACTGCCTACAACTGCAGCTGGTCTTACTGCTCTCAGGACATCCAGGGGCTTCCCCTCTTCCTTCACTTTGAATTCTTCAGTAAATAGATCCCTAAAAATGCTCCAGTGGAAGTGTGGGTACCACCTGGCCAGGTTTTAGCCTCAGGTTAGGTGTTTTCCAGGTTGCTTCCTTTGGACCCAAGGGGTCCCTGGAGGCCAGGTTGGGTAGCACCAGGCTGAATGTCTTTCTTGAGGCCTCTTAGACTTTTGATCTCAGTGCTGTCCTTGAGAGAGTTTTACAAACTCGGTGGGGTTCTTTTCTGTAGGGTGGATTCAGTTGCAACGTGTGGTTAAACCCAGCAGCCTTTCCTTTCTTTGTACGAGATTAATTCTTGCTGTAATTCCAATGATTTTTGATATTCAGACCTGCATTCGGTGTTGGTCTGTGTGATGGCAGCCAGAGGCAGTGTTTTTTCTTTATGTGTGGGTAGAGTTTGCTCACTTACGCCATGCTGTGTCACAAATGTTCCCTTTAAATCCTCTAAACTATTTGCAGTAACCCTTATTAGTGCGTTCTGTGCATTGCTGTCATTTGCTTTTTTTTATTGCTGCATTTTTCTTGTACCTGAGAAACCCTTAAAATCTGAATTCTGGAATAGCAAAGGACTTGTAAGGAGATTGCAGATTACTTTTCTAGTGGCTACCCTTTTCATAGCTCTGTTAATGTAGTTTGGCTCCAGGGCAAGGCTGAGTGCTGCTCTGAGCAGCAGTTTCCATCTAGGGTTCCTTGGAAATGAAGCATTCGCTAACCTGCCAGCTTTTATTTTTGTTTATTTGTGCCTGCTGCATCCATCTGGGCACGGTAAAATGTAGAGTCACGCAAAGGGCTGCCTGAAGACTTTTGGACACTGAAAGTGATGCACTGTGAGCAGCCTCCAAAGCTTATTTTGGCTATTAATGCCTAAACCTAGAAGGGGCACCATCCATCCCCTCCCCTTTGACTTTCTGTTTTATGGATGTGCATTCAACCAACACCCCCACCCTGTCCCCTGAGGAGGGACTCTCTTAGGGTCTGGAGGGGGGTTTCCAGCACAGCGACGTAGATATGGGTGAGCAGGGTATGCAGCATCCGTAACACGGCATTCCCTGGATGCTGTGCTATTTTTGGGGGTGTCCTATGCAGGGACAGGAGTTGGACTCGCTGATCCTTTTGGGTCCCTTCCAACCCGGGACATTCTGTGGTTCTATGTTTGCCTCACGGTGATATCCGCATCGCTGTCGCCTTCCCTAGAGCGTGTGGAGTTTCACCTCTCCTCTCCCCTTTCTCTTTCAGGCCCAGGCCTGCTCGCTTCTCCAGAAGGTTCTGCTGCTTCGTGAACTGAAGCCCTTCATGACAGAGGAGGAGTGGGAGGAATTGATCAGAGAAAGCATCAGCCAAGCGACACAGGTAACAAGCTTCAACATGTGAATTGCATGAATAGCACCTCGTAGGCGCTGCTTTTACTGCTGCGGTGCTGGGAGTCGGAGCTGGACTCTGCACCTTGGGTTTGCCTGCTCGCACCAGGTCTCAGTGCACCAGGACTGCAGTGTTCTTGCTGTCCAGATGGATTTTCAGAGCCTGGTACAGCTCAGTTTGTGGATCCAAGAGGCAGAGTCCAAATTTTAGGGAATGAACTCATTCGGATCAATTTGGTGGTTTGAAAAAATAAGTTTTGAATTGAAAAGCATTGTGAACATTGATTTAATTTCAGGAAACGTTATGGAAGTTCTGTATTTAAATGAACACCAAAGAGAGAGAGCTGAGGTCCTCCAGACTTTGTACTCCTGGTGCATTGCAGCCTTTCTGGACAAGACTCCCTCGCTGATATTGTCTATCAGGGAAACTTTAAACCACATTGGAGAATAGTTTGTACAGAGAACAGTGGGGCAGAAACGGCAGAGCTCCTGATTCTCAGTGGCGAGCGTGGTTGTACCTGAAGGCAGTTTTGGGTGCAGCTGTTAGGTGGGAGGTGATCTGTGGGACAGGAGGCTGAAGAAGCAAATGCCGTTCAATTTATTCTTGTGGATTGATGTGGGGGAAACCAAACAGCCAAATTGATGTTATGATGTGGTGACTAAACTTGATGACATGGGAGATTCCAGTCGTGGTGTTCTTGTGTAACTGCAGGATTGACCTGAGTGTGCCTTTCATTCTTTATTTACTTCTTTAAATACTGGTTACGTGGCAATTGAGACCATTCGATAATTGACCCTATTGGAACAGAACGATGAGCTCTGTTTTCTTTTGTCAAGGAGGGACACAATCCAAGCAAGTTTGAATCAAAGAATTCAGAGGTGCTGTTTATAATTCTTGAGGAAGCAAGTAATCCTGGGTTTCATTAAATAGCTTTTACTTGATGATTACATCAGGAATCCAGTGGGTGGAGTTAGGTATGATTTTATTTTCCAGCTGCATAAAACACGCCGCTCGTCCCAACCCGGTCATCTCCATGTTTCTCCCTGGAGGCTGAATACCTGCAAGGCTCGGTGATTCACTGCCAAACCACAACATTTACAATGCCTTTATGTTGTTCTTGTCAGGAAAAGTTTTAACATCTTACAACCCATCCAGTATTTTAATGAGCTTTGCCTCATAAGCTTCCTCAGTGCCTCCCATTTCTGTGGTCATCTGTGTTTGAAGAGAAGTTCTTGGGAAATAGTGTCAGTTTGTTGGGGTCCGAGGTGAACCCTGCGGGCAGGAGGCCTCCTGTGCTGTCCACTGGTGCTGCCTTTTTTTTTGAGCTGACAAAGCTCTGCCATAACATTTTTAGAGTGCTATGTTGGAGGACATAGATGTAGAATCATAGAATTGTTTGGTTGGAGAAGACCTTTGAGATGATCAAGTCCAGCTGTACCTGACCACTACTAAACCATCTCTGAGCACCTCATCTACCTGTCTTTTAAATCCCTCCAAGGATGGGGACTCCACCACCTCCCTGGGTGTCTCTGCCAGTGCTGAGAACACTTGTAGTGAAGAAATTTTTCCTGATGTCTAACCTGAACCTGCCCTGGTGCAACTTGAGGCGATTTCCTCTCATCCTTTCGCCTGTCACTTGGGAGAAGAGCCCATCATGTAATTCATGATGCTCTGGAAAATGATGAAGCTTTATTGCCGTACCTGTAGTTAAAAGGTCTGCTTTTGTCATCATTCCCACCACTATTTCTCATGAATAACTGTTTCATGAGGAAAAGAAACGATGACGCAGGATTTTATACTTTACTTTGACCCAGGGAGAAGTCTGGAATAACGTGGGAGGGCCAGTTCTGATGGGCACTTGCGATTGCAGCAGGGATGTTGTGCGCGAGGGAGCTGCCAGCTGAAGGCTTTGCTGTGCTCTCCGTGTCCTTGCTCAGATCTGCAGCTGCGGGGCTGGTGGCTCTTGTGGTGCAGGGTTGCTGTTGCAGGTGAAAGGCCTTGAGGGAGGATAGGATGCTCTCTCCTGGGATCTGCCTCCTCGTCCTGTCTCGCCTCAGCGACTGCATTGCATCCCTGCAGATCACTCGGTGAGGAGCCAGGAGCCTGGGATGGTGTTAGGCAGTGATAGGGCCTTGAACTGGGAAAAAAGCAATGTGAGAGCTGCAGTCTTGGATATCATTGAATTCTGTGTGCAAAACTAAGAGGCAGTGAGGGAGAATCAGTGGCCAGGGAGTTGAAATGAAGAGACAGCTTCCTGAAATAGCAGCTCTGGCTGCTGCGAGGCAATGGCTCGTGTGCTTGCATAAGCTAACTTGACCTGATTTGTTCCCAAAACGTTGAAGCGTGCTTATAAAACATATATTGCAGTCATGAGGGACTCACATTTGCCATCTCCTTACTTGTCAGCGAGGCAAGTCTTGATATCCCAGCGGAGATTCCGGAGTTGTTTTGTTCTTGTGAGGGCCCCGCTTGCTGTTGGTGCTCTTGGCTTGTTCTGCTGGGTCACCTGGGTAGAAGCCTTGTCCCCAAGCCCTGGGGCTGCGAAGATGAGGAAGCAGAGAGGTAGCTCTGGCGTGGTTTTGGCCTCCCAAGTCCTAAATAGCTTCTTAATGCAAAGCAGAACCGTGCCACAGTTGTTCAGATTTATTCTCATGTTGGGAGTCTACACAGCTCGGTGGTTTGAAATGACAGAGCTCACTTGAGGTGCCGGAGCATCTGATAGAGATTTCTTCCTCTTCCAGAGAGCTGTATCAGTAGGTCTCAAAGCGCTTTACTAAGGAAATTCAAAATAACTGGAGCTACTCAAAATGTGAGGGGAGAGAGGGAGATACAGAGCTGTAGCTTGGCAGTGCAGACATGCCCTTCATTTCTGAAGGGCATCACGTTTGATTATCAATGTCTTAATTTGTAAGGAGATAAATTATTAACAGTGACTTCATCAAATCTCTAAAAAAGCCATTCTGCAATTTTTTTCTTGCAGATTGCCTAAACTTTTATCTGTCTGTCTTTATAAATTCTTAATTCATTGCCCTTTCTCAGCCTTTTAGCTTGTAAAACGAGGCCAGTAGTGCTTTAACTGATATCTTTGACGTGCTTGCAGAACGCTGGATGTCCCTGTGGAGAATTCATTCTCCTCTGTTCCCCCAGCTGCCCTGTTTGGTTTTTCCCTGCTGCATTTTCATACGGTCTATGGAAAAAAAATCAGATTTTTAAACTCGGGAAAGCATTGACATTTCTCTGAGAATGGCTTTGGGATTTTTGGGCTCCTCCCTCTAACAACAGCCAAAATAAGCATTGCAAAACCCGCCCCGTGGTTGTACCCTTCGCCATGTGGGGTGTTGAGCAACCTGATCCAGTGGGAGGTGTCCCTGCCCATGGCAGGGGTGGAACTGGATGGGCTTTGAGGTCTCTTCCAACCCAACCCATTCTGTGATTCCTTGCAATCTTCTGTTTGGGCTCAAATGATGGCCATGTGCTTGTAGGGCCACAAACCCGCTTGCTAGGGCCCCTCTGGCTGTGACTGCACCAGAGGAACCTGAGCCAGCACCAAAATGTCAGGTGGTGTCTTTGCTCTGGGACCCAGAATGTGGCACGGAGCTAGGGTAGGCTTTCGCTTTTGCAGTCGGTGTGAAATCATGGAGTGGTTTAGATTGGAGTGGACCTTAGAACCCAGCCAGTGCCACCCCCTGCCATGGGCAGGGACACCTCCCACTGGATCAGGGGGCTCCAAGCCCCATCCAACCTGGCCTGGAACACCTCCAGGGATGGGGCAGCCACCGCTGCTCTGGGCACCCTGGGCCAGGGCCTCCCCACCCTCACAGCAAAACATTTCTGCCCAAGATCTCATCTCAGTCAGTCGAGATCCGGACATCAGTCCTCAGTGCTCTTCAGCCTGTGAACGTGCAAGGGGGTGGAAATTTTGCTGATCTATCAGCTGCTGGAGAAGAGAGTTTACCTTCGGAGCCTTGGGCTGTGCCAGGGGCGTAAGGTTGTGCCAGGTGGGTGGAGGGATGTGTTTTGCAGAAAGTGCTTGGCACTGTATTCAGCCGTGAACCTGCACATTTATCCGTCAGCATCAAATCTGTTCTGGGGGAGGAGGAGGAAGGATGGAGACAGCGCAGCGTGCAGAAAGAATGCAGGTTGGCCGGGCTTCTCCAGCTCACAGAGCAGTGATGGAGCTGTCAAGCTGATCCCATGGAAGGGAAGGGAGGTTTGTTTTGAACAATGAAATAGGCTGAAGGATGTGCTGGGAATGCACAAATATTAAATGGTGTTCGAACTTCCAGCTAGGAAATGTGCTCGTCTCTGCGTGGCAGAACATTGCTCTGCGCTCCTGCGTTCCTGCTGTGTCTTGAAACTCTGGGCTCAGAGGTGCAGGCAGGCTGGGCTGGCAGGTGGCTGTGAATGTGAGGCTTCCAGAAGTGTTGCCTGGCTCCCTCTAAGAGCAAACTGTCTGCTTCCTGCAGGGAAAGCTGGGCAGCGGCTGGGATGCCGCCGTTGGCTCCAGATGCATGTGCACCACTTTGTGCTGTATTGCAGGTTTCAGTGACGCTCACACTGAAATCCAGCCTGGAAGCTGAGGGGTGGAGCTGGTTACCTGGCTGCCAGCCCCTGTCCTGCTTGTGTGACAGAGGTACTGCAGGTGTTCACCACCTGTGCTCTACAACAAACTTGGTTTATAATTTGTGTGGAGATGAAGGAATGCAGTGAAGTGCAATGAGAGGTGGAATGAAGGTTGGATCCTGCAGTGGCTGAGCTACCTCCATGTGTTGTACAGGAATTAGGAATATCAGAAGTAACACTGATTGATAAGGTGCTGGGGGTGTGCTGTTCTCCTTGTAAAAATCCTGGAAGCAGAGAACTTTGGCTCCAGCAGTGCCATCCACCAGAAGCAGCCAGAGGCTTTTGGGAGCAGCGTGTTTGGCATAATAAGAGAAAACTCTGCCAGCTGAACCCAGGTAGGGTGAGGCAGGAACTGCATTGCTGCATTGGCTTGAGATGAGATGGGAGTTCTGGCTGTGGAAACTGCCTCCGTAATTTTTTCCTTCTGGAAAATGACCTGCCCAGATCTGCTGAGAGCTCAGATGTGCTGGCGTGATTAACCACCGCGGGTATGGCTGAGCTGGAACTGGAACTGAGCCTCCCTGTGAAGTGGGGGTGGCTGTTACTGAGGGAGCAGGGCAGGAATCATAGAATCTTGGAATGGTTTGGGTTGGAAGGGACCTTAAAGACCATCCAGTTCCACCCCCTGCCACGGGCAGGGACACCTCCCACAGGATCAGGGGGCTCCAAGCCCCATCCAGCCTGGCCTTGAACATCTCCAGGCATGGGGCAGCCACCATTTCCCCGGGCAACCTCCCTACCCTCATCATGAAGAATTTCTTCCTAATGTCTAATCTAAATCTTCCTCCATCCCATTCAAAGCCATTCCCCCTCATCTTATGCCCTTGTAAAAAGTCCCTCCCCAGCTTTCCCGGAGGCCCTTTCAGTACTGGGAGCTGCTCTAAGGTTTCCTCACAACCTTCTCTTCTCCAGGGTGAACAACCCCAACCCTCTCAGCCTGGCCTCATAGCAGAGGTGCTCCAGCCCTCGAATCCTCTCCATGGTGTCCTCTGGACTCGCTCCAACAGATCCAGGTCCTTCTTATATTGGGGATTCCAGTAAGAAAGGTAGAGAGGGTAGGAAAACATCAGCAGTGAGAGTTGCAAGCATGGCCGTTCAGCATAAACCACATGGTCTCTGTTTTTAGCATTGAGTGTCTTGTCACCCGAGTCTTACAGTGAAGCTTTCAGAGGGCAGGGAAGGGAGTTGGGTGCCCTCTTGAACAGCGCAGGGCAGAGAATCACAGAAGAGGTGGCAAAACAAGTTCTTCTGGGTTTCACTTCACTCCCCTGCTGACCTCTAGCATAGCTGGAAGCAAAACCACTGCTTTGTGCCTCAGCCTTGCTCTGTAAAATGGGGATACTTGGCAGTCTTGTGCTTTTGCGATGTAATTGGGGTTTGAGGCTCTCCTAAGGATGCCGCAGATGCCTGAAATATTGCTTCTCCTTTTTGAGACGTCTTTGCCATGTGTTGCAGTTTGCCATCTGTTGCAGAATAGCTTTTGCTTTAATTTTATGATTGTATTTTATGCATTTCCCAAATGAAATCGCGATAGGCTTGTAAAATGATTGACCTACGCAATCGGGGTGGCAGTGCTAATTTTGCCTTTCAGATAGCTGAGCAAGGGAGCAGACCAAAGCAGTCTGCTGTGCGAACCCGTAACGTCCAGACAACAGTCAGTGCCTTGTGTAGTGAGACGTTATGACAAATACTTGGGGAAGCTGCTTTTGAGGCTTGGACCCAGCTTCCATTGGAAAGACTCAGGACTTCATTCCCTGGGAGCGGTTCCCCAAGGCTTGCCAGCAGCCCCAGTCCGAAGTCGGCTTCTTTCGCCTAACCAGAGCGCAGCATGTTTGGATTGAATTTGCACACTTACACAAACCCCATCAAAAACACCATTCTTCTCAGAAAGGGTTTTCAGGCCCTGGCAGAGGCTCCCAGGGAATTAATTGACGGAGTCACCATCCCTGGAGGTGTTCAAAAGACGGGTAGATGAAGCGCTCAGGGATCTGGTTTGGTAGTGGACAGGTACAGTTGGACTCAACGATCTCAAATGTCTTTTCCAACGAAGCGATTCTATGATTCCATGAAGCAAACGCTCCGCTACGTACGCTCCCTGCTGTGGGATGGGAGTGAGAAGATACCCTCTCGTGTAGTGCCTCGTGGGGAAGTACTGAGGCAGGGGTGATGAGATCAGGATAAGAAGTGACCCTGAGCTGAGCAGGAAGTGGACTCAAGTCCTTAAAAAAGGCTCAACAGTCTCAACCATCCAGAGGTGCTGGCAGTTTTATGCTCTTTGGAGTAAATTTCTTTTCCGCCTTTTGTAGCAGAAGGAAAAGGGAAAAGGACATTTTGGGAAATAGTAGGAATTAACAATCTGCTGTTTCTTGGCTGCTCCTTTGGCTTCTCCACCCGCCCCCAGCCTCTTCATTGTTCCTACCTGTCTTGGAGAGCATCCCTTTCAGTTGGGAGCTATTTGTTTGCAGAGCACCTGGATCGTACCGGATTGCTTCTGGCTGTTTGTGCTGGTGGATCTGTGCTTGTGTTTCCAGACTCATGCAAAACACTGCTTTTAATATAGATGCTGAGTCTGATGGTGTCGCTAGACCAGTGGTATCTTCCATCTCCACCTGGGTGAGCCACCCTTGTCGTTCTGCAGGTCTGCGTGCATTTGATTGGGCACCCCAATGAGTTGCGCATCCCAGTTTCCCAAGCATTTAAAAACTGCTTGCAGACATCTGAAAATCAGCCCCGCAGATGTTGTTCAGAGCTGTAGGTCTTCTCTGTTCGCTGCAGCACGATTTGTTCCAAGCTGGTCAAAGCACCAGGGCAATTCTGGGAGGCAGGGATGGCAGCGAGCGCGGAGTCAAACAACACGATTTAAATGCAGTCGCCTACATCACTCATTTACACTGAAGAGAAAATGCAACTTATTTCTAACACCTCTTAATTCCGAAACATTTGTGTATTAAAAAAGATGAAATGACAGTTGTCTTTGCTGTGACTCCTTCTCACAGTCCTGCCCAGATTCCTCTTGTCCTGAAGAGCTGACAATCCATACTGATTTTCTCTTACTGTGAACTTAGCAAAATAGGGATCTCAGTTTAATATCCTCTCTGAAAGCCACTTTAACCACAAGTGAATGGCTGTTAGCCTGGCAATATCTTGTTCTTCAAATTGCAAGGAAATTTTTTATGCAAATTGAGCCTTTTTGTATTCAAAATGGATTTGATGATGATGATGATGATGATGATTATTATTATTATTATTATTATTATTATTTATGGTAAACCTAATAAATGGAGTGTGCGTGGGCCTTGGGGTGTGATATCCTACATTTGAAGATACTCGTGAGGATTTGAATCACGCACTCTATATAATGTTTCTTGTTTTACCTGGGAGACGTTAGAGCTATTGAATTGTGTGACCTTGTAGGTTAATGACAGCTCTGGAATAGAGTTGCAGGCCCCTATCTGTATCAGGAGAGAGTAATTAGCAAGTTATTGATAGTCAGATGAAGTTGCGGCATGAATTCCAGCCAGGAGAACCTGGTGGCTTTCTAATACAGGGCTGGAGTTGGACCGTCCTGGTGAGGAGGTAACTGTATCAGTATCATTTAAAAGATAATTCCCAGGGTGTGGGGCTTGTACCGATAGCAAATAATTCTGCTTGGAGGCTGCAGTTCCTGCAGATCCGTTACCTTGTCTCCCCCCTTTTTGCGCTGGAAGTGTTCCTCACACCCTTGCTGTCCATCATTATTTTTCTGTTGTGAAAGAAGAGCTTGCGTTGGGGAATAAATTTCTTACTTCTCTCCATATCTGCGAGGATTTTTACTTCATTTGGTAGCTTTGTGCTGATATAAATGGTGAATAGTTTGTTCGGAGTCCTTAAAATTGCTTCCAGTCTGAACGGAGCAAAAGCAAGAGATGGTCTGATGGGAGAGGTTGCCTCTCGAGAAGAACTGGGCTGGGCACGGTTTGGTGCAGTGACTTCTCAGCCGAGCGCGTTGCCTGCAGCTCTGAGGGTGCCAAGGCTGGGCTGGACCTTGCCTGTTGGCCAGGTTGACACAGGTGGCCAAGAAGGTCAACAGCATCCTGGCTTGGATCAGCCATGGTGTGGCCAGGAGGAGTAGGGAAGGGATTGTTGCCCTATATTTGGTGTTGGTGAGGCTGCATCTTGAATCCTGGGTTCAGTTTTGGGCCCCTCAGTGCAAGAAGGACATTGAGGGACTGGAGCGCGTCCAGAGAAGGGGAACAAGGCTGGTGAGGGGCTGGAGAACAAGCCCTATGAGGAGAGACTGAGGGAGCTGGGGCTGTTTAGCCTGGAGAAGAGGAGGCTGAGGGGAGACCTCATTGCTCCCTGCAGCTCCTGGAAAGGAGGCTGTGGAGAGGGGGGTGCTGGGCTCTTGTCCCACGTGACAAGTGATGGGATGAGAGGAAACGGCCTCAAGCTGCACCAGGGGAGGTTTAGATTGGATATTAGGGAAAACTTTACTGCCAGAGTGGTGAAGCCCTGGCAGAGGCTGCCCAGGGCAGTGGGGGAGTCTCTGTCCCTGGGGGCGGTTCAGAAAGTGTGTGGCCGTGGCACTTCAGGACATGTTTAGCAGGCACGGTGGGGCTGCACTGACGGTTGGACTGGGTGAGCTTAGAAGTCTTCTCCAACCTTAATGATTCCATGATTCTAAGTGGAGCCTCTTCTAGAGAAACAGGCTGCCGTGAGGCACACCTCGCCACAAGGAGCTTGTCCCTGCAAATCCTACCTCTCGTGAGTGTGATCTGTGCCAGCTGAGGGGCTCGCGGTGATGTGTGCAGCCACACAGAGGTGTAGTGAGGAAGGAAGCAACCGTGTAACCAGGGCTGTGAGGCCCAGCTGCAGGCAGAGATCAGTGCCCCCGAGCCCCTCATCCACCTCTTTGATCCACCTGCCTTTTTATGGCTGTTTTTTGCCCTTCTCCACTTGTAAATAACTGTGGCTTTTATTTGACCTATCGTGGTTAAGAGTGATTTTCCGCTAAGCCAGACCTTTCAGTTTCTCAGAGACCCTCCAGCACTTAAAGGGAACACAAAGAGATGAGATCTTGCTCGTGTTGGTGAGTTTAAGCCTGATTGACAGGCCCTGTTCCAGCGCTGCCCACTGGGATTTCCGAAGCGGAACTGTTAATGGATTTTTGCATTGCAGCTTTATGTGTAAATCCCAGCTTCTGCAGCTGAGGAGCTTTTGTCCCTCAGGTGAGTCTGTTTTCTGGGAGCCTCCTGGCCTTTCCAAGGCAGGGGTGGATATTGGCTTTCCTATTTTTCTCCAGGAGGCAGCAACATGTGTTCAGTTCTGCTTTAGAGAAGCTTGGGAGAGCAGCCAGGTTTTGTCTTTGCAGTGTGTTTGCTTTTACTTTGTCCAGTTGTTTCTTAATTAACCTGGGCATCAGCCACTTCCACCGTGTACCCTCCTGAGCATTCCCAGAGTCTGGTGGGGTTTGTGTTCCAGAGTTAGCTTGGTGACAGGTTAATCCCACCAACCATTACTCATTTCCTGCGTTCTCCTGAGAAGAGTGATTTGTTTCCCTGTTTAACGCTTGTTCCTTCTCCATCTCCCCATTTAATTTGCAGAATTTGAAAACGGTTGACAAGCGTATCCTGAAGGCTGACAAAGAGAAAGTTGCCAGGAGTTTGGAGCTGTTGAACATCCTCCTCAAAACTGCAACAGAGCAGGTGAGTGTATGACCCAACATGTGGCAATGGCTGTTCTCAATACCACCAAGGCCTCTTATAAATGTCACGCTTGGATTTTACCTTGCGACTGCTCCACCTCATTTCATACTGATGGAACCCCTGGAATGTCTAGCTGGATTTGAGGACAGAAACCCCCTCATATCTGAAGGAGTCATCCACAGCCCTTGTGAGCTGATCTCCTAGAGCTTGTTGAAGGATTTGGGCACTCTTCCACAAATGCATGAGGCATCTTCTTTCTTATCAGCAGAAATACAGCCTAGGATACGGTGAGGGTGAGCTGGATTTTGTCCCAGATAATTGCTTTGTCCTCTACACTGAACTCCAGAGATTTTAGTTTCCAGAAACTGAGACTTGTTCTGGGGCTTTGTTTTCCTTAATGAAAAATGGCTTTTTTTGATCCTGAGAAGACTTTTTTATAAGTGACAAAATAAGTCTTCAACATGGTCTTATTTACTGGAGCAAAATACCACAAGCAGCAGAACTGCTGAAGCTCAGTTTCCTACTGAGAAGCACTGAGCTCACACCACAGCTTCGTTCTTTGTGAAGAACTAATAGGAAAGTGGGTGGAGGAGAGAGATTATTTCCAAGGCTGTTAGAGGAACTGAATAGCCTTTGAGACATCCCTTTCTGTCTGGTTTGACTGAAATTATCCAATGGGTTACAGAAGAGGCAGCCAGAGGCTACATCATTGCATCCTTTGGAAACCAGACTGAAAAAGCTGCTGCTTTTCTTTCACATAGGTCCATAGTTACGTGTTTTCTTTCCCCTGCTCCCAACCATGGACTGAAAAGGAAAGACCAAAGAGCCTTCCAGTCCCTTTTATACCAGTACAATTCTAGCTGTTGTACTCATGCCTCTCATGCTGGAGAACCAGTTTTCAAGCGAACCCTGTACCTGATGGCGTGGTGTGACTCACCAGTTTTAGCCCCCTAATTGAAGTGGTGTTGCAAATGGGCTCAGGGCGGCAGCGTGGAGAAGCACGGCAGGATTGGTGATTCCTGCCACAGTGGTATCCCAAGGATGGGCTGTGCCCATTGCTGTGGGTGCCCCTTCTGCGTTCACTCAGCAGGTTGTCTGTGCTTGCCTCTTGCAGAAGCTACGCGTGGAGTTGGCAGAGTTGGACAAAGTGCTGGCAGCTCTGAACCAGGCAGAAGGCATTGGGAATTCGGCACGTCTCGACTCTCTCTACTGGAACGTCATGCGCTGGCTGAATTACACGTATGTATGCTTGGCACTCTGGCTTCTTGGCTTCCCCGGGGACAACTGCCTGTGCTACTCCTCTTCATGGATGTGGGAAGGTAGGAAGACAAAAGGAAGTCAAGGCACAGAGTTCAGGCTGGAGTTTAAGTGGAGCTCCTGGGTTGGTGACGTTGAAACGCTTGTTGGTTTGCTTGTTTAGAACAATGCTAGGCTCAGTGTTCCAGGATTGGTCCTTGATGGGAAAGGATTGTAGGATGTGTCTGATATCTGATCCTGTCTTACTCGTAGAGGTAAGACAACTGCTTGCCCAAGGATACAGCACGTGCTTTCAGTGGTCCCAAGCGGTGGCCAGGTTTAAGAGCCATCACCAAAGCTGCAGAGGAATTTCTAGGCAAGGCTGAGTCGCTAAGCTCCCACCATGTCACCGGCGACTGATTCTGCAAAGGAGAGGCTGGAGGGAGCGAGTAGCTGCCCTGGGAAGCGACTGGATACCAGAGAGTACACGCCAGGACCTTCAGTCCTTCCCAGTGATTGTTGGGCTCCCTGGTAAGGTCCTCAGCCTGGTGCTTGGAGTGGATGCCTTGCAGCTCTGAAAGCTGAGGAGCAGTGAGTGTTGATGCTTTAATGCTCCTGAGTTAAATGGCAGCTGGATTTGACTCTTGCTCCAGGGCAAAAAAAGTGTTGGATTGTTTTCTCCCATAGCTTGCAGTCAGAACTGTTGTTTCCCCTTCCTGGTGGTGGTTTTTAGTGAGACAAACAGCATGAGGGAGTGCTGGGTGCTCTGCTCATGACTGGGAACTGCAGCCCCAGTGTGGGTGGCCTGGTCTGTGATGTCTCAGCCCAGCAAGAGGCTCTGATAGAATCGCTTGCATGTGGCTCGCTGTGAGAGGGCTCACAGGCAGGGAGGACTCGTGCATGGCAGCTGAAGCTGTTGTTGTGGCCTCTTCTAATGCCCAAACAGGCTTGCCAGGGCACAGTGGCCTCCCCCAGCCCTGTGACACAGCCCCAGGCCCTTTTCCAGACTCACACAGATCTCTTGGCATTGTGCTGCCAGGGCTGGCATGAGGATAAGCCCTGGTTTAGGAGCTGGCAGAGGCTGGAGGGGGCTGGCTAAGGGAGTAACTGCTGAGCTCCTCTGTGCTGAGGGAGGGATGGGGGTTCAGGGTGCAGCCTGCTGTCCCTGTTGGTGCCCTCTTGCTGTGACATGCAGAGATCTTGGTGCAGGTGAGCTGGAACCTACTACAGGTGTGGTTTGTGCCCAGGATCCTCGTGGAGATGCTGGAAGTGCTAACATCGGGTTATCAGGATGGTGGTTTTCCACCTTGAGGAGAGGCAGCTTGAAAAACTCTCTGAAAAGCTTCACGTTGAAAACCAGACCATGGAATTCGAGCCTGGTTCCCTTTCAGGGCTCCTCTGTGGGTACTGAGGTGGTGCAGAGCAGGCTGGGTGGTGCTGAAGGTGCTGGCACTCTGTCAGCAGTTCCCTGTGGCTGTTTCACGTGGACCAAAGCTGCCCAGATGGGACTGGAATGGCCAGTTAGGAGTTCTGGCTGGGAGACCTCTTGGGATTGTTAGCACAGAGAAGGCCTTGCTGGGGTTGTCACCTTGGACAGGCAGAAAGTGTCACAGCAGCCTCGCATAGTGCTCGACAGGGTGGTAAGTGCAGTGCTATCTGGTCTTTGGAATGGAGATTCTTCCTCGAGTCTCCCTGTACCTTCTTGAGTCCCAGTCCGGCTCCCACTGCTCATTTCTCCAGTTCTTGTGCAGGCTGAGCACCACCTCCAGGGATAACGCTCATCCTTGCAACGTGCCCGTGCTTCCCGCACCTTTCTTGTGCTTCTGCTTGTTTGTGGGTGCCTGTAGCAAGGATCACGTGGTGGGCTGTAAACGAAGTTGCTCTTGATTTTTGGCGTTCTCTCTGCAGGAAGCCCAAGAAGGAGAAGACGGCCAATAAACCAGCGCAGGAGGCAGTGTCCCTTAAGCGGAAGAAGAAAGGCTTCCTGCCAGAGACCAAGAAGCGCAAGAATCGCAAGAAAGGCATCCAAGAGAATGGGGTAGCACCAGAAGCTGGTGAAGATGCAGAGCCAGCAGCCCAAGAGGAGCAGCTCCTGGGAGCAGAAACCCCCAAACAGAATGGTAGCAGCAAACCCAAGAATCAGACCAGAGGGGTCAGGAAGAATGGGGTGGTAAAGGCAGAGAGTGGGGAGAAAGGTGTTAATGGAGGAGGTGCTCTGGCTGCCAAGAAGAAGAAGAGGAAGAAGAATGTGAACAATAAAAGAAAAGGTGATGCAAGCAATGAAGCTGAGCAGGGTCCAGCTGCAAAGAAACCCAAGGCAAGTGTCAGCCAGGAGACCCAGCAGAAGCAGGGCAAAGGCAAGAAGAAAAAAAAAGAGAAGACAACTCCAGTGCCACAGAAGTAAATTCCATGGACTCAGCCAGGGCTGGTGTGTATCAGAGAACTCTTTGAATGTCTTTTATAACTATAGTTTTTATGTCCTCCTGAATTTTAAATAAACCTACCATGATGCTGAGCCCTAATACTGCGGGTCTGACTTGTGTGCAGAGTTCAGCTATAGAACTGGAAGCATCAGGAGGTCGCACACCCTCCGGGCTCTTGGAGGTGCTCACTCTCCCTTCTCTGGCAGTGCCAAACAGCCTGTGCTTGGGAGCACGGACTCCTGGCTCCACGATTTCCCAAGGCAGAAGCGAGAGGCTTGTTTGGATTTCTTGGGGGTTGCGGTAGGTTGCTGACACTGCTGTCGTGTGGTCGAGCCCTGTGGGAGGTTCTCGGGTACCACCTACAGACACATTTCTGTCCTGCCCAGGTCCAGCAGAACTCACAGTACTTTCCAGTCTGGGAGATGCTGATTCTCTTAAATGCCTGGAGTTAAATGGACTTGCACACACGTATTCTGGGGCCACGTTTATCCAATCTGGCCACTCAGTAACTACCAAGATCTGGCTTTCTTGCCTTTTTGCTGCTGGGTGCAGGAGGGGTGGTGCTCCTGTTTAGCATCAGGGACATCAATGAAGCAGTGGAACAATGGCAAGGATCCATTGATTTGCTGCTTGGCCAGGCCAGCAGCGCTGTGCAGCCACTCAAGGAACCTGGTACAACAGGCTGTGAGGGTGGCTGCTTGGAATTGTATCTGCTTGTTTATCCCCAGGCTCCCGAATGCCCAGATGTCTCCTACGAGGAGAGGCTGGGAGACCTGGGACTGTTCAGCCTGGAGAAGACTGAGAGGGGATCCCATCGATGCTCATGAATATTTAAAGGGTGGGTGTCAGGAGGACCGGGCCAGACTCTTTTTAGTGGTGCCCAGCGACAGGACAGGGGTCAACAGGCACAAACTGGAGCACTGAAGTTCCATCTGAACATAAGGAAAAGCTGCTTTCCTGTGAGGGTGCTATGTCTATACATTATTTTCTTTGAACCCTCTCCAGGGATGGAGACTCCATGGGCAGCCTCTTCCAGTGCTTCATCTCTCTTTCCGTAAAGAAATTTTTCCTGCTATCCAACTTAAACCTCCCCTGGCACAACTTGAGGCCATTTCCTCTCATCACTTGTTGCTTGGAAGACCCCAACGCTCACCTTGCTACAAGCTCCTATAGAATCAGAGTCAACGTATGAACAGGGAAGGCTGCAGGAGTGAGAGAGAGAGAGAAAATGTACATGCACAAGTGTCCGTGATAAAACCAGCAGTGCAGTCACGGTAGCAGTTGGTTGATGGAAGCTAAAGCTGCTGAGCTTTAAAGCTTATCTGCTGGAACATCAGAATTTATAAAATTACACTTAATCGAGTCATTTGCACAGTCTGATTAAGCTGAAAGCCCTGAGATGTGCTGCCAAAAGGCGATTAGGGCTGATTAAGTGACAAATCCTTTGTGTGCAGGGGTGCCCTGGCCTTGTGCTCTCAACCCTTCAGCAGCTTTGTCGCCCTTCTCTGGCCGTGCTCCAGCACCTCAATGTCCTTCTTGTAGTGAGGGGCCCAAACTGAACACAATTCCATATCACAGGGGTGGGGCTCGGAGCAGCCTTGTCCCAGGGACCAGCCCTGCACACAGCAACCACAGGAGCGCGTGACCCGAGCAAAGCGGTGACACAGGAAAGGCAGCCAGGAGGTATGCTTTAAATACTTTTATTTCTTAATTTACATAAAGGTATATATTTGGCTTATTTATTTTTTTTTTTATACTCTGAGATTCACAATCGATTGCTCTTAAAAAATAAAATAGTCATTTGCTTCTGAAAGAAATCAGAAAACTATTTTATACTCCACCCTTGTATAACAAGAAAATACACTGTATGCTCCCGTACATCACGTAGCAAAAGTGACTGTAAGTGCTGGTTTACCAAACTATAAAGCAAATGGAGAAGAAACAGAACAACAGGACGGAGGGTGCAGAGAGGGGCTCTGCTTTCCCCAGTACAGCCGCTGCTTTGGAGGGTTCAGTCCCCCCGAGGTGCTCTCTTAGCCTATAGAAGGGGAGAGGCTCTGGGGTTCACCCCGATTCCAGCTCTGTGAGGAGCAGCAGGAAGCTTGGGGTGACAGCTTGGGTACTTGTGGTGCCTCCCCGTGCAGTTCCCGTCTGTGCGTACGAGCTGCCCGCCTGCTTCTGGCGTGGGTGCGTGGGCGCAAACGCAGCGTTAGCTGTGCAGGGAGCTACCGCTTCCTTCAGAAATGGCACCATTTGTGAAGTGGGGTGGGAAAAAGCCCTCACGGTCAACTGAGGGGCGTTCCAGACCCTCCCTGGTGCTCTGGGGACACCGCGTGTCCTGCACACACCCTGACGAATGCAGCAGGGCTGCAGCTGACACTGCGGGTGCCTCAGAGCGCAGGGCGACTGGAAGGTTGTGGGTTCCCATATGTTTTTAAACGTCTTCAAGGGCTCCTGTTTGTGTTCTCATTTTCAGACATTCATACGAAGCAATTTTGCGTGCAAGAGCTCAGCGGCTTTAAAGGTCTTTGTCTCCTTACCGGGGCTGTTTAATTTGTGCTGAAATTTAGAACCATGTTGATGACCTGAACAACTAATTTTCCTTTCCTATTAACAGCCTTTCTTTATAAAATACCGATTTGAATGAGGGTTCTTACTCAGTTGGGGTCTTGACTTCTGTTCTCGTTCCAAAGACATTCCAGTGTTGCACGGCTCCTACCCTGCTCCACGCGGCCAACAACCAAACAGCCCTAAAGTCTGCTTACGAACGGGGTCACGGGGGAACCAGTACAATACTGTGTGCTAAGACTAGAGGTCAGCACCAGTAGAATATAGTATTATAAGTCTTTTTTTTTTTTATAATGGGGAACTTCTGGCCTCTGGTAGAGCACAGAAAACCGGCACCAGTTGTTTATCCAGCATCGCAGCCGTGAGTGTCCGAGCTCTGCACGTGCACTGAGGGCAGTGGTTTCTCCCCAGGTCACGTGCTGGTGGAA
This sequence comes from Neomorphus geoffroyi, assembly GCA_033558235.1. Taxonomy (NCBI): domain Eukaryota; kingdom Metazoa; phylum Chordata; class Aves; order Cuculiformes; family Neomorphidae; genus Neomorphus; species Neomorphus geoffroyi. The sequence goes on from JAUMJM010000018.1 coordinate 10,548,036, forward strand.
ATGGGCTGATGTCCCTGGACAGGGAACAGTGTGGTAAAATCCAGGGAAGGGGTTTCCATGGCAATTTAGGCCCGGTTTCTATTCGGTGATACACGTTTTATGTCCTGACTTAACGTACCTCTTATTGCCTCAACCTACAGACCCTTGAGCTAAGCGAGCGGCTTTCCCTCAAACAGAGCAAATGGCTTTACAGAAGCAGTAACTGACCCATCCTTCACAGTTAAACCAAGGAACACTCAGAAAGACCTGCAGCCTTTCAGCTTAAACGGGCTGTGGAGCTGTGCCGGAGCAGCAGCGGCTGCAGGCGCCGGGAAGGCTGAGTTTCCTTTCCCTCCTGTTCCTCCCCTCTGAGCTGTCATCGCTGCTGCGTTGGCGTCCTTAGCCTGGAACTTGGGGGAGCAGGGATTCAGGGGTGCCTTGGTGTGGAACTGCTGCAGGTAGGACTCTGTTCTCACTCCCTTGCTGCTTCTCTTCTCTCCTTTCTTGTTGAAAGCCACAGCAATTTCCTTCCCACGCCCAGACAATAAAGCTGGGCTCCTGCAACAGCCCTGGGCCTCTCTAACAAGACCTGGGGCTTGTGAGGGCAAGGAGAGCTACTGAAATCACAAACCGCTTGAGTTCCCTTTCCCTTGTTCGCTCCTGAGAAGTCCAAGAGCTATTCCTACTCTCTGGACTTCAGCAGGAAGCCTTCGTTTTGCTACACGGAGAGAGCCCATCAGAAAAACAACTTAGGAAATGTGGGTGATCTTTGGTCTCTGAGATCAAGTGACCGATTGTTGGGTTGCTTTTTGTTTCTGTTTATACAGCTTAACAAGGAACTCCTTAACGTGAATCAGAAATCCCTGTGCCTTTAAAGCCAAGTGTTTGGCTCCCAGACTGCAGGGGTGGTATTTCCCCTATGAATATAAATAGTGGCACGAGGTGGGAAATGAAGCATTGTTCTGGGTTTGCTTTGCTTTATTATTTCTAGCACCCACTTGCTCGTCTCCGGAGGATGCCCAGGCACTCGAGGAAAAGTTCTGGCTCTAGTTCTTCAGCCAAATCTTAAAGCTATTGTTAAGGTATTTTAGGTGACAGAGCAACCTTTGCAGAAGAGCTGCTGGAGTTTGCTGAGGAGCGAAGGGTCGCAGTGTTAGCGGAGTCACCCTCAGAACCCTTCTGCCTGGGTCAGTGTGAACCAGTTTGCTGGTAACTGGAGTTACCGACCAGCTCTGCTACCGTGCTGGAAGTGCCTGGGAGATAAAGCCCAGATTTACTAACAGCACCTTCCTTGGCTCTTATCAGGCTCACACCACAATCGGGACCCCCCCAGCTTGAGCCCTGACTCACATCCAGGCCTCCTTTGGCATTTCCTTTGCTGAGTCAGCCCTACGTTGCAGCCCGAGCACAGCCGCCTGTTGAGCACAGCCGCCTGTTGAGCACAGCCGCCTGTTAAACGTGAGCACAAGAGTGAGATGCTTCCTCCTGCTCGAGGTGGGGGCTAAACTGGAGGGGAGCATCTGAACTGGGGAGCCATCTAAATAGAAATAAGGGAGTGGGGAATTCATTGAACCAGTTTCTCTGGAAGCCCGACTCCTTCTCCACGGCCCGTGCTCACCTGCCTCCCCGCGCTGCCGCGGCATCAAGCTGCCCAAGCATAGATGTGGCTTGTGGAGGCCAAGTGCAGGGAACACGATGGGTGAAGCGGCACTCGGACTGGTAAAAGCGTACTTACGCCCCAGGAAGGGCAGTGTGGGACCGGGCACGGACCGGGCACGCATTAAACCCAAGTGTTGTTCCAGAGGAAAGCGCCACGGCAGAGGATCAGCCTCCTGCTTTGCAAATACTGGCAGAGGGAGGGTTTGCACGACGACCCGTGGGCTGGGATATGCGTGGAGACACAGCGTGGTATTGCTGGCACAGCAGCAGGGCACTGCCAGGCCCTGGGTAAAGCGATTCAGCCCGGTGGATTTTGGTATTTTGAAAACCTGTGAACCTCCTGGGCGAGGCTGAATTCAGCATAGTGAGCAAACTCGAGAGCCCCTACGTGTTCCTGTCCAAAGGTCTTCTGGGCCTTTCTGTAGCAACCACCAGCACACCCAGTGCAGTGAAACTCTCTCTCCCATCGCTCAGCCTCAGGGGACAAGCAGTCACCCACTGGAAGCCTTCCAGGGCCTGAAACCAGGGCACGGAGATGAGGAGAATTGTGGACGTTCTTCGTGTCTGGTAGGGTTGCACAGGCAGCTCCAGATCTTAAATGTTTAAATAAAACCTGTTTATCTAAATATATATATATATATATCTATCTGTCATCTAGTGTCTTCAGCAGAGATAAAGCATCTTATGACATATTTAAATAAAAAATAATAATCTGACTTGAGCCTTCAGTGTTAGAAAAGGTGATGTACAGAACAGGTCCCCAACTAGTGCAGTCTCTGGGTGTGGGAGCGCCGACGGAACAGCAGCATTCAATAGGACGCAAGGTGCCCCATAAACAATGTGGACTTTGTTGGCTACAACTAAAACCATGTACACAATCTACGGTCACTCACTTGGGTAGCACGTTGTGGGTCTGGTGGACAGTTGCTTTCGATGCTCAGAGGAACCTGTGAACGTCCTTATACTCGAGAAGTCCTTGTGGTCCAGGCTGCCCTGCTCACCTCCTGGTGCCTGGCCCTGCAGGAGCGGTGTCAATCGATTTGGTGCTGGATAACCCTTCCAGGGTGATGCGGAGCTGAAGGATCCACGGTTTCCAGTACGGAAGGGCTCCGAGCTTGAGATTGGTTTGGTGGTGGTGGGAGCAGGAGCCCACGTGTTGTGTCCTTCACTGGCAACTGCAAAGAAAGAAGAGAAAAGGTGGGGGTTGTCATGGGCGTGGGTTGGTAACGGTGAACATGTGCGTCCCAGCTTCGTGGCAGAGGCCAGCTAAGAGACCCCGCGAGGTGGATGCTGGCACAGCTTGAGCAGTCTGGAGACAGCACTTTGGGATCTACCGTAGGCTTTTGGAGTTGGCACCCCAAGTACACTGTGATCCAGGAAAAATCTGCCCAAGGAAGCGAACCAGTAGCAGGTTCACACTCCTGTCTCTGTTATTTAAGGGCATGGACCATGTCAGTTTGGGTCAGTTGTGTGGCTACAACTGTTCGTGGTGTGGGTTGAAACAGCTCAGCAGGTAACGGGGTTAATTTTTGCTAGACTTGCTTTAACCCCATCAGCTCACTAAGGAGAACAAGCACTGCCTCCTGCCCTAAATCATCACATTTCAGTGCTGCCGCCCCCTGAGGAGCCCGGTTCGGGGGCACTTAAGCATGCACACCCCCCACAGCAGCGCTCAGCCCAGTCTCACTCCTAACAAGGTGCTCTAACGAGTAACTTCAGCTCAGCTATTGACTGGTGAGGTACCGCTTATCTCAGCAGCTTTCCGAGACGATGGGGAAAGGGTGGCCCATTCTCCAGCTGCAGGATTTCCTGCGAGAGGCTCTGGGCTCCATCTTACGCAGGAAATTGCTCCTGACCTTAAAAAAATCAGTGGCTGCTGGGGTACAGAAAAATTCCCTGTGCCGGTGGCCTGGTTTCTCTCAACCTGTATAAAAATGGACCACAATAGAAGAAAGTGTAGTGAAAAAAGTAGGTGTGCACAGGACGTTAAGTGTTTGACAAGGCAAGGCTCAGCACCACCTGCGATTTGCTCCCAGATTTTCTGAAGCATTTTTTTTTAATAAAAAAAAAAAAAAAAAACAACAAACCAAAACCCTTTGCCAAAAAAAACCCCAACCTTTGTTTTCAGCTGGAAGAGGGGAGATTGACCTGAGACCTTAGGAAGAAATGTGAGGGTTGCCCAGAGCAGTGGTGGCTGCCCCATCCCTGGAGGTGTTCCAGGCCAGGTTGGATGGGGCTTGGAGCCCCCTGACCCAGTGGGAGGTGTCCCTGCCCATGGCAGGGGGTGGGACTGGGTGGGCTTTGAGGTCCCTTCCGACCCAACCCATTCCATGATTCTAAAAGCTCCTGATAAATAACGTGTGAGTACACATCCAACCAGAGCCTGTGAGGTCCAGACAGGTCTATTATATCCTCAGCCTCTACCAGAACACACTCCCGTCCGTGGAAAGAACCCATCTGCTGTGCTAGAGATTGCATTAAATCTTTGCCCCCAAAAGGCCATTCTTCAGCACGTTACTGAGTTCTGATTTTATGATTGCTCTTTCAATGCATTTAATTTATGGGAAAGAAATCTCCTCTTCAAAAAAAAAACTTGCTTTAATTAATTTTGGCTACAGTAAAACGCTGGGAAGTGTTCATCGATTCCCGCAGCGCTGAGCTGCGGTGCCGGGGCTGTTGGGGAGCGATAAGCATGATGACGAGGGAGTAGAAAGGGCTGCTGAGGCCTCGGCTTTGTCAGCCTGGATCGAGGGCTGCAGTGGGGACGGTCCCAGCACCAACAAGCAAGGCATGCGCTGCCAGAAACCTTTCTCTGCAGAAACCTTGGAATACGCTAGGAATGATCATAGGGAGCAAGCAGACGTCAGGCCAAGAGCAACGCGGCAGCAGGTTTTGCGAATGCAAGATGTATCGAGGCAAAACCCGAGTTCTGAGCTCGATCACATCTGCTGGTGGCCAAGTGAACAGGGGCTGCAGGGCCTTATGCTCTTAAAGAAAGGGCCTCTGGAAGCAACTCAAGGACACTTGAGTTGACCCCTGGTTTCCCTGATCTTGACCTGCTCCAGTTTGGGTTGAGGGTAGTGAAGGCGCACACCACAGCTGGCTGAGGTTAACTTGGTCCTAAGAAATGGGTTGACAGGGGGTTTGGGGGAACTTGAAACCCAGTTGCTGGGTTGGGTCACTCACCGTCTCAGACTTTCACAGAGGCTGGTGGCATCACAAGGTGATTCACCCTGGTGGAGGGAGAACAGAAGCAACACGTGAGAGCTGCAATTAGCCAAGAAACAGGCTGTTCTATCCAGAGCAGCCTATTAAATCCAGGTTGCTGTTGCTCAACAGTTTCTAAAGAGATAGGACATTAATAACTGTCCGGCACAACGGTATCAAGCTGAAACCCTTTCACAGCGGTGCCTGGTAGCAAATCTGACAATTGCTGAACACGCCAAGCAACATTGCTGACACTAATTGACAAGGATTTGGGAAAGTCCCAAAGGCATTGAGACGTAGCGGTTGTTTCCCTGAGCCAGTAACAAGACTGTTTATACCGCGGCTCTTGAGTGGTGTCCTTCAGCCTGACAGCGCGGGTGTAAACAGTCAGGCTGATAAAAATTAAATTAAGAAAAAAGCAGCTACCTTTCAGTGTTCAGCTCCTGCAGAGCCACTGCTGCTCCTGCACCTGCTCCCCCGTCGGGGTGGGGTGCAGCGGGGACGGCAGCGTCGCCAGGCAGAAGCTGTCCTGCACCTCCTGCTGTGGAGGGCAGCGAGGGGAGCAGCTCCTGCTGGCTCTGCGGGGCACTCGGGCAGCAGCGCTTTTACCAAGTTCAGCCCTCAGCCCTGCTCTTCTCCTTGCAGCGTGTTCCTCCCCCCCCCAGCCTCCCTCCTCCTCAGCTCCCCCGGCTGCAGCAACCACCTCTCCTCTTGGCCCCACACTGCTCCTGTCTTCCCACGTTGTTCCTGTCCCTAAGGAACCACGAGCTCCTTTGACAGCGGTAAGTACGGCAGGGTTCCTGCGTGGACTGCAAGGAGGACAAATCACCCTCAGCCTGAGACCTTTGGGACCTGCTTTCTATTTTTGGTGGTCCCTGATGTCGGTGGGAAGTCCTGGTTTCTCAGTAAGGACACTGGGAACCCCCCAGCTCCTTTAGGGACTGGCCTGGTGTTGCCTCCCGCGATTGCTTTCATGTGACTGCACTGCAGCTGTGCTTGGCCAACAGGACAAAATACCTGAGGCACAAAGGGGTCTTCCCGTGCCATTTGGCTGCGTTGATTTAAAATAAGAAATACCTGAAGCAGCAGCATTTCATACCTTGAAGAACTGCAGGAGGACTTTGCCATCGCATGCAAAAGCACAGCTGCTTTCTGCATCAGTGGAACCTGGGTGGGTTTACAGCAATCACTGACACCGTCACCACCTGAGGTCCTACCTGAGGAACCTCTCAGGGAAACATCATTTTCTTATTGTCATGGATACCCCATCCCTGGAGGTGTTCCAGGCCAGGTTGGATGGGGCTCGGAGCCCCCTGACCCAGTGGGAGGGGTCCCTGCCCACGGCAAGGGGGTGGCACTGGGTGGGCTTTGGGGCCTCTTCTGACACAAATCATTGTAGGATTTCATGATTTTCCTTTAGAAAATGCTGATTCATTAAAACTCTGTGTCTCTTCACCAGACAACCCAGGACACTCTGGTTTTGCTGCAGAGGGATGATGGAGGATTCAGACGTATTCCGGGCTAAAAATTAACCAGTGCTTAGGGGGGCACCTTCCAAGAAATCTCTGCATCAAACCCAGACCCTGATCAGCCCTTAACGTCACCCTGAGCTCACAGAAAGTTTGTCTCCAAGATGCAGAGAAGCCTCGGTGACTTTTCTGCCTTTCAGGGCTGTAAAGGGAAACATTTTTGATGCAGGAGGCAACCCAAGTTTTTATAGAATTCCCGTTCTTGGTAACCCTACGACATTGGACACTACATGGTATCGAACATCGTCACCGAGGTTATCAGAGGGATAAATCTTATTACTTTGTAGCGCTACAGTCGACTTTAGAGTAGGAAGTAATCCGTGATAGTTAAGAACCCATCATAGAATCATAAAACTCTGGCTATTTGAACACACCGCAGTGTTTGAAAGTCGTGTCCATTAACGTGTAATTATTCCAGATCTTTACAGGATACAGAATATATGCAGAGAAAGTTAGTTTGGCCGTTACTTTCTCCTTAGTTTTACCGTTCCTTTCTCTTCAGCGCTGAGAACCCACCTGCACCGCTGACCGGCGAGCTGTAAGCACACACACGGTCTCTTCTTGTGTCACTTACAGCTCAGCCTCCTCGGGGATAAAATGTCCCTCCCACCGAAGACCTTCTGTTGTCCCCAGATTGTGTGAGTTATTCATTCTTTGCATTTTAACTTCTGCTTTATCTCTCTTTTACAGGTGGGAACGAGACCCGAAATGCGTTTAAAAGAAAATCAGACCCCACGCGACTCGAGAAGCTGCTGGGGAGAGAAGGGGCTTTTAGGGATCGCGTGGGCAGACGAGAGGACTGGAATAGTCTCCCAGATTTGGGAGAGCGCGGTCTCCGTTCTCTCTCTGCCCCGCTGTGGCGTTCGCAGGGGTCCCCTGGTGTCTGCGCAGCCCGATTTCAACGCGGCCGAACCCACAGGTGGCAGCAGGTCTGCGCCGGGGTTTTCATTCTCTTTTTAACCCAAACCGCTAATAATAAATTCTAGATTCTCTTAGGTGATAAAATGTAGCACATGGACCTGAGCTAACAAGGCTTAAGAGCATCTAAACCCCTGCTTAAGTCCCACTTGCCTTTCTAATAACGATAATCCCACCCTGAATAGGTTGTCGCTTCCGATTTGGGAATATCGCTGACTAAACATGGGTTCCTGAATTGCTCTGTTTTCTCTGCAGTGTTTTCTCAAGATTGTGAATGTTTTCATTCCTTGAAGGGAGCGGGGTGGGAACCACTCTGTTATTTCCTGAGGAGGAGGGAACTCACCCAAAATTGCCTTTCAAGAACAGAAGCTGGGCAACTTTTGTAGTTGTTTTTATGGGCTCCTCCAGCAGTTAAAACTGCGGCGGACTCCTTCTAACCCCATCATTTCCTCTCCTGTCAAACCTAAATATTTCTCCTAGATCCTATCAAACCATTTCCATGTAGCGTGACAGCATCTATAATTCTGAAGTATTTATAAGACTGTCTGTTTAATATTAAACTCCACACTCCAGAGCTGTTAAATATTTATGCTATGTAAACCGGATCTAATTGCACAGCACCTCAGCCAGTTAGAGAACTGCATAAGGGAAAGAAGACAAGTTTAAGCTAACAGATGAGTGGCCAGGATCTTTTACAGGTCGGCTGTACTCGACTTCGTTCCAAGCTTTGTGCGGAGATGATTCTCCAAGCGTCCCTTCCAGTCTCGCTGCTCACAGAGCCAACAGCTACCGGGGATTACAGTTTGCAGTTCAGCGCCGGGCGGGTCCCGGCACAATCTGTGCCTTTAGGGGGCCTTGCAAAGAGCTTTTGCTGCCCACATCCAAGCCAGGAACGCTCTGCTCCACCTCGTGCCAGTAAGAATACAACCCATGTCTCCCTGCTCACCTACAACTGCAGCTGGTGCAACAGCTCAGGGCGAAGCTGTGAGAAGCAGTGGTGGGATCCGTGTCCCACTGACTTTCCATAAGGCCTTTGAGCTCCTTGAGTTGGCATCGTTGTTCATGAGCTCAAAGTCACAGAACCACAGAATCCTAAGGTTTGAAGAGACCTCTCATTGCGTCCAACCGTGCCTGCCTCCCCACTAAACCCTGTCCTTGAGAAACTCATCTACCCATCTCTTAAACCCCATCCCCTCCAGGGATGGCGACTCCACCACCCCCTGGAGCAGCTGTGCCAATCCCTGACCACCCTCTCAGTGAAGAAATTCTTCCTCATGTCCAGCCTAAACCTCCCCTGGCACAACTTGCAGCCATTCCCTCTCGTCCCATCGCTGTCACTGGGGAGCAGAGCCCAGCCCCCACCCCGTCACAGCCTCCTCTCAGGCAATTGTAGACAGTTAAGTCAAGCAAGAGGACGTCGAGAAGGAGAACACGCGTGTGTGTGCGGCACCAGCACACAGGGCACCAAGACAAAGGCTCTGCATAAATAAAGCTTTTGTAAATGCCAGCAGCACCGTTTAATGTTAGTTTTCATACGTATCTTAAACAGCACTCGTAGTTCAGTGCCCTACAGCTTCCCCAAAGCCCTGTTTTCTTGCTTGCTAAGCCAAGTCAGGCTCTGGCTTTGGTAACAGAGAAGCACATTAGGAAATAATGTCCCCATTCTTACAGCCTGCTGTACTTCCCATCACTTAACTTTACAACCAACAATAAAACGCTTCAGCGGGGTCCTCCGAGCCTGCAAATAACTCATTTTTTGCCTAAGAGGAGCTCATTGAGCACACGAGTGTTGGGGCTATGGGGGCAGTTCGATCTCGCCACTCAGCAGCAACTCCTGCCTCTGATTAAGGGTCCTTCTTCCTTCGTCTCACTGGAGAGAATTCAGTGTTTCTGTACGACAAGCTGTAAGGTGCCTCTCTGAAGCAGCACTTCAGGAAGGGCCGCGGGCACAACAGCCTCTAACGGCACCTTTCAGCGGATTCCTCCCCGTCTGGACTTTCTCAGACGTTGTTGGGGGGAGTTAAACCTCCAAAAGGCCTTGTGAACACACTGAAATCGGAACTGTTTACATGTACAGACATCCTTGAAAGACTCCACGGCCTTAGATCTATGAAAAACAAAATGTTTTTTCAAGTTCGGCTAACGGAAGGGGCTTTTGGCACCAAAGCACTGGAGCCAAGGTCGCTCTCCACCTGTGCTGGTGATGAGCAGCAGCCCAGCTGCATTCCTCAAATCCTGCTCCCAAACCTCATCAGTGGCATTTGTGGCTAACGGTGCTGCCTGAAAGCAGGCACGAAGAGAGGCTCAGGATTGTCATGTGTAGCTCCACACCTGGATGAGTTTCAGATGTGATGGTGAAGTTTACCCACTGATAAACACACGAGGAGGTTACTCGGCTTGTGCTGTTGTTATCACTGGGTTCCTGCGGACAACCAACAAAACAACGTGGGAGAGCTGGGGCACACAAGAAACCCACACTGGGTTTCTTGATCTTCAAATGCAACCTCAGGTCCACCAGGGCAGAGGTGGAGTCTCCATCCCTGGAGGTGTTCAAAAAGCGTGTGGCCATGGCACTTCAGGACATGGTTTAGTCGGCACGGTAGGGTTGGACTGGATGAGCTTAGGGGGCTTTTCCAACCTTAATGATGCCGTGATTCTAAGTTAAATTCCGAGGGTAGAAGTAATGCTGTCACTGCGATCTCCTGACACCCACGAGAGGACGAGTGTAGATGTATCTAGAAGAGAGATCTCTGGAGCAGAGGAGCACAAAGCAGGCTTAGGCAGAGGCTGGATCCTCTCTCTGCGCAGTAACCACCTCCTAATTTACCAAATGTGGCACAGAAGGGGAGAAATGGCAGGGAAGTGTTCCCCACACTCGCTGACTGCGTCCACCACCTCGTTACTGCAGGGTTCAAGTGCCTTAAGGAAATCCTTGCTGAAGCCAAGTGCCAAAACACATTTAAGATTTTAGAAGGGAAATGGACACAAGCTTACAGACAGTCCCACTCGAGTTTTCCACCACTGTCATCACCCTCATAAACAGAGTCAGCGTCAAGGGGACAGAAAGCTTGTTGCAGTTGTCCTGCCAGCAGTACAGCCAGGTGACACGGGACCAGGGAACACGGCCCTTGAAACACAACCAAGCACCCCTTATCTGTTACCGCACCTCATCCATGCTCTACACAGACCCTACGGCTTCGTCGCACTGATTTTCACCACACGGGCTTTTATAGCTGCATTTCACTGCATTTTTGTCACGTTTCCTTTGAGGACTTTGAATCAAAGTCCATTAAATGCACCGCGTTTCATCCAGTAACGCGCAGTGGAGACACTGACTTCATGTAAAGATTTCTGCCCTGAAACAAATCATGGACACCCATGGCTATTCTGGTTTCTCTTATTATTTTGCTCATTGCAGAAGCCAAGCCCAGCTGCCCTCCCTGCATCCGTGCTATTTCAGCTCAGCCCTCTGGCACACGTGCGTGGAACAGAGTGGTCCCAACTCCGCCGTGCCTTTTTGCCAGACACTTTACCAACAGCAAAACCCGCAGGCTGGAGAGCCCAGCTGAAGCATGAGCCCTTCCAGCCCTTCGTTATGCAGTTTTTAATCAAGCAGTGCAGAATGTAAATAAGTTACACAATGAGGGTGGGGAGGCCCTGGCCCAGGTTGCCCAGAGCAGTAGTGGCTGCCCCATCCCTGGAGGTGTTCAAGGCCAGGCTGGATGGGGCTTGGAGCCCCCTGACCCAGTGGGAGGGGTCCCAGCCCATGGCAGGGGGTGGCACTGAGTGGGCTTTGAGGTCCCTTCCAACCCAACCCATCCCATCACTCTATGAAGTCAACCATTGGTGCCCTCCCATAACGACACACAGTTGCCATTTTCACCTGCAGGTGGAAGGAACTGGATGGGGTTCCCTGCTCTACAAGAGCCCTCTTGGGATGCGAACAAACCTCCAGGTGCACCTGTGTCTCCATCTCCTCCCTAAAAACTGGCAGCAGAACATTGAAACGTTGCCTTCTGAGCAGGGTGTAAGAACATCCAAACCGTTCCGACAGCATCTCTGGAACTCAAGCCCTTTTGCGAGTTCAGTCAGTACCCTTGGGCTCAGGCACAGAAGACGATCAGCAACCTGGATCCCCGCAGAGACTCAGTGCTTTGATGTAAAAAACTCCTAGCACGCTGCAGCTGAAAACAGAGGCTGAGAGTGGAGATGCACGAAAGGTGAGCGGTGACGCTACATCAGCCCGGAAAGATCCCGGGGAGGGGTGCAGGGACAGGACTGGCACAGCTAAAAATAGTCTGTGCCCTGAGCTTCCTGGTGCGTCGCGACAGGCTCATCCAGCCTCCCAGCAACAGCGTCCGGCTGACGAAGCTGAGGTCGGTTTGCTGAAGGAAAAGGATGCCGAGCACAACACAGAAAAATGAAGGAGGGAATCAGGCACTGGAGTAGCTTGTGTTGGCGTGGGAAACGATTGGTTAATGTAGCTCTGCTGGCTCCTCGCGCTCACGCATTTCTACCCCGAGAGGAAACCTGGGGCTTGTGTAAACCCGAGCCAAGGCTCAAACAGGACGGGTTGTGTGCAGCCGTTGGCACCGCGTCGCCCTTCCCTCTGCAGACAGAGAGGGTGGATGAGGCTGTTGCGAGCAGCCGCTCTCTGGTGGAGCCGGCCCGACGGGAGCTCCGTGCTGGCGGTGGCAGGTGCTCCACCAGCTGCACTGCAGAAATTAATTGGCTTAAATCCCCTTTTCTTCCTGCTCGTCGGTGGGTTTAGCGAATGGCCTACGATAATCCTGGGCAGCAACCGCGGGGCTCTCTGCTCCGTACGGCCCCTTAGAGCGGCGCAGACTCCGTTAGCGTCCCCCATCTGTTCGTTTGATCCGGGCAGTGAGCATGTTTGCCTTCGGAAGAAGAAACATCGGTCAGCTTCTATTTTTTCTCTTTCGCAGGTCTTGACGGAGAAGAAAACTGACGTGAAGAAAAAATCAATAACCTTTCCTTCTATTTTTCCAGGTGGTGACAGAACAGATGTGAAGTCGAGCGGTTAACAGCGCTCATTAGGTACCGAACACTTGGATGGAAACGAACCCCAGAGACAGGTCTGTCTGCCTGCACTGCGGTGCCGGGGGCTCCTGGAGTGACTGGAAGAGCAGAAAAGGCCTCAAGTTGTGCCAGGGGAGGTTTAGACTGGATATCAGGAAAAATGTCTTTACTGGAAGAGTGGTGAAGCCCTGGCAGAGGCTGCCCTGGGCAGGGGTGGGGTCTCCATCCCTGGAGGGGCTCAAAAGAGGTGTAGCTGTTACAGCAGGACACGGTTCCGCAGGCACGGTGGGGCTGGGCAGATGGTTGGACTGGGTGAGCTTGGAGGGCTTTTCCAGCCTCAGTGATTCCATGGTTCTGAGACGCGAGACTCTCAAGCCCATCCAGTGCCACCCCTGCCATGGGCAGGGACACCTCCCACTGCATCAGGGGGCTCCAAGCCCCATCCAACCTGGCCTGGAACACCTCCAGGGATGGGGCAGCCACCACTGCTCTGGGCACCCTGGGCCAGGGCCTCCCCACCCTCACAGCAAAACATTTCTGCCTAAGATCTCATCTCAGTCTCCTCTCGTTCAGCTCAAAACTGTTCCCTCATCCTCTCCCTGATCCAGAGCCCCTCCCCAGCTTTCCTGGAGCCCTTTCAGTCCTGGGAGCTGCTCTAAGGTCTCCCCAGAGCCTTCTCCTCTCCAGGCTGAACAACCCCAGCTCTCCCAGCCTGCCCCGTACAGGAGGGGCTCCAGCCCTGGGACCATCTAGAACACACTCTTTGCCTCTTTCCTTCCACCATCACAGGTCCCTTGCATCCTAATCTGGGCTTTTTTGCTGTAAATTCACATGCTTTCAAAGGCCAAGGACATCTTATCTGGGCTAGAAAACAGCCCTGTGAGTTTATATCGCTGTCGGAAATGCTTAATTATTGTTTTTCCTTGGTAAAGCAGAAAACAAGGAAAATAATCATGTTATTCCCCCTAAATAGCTGAGTATCCGCAGGGAGTGAACTCCTCCTCAAATATCCCTTTTGGGGAGTTGTTTGATTAAAGCCATTTGCTGGCCCTCAAATGCAAACTCTGCTTCAATGCAGCACTGAGGCGCCGCTGTTCCGCGAGTGCCCAGCCTCTTCGAAACACCTCTCACAACGCATCTTCAAATGTTTCGTAGAAGAAACACTCCGCTTAGCAATGCGAACGACGAGGATGGAACACGTTGATGCCATTCCAGCTCGCCGGTTTAATACCTGTGACAGCATTCAGGGGACGCTGTCCTGTGCTGGCAACAACATGAGGTCGTTTGATGGGTCCTTTCTGTCTCTGCTGCCACAGAGCCATCAGAGAAAAAGAGGGCTGACAACTCTGCGAGCCCTTTCCCTGCCCCACGTAATAGAATCTGCAAAGCAAAAATAAGGTCAGACACTTTCAAATTGCTGCAATAGGAGAACCGAGAGATCGTTTAATATCTAGTCCTAGAAAAGGCTAAAAATAAACCTGATGTGAGGCAGAAGACAGAGTCTGAAAATGGATTATTCTCATTTTTCCTGTAATGTAATTTGCAGATGTGCTGTGTTTAGGGCAGCAGAAAAAGTACCCGGAGCAGGGATTGTTCTTTCTGTGGCTCGTTCTATCTAACCTGTAATAGATTTTCTTTCTAGTGTTTCTACCACTTTTAAAATGCAACGTTGATCAGCGCTGCTACTTAGCAGGAGTCTCCACACCTCATCAAAGGTGTTAAGAGTAAATATTTTTCTTATGAAATGTTTAATTTTAATTTTAGGAGAGAACTAACTAAAAAAAAAGCCACTTCCCAAAGCTGTTGAACTGACCCGATTCTTGTCGTGTCAACAAATGGCTGAGCCATTGATTCCTGCAGGTCTCTAAAGTGCTTTTGTTCAGACCAGCTGCATTAGTGCAGCGATTTATTCCCGCTGGAGTCTGCAGCGGGGACACAAACTGCAGTTGCATCCTGCTGCCTGACCTGCATTGCTGTATCCTTGGCGAACGCACCCAGCATTTATCACGCAGGATGCAGAGAGGGACGGAACAACCGTAAAACTTGGGTATCCACGCACAGCATCTTTCTGTACCTCCGACACGATATGGGAAAACCCAGAAAATCTCATCGTTCTGGGTATAAAATTAGGGATGAAATTAAAAGCAGCCATCCTTGGAGGGGTAGGTTATCCTAGACCTGCACAGGGTGGTGTTCCTCGGGAAAAAATGGGAGTTTGGGTGCTGCACTGGGAGTGGGGTTGTTGGAGACAAGACCGCGGAATCGCCCTGCAGAGCACCCGTGGTCCCGTGCCGGGCAGGGGCAGGACCACTGCTCAGCAAAGCTCCAGCCGCTTCCACCCACAGCAGCCGTCCCGAGGAGAATCCCTGCTGAAGGGTGGGCAGGGGCTGGCACAGCTGCCCAGGGAGGGGGTGGAGTCACCATTCCTGGGGGGGTTTAAAAGACGGGTGGATGAGTTCCTTAGGGACAGGGTTTAGTGGGGAGACGGGCACGGCTGGACTCGATGATCTCAGAGGTCTCTTCCAACCTCTTGATTCTCTGATTCTAATTACAGCAGATTTATGGCACCCAAAACCTGTCACAGCTGGCAGAAAGGACATCTCTGCCTTCCTTGCCATAATAAACCCAGCACTTTGTGCCCAATGGCTGGCGAAGCTGTGGCTTCTGCCAAGCACCAGTGCAGCTTTCTAGGGAGAAGCACCGGGTTTTTCAAGTAAACTGCCTTCTGAGCAAGGCAGAGGCGCAGACAGAGCGCAGAGACAACGCTCAGCAGTGCTGAGCTGTTATTTCTGAGGGGTGACGTAGCTGAAGTGCTCCTGACCTCTGAGAGCTGCCTTCTGGCTGGTGTCTGCCAAGGCTGCACCAGGATCGGTGATGGAGCGAGGGAATAAAAGTGAGGTCATGGGGTCGCTGATCCGTTTCTGTCGGGCTCTGCCATGACCGTGCCTGCTTGTATCGGCTCCCAGAGGGTCACAAGGTACAGCCTGGCTCTCACAAATTTTCATTAAGCAACTGAGAGAAACCCAGTGCATCGTGCAGTCTTCTTGGAAATAAAATCTGACTGCGCTCACCCTCCCCTGCAGCACAGAACAGGAAAGGGACAACAAGATAGTCAAGAGAAATCGGAGCAGGAATTGTAGCAGAGTGGTTTAAAAAAGAACTGAAGTATTTATTATTATTAGGGCATAAGAGCTCTCACAGAAACCATTCTTCACCATTTTCTCGCTCCTGTCACTTCGGAAGGGTGGGATTAAATTTGTGTTTTAAAAATTACACCAAAACCGATTGGATTACATCAGGGAGCGAGGCACTGGATCGTGTTCTCCGCTGGTCCTCAATTTACTAAAAGCCTCTTTAAGCTGTCAGACTTCTGAAGCAGCGTGAAAATAGTTATAAAAGAAGTGGGATTTGGGGATAAAAAAAAAAAAAAAAAAAGAACTGCTGTATAAAGAACTTTTCCTCCTGAGTGTTTTTGTGCCAGGGACAGCCTGATTGACTGGAATTCCTGTGCTAAAAAAGTAAGCTGCAAAATATGCCAGGAATTGTGGCAATGATAAAAGTAGCTTAAAAAAAAATGTCACGAGGTGCTGAAAGCGTGGAAATTCTGGTTTTTGAAAGGAAGCGTGGTGGAAACAGGAGGAAGCGTTACAGGAAAGAGAGGTTGCTGTCCTGATCCTCTGTCCTGCCTGGGAGAAGAAATGATCTCAAAGCTGACGCCCAGAGACCGGTACACAAAGGAACAAACAGACCCCCACACCCCAGCAATAAACCCCTGCGCTGCTTTTCACAGAAGCGTGGAAATTAGAGCTGGGAAAGCTTAATTTCCGTCAGCAGAGCCGCAGACGGGCGCGTTCCACTGCTTTGCTCCCATATTAGTTCATTAGAGAGGTCGGTGACACCTGGCCCGCGTGCCCGGCCGCTCCCGCTGATGAATGGCTTTAATCTCTGGCGTGTGGCACCAGCGCTCGCGATTCCTGCAGGTTAATTGATTTCTTTTGGCAAAGCCCGTTTCCAAAGCCTGTTGTCTGAGCAGCAGGACTGACTGCAGAGGGAAAACAAAGCGTCTCGAAGAAGAAATTCTCCCGTAGGAGCGATAGGTAGGATAGGAGGGAGGACCGGCCAGGCAGAACGCTGTCCTTGCCAAAGGTGTGCGGTGCCCAGCGCGGATGGCTGCGAGCTGCACTTGGAAGAGAAGCCTTAAAGAGCAGCCTAAAGCCACCCCGAGCACCCAGAAACGTATGTTTGTCCCCCTGTGTCCCCACTACCCAGCCTTGCGTGTACGGGCTGTGTGTGCACGTACAGAAATGCTACTGGTGGGAGGGGTCCCTGCCCATGGCAGGGGGTGGCACTGGATGGGCTTTGAGGTCCCTTCCAACCCAACCCATCCTATGATGCTATGAAATAGGACTGGAAAGCAGCCAGAGGGCAGGTCCCCTCTCCCTGCCTCAGGAGAGAAGGCCCCTAGAAACACAGGACAGCTTTCATGGACAGCTTTCATGTCTTCTCCAAATAATCTGCTCTAGCATTTCCCTCTTCTTTCTTTTTTTCTCTTAGGAGGTTCTTCCTGACACCTGAGCTCCAATTTCACCTCTCGCAACGTAAGCCTTTGTACACAGAGAACAACCCAGGCGCACGTCAGTCGCGTCACGTCTCCAAAGCCACGCTGAAGCTCAACTGTGCAAGACTCAACCTCCTTACAAGATCCACGGAGAGGTCCTGCGTTTCCTGCAATGTTTGAACATCTCAGTGTCAGGGGAATGGATACATCTAAAGGCACCAGGAGGCAGAAAGCCTCTCCTTCCCGTGCTATTTGTGCACGTCGGTACAAGTAAGGTAGAACTGCTCTTCCAGGGCCACAGCTCCAGCTGTGTCACTGCTTCCAAATCTCTTGCCCCCACCTGATATGAGCCAGAAAGCACCACCCAAACCGCTCACACGCTTATGTCACCCTCCAGACACCTTGTTTTCCTTCTAGTTGTGCTAAGTCTAGTGACAGCGATACGCCAGGACCCTTCTCCTTAAGGTACCGCCAGGTAGACCCTGCTTTCTGTCTGCGGAGTTGAGCCAGGCTGTTCCCGTCTGCATTCCACGTGCTGCCCATCATCCCAGCGAGGGGGAGGCGAAGGCCACTTACAGTCAACACCCGAGCAGCCGCCTACCCCCATATTATGACATTATACACCGATACTCTTATTTTGTGACAATTAGGAGAAAGAGACTAACCCCAGCAGTTTGTATGTCATGTGGAAGCGTCTTCCGAATTACTGTAGTTGCCAACCGTGAGGTGGTCCGAATCGGTTTCTTTACTGAAAAACAGTAGCTTTTTTTATACAAGCTGCAGTGAGGGACGGGGAAAGACTATCTCTAACACAGCAACCCTCGAGCGCGGATGTCCCCGCATACACCGCTTGCTTCCTCCTTGCCTCCTGTCCCTGTGTGTTAGAGGTAGTGAGCAGGGCACAGGGGGCCGAGACGGGACTGTGGGCTCAAAGTTGACCACCAAGCTCTGGAAAGTCTTTCTCGCTCTTCATCTGGTGGTCTGCTGGTCCCAGCACGCAGCAGCCTCTCGCCGCAGATGGACCGGGCTGTGACATGCGTCCGCAAGGGTAAAAAGGGGTTTGTGATCTCAGGTACCGTGCTCCCCTCCGGGCCGTTCGGCCAACGACTGAGATCCAGCAGAGCAGAAGCACGTAAAGGATGCCCAGCCAGCAGGACCCAAGCCCCTGTGCTTCGTGCAGCCTCATGCACTCTGCTGAGCTGAGGTTCTTAACACACAACCCAACATCCTTTACCTGAAGGACCAAGGGCAGGGAAAGAGTACAAGCATAACGTTCGAGAGAGAAAACAGGCTCCGGTACCTCCCCGTCTGCATTTGCCAGGTTACTCACTGTTGTTCAGCTTTGGCTCGGTCACTTAGGAAGAAGAGGGCTGTGGCCAGGAAAAACATCCCTCCTAGGACAACGACAAACGGGCAGAGCATGAGTGCATACCCCAAGCTGAGGAACTCCCAGACTGGGGACTCCTTTGTGCTTTGTCGTATCAGGTCTGAGATCTAGGAGAGAAGAGGAAAAAATGAGTCACTTAGATGAAAAAAGAGATATGATAATGGTGTTCCAACCTCCTGCTGGACCAGGGGGCTCCAAGCCTCATCCAACCTGGCCTGGAACACCTCCAGGGATGGGGCAGCCACCACTGCTCTGGGCACCCTGGGCCAGGGCCTCCCCACCCTCACAGCAAAACATTTCTGCCTAAGATCTCAGCTCAATCTCCCCTCTTCCAGCTCAAAACCGTTCCCCTCATCCCATCCCTGCACTCCCTGATCCAGAGCCCCTCCCCAGCTTTCCTGGAGCCCCTTTCAGTGCTGGGAGGCTGCTCTGAGGTCTCCCCACAGCCTTCTCCTCTCCAGGGCTGAACAACCCCAACTCTCTCAGCCTGGCCTGTACGGGAGGGGCTCCAGCTCTTGGATTAACTTTATTCACAGCATGGAACACACAGAAGGAAAACCAAGAGTGTTGTGAACAAGTCTCCTGTAAGAACTGATAGTTAAAAACATTCTTAGACTGAAAGGTGAATAACAGTGGCTGCTGGGCTGAGAGACACTAACAGAACAGCAACAAGATTTGAACGTGAAAAGAATGTGCCCACAGGAAATCAGCAGGACCCCCCCGCACCCAGAAGGCAGGGCCATCAGCTGGTAATTCATTCCCTCTTGTATCCAGACACCTTAATTCTTAACATTTCCCTTACTCTTCATTTTGAACCAAAGTCTGGCACCGAAGCAGCCCCTCCGTGCGCAATCGCCAGGATCGGGGCTCTTCTAAAGCAGAGATTCAGAAATTCTAAACCACTTTTCATTTGGGGGAATGGATGCAATTATCCTCCAAAAGGAGCCGACAATAAATCACTCGATTTAGTCGCAGCTAAAACCAGCTTTGAACATGTAAACTCTGCAAAAAATGGAACTCCCCATGCAGCTGCCCCACACCTTTCTTCCTAAGGCATTGTGCTGACTTTTACACCAACAAATCACATCAGTATTTAATAGGCTTCCTTCTTCGTTTTTAATCCAAAAAAGCAGTGTTTCTTCCCATCCCAGGTGTAATTCCTCCCACCAAGCCAGTGGGCTTCCTCATCTAGGTTTCATAAACCACCCTCACCCGCGTCTGCATCTCAACTCTAGAACTTTATCAGAGTCCATATATATATGGGGGGTTGTTTTGCAGTTAACAGTCACCGTTCCCCGTCGCTTTGTTCCACTCAGTTACCAGCCACCTGCTAAGACTGGAACGTTGGCATCTCCTCCCAAGAGGACACAGGACATAATTACAGGCTTGTGCTCCAACAGCAACATACGGTTTGCCAAATGGTCTGCTCTGTGTTGCTGATTTCTGGCTCTCCAGACTCCTTGCGATGAGGGCATCCTGAGCTGTGTAACTGTGCCGGGGGAGGGTCAGGTTGGACATCAGGAGAAGGTTCTTCCCCCAGCGGGTGGTGGAGCACTGGAACAGCTCCCAGGGAAGCAGGCACAGCCTGACAATATTCCAGAAGCGTTTGGCCAACACCCTCAGCCCCACGGGGTGAATGTTGGGGTGTCCTGTGCAGGGACAGGAGTTGGGCTCCATGGTCCTTGTGGGTCCCTTTAACTCGGGACGTTGCATGAGCCTGTGATTCTAACTGTGATTTGCAAGACCCAATCCAGCATCACATTCAGTGCCTTCTCTCTCTATCATGAGTGACAAAGAGTGGGGGGTTCACGCACAGCCCGCGCAAGGACCCACATGTGGGACCCCTTGCTTTGTTTTGCCTCTTCGTAGGCGGCAAAACACTTCAAAACATTTACCCAAACCCTGGAGGTGGAAAACCCGAGCAGGAAGTGCTGCTGCTTTGCAGTCTAATCAAAAGTCTTTGCTAACATCCACTTTGCTGTGTAACACAGACCTCAGACCAAGAGGAATGACTTTGCTAAATAAACTTCTGCTCAAGGCATTTTTACAGCAGAGGAGAAGTGGCACGTGTTGAGCGGGTGGCAGCCAGCTGGGTGGAGGCCAGCTGGAAAAACTGCCCGCTTCCCGCAGAACTAACAGTTCAGCTGCTGCGGGCACCATCCAGACTCCCAAAACTCTGCTCGTGTCTCAGTCTGAGCACAGGAAACAACGAAGGGAAAGAGGGAAACTTCATTAACTTTCTTGGGAAGCACGTGCTGTGTTTTTGGGAACATTGGATGGGTTGTTGATGGCATAAAAGCCAGAAATACAGCTTTGCTTCTTTGTGCCTGTCCCTCCTGAACAGCATCAGCAGTTAAAATAATCTGATTTACCGATTAGACGGTGTAACGGTAACAACGTCTTTGAAATCATCGTTTCATCCACGCTGTCTCACTGCCGAGCCGCACATCTCAGTTCCTCTGCAACTGATACATTTTTCTAAATTCCTGAGGTTGCCTCTTGGACACAAATCTTGGTACATCAAAGGATAGTTCTACTGGCACAAATACCTCATTTTAATTATTACCCGTGTGATACAAGGCAGGTTCTCCCTGGCTCCTCTCTTCAGTAGAATTCCTTAACGCAGAATTCCCTGTAAGCCCACAGGGTCCCTACAATGATTTGGGGTTCTCCTACTCTGAATTCAGACGTCACAGAATAATGGAATGGTTTGGGTTGGAAGGGACCCCAAAGCCCACCCAGTGCCACCCCCTGCCATGGGCAGGGACACCTCCCACTGGATCAGGGGGCTCCAAGACCCATCCAACCTGGCCTGGAACACCTCCAGGGATGGGGCAGCCACCACTGCTCTGGGCACCCTGGGCCAGGGCCTCCCCACCCTCATTGCGAGGAGATGGATATGAAAGGTTTATTTGATTTTTAAAAAAACTAATATGAATGGAAATGAAAACTAGAAACCAAAAATAAGGAAAAGTAAACAATTTGCTGGACCTGTGGGGAAGCACAAATATTTATACTCTGTAAATGAAACGTATTATAAAAACAGCCAATAAAGTCCATTATTTTATGACACTCATTCTGAAAGCCACAGAAAGGTAAAAGCAATTATTTTCTAAAAGTTATTTCCATTTTAACATTGGCATTTTGGGATGTTGGAGGGAAAAAAGCCAAACATCCTGCTCATCTTGATGATGTCCTTTGGAAATCCCAACCAGCTGTAATACCTGGTGACAATACCAATCTCCTGCACTCGTGCGTGGTACCCGTGTTTACCTGCAGCAAGGATTCCCCTGGCACAGGCTCCTCTGTGCCCCTGCAGCCCTGCCCAGGATTAGTTGGCTGCGTTAAATACCTGGTGCTTCCTGGAAGAGGCTGCAGTAAATTAAAAGACTCAATCACGTGTTCTTCTTGCAGTGCCAGCAAATGGACTTTGTACGTCTCTTGCTGTTTGAGTTTACCCTGGAGAGGGCTTAAAGTCTGGTTTCTTCGTGCCATTAACTGCCTTTCTCTCCACGTCTGGTCTGCCAAGGGTTTGTAAGGGAACCGACCACTGGACTTTCTCCTGTCCCAGCAGGAGATGCCTTGTGCCATGGGGAACGCGGGATGAAGGAACAAGGCTCACGTGACAGGGCACAGGTGCTAAACAGGTAGGGGTGGAGGATGCCCGCTCACATGTAGAAATACGATCTGTGGCACGGGGCTACGGGTTGGAAGCACAGAGCAGTGGTGGCTGCCCCATCCCTGGAGGTGTTCCAGGCCAGGTTGGATGGGGCTTGGAGCGCCCTGATCCAGTGGGAGGGGTCCCTGCCCATGGCAGGGGGTGGCACTGGGTGGACTTTAAGACCGCTTCTGATCCAAGTTGTTCTATGATCCTACGACTCCCGTCTCTCCGTACCACAGGTCCCTTCCCTGGTGGTAAGTGCCAGGAGGAGGAAGTCGTTCCCCCATGCTGCAGAAATGAGACCTGTCCTTCTGAAAGGTGCTCAGCTCCACAAAACCTCTGTGTCTGTACTGAGAGTTGACAGGGTCCTCGGCAGCTCAGAAGCGCCTTCTTTAACGAGCTCTGTAGTGCCCTGAAAAGGAGCGACGGAGCAGATGGGACAGAGCTTGAAACACTTGAGTGGAACAACCATCAGCTCAGGATTTTGGGGCTTTCTTTAACGAGATCCTTTTAACGACTTTAAACATCTTTTTATCAAAAATACTGAGAAATGGCACTTCTAACCAACGTCGCGGGAAACGACGGGCGCACAGCAGCTCTGGAAAAACACCAGAAGGGGCTGTGAGCCCTCGGCCAAGAGCGTTTTATATATGGGAAGTCACCTGGGTTTTTTAGGATGCATTTAAATCTTGCCGGTTGCTGAGTCATCAGAAGTGGGAAGCTCGTTAGCTTGATGCAATGAGGAGATAAATCCTATGTGGATTGGTCTCCAGGTGCTTAATTCTCCTCTTTTTTTGCAGCTGACAGCCTTGTCAAAGATTTGGCCTTTCCGTGCACTATGGAAAAAGCTTTTAATTACTCAGCTCAGCCAGGACCAGAGAAATCCTTAACTTAAAGTTACTGCTTGGCGACACCGGTAATAAGGGCCTGAGGGCTCTCGTCCTCGCAGTATTTTCCAGACGCACGAACAGCAGATTTTGGACTACAAGGGTTTCACCAACCCTTTTCACCAACCACAATCTGGGCAAGCAGGAATGTGTGGGAACATCTCTATGGGAGAAGCGGTGCTTTCGGGGCTAAAGAACACCAGCCAAGCAGCTGGCACTAAAGAATGAACAACAGAAAATATAAATGGGTGTCACACTCCATCTCCTCTCTCCATCAGGTGGTGGAAGATGCTGCCTATACACGCTCATATAAACTCTAAATGGTACAACATGTAACGTGCTGTCAAAGGCAACAAGAATCATACAATTCTAGAATGGTTTGAGCTGGAAGGGACCTCAAAGCCCACCCAGTGCCACCCCCTGCCATGGGCAGGGACACCTCCCACTGGGTCAGGGGGCTCCAAGCCCCATCCAACCTGGCCTGGAACACCTCCAGGGATGGGGCAGCCACCACTGCTCTGGGCACCCTGGGCCAGGGCCTCCCCACCCTCAGTGTGAAGAATTCCTTCCTGATGTCTAACCTAAATCTTCCCCCTTCCAATTTAAAGCCGGTGCCCCTCGTCCTATCACTACCTGCCCTTGTAAAAACTCCTTCCCCAGTACCTTCAGGTATTGGAGGCTGCTCTAAGGTCTCCCCACAGCCTTCTCCTCTCCAGGCTGAACAACTCCAACTCTCTCAGCCTGGCCTTAGAGCAAGCCAGAGCCCTGTTCCGTCCTTAATCCCAGTGGAATTGCTCCTGATAGTCCATAAAACAGGGAGTGATGCTGGGAGAACAATTTCCACATTACTGTTACCGGATCTGCTTGCCTTTTTGAACTCTGGCTCATTTTGTGCCCTGCTCGGGCAGAAGCGGCCGCGCTGTGCAGTCACCAGCAGCACATAATGGGCTGTGTCTGAGGAATGGCTGCACAGGTCAGACAGGGACAAAGCACCCAGACTGCAGCGTCACATCGCAACGATCCACTTCATTCCATCACCCTGCTTTTAAGTCAGACGGCGGAAGACTTCTGCCCCACCAGGCTGCAGCCTGTTTGAATCCAGCAAGCTATACTGGAAAAAGTATTATTCCAGAGTAGGCACATCCACAGATCTGCTCTGAAGCAGCCACAGCATTTTAAACCACAAAATACAATTCCCAATTGAGAACAGGCTGAGAGAGCTGGGGTTGTTCTGCCTGGAGAGGAGAAGGCTGTGGGGAGACCTTAGAGCAGCTCCCAGTGCTGAAAGGGCTCCAGGAAAGCTGGGGAGGGGCTCTGGGTCAGGGAGTGCAGGGATGGGACGAGGGGAACGGTTTTGAGCTGCAAGAGGGGAGATTGAGCTGAGATCTTAGGCAGAAATGTTTTGCTGTGAGGGTGGGGAGGCCCTGGCCCAGGGTGCCCAGAGCAGTGGTGGCTGCCCCATCCCTGGAGGTGTTCCAGGCCAGGTTGGATGGGGCTTGGAGCCCCCTGATCCAGTGGGAGGTGTCCCTGCCCATGGCAGGGGGTGGCACTGGGTGGGCTTTGAGGTCCCTTCTGACCCAAAACATTCCATGATGCTACGGAAATAACAATTTGAAACCATCATACATGAATTCTACTTCCTTAGGCAGGTAAATTTTTCCGTACGGAACTACTTTCTGTATTTCCTTGGATGGACAAACACCTCTGAAACCAAAGCAACAAAAAGGCTGTCTCAAACTGGGACAAGGTGCCTGTGAAATCTACACTTCCAATTATAACTTTCATTTAAAAAAAGTATTTTAATTGCTGCATTTACTACAGTTTTCCTTGAGTTGCCCCTAATCAAGTGCTGCTCTGCCTTCCCCGACACCCTGTGCCAGTGATAATTAACACTGCTCCGCTAACTACTTGCTAAAGGAAGGTCATTAGCACTCTTGCTATTTAAGTAGCTCATCAGATCTAGTTTATCAACCTACTCACACAGGAAAGTTGGAGAAGGGAGAAAAGTGAAGGGTGACGACTCGTAGGCTTAATCAAATTTTTCCAGGTAATAGAATTGACACAAAACCCCTTCCAAACCAAAACAGGCCAGCTAAGATTTGCTTACAATTAATTATGAAGTCACTCGCGCTCAGACCTCTGTTTTAGAAGGAAGCTGTTCAAAGAGAAGATGCCTGTGAAGACACAGAAGACACTGGTGATCTCTGCTGCCAGGAGAACCAGCGTGCCTGGGCAGGGTGACCCAACAGAGCGCTCGGCCGCGGGGTCTGCAAAGAGGAGGCCACCAGAGCCCCCAGCACCGCAGGTAATGCTGCTGCTGGTGTCACTAGAGATGGGGAGAGCTTTTGCACGACCCTCCGCACGCAGATGAGTGCTGGGCTCACACCCCTCACAGCCCCCAGGTGCCAGACCGTGGCACACCGTCCTGACACGGCTTGGCCGGAGCGGCTGGAGGTCGTGTCCCTCAGGTAAATTGAAGACGCAGCAGCCAAGGAGGTCAGGCCAGGTGGGTACCACCACCAGAGGAACTGGATGATCTTTAAAGTCCCTTCTGACCCAAACTGCTCTACGATCTGATACCCAACATGAGTGGTGGGATTTGGGACATTCCTCTTACCAGCTGTGCGCTTCAGCAATGGTGTCTGCACAGTGGGACCTCTCAAAGTCAGAGACGCACTCGAGATACGTGCGTGTAACGCACCGAGCAGGGGAAATTTCTCACCGACTGCCTCAAGAATAAAGCACGGCGTTACACTCCAAGTTGTTAAACAGCAAGTATTTCAACTCTGCAGGTTATCACAAAGGTCCTGAAAAAGTTACAGTTCTCTAGGAATAAAAACTGTCTCATCTAAAGAAATACTGCAGTAATGCCTGTTCTTATTTGTGAATGAACAGGCAGCACTGATTTACAGTAATGGATCTCAGGGCTTGGCAGGAGGTAAAACCATACGCAAATTACAGCTGCCACTCTACAACTGCATTTGCATAACTTCTTTGTAAGTCAGTCTTAAGCCTTTTTTACCATAATAAAAGTGATCAATATTTAAAGTGACATCAGAACAGCCCCACTCACACGCTCCCTTCCCCTTGGTTTAAACACTAACGTGTATTTGGTGCTTTGGGTGAGTGTAAGGAACTGCTTGGCAAGATTTGGAAATGGGGGAGATACAGACAAATCCGAGTGTGACCTTTCACCCCTTAAGGCACAGCACAGAGCAAGGCAGCAACTGCACACGTGACACTGCAGCTGCTGAGCGCCTTCTACGCCCCACACGAGGGCTCTAAGAGCGATGTAACGTTGATTGGTACCCAGCAAAGAGACACAACCGCCTTTACGGGATGCACTGCTAGAGGGAATCTCACTACAAACGCTCCAAACCCATCTCGGATTCCAGCTGTATCTGGATCAAAACACTGCTCGTTTACTGAGGGAGCTTCAGGAGGATGTCTGTAAGCAAGAATGTAAGAAGTGGCACAAGTTGTGCCAGGGGAGGTTTAGGCTGGACATGAGGAAGAATTTCTTCACTGCAAGGGTGGGCAGGGGTTGGCACAGCTGCCCAGGGAGGGGGTGGAGTCGCCATCCCTGGAGGGGTTTATGAAACAGGTGGGTGAGTTCCTTAGGGACAGGGTTTAGTGGGGAGATGGGCACGGTTGGACTCGATGATCTCAGAGGTCTCTTCCAGCCTTCTGACTCTATGATCTTCAGGATCTCAGATGAGCCCTGAGCGACGCAGAGGCTGCGTTTCACTGATGGGCACACCAGTTATTGCATTTCCATCAGCTTACCCTGCCTTCTGCCTCGCTCTCTCAAGAACCGCATTCTGCTCTTGGTCTGCTTTGTGGTAACTCTGGAGTAACAGCAGTGGGAGCTGATGTCTGCAGGCTGGTGGTTCCCAGAAGGACCATGGGAATCGCGTTCCCAGATATCCCTTAAAGCAACCGGGAGCAGGCTGCTTAGCTCCCACAGACTGCCCTGACAATCCTAGTCGTCACCCAAGCCACTTTGCAACCTGCCCACGTGAGATTTCCACCCTGAGTGAAAGTCTCCATCCTACAACTCAGCTGGACAATTCCAATGACCAACACCTACCGATCTGAACAATCGAGTAGCCTGCTTGTCCTAGCCCTGCTGTTGAGGTTGGCTCTGTGTCCTCTCACTGGTGGCAGTATCTGTTTTCCTGCATTACGTGGAAGCTGTAGTCGACTGTTCCATCACTGTAGCAGAGGGAGCACGAGGCAGCCCAGCCAACCCAGAGGCTACAGCAAAGGATGCTGGTGCCTTCCAAGACACGAGCACTTCACTCCTGCTCTCCTGCCACAGAACCTTCTACTTGAGCAGTGTCCTCCCAAACACGAACTGCCCAGCAAGCACAGCATTAGTAGAGTAATTCAACATCATAATTAATATTTACTCAGTCTAAAGAAAGCCTAAGGCAGCTTTTAAATTGAGGTTAAGCGTATTTCAGGCAGGCATCCGTAAGTAACTCACAACTTGCTTGATCTCTGACCACCAGAAGGGCACGGCACTTTGTTTTCTACAACTGGAGTCCCTTTTTTAAATCTGTGACACATAGGAGCCCTAGGCAACTTTCAAGATTAATTGCAAACATTCAGGGTCCTCACTATTCCTCCTGGACATCCTTCTTATATAAGAAAAAGGACGAGCATGCGGCAGTGTCACCTGAGACAGCCTCGCCTGCGTCTCACACCCTGCCTCTCCTCGCCGGCGCCTGCCTTCAAAGCGCGCGGTCCCGCTTAGTTCATTCTCCTACTCAATATTCCCCGTGTCGCCTGCCCTGCTCAAAGCAGCCTCTTCCAGTCACTGCTTTGTTCTTGCCACATTGAAATGATTTCTAAAATAAGATCATTTCCCCTTGGGTGCCCAGAACATTGAAGTAAATAAGAGAAAGCCCAGTTGTGCATGTTTATTTTCTTGAGGTATTTCTCATTTCTTTGGCCCATTCAGCCTTATCTGTATCTGTTTCTTCATGTGTGCTTCAAAGAACTACAGAGCAACTCTGTCATTTTGGGGAGCTGGCATTCAAGAGCAAATATTTATGTGTATTTAACTATATAGACACAAATTTCAATATATAAAAATATGCAGATACACACACGGGAGAAACAGATGAGAAATGATGGGTTTTTTTAAAACAAAATAGTCCACAGCACCAGCAGCTGTGTCACACAGCACTCCTGAGCTGGAAGAGCACATCCAAGTTCTGTCTCTCAGGTGATGGGACCAGTGAAGATCCCAGTTACATCACTGGAAAACTGTAGCACCTTCACCACAACACGAGCGGTGCCACTCACGGCTTTACGTGGTCACTTCTCTGCTTAGAAATTACGATCTGCCTCCTCTGAAACTCAACGCGTCAAACCCCACAGAGGAGTGCAAGGGAAAGAAATCAGAATCATAGAATCATGGAGTTGTTAAGGTTGGAAAAGACCTCGAAGCTCATCCAGTCCAACCATCAACACAACACCCCTGCGCCTCCTAAACCCTGTCCCCAAGCGCCACATCTAAAAGCATTTTGAACCCCTCCAGGGACGGAGACTCCCCAGCTGCCCTGGGAGCCTCTGCCAGGGCTTTGCAACTCTTTCCATAAAGAAATTTTTCCTAATATCCAATCTAAACCTCCCTGGCACAACTTGGGTACCCAAGTACATCTAGATTTCTTCTTTGTCAATATTCTTCGATTACCAGCAGGGTCTTTTCTTTTGCTCTGCACGGGGATAACGTTAACAAGGGAGAACTCCAGCCAGACCAAGACCAACAAGGCAGCAGTACCAGAAAGGAACGCTGCTAATAACAAAAATCAAAACATATGCACTAGAAAGGAATACTAATAACAACCCCCCAACACGCACACTCATCCTCCCACCGTGGATTTTGCACCATTATTTATTATCATACTTAACAGGTTCAAAATATCAGCAGGTCAGAGCAGCCTCTTCCAGTCTCATTTCTAAAGGACCTACGTCCGCACCAAAGAAGCAACCTTTCTCCTTTTACAGAGCTGTCTGGAAGCTTTAAAAATGCCCTAAGCTGACAGGATTTGGAAAGCTCCATTTTCTCATGGCCAAGTGTTCTCCCTGGGCTGAACTTGCCATCCCACTGGTACGCACAGCCCTGCCTTCCGCGGGAGGGGGTTAAACTTGGCATTTCAGATGACCAGTGAGTAAACAAACCCAAACCCAGCACCACCCCCTGCCCAAGCCTGCTGTGAGCACTTACAAATCCGATCAGATAAGGACTGCCAGCATCTCCCAGGAGGTGTGAAGTGAAACTCTGCAAGGCCACTGCGGTTGCACGACGGGTTGGGATGACCACGTACTGCAAAGAAGGAGAAAGAAACAAGAACACATAAGGAAACTGAAGCAAGAACCTGTCCAGCTGTCTTTTATTGCTCGGTTTATGCTCAGGCCAGGACACAGTAAAGCTCCCCCAGATGTGGATGGCAGGCACAGCCACCGTCCAGGCCACGGGTGGCTCAAGCAATTGGTGCCCTTCCTGGCTTTCCAGTGCTCCTGATCACAAGGCATTGAGGGAAGGAAGCTCTTTCTGGCCTGCGCTCTTCACAGCAGCACCAAATGCATGAGCCTGACTAAGAACGTTGCCTACAGGACACTTTGCTATTGCTCCTCAGCCTAGATTTTGCTTGGCTGATGGGAAGAGTGAAGTTTGAGCTTGCCTGCAGCACATAACTCACCCAACGCTGCCAGCCTTCCAAATGGGGTCTTTACTGTCACCTGGGAGATTGTGTTTTATCCACAACAAAGATACCATTTAGTTTCCTAAACCATAAGCAGTCACCTCAGTATGGAAGGTCACGCATCCTCCTCTCCCACTCCATCTCTAGTCACTGTGATTCCTCTTGGAAAAAGGGACAAAGACACATCAGGAAGATTTTCCGTAGCCAAGATGCTGTAGTTGGGTCTCCACTCCTCTGATTGGACACGGCACCCCCAGCCGGGTCACTCAGTATCAGCACAGGGTCAGTGGAAAACACAAATCGTTTCCTCATAAAGGGACCAGAGCTCACAGAAAGCAGAGCCCTCACCGTGGGAGGGGATGACAATTAAAAAAACTCCAAAACCAAACAAACCAACTAACCCTCATCCTGTAGAATGACTTCAATTTTAAAATACAAATTTAGGAGCAGAAAAAAGAAAGCTTCCTGCCTAAAACTTGTGAAAGAAGTTGGTGAACTGGCAAAGAACATCTGCATCAGTCTTCATGTCCTGGTTTAGAAACGGACCCTGTCTTGATATAAAGGCTGCAAGTAATGAAGAAGGCAATGGGTCTCTAAATCAGTGAGCAGTGTTTCCACCTCCAAGCACTGAAAAGGAAAAAAAGCTTAAACCAAAACCCCCCAAACCCTCTCTGCCCTGACTCTGCTGGAAAAGCACTTGGAGGAAGCAGTTGGTAGCACACATTATCTACTGGTCTGTGAAGACAGCAGTAAATTACAGCTCTACATGGGCATTTTGATACTAAAATAGACTTAAATTCAAACCCTACATGGCCTGGTTTGAACATCCCACAGAAACTGGAGGTGGAAGAGCCGCAGCAGCCGTGGCGGAAGTCTGTGGGATTGTCCCAGCTCATCTCTGACTCCGGGTTCAGAGGCTGGCAGCACGGAGGATGGGCAGGGAGGCTGACCAAGCAGCTTTGGCAAACCTCTCCTCTTCAAACAGAGGTTCAGAAAGGCCATGGGTTACTGCTGACATGCCCTTCCTGCACTGAAATCCGCACAATAAATCGGTCTGAAATAAGTTAACCAGGAAAGCCAAGCAGAGATCGCCCTTCTCCCAGGCGTGGGAGAGTCCTGATGTTTATGTCTCATCTTTGATAGAAAATTCCTCTCTCTGAAACAACTTGGTGCTCTTTCTGAGTGAGACAGAAATCTTCAGGACAACACGTATTGGTGTCTCAGCAAAGAAAACGCACGCTAACTCCATCGTAGCCACTGACAGGGCTTGCTCACAGTCCCGGCTGTGACTACTGTCGAGAAAAGGCAAATGCACGTGAGATTGTTTCCTCGTCATCTAAAAAGATACTGGAAAGGAAAAGACTATGTCCAGATCCAGAGAAACCAGCCTAAGAGAGCCCCTGCCCTCAAGCAAGGCAGACACTCTCGAAAAAACACTTGTCAATGAAGCAGAAGGAGGCTGACCGGGTCTCCAAATCCCAGCACGACCTGAAGCAGCGCACGTCCACCTGCAACCCTTTGCCCACCGGGCTGCAGAGACGCCCCTTGCACACCCTTGCTGGTGTTTCGAGGTGGGACGTGTACCTTCAGCCAAAGGCACTCCCCACCCTGCCTGCAAATCCAAACCACAGCCCTCACGGCACTGGTGCGCTGAGGCACAGTGGGAGAAGCAACAATGAGAACGTCTGGAAATGCTATTTATCATCAGCTGTAAAAATAGGGCAGTATTGTACACCACATAAATAACTGGGTGTTACTGATAGGGAAGGTAATCCGAACAAAAAGCAACGTTCTCCCATGCCTACGCACAGATGAGCACCACCCTATGCCTGTTTTGAGCCTAGAGGAAGACTTTGAGTCTATATCGTGGCCAGTCTCCTCCATGGCAGCTCACGATCACTTTGAAGAATGAATGTTTTAAATTAAAAAAATAAATATTCAGAGCATCTTCTGCATCAGTATCGGGACTTTGCATAAACTGGAGGATGGCTTTGCTAGACCTAAAGAGGTTGTGTTTGCAATAGGTGAGGCCTCCTGGCTCTTACACAGAAATGCCACCAAGGCTCTGTCCATCATCTTTATTTCTGAGATGTGCTGTGGCGAAAGCCCCCTCTGTGAGGACACACGATCCCAAGCACTCAGCACATCTCAGGCTGTTCCACCCTTGCCTGCTGCACTGCCGCTCATTCATCGCTGCTGTTTACAAGGCAGTTTTAATGCTGCTTTGGGGTGCTGGTAATTTTGAGGCCAATT
Organism: Neomorphus geoffroyi; assembly: GCA_033558235.1. Taxonomy (NCBI): domain Eukaryota; kingdom Metazoa; phylum Chordata; class Aves; order Cuculiformes; family Neomorphidae; genus Neomorphus; species Neomorphus geoffroyi. The sequence goes on from JAUMJM010000018.1 coordinate 10,579,830, forward strand.
TGCAAAGACAGCTGATAAAATCAGTCTCATAATTAGCATGTTCTGTAAGAACCACCCCCTCCTTCCCTGAGCACCATCTGAGCATGTGCCTGGGAGGAGATTTGGCGAGTTGTGCTCAGGAGAATAAGGCCTGTTTTGAACAAATTTGCATTTGGAACAAATATCAGGCTTTTACGATCTCCGGCAGCGCGGTACGTTCTGCGGTGCCGACACTTTATCAAACCTAGCACTCAGCACCTTTCACTGCAGGCGGTTTGAGGAGCTGCACACAGACCACGACCCTGCCGAGGACGGGAGATGCGATGGAAGCACGAAGCTAAGAAGAGCCAACAACTAAATTCGAAGATAAGAAGCAAACAACTGTGTTTTGCCAAGGAAATTAAACCTCTGAAGGCACTTTACCAACCTGCCAGCGAGGGTTCTTAAGCAGTCATGAGATCTGCAAATCTTGGGAGAGCTGCGCGAAATCATTTGGGATGCAGTTTCCAAAAGACCTCATTTCTGGCATAATGAAATCCGGGGGAACAGTGTTCAGCCAGTACTGAGAGCTTTCTATCCGTGAAACCACGATAATATTTAGGTGTGTGATGAAAGCGTTGTTAGGATTGTGCTAATAATGCTTTTGAACTCCTTTCTGGCCTCAGGCAAGAACAGACACACTTCTGATTACGCCGAATAAATAGTAATCAGTAAAAATTAATTTGCCAAACATTCAAAGTGCACCTTTCTTAAGCAGATCCACACCTTTCCCTGGCTAGGACCGCTCAAACAGCTGTCAAACACGGTTACGGCCCTGGCTCTCACCTATTGTCTGACTGAACTTCCTCCCAGCCCCCTGCGTAACGGGAGTTTGTGCAGACCTTCTCTTTACGGGCTTGCGTTGATCCAAGTGGATGTTTACATTTATTGCATAGTCCTTCTACGAGTCTACTTGTGCTGATAATGCACAAAGTTGGACCTTGTACAGGACACTCAGTTGCTTTGTCTAAAAAAGAGAAGGAACCAGCTCGCTTAAGAGTTGGTATCAACGACCAGCATCTAATTCTTACCATGGTTTTAGGTTCTTTCCCCTGTTTTGGAAATTAGAAGTAAGAATTATTGCCAATCATTTCTTACGGAGTTCTTTTGCACTAAAGCAACATAAATAGCTGTGAATGCTTCCCTACGAAATACAACGGACTATAGGATGCTGGTCACGTAAGGGAGACATCAGACCCCAAGAGAGCTATCAAAACCCAACAGGATCTGGAGCCACGTTGACATCGACGCAAAACATCTCAGTGATTAAAGTGGGACAACGCTGGCATCCTCAGTACACCTGATTTTGGTAGAAAAACGTCTTTTGGGGTTAGTTTGAGACACCGTAGGTCAAGGTTCAGCTCGCTCTCTGGCAGAAATTCCTGGAGGCCCTTGAACATGTCCATGTCCAACAGGTAGCCTCTGTCCAGCTGCACTGTGTTGGCAGCAGAGACCTTGGCTGCTCTTCAAGAGTCGCTGCTGGAGGGGCTGCAGGTGTGCTCCAGGTGCTGCAGGTGTGCTCCAGACCCTGTCTTACTTCAGTCAACGCTAGCGAGGACATGAAAGAGTTGCTATTTAAGCCCACCAGCTACTTCCGGGAGCTCCCAGCTCTCTCTGGTTGGGAACACGACAGCCAAAGACAGGAGACACTGATGAGCAACCACAAACACTGCACCATAACTTCTTCCTCAATATAGCTGTTGGAAGACTGCACATGGAATCGTAGCCTGGTTTGGGTTGCAAGGGACCTCAAAAATTGTCCTTTTCCAATTGCTTGCCATGGGCAGGGATCCCTCCCACTGGATCAGGGGGCTCCAAGCCCCATCCAACCTGGCCTGGAACACCTCCAGGGATGGGGCAGCTACCACTGCTCTGGGCACCCTGGGCCAGGGCCTTCCCACCCTCACAGCAAAACATTTCTGCCTGAGATCTCATCTCAGTCTCCCCTCTTGCAGCTCAAAACTGCTCCCCTCGTCCTATCACTACATTCACTGATCCAGAGCCCCTCCCAGCTTTAGACATCCGAGTGTTGAGACACCGTTTAATGAACAGCCACAACAGCCTTGAGCTCAGCCGAAGCTGCAAACCCCAGCTAAGAACAGGGTCAGCCCCTGACGGGCTCTATCACACTAAAGCTAAACCCACCGGAGGAACGAACCTTGGTAATTAGCAGCCACCCAATGCTACTGAAGAACACGGATAACCTTTGTTCCTCTCCGCTTTATTCACATCTGAGAGAAGTGGAAATAACCACCTTGCCCCCACCTCCCAAAGTGTTCTCCGCACAGCTGAGTTCAACATCGAAAGTTCATCAGGCAACGCAGTTACGGTAACTACTGAGCTACCTTAAAACCTAAACACCACCCTGAACTTAAATCACAAACCAGTTACGCAGAGGCTTGAAGGTCTGTGCTGAATCAATGTATCAACACCCTTATCTTTACATCTAGGAATACTGAACCAGATTGTTTTCTCACTGACGTTTGCATAAGCAACAAACAAGCCAAGGGAGTTTTCTACTGATGCCAGGCTGATTATAATTTCAGTTCTGTCAACAAGCTGCCAAAAGACCACGGGCAAGTCGTGCAATGGTTCTGTGCCCTCAGTTCTTTTTTTTCTCAAACAATAAGCAACAAGCAACCTCCCTCACACTGGGATTTCAACATCCAGAGTGTTTGATAGGCTCCGTGTCATGGAATCACATCATAGAATGGTTTGGGTTGGAAAGGACATTAAAGATCACCCACTGCCAACAGTTGCTGCTGGCTCAGGTTGCTCAGAGCCGCATCGTACGTCCCCGACAGAAGCATTACAAAACCTGCAAGGCTCTCCAACGCACACCCATACTGTTTCACATGAAAATCAAGCTGCTGAGGTCAGCTTACCCATTGGAAAGGCTTAGAAAGCCCTACGGTGGAGAAAGAATGGAAAACGAAGGACACGAGGTGAAAAGTCCCTGGCAGTTTCCTCTTAGACAAGGTGGACCTAGTCCAAAAATTCCTTCTACTTTCTTTTCCCCTCTCCTCTCGCAGAGGTGGCTCTCTATTGTGTTCGTGTTGAATGGTAGGTTTGCTGGAGTTACGCCAGAGAGAGAGGTGGACGGCTGCCTCTGTGGTCAGAGGAGGAGGGAGGAAGGGATTTCCTATTGCAGAACAAAGCTGAGTTATCGACAACACAATCCACGAACGTGCTGACTATTAGGGACCGCTGGCTGATTTCTCTGCATGTGGGGCTTTGTGCTAATACTCAAAATTTAGGGAAACTATTTGCATTCAGTAACGGTGTCCTCTCCAGACATCTCTCCCTGGTGCTCAGATCAAAGGATGAGAAGAATCTTTGTCTCTCTCTCTCTCTCGAGCTCACTTTCCTTTTCAGCAAGTTCAAAAAATATAAATACAAAAATAGAATGGGTTGAAGTAGGGGCAAGGCATTTGGAAGAAATGGTGAACTTCAGGTTGCTCTTGCAAGCTGACAGACTGCTCTGGCCACCAGAAGAGAAAGATGCTGTTCCAAAGTACACTCACCATTAGTATGTCTGCTGTGATAGCCCAGTTTGAAAACAGAAGAGTTTCTCCGACAAAAATGCAAATCTGTTGTAACAAAACACACAAAAAGGAGAAGATTTATTCACTTGACATTCAAGGGAAAAATAACCTGTCACAAACTTTTCTTTATTGCTTATTTTTCTCAAAGCTGCACAATACACTCCTTGTTAGTGCTGTGGTTTATCCTGAATATTAGAAAACCACAGATTTTTATCAGAGGTGGAGAGGGCTGGCCCGCAACGTCATTAGTGTAAACTGGTTACGATCTACGGAGCGGCTAAATAAAAGGCTGGCACATTTTGTAACAGAACACGAGAAGCCAGTAAAAAGAGACAGCTCTGGGCTTCCGTACTTGCATCATTCTGTTCCACAAATTGCCAATTAGGAAAGGCAAGAAGGCCGCAACTCTCCCAGACACAACCATTTCCACCACTAGGAATGGAGTTACGTGTTAAGCTTTGTAGCAAACCAAACGAGGTTCTCTGCTCACTAAGGGCAAGGTCTCTTCCCTCTCCTGAGAGCACGTGCTGTCCTTTTTGAGGGTGATACAGGACTGGGCAGATTAAAGTTGGGAAAGACATAATCACCCTTGTGACCGCAGCATCCTGCTCATCCAATATCGCAGACAGCAACTGCTTGCCTTAAGGTTTTATACATTTACATACGTGAATTGGAGCCCACAGCGAGCAAAACCTGCAGCAGGTCAGCACAAGTCTCCTAAATCAATCACTGAAATGTCACAAAGTTCAGAGTGCGCCAGTTTGAACGGTCGAATGTGTGTTTCACCCAACACGTTTCAACGAGACACGTGCTAAACAGGGGGATTGACCGTGACATGGGTAGAAGGAAAAGAGGAACACAAGGAAGATCAAAAAGTAGGACAAAAGATACTGACGTTAAAAAAAAAAAAGCCTGTCCTTAGCTGCTAATGGGGATTTCTAAAAATGAGCTCATTTGCTTCAAAGGGCAGATGAGGATAAGCGATGTTTCTGCTGGAGAGAGACTCTAGGGATGCTACTGCCAACAGGGCACCCTCCAGAACACATCAATAACTCCCGAAACGGTCACGGTTTTGACTTCTCACACACTTCTCGAAGCCTCATTTCACTAAGAGATTTCAGCTCTAGAGAGGCATCTCCTTCTGCACCCAGCTGTGCTGGGATAATATCTCCCCATCTCCATTTGTATCCAGTTGCTCGGCTGCGATGAGCTGATAGAAGTTATGCTCCCCTCAAGTCTCCTGTTGATGTGATCAGTTCACAAATTCCAATTCCCAGGAATGATAAGTAGTTTCAGAGTGGTCGCACCCGCAGCTCGCACAGCAGGATCTAAGCAGGTTATAAACTCCTTTCGCGGCTGTTTTAAAGCGCAGATCTGTCTGCATCTTCGTTATCTGCATTTCTCTTTGAAACGGTGGGTAAGACTCCCACACGTACTCGTGTTTCTGAAGCAAGTCTAACTCTATCTCAGCGCCGGGCAACATCGATGCCCCGGGAGGAGGCAAGTCACCAACACCATGTCAACAGAAACTCCCTGGAGTTGAGCCCGAGATGCTGTAAATGCTCTATGGCAAAGTTTTACGCTGGCAGTTGCTGTTTCTGCAAGATCATAAAATGTCTTTGAGGAATTGAAATAGATGTTGAAATTGAGGTACAGCAGGAACTTGGAACGGTGTCAAGAGGAAGGCAAAGCAAAGCACCCCTCTCCAGTCGTTTGGAAATCTAAACTGCTCTAAAAAATCCGCTGTTGAAGAGTCTGAGCGGTGCGATACAATGATGCCGTAGAGCTAATGGGTTTCAAGAGACAGGTTTGAAACCCAACATTTCAAAGAGCACGTATTTCAGGACGAATGGGACCTAAAGATATGCAGAGCACTGCTGGAAGGAGTTGGACTGCAGCACGCAAATCCACATGCTGCGAGGAAGACAGAATAAGGACTGATCGGACTCTGTAGCCAAGCAAGAGAGTAACAGACAGAAACACAAGTGTCTGGGCAGCTAAGTGACACAAAACGCTGGTTTATTCCACCTTTCCAGTCACCTCCACCACTGCGAGTAATTTACTGGATTAGTATGAAAAGACTGGAGGGAAAAAAGTAGTCTGTCTACCTGCTCCAGGTAGGAGTGGGTGCTCCAGAACTGGAATAGCAGCTGCCCTCAGGGACCAAAACCACCCAGGAGACAGGGCTGAGCAGGGGAGAAAAAGTATGGGCGTTCAGGGGAGGAAGAGAGCAGACAGGTGAAAGCCTGTGAGGGACAAGGGGATTGTGCCAAAGGATGGGCAAGTCTTCGCCCCCCAAAAAAACAACCCCAAAAAGGCAAGAAATTAAAAGGCAAGGGATTTGGTGGTTCTTTCTGGAGTGGTGAACACTTCTATGCTGATGGCAGTTGAAATTCAAGTTTTGGCTGTTAACGAGGGCAGGGAGGGAGACGGTGATCTGGTGGCACCACAGCTCCACGTGAGAGAACCGTCTCGTGGGGACCAATCTAAGTGCTTGGATGTGATACTTTTAAGGCTCTGAGCCAATGAGGGGTCCAAACCTACCAACCCTTCAGCTTTGGCACAGCGTGATCAGTGGCAGAATTCCTAGGACAGTCACAGTCCGCCGTGCTGGGGAACAGACCAGAACACGGCTCTTCCCTTCCAGAGTCACACAAGATGCTGTTTCAGGATGAGAGCCCGGACACAGCTGTCAAGGAAGCTCTCAGAGATGAGAAATCCCACCCATAAATGTCACTGCGTTCTTTCCAGAACAAGCTGCTATACTGGATTTTGACTTAAGGAAGGTGACCCACTCCATCCCACCATATCGAGGTGTTCCAACTCCAGAGCCAGAGAACAGCCGCTGCTCATTTTGGACCAAAGAGATGATAACGAGGAAGTGCTACAGCACGCAGCCTTGCAAGATAGGTCTCCTAGTGAAACACAAGAGAATTAACCCCTCTGGAAGGCTGCAAGATTGCAACAGCACTGAACAGCGTGGAAAAACGAGGGCTCGTGTTTGAAACTTGCCTTCCAAAGTCAACTCAACTGATACATAGCAACACCGTGATAACACCCCGTGTTGGTAGCTCCAACACAGACCTGTTCTCTCAGTGTGGTTGTGTCTTGTAGCACTAAACAGCAATAGCTGTTGTGCCACTGTTCTCTCTTTGTATTAATTTATAGTGGGTGGCTTGTCCGTGGATCTTCTAACTCCACGTGACTCACAGACATTAACGACCTAAGCTACCCTGACCCTTCGCAAATTCAGAATCCTCATTTTTGCAGCGGCAAATGGAAGTTAAACAACTTGCCCACTGTGATGTGTACAATCTGTTAAAGAGAGTTCAGATCTTGATTCCCCAGTTGGAACGAGAACTACACTCCTATCCCCTTTCTGTGCACTGGGTCTCCAGCAGCAGAGGAAGCGTATTTAGGGCTACGGACGGGCAGTGTTACCTGCAACAAAGGTATGCAGCAGCCTAACAGCATCAGCAAATGGGCTTATATTCCTTATACCCCCTCCACATGCAGATATAATTTCCTTTGCGAATCATTGACTCTTTATTAGATTTACTGTTCATGCGTAATAAAATTAATTATTTCTAAGCTTGGTTACGAAATACCTTCTATATTTATATATTTACACAATGCAGAATAGTCACATGGCTATCTAAAAAAAAAAAGAAACTAAGAATAAAAGATGAAAACGAGACCAATCACCACCTTTTGTTGCAAAATTTTTGAAAGCGCTTTTTCCAGCTGAGAAAGAGAGGACTTTCTGCATAAAGAGACCACACATCACAAATGAACGTGTCTATTATCAGGTCTGAGAAAGGGGAAAATCACAGGGCTGGCTGCACAGAGAGGCAGAGGGGAGGGGCAGGCAGAGGGATGTGACAGATCTCCTCACTCGGAGACGGTGGATGATGAACAGAGGGTTAATGCTTGGCCAACCAGTAACGCCCTCGTACAGATTGTCTGAGGTGATCGTTTTCCTGCTGATCACTGAATCAAAGGTTAGAGCGAGACTGCGTCACAAACAAGAGGATGGAATATCCCTCCGACACTCCATAAAGAGCCACAGTAGGCATTCTTGGTTCTGTCAATGTTTTTAAACTGTCACTCGCTCTTCGCTTCCCCAACAACAGTGGCAGCTATTGAAACACTCAGAAAATAACCATGGCTGGGTTAGTGCTAGAAATACTGGGAAACGAGGAACTGCAGAGGAGGGGCTGGCTGGGTAGTTGTGAGCGAACTCTCCTCCTGAGTGGAGCGTCGCGATGTGGAAGCGAAGGGTGGGCTTTCCAAAATCATGCCACTACTCCAAACATCCCATGCTTTCCCTTCAAAAACTCCTCCCAGGTTCCAGGCTTCTCTCTGTGACACTGAAAGAGAGCCTGGGACCCATTCCGTGGTTGGATTTCTGCTCTCGGCTGAAAACAACATTCTAACCTGGGGATGGGTTGTTATGCTCACGTTTTTCCGTTCCCCTTCGGTGTGTTCGGATCTCTCCGATTTCATTTCATACACTTCAACTACAAGCACTCAGGGAGGTGCCACACGTTAATCTGACACTTGTGCAACGTCAGGTGTTGTGGGCTCCTGGGCTGTGACCAGGACTGCCCAGTGCTGCAGTAATACCGACACCACACGTTGTAATTCCCTGGTAATTACTACTGGTCCGCAGCAAGCTACCTTGTGATGCAATTAACTACAGGTAGCCAAAAACGTGACAAATTACACTGCAATTGATTTGGTACCAATAACTATATTTTCCTGAACCAAACTATGAGGTAAGAGCAGTAGAGGGATGGATACAGGTACAGATACAACAACCCAAAGGCAGAGAACCGTGGGTTTCCGTGCGTGCGTTGAATCCCCAGCCCTAAATTCTTACGACATTGAGAAGGGATGAGTAGCTGAGACATCGTTTTCCCTCCAAGCACATCTAGGTAGTACCAAAACGTGGAGAGGCAAAATTAAGGACACTCAGGAGAGGGAAACAAGACCAACTATCTCAGGCTTTCTGCAGGGGACAACGCAAACCGTCTTCTCAGGGGTTGGGTAGAGAGAGTAAGAATGAGACTGGCATACGCGAAGGATTATACTTACATAGGCTCCCACGATGCTGCTCTTGGCAGCAACGAAGATCAGACAGATGAAGATGGCTGATCCCAGCATGCCAACGGCACAGACAAGAGGATCGGCTCGCTGGGTTTTTAACCGGCACCATTTGGTTGCCCCGGCCCCTGTGATTACACCCAGGAAACCAGTGAAGCACGTGATTGCGCCGAAGATCAAGCTATTAAAAAAAGGGAAAAAATAGAAGAGACAAAGTTTGGAGGGGGTGGTGGTTTGAGACTTTTTTCAAAGATCGGGAATGGTCTTTGAACAAATTATTAGAGTGAATGGATTCATGAAAATCTGCACAGCGGCTTTGCAAATTTAAAATAAAACAAATGAGCTCCCCTGCTTGTGGTTTCAGCACTCTTCCCCTGCAATTAAGAATCATAGAATGATGGAACGGTTTGGGTTGGAAGGGACCTCAAAGCCCACCCAGTGCCACCCCCTGCCATGGGCAGGGACACCTCCCACTGGACCAGGGGGCTCCAAGCCCCATCCAACCTGGCCTGGAACACCTCCAGGGATGGGCAGCCACCACTGCTCTGGGCACCCTGGGCCAGGGCCTCCCCACCCTCAGTGTGAGGAATTTCTTCTTAACATCTCATCTAAATCTTCCCCTTCCCCTTGTCCCATCACTCCAGCCCCTTGTAGGAAGCCCCTCCCCAGCTTTCCTGGAGCCCCTTTCAGCACTGGGAGCTGCTCTAAGGTCTCCCCAGAGCCTTCTCCTCTCCAGGCAGAACAACCCCAACTCTCCCAGCCTGGCCTGTACGGGAGGTAAAGAAAAATGCAATGTATGAAATTCAGCCCCGTCCACAGGCACCGATCAACACACCAAGTGCTCCTACTGCTTCTCTGTGGGGAACTGAGCTTCCTATTAAGTGTGTGGCACAGCTAATTACATAGGCACAAAGCTAATTAATAACCTGCCCATGGATCACGTAAGGGGAACTCACGGACAGAACAGGCACTGGGAAGCTTAAAGGAAAGGAAAACTAAGAAGATTCTAAATTCTGGTGATTTTCAACATCTTTTGACTATTTAACTCCTTTCAGATCACTTCAAAGAAGGGCCATTTGGTTCTTCATGGTTATGTTACACATTTGAATGGTGTTAATTTGAATTTGAAGAGCCAGGAGCTGTCTGGGATTCTCTGTACTGTATGTGCAGGTCTTGGATTACAGATTCTTTGCCAACTACGTTACAGTAGCTCCAGGGCAGCTCAAAATCGGTGTCATCAAGGAGTGGAAAACTTCTCTTTGCAAACAGCAGATGGGCAGTCTGACTGGAGTGGTGTTTTCTGCTCACTGCGTTTTTGCAGAACAGACCGAGACTGCGCGCCGGGCACTCTGGTTGATGGTACTCCAGACCACGAAGTCCTTTACTTGAGATGGGATTGTGTCAGCTACAGCAAGGCTTTCCTAATGTTATTTTTGCCACACAAGCTAAAAAGCAAATAAGCTGACAAAACCCAGTTTCTTCATATCTTTCATTCACCTGGAGAAATGCTTTTTGAGCATTTTGTGCTTTGTGCAGTCATATAATGCACGAAACAATTAATTACTTGCCATAGCTTACGTGCTGCAAGTGGTATTCTACAACTGGGACTCAAACCCCACACCACTGCGTAACATCAAGCAATCCAGACTGAAGCGTCCCACATCTCTGCACCATCCCTCAGCAAAATTCAGCTTTCACAGAGTCCAGGGAGCAATAACACACAGCGAAGTTCTCCCTCACACAGCAACAAATGCCTTCAGGATCAGCCCCTACAGCCTTTAGGGGAACCAGCCCAGTTTTGGAATCACAGTCACCACTGTGGCTACCCAACCTGTCAGCTTATTCTGCTGCTATTACAGATAAGTAGGGATCTTAAGAAATCAAATTCTCAGCTCTCCAAACATCCTCCAGAACAAAGACAGAAGCCTCTTTTCTGCAGTGCAGCCTGGGAACTAAGATAGAGCTGAAGTAATTGCTTCTCCCTTAGTCTGACTTCATGTGATGAAGACAAGAAGTAAAACCTGGTTTACAATCCCAGCATTTCCTATCATTGTTGCAAAGACCTAGAGGAAATTACAGACATTCTAGTAACTCCACTCCGTGGGACTCGCCTGTTTCCTCTGGTAAACAAGCGCCCACCTCCTTCTCCCCCCCTTTAAAGCAGCAGGGTGTGAATCTCACCTATCTTTGGTGCCGCAGGGCGGTGAGCTGCAGGTCTCTGCTGTCTTCTGCACCACCTGTGCTCTGTGAAGGTAGAGAGGGATCCACATGCCAAGCGCCCCTGTGGCAAAGGAGACAGCTGAGGTGGCCAACGAGGAGAACACGTAGCTGCGGCTGCGGAGACACAAGGCCAAACCAAGAAAAGGTTTAGAGTGAAAAGTGAAAAAGCAGGAACCCAGAACAGGAGCCAGTCCTTCAGCCACCACACACAGCGTTCCCCCACGCTAACCACCTCCCTTTGCCAGGGGGCAGAGAGCGCACAAGGTAAAAGCCAACGGAGAATAAGAAGCATGGAGTATTTCTTCCTAGGTGATGCTCCATTGACAACAATGTATGCGGCTCTTCAGAGGCTCGGAGAGACCATTTCTCATGGGACCATCTCAGAAGACAATCAGTACTTGTTCATTAAGACATGATGTGTGAATACAGGGCTTCTGCTGTAATATCCCCTGTTTACTTGCACTGCCAGTTTGGCTTCTCCCTCCCCATCGGTGCCACAATACGATTGCTACTTGAATAAACTAACAGAAAAATTAACATAGAGACACTGATAAACTAAGCATCACCATTTATCACAGACCTTTGACACCGAGTACCACGAAGGCATTCTGGCCAGCAGCTCTAAAAACAAAGGACACCAGAAGCGTCTGATCAGAATTCCGATGTCACCCTGAATTCTCGAGTGAGGGTATTTGCACATCCGCAGGGAAGCTTTCTGGAAGCAAGTGCAGGTGCCCAGCCACTCGTGAGCATGTGAGCTTTCACACACATAAACAGGCACCCAAGCGCGCTCAGCGCTCCTGCATCCAGTCACAAGTGGCCGCATAAACACATAGATGTGAACTTGCCACGCGGCACAAGCTTTTGTACGTCTCCTCCTCTTACAGCGCTCTGACATTTAACTCTGTTTTGTCTCAGCTCTCTCAAGGAAGAAAAAGGACCTCAGTGAACAACGGCGCCACAACAATTAATACAAAAACATGGCAATTTTGGCACTTCAAAAGCCCGGGTTTGTTTGAAGCGTGAGCCAAACAAAGCAGGCTCTCTCTTGGATCTGCATCTTGGAGAGCTCAGAGCAAAAGCTGGGACCCATCAGTGTCATTGTAGCCGATACCTCAGGAAAATGTAACCGTGATTTGCTTTCCTGAGTGCCCAGACTAAGCCTCCTGCAACCCCGTGTGCGTTGGCCCTTCCCAGTATGAGAAGGAGTGGAGGCCACTGGTCCCTCCCGTTGAGCATCAGAGGCACAGCACACCTTTCGCTCCAGTGCTCTTACTTTCTGATCAGTGCTTTCATGTCCCTCAGCCAAGAGGTCCGAGCCTTCAGCTGTCCCCCAAGTTGCTCAACGTTTCCTCTTTTAGCAGCAGGCACAAATACCAGTATGAGCGTCCCTGTTATCATTCCCAGGAGCGGAGAAACCTGCAAGAAAGGAGCAGGGAATTAGCACAGGAGTCAGTAAGAAGCAGATCACATTTGTTTCGTTTCAGCAACTCGGTTCTTCATCGCTTGCCAGGCTCTGTAAGCACACTGAGGCATCTGCTCCTTCCCTTCTTCCCTGTCATTCCCTGGACTCTCTCGTGTCCCTCTGGAAGCACACGGCTTGGAGAAAACTCTCATTAACGCAGGCCATTTCTTTGCGTTATTAAAGTGCCAAGATTCACCTAAACACGGTTCTTCAGTGACGCTTAATTCTCTGGAAACCCACTCCCAGCCGGGCTAAGAGACCAACTAGAGAGTGCAGAAGCTTTTACAGCCAAGAGGTCAGCTGAAGGATTTCTGGATGGAGGGAGCACACTGGCTTTGAAAACCCTTGCTTGACCCACATCCCTCTTCCTTCTAACCCACAGCGGCTTCCCATTTTCAGGCAGCTTCCTCAGATGACCTCAGCGCACAGCAGACCAAGAAACACTGAAAATTCAGGCTGGAATACAGGAAAATGAAAACAGTCAAGGGTTACATTTCCCAGTGTCCCATCAATTCTCCCAATCACTAGGCAAAATCGGAAAGCTTGGCAAGCTACAAGCATGGTTCTTGTTTTGACACTCAGGATAACTACAGAGACTTCGGCTGAAGAGAAAGATGCTGGTGAGGATTTCTTTGCACCAATCAATCATTTGGGTTTTGCAGACAGAAACACAGGAGCGCCCCAATGTATCAACCTCAATGAAGCCCACGGATCAGGAGGAGGGGCTCTGGGGTTTCTTATTGCTTGTGCTGGCCTCTGCTCGAAAGCTAATTTCACCCTTAATGTATTTCTGCGGCTGAACGAGGTGGCCATCCTGTAGGCTATTAAACTTCTCATTTCAGATTCACTGCTGGAAACGTCTCCCCGCTCCCGAAGCTGCAGACGGGCAGGGAAGAAATGGCCTGTATCTCAGAAGGGCAAATTCACTTGAGATGGGAACCCGTGTGCTTCATCACCTGCTGTTATAAAGGATGGCAGCCCGAGCTTCGTGAGATTCATTGTCTTCACAAAGTGCCACGGGCAGGGCATGCAGCTCACGGGGGCTCGTGCCACCCAAACGCCAAAGGTCAGAAAACAGTTCTGCTGGGCTACTTCCTTTCAGCTCTTTCAAGACACCTTTGTGTGCAGGATCTGTTTGTGCCTATGTGGTTGGAGTGTATTATCTTTTCAACACATTTATCGAGGCCCCAAGAGGTTAACACAGAAGGAAATCGACTGTCTCAGGGCAGAAAAACAAGCGGAAACTGGAACAAAGTGTTTTTTCCTCAAAGCAGGAAGCCATTCTCGGGGTTTCTTGACAGCAGGGGACTGAGAGACTGTGGGGTTGATTTAAGGCCAATGCCTTGTCTTCCCATCCCCATGAAGAAATCATGATTGACTGATAACAAAGTGATAGGAAAGTTCTTGCTCTCGGGCAGGAAAAAACCCAAGTACAATGAACCAAACCCACGAACCTTTCCCATTTGCTTAGGGAATGCATCTGCTGTGCACTTCCTATCCATAAATGCCATTTCCAATCCTTTACCTTCTCTACAGAACGACAGGTTGAGGAATTGTGTGATAGAACTCTTCCTAATACTAAGCATCGCTTCAACCGTTATTAGGACGTTATCAAGAGTGGCTCACCCGCAACGCCCAGTGCCAGTCTCCAGCGACCTGCTTCACGCTTGACCCTGTGATGTATCCCAAGCCACTGCAAGCAACGCAAAGGTGAGAGTCAATCCCAGCACCACAACCACAGCTGCTCTTCAACAAAGACAAAGCAGTCACAATCAGTCGTGCATCCTAGGCTCTCTCCTGCAGGAAGAACCACCGGGGATGAAGCTGATGGTGGCTAATTTGTAATTCTTCCTGGCACTGTTGATCTAAAAATGCTTGGATCTGATGCAAATTAAGACACTGATCTCAAGTTTATAGCTGACCTTTCAATCTGCAGCGGATGGAAATAGAGCCTTTAAAAGAATTTATTTCCCAATTCAATTCCTACATTAGGTCTTTCTGTGCACTAAAACGAATACTTAACAATTTTATGTTCAAGCTCTCAGTTAAGAAGTGCCCTTTAAGTACACACCATATTCCATCATTAATTTTTTTCTTGCCATTTAATAGTACTTGGTTCTAATTACCCATGAAGAGACCATTTTCCATAAGCTTGTAAGAAAAAACAAGAAAATACGAGACAGTCTGACGGGAGAACATCAGACCTGAAGCTTGGAAATCCCCTCTGAAGATAAAAGAGCAACAGGACCTTTGGCCACACGCTAAGAATTACACTTTTCCTAGCTGCTTTTTCCAAACTCAGTCAGATTGGCCAAATTCAAGGTTGGGCAGAATTTGATCTCAAACTAAAAATATTTTTAAAGTCAAAATCTGTGTTATTCACACCCCTCCTGAAACTTCTGATACTTAGACTGTCACAGAAACAGGTGCCCGTTTGCTGACTTTTGGAAGCTCAGACCAGTGTCTTAACAGATTGTGATTTCACATTTAACCTGAAAAACTTTGGCTAAGGAAGGCCTAGACCTCAAATGAATCAAATCAACAATTCAGAGAACCAATCTAACACTAATTAAAAATGATAGTTTAACTTAATAATGCTAAAAAGAGTCAGCTACGATGGTTTTTTCCATTTCCACCCATTGTGGCAAAAAAAAAAAAAATCCTTCCCACTAATTCCCAAAAGTCCCACGTGAACCAATAACCAGGCTAGAAAAAGAATCCCATTCCTGCAACTAATTAGTCACTGCTCGCAATATTTTCCTGTCTAAACCATTCCAACCAAAGACAGAACTAGCAGCAGCAGCAACTTAAGAGCTGCGTGATCTTTCTTTACAAGAAAAACCCAGAGCAGACGAAAGCAGCGTCGTGTCACTCACCTGCCGAGGGGAATTGCGAAGTAGAAGACTGACAGCATAAGGGTCCTTGTGTTCTTGGTGAAAAGGTCTCCTATGATGGTTGGTGCAATAGTGGAGTAACTCGCTTCTCCGATGCCAACCAAACCTCGCGAGAGCACAAGAAGCCAAAAATACTGAGATAAAGAGATAAAATAAAGAGATAAAACCCGTTGGTGGGTCTTCCTTTGTCTTTTTGAGTTCAGGATGGACAACAGTGGAAGCCACAGAAATGGGGAAAAATAAAAATGTGACTGGAAAGCGACCCCCTTGGGTGCATTTATTGTTGAAACCTTCTGGCTCTGCTCATCTGCCTCTTGCCAGGGAGGAAAGGGTATTTTTTATAAAGGTTTATAGACATGAAAGAAAAGTAATAATGAGACATGTTCACCCAGACCCTCACCCTCTATTTATTCTCAGGATGCAGCCCAAGTGGCAGCCACCGGCACTGACAGAGGAGGGTTTGGGGTGGTGGGTGAGTGTAACAAATCCTGCTTTGGGATTCAGCAAAAGCAACGCCTCCCCAGCACAACCCCAGCCTCCCCAGCGCACGAAGGGACAAGGTAAGACCAGGGAAATCCTAAGGGCTTTTCAAATCTGTGAAAGAGTTGGACCCGAAATCCTTTAAACTCTTGATTTTCTTCTTGATTAGAAGCCACCAAATAAGGGAAGTTTTTCCAAGGGGTGGAGCACCCACCTCACTCCTCACAGCAAGAAGGCAGAGCAAGCCAACACTGAACCCTTCTGAATAACCTCAGGTTGCGATCTGAGCCGAGAGGCACACGGTTACAAAGAGAAAAGACTTGACTTGACTGTGGAGTCCAGGAACACGGTGCGTTTCATCCAACACTTTTGGAATCTGCAAGGACCTGATTTCCAAGCCCATCTCTTTCACTGCACTTGCAGTTCCGTAGGTGCTGCTGTGAGAGGGCAAAAGGCACAGTGCTTGGATGCCTAAATACCTGATATGTGAGCAGAGTCAAGTTCTTGACATCTACAAAGCTTGGGCTCCACCCAGAAGTAATTGCAGGTGCAGAAGTTCAAGTCAATTGTAGAAAACTGTAAGCACAGGGAAATCTAATCCTACAAACGTAACCTCTACAAAGTTGTCATTATTGTATAGCTCATTGGTGAGAACAGCAGGGGTTACGATACGTCCTTAAACACGAAAGTGCTTTGAGAACAATCAGCAATTACCAATTTTCCTTCTACAGAAGGGGAGAAGCTGAGTTACAGGGAAGTGACTTGGAGCCCTACAGCAAATCTAAGCCAGAATGCGGGGCTCTCGATTGCAAGTATGGAAAAACACAGTGCTGACAGCGAGCCACGTGCCTCAGCCGTAAATATATCCATCGGCAGACAAAAACACCCACCGCTGACACGATGGCGTTGTTTTCCTCACTGTAATCCCCTACTTGACAAGAGTTTACTGAGAATTCCTAGAGTCACACCAAACAAATGGGTTTGTGCGCTCTTCACTTCCTTCTTTTTTGACATAAATTCTGCATCAATCCCTACTTTCTGAGCGCATTCAAGTTCCTCGTGTGCTGGCAGGGCACCTGTAGTGCTGCTGTCATTCATGTATTTCCCATCAGCTGCACATACGTAGCAGAGATGTGGGTGTACGCAGAAAGGGCAACACCATGACCCAAGCAATTTCATTTATGCCAATTACCCAGTGCTAAACCACTCCACGGCAGAAACACGCTGACAATGACGGGTGCGCAGGTACCCGATGCGTTTGGAATGAGCAACAGGATTTATAACATGCTGAATGGTTTAGTCATGCGAGGGAACTGAAAGCTGACTTTGGTTTCTTAAGAGGTTCAGAACAGGATCATCAAGAGGGTGACAGGCAAAATAGTCACCTGCCAGACCTGGGATGAGTACGGAGACAGTGCTGGTTACACCTGTAGAGTGACAAGTTTGCAAATGCACAGGATGTTCCTCAAATCTGAAATAGCTACATAAAAATGACACAAGTTGGAGTTCCAGGAATTCCCTCCAAATAACGTTGTTACAAGGTTCCTCTGCATAAAGCAGGAAAACTACAAAGATCTCCTGTGGTGGTGAAGAGTGACTGGGTTCCATCAACACCATGGAACCGGAGTCCAATGCATTGAAATCATTTGTAACGAGTAACACGTTCGTTCTCCTCCCGCAGCTCCTCCTCCTGGGCTCACCCCATGCTCACGCACTCCAAACACCTGCTTAATATTTAAACCGTGTTCTCTGAAGCAGCGATACCCGAATTTAAGTCATGAGATTCTGACTTCAGTTGGCAATAAAAGCAGTCTTATGAAAACAAAATCTCCATGAAGACAAGAACGGCGTTGCCCTTCAGAGACGACACGTGCCAGACTGCAGACAACACAGCTATCCAGGTGTAACAACCAGGCAAAACACACAGAAGTCTGAAACAATATTAGGGAACTATTTATAACCAGATCTGTGTTGTGTCTGGTTTTAGAGCTTTATGTCCATTAGTAGGATTAAAGAGCTAATGCCTCTTCCCACCCTGCTGAAAGATCTCTCCTGTATCTTTGGCCGGCACACGTCGGATTGCAACCTAAACAACAAAACCAAGCAGGAATTTGTCAAATAAAGCCAGAAACCCCAATCCTCCCTCCCCGATCAGTCAGTCAATAGGTAAGTTTTTATCAGCTCTGAAGAGGGGTGGCTGGGCAGCTCCCCAGGAGTCACCCTTCCAGAGAGAGGGCCAATCTTTTCAACCTACATACAGGAATAATAAAATACAAACAACACGACCACCCCGGAATTCTTACGCTGCTGCTCATTTGGCCCAAAGGGATACCATGAACCACTTAGAAACTGGTCCAAACCACTTAGAAACTGCACAAACTACGTGCGCAATATAGACAACTGCTCATCGTGTGCATGTATTTATATCGCTCCCTGTCTCTCCGAGTGTAGGTGAACGCGACAACCGGCACAAACAAACGGCAAAGCCAGATCCGCCCCACGCAGATGCAGGACGCATCTACCGTGTCCTCTGCAATAGATTATCCCCCCCTTGTGTGTTTTCCCCTCTCTCTCACCCCAGGATTCACAGCAGTGGGACAGAAAGGGCTGACACCAGCTACGTTCATCTCTCAAATACCTGCACTTAAAGGCAGGACAGGCTGCTAAGACTTTTAACTGAATGTCACCGTTCCCCGAGCAGAGATTGATACACATTAAATTCCTTCCTGCTTTACTCTGGAGCTCTGCTGTAATTTGTTCATCTGTGCAAATAGTTCTCACTCTGGCAGGAAAATGGAAAACACCTCGGTGAACTTTCAGCACCTGAGCTCACTCCTCTTCCATAGGTTAAGCCCAGCAACCTCAATACTTCAGTGTCTTTTTCTCTGGGTCAGTGCTTGCACCTGAAGTTACTGAAAACAAAGGGTTATTGCAGCAAACACTTTATTGATGTCTTCAGTTTCGGTTGGCATTCCTGTCAGAGATGTCTGCGCTCTCACAAGAGCTGCCAGCTGCACCAGGTTTCTTCGGATGGCTGTGTGGCAGTGATCCACCGGCTCCTCCGTGCTCCAGAGACTCTCACAGCCTCAGCCAGGCTGCAGCAGAGCCCCTGGGCACCAGCTTGGGTGGGAACAGCTGAAGAGAGGTCATCACAGCAACATCTGAACCACACGATGCAACCGTTGGGAGCTCTGGGGGCAATTTAGGATGCAAAGGTGCTCTAAGTCCCTTCCTCCAGCCTGTGTGTGCCACAAAGGTGCTGATGAGACACAAGGCAGGGAAGGTTCCAGGACACAAGAAACCATCAGTATATGGAAAGAACGGTGGCTGACAGAGACCCAGAGCCACCACAGCCTTCCTGGGAAATTCCCTTTGAGAGGTGCCATCACCAAAAACCAGTGCACAGAGCAAGCTCTCATACAGGTGTGTACGAGGCAGGGGGGTCAATGGACCTGCACTGTTCTTCCCATCTCAACCCCGTGGAAGGAAAAACATTCCTTATTTCTAAAGCTGAAGACTTTCCTACTTTGTAAGCTGAAGCAAAAAAAGGAAACCCAGTCCCTCAAAACGGAGAGGAGACTTGGAAGGGGTACAAATCCTTGTGCCTCTGGGAACGCACTGGTCACTAACAGGAGTGCACAACCTACTGATTTCTAAATTTCTTAACCTATCAGCAAACTGCAGGCAACAGCAGCGACAGATCATGCGGTCGGATGGTCCCATTGCCGGTGCCATTGGCGTTACCCCTCTAGAAGCTATGGGCAACCCTTCCAGAATTTTCACCGGAAAAAAGCTTTCCTGATTTAATGATTTATAATGCGCCAAAAGGTAGTTCATGTGTCTTCTCTGCAAAGCACGACATGGTTGATATTCACATTTTCACACTGACTTCACTCTCAGTCTCACGCACACATGAATATTTGATGGCCTAGGACACGTGATTAGCTTTAATCATGTTTGGACAAACCTCCTAATTATACATTTATCCTGGCTGTATGGGCCATCGAGTGAGTAATACATGTTTTAATAGGTCTAATTACAGCTTTAACTTCTTTCTCATTTTTTAATTAGTTAACAAAAGGAATTAAGCCACAGTTCTCTAAAAGATTAGCTGTCAGTGACAAACCTATAATCTGCCAAATATGTGTACAACTCGGAGCTGCCAGATTTACCGTCCGAAGAATCATATGATCCTTCAGCTTCGGCTATGAAGTATTTGCATTTGAATGTGGAGTCGCCTGTAAGGGTCTCGTAAAACAAGCTGAATACACAGTATTAGGGACACACGGACTGACGAGACCACGCAGCTAGAGCTAACTCAGGACAAATTAACTTGTGTGGATGCCCAGCAGCAGTGCAAGCCGTGAGCTGATGCTGCTGGTCTGAAAGAAATATCTTCTACACCGCTACAGCAACTGCACTCACACCCTTTCCTATACAACGATATCAAGTTAACCTGCTACAGTTTCTGCATTTAGCTCCTGTAAAAGAGGGGTCAGCACCATGAAATTCCATGTTTGAACTGCTGAGGTTTGCCATATTCTCCTTCTTTGATTATATAAGCATTATGGAGCAGGCAAGGATACGGAATTAGGGTTTGCATCCTTGCAAAGAAGACGTGCATAAGGAAAATGATCCATGCCAGCAGAGAGCGCGGACTGCCACACAGTGCCTGAAATACACGTGTGTGGAAGGACAATAAACTAGTAAGAAAGCACTGGCATTGATTTAATTTCCCTGAGTTTTCTAGATCAAACTGCACTGCAGCCACACTCCTGTGTTCCTACACTGACAACGCCCAGGGTACCACAGCAGTCACAAGGAGAGCAACTGAAGACAGATAAATCTGGAATAGTGCAGGACTCAGTTAACCAAAGTAAAACCCCCAGGGCTCCGAAGTAAGTCCGAGGGTTGCACAACAAAGATTCCTTTTGATAGCCCACTCGTGCAAGCATTTGCCTTCCCTGAGCAGAATCTGTATTTTCTGGCCAGGCAAACGCCACTTCCTCTTCTACTCTATTAAGGTTTCCCAACCCTATCAGCACTTTGCAGGGATTTAAGTGGTTAAAGGTGGCAGATCACGCCCTTCACCACAGGTACACAAAATGTGCCATTAACCACGGTACAAACCAAAGCAGGGACTGCTCTGAGTATCGGTATGGTGACTCAGAGCACTGGCTCCTACAGACTCACCATTCAAATTCCAACTCGTTAGAGTCACCAGAAGGGCTGAGAAATGGAGTGACGTTACAAATGCAGGTGACATGTTTGCTTAAACATTCCAATTCACAGAATCACAGAAGCATTGAGCTTGGAAAAGCCCTCTAAGCTCACCCAGTCCAACTGTCAGCCCAACCCCGCCGTGACTGATAAACCACGTCCCAAAGAGCCACGGCCACACACTTTCTGAACCGCCCCCAGGGACAGAGACTCCCCCACTGCCCTGGGCAGCCTCTGCCAGGGCTTCACCACTCTGGCAGTAAAATATTCTCCGATATCCAACCTAAACCTCCCCTGGCACAGCTTGAGGCCGTTTCCTCTCATTCTGTCACTTGTCACTTGGCAGAACAGCCCAGCCCCCACCTAACCACCACCTCCTTTCCAGGAGCTGCAGGGAGCGATGAGGTCTCCCCTCAGCCTCCTCCTCTCCAGGATAAACAATTCCAGTTTCCTCAGCTGCCTCCCATAAGCCTTGTCCTGCAGCCCCTTCCCCAGCTCCGTTCCCCTTCTCCGGACCCGCTCCCACCCCTCAGTGTCCTTTTTGTCCTGAGGGGGTACACTGGAATTCTCTCAGCCCTCCCAGTGGTGACGGAGTCACCTTTAAGAATCTGAAAGTTTCTAAGCCAAACAGGGACACTGACAAATCACGAAAGATAAGGTGACATTAAACAATGATGTTGATATTCTAAATTCCATTCTGGGTCTGGATGGATGACAAAGGCCACAGCAGAGCAGAGAAGTCTAAATACATCTTCCACCTCCACGCACGCCTAAAGCTCTACAAATGTTGAATACATATAACCACGGCACCGGGCAGGCGGATCCAGCTTGGTGGATACAAGTCCTGGGTCCACACACTTGATAGGAAAAGCTGGGTCAGATCTCGATATGGACCACAAAGCCACGTGGCCTACCTTCTCGACCACGAAGGGGTCTAACTCTGCTCTACTAAAACGAGAGGAAATATTGTAGAGGGCTAGAGAGGGGTTACATATTTAGCACTGGTGGATTGTTCTGTGCCAGCTCTGAAGAAGAGGTTTCTATATCAAATACAGCCCAAATTTTTAAGTAATTCAATATTCAAGCCAAATTTTGACAGTTTGGTGTCTTACTGTCTGGGAGACCTTTCTGCAGAAAAAAAGGAAGATGAATATCTACCTTTATCTGCAAGTAATCTTAACTAATCCCTGGTGGGGTTTTCCAGCAGACACACCAAAACACAAAACAATGTGGGGGCTGAACTGATGGCTGTGATGTTTTGTTGGTCAGTACTCTTCTCCCCCGTTAATAGATCGGCTAAGCATTGTTTTCAGGATTTCCTGCAACCCAAAGGAGTTGTTGTGTTTATTCTCTGGGTGGCATAGATAGGAACCAGCCAGATGCTTGTGCGGAATCTGGTTGGTAACAACTTGATGAGATAGCAGCTCTGATGCAACGCCGTGAGCTATCAGTATTTTATCTGTTTTCTGTAGAAATACAAGTGCACTCAGAAGTTCACGCTACAATTACCTGTCTGATAAATATAACTATAAACTACCCTTCTCATCCCCCACAAGACGTTATTCCCTTGTCAGAAGTGAGTCACGACGGCAGCCTGGGGGGATTCACTGCCGTTGCTGGTTCTTTCGCCTTTTGGCCCAGCACAGAGCAGTGATTGGGTTTAGACTCCCCTTCCCTCAGTGTGTGTCATCCCTTACCCGTAACCGCTTTTCACTTCCCATCTCTTTACAACCACAGCTGCCTTTTAAGTCACCACTGCACACAACATTTCCCGTAACTTCTATCACCACTGAATCCTAGTTGCGTTCTACGGTTTCCTCCCTTCAAATTGAGCTCTTGATGCTCCGTTTATCTCTCATCATGGTTTTCATTCTGCTCTTCTCTCCTTTGCGTGCACGTCACCAAATCAGAGAACAGCTGAGAGTGGAAGGGACTCTCAAGACAGCCTAGTCTGTGCCCCCTGCTCAAAGTAGAACCAACTACAACAGGTTGCTCAGGACTGTGTCCGGTTGCGTTTTGAGTATCTCCGAGGATGGAGAAGTAACAACCTCGCTGGACAACTTCTTCTTACATTTAAATGGAATTTCCTGTAGTTTAGTTTGTGCCCATTGCCCCTTCTCTTCACTGGGTGCCACTGAGAAGAGTCTGGCTACATCTCTCCTGCCTCCTATCAGGTACCAACACCTATCGAAGCAGCGCTACGGGCTCTCCAGGGAGAGAAGCACAGCTTTAGAGCGAGGATGATGCTTTCACAAATGCAAGCTATTAACAACCTCAGTGAAATCCACAGGGCAGACACCATCTCACCTGCTGCGTCTCTGTTGCACTCGCCCTGGCCGGGTGTATCTCCACTCTATTTCCCTAAGCCTGCCTGGGCACAGGCAGTACACGAGCTAAAGTACTCGTGTCCAACAAAGGACACTGCTCGTACCCAAAGCTCTTCACCTGAATTCTGCCAGGCGGGTCACTAACACTGAACTGAAAATGCCCTGGGTCTTCCTTCAAGTATTCACACATTTTATTCACACATTCACATTTGTTTTATTCACACAAGGTTATTATACGACCGCCTAGAGGTTATGAGCGTCTTACCGACGAGAGCACTACAGCATTCCAAAATTTAACCGCAAGCTATCCAGTTACTGAAATCTTAGTATGCTTGATTAATCATTTTTCAAGGGTCAACATAAAGACCCTTTGCAATTAGGATGGACTTAAACTATAGCTTCTAAAGCGGGTCTGATTCTTCTACAGCACCCATCCATACTACGCCAAACACTGCCAGCTTTCAGCTCATTTGGATGCATTAAGTGTCCTACCAGTTCTCAGCTCCAAGCACCTCGCCTTTGAACAATTCTCTTTTGGGAAAACTCAGCTGGTGTTCAGAGCCCTGTGAGGAGAAGAGAGACTACAGCAAGAAGAAAGAGAACAAAATACATATTTAAATATAGAAAGGAGCAAGGGAGATGAAGCAAAGTCCCCTCACCTTTCCTTTGATTGTCTCTAGTGTTTGTTAATGGCTTTAGTTCTCCCAGGTAACCTGTTCAGGGACACTTAATTGAATGTGGAAAGTTTTATTTGGAAATGTACTTAGGATTCTGGCTGATTAAAGCATACGCATTTTTTGAGATTTATATTATTATTTAGTACATTAAAATAACTCAAAGACTGTAATACATTCCTTTTTCACTCATCGCACCCTTCAATCAACAACTCAAGTGTTTAACAACTGGATACCTACAGATAGGTTCTAAATGGAAGCGCTTAATTAAGCACTCTGGAGAAAAAACAAAAACAAAACCACCCTGGAAGCAGCAAGACTCCCACGGAGCTTTCCTGAGTCAGCAGGGAGCTGCTGTGTGCTCCGCAGGTATAAAAAACAGGGACAAGATTTTCTTAGCTACTTACAAAATTTGAATATGAGATTTCCATTCAGCCTAATTCCAGTGTATCCCCCCAGTACAAGAAAGATCTCGAGGGGCTGGAGCGCGTTCAGAGAAGGGAAAGGAGCTGGGGAAGGGGCTGGAGAAGAGGGGGGTTCTGGGGAGCAGCTGAAGGAACTGGGATTGTTTAACCAAGAGAAGAGGAGGCTGGGGGGAGACCTCATGGCTCTCTGCTGCTCCTGGAAAGGAGGTTGTGGTGAGGTGGGTGTTGGTCTCTTTTTCCCAGGTGACAGTGACAGGATGAGAGGAAACGGTCTCAAGTTGTGCTGGGAAAGGAAAAATTTGCTTACTGAAGGAGTGATGGAGTCTCCATCCTTGGAGGGGTTCAAAAACCATGTAGCAATGGCACTTCAGGACATGGTTTAGTAGGCACGGTGATATCATGTTGACAATTGGACTGGATAAGCTTAGAGGTTTTTTCCAAACTTAATGATTCTATGATTAAAATCGTAGTGTCTGAAACTCAAATTCCCCCCAGTCCCTTCCTTCAAAGCCACAGCAGTCCTGAGACGCTCTTCTGGGGCCTTGAGCAGCCTCATCCAGTGGGAGGTGTCCCTGCCCACGGTACGGTGGTTGGAACTGGATCATCTTTAAGGTTCCTTCCAACCCAAACCGTTCTGTGATCCTATGTTTCTATTAATTTTCAGTCATTTTTGGGTGGCACCAAAAAAAAAAAGAAAGAGAAAAAAAAAAGACTAAGCCTAATTCCCATTCTCCATCCAATTAGGTAAAGCAAGTACGAGACACGGGGTGACGAAGCAACAATGCTGGCTCCTGACAACAGCCCTGGCTAGGACAAAGCAGCATTTCACTCACTAATTGAAAGGCTTTTCCTCTGATTGACCTGCCAGCAGTGAAAATATTACATGACACTCAAATGGTGGGATTTATGTTCTCCTCAATTTAGTCTCTTGGTCATTAATATTGCATTAATGACAGGGATCTGGAATGTAATTGGAAGGAATAGAAGAGATTAGCTTGCTTATTCACCAGAACAGCACGCGGCACAGCGCTACGCGTGAGGCTACTTATAAAATAGACCTTAAAGAAAAGGGTTGATGCTTTCAAATAAATCATAGCGATCATAAAGAGCCCCGTGATACCAGTGCCTGATAGAACATTGAGTTAAAGCACTTGTGGCTCTGGTGTAAGACATGAACAGAGGAGCCTGGAGTATTTCACATGGCTGAAATAGTGGTCATTTATCCATGTTACAAAACCATTACGTGCAGCTCAGCCAGAACGTGTCTTCCCAAACTGTTCTCCTGAGAACCTTAATAGTTCTGGGTCGCAAGCAAACTGTTGCTGTTTGTTCCAGATCTGTCAGGTGGGACGTACTTATCAGCACTCACAACAAAGAGCTCTGGTGGTACACGCTATCACCATTCCCTTCCTGAGATACGCAAGGACATCCGTAACAACATCATAAAAATAGGGATTGGGAGAACCAGAAGGTATTTTTGCAACTGTGGAAACAACGCAGGGCTCTTGACACACAAGTTTCCAGATACCAACAGCTGGAATATGACCTGGAATACACGAAACTAAGAAATATTCACAGGCAGTAACAGGCTCTGATGACTCATGAGTGAAGACTGAATCCAACAACCCACCTATAAACAGATACCAGATTTCTCAGAACAAAGAGTGACAAGCATTGATGTGCAACAACAACACCACCTCTGCCTTGCACGGTGCCTATAGCGACGTGTGTGGTGTAACCACATTAACCAGACGGGCTCCAGCACTCTTTGGTTTGGACCCATCCTTAAACCGAAATTCACTCAAATCCAACAGACAGGTCTGGTTCTTGGAGAGCACAACTCCACGTTCCTAATGCTGAAACAATTGCAGAAACTGTGATTTCTCGGCACCCTTTGCAAAGGCCTCAGCCAGCTGGCTGAGACACCCAGGTGGGGGTGTTCTCCCCTAACTATGCACATTTTTGACACTTGGACTTGATAATCTTAGAGTTTTTTTCCAACCTTAATGATTCTACGATTTCCAAGAACAGAACAAGTTTCCAAAGTCCATGAAGACCCATTTTAATAGAATGCCTCAAGGTTTAAATTACCACAAAGTTACAGTCGCAGCATCTTTACCTGTACTGTTGGTTTCACTGATTCTTGGCGTATTTTACTTTGCATACACTAAAAGTCTGAGTGCTCCGGGGAGGTCAGATCTTTTAGGCAACTTTGCTGAAGACCCTGAATAATTCCAAACTGTGAGGGGAGGTTTTCTACTCCTGCTTTCTGTTTGCAGACTTCTCTGGCTTGCTGACTCAATTGAGATCCAGGCGCGCCCACCACGTTGTACGAGAAAGGCTCACCTTGAAATATGCCTGTCCTGCACCTGAGAGGTGTCTCATTTTCAGCATCAGACTTCCAGAGAGAAACACGCATCTACTGATTCTTCCTACCCAGCAGCTCCTTCTCATTCATGATCTCGGAACAGTTGCTACCCTGCTAATTGAAGCATCATTAATTGGCAAGGTTTTGTCGTGCTGTAGCTTCCTATCACTCTCTACAGCCAGCCTATCTGACAAAGTGACAACCCTATTTAACGATATTAAAGGCATTTGCATGTTTTGTCACCATCTTCTCATGGGACGACGTCAATCATGGTTTCAGACCGACGATCAGCAGCATTCCCAGGGATTTCCAGCTCAAAATCTATTACACGGGTTTGAGATTAGTACTCTAATTCAAGGTTATCTGAATTGCAAATGCGCAGTTTTGCGTCGCTTGTGAACTTTATGCATTTAAAAAGAAATGTCAACACTTCAAAAGACTAATTTAGCACCTGGTACTATAAGACACTTCCCATCTTCGCACTATTTGCGCATTACTCAGAACACAATGGCCCTTTTTACAGCCTTTATGCATGACCCAGGCTGAAGAAGCTCCCTAGGCTATGGCTCATGCTTTTACACAGTTGGCAACCAAGAGCTCACCCAAGCAAAGGCCCATACCCACACTTTTGCATCTGAACACAAGTGACAGCAGCTGAATAACACTTCACCTCTCTCCTGTGTTTTCAGGTCAGTAGGTGCAACTTGCAAGAACCACCAAGGCTATTCTAATACAAAGTTTAGATTTGTTTCCTGGTCTCCTAACGGCCCTAAAATTGGGTTAAATGAGTTGTTTTCTTTGCCTGCGATGCCTCTCCTGAAGTACTGCACTTCTTTCCAAGCCCTAAGCCATCAGCTGCCTCACTTACATCGATGCAAAGCACATATCGTGGACTGGCTGTGGATGGAGGGACCTTAAAGCCCACGGGCAGGGACCCCTCCCACTGAATCAGGGGGCTCCCAGCCCCATCCAACCTGGCCTTGAACCCCTCCAGGGATGGGGCAGCCACCACTGCTCTGGGCACCCTGGGCCAGGGCCTCCCCACCCTCACAGCAAAACATTTCTCCCCAAGATCTCATCTCAGTCTCCTCTCTTTCAGTTCCAAACCATTCCCCTTGTCCTGTCCCTGCCCTCCCCGATAGAGCCCCTCCTAACATTTCTCCAGACCCACAGCCCAACACCCCAGTGAAGCACAAAGGGACAAGTTCTACTCCACCAAATCGGCATCCTCTCAGTATCTTCAACACCCGTTTATCTGGGAAGCGTATTCCCAAAGGGACAGGATCACCGGGTGCCAGCCAGACCCTGCAGCAGAGCCTTGCTTCACCTCCTGAACCCATCTGACCGAGCCAGACCTGTCCACCGCCGAAGCACAGCCTACAACATTGGAGCCCAACATCGGGAACGACCTGTGGTCCTCAGGTCACAACAGCTTCTGCAAGGATCACGTTAAGCTGATACATTTCAATATTTGCTGGGAAACCTGGATGCGGCACAACTCATTTATTTTTTTTTTTAAATTCTTTTTTCACCTCCAGCGGCTTCAGTTCATCTATTTCAGAAGAATTTTCCCTTTTTTCCATTCCTGAGATGTTTTGAACGAAGCCGAGCTTAAGATGCTGTAATAATTATTTATAAAGCATTCTAGAGGTTTCCAATGGGAGAGCCGAAGCGCTAAGCAATCGTTTTTGTGTTCCATCAGCGTGCTCCGGGGTTCGGCCTCCGCTGCAGTCTGACAAGCACAATATACCTTTTAATAGAAAACACAAGAAGAAGGAAAGCTTCCAAGACACACGTAGTCTGGCAGTGAAATAAACACACCTTCCTCCCTCTGCCTCCTCAGCAAATAACTGACCCAGGTGAGATTCCAGCTGGAGCACAACGGAAGCAGGACAGGCAGGATGACAGTTACCGGCAGGCATCGCTTCCAAACCGCCCGTTACCTGACAGCGGCTGAACTTTCCTGAAGACTGTAAATTCAGGTTTCTGCGTAAAAATGGGGCAAAGCTGCAAAGGCCTTTGGCCTGTGAAGAGCTTTCACGCCGGCATCGCAGTCCCCAGCTGTTGTCTCGAGGCATTTTCCTGACCCGATGGAACAGCATCAAATGTAAGCACGTTGATTTAAAAAGATGTAGGGTCTGACTCAGCTCCCACGAAAGGTTCCCACGGACTTCCAAAGCAGGAGCTGAATCAGAACCACAATCAGAGACCCTGTGATAAAGACTGCAACACCTTCCAGTAACCCAGATAACCAACGGCTCTCTAAAAAGAGGAGGCAATTAAGGGGAGTCCTGGTTGAGACCCACTACAAATTAGGATGAAGCCTCCAGCCTGTCTCTTGATGCTCTCCCAGCACAAACCTCTGTCCACCTGCTCTAGAAAATGCCTGAGCTCTCAGAAGCAAGTCTGACATTTCAGTACCTTCATTTTAATGACCTGGCAGCAGCACACGTCGGTTCAGGTGAGTTATGACACTTGGCAATAAAAACATCTCTTCTTTTAGCATCTGCAGTCTTTGATTCAGATAACGCATCCTTTCAGGCTGATTAGTGACCCAACAGCAGGTAGCAGAGGGCAGGAGGCACACTTAGGAACATAACAGTGCACGAGGGGGGTGATTTGAGAAGGTTGAACAAGACATGGCTCTACCTGGGGCAGGTGGGACGTGGAGGGTGCGATACTGATTGCTCTGGGGTCGCTGAGGGGAGAGCACAACCCATCCTGCTCCAGACACACTGCAGCCAGGAGAAGCTACGTATAGTAGAGATACTCCTTATAAGTTCATTTTTCTCATCACATGAATAAGGTTTGGAACCGCAGCGATGACCAGCTGGGTTTCAATAACTCTTCCCAAATTTTTTACAAATCCATAGATGCAGGTACTGGAGGGAAAAAAACCCAGCACTCGGAGCAGAAAACACCACACTTTGATTTCTGATAACACCTATGAAAAGCCTCCTCCTCTCACAGATTGGCTTTTTGAGGACGACGCTCTGAGAACAGCCTAACCTGGTTTTTCATTTATAGTTTCCCTTGGAAGAGGGACAGGGGGAAAGAGACAAGGTGGGAATATCAAGCAGCTAGGAGACAAACATGACAGTTATTCTGCACTCTACTCCATCTCTAGAAATCTCTTCTGACCTAGGTCAGCAAAATCTGAGGGAACAATGAGGACTCAAGATTCAAAAGTTCAAATCCTTACACTTGTTCATGGAAGGGAAGCTGTTGTTCTCACGCAGAACCAGTTTCCCATTCGGTATTTGGTATCTGCTGTGCTGAAGATGCTAGCAGACTTGACACATGCCCAGAACGCCTTAAGACCAGCCTGGCCAACGCTCCATTACTGAAGGAATAAGCACCAAAATGTTCTTTGGCTGCAGTACACGTCACATAATTCATATTAAAAAAATGCAAGATGGTACAACTGATAAGATTGTTGTGAACAGCACTGGGAAGGAGCAGCAGGTGTCTTCTTGCTGGAGAGATGGTGCCTTTCAGCTTCCCTAGAAACTCTCATACATCCTTGTCCAGGGAGCGTTGGTTTTGTCACGTCTTGGTCTAGTCTGAGCTGGAGAGGCAAGGAGCCATGAAAACACAGAGGGAGTTTCCAACAGCAGAACGGCTGCAGGAACTCAAAAAATTCTCTCAAGAGCTGCAGCTCTTAAAAGTTACCCTTGGTGGTGTAACTGCCCCTCCAGCAGCCATACGGGCGTAGGTCCATACAAGCAGGCTTGAGGTAGGTTCGTCTCTTCTCCTGTTGGGCAACGGCACCACCAGCACGTCGCAGTGCAAGGAAGACTTTGGCACAGCCGGCTGCCGAGAGGGCGAGCAGGTCTAACAGGAGTGCGGGAACTGCCTTTCTGCAGACCGTCTCCTTTCAGAGCTGAAAGGGTGGTCAGGCACTGGAAGAAGCTACGCAGGGAGGTGGTGGAGTCGCCATCCCTGGAGGCGTCTAAAAGACAGGTAGATGAGTTCCTTAGGGACAGGGTTTAGTGGTACGGTTGGACTCGATCTCAAAGGTCTTTTCCAACCTGATGATTCTATGGGAGAAGGAAAGTGAGGCAGAACCAGTCTGTAAAGAGTCTCACTCTGCAGTGTAAACGGGGATGAGAGCCCCCCTTTCCCTCTCTTCTGGGACTTCAGAGCCCCCCGACTCCAGCAGAGCCCCCTCAGCCCGCACCCGCTGGTGTCCAGCGCCTCAGCACGGCAGCTCTGCTGCGGGCAGGAGGGAGCCCTGCTCTCTGGGGAGGAGAGGTGCAGGTGGCCATGGCTTGTGTCCCGAGGGCAGGGACAGGGCAGCACACCAGCGCCGCAAACACGGCCAGAACAGCAGCGCTCAGCAAGCTGGGTCAGGATAGGAGCACCGATACCCACCCTCATCTCTTCCCCTGAGGTAAGAGAGCACGCAGGAGGCTGCATTTTCCCCAGCAAAAGGGCAAGCGTGCAGAAATCCAAATGTCAACAGCTTGTGCTCATCGGGAGGGTTCCACCAGCACCGCCCCGAGGGCCGGCAAAATACAGAGCGAAGAAACAACCCTTGTCCACGAACCCCCCGCGTTCGTTCTAGCCTCAAGCTTTGCAACAGCCGCACCAGCTGTGAGGAACCGCACGTGAGGGGGGCACTGAGTGCAGATCCACAACAGTGCTGGGAGAAACCCATTGGCCTTCTTTCCAAAAGAGAGCTCTGCTCAAAAATAAAAAGGCTGGAACAGTGGGACATAAACACTGAGGGAACTCATGGCGACTTCAAAGGCAGCGCTCGGTCCCTTTCTCACACGCTAAACGACGGCTTGGGGCTCTTCATTCTGTTTGCTCCTGGTTTTCACACTGTGGATTTATCTTATGCGCTGCAAGCAGAGGAACAGACGCTTTAGGTCTCATAACACGACTTCTGCCAGAGCACGTAACACTAAAGGCTTTTTTTTTATCCTCGCAGTGAATCGCGGTGTGTAGGGAGGTACGGTTAGCTTATGTTTTTTAAAATGAACCCAGCTACCCATTCACTCCATACCGCACACAATTTGTCCCTTCTCTTTTAGCACTGCTGGGAAGACAAATGTTGGACTTAAATACACATCCGGCAAGTTTGAAAGACGGGACTTTAGCAAGAACTGCAGGCTAACTGGAATTCCACGGTGGACTGTTTGGAATTCCATGGAAAACTACTTGGAATTCCTTGGAAAATTATTTGGAATTCCATGGAAAATTATTTGGAATTCCACAGTGGAGAATTTTGAATTCCACGGAAAACTACTTGGAATTCCACGGAAAACTACTTGGAATTCCACGGAAAACTACTTGGAATTCCACGGAAAACTATTTGCTTC
Organism: Neomorphus geoffroyi; assembly: GCA_033558235.1. Classification (NCBI taxonomy): domain Eukaryota; kingdom Metazoa; phylum Chordata; class Aves; order Cuculiformes; family Neomorphidae; genus Neomorphus; species Neomorphus geoffroyi. The sequence continues at coordinate 10,611,899 of JAUMJM010000018.1, forward strand.
CCCTTTCAGAGATAAATCAAAAAGGAAAAGGAAAAAAAAGCACCAGTAGGAATACCCACCCAGAGTCACCTGCAGTGGGAGCAGGTTAACAGCTACATCAACAATTCAATAGAAATGCTTACCAAGAACAGGAGGACTCAAAAGCACATTCCTGGTCTACCTGGTTAATTCTTTGCTTTTCCATTCCCAAACTTTCCACTGTTGGACACCTCCCAGCAAACCCCCATCACCACGGCGCGGTCGGCGGATGATTGGGTACAGCAGCCTACGAAGCCAAACCACTCGAGAGGATATCTGCTCCTCTGTAAACCAGCACCCCTTTCCCACAGAAACGGGCTTTATTCAAGATATTGACATGGGAACAGCAGCATTTCACAAGACTAAAGGGACAGTCTAGAATCTTCCACCTCCAAGCTCCTCCTTGCTCCAAGAGACGGGGGTCTGCCCATTTCCCTGATTTATTTCAGAGCATCAACCAACAACCACAAAGCGTTCTCTCCAAATGCCTGCACAAACCCACAAAACGCCACGAGAAAGGGGTTTGCCGGTGAAATTTGTGTGCCTGCAGGTGCAGAGCTGATGTAAAGGCGTGCATAAAGAGAGGTGATTCCTGAGCAGGTGCCCGCGCTCACAAAATACAAATTAAGTCACTCACTTTAGTGAGATTTCTATAAATGGAGATAATTTAGAGATACACCTACATGAGTACCAACTTTAACTCATTTTAGACTGATGAACAAGTTTGTTCATGGGTTTTTTATGTGATTCTTATTTCAGGCAGTGATAACCAGCGTTACAGAATAGCAACGTGCAACTCCTAGAGACTGTGCTGAAGGAAGCTCTTATATTTCTATAGAGAGGTTCTGCACTGATATAAACTGACAAATCACATCTTTTGACAGAATAAAAAGTCATCTTTTCAATACTCTTTCCAGTCTCGGTAGTTCTGATTATTTTCTTTAGTTAAATTTATCATTAACTATTTTTATCCACGAAAAACAAGGTTTATTTATGGAATTTATGGTATTTATTTGGGTTCCTTATTTTGATTTGTTTTAAATGTAATTTAAGTCCTCATGAACAGCAAGCAAACATTTAAGTACCTATTTGTCCGGTTTCTCTTTTGCTATGTACGGCATTCACACACGGCTGTTTTCTGTAACCATCACCCCTATGAATTCTACAATTATCTGATTTTCTTATTTAGTAGCTCCTAGCAGATGAGATTCATTCTTCATTTATTTGACCATCACGATTTCATGTTAAAAGCCCCAACATATTTGGTAATAAAAAAGTAAGACTATTTTAATAAGTGGTTACAAACCATAAGACAGAGCTCTTTAGCAACTCTGTGTCTGCCCCTTCTCTGCCAATTTCTTTTTAACCCAAACAGTAAGAAATAGAGCTTAGATAGGATCTTTCTTTATGGAATCGCTTGACAGATAAGAATTAACATGTTCTTTTCCTTGTGCCTGTTTGCCCAATAAATTACAATCTAGATAATCAAAAAATAGCCTTTTGATTGTTTTCCTTTAAGTGTCCAAATTTTTAGCCAGAAATTAAAACTAAGAACACACTGCCAAAACCCTTCACAACCCGGGTGCCTTCAGAGCTCACCTTCTGCCTTTGTTAAGCGATCGCTTTCTGTTCACACTGCAGATTTGACCTCTGTGGACACGTACTCTGTTTAATGCCCTGCCGACGGCACGCACGAGGCAGGAGACACCGTCAAAAGGCGAAGAAGGGCAATCCCCGAAGGCACAATTTGCTATTTCTACGAAGTGGCTATTATTTCTCATCGAGTTTGGTATTTTTACTATTGCATTTTTGGGGGTTTTAATGGGCTCAGCCTGTGTCAAAGTGCTCCCTCCAGCCCTGTGTTTTCACATTGACTTGGCTGTAAGGACTTATCCACTTACTACTGCTTTTATTTGTGCCAGCAAAGAGTTTTTCCTATCTCAGCTCCTTCCTCCCTGGCACAAATCCAGTCGTAAAGGAAAGAAAGAACACATGTGGAGAGAAGAGCCAGTGTTTTGCTCCTCAAGTGAATCCTAGAAGACAAAGATGAGGACAAATGCCTGGTTAGTCACTGCATGAAGAAAAAAAAAGCTGCAGCAGCGCTTCTCGGACCCCTTTTCTCATCAGTGCTTTAGGAATTCACCTTGTTCAATGTGGAATGTCTTCCCAATTAGAGAGAAGGCTTGCAAAAAGGATACCAAAGTGGTGGGGATCCTTATGACCTTGTGCAACCCCTGCAGCCCCGGAGCTGAGCACATCCATAAGGAAGCTGCAACATCTCCATCATCTTGAGAGTCGATTGAGCTTGACACCTCAAGCTTAATAAAATCAGCTTTCCGGTAGAGCTGAGGATCACAGTAAAATTTTCTGCAGCATTGGGATGGGTTTTGTCCAAGGTTGTAGTTTGGGTCCAAAATTAGCCCTGATGCAAATCCAGGAGGAATTAACACAGGTTAATCTTGCCTGTCTTGTAGCTTCCAAAACACTGGGGTTGGATTCCATATGTAGTCCAGGTTTATGAATGTTATTCTCCCTTGCTTTGGCTAAAAATATGCCCCTTCCACTCTGAGCTCCTGTGTACCGACCACCACAGATACTCATCCCTGAACTACTTCAGCCCAAATTCCTTAAACTCAAAACCAACTCTGAGAACCTTGATTATATCAGTCTTGTCCCAGTGCTCCTCTCCTTGCAATCACTGCACCAGGCTCCTTGCAGAGAGAGAGAAGAGAACCTGAGCATGGCTGTGTCTTCCTAACCTAAGAAGTGTTTATAAGCAGGGAACTGGTTCCTTTCCTGAAACTCCTTCCTTCTCTGGGCTCTGATCACAGCTGCTTTTGCGGAATGTTATGGGGATAAATTTAAAACAAACAAACAAATCTAAACAAAGAAGAAAATTACAACACCTTTCCTCTTCAATTTAGATGGGAGATTTCTTCCTCTGGAAAGGATGCTTCCTGGCCAATTATAAACCAGATAAATTTACTGGGTTAAAGGCTTCCACATTTGGCCGTTTGGCCTTTCTTTAGAAACGCGGCAACACTCAATCTATCCCTAAAGCCCGGCAGACGTGTGGCTGCCCCTGCCCACTTTAGGTGGAAATTCTCTATTATTAGAAACTGCAGAGCGTGTGTGTGGGCAGGAGGGAGTAGGGCAGAGAGGTTTTGTCCCTGGGTGTCATTCTTTAGGTGTGACCACAACGCTGCGATCTCTGGAACGCAGCTGGACGGAAAGGATGAGGAATGTCCCTGCCTCCCTTGGGGAAATTGCTCTGATGATGCCAGGAGCGGTGATTTGTCTCTCCAGGAATGCTGCCACCTGCAGCAATCAAACCTGCTCCATAATATGATTTAAACAAGAGGATATTTTTTCCCCTGAAACTGCCACATCATTGTTTCCTACAAGTTACTCTGACAGCCAAGAAAATTAACGCAGTAAGGAGTCCTCCAACAGGGGTCCCGTGGCTGTCCCAAGAGCAGCTGTGCACAGCTGGCAAAATTGAGCCTGACAACTCCATTGTCAGCTCCCCAGACACGTCCATCAACGAGCATTAAAGGAGCTGAAACCATGCCTGGCCTCTACGTTATCATCTACCTTCACAGCCTTTGCCAGGTAGGAAACAAAGTGCAGGTGTAAAGCCACTGCTGGACGCGTTTTGTCACACCACGCAGCACAAGACCTCCCAGTGGCTTCTCTTACATCTCAGAAGACAAGAGAACCACCGTAGATCCATGGATGGTTTTTTCCAGGCAATTTTAAAGCCTTCTAAAATTTCTTTAGGATCTCCCTCAGCATAAACCGCTGATGTTAACAGAAACGCTTAGATGTGCTTCACCTGTTACTCTTCATGAACCAGAGAACCATTAAGGTTGGAAAAGATCTCTAAGATCATCGAGTCCAACCGTCAGCCCAACATCACCGTGCCTACAACGCCGCGCCCCTGAAATCCAGCTTAAACCTCCCCTAGTGCAACTTGAGGCTGTTTCCTCTCGTTCTGTCACTTGGGAGAGCAGACCAGCACCCCCCTCACCACCACCTCCTTTCCAGGAGCTGCAGGGAGCGATGAGGTCTCCCCTCAGCCTCCTCTTCTCCAGACTAAACAGCCCCAGGTTCCTCTGCCACTTCCACAACCCCTGTGCTCCAGACCCTTCCCCTGCATGCGCTCCAGCCACTTGATGTCCGTCTTCTTGGCCCAAAACTGAACACAGGATCTGAGGTGCGGCCTCATGATCCAAGAGAAAAAGCTTTCACGGTTAAGAAAACAGTCGCACAGATCCCACTTCACCACCAAAGGGTCAAATAACACAAGATGACAGAAGTTAAGTACACACAGGAGGGATGGGGTCCCCTTGAGCACACTGTGGTGGGGAAGGGAGAGCTTCTTAGGAACATAAAAACTACGCTTAGGATGTCCGTCTTTCCAGGACATCCCGCAGGGATCTTACCTGTTCGGTGATGAAAGAGCTTGAAAAAGTGACAGCTGACCAAAAGAAGATCCCACAGCTGAGAATGATCTTTCTATTGAAACGGTCACCAAGGTAACCAAAGATGGGCGCTGCGACCATGAAACTACAGATGAAAACTGCAAAGGAGACAAAAAGGGAAAGAAACATTTAATAAACATCAGGCTAAGAACACGAAAACTAATTTTCTGCAAGCCAAATCCTCTGGAGAGCAGTTCCATTTAATTAGACATTCTGCTGCCCGGCCTTAGCGCTGCGCAAGCTGACAGACCTTCAGAAGTCAGCGCTTCCTTAATCAAACAGACTTTGAATTCCCAGAGAAACTTCAGCCCAGTGAACGCGTACTACGTTTGAAAGCGCCAGCCCCTCGCAGTCCGCTGAGAGCTCAGCACCCGGGAACGGGCAAAACCGGGACAGAATAAATTAAAAGCTCCTGCCTAAACGTCCCTGAGAAGCTGAAGCGGAGCTTGGAAGGAGGTTCAAGCAAACAGAAAGCAAGCCAAGGGCTCCTGCAGCAGAGACCAGAAATGGGCCACAGAAACTGAAGTTCTTTCATCCCTCCTAGCAATATTTTAAGGCAAACAGTGAGGATGACCAGTTAACAGTATCATCAACCAACCTGGAGTGACACAGAAAGCTCCCGCCTCCTCCTGAGCTCTTTTCACCAGCACTGACCTGTTTTTAAACCCATCCCTGAGCAAGGAGTTCACTAGAAAAGAGTTTTAACCTACAAAGCCCTAACAAGCCAGGAACGTCCTCATCTGAAAGACTAAAAGTTCACCTTTCCCGTTTGCTTCCCCCGCCCCAAACCCCACAGCTTTAACCCAAGAGCTTCCGTCACGTAGAAATGAGCCTCTTGACACAATAACCTCCCCCAAATCTCCCCGACTTTGGAGTTCGCTGCTCCGGCTCAAAACAACCCGGCCGGCGGCACCGCTGCCAACACCTGAAATGAGGTACTCGCACCATATTCATGATTAATTTGAACTTGGCAGAAACTGTCGGGATTTAAGCCGGTTTATACCTGGCTTTTTTTCTGTCCACATTAGAGATTTTGGATGAGAGCAACTACATGGATTGTATTGTCGAGCAGGAGGAGCTTGTTGACTTGGAGCGTTCAGCAAACCCAGAAGCACCTGGGTGGAACGCTAGAACACCTGGAGATGCTCTTTAGTCAGAGTCACGACTCTCACTAATTATCAGGTAGTTCTTTGGGAGGCAGGGTGGGCTTTCAGCATTGTCCCACCCCTGCTCTCTGCTTCTAATCGTACGGAAGGGGAGTGGCGGGTAGGACAGGTACAGGAAGCAAGCGCAGAGGACATCGCCGCTTCGTTTGGAATGCACGCATGAAATTAAAGTGGTCAAGACCCAACTTACGAATTTTTCACAGATGATAAGACAGCTCAAAAATGTGCAGAATGCTTAACTACGAAATGATCGAAACGTCTCTTCCTTTTTAATGTATTAAGATGTCAAAGCTGCTTTATAAATGATACACAGCCGTCTGTATTTCGTGAGCCGTACGATTGTGTGCGCGCTGGTTTTGCACCGAGCTACTTCGCAGGAATTTCAGATTTGTTCTTTCTACATTTAGAGTGAAATAAATGGAGGTAATACAGAAATTCTAAGCTATGAAAAACCCACATATAACATTATATCAGCCATACAGGCCAAGAACCCTGCTGAGCCAGCTGCCCTGTCCCATTCCTACACAGGGACACTTGGCCACGGGCACCCCCCCTGCACACAGCACAACCCCTGAAACCCTCCATCCCCAGTGAGCTTGGCTGAAGTTGGACCAGAATTGGCTCACAAACGTCTGCCCTGCAAGGGTGCCTCTGCGCTGGCCTCAGTCCAACAAGGCACTTAAGCACATGCCCACATTAAGCACTTCAAAGTCATCGATTCCATGATTAAGGCTTTCCTGAATTAACACCCAAGTGCTTGGCACCTCGCAAAGCTGGTGTGGCAACGTGGCGCGAAGGACGTGGGGCTGCGTATGGGGAACGAGAAGCAGAAAATGGCTCTGACCCACACAGAGTGCCCATTGCAGTTTGACCTTGCCCTTGGAAATTCCTTAATCTCAGAACCAGGTACTCTGCCATTGTCAGGATGTAAAAAGACATGAAGCTAAAAAAAGCTTCTAAGCCAGCATCCCATCATTTCAAACATGGAATAACCAAGCTTTGAGACGCGGGGGGCGCGATCCAAAATTCACATTAATCGGTGGGATTATTAGCTTCAATGACCTCTGCATTACAAAGGCAAGGTCTAATCGTGGAACGGGGGTGCAAGCAGGCAAAAAGCACAAACCAAACAAAAGATCACCCAGTGCCTCTTCAGCAACCCATACCCTGCTGCTACCCAAATCCCTTCGGAGTATTTATTTTTGGAGGAGCCTGAACTGAGCTTTGTCACTGATAAGCAGCCGATTTGACAGCTCCACAAGGTGTAAAACCAAAGGATAAACAGAACCTAATAAATAACAGGTAATAGAACACTGCTGTCATAATAATAAATGCAATTTATATCAGAGTATTTATGACCCAAATATGCATCACAGCATTGATTGACTCAAATAAATGCGGAATATGACGGCTGTGTGGTCTGTAAAAAGGATCTGCCCGTTACAGCCATTTCCCATGAATCAATTTTTGCGATTATTCCTGCCACCAACAGACCAGGCTCCTGGAGAACGGGCTGGGTTGGTGGAACAGAGGTGAATGAATCCAGGGCATGGCACCAGGTGGGGTGGAAACCTGAGTTACTCTAGACCAGGAGCTGAGATTCTCTGGCAACCAAACACCACGGAGAGACCTTATCCAGAAGACAGAAAATGTTCAGTTGGAGAGAGGGGCAGTAGAGAAATGATTAATTTGTAGAGAAAGATGACCTCAGGGTAAGGCAGGGGGATGCATCCCACGAAAGGAGCCTGGCATTTGTGCCAGTCTCTTCCTGTCTGGCTCCTCTCCACTATTCCACAGCATTTTCTGCTCCTTGCACTCGCCCACTCCCCAGTTAACACCCAAGTGACACCACAGCAGCTGCAGCTTCAGCTCAGCCCACTGCCACAAATCTTCTCTATTAGGAGAGAACTGTCACAGGGGCTGGCATTTCATTTGCCTCCTCCCAGTCAACAGCTCTTCTTCCCATTTACCCTTAAGGACAGCCCAGAATATTACCAGCTCTTGAGATTGCAAGCCAGGGCAGAGTTAGAAAGCCACTGGGATTTGGGATGAGCTACTGGAAAGGTAGCGATTGCGACTGGAGCAGTTGTGGGCAGGCACAGCTGGAGCAGTCACCACGATGTGTCATAGAACCACAGAACGGTTTGGGTCGGAAGGGACCTTAAAGCCCACCCAGTGCCACCCCCTGCCATGGGCAGGGACACCTCCCACTGGGTCAGAGCAGGGGGGCAGAATCCCCTCCCTCGCCCTGCTGGCCACACTTCGATGCAGCCCAGTTGGCTTTCTGGGCTGCAGGTGCACAGTGCTGGCTCGTGTTGAGCTCCTCACCCACCGCGTGCGCCGTACAACTGATTTCTCTTGGGAAACGATCTCCAGCAGTGCGAGTGGATGCGGCTCGGTCCCAGCACTGGGTGGAGCAGAGATGCATTTCTGCAGGAGCAAATTATCATGTGAGTAAAGGATGAATAAACAGACACATAACGAACGCCACCCTGGGAGGGAGGTTCTGTTAAGTATAGGGGTTTTCAAAAAGAGACCACATTTGTCTTCATACCTCCCTTTGTGGCTTCAGCGCTGAAATGCCGGCTGGGGTGAGAATGCAGGAAGAGTATAATTGCCCAAACAGGATGGCTCGGTGTCTATTTCTGCCTCTGAATGCCTGTCCCACCCTGTACAGGTGCACAAGCACCTTCCCGGCCGGCACTGCCCAGCTTTTTTCTGTGCGTGGCTGGAATTCCAAAAATGCGTAGGACGGAAGTATAAAAAAATCTGGCATTTCCCAGCCAAACACACACGGGAGGAGGAAAGCATCCTCCCAGACCTCTATTGCTCACTCCATGGACGGTCAGGGATCGCAGCTGGGGCGCTGCCCTTCAGCCCGCACTGTCCCCTCTCAAGAGCTGCCTGTGTGCCCAACGGAAAAGTAAACCCACAGACAGCGAAAGTAAAGGAGACGAGGGGAGAGAAAGGAGCTGTGGGATTTAACTCACAAAAAAGCTCCTTTCTACTGGAACAAGGCTTCACTGCTGCTACTATTCTCTTCTTCCCCCCCAAATAAAACTTGACCAGCTTGACTCTACAACTGTGCCCTGAAACGGCTGTGACCCGCCAGCTTCCCACCCTGTGATCCCAAAGACACCGTAGTCTCTGTCTCACTTTTCCTGTGTGGACTGATCAGCCCTTGGCATCTCGGAGAAGGGTTCTCCTGCCAGCAGCTCATTCACATCACGTAACTGAGAATGCAGAGAGGCACTGAGAGAGCTGAGGCTGCATTGCCTCGGTTGCTGGGAGGCTGAGAGGATCACAGGGAACCCCAAGAAAAGGTCCTGTCTTTCAGTTTTGACTTCCAGCACACAGAGCCCATTTTTCCCACCAGGAATAATGCTAGAAAGGTTCAGGTTCAGCTAAAAATAGCTCGCTCGCTCTCTATGCAGGGATGCTCAATGAGAAAAAAAAAAAGCAGTGGCTGTCTCGGGGCTGTGAGTCAGCACGAAACCGCACATTCAGGTCTAATCGGGGGCTGACAAGGTGTTTGGCTCTGGGGAAGGCAAACCCAGGCAGCCTCTGCCTCAAGGGACTGGCAGCGCACTTCAACGCAGCAAAGGGCTCTGGGCTGCGAGGTTGTTCCTATTTTCCCCAACAACAAATTTCCGAACAATGAGAACACCTAAATACCCAGCTCCTCCGGATGGGATAATTTACGGGTGTGTCCACGCACAATCCTGCTCTTTCTGCATGAGACACTGCCCTGCTGGGTTTTCTTCAAGCCATTTCTACTCCAGGTACCTTTGGTGATGAAGGCAGGTGTTTCTCAAGCTGCTGATGGGAGCAGCTGCCATCCACCTGCACTGGTGAATAAAGACTCGCCCAACAGCCCAACCAGCCCCTCTGTTTCACAAACACGCTTTTGCAACGCTTCTTGCTTTTATTTTCATTGTGATTATAGTTCTGTGCTATAATAATACTACTCAGCACATACACAGCACATTGAATCGCAGTGAGGGTTGGGACAATTTAAAAAGGAAGTTAGGCAGCATTAATCAGGGCTAAGAAAACTAAAACACAGGAAAGTGACCTGCCAGGGATGAACTACAGAAGTCTTGAACCCACACAGGTCTTCCAGCTCCAGCAGCAGCCTGTTCACAGGACCTTATCTATGTTAAAGGTGTTTTTGAAGGTCTGCAATTACAATTAAAAGTGATTTTCTTTTCTCACAGCACCACCCAAGCCAAGCAAGACCAAAGATCCTTTCACGCTGCTTTACCACTGAACCTGATCGCTCAGACACAACACAGCCATGTGACCAAGGGTACAGAAATATCCGACTCTGGGGCAACCCAAGGCCCCAAGAAACATCAGCAATGTGATTTAAAACATTCAACCTTTGATGGAGGTGGATTATTACAATACAATTGCTTGTACAAAATATCACCTTTCAAATCATCAGCGTCACAGACTCTGCTACAGAACCATAGAATAGTTTGAGTCAGAAGGGACCTCAAACCCCACCCAGTTCCACCCCCCTGATTCTCCCACTGGATCAGGGGGCTCCAAGCCCCATCCAACCTGGCCTTGAACCCCTCCAGGGCCACCACTGCTCTGGGCACCCTGGGCCAGGGCCTCCCCACCCTCATTGTGAAGAATTTCTTCCTAAGCTCTCATCTCAGTCTCCCCTCTTTTAGCTCAAAAACGTTACCCTTATCCTATCCCTGCACTCGCTCCAACAGCTCCAGGTCCTTCCTGTGCTCAGGACTCCAGAACTGGACGCAGAGCTCCAGGTGAGGTCTCACAAGAGTGGAGCAGAGGGGCAGAACCCCCCTCCCTCAACCTGCCGGGCTGACTTCCATTGATGCACCACGTACTATAGGTCTGTCGTTACAGCTCTCTCTGTGTGGACTTTGTTTTGCTAATTCAACAGCCAACACATGGGTCGTGTCAGTGCCTTTTGCCAAGCGCAAACCACGAGATCGCTGGGTTCCAGACTACCACGCAGACTAGAAGTTTGTGACAAGTGTAAGGAGCTTTGAAATGCACCACCAGTTCCATATGTCCTACAAAGCTGTCATATCCCGACGGCATCCAGCACACGAGCACTTAGAAAAGCACAGTTTGAGAACACCCCTAATCAACTGGACCCGAGTATACAAATGTTTGGTCTGGACGTGGCTTCTAATGCCCTCCCAGACCAGAATACAGGATGAAATGGACATTTTCATAAAGGTCTCATTCTTGTGGACTTGTGTCCTCAGCAAATTAACGAGAAAAGCAATGCTTTCAGAGGTGTGGAGCTAACACAAGCACTGTGTTTCTCTAGTATCTCTCTAGTTGGGAGGATGCTAAACTGCATTTCCCTCACTGCAGATGCTGCTCATCAGTATTCAAGTTCCAATTTTGTTTTCTCCATAGGGAGCAAAGTTGCACCATGAGATGCCAGTCTTTTTCCTTAGAGCAAACTGATATCAAACATAAACAACATGTCTGGGGTGACTGTACGCACGCGCAGCTGATGTACGCATTTATGTCGGGAAGGCGGCTGGGGTGCGATCCCACTCAATCCCATGTGCTGTGACAGGGTCAAAACCTGGTTACAAAACACACTTATGAAGACAGACAGCCTGAACACAGCTTTCCTGGCAAGTCCACGATTGACTCCACGTCGTGCAAGATGCAGTGCCACGGAGAATTCAGCACTGGCAATCCCACCCCTTCTCCTCACCGAAGAAACCAGATTTTTCCAAGAGTTACCCCAGCAAATTATATCCTGAAAACTCCTTTTGCTCACCTTCACCAACAAGAATAATTCCTTCAGCAAGAATTGCTGGGAAATCCACTCCTTGGAAACATAGAATCACAGAACCATAAGGTTGGAAGAGACCTCTGAGATCATCGAGTCCAACCGTGCCTGTCTCCCCACTAAACCCTGTCCCTAAGGAACTCATCCACCTGTCTGTTAAACCCTTCCAGGGATGCGGCTCCACCTCCTCCCTGGGCAGCTGTGTCAACCCCTGGTCACCCTCTCAGTGAAGAAATTCTTCCCAATGTCCAGTCTGAACCTCCCCTGGCACAACTTGTGGCCATTTCCTCTCGTCCTATCGCTGTCACTTGTGAGCAGAGCCCAGCACCCACCCCGTCACAGCCTCCTCTCAGGCAGTTGTAGACAGGGATGGGGTCTCCCCTCTGCCCCATCTTCTCCAAGTTAAACAACCCTGATTCCCTCAGCCGTTCCTCGCAGCACTTGTTCTCCAGCCCCTCCCCAGCCTCGTTGCCTTCTCTGGACGCGCTCCAGCACCAGTCTGAGAACAGCCAGAAAACCAGTCCCATAACACACTAAAGTCACCTGAGTTTCGAGAGGAACTGTGTTGGGCAAAGAGAAACCACTGTGGTCAAACAGAAGTAATTGCTGACAGAAGTGCCATAGATAGAAGACAACGACATCGATCTCTTGATCCCTGTGGCGGTGAGGTACGTGGTGTTACGCATAGGAGAGATATTGCACTCGCTGTGTGCAGCGCTGCACAGCGATGTATAAACACTCCTCTTCGGTCCCCAAAGCCTTGACAGCAGCCAAAAGCAATAACTGCAGCAAAAGAGAAGGCAAAGAGGGAAACAGCCCTTACGCATGAGGATTCGTTGCCCTCAGATCAGCGCTAGAGTGCAGTGGTCGTGGTGTGAGGAGGCTTACAGACAAAATCATTCAAATATAAATCAAACTGCGAAACATCCAACTCAACAAATCCCTCTGCAAGTTCTGCTGCACGGCCAGGAGCGGAAGGGACTTGTGTTGATGCTCCTCTCTCTTAGGCCTCTCAAATCATGGAATCATGGAGTGGTTTGGGCTGGAAGGGACCTCAAAGCTCACCAGTTTCACCCCCTGCCACAGGCAGGGGCACCTCCCACTGGGTCAGGGGGCTCCAAGCCCCATCCAACCTGGCCTTGGGCACCTCCAGGGATGGGGCAGCCACCACTGCTCTGGGCAGGTACCACCAACCCTTCTAAGTTTGAAATCAGTCTTGGTTTCCCGATGCAGCCAATCAGCATTGCAAACACAAGGAAAAATGGCTTTGAATTGAAATCCAAGATCTAAATCAGCACTCCATTTTTTCACTTTTTTTTAATTAACTTCCAATATTATGTCCATTGAAGCTGCAGTTAAAGATTCAGCCGTTCATATCTTGCTTATTGCTAAAGCAATCAAATAGGTTTTTCACTGTTATTATTTCACAATCATTTTCCACACCCATTGTGGTCCAATTCTGTCATGCTGCTCTTCAAATTTTTTTGTCCAAGTGCACAGTGGAAAAGCTGGCATTTCACCGTGCTGTTCAATCTCTCTGTCCAGTAAATTTACTTGGAGCAGGAGGTAACTTGCTAGGAGATTAAGTTTTGTACAGCTGTACTCAGACAACGTAATTTAAAAACCAAAAAGAAAACCCGGAGCCCACCTTCTGCTTTTCACTTTGGGGATTACATTGATTACATTGCTGTTGTTTTAAAGGAACCCGGGCAACCCGAACATCAATAAACCAATTACTGATTTCCAAGAGTTGTGCTTCATAAAGTAGTGCTGCAGGCAGGAATCCAAAGGAACAGCTCCAGCACAGAGCTTACAGTCCACTGCTTTCCCTGTGCCCACGCTTGCCTGACCCCTCGGGGAGCTGATGCTGGGAGACCAGCAGGTAACCAGCCCCCATGAACACCTTCTGCCATGAACCAGAATCATAGAACCATGGATTTGTTTGGTTGGAAAAGACCTTTGAGATCATCGAGTCCAACCGTCCCTGTCCACTACTAAACCAGACCCCTGAGCACCCCGTCCACCTGTCTTTTAAACCCCTCCAGGGACGGCGACTCCACCACCCCCCGGGTGCCTCTGCCGGGGCTGAGAACCCTTCCAGGAAAGAACGTTTTTCTCTATATAGCGTATTTGCTAGAAGAACATCTTCTGTGGCTACGCAGCATGTTTGATCAGGGGATTAAAATTTACCCATGGGAACATCTGAGGAGGTGCAGACACCACCCAACCCCATCAATTAAAAATATGAGCTTCACATCTGGGTCAGCTCCCCAATCTGATTCATTACACGAGCGGCCAGGAACAGGCGGCTGGGGCAGAGTTTGCTTTCCGTGGCGCTGCCGCACGCAAGGCGTGCAAATCATTGCCTAGGACAGCATTTAGATTGCTGACACTTAGCAGCAGAATCCAGAAAATGAGCTTTTCTGTCAGTGTTTAAACTCTGCTTTTGCATTTCTCACCACCGAGAAACGAATAAATAAGTCAAGGCCACTTCTCCTTTATGGCCGCTGCCGCTTGGAGTTGTTCTGCAAAACGCTTTTAGTGCGGTTTGACTTAGACTCCCACTTGGTTCCGTGGGCATTAGAGCTGAGCTGCTGGTTAGATATCCCAGCCTACGAATCCCCAACGGCAGCAGAAACCAGAGCCTCTTTCCCATTAAACACGATTTAAAGTGTGCTGCATCCCTGTAACATTAAGTACAGAGAGCATCAAAAAGAATCGTCAAAAGGACAAAACAGGTCCTTTCACGGTAAAGCATTAAACATACTGGAAAAGGAAAAGCTAGTGTGGGATCCAGGAGAGGTCTCACACCACAGGTAGCACAGAAAAGAATCGCCTCCTCTCTTCGAAGACTGATCAGGGGCAGCAAGTAAGACTGGCAGCTGCAAAACTCAAATCAAAGGAGATATTTCATGCACAAAACTTAACACTGGGATTTTATATCAGGAGGCTATGGGAGCTCAGTGCTTATCTTATTTCAAACCAAGATTGCACAAAATCCTGGAAGAATACTAATTTAAGAACAGTTAAAGACAGCTCCTTTGGTTCACAAAGAGCAGGGAATGATCACCATCATCTTGTCCTGTCCTTTTATTTTTTTCCTTATATAGGTGCTATCGATCACAACCAACTGAATAATACACTAAAAGAACCTCTGGTCTGAACTGGCACAACTGTTCCCTTGTTATTCCAAAAAAAATTGAATAAAATTAGGAAGACAACATTGCCTCTGCATCATTTCCCCAGCTTGATTAAGTAATGGCTTATTAACATATTATTGAGTCACACTTAAAAGTATTTCTAGAAGGTAGATTATGGTTCAGAGCTGCATTTCTAAAACCACAAGCGACTTGGTCCAGGCACACCTGCAGTCACAGGGTAAGGAAATGAAGTATCCAGACAGCCAACAAAAGCCTTGTTCCCTTGTGATTTCTTCTCCCTTTGACTGCACCGGCTCTGACTTCTGCAGAACTTCATGGGTTAACGCGGTGGAGCAGAAGTGGACATCATCCCCTCCTGGCTGTGGCCTCACGCCTGGCATGGGGCGGTTTGCGATTGTGCAATCAGTTGCAGGGACATTTCATTAACTTGGCTGGCCAAGTAAAAGGGATTTGTATCCATTCTGGTCCACCCTGAATTAGACACGAGATCCCAGCGGTCCAGAGATCGGCCAACGGCTTTGCAGCACTGCAACATCACGAGCGACGCTGCTGCAAGATTGGTTTCGCCTCAACACGGTGGAGGTGCACCCAAACCAACCTTGGCTTACAGCAAGAGCCAGGCACCCCTCCTAGCACTCAAACTCCGCACCCGAAAGAACAGCAGTCCTGCTTTTCCCTCTCGGCAGTTTCCCAGCGCCGACCCTCCGGGAGCTTCAGTTCCCCAATGAAGTGCAGGAGGGAGCACCTTTCATTGCCAGGAGCACTCCCAGCCAGGGCTGAGGGCTGGAGAAGCGCGTCCTGAGGAACGCGTTTAAACAACCACAAACCCAAAGGCTCCTATTTCTCTTCTATTCCCTTCCTCTGCTGGAGCTCGTCCTCTTTCCGTCGCAGTGGTGGTGCCAGGCACACACAATGACCACCTTCACCGGCACCGCTGGACTCAAAGGTGAGATCTGAAAGAGCTGGTCAGCCTTGCCCAGGCGCCAGCGCTGGAGCTCCTGTGGCATCTGGAGAGCAAGCCCCGGGCACTGCTAAGGCCTGAAAACTGATCTTGTGCCTCTTCTGGCAGGGTCCCCACTCCACGGCACAGCAGGGCAAGTCCAAGCAGGGGGGCAGGAGCAACCTGGTTTCCTCGCGGCAGGGACAATTCCGTGCTCCTTTGCCCACAAAGGATTTTCAAGCCCAGTGTGCACTTAAACACACCGAGAAATGACAGCCTAAAGCTGATAATGCAGAATAATCTAAATCCTTTGATCCCTGAAATCTGCACCGAGTACCATGAATTAGATTTAACTGGCAATAAAATACTTTAAAACTGTTATTCTCTTAATAGAACGATACGTCGTTTGTATCTGGTAGAAAGGGAAATCATTTCCAATGTTTGTTTCCAATTTGAAATAGACGGGAAAGATTGAAAGGGGAGATTGAGATGAGATCTTGGGCAGAAATGTTTTGCTGTGAGGGTGGGGAGGCCCTGGCCCAGGGTGCCCAGAGCAGCGGTGGCTGCCCCATCCCTGGAGGTGTTCAAGGCCAGGTTGGATGGGGCTTGGAGCCCCCTGATCCAGTGGGAGGTGTCCCTGCCCATGGCAGGGGGTGGCACTGGGTGGGCTTTGAGGTCCCTTCCAACCCCAACCATTCCATGACTCTATGACCCTAAAACGAGGTTTACCATCCTTCTCTACAAGTGCACCACCATCCTGCATCCTACTTGAACTAATATTTAAATTTCAAATAATTAACTACTGCACAATAGGATTTGTTCTGTCTCAAAGAAAAATCAATCTCAACACCTCCATCTGCAGCAACAGAGAACAGGAGAGAGAAGACACTTTGAAACAATGGTATCTTACTAATAAATTCTTTGCTACGCGTAATTTACTGAGAGCAGCAGCTTCCTAAGAAAAAACATCACAATAGGCAATGCTTCCCCTTTTCTTTAGAGTGGAATTAAGCGCTCCTTGTGCTGTGGTCCTCACGCAAACTTGCCGAAAGGGATTTTCATCGGACATATTCTTACCCCAGCCCTTTTGTCAGGCTTCAGGTGTTCTTGGGTTTGTTTTCAAAAGGCAATTCACACATAAATGACCATTCCGCAGTAGGAATGCCTTGTTAACCTCTACACTTGAGTCTCCAGTAGCTGCTGGTTGCATTCATTATACAAAGCAGGAGAAACCCTGCAGTGACCCAACACGTGCTCCCCCAACACGGTGTGCAAGCAGCTCGGACCCAGCACAGCGAGCTCGGTTGCGGCACCGTCGCAGGGTGAAGGAAAGCATGCAAAGCCAGGGCAAAAGGACAGGAAAGGCTTTGGAGTTAATGAGAGACCTCCAAAGCACAGGAGCTGAGTGCCAGGTCCTGGGCAGGGAAGGATGAGGACTCACATTCACAACCTTGGTAGAAGTTCGAGTGAAAGTCTGTTAGGGTTTGGCAGCAAAATTGTTACCTTTCCAATCGTAGCCATACATCTTCAAGAGTGCTTTTAGCAGACCAGGAAAACAGCATCTTTTAAAAATGTCAATAATACCTCAATAACTAAGAAAATTATCAATCTGAACGGGAAAAAAATGCTGACTCATCTCTGTATCGTAGCCAACCTCCTTCACAGAGGTCAGTTCAGACCTTCCTAAGCTTCCAAGCAGGCTGACTTTCACCTCAGGCTCATACTGCCTGCCTCGACTTCTCTGGAGGAAGGCAAACCCTTGTCAGATTAAAGTGGATTTTAAGGGATGAAAATATATTACCTCTCATCACAAGAGCTGCAAAAGGATATCTGAAATATTTGATTTTTATTCACTTGCTCTAAGATGCAGGCAGCACCGGAAGTAGAAACCACCGTGGAGTGGCAATATGCTAAAATCCACAGAAGGTATGGATGTAAAAGCAGTTGTGGGTAATCCAACAGTCTGGTACTGTCTTATTTTCTTGAAAGTTTTCCCTCCAACATTCTCCAGTTCCAGGGACCTGAATGCTTGATGGGGACAGGCACACGTGTATTTGTGGAGGAAACACATGGATTTCTTAACACTGCCCACCAAACCCTAACTTCTAAAAAGCAGCTTGCTGGTCACCAAGGGAATTTCAGTATTTTACCCTGCTCAATTGCTCACTTTTTCCCCAGGTTGCCTGTACAATACAACAGTGTCCTGTGCAATGACAGCTCTTGCTCTCGTCAGGAGCCGGACCAAACCCACGCTAATTTTACAGCAGAAATTTCCATAGTGCTGACTGGGTTTCAATTCAAAGCAGCAACACAGAAGAGAGAGAAGCATCTCCCGACGGATCTCAGCTTCTCCTTAACAGCAGTGTCCATGATTCTGCCTGAGGCACTGGCAGTGTATAAATAATAGCAAGTCCCCGAAGGAAAAATCTTTCATGTAACCCCAGGAGACCACTTCGTAAAAACAGGAGAACAATGGCAACAGATCAGAAGACCATGTAGTCTTGCATCCTGTCTATGACAGTGACAGCAATCAGATCCTTCCGAGGAAAGTACACAGAATTCCTACCCAGACATCTGACTTACTCAAGGCTGCCTTAAGCCTTCCTTAAAGTTTTAATTTCTTATCCACATTATCCATTTTAATGTCTTATCCACACAAAGATCTGGTCTTTTAACCTCTGGCCATGACAACGCCCGTCGTGGCATTCATTTCCACAAGGTAACTGTTGACTGATAAGCTTTGGAACAAAGTTCCCGGCAAACTGACCTGTCCTGACTGTTTCTGCACTATGAAGAAAACAGGAGAAACCCCCACGCCCCACCTTTTCAAGACAACCATTGCTTTACGTGCTTTTACACCACCCCCTTCTTATTTTTAAGAACGAGCAAAATAATAATCTAGGTTGTTGTTCAAAGTACTCCCCAAGAGAGGAAGCGAATGTGTGTGCAGAGAGAACAGGAGCCCAAGGAGGGGTCAGGGATGGCTGAATTGGACCAGACACGTTGGCCAAGAGTGTCACGCGCCGTCTCGTTTCATTATGAGTCGCAAAGTCTCTAAACGGCAAGGGAAGAACCACTGGTGCTCTCATGTAACTCGGTACCTCCGCTGATTTATTAGCCCAGTCAGTTCCCTTGCGCAGCCACAGACACCGTGTGTTCACACAAACCCCATTCACCGGCAGCTGCAGGGGCCGGGAAACAAAACGCTGGACAACTGACCCAGGTCGATGAACAGCACAGCGCGGGTCAGGGAGGAGTCCTGGGGGGGACGCCCTGGCCCAGGTTGCCCAGAGAAGCAGTGGCTGCCCCATCCCTGGAGGTGTTCAAGGCCAGGTTGGATGGGGCTTGGAGCCCCCTGACCCAGTGGGAGGTGTCCCTGCCCATGGCAGGGGGTGGCACTGGGTGGGCTTTGAGGTCCCTTCCGACCCAAACCACTCCATGACTCCATTTACCTTTAGCAGAAAGCAAGGCTTGAGCGCAGTCACCACGCTGCTTCCTCTTACCGTTAAACCACATCAGGTAACTCCGCCTCTTCGGGACAGGCACCTGAACTACAAGAGATGGGCTTCCCAGCCAACCACCACACCTCACCCTCCTGACAGGATCCACGAGCGAGCCAGAGACGTTAGAAACGTCATCTTATGACATCCAGAACACCCCCAACTCCCAGGGCTTTGCACGTCCAGCACACTCCAGAGAGGTCTCACCGTCATCGAGGAGGTGGCCATCTGAGCGCAGGACAGCGTTCATAAACCTCTGCTTCCCACCCAATTCTGCACGATGCCCACACAACTCCCTGCCGGTACAGCACCACACACGTAGCCACCTACTTTTTCCAATTCTAGTCATGTTTCAACAGGCTTTTGTACCAGCACGTAAACACAAAGAAACGTTGCTATTGACTGCGATTTGCAATCACGTTTTGAGTCGCAGGACAAGAGAGCCGAGCAAACAGCAGGCCACAAACAAACACCGACAATGACAAGCAGTCTCATCCTACAACGAAGGAGGATCACGGAGCGTGTAAGAAGCCGCTCTCGCAATTTTAAGTGCCTGGTGCTATTTAACAGAAATTACTTGTTTATTCAGTTTTGCTGGCAGAATTTAGAAATGCTCTTGCCTCTTCCTGTTACAAATGGCAACTCGGTCAGAGAGCAAGCGTTTCAGAGTGGCTGGGTGGCCTTCAAAGAGGGGTAAATTTGTTCAAGGAAATTTCTGAAATGCTGATGTATCCCAGTGTTTAATTTGCCACGGTTTGTAAAAGGAAAAGGATCGTAACTCTGCTGGAGGATGAATCGGGTCTCTGTCTCTCTCACAGTAGTTATTTCTAAGATTATCACCCTCGCGGGCGTCCAGTGTTGTCCCTGTCTTGCAAAAACACTTCATTACTGAGTTGAGCTGCAGCTCCAGCAGTGAGCTTTGCAACTAAACTTGCCACCCTGGATAAAAGAACATGACCTCTGTAGAAGGTGCCAGGGTTAACAGTTTCAATAGCCACGGGGCACGAGCAGACCTTGTTTTAAATAATCCTTGGGTTTAAGTTTCTTCTGGCTAGTGCCTTTCCGCTGGGGCGCACATTACTGGACAAGAGCGTGCTGCAATGAATACCGCAAGATGCAAGGTTTGCAAGTGCAACGCCTTCAGCATCATCAATTACCTTAATGGAAAAAAGGAAAGACAATATCTGGGGAATCCAGGGATTGGTAATGGATTATAAAGCTGATTTCATTCAGGCCTAAATATGCAGAAGGTGAACCTGACGACTGACCAGTGGGCCGTCTAAAAAGACCGTTGGTGCTCAGAGCCTATTCCTAAAGGCCACACCGACATAAACCTTTTGAGATGCCAGCTGTGCTTCATTATTAGAGAGTTGGGGTTGTTCAGCCTGGAGAGAAGAAGGCTGTGGGGAGACCTTAGAGCAGCTCCCAGTGCTGAAAGGGGCTCCAGGAAAGCTGGGGAGGGGCTCTGGATCAGGGAGTGCAGGGATGGGATGAGCAGGACCAATTTTGAGCTGCAAGAGGGGAGATTGAGCTGAGATCTTAGGCAGAAATGTTTTGCTGTGAGGGTGGGGAGGCCCTGGCCCAGGGTGCCCAGAGCAGTGGTGGCTGCCCCATCCCTGGAGGTGTTCCAGGCCAGGTTGGATGGGGCTTGGAGCCCCCTGACCCAGTGGGAGGTGTCCCTGCCCTTGGCAGGGGGTGGCACCGGATGGGCTTTGAGGTCCCTTCCAACCCAAACCATTCCATGACTTTGTGATTCTATGATTAGCAGTCCCAAATAGCTGAAAACTGAACCTTGGGGTAAAACAAGTCACGGCGTTGCCAGCAGTTTATTTGCCTGTGATTAGATAATAGAGTCTAATAGTTTCTGGACTATGAATCCATAAAGAACAAGTTCAGTAAGAACTAACTTGGCTTTTATACGCAACGCAAACATTTTCTCAGCTCAGTGTGTCACACACTGTATTGTCCAAGTCATTAAGAGGTATAACATTAGCAGCCAGTAGGAATATCTCACCAGGGAGCTTTTAGTGAAAATTCAACATCCATTGTATAATATCCTGTATTATTACCCCTGCTGCCACAAAACATCCTCAGTGAGAACAAGGGCAATTTTGGACAACTTGCTTTTCAGGAAAATCTCTTCTCTCTCCCCATGTTTTCCCACTGGTATTTTCTTTTAGTATTTTCTCCTTGTCTTGTCACCCTCCCCCCAAAATATGACACATTTTGTGTCGTGCTTATTAATCATTTGCCATGTTACTACATCCACGGGTTTCTAAGCAGTTAGGGTGCAGTTAACATGCAGCATGATGGCTAAGTCATCCAGAAAGGTGGAAGTAACTGAAGGCTCTGGATGGGTTAAATAGAACTGAAACCACCTGTGTCACTTGGCTGGTGATGCCCACTGAGGGAGGCAGGGTCCTGTGCAGACCCAGACCCCAACAAAGCACAACGACCTCACCTACTGACAGGTTAAATGTGCATTTGTAGCCTTGGCCTCGCTGATGTCGTGAGGAACTGGAGGGTTGTGTTTCCAAAGCAGGCAGGACTCTGTTTCACTCCACATCCCCAAACCAGAACACCCCCCCCGTGAACACCACAGGGATGGCCCCTCTGCCCAGGGCACGGGACAGCAGTGGAGCCAGAGCAGGGCACCAGTTTGCTGGATTCCATTTCTGGTTGCATCCCGTGACAATCACTTTGTAGACAACAAACCCCAAGTACCTTCAGCGTAACAGCCAGCTTGCAAGGCTGGTGTTCTGACAGATGGTGACAGATACCGGGGAAACGAAAGATCCTGAAGGAGTTGGTTTTGTTATAAGAAGACTCCATTGTATTATAAAAAGAAATACAAAAAACAACCCTTCGAGGCAGATCCTCTTTCTACACCCAGGTGACCAAGCAAAAGCAACCACTTGGCTGGTTACACGGCGAGTGCTCCGCAGCACCTTGGATTTAGACATTCCATCAGTGCTCCTGTGAGCCCCTGCTTGGGGGCAGCACACCGGCCGCATTTCGGTGGTGGAAGATCACAGTCTCACAGTCTCATAAGGTTGGAAAAGACCTTTGAGATCATCGAGTCCAACCTATGACCCAACACCTACACCTTCTCCTACTTAACTACACCATGGCACTAAGATGCCAACTTAAAAACAGAAGGGGAACCAGGATAAGTTATGGTCAGCAATAACTCCCCTCCAAACCCTGGTTCTGTGCGTGATCTAAGCAGAAAACCAGCCTTTGCTCTACAACCTTACACAGGAAAAATGCCGGCATGCGTGCACGTACTGGGGGTAAGGGGAGCGCACTGGGAGACTTCTTTTGAGTTGGTGCAACAATACACCATTCATGCAATTCAGACTTACTTGTGCTAATTGGAATCTAGTTCTGCAGGCTGGTAACACTACCCATTACCACAAGGAATGTTCCCTTTTTACGTAACTAATGCCCTGGAATTCATTTTCAAAGCCAGGTATATGTGTCTACAAATGAGTCACTTCTTCTCAAGCGTGTACGGGTCTATACGTGGGAATCTGCAGCCTCATGGAAACGCAGTGGTTTCTGCCTGGACACATCACCTGTTGCAGCAGCTTGCAACAGTTAAAGGCTGTGGTTCCCAAAATTCTGATCCACAAGGTAACAGCAAGTTCTTTGCAGCCACTCACACAGCAACATGACTTTAATAGGGGTTTGATGGTAAATCACTATGAAAAATGATTGTAAGGACGCAGCGTGGTCCGGTGCACAGCTTAAAGTGTTTGAGAAGCACAAGTTTGGAGGAAAAGCCACTCAAGAGGAACTGTCAGAGAAGCAAAACGATCACATGGGCTGGTCTAGGGCCCCGACATTCTCTCTGCTACAGAAACACCCTGGTACTTCCAGAGTCCAACCGCCTGCAGCACTACAACAGCCAGCAGCAATGCTCTTGCTTCCCAGCAGTACGGTACCTTCAGTGCCCCAGAGCTCCCTCACACCCTTTGTGAACCGTTTGGTTTATCCAAATGATCTCTCTCTCAAAGCAAACACCTCCTCCAACAGCAACGCTTCCAACTGTATTGTATTAACTAGGAATCTCCCAGTGGGCAAAGACCAAGCCTGACCTCTTTAGCACATGATCTGAGAGCCCCGTGCGAATCTGGCTGCTCACATTTTTCACGACACAGTATGTTGCCCTTTCAGGACTGCTCTAAGAAAACGCAAGTTCTTCAGGTGTGGGAGGCAAGATAAAACCAAAACAACCTTAAAATAAACCTTTTAAGAGAGAGCACTTACAGCTCCCCTGGGTTGAAGCACATTAAATACACAAAATGTACTATAAAAGTTCTATTTTCTCACTCCCAGTTCATAGAAGACTCTAGTCCAACTTCCCTTAATGCCAAGGCAAAAAATTCTTCCCCTCTGAGCTAGCTCTCATCTTTAAATTGGGTCCAACAGGTATCAGTAGCAACTGTACGCACAGATCTAGATAAGGATACAGAGAAGAAATACGGGGCTCCTGATTTGGACCACATACAACAGTCCTGTGGTCACAACTAGGATGTAAAGCTACAGCCTGAAAAGCTAGAATTAAAGCTAGGTGTGTCTTCCACCTGCTACCAAAAGTTTTTAGTGTCGCTGCAGAGGGAGAGAAAAAGAGAGGAAGCTACTCGTGACATATCGAACACGAGCACACACCTCTCTTCCAGCAACTGGTCTAATAGCAGCATTAAAATAACCATTAACGTAACTCAAATTCTCAAATTCTCAAAAATGCTCAAATGCTCAGAAATGCAAAATTCCAAATGTGGTGTTAAGCAAAAAAGTAAAAGTGCCAAGACAAGCACCTATTTGTGCATGCAACACACAGCGCAGTGCGGATGCCTGCTATGGGAGACTGCCTGGCTGGCGTGAAGAGGAGGGCGTTGTTGAGAAGCGTTACACAACACCAACAAAACCCCTGTCTTCCACTATAAAGAGCATGAAGGAAACTCTGAGGTTGGAGGAAGGTGCGTAGGGGGAGAGGGACAGCCCATGTTAAAAACTGTTACGACTTTGGGTGCAACGGTAACCGCTTCTCTAAAACCTGTGGGAAATCTCTGCCCTCTTTATTATAATACATGGTAGAAGCGAACGCAACCTTGGCAAGAGGTGCTTGAGCTACAGCCTGAGGGAAACCAGGCCAATATCTGCTTACAGAACAGACACGCCACAGGCAGCACAAGCACGAGCGTCTCCTGCAGCAACCAGCCCAATACCTGCCCTGTCTGAAAGGGCAACAGTTAGGACAAACCTTCATTCTGCAAAGCCGGGAGGTGGGACGGGAAAATTATTTGTTATGTTGCGTTAGTGGCCATGCAGCATCAGAAAATAAAGATATTAATGAAGACAAGCCAGTCTGGAGTGTTTCCTGTTCCAGTAGCCACTTGCTGACACACACAATAAAACGATAAAGTGCAACAGCAGCTCAAGTATTGACCTCCCTTCAGCAGGAGGCAAGGACACCTTCTCCTTTCTCTGCCCCTTCTCTCCCACCAAAGATGAATTACTTGGCAATCTAGGGCTGCCCAGTGGGAGCGCACACTGTAAACAGCATTTTTACGCTTGGGTCCTCGGTGCATGGGAGGCTGAGCCAGGGGCACGTTATCCCATAACCTGCTCAGTGATCCGAGAAAATGCCCTCATTCTTGAGTGCAGAGGGATTTCCAAATAGGCTTAACTGCTTCCATGAATCAGAGCCTCCGATTGCCGTGACTTCTTAGCATATCAGACTCCACTCTAGCACATATGAAAAAAGGGACCGCTGGAACTTGTAAAGGACTTACGCGAGCAATAATCAGACTCTGGATATCTCAACTCACTCTGCCTTGGTAAGTAAAAGACCTTCCCTTGTCCCAGCGCTAGTCGAGGCACACTGAATGCAGAGCCCTGCTTTTATACCTTTATTGCTTAAACTGAAGCTGTCCTACACCAACTGTTCAATCTCTAGATCGGTGGCGCTACAGAAGCCTGGAGAAGGTCAGAATCAGAGAATCATTAAGGTTGGAGAAAGCCTCTAAGCTCATCCAGTCCAACCACCAGCCCAACATCCCCGTGCTCACTAACCCACGTCCCGATGTGCCGTGTCTACACGTGCCCTGGTGACCTATGATTATTCACCTCTAACGAGTCCTTCCTTACATTTCCTTGCTTCTGACCTTATGCTACAAACTTCTGGTTAGCAGGGCCTCCTCTAATGACATCCCTTTTCTCTTTCTGAAGGCTTTTTCCCCTCTGCATTTCAGTGCCATCCTTGCCATGCCCTCCGTTTGATGCCGCAGGGTTTACCGCTTGCGGAATTCCCCACCGCTGTGTGTGGCTTCCCCTGAGCTTGAGCCACCTCGACCAGAAAATCAAGGTGCCCCTTAGCCAGAACCAGGTCTCTGGGTCCGGGCGTTAGCCTGGCTCAATGCTGCGTGTTCAGGAACTGGACCGCAGTTTTCATTCTGGCTCTGTCCCAGACCCGCTGGGTGACTTTGGGGAGGTCATTTCTCCCATCTGGCTTTCTGTGTTTCCCCAGCTGTAGAAAAGGGCAAGTCTCATCTTTCCTCCCTATATAAAACATCCCGAGATCTACAGAAGACAAACTGTACTGAGAGCCAGGCGCTGTGTCACTGCTAGAGCTCTGATGTGCTAAATAGACACTGGCAAGAGACACAACGGCAAAATAAATCCAAGGGCAAGGAAAGCAGACCGAGCACTAAAGCACAAAAATTGAAGAAATGGGAAAACAATATAGGGAAAACCAGAGCAGAGCACCAGGGCGCTGCTCCTGTGGTCTAAGTGTATATGGGAGGATAACGCTATTCTGAAGCGGTTCCACAAATCCAGTTGTCAGTCCTCTCAGTCTTCGTGTTTTTCGAGGCCTGCGCTTTGGTGCATCCGAGTTGCTGCTCCTATCCAGCTCCTCCCGTGGGAAAATCTTTGTTAGGGTTTGGCTTCCCAACTGACTGCAGGTGTACAGCTCAACTAGACAAGGGGATGTTGTACAGCCTTTTGAGATCAGCCAGGCTTATCCTTTCTCCAGCTGGGAAAGGGACCAGTGAGGGATGAGAAGCAGCAGAGAGCTTGGATGCAGACCTGTCAGAGAGTTAAATGAACTTAACCAGGGCTCGTAGAACTGCGTATGCAGTGCTTTATTACAGCATCATTGAGATAACAGAGGCTCTGGAATCAACAGCTCCACGCCTGTTACTCTACAGCTCTACTGAGCAAGCAGCACTTGAGATCCATCTGTCAGCATGTCCTTTGCTGTCACAGGATCCTCGCTACAGAGCCCTCTGCGCTCGGCTCATTTCCAGCACGGATGAGCCCCTGGCTCTTCTGTCCAGGAGGTACAATGCCCCCCTACCCAGCCTTCACTCCGAGGCAAAGAGCAGCTTCTCTCTTGGGATTAATATAAAGAAACAAAAAAATTCCAATTCTGCTTTTGTGATTCCTAAGAAACCGGTCACCTCTGCTTCCCAGAGAGCGGCAGGAGCTCAGAGGGCATGAATTGGCTTTGGAGTGTTCGGAGCGAGAGCGCTGTGAGCCTGGCTGTGCCTGCAAAGGCCGGGTTACGGTACGAATGCGGGGTCCTACATCGCCGTTGGCAGATTGCTTTTCCCCTTGCTGTTTGAGGTTTCAGTTTCCTAAAACCACGTGCAGCCTTGTTTCTCAGTTGAAAGGATTTTCTTCTTTATTTTTTAAAGCCTGTTTGATGAGTGATCTGAACTGCCAGCGAATACAACGTTTCACTCCCCCTCATTAACGTTGTAAATTAATTTAGGACTCATTTAGATGCAGGATTAACAACTTGAGGACTAATCTACTCTTTATTCAGAGAACACGCTCAGGATGAGCAGTCTTTCGTCTCACATCACTCAGCAGGACCAATCTCTTGGGAATGAAACGATATTTCTGTCTCTCTGCTTGCCAAGGAACCCTGCAAGGTTAAGGCAGAGGTCTGGGAGACATCAGTCCTGGTCCCAGCTCTACTCTGGGTCTCCTCTGCAACCTCGGTCAAAAGTTTCCACACCCCATTTTCTCCAATTTGCATGTCTAGAGAGGTCAAACTTGGAGAACAGGCAAAAGATTGAAAGTATTGTTTGTGGTGGTTTAGGGCAGCGTTGTTTTTTTTACCGGCGTCAAGGACCAATGGGCTATGAGCCAACACCGAAACTTGTTCAGCCCTTGCCCTTACTCATGTGAAATAGTGTTGTATTTTGTGAGCGCTCTCCTCCTGGGACGGCGCTGTGATTAATGCATTATTATCGACGTCGCAGGGGGGAAGTCAAGCCCTCAGCTTCTGCCTCAGCAAAGAAACCAAGAAGAAATGTTGCTTTTCTTAAAGCAACAGTTATCAGCTACAAAACTCTTGACACACTCAGCAGCAATCCCACAATACCTCAATGTTTTCAGATGCCCTGAGTGTTTACTAGAGAAATAAATAACATTTCTTGCAATTAACAAATGCACCGCCCTGCCAGAGCTTAGCTCTTACTTGCTGTCAGTAAATCATCTGCAGGAGGATTTCATCCACTGAGGGGAAGGAAGATTAAACACAGGCTTTGGCAAACGTCATTTTCCACCAGAATATTTTCTTGAAGGCACTTTGCGTCTAATGATACATTGAGGACTTGTTCCTCCGAGTACAATAAATAAATACAAATAATGGCCGTAGAAAGGAGCCTGACAGACAACCAGTGCCACTTTGGGCATAACTGATGGATGCTACTTATAATCAGCGACACTTGTAAAGCTCAGGCCTTCTGTTCTGGACATGTGCTGCACACATCAGCTTAGCTGAACTCTGCCATCTCTCAAGGAGAGCCTTTTCAAAGCTCTCTGACAAACTGTTAATAACTGTATCGCAGCGTTACCAAGAAGCTGTAACCCCAGATGAGGAGCTCGCCGCACCAGGGACTGCAGGAAATAAAAGGGAGGAGATGCTGCACTGGTTCACAAAGTTTAAAATCAAAGGCCAAGTAGTGGAGCTCCAGAACGTTCTCACCTCTAGTGTGATCATAAGGAATGAATGATTTTAGACGTCGTTGGCTACAGTTTCACAGACAAGCTCCTGACAGGCATTTGGAATAGCATAAGGAGAAAAGCATGGGGAAAGGGTCTTTCTGGCACACTGTTTCTAATCCTTATGGAACTCTATTTTTTCCAGAGATGTCATTGTTCCACAGTATCACAAGGTTGGAAAAGACCTTTGAGATCATCGAGTCCAACCTATGACCCATTCTGTGTAGACGACAGCGACAAGACAACCACAACACCACAAATCTACGACTCCAACCAATAATTCTGCAGGAAGTTTCCAAACCAGACTGTGTCTCTCTTGACAACACTGCATTTGGTCCCTGGCCAGTCCTTTGCACTCTCCATAAAGAACATTTATGCTGTCATAACTACATGAAACTGCTCCTCAAAATTAGCAAACACAGCCTGCTGGCAAAGGTTCTCCTCTAAACCAGCTCAGGACTAGAGGCAGGAGAAGCTGGGCTTGTCCCGCTCTGTCTGTGACAGCAAAACGTCTGCCACGTTAGAAGGACAGCGCATTGCAATAATCCTTCTCCCTCAGACACAAGGAGCACATGGGGTGATAAGCACACACTTGTCACCAACCTACAGAGAGCCAAGAGAAGCGAGAACGACAGGATCCTGCTGTTGGTTTATGAGTTTTCTGATCTAGGGGAAGGAACCATCTCCAATTTGCATTTAGTTGTCAAAAATAACACCTTTGGGTTTGTTTGCTTTTGGCCCATTCTGCATCCAGGTCACTCGGAGCCCTTATCTCACACCCAAAAGCAAATCAAAACCAAAAAACCCCGCGTGTTCACTCATCTTCCTGGTAAGGGAATATTTCCCAGCCAACGTGCCCAAGGGCCATAACTGAAAAATTTGAGATCATCCTCCTGAGGGAGGTTACAAAAACAGGGCAAAAACCAACGCTCTTACCTGTCTGTAATAAGCCAGCCCCACTGTCTTTGACTCCAAAGTGCTGCTGGATGTCGAGTAACACACCTGCAAGGAAAACAGAGGGAAGAAACTCAGTGCCTTCAGCCTTCGAGCAGCACACAGCCGAAACCTGTGAAGCAGCAGCAAAGCTTCACGCGAGTTCAGACATGGGACTTCTTAACTTCTTTTCTCAGCCCAGGAAGGACATGGGTGTGGATCAGAGGAGGACACGGAGATGATCCGAGGGCTGGCGCACCTCCCGTACAGGACAGGCTGGGAGAGCTGGGGTTGTTCAGCCTGGAGAGGAGAAGGCTGTGGGGAGACCTTAGAGCAGCTCCCAGTACTGAAAGGGGCTCCAGGAAAGCTGGGGAGGGGCTCTGGATCAGGGAGGGCAGGGATAGGATGGGTAGGAACGGTTTGGAGCTGAAAAAGGGGAGATTGAGATGAGATCTTAGGGAGAAATGTTTTGCTGCGAGGGTGGGGAGGCCCTGGCCCAGGTTGCCCAGGGAGGCAGGGGAGGCCCCATCCATGGCAACATTCCAGGTCAGGTTGGATGGGGCTCTGAGCAACCTGATGGGTTAAAGATGTCCCTGCTCCTGCAGGGGGGTTGGACTGGACGACCCGTAAAGGTCCCTTCCAACCCAAACCAGTCTATGGGTCTCTACAGGCACACTCAATCATTTTGGGCAGAGGGACACAGATAAAACATCATGTGAAGAGTTTGGGAATTAAATCCTCGTGCGTGAGAAACAGCTCTTTCCTTTCTATTTCAGTAAGATCAGGGTTCTCCTTTCCTCTGTTTTCTGCAGACTCCAGATCCCTCACTTCTGTTATTTCACAGAAATACAGGAAACCAGACTCTGCGCCTCAGGTGCCTCAAATGGTTCCACAAGGCAGACAAATTGAACCCAAGACAAGTTTTAACAAATCTCTGTTGGGAGGAGATATGACGCATTGATAGGAGCAGTGATGGAAGTTTTCACATTTAATTAATTCTGGGGGGTTCTCATTCCCAACCCAAATGTAGAAAATAAATGTAAATTAGCTTAATAAAGGAGGATAAGTGACCAAACGCTTAGCTTTAAGGCAACCACAAGCAGAACCAAAGGCAACCTTTCCTCTTCCCTGACCCCCCGATATATTAACTGGCTTAATCCAATTTAACAGGTTCTGTAGTATTTTCATACTCGGCTATATCTGGCTCTTGGGTGTCAAATATATAAAGACGTGTACACGTGAACAGGAGGGATTTTGTAACCAACCCGCCAACAGGGAAACCCCCAAGAGAGCTTTCACTACTCATCCTGGGGGACACATTTTGCCAAGCCGGTTGTGTCAGACGCGGATCCATAGGCCTGAACGTTTCTCTGTGGTCTAAACAAACCGCGCTCTGACTTCTTGGGCCTGGGACGGAGTCAGTGGCTCTCTTAATACCCAGGACTTCCTTATTTAGGCTGCTGTCTTGCACAAAAATAAGGACATGCAAGCTTCTTTTTTTTTTTAAGAACAAGAAACAGCGTTCTCCAACTGTACTGAAAATATAAAAGTTCACTTTCAGTTCAAAATTTGATCCAAAGCTTTATCCGAAGCGATTCGACTCATCACTTCAGGTCACAGGAATCAACTAAGCAGCAACCTGAACTCATCATAAATACCTTAGCTTTGGGGACTGCCAGGATCACACAAAGAGGTGAAGGACCCAGAGATAACTATTCCCAGAAGACATGTGGGACAATGCCAAGAAAACAGACATAAATTAAAGGTACTAACAGAAAAAAAGATACAGACAAGGAAGGGAAAAGCAAGAAAGCTCATTTGTCCTATTCCACATCTCTTGTACCAGTGGGAGATGTCCTTGCCCAAGGTAGGGGGGTGGAACCGGATGGGCTTTACGGTCCCTTCTGACACGAACAGTTCTATGATCTCCACAGGTCTCTTCCAATCTCAGATACTCTGGGATTCTGTATTCCTAATCCCATGACGGAATAACCACACACGTCCAGAGCTGCCTCCAGTACCCTGAGAGGTGCCCCCCTGCCCACAGCCGGGCCAGGATGCCGAAGAGGCCCACCAAACCACCAAAACTCTGAGAGGCGGGAGGTGATGGACGACACAGCCTCAGAAAAATTTATTTTTTTTTGGATTTGCATCCGAAACCAGAACAGCAAACGCAAGGGATTGTAATGGTACCTACACAGCGACGCAGAGGAGGACCTCCAATTTGACACAAAAATCATCTGCCCAGTGACAACAGCTTTGCAGCTCTACGGTGCTTTTTTTCCCCACAAGACATCATAACATTCTTTACGAGTCTGAACTTCTTGTAGCCACGAATGGAATGCATTGAGGACACTAAAGCGCAGCCACCTTGGATTAAACCTACAGCTTCGTTCTGCTGCTGGAGAGGGACGTGGAAGTGCCAACAGTCAACGCAACAAGACAATACAGAACCACAGCTACAAGTTCTGTGTGAGCTTGGCAGAAGGTCTCAGATGATTGAGCTCTACACGTCTAATTGGCATGAAGTCCCCACTCCAAGTCTATTTTATATTCTCTTTGGACTACAGGTGTTTTGGTATGGGATTTAGAGCAGTAAATTAGAGAGCGGTGATGCAGGTGATGCAACGCATCCATGAAGAGACAGGAGCTTCTCTCTGCTGTGGGAGCTCTGCTCAGCACGTTCACATGGGAAGACACTCCCCCTCTCTTCAACTTGCTCAGCTCTGTTTCCACCTCAGCAATGACTCACCCCAAACTTCAATAAGATTTAGGGATACAATTAAGCAATGATAGACCAGAGGAGAATCCAGTAAAATGACAGGGCTTTTGACTTTCCCTTCTGCTTTCAGATGATAGGAAGGCAGGCTCCAGACAACGATCACGTTGCTCGTGGAAATGTGCTCCCAGGTACCCAACACCACCTAACGCAAGCCAAGCAAGGGAAGCCACCACATATGGCTGACGAGTCCTTTTGAGGATTGATGTTTATATCTGCGTCCCGGGAGGATCTCCAAATTGCCGTGAGCGGCTACCAGGCACCACTCTTGCCCAGCCAGCCTCCCCGCAGGGCTGGTGGCCAGCTGGGATGTCTTTATGATTTCATGGCACACATTAGTGCTATCACCTATTATTTCTTAAGCACATTCAGCATTTTCAGGACTGATCAAACACACAGGAAACACCGTGCCAACCCTCCGAAGTATCTTATTAGCTGAACCAGACAATATTAATGCTGATGTAGAGCTTGGAACTTGATGAGATGGAACAGGTACAGCACCTAGCCAGGAGTGCTGATCAAGATGGGCACAGAGACAGGAATTACTGGGAAACCCAGACAGAGGAACAACTAGTTCCTGCAGCCCTATCTAGGTTACTTGGCTGGGCCTGCTGCACTAGCGTCTAAGTACCTGACAAAGACACCAAGGCAGTTGTCGGATTTTTGTGGGCGCTGGGCACAAAAAGGACTTTTAAGAGCAATTTGGAGGATAAAAAGTCTTCGGGTGTGGAGTGTCAGATAGGGAGGGAATGTCAGTAAATAGGAAAAAGGAAGGTGGCTGACCTCATCCACCTCCAGCGTCACAGGGTTTCTAGGATCTAGTGCTGGCACCAGGGTACCTTTGCCTCCCACTCTTTAATGACCATTTCACAAAGAGTGAATATAAAAGACCTGATTCTGAGGCTTTTGGAATGCAGGCCCACATTTCACAGCCTAATTTACCCCTAATTTAGGGGAAATGCCTTCGGAAAGTGCACAGTTGAGGCTTCAAACAGGGAGGCAGGTGGCACTGATCACACGTGAGGCAAGCAGCTTCCCTAGACAGACTTTGTGTCACTGACCACAGCTCAAACAAAACAAAAGTTGCAAGACTGGAAGGTCATCTTATATGGGGTAAAAAGACACCTTGAACAGAAGGTCATCTTAACACAGATGTTTTTTGTGGTAACCATCATTTAGAGCACTAGCCCGTGGCAGACCTGGTGTGCAGAGGGCACTGGTTGTCCTTCTGATTTAAAGGAATTGTGGGCTCTCCACCTAACCACTACTCCCTGCATACCCGAAGAGTCCCCACCGTAAGAAACCGCGTTCACAAGCTCAGCCACAAAGAAATCACAATTTCAAAGCAGAAAGACATTAGGGCTTCCCTGGGAGAGCTCCGTTTTCCACTCAGCGAAACAAAACATTATGATTTGATTTCAAACCGCTTCCAAAGGAGGTGCAAGACACGAGTCAGACCGAGCACAAAGCTACGAGAACAAAGCCACGGGTTATCAGCTCCCCAAGCTGCCACCAGACACGCCAGCGCGCATTCTGTACGTGCCGTGTGCGTGCTGCAATACCACGGGCCCACACAGCTGCTTACTGGAGCAGCACAGGTACTTTTAAAAGGTATCATTTAACGGGGAAAATGACGGTGTTCAGAAGGAACCAGCACACAAATCCCACGCGATGCAGGCTGGGCACCGGCAGAACCACACGTGCTCCAGCACCCTCTCTCCTGCCCCTCCGCAGCCCTGGCTTTGCTCCGCTTTTGGGGAAACCTCAAAGGAGGTGGAGAAGAATCCAGACCTCCCCACACACTCTTGAGTCCCAAAAACCCAGGGTAAAGTCTGTACAGACGACTCTTCTTCCTCCATTACTTGTTGTGACCTACCTCTCCTCTTTCCGACAGGCGTTTTCCTGCCCAGGCTGTGCTCCCTCTTTCTCCCAGGACCGGCTCCCTCAGGCGGAGGTGATGAAGCAGGGATAGCCAAGCCCTGCCCTCCCAGCCATTAAAGACACAAAACACCTTCCTGCCACCAGGTTCTTCCTCCTGCCGGCAGCTGTGCTCATCAAACACGGCGTTCAGGAGAGCCGGGGAGCGGCGCACACACCTGTGCGCTCAGACACATGCGAAAAGATCAGGTGGGGAGAGGTTTATTCCGAGGTCTCTGTGATTACATCGGGACTGGCAGCCCGAGGTGCGGCTG
The DNA here is from genome assembly GCA_033558235.1 of Neomorphus geoffroyi. Classification (NCBI taxonomy): domain Eukaryota; kingdom Metazoa; phylum Chordata; class Aves; order Cuculiformes; family Neomorphidae; genus Neomorphus; species Neomorphus geoffroyi. Next base: position 10,645,890 of record JAUMJM010000018.1, read on the forward strand.
CAGCTCACGCACAGATCCCTCAGCTTCAAACGAGCCGGCCTGGGCTCAGCCACCCACCAGCTGTTAAACACCCGCTTGGCAACGGGGACCTGATTTAAGTACTGCGCGGCAGAAACCACCGCGCCAGCCCTGCTGAGCTTTGCACCTCGAGATAAACTCCCACCGCTTCCAGAACCAGCACGTTTGTGACTAAGGGAGTGGAAATTCTAGACTGGCTAAAAGAAAGACATTTGTCACAGTGAGGCTGGCGAGACCCTGGCACAGGTTGCCCAGTGGAGCCCCCCATCCATGCAAACATTCCAGGTCGGGTTGGACGATGCTCCGAGCAACCTGATCTGGTTAAAGATGTCCCTGTTCCTGCAGAGGGGTTGGACCGGACCTGTAAAGGTCGCTTCCAACCCCAACCATTCTATGACTCTGTGTTTCTATGACTGTAAAGCGCGGCATCACCTTCTCTGGATTGCAGGAAAAGTGTTCCCTGTCTAACATTGCAAAAGGCAGCAGGTCTGCTCTTTATGGGTTGCTAAAGGAGTGGCGAGGTCTCGCTTGAAAACGTGGACAGGAGCTTCCTTAGGACACACACACTGCCCTGCCTTCTGCAAAAGACATTTCCACTGTTGGCGTCACAAAACGCCTTGGTGAAACAGCCTTTGGTTTCAAAATTGTGTTGCAAGATTAAAAAGAAGCAAATAAAACAAAACCAGCAAGTAGACGAATCAAAACAGCGGTTTCCTAGGATCTGATTGTAACGGCGTGCCAGAAACTTGTGATCTAGAAAGGACTGAAAGGAAACTGCCAGCAGCCCCAGGGGCAGGTTTACAACAGCGGAGCAGTGCAGTGGAGCGCTGCGAAGAGAGAAATCCAGCACAGGAGTTCAAGGTGAAGATAAGAAGGAGCCAGGGTATCCGGGCACAGCACCATTCACAGGGCAGGAATCAGCTGCTCAGACATCTGGAACCAAAACTCAGTGCAGGTGAGTGCAGAGGTCAGAGCCTTCGCAGGCAGCGGCAGCCTCTGGGCACCCACACAGAGAGGTGATGGGGAAGGCTCGTCTCAGACCTTGAAACAGAGAGAATCATGGAATGCTCTGGGAAGCAAGGGACCTCAAAGCCCACCCAGTGCCACCCCCTGCCATGGGCAGGGACACCTCCCACTGCATCAGGGGGCTCCAAGCCCCATCCAACCTGGCCTGGAACACCTCCAGGGATGGGGCAGCCACCACTGCTCTGGGCACCCTGGGCCAGGGCCTCCCCACCCTCACAGCAAAACATTTCTGCCTAAGATCTCATCTCAATCTCCCCTCTTGCAGCTGAAAACTATTACTGCTCATCCTGTCCCTGCCCTCCCTGATCCAGAGCCCCTCCCCAGCTTTCCTGGAGCCCCTTTCAGCACTGGGAGCTGCTCTAAGGTCTCCCCAGAGCCTTCTCCTCTCCAGGCTGAACAACCCCAGCTCTCCCAGCCTGCCCTCGTACAGGAGGTTCTCCAGCCCTTGGATCATCTCCGTGGCCTCCTCTGGACTCGCTCCAACAGCTCCAGGTCCTCCCCGTGCTGAGGACTCCAGAACTGGACACGGGGCTCCAGGGGTCTCACCAGAGCGGATCAGAGGGGCAGAACCCCTCTCCCTTGCCCTGCTGGTCCCACAAACCTATAAGGGCACACCTGTAGCCCTGACCCATACGAGGAGCTGTTGCTCACCCTGAGCACAATTCTCAGTGGCTGTCGTTAGGACCAGCGTGGTCCCTGCCAAGCACACTGCTGCTTGGGAAGCAAAACACAAATTTGTCTCTGTTTTGTAGTGACATTCCTATTCTGAACCCAAATCCAATGTTACCCTCAGACACCTCCACTGCCTGTCACACCCACTTTTGACATTCAGTGTTTTTATCACTATCAGTAGGGAAGTATCTGAGCTATTCCTTCATTCCCAAAGGCATCTGGCTTACCTTCGCGGCAGGTAACAAGTAATTAAGCATTAGGAAAGAAAGTAAGGAACGCAATTAACCAAGAGCTTGGAGAAGAAAATATATTAAAAAACAGCTTTGCCTTTCCTCTCTGGCAGGTGGTAATAAATGCTGGTTCCTCTAACGTAGCTCAAACTCCACTGTAACACTCTACGTAAAGTCTTAGGACAAAACAGCCTGCAAGAGTGGGAGGAGGTAAATAAAGTTCATCAGGTGTAGAATCGATTAGCACGAGGCATCGTTACCACCAGGTCGGGCCAGGGAAGGCAGCACAGGACAGCTTGTGCTGCTCGGATGAACAAAAAAAATGAAAACAAAACAAATAGGAATTTGAATGCAACCCTGGCTGCCAAACGCCGGGTGCCTCACTGGCAAAGCCACACCCTAATCAAATCCTTCATCTCCCTAATTACAGTGTAGGCCTGTTCCCAGGGCTCTGGCTGGGAAGGAAGCCCTGGTTGAATGGGAAACATGGGATACTTGGCCAGTAGGAGCCCAAGAGCTTAAATAAATTCCCAACATGGAAGATTTTCCATTTAAAACTACACAAGGACTCGGGTTTCATCTGAGCCCCAGCTCACGTTGTCACTTGGCTGTCCCTCCCACCCCTGCACACAGCTCCCTGCAACAACATCCGTAATTTCCCCCCGCCCCATCCCACAGTGAGACTCCTGCCTTTCCCGAGCTTCCTCAGCCTTGCAGTTCCCGCAAGCCAAGGGAAGACTTCAGTTACAGGCGGGTGACGTGGTTTGGCCAGCGGGACAGGCTGAAATGAATCGGCACCTGGATCTCAACTGGGAAAGAAACTTATTCATTGGGACTTGGAAAGACTCGTTTATGTGGAAAGGCAAAGATCGGAAGCCGTTACAACTTCAAACAGCCAACAGAAAGGGAAGCAGTATGTAAGGCTATGAAACGACGGGAATAACTGGAAGCTGGCCAGACCTCCCCCCCATACCCAGCATCTCTGTCTTGGGACTCAATTCAGACCCTCTTCCAGTTTTCAACTCACACAAACCAAGGCACCTCTGCTCCAACGTGGAACAAAAAGCTACCCACGCCGAGGGCAAAAGCTGCTCTTGTGACAAGATCTAATCAGTAGCCTTAATGGATTTTCAGATCAAAGAGCAGAGCCTCAAAAAATAAGAACATTATTATTTTACTTATTCAGATCTTGGAAGCTTCAGACAGTCCCCCAAAAGTCTCTGTGTGCCTCTATGGCAGGAGAAAGTCAGCCTGCCACCAAACGCTCTCCACAGAAGACTCACAGGTCCAGCTAATTAATGCAATGAAACGTATCTCAGAGACTTTGTATATGGACTAATTAAAATAAATAAAACCAGTATAGATAATGAGAGAGCGAATCGAGTGTGTACGAATTCAGCCAGTGACTCACCACTCCCTTGTTTTCCCTATTGGAAAACTCGGCGCATCACCGTGCCTGAGTGACAGTGAGTCAGGAGACTGGCATGAGCCACAAATTGCAAGGAAATTAAAATAAGCATCTACAAAATCTCTTTTGGGGGACGTTTTAGAGATTTCTGCTGGCTTTGTACGGATGTGGCTATGGAGTTCACAGCTCTGCTCAAATGGTTTTCTGGCTAAACAATATCAACAATGAAAGTCATTTACGGGTTCTTCTAGAGACAATACGTGATCCGATAATCATAGAATCACAGAATGGTTTGGGTTGGAAGGGACCTCAAAGCCCATCCAGTTCCAACCACCCTGCCATGGACAGGAACACCTCCCACTGGATCAGGGGGCTCCAAGCCCCATCCAACCTGGCCTGGAACACCTCCAGGGATGGGGCAGCCACCACTGCTCTGGGCACCCTGGGCCAGGGCCTCCCCACCCTCACAGCAAAACATTTCTCCCTAAGATCTCATCTCAATCTCCCCTCTTTCAGCCCAAAACTGTTCTTCCCCATCCCATCCCTGCACTCCCTGATCCAGAGCCCCTCCCCAGCTTCCCTGGAGCCCCTTTCAGTACTGGAAAAATAATGATTAGGCTCTTGTTCTCAAAATGAATTTGATGCCTCTATTTTCACTTCTTTTTGCTTATGTCTTAACCAAATACATTTGAAGCGTGATGCCACATCCTACCGAGTGCTCAATATAATTTATCTGTAAATAGGCAGATATTACTCTCTTGGAACCAGCCAAAGCACATGCAAATATTTTAACAGTACCAAACTGAGAACTAATGGCCTGCGTGAGATGAGGATAACTGTCCTCGTCCTAATTGTGTACAAGCATAACCTCTAGCTTGTCACTTGGCCACCTGCCTCTTCACACAGACCATGAGACAGCCCCTCTTGGGCTCAAGATGTTCAGGTAGGTTGGGAAGACAAAGCCCACCAAAAAGCCTGTGCTATCAGGTGTTCCTTCCACGCACAAGCAGTTGTGTCTCTTTCATCAATAGATGCCATTTCACTCATCCAAAACGTTAAACTAAAAAAAACCCCTATTTAGTGATAAATAAAAAATGCAGATTTCAATGCTGTGAAGGCTGATGGAGAAAAGTCTCTGTGTTCTCTAATGTCACAGAGTCATAAAGGAGGATTTTTTACCCCCTCCCTCCCCTTTTACAGCCACGCACGCTTCTGTGACACAAAAGATTGAGACAGGAGTGAACAACTGGGGTAATTAGTGACACTGATTTACAGCAGATGACAGCTAATTTCTCCAGTTAAGAAGATTTCTATCAAATCTGGAGAAATATGCCCTCAGATTGGACACACTTCCAAGCGACCGCATCTCATTTCTCCTGTGCATTTTGCTTCTGCTCAGCAGTGCCTCAAAGCTATTTTGGAACATCACAAGCTGCCCAGGGCTCGCTGTGTATTTGTATGTACTTGTAAGGAGCTTTCTTATTCTTTTTTACTACAGAGGATGTTTTACAACGTGCAGGGCAGATGCCAGAATCATAGAATGCTTTGGGTTGGAAGGGACCATGAAGGTCATGCAGCGCAACCCCCCCTTAACCAGATCAGGTTGCTCAGAGCCACATCTAACCTGGCCTTGAATGTTTCCAGGGATGGGGCATCTACTGCTTCTCTGGGCAACCTGGGCCAGGGCCTCACCACCCACAGTGAGAAAAATTTCTTCCTAAGACCTAGTTTAAACTTCTCCTCTTTAAGTTTAAAACCATCACCCGTTGCCGTATCGCTACAGAAGCAGAGGTACCTTCACAGAGCGGCCAGCAGGCAGGTGGGAAAGCAGCCTGGCAGGGACTGTCGCGCACATTCCGGGTACCTTTCTGCCACACAGAACTGCCAGTGCCTCAGTCAAAGCAGGACACGTCTACTGTCACAGCCCTGGGTTAATAAAGAGCCCTGGTAATCAGCTTCATGCCAGCCTCGGGGTTTATGAGCACATCTCGGGTGCTCCTGCCACACCGCACACTGATTTAAAAAGTGGCTTTGCTGTGTTAGCGAACGCCCGCCGCACGGACCTCCCTCTGCAGCCCAGAGCTGGAGAAGGTCCTGAGGCTTTACGTGCAAAAGCAGGGAAAGCTGGAATTACCTGCAGCATCACCTCCACAGATGGAAACCTGGATCAAACTGCGAGGCCAGCTCGGTGCCCGCTTCGAAGATGACAGGAAATCTGCTTAAAAAAACCCCAAGCCCTACTATTTCAAGCAGCTACCTACACCTTCTTGGTTTAGCTTCCACATGAAAAAGCTTTTGGCTGCAGATAAAAATACCTACCCTAACTTTAGTAATCCCAGAACGGCCCTTACCCTGAAATATACGCTTTACACGTCTCTAGGACAGCTCTGCTGCGCACGGCACATGGGTTTGAGTCTGTCACCCTGCATAAAGAAAGGAGGACAAAGCTACTCAAGTCCACTTCTGCGCGTTGCTCCCTTTCACCCACCTGGTTTCCCTGCTCCCTCTGGAGCACCATAACCAGGACTCTGGGTCTTCTCACCCATGTCCTGATTTATGATCCATGTAGCAGTTTCTCATTCTCGATGTACGTTCCCTTCCTCCTTCCCTCACCCCATTCCTGTACTCACTTGGGGACCCCTCCCATCACAAGCGAGTTGACCTACTCAGGAATCCCACCATATTAATACATAACATACGATGTAAATAAATCAAAACGTCCTGTTTAAATGAGCTTTTTTTGGAATCTCACATGACCCAAGGGGGACATTTTTCCTGCAGATGAGGCTCGAGGGTATATTACTAATCCTGGAAGCCTCTTGGGTTTTCTTCCATAACTATTTAAAGCAGTCATCACAGTCCTCTCCTCATGGGCAATTTTTAACCTGTGTGTAGGTGGAAATGCCCTTCTGTCTTCACCCACTCCAGCATCGCCCACTGACCGCGCGCACCGCAATGGGACACTGCTCTTCTGCCCACACACACGGAGGAGCACACGTGCACGTCCAACAGAAAGGCATCAAGCATTTGGGTTTCTTTGTGGGTCCTGGTCAAGCTGTGCTAGGAAACAATTGAGCCTGGCACGCAACGGTCAATGGCTGCGTTCGTTTTGTGAGCAACAGGTCTTTAAACTCACCAAGCTGGCAAGGCAATTGGCTTTGCACAATTAATTAGTAAGGCACACAGATCTTCAAAGCAGATCTGTGTGGGGCACAAAAGCTGGTTAAGGAATCCAGGACTTACCCACAGCACTATCAGAGAATAGAAACCAGCTCTGGAGTTGGCACGGGAGATTGTTCCAAGGCATCAGTCCAGCATCTTAAGTATGACCTATCAAAGAATTTACTATAGAATCACAGAACGGTTTGGGCCAGAAGGGACCATGAAGGCTGTCCAGTCCAACCCCCTGCAGGAGCAGGGACATCTTCAACCAGATCAGGTTGCTCAGAGCCCCATCCAACCTGACCTGGAACGTTTCTAGGGACAGCACATCTACCGCCACTCTGGGCAACCTGTGCCTGTGTTTCACCACTTTCAGCGTGTCTTCCTAATATCTAGTCTAAACCTCTCCTGGTTTTAGTTCAAAACCTTACCCCTTATGTTCTACAATAGCTCCATGGCTGATAAAGCAGTAAAATCTGTGTATAAGACCTCACAACTTTATGAGACTGTATTAGATGAGAACAGAGTGCACTAAAATAAGCACGACACCTCGGGCTTCTCTAGAATTGGAAGTGGACATTGGTGTGTCCACATGCTGGCAGTGATACCAGGAAATCCTCATTGCACACATAGGGCTTGCTCTCTTCTACTTATAGTTTTTATTCAGTGTGGTCTGTAGCAATTTCTGAAGCTAAAACATCTTCCACAGCAACATTTTCGATTTTGCCTTGTTGTGTTGCCACAAGAACTCCAGGAGCTGAGTGGTGGTACCAGGAAAAGGAGGCACCCTCTTAAATGACCCACAACACCTGAATTCAACCCAGGCTGAAGGGACACGACTGCTTCGCTCCCAATCCTGACACTGCATCACTAGTTAACCTCGGGTAAGTCATTTGATCACACAGAATTTCAGAGCCTGCATTAGCCTAATGGCATAACCACCGGTGTCACAGATACAGTAGGGCTTGGTTATTTTGGTCTTGTGAAGTGCTCGGAAGAGCCCCAGATGAAAGGGATATTGGGAGAAGGAAGATTAATTAAAAGACATGCCCATCCCAAATACAAAGCAGGCAGGAATGTTGTTGTTGCTGTTATTAGGATAGAGAGGCTCCCTGATTTAGGGCAGCTTTTATTTTTGTGTTGGTGAAGCAGCTCCATTGAAACCACTTTTTATTTGAAGATAGTGGGTAGGTGATAAACACAGCTGAGCCTCTGATAATGCAAACATAAAGGCCTTTGATCAAAGGTCTGGTTTCAGAATAACCAGGTCTGGGACAGGACGGGGCGGCCAGGTCTGCCTCTGCGTTAGCAGGGAATCCAAAACTTGCTGCAGCTCTGATGGAAGAAACAGGAACATTTCCTGTGGATTGGCACACCGTAGTGGGCACAGTCACCGGGGAGAAATGCCGCCATGAATTATGGTGAATTCCCAAGTGCCTGTTGATAACAGACTTGTGCAAACAGAGACACCTTTCTATGGTGCTGTTTGCCTGGCAGTGCTGGCACCCAGTGTTCAGGTCAAAACCAGGACCTGGGCTAAACAGGATGAAAGGGCCACCCTGGGAAATGCAATGATACACCCAAGCTCACGTGTAGTTGAGCAGCACAGCCCAGGGAAGTCCAGCTCCCTGCTTTTTCCCCAAGTCCCGGCCAGGACTGCTGTCCACAGGCACAGCCTCCCTCCTTGGCCACACATGGTCCCTCGTTCCTCCGTGCTAGGAGTGTGAGATTTCAATTCATCACCATCCAGTGACAGATATAGTCTTAACTTTGAATTTCGAAGTGGTACCAAATTCCATGAACTATCCCTCAGGGCATTCACGGAATCACAGAATGGTTTGGGTTGGAAGGGACCTCCAAGCCCATCCAGTGCCACCCCCTGCCATGGACAGGGACACCTCCCACTGGGTCAGGGGTCTCAAAACCCAAACCAACCTGGCCTTGAGCACCTCCAGGGATGGGGCAGCCACCACTGCTCTGGGCACCCTGGGCCAGGGTCTCATTACTGAATTCCCTCAGTAATTAATTCCTTAAAAAAAAAAGGTGAGTACACAAACCTGGAAAAAAATATTAATAATTGTACATTCCTACAAGGCACAGAAAATCTTTCCTTTGCACAGAAAGTTTTCTGGTTTTTGAAATAACAGGGTGGTATTGGACCCTTCATTTCTCAAGAATCAGTTGTTTTAAACTGGTTTCAGCAAGTCACCTACACTTTAATTTGTGATAATTAACAGCACGGCGGAATCAAAAACGAAAGGACACAGCCTCCCCTTGTTCCAGGAGATGCTGCAACAGAGCGCAAGAGGCAGCTGGGTTCCCCGCTTAACTATGATCAGTAAAAGGCTCTAATTTTTTAAGCTTCTGCTCATGAAATGGGCATTAATCCTTTAATGACAGGTGCAGCCGGGAGCCCAGACAGCTCATCCCCGGAGCCAGAGGTAACCACAGCACACAGCTCAGGGCAGCCCACATCTTTGTCAAAGAACGGCTTGGCACGGTCCCCCGAGCCAGTCCACAGCAAGTTTATAGCAAAACGTTATTTCCTAAAAGCCGAACTACTAATCCCTCTTTTCCTATGGCTTCATGGCTCAAGACAGTGGATGTTCAGAATCTTTTGCCTTTGTGGTTTCTTTCACATCTAATAAACATTAAGGTCGTGTTACAGGGACTCCCTCATTTCCCTGGCTCCAAGTTTCTAGGAAACCTCCAGCCGCATTCTATCTTTGAGAGGTCTTCCTTCTTCACGTGCAGCCAAATTGGCCAACGGACTAAACCAGTAAGGGCTGTGGGGAATAAAGGGTAACCTGACGTACAAAATACCCTCTGTTTGAAACAAACTGCTTCCATTGCAATTCATGTCTTCATTTACTGGAATTGACCGAGTTCTTTATTTTGGTCACAGTGGCTGCATTTCATTCCAGAGTGATTTTCCTGTTTCAGAACAGCGTCGTAGACCTGAAGCCAGCAACTGCAGCCTTTCCTCTCTACCCAGAAGCCAATCAGCAGCATTATTCCAACTGTGTATATAAACTTGGAAACACGTGCGTTATCCTGTGCCAATTACAACTCTCACTTAGAAAAAAAATCATAGGATCATAAAGATTGGAAAAGACAATGCAAGATAATCCCGTCCAACCGCCAGCCCAGCCCCACCGTGCCTGCTAAACCATGTCCCAAAGTGCCACATCCACATATTTTTTTAATTCCTCCAGGGATGGAGACTCCCCCACTGCCCTGGGCAGCCTCTGCCAGGACTTCACCACCCTTTCCATAAAGAAATTTGTCGTAATATCAAATCTAAACCTCTCTGGCACAACTTGAGGCCATTTCCTTCTGTTTATTTCCATTAATTTCTGTTAACCATTAACTTCTGTTAACCAACATTGTTGATCTTTTACTAAGATAAAACACTACACAACTTTGATGAAGAATGGACCTAGCACTATTTCTTGCAATGATGTTTAATAACCTGAAGTTTCACAGCTGGCCAATAGAACACGGCTTTTAACCTAGACCGTCGCTAACTCTCATCCCTTATCTCAGGCTGTGCTTGTGTGTGAAGTGGAAAACTGTTACATCTTCAGAGATAATCAAGATTGGGCACAGGTGCTGCACATAAGGGACTATCACTGAAATAAAGCCAACAGTATTTATCTTTCCCTCCCTACCCACACCCTACTTTTGCATGGAGATATCTAAGCAGCTGAAGAGATGGGGTCAGGAAGAAAGTGCTTCGCCACCGAACTTGTACAGAACATCAAAGGCAGAGCTCCCTTTGATGAAACAGCCCGCTGGGGTCCTGTGAACATGCTTTCTCACTGGATGGAGGAGAAAAAGACCCCTTTTAAAATGAAAAGGCAGCCCAGTCCTCAATTTGAACAGTAGCCCGTACTCTTTGGTCCTGCCCTTCAGTCACTGGTATTAAAGGTCTTTCTTTTAGGACACACATCGATCTTTTTGGTAATTTATTCTTAATCTGTACGTCGAGCAGAAAACAAAGCATCCCAGTTGTATTGTGCCCACTGGAACGCCACGTAATACAGAGGGGGTGAAATAAAGAAAGCAGGGCTAGGCTAAGGCAAAGGGGGAAACCACCCTCAATGCTGCCCGATTATTGAAAGTAACTCACAGAAGTATTGGGGGGGGCCTGTGGGGTCAGTAAATTTGAAGTAAATGAGGATTTAGGAACTGCCTTCTCTGAGCATCTAAATCAGTGCGATCAGATAGTGATTCCCAGATAAAAGAAACTCCTTGTCAAGCGTTCTGCTTGGGGGGGAGGGCGATAAATGTTACAGGTGGAGAGCAGACTGAAGACCTTGCATGAGCGTGCCACCTTTATTCCTTCTGCTCGTGATGCTGGCTGCAATCGTGCTGGACGCCAAGCACCCGCGTGGCGAGCAAGACATTGCTGGGAAGCCACGCTGTAGAGCACCTACTGACCACCGACTGTGCCAACATCTCCGTGCCCAGCCAAGAGAAGCCTGGTGTGGATAGAAGTGCAGAACACACCATGGTACGGCTAGAGCTCAGCACTGAACGTGTTTTAGCACATACAGGTGGCAGGTAAATCCACAAGGACCTGACAAGATCAATATGGGAGCTACCAGAGCACAAAGAACTTCATTTTCCAACAGGCAGAAACCACGCTAGTGAGGGCGCTTTCAAGTCAGTCCAACCGCCAGCCGCGAGTGCCACCCAAACTCCAGCAGAGAGTTCTGGGCAGGCCCAAACAGGCAGGCCAGGTGTTCCCGGGAGGAACACGCTTTGCCAAGGGAGCTGCAGCATTCCTCGCCAGCCTCCACGCTGGAGCGGTTTTCAGAGGGGTCCCAGACATCACTTACTCTGTAAGCTCTTCCCCACGAGGTATGGGGGACGATGGAAAGAAAACAAGAGAAAATTAATCTTTTCATTAATTTAGAAGGATGCAATTCGTGACTCGTGGTAAGCTTGTATAAATAAATGCCATTGTTTAAATCTTATTTGCAATTACACTTTGAGCCTGAGCCTTTCAAAGCTGCACTGAGAACACAGCATCCAACTGTCTAATTTATTGTTATTTTAAGCAGGTACTGAGTGCTCAAATTCCCTTGGCAGATTATATCTCAGCTTAAGTGGTTTGCTAGAGGTAATTTTCACGTGTTCATGACAGCAGCAATGAGAGGAAGGAAATCAAACAAAAGGCAATTCCACCTGTGTTGTCCAATTTCTTCCTCTCTCTGTGGCGAGCGGAGAGAATCTGCGCACAACGGCGAAGCTGCACGCTCGCCGTGCTCTGCCTGGTTGGGCACTGAAGGGAAAGTGGAAGCGAGGAAGGACCAAATGCAAGTGGTTTGGGAAAGGAAACAAACCAGTAGGGTTTCCTTACCAGCCGTATATTTCCTAGAAATAAGAAAACCTGCTCCTTGTGCTCCTCCTGCGCGCTGCACTGGCCACCTGCTCGTTACAACTGTGCTAATTGTATTAGAGCAGCCTTCCTGCACTGAAAGGGGCTCCGGGAAAGCTGGGGAGGGGCTCTGGATCAGGGAGTGCAGGGATAGAATTATGAGGAAGGGGATTATCAGCTGCAAGAGAGGAGATTGAGATGGGATCTTATGCAGAAATGTTTTGCTGTGAGGGTGGGGAGGCCCTGGCCCAGGGTGCCCAGAGCAGTGGTGGCTGCCCCATCCCTGGAGGTGTTCAAGGCCAGGTTGGATGGGGCTTGGAGCCCCCTGATCCAGTGGGAGGTGTCCCTGCCCATAGCAGGGGGTGGCACTGGATGGGCTTTGTGGTCCCTTCCAACCCAAACCATTCCATCATTCTGTGATTCTAATTAATAAGAATAAAATCTCTGAAGCAGATCACCTTGAAAGTTTTGTTCATGCTTCTTCATCAGCCTCCTGCAGTCCCCAAACACAGACTTGATTTCTACACGGAAGTATAATGAATTCCTAAAATGCTGGATTTACCAGGAGTCTAAGATATAGACACGCAGAAAAAAATCATTCCCTAAATCAGTTTAGCTTTTTGGGAGGCTGCTTGGATCTCTGGATTGCTTCTTCCCCAGTTAAGAAACTTGCCTTTCACATCAGCCCAAATTCCCGTGCAACAGATATGGCTTTGGTTTCGTCTGCTTCTCGTCTTTCCCCGACGTTGCGATGGAACTGACTGAGAAGTCAGAACTGCTCCTCGCACACTAAAACCAACCCCAAATGCAGTGGGTTTTGCCTTCTCTGTTCAAAATCACAACCAGCACTTTGATTTTTATAGCACCAATTTTTAAAACCACACGCAGAACTCTCCCCAGTCTTGAACCAACTTCAAATATCTTAACGGAGCTTTATTCTTATCAAGTGTCGGGTAAGAAAATACAACCTGAGAGCTGAAATGGCAGAGACTGAGAGAAAAATTCTTCCAATTACCTTTAAATGACCTGGAATTTCAGAGAACACCATTAATTCATCTCCTTGTTGGTGGGGTCCCAACCGGCTGTTCCCCACCCTCCGATGCACTAAGGAACCAGAAGAGCACTGCAGGGACCAGAGGTGACGTTAAACGTCAGGAGATGACAAAGACACCTGTCGAATGCAGACACGCTCCAGCCTACTCCTGCCTCCTTCTCTGCGTAATTTCCTGGTTTTATGTTCTTATTAATGCCACTACTCGGGGAGTGAGTAGAGAGAAATCTTCACCTCAGGCGCAACACCCTAGGATAGTGCAGAAAGAAAAGACTGCATAAAACATCTATAGCCACGAGGATCCTGCCGGGCGCTGGAGGCAGAATACGTCTCCATTCAGCTAAATTGTGCAACGGGGAGGTGGAGAAAAACTGCAGAAATTGCTTTGAAAACAGAAACAAAAAAGTGTTTTCCTAGAGCCATCATCAGGTTTGCTTGTCAGATCAGATGGTTGGTTTTTTTTTTGTGCTCCATTCAAATGCAAAGAAAATGCTTGAAGAAAATTGCTACTTCTGATATTTACAGCCTTCACGTACACAGCCGGAGTGAGGTTTCTGCTGCGGTGGAGCAACAGCATCAACAAAATAGTCTAAGCCTAACGCAGGCATATTGTGAGAGCTATTAAAGTACAAAAAGATTCTTGACGGCCTACACTCTAATAAACTTCATGCTTAAATAATTTTTAAGTACTTATTTTTACAGCAAATTTCAGGGAAATGGGCCATTTCAGGGTAAAGATTGTGATCCTGGAAGTAGGGCTGAAGGAAGGAGGTTACTCATAGAATCGTGGAATGGGTTGGGTTGGAAGGAACCTCAAAGCCCATCCAGTGCCACCCCCTGCCATGGGCAGGGACCCCTCCCACTGGGTCAGGGGGCTCCAAGCCCCATCCAACCTGGCCTGGAACACCTCCAGGGATGGGGCAGCCACCACTGCTCTGGGCACCCTGGGCCAGGGCCTCCCCACCCTCACAGCAAAACATTTCTCCCTAAGATCTCATCTCAGTCTCCCCTCTTTCAGCTCAAAACTGTTCCTGCTCATCCCATCCCTGCACTCCCTGATCAAGAGCCCCTCCCCAGCTTTCCTGGAGCCCCTTTCAGCACTGGGAGCTGCTCTAAGGTCTCCCCAGAGCCTTCTCCTCTCCAGACAGAACAACCCCAGCTCTCCCAGCCTGGCCTGTACGGGAGGGGCTCCAGCCTTCGGATTGTCTTTGTGGCCACATCATAAATAAAGGTAGAGGGAGTCACGAGAAACCTTCTCCCCACTTCAGCAAGGAAAGCAGAAGCTCCACAGAAGGCAAATGGTTCTGGAGTCGCCAGCAGGCATTCTTTTTGTTTTAGCTTCCCATCTGACAACAGCACACGCTCTGCCTCCTGCTCTGCCTTTTTAAAGAAACACGGAGTCAGTCCTAACTTTTTCCGGAGTAGGATTTAAGAACTGCCATCTACTCCGAGTTTGTTTACCCCGCAATACTTGGCACTCTCCTTGAAACAGTTGTTAATGCAGTTACTAAATTCTTTCAAGACTAAACTCTTCAAAACCGCATGGCTGTGCAGAAAATACCCAAACAGAAATAAACGGGCTCCAAATCCAGAATACAACTCAATCACACTCAAACAGTACTTATTCCTAGGTTCCATGGCAAACTTGACAGGGCCGTGCATTACGGCAGCAATTGATATCTGTGAGGGCTGAGTTCCGTCAGGCACACGGCCCCTTTATTTATCTTTTGCAAAAAATCGATGAGGATTCCTACACACAAAAAGCTCGCTCACACGTGAGACAAGGCCAGGGGTTAATAAAGACACAAAAGACAGGAGAACGCAAGAAAACAATGCATCGCTTCTATCACTCTGGCAGGGATCCCTTCCAACTCAACACCCTCGTCTTCCCAAAACAGGTGCGAAACAAGCTCTGCTCCTGTAAAATCCTCTGGAGCTTCCTGGCCTGTTCGCTGACAAATTATCTCTAGGGTTCCACTCCCACAAAGAGTTAATTGGTTTAACTCTCTTCTCCCACCAGTGCAGGTCCCAGGACCTTGCTTATTCCCACCTACCCATCCCCTGAGCCTCCTGCCCGTGGCCCCCTCAAAGTTAACAACGTCACTGCCTTCAAATATTCAAGTAACCTTCAGAAATGACTGAGCACGTGTTTTTCAGCAGAAGCATGTCCTGACGCTCACCTCCATCGCTCCAGCTGGATGCAAACCTTTTCCAGAGCCTCCTAAAGTGCTTCGCGTTGCACCAATTTCCTCTCCAAGTCCTTCACATTAATTGATGTGCTCTGAGTTACATCATGCATTTCTGTCAAAGTACAGATATTTAAATGCCATCTTTCATCACCTTTTGACTTAAAAGCCCTTACCCTCCTTCTCCCTTTCGCACGTACCTGCTCGGTCTCTCTCTCTATGTAACACAGGGAAAGCTTCACGGTTTAATACACACTAAAATCAGCTGCAAACAAGAGGTGTGAAAGGAAACCAGGTGTGCAAGCCAACTCATTCACAAATTAACTGCCTGATCATTTGCAGGACCCTGGTGTGCTTGGCAGCCAGGGGAGCATCCACGTCTTTCTAGCAGCTTGAAAACAACTGGAGCAGGTAGGTGAAAAGATACCTCTGTTTCTCCAAGAAATCATTTCAGGATTGACCTTGTCTAGTTACTGTTCCCAGTTTCCAAGCAGAAGGAAGGCATCAACATCATCACCAACATTAGGATGTTAACAATAAACTACTAACAGGACTACTGAGCACTGAATATTTGGGAAGAGCTCGCATACGCTGGACGGTCTCGCTAGAGCAGGTGGGAAAGCAGAGCTAGAGAGGCTGTGCCCCGTTACCCATGAGCACACAGCAGCGCTGCGGGACGGTCACCCCGGAGCATGGGATCATCCAGTGGGTTGGGTTGAAAGGGACCTCAAAGCCCATCCAGTGCCACCCCCTACAGGGACAACTCCCGCTGGATCAGGTGGCTCCAAGCCCCATCCCACCTGGCCTGGAACACCTCCAGGGATGGGGCAGCCACCACTGCTCTGGGCAACCTGGGCCAGGGCCTCCCCACCCTCACAGCAAAACATTTCTGCCTAAGATCTCATCTCAATCTCCCCTCTTGCAGCTGGAAACCATCCCCTTGTCCCTGCACTCCCTGGTCCATGTGCTGAGCAGAGCTCCTGACTGTCCCTGCTGTTACTCACGTGCACAGAGCACAGCAGGGCAATGTCCTCAGTTGCAGTTCCTAACCGTAAGTGGAAATAATGCATAATTAGTGCAGACCCCAAAAGCCTCCCCCAGGCATTTCAGATTTGTTTAAGGAGCATCCACGACGACTTCAGTAAGCATCAAAACTCCACTGAATTTTAGAGCTGAGCAGAAAAGTAAAAATATCTGGAGCTTAAGATGTCTTTGTGCTTCGATGCTGACCTCCATCCACAGGTTAGGTTACATCACAAGCCCTTGAAATCTGAATAGTTCAGTTAATTGCATTTACTTGTCATGTCCTCTTACTTGAGAAATCCATACTAAGTCTACGAGCACAGTAACGGCTGTAACAGCGCCAGGGCACGCCCAGAGGACAAAACTGATGTAAAAAGCAAACAACAAAGAATAAAATTTAATTTCTCAGTGCCCCTAAAAAAACCAAGAAGAAACCACCAAGATGAAACCCAACTGAAACGATGAAAACCAGATGAAAGTGTAGCTCAGATCTTCTCTCCTTTCATCGCAGCATCTCAAGTTTTCAGACTTCATAATAATGATATATTATTTCAGTTTGTGACGTAACAATTAAACATTGGGCCTAAAATGAGAGACTGGGTGCTAGCTGAAACTCAAAGCATGGAGCCAGAGATTTCAAAGCAGCCAAAGCCTCATAGCAATTCCTGACCCTTCCACTAGCTGACAGGAATTAGAAGAGCACAATATTTGAGAGAGTCTTGGATTTTGCAGAGAAAATACCTCAGACTTTTTCTTGCAGCAGCTCTTGATCTGACATTTTCAGAGAAATGCTCAATCGGAAAAGAACTTGGAGATTATCAAGTCCAACCGTACCTGCCCTCTCCTAAACCCCATCCCTGAGCACCTCATCTACCCATCCAGGGCTGGTGACTCCATCTCACCCCTGGGCAGCCTCTGCCAGTGCCCCAAGTGTCCTAGAAGAGGACAGCCTGGTTCTCCAGCACATCTTTCTGCCGGATGGTTACGCCGCTGCTGAACACTACAAACTTCTCTCTACAGCCAAGAGGCAATTCAAGCACCTTCCACACCCCCTCCAGCGGGCACCTTGCGCACCCCAGCGCCCCACTCCTTGCCACTCCTCAGGGCTTTCCATCACACTCAGGACACAGCTTCTCGGTCCTCCCTGAGAGGCAAGCATCTCCACCTCGAATAAAAAAAAGAGAAAGACCATGCTGAGGAGTTTCAAACACTCAGAATTCCAGCTCAGAGAGAGCTGCCAGTGGCCAACATTTCTAAGGGCAAAATTACAGCATGTGGGAATTACAGATCTGCAGGCAAACCAGCAATTTGCGAGGAATTCAAGTCACCAGAAGCAGCAAATTAGGACCACAATGCTAACAAAATTAGACACAGTCTCCTTTTAACCTCATCTCTATTTTTAAGTGGGGTTTTTTAAAGTTTTTTTTATTTGTTGTGTTGTTAGAGTTTCCATGAAATTAGGCTGAGAGCAACTGTTCAGGAATGAAGTTTCCCCATAGCTGACTCTCATTACCTCGGGATGTGTGAAGTTCAGCCCACGCCTGTCTGTCAGCGATTTAAGAGTGACAGAGTCGCACAGCACAGATAAAACTCAGGAGCAACATGAAAATTTACAGAATCTGTGTAAATAAAAAGGGTTACAGGAAAGCTGGGGAGGGGCTCTGCATCAGGGAGGGCAGGGATAGGATTTGAGCTGAAAGAGGGAGATTGAGACGAGATCTTGGGCAGAAATGTTTTGCTGTGAGGGTGGGGAGGCCCTGGCCCAGGGTGCCCAGAGCAGTGGTGGCTGCCCCATCCCTGGAGGTGTTCCAGGCCAGGTTGGATGGGGCTTGGAGCCCCCTGATCCAGTGGGAGGGGTCCCTGCCCATGGTTGGATGGGCTCTAAATTCCCTTCCTTCCCAACCCATTCCATGACTCTATGAAATACGCCACTTGACAGGAAGATATTATCTGCAGGAGCTTTTTGAGGGTCCCTGGCCTTCTTCAGTCTCCTCTCCAGTTCAGGACAGTGCTAGAATCAAAAGGCAACTCTTTCCAATGTGGCTCTCGGTCTACATGTCAATAGACCAAACTGTGGAAAACCAAAACAAGAATCAAGCCAATTTCCACCCTCCTTCACTCAATAAAATCACAGAAGCGCATCTTTTAAACCATGCCTGTTCATTGTGATAATTACTCTAACAGTTCCCCTAAGCACGGCCTCTCAGCCTCCTTCTCCAAAGGGGAACCAAAAACTGAAGGAGAAGGAGGAAACGGCTCATCTGCCGAATACAATGTTCGGAAATGTGAGGTGAACTTTCCTCACCAAAGCAAGATGAATGTTCCCACCCCAGCACAAAGAAAGGGTTCATATTTCATATATTTTCCATTGTTTGAGCTTGCTTGTATACAAGTAACTACGTTCAGTGGTCATCAACGGGAGAGATTTAGCAGCTGAAGAGGTTGTTTTTAACAACGCGATAGCAGAAGCAACGAGGCGGGCTGCACCCCGTTCAGTTCCACCACTATCCTCCAATTCTGACACCGAGAGCCACCCTTCTGTGGGTACAGCCACCTTTGTAACACTCACTGAGCTGTGCAACATCCACTGCTCAAATTAAAGCATCGCATGAAACTCATCCACAGCGAGGGGGCTGCAGCAACGAACCCCCAAAGAAACCAAAAGCTCTCAGAAAGCTCTGCGGCACATTGCTGTGTCAATGATTTTCACCGATAGAAGGAGAGGGGTACAAAGTCTGTGTATGGGATCAAACAAATTAACACTTTGAAGTGCAAGGTATTTAAATGAGATGGCTTCACGGCATGAGGAAATATCCTGTAGGTACTGGTGGGGACACTGGTTTCAAATTTCCACGTCGAAAGTGTTGGTTTGACTCCAAGAGGCTCATCAGCCAGGAAAAGGCATGTGGAGGGACCTGTGCAGAGAGGCAGACGTGGCAAGGCTCCCAGCCTGCTGGCCATGCCGCCCCGGCGTGCTGCTGCGCCTCGCTCCCCCTCGCAGCGCAGCTGCTGGGGCAGGGGGGCCTGGCACCCTGCACGGAGAACGGCGGCAGCCCCGCGCCCCCCAGGAGGCACCATGCCCAGAAGGAATGAATGAAACTGCAAGAGAGGCTTTAGCAGCCTACAGTGGGTTTCAGAGAGAAGCCTGCACTGTTTCCCAAGTGACTGGAGCGGCGCAGCACCCTTGCACAGCCATCGCCGCGCACCAATTGCTGGCGCGTTGGGTTGCTGCCTTCCTTTATCTATTTAACAGAAACCCCATAACGCTGCCCTTTCTAGCTTTCATCCCTTGCCCTGAAAGCGCTCTTCAACGGCACCCGGTGAAAACATAATGCAGGGTGTCTGTGGAGAAAGACAAGCTTTAGAAGACTGGCAAGGAATTACGTCTCCTTAAAACTACTGATTGAGACAGGAGGAACAGGGAGCGCTTATCAGCACAGGCTGCTGGCACGCGAGGTCACGCCAGCAGCCAGCACTGGCAGGTGCTAACGATGAAATCTGTGCGCACATCCTAGAGGGACATCTTTGTGACAGAGGAGCTCTTCTCCACTGGGGCTGGAGCCGCTGTTTAATTTGATTACGCAGAAGTGAGAGCCTGGGGGAGGGAGAGGAGGAAAGAAAAAGGAAGAGCGAGGGCTCTCTTGATACCAAAAATGCCAGTAAATAAACTCTCTAAGGCTCGTTTTGGAGGTCTAGAAAGCAGCACCTTTATTTCAGCGCTGGACATGTGAGGGAGTGATTTCCATCAATCACGCACAACGAGACGAGCAGGGACAGAAGATATTTCCCACTTACACCCATGGGTATAAATTCTCCCAGCAATCTCATGCAGATTCTGTCACTTTCCAAGGACTTAGTTTAATTTTATTATGAACTTCACAACAGCCAAAGCTCTGCTCATTAGAGCTTTGAAGCCAGTTCTCTGTCCAGTCTTGAGTTCTTTAGATCAGTGAAGAAATATTGTCTGGGTACAACACTATTTTAGAAAAACCCACACTATCAGAAGAACAGTCTGTGTCTGTCTACCTTTCACAAGCACTGCCACTTCGACATCGCTCACCTCAAGTTAGAAAACCAATTCTACAGAAAAACAGCTCTAGTTAAGCCAAAATATTCCACGCTCTGCAATAAGAACCTCTTATTGTGTCACTCCGAGTCACAGTATCACAGTATCATAGGGTTGGAAAAGACCTCTGAGATCATCGAGTCCAACCTATGACCCAACACCTACACCTACTCCTACTCGTCAACTACACCACGGCACTAAGAGCCTCATCCAATCTCTCCTTAAACACCTCCAGGGACGGTGACTCCACCACCTCCCCGGGCAGCGCATTCCAATGGCCAATCACCCTCTCAGTAAAGAACTTCTTCCTAATGTCGAGCCTAAACCTCCCCTGGTGAAGCTTGAGACCGTGTCCTCTTGTTCTGTCACCGGTCACCTGAGAGAAGAGACCAACCCCTGCCTGACTACAGCCTTCTTTCAGGCAGTTGTAGAGAGCAATGAGGTCTCCCCTGAGCCTCCTCTTCCCCACGCTGGGGTTAACGGGCGCGTGCAGCCTCAGTACCAGGGTCCGCGGGAAAATTACAGGGGATGGGGCAGCTGACACGGCTTCAGCATTCGGTAGACAAAAAATGACTTGCTTTCCCCTCAGCAAACCACACGCTGCCCAGCAAATCTGCCTGGAAAGACGCGATCCCAGATTTAAAGGGAAACTAATCTGTTAAAAGAAAAGCCCCACGGAGCAGGAGAGCCCGGTGTCTGTGTGTGAACACAGCGCACACGGACCGACACTTCACCCCTAAAACCCGCAGGCGTTGCGCTCTTTCAGCTTACTACCAAGTCTTTTACTACCTGGCTTTTTTAAAAGCAGCCAAGAGGCTCTTTCTACTCATAAATTGTAACCTAGAAGTACCCAAAGTGTGCTCTGAAATCTCACAGAAGCACCCCGTTGCTTTAAGAGACCAAACTATTCCGTCTCCATTGCATTCTGGGCTAAAAGGGAAACCGCCTCCCCAAAAAAACTCCACCAGAGCTGAGGATCAGGTCCTCCAGACTAAGCCCGAGAGCATCACTAAAGAAGAAAATTGCTCTTGTTGAGATATTTAGGTAGAATTTTTTTTAAACCTACCTTAAATTATCATGACATTACCTACCGGAGTCTAAATTATACTTTCAAAATTATATGTATTAATATCTGAAGTGTGTAATTATAAAAGAGCAGGTATATTTTAGAAAGACCATACTTATAAACCTATTTGTTTAAAATAGAAACTTTCTCTATGGCTGCAATATCTGTATTTTAGGTCTCCTGTCTTCCCAGCTCAGCACTAGCACAGGCAACTGGAGTCCACATGTTGGAACGGGAGCTGAAAACAGCGACCTTCTATATTATGTCAGTGCCATTGGAAACAAATCGAAACAGCAAACCTTACTCCTGCAGAACAAAAGAAACCTCTGAAAATAGTAGGAAAGCTGTGCTGCTGATAAATTTTCTTCTTACCTGCTTCCTCCACTAAAGCCAAAGTCACGCAAGCAGAAAGTTGTTTTAATCTAGCAAGAAATCTGAAGCCCCCAAAAAGATCTGGTTTGCCAGCCAAAAGCGTGGTTTACGAGCTTTACAAAGAGCTGAATTCTCAGATCAGGGCTGTAAATCTAACTCTGGTGATGTCCACACCTGGACTGATCATACCTATTGCTTTCTGGCAGTCTCATACAATCACGGAAGGATGGAAAAGCCCTCCAAGCTCACCCAGTCCAACCGCCAGCCCAGCCCCCCCGTGCCTGCGGAACCGTGTCCCAAAGCGCCACAGCCACACGGTTTTAGAACCCTCCCAGGGATGGGGACTCCCCCACTGCCCAGGGCAGCCTCTGCCAGGGCTTCACCGCTCTTCAGTGAAGGAATATTTCCCCATACCCAACCCTCCCCTGGCGCAGCTTGAGGCCGTTTCCTCTCATCCCATCACTTGTCACGTGGGACAAGAGCCCAGCACCCCCCTCTCCACAGCCTCCTTTCCAGGAGCTGCAGGGAGCGATGAAGTCTCCCCTCAGCCTCCTCTTCCCCAGGCTAAACAGCCCCAGGGCCCTCAGCCGCCCCTCATACACTGGTTCTGCAGACAGAGAGCACAGGCTGACTGACTGTCCAGGACTCTCCAGACAGACCCAGCTCTCCCACCGCTGGACTTGTTCTCTACATGCGAACCCCTCCCTACAGGCAGCGAGCGCAGAGGAAATCTCTGCCCCTCCACACCAAAGCAGTCATTGGGCTGAAGAGTTAAACCAAGAAGGTTAAAGGCTGAATCAGATTGCACTGCGTGTGCTTTCAGGCAGAAACCATAACTTCTGTTTTTATTCTACCATTACTTAACAAGAAAAAATTATCAGCAGAGCTGAAGTGGCTTTCACCATCATTTCCGTGATTTACATGGGCACTTGAGGCAAATGGAAGCTTGCAGTGACGTACAAACATTGACATTTACACTATTCTATATTTCTGAACCAAACAGGACCACAAATGCATTCCTAATTCTGAGCCACTTCCAAATGAGAGGAATAAGTTTAACAAGAGCAATGAAAGGCAGAGCAAGAGTGATTCACCTCGCTGTTCTTCAGTGACTGTTGCAATCTCTCTCCATCCACAGTCCAAAAACCTGATAATTTTGATAGTTTTGTAATAACTTAAAAGCACACCCATTGCACCTTGAATAGCTGCCAAAAATGTGCCTTAATATTAAAATCACAAGCACCTTGGCACACCTCTAAGGACAAAGGTAATTTTAACCCTAGCTGGAAAAGAGTTTTAGCTTCTGAGAGCTTTACTCAAGCACAGCACAAGAGGCGAAAAACCTCTTCTGGGAGGGCCCTCTGCAGCAGCTCTACCAAGGGATTTTCGCTGGAGCTAAGCTTCAAGCAGCAGAGCTCTTCTCCCTGCACTCTTTGGAACGTCTGAGACACGCAGGTTTCAAAAGATGCCCCACTTCTCCAGTGTCCCCAGCCCCTCAGAGCACAGAACCACAGAATGGGTTGGGTTGGGCTGGAAGGGACCTCAAAACCCACCCAGTGCCACCCCCTGCCACGGGCAGGGACACCTCCCACTGGATCAGGGGGCTCCAAGCCCCATCCAACCTGGCCTGGAACACCTCCAGGGATGGGGCAGCCACCACTGCTCTGGGCACCCTGGGCCAGGGCCTCCCCACCCTCACAGCAAAACATTTCTGCCCAGGATCTCATCTCAATCTCCCCTCTTTCAGGTCAAAACCTTGTCCTGTCCCTGCACTCCCTGATCCAGAGCCCCTCCCCAGCTTTCCTGCAGCCCCTTTCAGCACTGGGAGCTGCTCTAAGGTCTCCCCAGAGCCTTCTCCTCTCCAGGCTGCACAACCCCAGCTCTCCCAGCCTTCTTATAGGAGAGTCCTCATGAGAGATGAATGTTTGCCCTTCCAAGCACTGGTACTCAGGTACCTTGTTTGATACTTCTGAGCCCCTGATTCCTCAAAAACTGCCAAAGAAAACGAGTCTTATCTCCCAGTACTATCCCATTGCATCCCCTTTTGTGCTCCCCCTTCTCTTTCCCATCAGAGAGGGGACTAATATGTCAAGACGGAGCTGCTCAGGAACTGCCACTTTTAATCAGAGCACTGTAGCTGTCAGTCACCAGTGGCCCTTGGGTATTTTGTTTCCTGAATACATAAAAGATTGTTATCCTGAAAGTTAGTCAGCATTTCTGGTTGCTGAACGGAAACAACAAGACTATTACAAATGTTTTAACATTAGTATAGCTGCAGCCGTATTTGAGTTTTAATAGCTTAGCACATGCAATGCCTGCTTTTTATGAGCCACACGATTGCATTAGAAATTGCTTTTCCTTATTGCAGTTTGTTTCCTAACTCACATAGTCAGCATTTATTAATAGTGTTGCAATTCTGTATTAATTATTCTTTAGCACTGACAGTTTTCCCTGAACTGCACAAAATTATCCCCTATAGCAGCCCTGGCTCAGCATCCCATAACCAACATTTCATCCACCAGCCTGCTCGATGGCTAAAGCCTGGACAGCAGCGTAACTTGGGCACATCAAATTATTTAAGTGGTGCTGCTCAGCACAGCCACGCCGGGGTGGATCTCTCTGGGGTAGAGATTACAAGCAAGGGCTGCTAGAGAAAACCACCCAACACCGAAGGCAACATGAAAATGAGAATCCAGTACCTTATGCTACAAAAAAAACCCAAACCCTTGGCATAGTCTGAAATGAAAAGTCTCACTGAAGAGGCACCCAGTGGTTTGTAAGCTTCCCAGACCTGTGCACCTGGTAGCAAAACTGTGCTAAAGCAGCTAAATAGTCCAGCGTAAACACAAAAGGTCCAAGGGCATCACTGCAACACAGGCACAGATCACGAAATACGGAGGGGACCGGGAGAAAGACGTGAAAATTGCAAATCAAGCGCAGGGCAAGACCCCGCCTTTCAGATCTGTGCTGCTTTGTTAGCGTATTCTCCCAAAGGAAATTCCGAAACGGGAATATGCAGAGAAAGCAGATCATCAAATGATAGGACAGCCCGAGGAATCAAAGTTAACCCTCGGGTAGGCTTAGTTCCAGCCCTGCAGGCTTCACCCAGACGCAAGTCCTGTGGACTCCACCACTTCACCCGCTCTTGTTGTCTTCCACGTTGCCAGGATCACATTCTGAGACAATAATGACATGGTTCTAACCCAAATAAAGAAAATGGGAAGCTATGAAACAAATAATCAACTGTGTCCTGTTATTTACGCAATTATTGGCAGAAGGCTGAATAAGGAGTAAAATAGATTACTGCAGTTTTGGTTCAATGCGGCCTTAAAATAAAAAAAAAACCACCATCACATGCCAAGGCTGAAGGGATTTGCATTCCAGCATGTGGTTCTCTCATCCTGCCAGCCGAGCTCCAAGCTGCTACTGCAGATATTCTCTGTATGCACCCGCGCCTTTTCCCTCTGCTGTTCTGTTCAGCCACTGCAGTTGTTGGCCACCAGCAGAAGCACAGCAAAGGTGTCTAAACAAACACCCAAAAAAAGCCCATAGGAAATAATATTCTCACCAGCACCATAATCCTGGTGTGTTCGTGACGCTGAAGCCTGAGTTTAGGTCTGGCAAGGCATAAAGCTGAGTTTTTCTTCTGTATTTCTCTCCCTTCGGCTAAAATTGCTCTGCAGTTTCAGTTGTGGTAAAAGCTCAACAGCTCTGGACAAGAACGACTGATATTTATTCCTTCGAAAACCAGAAGTATGGAATAGTTGGGAGCAGCTCCTTCGCTCTCAGGACATGCTTCGTTGCTGTCTAGAAGGATCAGCCTGACAGAAGAAGAACTCAATGCCCTATTTTGTCATTATATATTGAGAGGTAACGCTGTGGTTCCCCACCACGTCTTGCATGGAGGCTTTCACAAAACACACAGCATCATGGAGCGTGCCAAGAGACCACCACGGGCTCCTGACCAGCTCATCCAAGAGCCTTCCAAAAGAAACCTTCGGCCACTCCTGACCGGTCCAAAGCAACGGCCTCAAAAGTGGAGGATTCTACATCCCTTGAGTTACCCAGGACGTTCTCACTTTCCTGATTATTTGTTCTGCTGTCAAACCAGACAGACGGAAATTAGCGTTCCCTCCCTTCGGCTTCCTTTCTCTGCAACCCTACAGAAATAGCTGGGTTACGTAAGACAAACACTCACAAAATAACAATGAAAACAGACGTGTCAAAAAAAGAAATAGTGTGCACGGGATGCCTACTGCGCGTGCCGATTCGAAGCGAAGTATTCCTCCCATCTATGAATAGAGCCGTGAGCTATTTCAGTCGTGCCAGTCTCAAAGGGAGGGTCGAGCAGCTCGAGTTCAGAACTAAGGGTTCGAGGTGTGGGGGTTGGTTGGTTGGGTTGGGTTGGTTGCCGGTACCTAAGAATTTCAGACCCACCCACCAAAAATGCAGTTTTCAAGCGAGGTCCATGCCAAGTTCTGTACTCAAACTTCTCTGGAAAGCACCAGGAATTGTTCGCCTCACTTGGTAGCTCTCTGGGCTCTGAGTTCAAGCTTGTTTCGCTCGACTCCCATTGACTTCCATGGCCCCTTGGGCATCTCGCAGGTCCTTTGCAGAATTCATTTTGAATATTCGTTATTTTCTCTACAGCACTCATCACCCTACACCCACAGTGTCGATTTCCAGAAAACACTCTCAGCCAGCAGAAGGGTGCCATCCTCCATCATTCATTTCCCATGGACAACTTCATGCTTTCTCCTGTTATCTCACCATGTTTGGTAGATGCTGTCTTCAAACACTTGCTGAAAGCAAGTTGTCTTCCCTCAAATCCCTCTTCACTCCCTCTATCCTCTATGCTTTTTTGGACCAAAAAAGCTGTATCTGCTGATCTCCAAGGGCCCCTTTCACTAACCGATACTGTCCCTTGTCTCCTTCGGACTCACCCACACGTGGCCTACAGCTCCCTGATCTCTCTTGGTATACGCTGACGGTAAGTACCTCGGGTGCACCATCTGATTCCGTAGAAGCTCCACAGTGTTGTCCTGGCATTCTGTTTGATACACATAAAGCAACGATGGTGCAAACAAGCAGCTTGGCAAGAGTTCTGATCTCTGAATTTCCTAATTTCGATCTGTAAAATAAAATGGCGATTTTCCATTGCACCTCCTGAACGGGTGCTATCAGCCTTTTTTAACAATTATAAGGAACTTCAAGACCTTTACAAACCTTATTTGACTCAGCCAACACATTGTAACACCGTTCAAGTTCCTCAGCACTTGAAAGCCCAAGCAAGAGCTACGGGATTTCATCTTAGGGGAAGAAAATACCAGCTTTGAATAATATCTAATGAGCTTTGTAGCCCACCACACTACCTAATCAGCAGCCTATTGGCTTCTGATGCACAGTCTACCAGAAGCGATAAAGAATAAGTGTATCATAAATAGAAACAACTAAAATCAAGTTGACGGATGGAATGTAACCCTATTACAGCTTGGCATGGCATTCAAAAAGTCCTGAATGGATGACGACAGAATTCCCACATTTTGACGAGAGAAGCTTTTCCACACAGCTTCTGCTATCGAGAGTCTCAGAGATCAAGGGACTGCTAAGATCATCACATCATTCTTGAGAACGCACCCAATATTTATGAGGACCTTAACTCCATGTAATAAAGGCCGCGCTCACTGCCTGCCGTGAGTTGGATGCTTTGGGGACAAAATTAATCAACATGCATGAAAGAGGATCCCAGAGTCAAACAGGAAAATCTGCACATAATAACACAGATAGTTACTATCTGGCAAACCTCCATCACAGGGAAGAAAAATACTATGATTAAACATAATAAGACTTCACTTGAAATGTAAAATACTCTGGAACAAATCCTGCCAACTCGCATAAGACCCAGCAAACAGGAAGCAGCTGACTATGCAATAAAGCTCATCCCACAGGGAAAACACGATGGTGGAGACGCAGACACTACCACACAGCCCTTGCCGTTGTGCTGCAGTGCTGTCTATCGCCTACTTCTGAAACGCAGGAGGTTCAGTCCTCGTAGCTTGTGCTCGCAGCGCAGCGCAGCTTGAATTCTGAGCCACTAACCGGGACCTATTGCCTGAGAAAACCTCATTGCCTTTCCGCAAACTCTCACACGCGTGAGCGAGAGGCACTGCTGGCTCAAGCAGGTTCGGTTAATATTCGTGTCTAGTATTTTCCCACATTACTATCCTTCCACAGCCAAACCCTAGGCTGAGGTTAGCTCAACTGGAGACAAAACATGAAGAGCTTCCACTGCCTCTTAATGGTTTCCTCACTGAAGCTAAAAACCCTGAGAATAATCTTGCTACAATGGGGTAAGAACCTCTCTTTATCCCATTACATATATGAGATATCTGGGAAGATATTCTAGCAGCCTTCCAGTACTGAAAGGGCTCCAGAAAAGCTGGGGAGGGGCTCTGGATCAGGGAGTGCAGGGACAGGATGAGCAGGAACAGTTTTGAGCTGCAAGAGGGGAGATTGAGATGAGATCTTAGGCAGAAATGTTTTGCTGTGAGGGTGGGGAGGCCCTGGCCCAGGTTGCCCAGAGCAGTGGTGGCTGCCCCATCCCTGGAGGTGTTCCAGGCCAGGTTGGATGGGGCTGGGAGCCCCCTGACCCAGTGGGAGGTGTCCCTGCCCTTGGCAGGGGGTGGCACTGGGTGGGCTTTGAGGTCCCTTCCGACCCAACCCATTCTGCGATTCCATGATGATCTCAGCCTGTGCGTAGATCTTTCAGAAGGAAGCACGCTATGAGGTAATGTATTACTACCAGAAATACGATCTCGCTGGTGAAAAGCAGCAGGTTTGGCTTATAATCTCTTGAACGTCTTCGCACTTGAGAGTTAGTGTTGAACCTTTCCTCACCCTTCAGTTACAGCTTGTACTACATAGTTTTAAACTCGACTTTCTACTTTCAATAAGCATTTGCATGTATGCGTCTTCAAAGAACGGCATTTGATTTGCAGCTATGTGTTGTAATGAGAGGCTAATTAACACAAATATGGTTATTAGCAAGTTACAGACATTTACAGGACAAACCCAGCAGACCAAAGCCTGTGGCACGCTGCGTCACAGGCACAGAGAACTTCCAGGATGAACCAACACCAGGCAAGACTCACCACTAACTACATTACCACAGGCAAATCCCCAACGCTCTACAACTCTGTTTTCCCTTCTGTAGGGGGACAGTAAGACTTGTTTACTCTGCTGGGTAGTTCTCCATCTTAATTAAATCATTACCTTTAAATTAAAGGCACTACAGAAATGCCAGGAAGTAGCATCTGAATTAGAAGGTGGAGGTGACACCCCAATGAAGCACGACGATTTTCATCATCAACAAGAGGCACAGTAAAAGGTCAGCCATGGCATCATTGTGAAACCGCATTCCAAGCTTCTGAAGGCAAGATGACTTTTCCCAAAACTTCATTAAGGAAGAGAGTAGGTCCCGGCAGCACCAGGTGGCTGAAATGCTGCAGTCTCACAGGTGATCTGCCATGGGTTCATTACTGCTAGTTTTCCCTTTTCCTTACTCTCTGCTTTCCTAATAGCAGCAAAGTATCTTTTTCCACAGGTAACTGTTTTCAGTACGATCAAGGACCCATTAAGAAAATTGCAGAGGATCATTTCCCCTCAAGTCAGCGGTGTTCAGCGCAGAGTTTTCAGTCTTTTCTCTGGAAGAGCCACAGTGGAGGCACTCCCACTGTTTGTCTGAGACAACTTCTTCCAGATATCATCATATTTTAACACTCCATACAGACTGGAAATCCCCAGCTCTGTGTAAACACAAGGGCATTACTGAAAGATCCTTGATTACTGCAAAGGTTTTTATTTTTACAGTGTTGGAACTCAAACAGCCAGGAGGAGGCCAGTCCTAGTGGAGACCCAGTTTCATCCTGTGCTCCCTAAAGAGCTGCAACCTAGTGCCAGGTGTGAAGCTGGGCACGTCCTGTATCTCAGAAACAGCACTCAAATTCTGCCACAGAACAACCCAGGTACCGGAAGGGATACGCTGTGCTGAGCTCATTTAGTCTATACCGGGAGGTCGTTAAACCAAAACTGGGGAGGCAGGCAGCTAATTCCCTGTTTGTTGCACCCGAGAAAAGATTACCCAACAACAACTCATTACACACAATGTCCTTGTATCCAGAGTGTAAACATCAAGGAATACCACGTTTGCTGTTTACTTTTCAGCAATGCAGAAGCATTTGCTTTTTACTTTCAGCAGCAAGATGTTCTATAGGGGACGTGAGCCTAGAGTTTGCTTTCTGTTACTTAAGATCTCCTTGTGTTGACTGGATTATGTTAGAAAATAACAGAAGGTACCCAGGGATCTCCATTTGCAACAAAGAACTCCATATAGAATCTTTTTTTTTTCTTATTGACTAAAAATACACTAAATAGATACTTGTATATACTTATTACATATACACACTAAATATATACTTGGGAGTTTTTATACTTGCAATTCTGACCAGGAAGACCAAAATGGTTGCAACCAAGTTTTCAAGTAAGATAGAAGATGTATTTCTAGTATTGTGCCCATAAACCGGATTCTCTGTTTGCTTCCCATCTGTCAGCTGCCTGCACAACGCTTTTGAGTCCACTGACCTGCTTTTGACTAAATTTGACAGCAGGAAGAAGTCCCAAAGCTCCCAACACTTTCATTTAAAAAAAAAGGGTTGGGCAGAGGCGAGACTCTAATAAGACAAGAAGAGAAAGGTTAATGACAAAGGTCAACTCTTGTTTGACGTCAGAGAACCCACAGGAGGGATCACCCTAGAGACACAAATCCTCAGGAACCAGTTTCCATTGGTATTGCTGTTCTTTAACACTTGTTCCAAACAGAGCTGGAGCCAGAAATTAATCCCAGTCCTCAGAACAGTTCACCTGCCTTAGGTAAATCGTAACTTCTGATGCCACTTCCCCTGCCATAATGTGGCCAGTGTTAAACTCCCTTCTTGCGTTGCTGCAACAACTCGTATTTGAAAAGTACTTTGAAGGGCTGAGGAGTTGTATTCACTAATTATTACCTGTCTTGAGACATGAGCTGAATATTCAAAGCGCTAGCCTGATTCATCTGCAAGTGCCTGTCACATAAGGATGTGGAATGCACTGAGACTCAAAATATAAAAGCAAAGATTGCTTTCAGAGAAGACTTATACTATAAAGCTCGTTTTGAGCTCAAAACACATCATTTTTTCTTACGTAACTCTTCTATTAGCCTGGATTTAAATTATTCCTTGTCTTGGATTAGCACTTTATGAAACACCAGTTTGAAAGTAAATACCCATCGACGGAAGACAAAGATGATTCTGTCCCTAAAGGAAAGTCTGATGTCTGAGATCTTAAACCTTTGCTATCACGCGGAAAATTAACAGATAAGTTCCACAGGGCAGCTACTGGGCACTGCGAAACCAGAGCTTATCCTAGAAAAACTGGCAATTATGGCATTAGGACTGGCAAGAACCCACCACAGCAGGCAGGCATTTTTATCCTCTGGTCAGCCACTTTCCTGCCTTCCCAGAAATGAAGATACTTCTGCCTTCTTTTGCCAGAGCATCCCATGCCTTTTCTTCTTGCAGGCAGAAAAATCAGTAGACAAAGCTCTTACTGAAACTACCCAAGTGAAGGGGTGAATAAGACAGTGGGTGGGGTTTGGGGTTTTTTTAAAAAATAAATAGATAAATAAATAGACTGAACCTGCATGGGGCAAGGAGAAAATAGCTTCCTAAAAAAGAAATGTTCCATGTGTTAAAGGAAAATGATGCTTTGTGGTGAATCTCTCTACCAGAGAGATCCCTCTTTGAGAGTGAGGGAGTAAACTACGGTTTCCTTCGGTAACAACAGATCAACCTTTTATCTCCAAGCTTCCTCCTGTCACAGGCTACCAACTGAGCACTAAATACTTCCCAAGACTGGCCTTTACATTTCCTGAAGGAGCAAGCCCTGTCTATAAATAATAATCAAAGAGCCACAACAGTGTCAGTTAAGTTTTCCTTCTAATCCTCCCCATCTCCAGACAAAACAAAGCCAACCTGGCCAATTTATTCTGACAGCAGTGACTAGACTGATGTCCCTTGCACCCTATTACTGCCCTACAAACATATATTATTTTAATGCGGTATAAACAAATAGCTGATTTGTTTAAAACCATACTGAGTCCTAGTGATTAAAAGATGTACATGCATAAAGCAAAATTTACACATGCACAAACCCCTTTATAAGCTCTGGAGACGAAATTATCAGTATTGCCAAACACAGAATA
The DNA here is from genome assembly GCA_033558235.1 of Neomorphus geoffroyi. Taxonomy (NCBI): domain Eukaryota; kingdom Metazoa; phylum Chordata; class Aves; order Cuculiformes; family Neomorphidae; genus Neomorphus; species Neomorphus geoffroyi. Next base: position 10,677,853 of record JAUMJM010000018.1, read on the forward strand.
TGTATTATATTTTAATTACACGAGACAGTTGAATACCAACAAGACTACTTCATTTCTAATTAGAAAAAGTTCAGTAATCACCTTCTTTCCTGCTGTTATTGCCTGACAAGAATTAACGAGGAGTCCCCTCTGGGGACTGTGCAGTAAATATCGGAACACACGCTCGTTTTGGAGCTGGGGCTCACAGCAGCAGCACCCACCGAGGCACAGCGCGGCTGCTGAGGCGCGTTCAGCAGGACAGCAAGGGGTTTACAGCGTTCATCCCAGGAACGAAGCCCGTTTTGCACAACGCTCTGCTACTGTCGGGCTGCCCCCACCCCGCATCTCTCCCTGAATCTCACCACGCATCCCACCCAGCATCTCTCCCTGCATCCCACCCCGCATCCCAGCTCACCGGGTACCACCGGGCAGCCGCGCTGGCGAGCCCCGCGGGGCAGGGAGCTCCTTGGCCGAGGGCTGAAGGGCAGCCCGGGCGCGGGGAGGCTCAGCAGAGACAAAGCCGATCCCATTGGCTTCCATACGTTTTCCTCCCGCAGACACAAAAGTGATGCCACCCCCCCCGTTTCCCTGCGCTCCTGGCAGCAGCCGCACCTGCCACCCGCTGCCTTTACCCCGTTCCCAGCACCAAAACGCTGCTCTTTGTGGCTTCACGGGCACATGGAAGTAACTCCTGCGCTCACCAGCGATTCCCAGCACCGCTCCTTCCCGAAAAAACCCCACCGAGAGGAGACAAACAAAGGACACCTCCTTCTGTTCTCCAGAAAATAGGGAACACAAAGGGTCCCGCTGCGTCCCCGCTCCCTCCGGACGAGTCCTTCCCCCCCCCCAGCCGCGGGGACCCCGGGGGCAGCAGCGGCCGCCCGGCACGGGGTCGGGGGCAGGGGCAGCCGCTCACCTGCCACCGTGTACCGGTCCAGGTAGTTGAGCACGTTGCCCACGCTGAGGATGCCGGCGGCCGCCACCCGCGCCCTGCCGAGGCTCTGCGGCTTGTGGCGGGCGGCGGGGCGCTCGGGGTGCTTGCCGGCCGCCGGCGGGTTCATCCTGCCCGACAGCGTTTGCACCTCGCCCTCGGCGCCCCGGCCGCAGCAGCCCCGCTCGCCGCCTTCCTCCTCCTCCTCTTCCTCGTCGCCGGCGCGGAGCCGCCCGCCGCAGCCGGGGCTGCTGCCGGAGGAGCCGTCGCTTTCCAGGCACATCATGGGCTGCGGGGAGGCGGCGGCAAAGCAGCAGCACGAGCCGGTGCGGGGCGCCCGGTGCGGCACCCTCAGCGCCGCATCCCGCGGTCGCCCCAGCGCTGCTGCCCGTGGCGCCGGCGGCGCTGACAGCTGCGAGGGGGCGGGGCCTGCCGCAAGCTCCGCCTCCCGCCCAGCTGCCCGCGGCACCAGCGCGCTGTCAGCCGGGGGCGTGGTCATGGCAGGCCCCGCCCCCTCCGTGCCCCGCCCCCCCCGCTGCTGCCCGCTACGCGCGGCCCGGGGGCGCGGCCGGGGTGGGCGTTAGGGAGAAATCCTTAACAACGAGGGTGGGGAGGCCCTGGCCCAGATTGCCCAGAGCAGCGGTGGCTGCCCCATCCCTGGAGGTGTTCCAGGCCAGGTTGGATGGGGCTTGGAGCCCCCTGATCCAGTGGGAGGGGTCCCTGCCCATGGCAGGGGGTGGCACTGGATGGGCTTTGAGGTCCCTTCCAAGCCAAACCATTCTCTGACTCGAGCAACGCTGTCTTCCTTCCAACAATAAACTCCACGCGGGCCACGCAGGCCCACCCTTAGATCTGGTTTTAAGAAGAGATCTGTAAAACAACTCTCCTTGTCCGCTGTCAACCCCCAGAAGTGCCTACAGCCACAAGACCACGGCTCCCTGGGAGCAGCTGGTGGTGCGTGGCAGGGTGACGGCACGATGGAACGTGCTGCCGACCTCCCCACTTCCTGCTCCAGCCCGTTCTCCTGTGGCACAGAAGTTGCTTCAGGAACAACATACATCTTCAAAGCAAGTAGAACTGCTCCGGGTTCCCCTCACTGAAAACAGTGTCCCCCTACTCCCTGTAAAGTTCCACCTCGGAGCGAAGAGCAGCCAAGAAAAATTTCATTTCAAAAGGAGAAGCCTTCAAAGAGATAAAAGCGTTGGCAGCCAGCGTGGCTCCAGCCTGTCATAAAGCCTCAAAACCTGACTGAAAGCAGAGAAATAAAGTGACTTCCAGGGAGCTCGCGTGTGCCTGTCCGAGAACAGAAGGTTATGATTTCGCATTTCTCCCCATTTGTTGATCTTATGAAACCGTACCACGATGAAAGCCTTTGTCTCCGGGATACGCATTTAAACAGAAACCCTGCCACCTATCTCTGAGCAAACAGGATTTTCTCCGGCACCGTGTGCTGTGTCACCGCCTGGCTCTGTCACACCCTGCACCGGTGACACCAACGCGGGACTAGGCCGGTCATGCAGCGAGACGCTGCCACAGGAACCCCCAGGATGCCGCCGGTGAAAAGGGCACTTTCTGGTGACTCAGCAAGCCATTCCCTGCTGTTTGAGCAGGAAAAGAGCAAGCGCCGTTCCTGATGACACACGGCGCTCCCAGGTTGATGAGAAGCTCGACGCGAGGCAGCAAAGCGTGCTCAGAGCCCAGAAAGCCAACCGTGTCCTGGGCTGCGTCAAAAGAAGCGTTGCCGGCGGGTTGAGGGAGAGGATCTGCCCTCCTCTACTCTCGTGAGACCCCACCTGGAGCCCTGTGTCCAGTTCTGGAGTCCCCAGCATAAAAAGGAGATGGAACTGTTGGAACAGGTCCTGAGGAGGCCACGGAGATGATCCAAGGGTGGGAGCACCTCTGCCATGAGGGCAGGCTGGGAGAGCTGGGGTTGTTCAGCCTGGAGAGGCCTCTTAGCAGCCTACAAGGAAGCTGAGGAGGGACTTTTTACAAGGGCAAGTAAAGGACAAGGGGCACCAGCTTTAAATTCAAAGGGGGAAGATTTAGATTAGACATTAGGATGAAATTCTTCACACTGAGGGTGGGGAGGCCCTGGCCCAGGGTGCCCAGAGCAGTGGTGGCTGCCCCATCCCTGGAGGTGTTCCAGGCCAGGTTGGATGGGGCTTGGAGCCCCCTGACCCAGTGGGAGGTGTCCCTGCCCATGGCAGGGGGTTGGACTGAGATGACCTTTAACGTCCCTTCCAATCCAAACCATTTTATGATTTTATGATTCAAATAGTGGTAGGGGATGTCCCTGTGTTGCAAAGAGCCCTGCACAGGTGTTCCAGAGCTAGTTTTGGTAACAGAAAAAACACAGTCAGATTCACATACGATAATGTTCTGGTTGACTTGTCCACATCTAGGGAATATTTTTTTTCCCCAGAGCAGCATCTGCAGGTCAGATGTGACTGACTCTACGGTAAAGCTTCTATTAACAAAACTGCTTGTTCACATTCCAGCCAATCTCAGAATTTCCAGAATTAGCGATGCACAATAACGTGGTCAAGTGACAGTGCTCACCCAGAATATTATATAGCCCAAAAGGAGAAAAATAGGGTAGAATTAAAAAGAAGAAAAGGGAAGAGGTGGGGGGAGAAGGAGTGAAATGTCTCCATAAGGACCACACAGCTTGGCCAGCAGTGGAGGCTAAACTCATGCATTCTTTAAGTTAGACGTATCAGGCACAAAGCACAGCTGAGCAGCAGCCTCAAGGAGTTCCACAGAGCCAGCCAAGGTATCCAGGAGCTCTCAAATACGTATGGTCTGCTCCAAAGTCCATTCCGCACTTTTTTTCACTGCTTGGGCTACCCTTGGGCTTTGCACACAGAAAACAATGTTCAGAAGACGTTAACGAGATTAAAAGGTAAGGCAAAATTAAAGACCTTAGTCTAATGGATCAAACGGGTCCCCTGAAAGCAACAAAGAACAGTTTTCATAAGTAATGAAAGTTTAATTTAATTTCTTTCTTTTCATTTCTAGCCAATACCAAGCACACAAACACCGCCGACACTGAAGCCGAGGGGGCTTATTGCGTATTAAACTGCCTCAAAAGGCTGGGGAGTGGCTTCTCCACATCCCCTCGATTCAGCAAATCCACAATAAAACAGAAACCAGCCCAAATGCCAACTTACTATTAAAGGTCAACAAATATGGTCCAAAGTCTGGTCAGGCTTCCGATGGCCACTGAACACAGAGCAATGCTGGCCCAAGCTGCAGGAGCTTCTAAGAACGTGCTCTTGTTTCTGACACAGAGAAGAGTTTTAACTCTGAGACATCTACAGACAGAGCACGAGGAGGCAATGGACAGGCTGGTAGACACATGGACGCGCGGGGTCTCACAGCTAACCCGAACACCTTCCACCGTACGTGGAAATTCACAAACTGAGCAGATGCCAGGGCATCCATGTCATGAGAGTCACGTAAAGGAGAAGCGGAGTGAACTGGAAAAAATGTGACGGATTTGGCTTTGCTGTCAGGATGATTCATGTGACTGAACTGCTAAAATCACTGGTTACTACCTCGTAAGAGGAACACAGTAGATTCTAGCTTAGAGACATTGCTGGGGTTTGCTGTTAAAGGTTGTTGAGAGGTGATTTGATTACAGTGTGCAAGTTTTATCATAGGGAGAAAAATACCAGTTCTAAGAGCTCTAATCAAGTGAGAAAAGGCATAGCAAGAACCAGAATAATGGCTAAGAATTTGAGTTAGAGAAATCCTAATGAATCATCTGGTTCCCCTTTGTTACAGAGCAATTATTCTCTGGAACAAAACGCTAAAGAAGGGGTGTATTCTCTGTCCCTTTACGTGCTCGGATCCAGGTTGATTGCCTTTCTAGAAAGTGGATTATTGAACTCAAACATGAGCGCTTGCACTCCACGCAGAGAGAACGGGCTGTAAATTGATAATGTCAGGGGTCAGGCCGGCGGGTTAAAGCCCCAACCCTGAAGTTCGTGGGTTCTTTCGTTTTTACCAAGCACGTAGCATTTTCTGGCCCCGCTTCAGTCACCAGCCTGATCTGAGCATAGACCCTAGGAAAGCACATTACGCCAACTTCATCTTGAAACGAAGACTGCAAAGCAGTAGCGTTCTCATAGCCCTGGTGACAAAGATGGGCAGCATCTTTCTAGAAACTGGTGATACTGTGTTCTGGCTGAACGCTAGGAAGCTCCCTCACACTGGGAACTCTACCAAGAGGTGGGTAGATGCAATTAAAAACAAGCCTGACCTTAGCTAGCTCAGTCCTTCTGCTTCTTCCTGATTACGTGTGTCGTCTCTGCTCCAGAATGAGCTCTGGGTGGTTTCTGTAGCTGATAGGTATTTACCTGGGGAGCATAAAGCCAGCAGCCTTCCCACACGGAAGTCGCATAGCCTTGAGCACATCTCTAAAAGCACCTCAGCCCGTACCCCGGCACTGTCTTGTCCCAGTGACATCAAACACAGATATTCTGCCAGATGAGACCAAGTTAAACCGCGTACGGGTCCTTAACCCTGCTCTGCTGAAAGGTCCTTGCAGACGTCTCGCTGAGTGTTCAACAAAGGAAAGAACAAATTCACTCGTTAGTAACCCTCCTGTCTCCCAGCGCAGTCAACAGAACTTATCCCTTCAGGGATTATTTTCTTCCTTTCATTATTTTTTTAGTATCTTAAAAGCTTGGAAATGTTTATTTTATTTTATCCTAGTCTACACTTATTGATTTTTCCCCATCGCCAGAGTTCTAGAGGTGGCTGGGTATGAGCAAAAACACTTCTGTTTGACAACAGCTATAATTTATCTTTGAGGAAACAGAACTGGTTTGGCCAGTGCACCATTATTCACTGCAGTGATGCAGGCCAGTATCTGCTCCGTGGGCCAGAAGGTCATAACCAGGGTGCCACCTCTCCCAAAAGACAACGGCTGTCCCTCTGGTACTGGATGCCAGCAAGAACCTTCTCTCTCACGTCCCGTTGCTGTGAGAGACCGGGAGGAGAGGGCTGTTTGCAGACAATAGTGGTGAGCTGGACCACCTGTGGAAGCCAAAACCCAGACCCGAACCCTACTGATAACTGGGTTGGACCTTACCTAATCTAAGCTACAGCCGGAAGAGCCAGACCATTACGAAGACATAACATCGCTGTTTTGGGAATGAATAAAATTAAAAGAAAATGCTTTTCTATCTCTAGCCAGCTTACTTAGAATCCAAATTCACTCTTCAGTTAATAAAAGTCACTTTCTGAACCTGAAAGTCACAATAATCTCTAATACACAGCTGTCGAAAGGACTGGAGTCTCCCTGAAGTAACTCTGCCAAATGTACGCCAGTCTAGGCACCACCATCCTCTGCGCAGTAACTGCCCACAGTAATCTAACATGTTAGACTGCAAATTATTATGACTCAAAACTACATTTCTCCTTTTCCCATATTTTGCTTAATCTGGTTCAAAATCAGGACTCAAACACAGGGGGAGACATGAACACGCAGAGTCTCTCATTTAAGAAAAATAAATCAGAACACTAAATTATAGGATCACAAACCCTAGATTTTAGGTTATCCAGATATAAGCCTTAACCTGACCAAATGTTATGAAAGGTCGTGTCATTGGGTGCCCATCACGGCTGTAAGAGCAAAACACAGGACATTGACAGAAGTCCCTCCAGCCCTACCCATTCCTGGACTTCAAATAGATTGCAGCTCCGCAAGAACAAGATTCAGGGTCCTGCAATCACACACCTTCATTCGCGATATCTTCTGGTGTCTCTTTTGTTTTGGAACTTCTTAGCTGAATTAACCCTTTACTAACAGTTGATGTCACCCTGCAGCATTTACCAGCTTATCCAGCTCAGGTGTTTCTTGTGCAAGGGAGAAATGCTGAGTGTGAAGCAGGTCTTCCAAACCAGCAAAGAGAGAGCCACATCAGCATATACCTCCACGTTTTCCAGCAGGTCACTCTCTCCACCTTAAACTACCCAGGGAGACCAGCCTCCTACTTTTGCTGCTAAGATGTGCGTTCGACACTCGGTGATGGGAGTAACCCCCTGGTTATCGTTATTTCCCTTTCACACTCCCGTATGACAAGTCTCGCTGAGGAGAGCTTTGGGCACTGGTGCGCTGGAACCCACAGAGCAACACAGCCAGACCAGGTCACCTTCAGAGCAAGTTTGTTATGCAGAGAAGATATGAACAGTGCCCCAAGATGCACACAAATTTTTAAGTCTTTCAGAAGGCAAATTAGGTTCAATTAAGGTTGGATGGGGCTTTGAGCCCCCTGATCCAGTGGAGAGTGTTCCTGCCCGTGGCAGGGGGGTGGAACTGGATGATCTTTAAGGTCCCTTCTGCCCCAAACCATTCTATGATTTAATGCTGAACGTGTAGTGATGTTTCAATTCCTTGAATTCAACAGAGTTGTGATGGAGGCAGCGGCAGTGAATCAAAGCAGACATCCGTGAACAGAAGTTGGCATCCCAAGGCCTGGTTCCTTTCTAACCCTTGCACTGTAGTGCATGAAATGATAAATTGGATGCAGAAGAAGCTGTATTTCCATGAAAACATTTAGCTTTTACAACAATACAAGCAGCTGCTCTCACCCTCCCCTACAATCCTACATAACTGCCTTAATACTTGTTTGTGAATTTTTCAGTGACAACATTTGCACAGCGTTCCAGCCTTCCTGGCAAAGAGTGTCCCAAACCAACCGAAACCAAAAGAAAAACAAAAGGCCCCCTCCAAATAACCCCCTAACCCCTTACTCTCCCCACATCCAACAAGAAGAAACATATCCAAACCCCAAAGCAAAAATCTACAGGCACAGCAGGCTGCTCGGAATCCCAGTGTCCAGAGGCGGCTGTTGCAGTAGGCAAGCACCACCGCTGGCATCGGCAGTTTCTGAGAGAACGGCCTTTGATATTCACGACTGTTGAACGCGGTGATCCTTCTGCAAAAGCACTGACCTCCCTTATACATAGAGGAGCCTCAGTGCTCCAAACAACCAGTTTGTGGTCTCCCCTCAGGTCCCAGTGGAGACCACAATTACAGGTATCCCACATTTTTGGCAAGTTTTGTCCCATGTTTGAATGAAGGATGGTGAGGCTGAGCTACCGCCGCCTCCCACTAGAGGAGTCAGATTCTGCAGATGCTAAACACGCGTGTTGGCCGTTAGCATCCCACTTCTCAGAACAGCTGAATATTTGAGGTCTGATTAACCAGCATTTAAGAATCCGGTGTGGAATGGACAGTTACAGAAATAGCATTCTTGCACCACCCCGGCGTTTTAGGAAGGGATTGCCAGGTCCGTGTGGGAGCAGAGGAATCCCAAAACAATAAGGACAGACCCAGCAGTTGCCAATTTATAAACATCTTCCTGGCATCTTACGAAAGGGCTCAAGCCATAAGACGGGGATCCTTACAAAAACAACAGTAACAGAAACAATTTCACTGTTTGGTTTTGCCCACATGAAGACACATAAAAGATGAGGTCACACAAAGTAGAATGGGCTGAAACTGTACAGCTCTAACTGTATGGTTTTCTCAGTCGAGCTGACTTAACTCATTTGAAGACAAAATTTCCTCGAGCAACTTTGAAAATTCCAGCTTCATTCCAGGAGCTGTAATTAGGGCTGAGCATCCATTGTCCCAGACATCATCCCCAAAATTGCAATCCCAGTCTCATAACCACACGCGATTTACGTTAATACATCACCGGGGTCACTTGAATTTATAGTATTTCATGTGGGCTGAAGCATTTGCGGTTAAAAACCAGCTATAGCCACAGCACCTGAAGGGCCAATCTGTGCTTCTAGAAGAGGGGTTTCTTTTATTTCACACTTAGTAATTTTCATGCCTTCTCAGCATTTACAGTGCTTTTGCTTTACAATAGGATACTGGGGATGCGTTCTTCTGGACTAACAGCAATTCCATCCTTGGACTGAATGATTACAATTCTATGGGACAGGATTTGACAGCTACGTATGTAGGGTGGAAGGAACCAGCTATTATTCTTAGTGGTTCAATAATTTCAAGCTCCCAAGTCCACACTGCCAACTGGTCCACTTCGTCAAACAAACCGGGACACCTTCACTAGTGGATTGCCCTGCCCAGATTGTAGAGACCAATAAAATACACAAAGAGCTCTTTGAGCAACCACAGCCGATTCTATACCATGGACACAAAACAGGAAGAAAAGGCCAAGTCATCTTCAAAGCCAAAGCACTGCTCCAAAATTAGAGAGCGGAGCCAGGTTTGGACCCAAGGTGCTGGTGGTTCCAGCGAGATTCTTTGAAAGAGATCACAGCTTAGGTGCAGGCAAGACCAGGGAATTTAAGAGCAATTTAAAGAATATCCAAATTATTGTGAGATCATCATATGTTAAAAGGAAAGAGGAAGGAGGAGGTTCTCAATTCACTGCGGAGGTAAAGTAGCATGGAGTGGGGTGGGCAAGTTTGAACGTAAGCACAGCTTTTATGGGATCGAGAGCTAAGGGAGAGGGAAAAGTCAGCGAGACGGATGAGGGGTAAAGGGACACGTGCTGCCAGTTCAAGAGATAACTGCAACTCCGTAAATGACACTCAAATACTGTCTCTTATTCCAAGCAATGCTGTGTCCTAATCTGCATAGTTTGACATTAGGCTTCATTTTCAACAAGAAAGGGAACTGAACGCGTAATGGAACGTTAGTTGTGATTGATGTAGGTGTGCTTACACCTGGATCATCTTTCTTGTATGCAAATAGAATATAGTCAGAGAGTAATTATGCAATCAGTGTACAGTGCTTGGTGTTTTCACAAAGCTGAAACAATCACGAGTCCAATTAGTCAAGAGAAAGGTTAGAGAATGATAACAATCTACGAAGCCACTCCTTTTCTATGGAAAAGGCTGCAAAATACATACTATTCCCATAAAATTCCATTTTGATAAATTGGAATCTAGAAATAAAATTGACAACGAAGCGAAAGGACACAGAATATTCTGCAAGCAGTATTTTCAAGTCTCTTATAACACAGGAGTGGTGCTGACAGCGTACCACCTCAGCACCAGATAAAGGAGTAGAGCTGTCAACAGCGACACTGCTGCACTCTGAAGCTACCAAGCCCTCAACGCTTTTAAGTCAGAACTTCAGAGATTGTTAAGAGAGGAAGATGAGAGCTCTCTGGTCTGCTGACATGCTGATAACTGTTAACAGAGAACTTCTAGGAGCCTGGAAGGATGCTCGTGTTGAGCCAAGATTTTATAAACAAATACAGGCCTGCCAGCCTGGCATTGGCCCTGGGTAAAATAGTGCAAGGGCTGACACGGGACTCAATTAATAATGCGTGCAATTAGCATCATTGAACAGAACTCTATTAAAAAGTAGGACTTGCCAAATTAATTGGATTCTTGTTATAATGGGCTCAAAAGTTTGCTTGCCTGCTGAAAGGTAACGATGGCACCGTGATGGACTTCTGCACAACGCTTAACTTGGTATCGCGCGACACCTGGGTTAAGGATCCACAACGGTTCAGACTCACCGTGACACATGCGGTGAATTAAACCTGGCTGTATTACAAGTCACAAAATACCATAATAAGTGGGGATCTATTACTAAGAGTATTTCTGAAGGAGTCCCTCAGGAACTTTCGCTCTGTTAGCGACAAGGAAGAAAGCAATCAGCAGCCGTGTTCCAAAGCTGTAAGGACAGCAGTGCCTGCTGCTGGAATGGTAGGGATTGCTTGGCAAGTTGGGATGATACGTTTTAATGTCTACGAATACAGACCATAGATCATAGAATCATAGAAATACCCGAGCTGGAAGGGACCCAAAAGGATCACCGAGTCCAGCTCCTCTCCCTACGCAGGACACCCCCAACATTCTCACCGCGTGACTGAGGGTGTTTTACTCTGGAAAGCAGTGGCTTTGGAAAGGCTGACAGTGAGAAGTCAATTAAACACGAGTTCCTCGTGCGGCGCTGTGGGCAAACGGGCCACGAACGCCTGGAGTGGGAAGCAAGCGCTATCACCTTTGAATTGTGCTGTCACATCTGCTTCTGGCACAGCAAGCAGTTTTGTCAACTACCACTCGAGATAAATAGAAGAGCACTCAGGGAAGAGCTGCAAGAAAGATGAAGTGGCTGGGAATGGTGTTTTATAATAACAGATTCAAAAAGCAGAAATGGGTTTGGAATTTTAGGCCGAAGGCTGATTTGCACAGGTTTTTGTGCACATACATCGGAAAATTTTTAATTCAACTACTACAGAATCATCTGTATGACAGAGCTACAAAAAAAGTCCTTACGAGCTGGAGTGCGGCGCTACTTAGATACAAACAAGAGAATGTTTGTTAGTAATGAGGGTAATTAACCAGACTGCTTCACCAGCAATTATAGCAGTTCTACTTTACCAAAAATTATTCAAGTCAAAATTAGACATTTCTCTACGACCTGCGCAGTTCAAACAGGAAACACTTTACAGGAGTCTATAGCTATAAGATAGAGACTATGGGATTAAGTAGCCAGAAGACATCCCACCTGCTCTGATAATCTGGTTTTAAATATAGCCAAGCTCAACTGAAATGTGTTTATGCACATACACGTGTATGTACACACACACATAGGTATAAAAATAAGAATAAAACTCGGAGCGAGCTTTCCTGTTTCTTCAAATGCTTCTTTCTTTCTGAGTAAGTGCAAAGGGACAAAAAAAAAAAAAATCAGAGGCTTCAACTATAGCGGCACTTGGTGCTCCCAAAGAGCCAAAGTGGCTGCTGCAAAACATAATGAACCACAATTGATACACGGCAAGAGGGCAGGTTTTATCAGCTTTGCTAAGTGCCGGAGAATTACAAAGCCAGAACAAAGCTAGAGGGCATTGCTGAAGTGCTTGATGCACAAGAACACGACAAACTTTTGGGGCTACTGCTTCCAACTGGCTCTTTTTAGCAGTCAATTATTACTGCTCATTTGAGCTGTCGCAGCTGATCTTCTCCACCTTCACCCTGAAGTGCAACCTGCAGCGAGACCAGCGCGCGGCTCTTCGTACGCCCAATCACATAACGACGCAAAGGAAGGCAAAAGGGGCAAGGTAACCTTCTGCCTCCGAGCGCACGACTGGAAACCGTCGCTGCTGCTGCTCTGGGCTGCGTGCCTGGGCACCTGCAGCAGAGTCCTACTTTCCTTCACCAGATCCCAGGCACAGATGAGGTGGTGAAGCCTCCGACAGATCAATTCTTGCTACATCCCAACTTATTAGCCAACAGTTTGGTTGCAGACAACATCCCCCTCTCTCTGCTTTTATTATTTTAATTTTAAGACGGAGCACTGAGCCTTCGTGGGTGACTTCACTGTAAAGAGGGCTGAGCTGCAGGTTGGAAAAGCCCGCTCCAGCAGGAAGAATATTGTAAGGTTGCCAACCTGCATCATTTCCTACTATGACTCAAACACCAATATTCACAGATGCATCCGACGCCTTTTTGCATGAATTCCACACATTCACCAGTATCACAGTAAAGAATATAAAATATAAAACCTTTGCAGGCACGGTCTGGGTCTTGCAGTGGAGGATCTGGTTGAATGCAACTGTAACTCGCCTCTTCCTGCCATTCATCTACCACCAGCAGTTCCTTTAATTCAATCACAGCCTGGTTGTAGAATCAGGAAACACGTTTTCTACTGTGGGGGGAAGAGAATGTGAAGGGAGAGGCTGGCGTGTGTTCTTTCAGAGCACACACCTTCCACATTGATTTACAGGCAGCTCTGAAAGCATCATAGCGAAGTGTGCAGTGGCCAGAAAGCTGCCCAGTTATCCCCCAAACCAGAGATGAGTGGCGTTCAGTAAAACCTGATGGAGACAACCAGACCCCACCTTAATGCTGCTCCTGAAAAAATAGCGCGGCTTCCATCGACCTAGGAAAAATATTATCTCCTGATGGCACCTGATGCTTTTAACATCGAGGTTGTGGTCAGGCAGGGGTTGGTCTCTTCACTCAGGTGACCGGTGACAGAACAAGAGGACATGGTCTCAAGCTTCGCCAGGGGAGGTTTAGGCTTGACATTAGGAAGAAGCTCTTTACCAAGAGGGTGATTGGCCATTGGAATGCGCTGCCCGGGGAGGGGGTGGAGTCACCGTCCCTGGAGGGGTTTAAGGAGAGATTGGATGAGGCTCTTAGTGCCGTGGTGTAGTTGACGAGTAGGAGTAGGTGTAGGTGTTGGGTCATAGGCTGGACTCGATGATCTCAAAGGTCTTTTCCAACCTTATAATACCGTGTGTGTGAATATCATCACTCGGAGCCCTCATCTCATTTCAGTGCTGCCTGGTTTTGTCCCCTCTTCTCCGCCTGTGCGTTCCCATTCTCACAGGTCAGGTTTGTTCAAACCCTGTCTGCTGCTATATTCCAGTTCTGGAGTGCAGACCTTTGCCCATAGTCAAGTAAGGTGGTTCCCCTGATCAATTTACCCTTTGAAACAGAAAATCTGAATTGCAAACCTACTTTTGTTTATCCATTCATTTGATTTAAATAGAATCAATTTATGATCACGCAAACTAGGATGAGGTGTCTCAGCAACTGCTTTATCGTATCCTTAACACTTGCAAGAATAATATTTGAAGTCATATCAGCTCTTGTTGATTCAGGCACATTTTGATGAGAAAAATCGATTAGATATTATATTCAGGATTATCTGACCTTGCATTTAATAGCATTTACTCTCCAGTCTTTTATCTGGGAGGTTTGTCTTCTTAAGGCAGTAATACGTCTCTGTAATAACGCTACAAAGATTTTATGCAGATATGATTCTAATAAAAGAGAGAGAGAGAAAAAAAAAGAGAAGCCTTCTAGCACCAACCTGGCAGAACCTTTTATCCACGTTGTCCCTCTCTGCTTCCTTACAGCCTGCCTTGTCGTTACCACAAGGCAGAGAGGGGAGCGGTTGTCGTACTTGGAATTTTCTGGATAATGCGGCTGGATTTCAGAGAATTAATTCTCACAGCATCCAGATTGCAAGGAAGACTGAGAAATCTGAAATCTCAGCATACACTCAACCTTTTATGCTCAGGAAAGCAAATCACACAGCGCCTGCCCCCGGTCCTGTTTGCACAAGCTCCAGGCTGCACCACAGCCAGACAACATCTCGAGGTAATAGCGGTGAAAACTTATTTTATTATCGCTGCTGAGCCCCATCCACAGAACATTTTCTACCATTGTGAAAAATAGGCTCAGCGATACCCTTGAATTTTTGGCTTTTGCTTATAGAATCAAATGCAAGGGCTTGGAAATATTACTGTTGGAAAAAGCTGCCAGATCTTCCCCTCCAAAGAAACCACAACTTGTTGAACTGTGAAGTCCCTCACAAGACACAAACCGCAGCACTTTTGTCACCACATCAATGTGCTGTGGGTTTTCTTTTCCATATAAATATTTTGAGCATTTGGGTTTTCCTTGGCTTTTGGTGGGCTGAAATCCCTGAGGAATGGGTGGTGAAATACAACCAACTTTCTCCAACTTGAGCACCATGGGAATGGCCCTGCCCTCCTCCACATCCAGCCCACAGAGAGTGCCATGAAAACAACATAATTGGGTGACTTGTTAAAAGGCAGCTTTCCTTCCGAGTCCCCTGGAAACGTCCTCCTCCCACACAAACACGGAGTTGATTAATAGCTTGTGCACATCACGCAGGTAGGAGCTGATTTGCTTTTGTTGGTTGTCACCGAGCGCGTGAGAAAAACTGGTTTTATAGGAGGCAAAACCCGAGCTGACTCCAGGTCAGAAGAATGCCCCGCTCCGTCTAAACAACTCACTGGAGAGGTGTGGGCTTGGTACAGCATAGGGAAAAATTACACCAGATCAACAAATACAGTTCTGACAGACCCCATTGCTGCCCCTGGATAAGCAACTTCACTGCCTTTCTTCCTCTATTTAGGAGTTATCAAGGAAAAATAAAGTCTTCCTGAAGAGCTAAGGAAGTAGCACCACTTCGGTGGAAATATGGCAAAAAAAATGAGGCCAGCCAAATGGATCCAAGCCTTTGCACAGACAAACCCACGGGATGCTCACTTTTTCACAGCCAACTTTAAAAAAAAAAGTGTCCCCTGCAAGACTTATGTAATATCTCTAGGTTACACCTGTACAGCTTCCTCGTGTGAACGATCCACCAGCGCTGCCGAGGGGAACCCAGTGCCAGAACCAAAGACGAAGTGGTGCAGAAATACTCACACATCCAGGTGGCCCAAAGAAGCCTCCAGGTGAGCAGTGAGTGACCGATGAGCTCACATCAGTCAGAGTAAATGGAAAGCTGTCACCACCACCCAGCACGGCCGGTGTTCCCCGGGTGACGGAGACACCCCAGTGGCATTGTACCTCCTTATGTGGGAAATTCAAGGCTAGGGGACAACTTCTTCCTGCATCACCCAGCTTTGTAGATGTGGAAATGAGGGGGGGGTTACTGAGGGATTTTTCCCTCACTGTTGGGACATTTCTACCTCACTGAGCAATCTGGTAGCACCTCCAGTTTCTTGAAATCACTATGTCAAAGCATCCATCTGATTTTCTGCACTCCTCCCATAACTGAGTCCGCCCTGTAAACTTGGAAATCGACTGTCCTGGGTCCGTGCTGCCCAGGGTTAAGTTTTCTCGTGCCTCCCAGAATGCACTTAACCAGAAAGCACGGGGACGTGCTCCCATTTCCGAGTGCAGTGGGACTTGAGCACAGCTTGCAGACCACTTTGCAAGCCTCTGATGGCAGGTGCAGTAGAAACATGACTTGCGACTATGTTTTCCTGGCAGCTTTCCTTGGAGCAGATGGAGAACGAGCAGCACAAACACCGAAGCTGTGGGTGCAATCGTTCACACACACCTAATTCTCCTCTGAGCAGCACTCGCTCCTTTTAGCGTGGAAAAGCGAGCTCACTATCGGCGCTACAACAGGCAGAGTCCATCTCTTGCCCAGCGACTCAGAAGATGCCGCACGCATCCCCTCGGCACTTCAGAGTGGGCTCCTTGCTGCCACGAGCACAAGACACCAGGGCTGAGTTACAGCAACGAGCAGTGAGGAGGAAAAATATGTGAAGTATTTTCCTCCAGCCCCAGGGGACAGGTCACAATCCGATTACCATGAAGGAGGGGGAAGCCAGCTTTGAGTGTTGTAACCAACCTTGTGGGAACAAGGAAATGCTCTGTTCACACCATTCTGCAAGAAACCATCAGATGCATTAGAAATTCCAAATATTCAGCACACACGACTCGCCTTAAAATCCCCTCCAATACTTCCTCACCTTTCATTTCGCAGCCCTGAGAGGCAGGGAGGGCACGTGCCCTGCGCACGAGCCAGAGACGCCGTTTGCTCAGCCTGGGAGGTCAAGTGCAGGTGCAGAACGTACCTACATGGGGGACATTTCTCTGGGTGGAACCATACAGGGCCCTACATAACCATGGCCAACCTGGAACATAAGTAAGGGTTTGTGGGATTATCATAAATTTCACGTGAAAAGTGACAAAATAAATGGGGGGGGGGGGTGGAATAGTCAAAGCAATTTGAAAATATTCATAGAGTGAAGCCTGTTGTTACACCAGCTCAGTCACAGTAATTTAAACGGTGTCCTGGTCCAGGCTGGCAGCCCTTTCCCATGTGGACAGGGCTCCCAAAGCTGACTGAGCATCCTGTACCCACTGATTCTGTTGTGGCCATCCCAGCCAAGCCCGCAAGCAGAATTCCAGGCACCTGCATTTGAGCCTCATTGTTTGGCTCCAAGAACAGTGGTGGGAATTAACACTTATCTCAGCCCTGAAAAAGGCCAATGCAAGATCATAGAATCGTAGAATGGTTTGGGTTGGAAGGGACCTTAAATCTCACCCAGTTCCAACCCCCCTGCCACGGGCAGGGTCACCTCCCACTGAATCTGCTCCTATTCTCTGCTCCCCTTCCCCTTGGCCTCCCTCCAGCCTTTGAGGAAGCAGGTGAAGATGACAAACTGTCCTTCTGCAGGATGAGGTGGGACAGGGCATTGCCCAGCTCCTGCACTCCCTTAAATCACCTCGCAGCGTCTGCTCCTTCCGAGGACAGGCAGCTCCCTCTCCTGGTGGAACCCACCTGCCACCTCCAGCTCACACAGGTCCACCAGGGCCAAGTTCCCCAGTGCCATCTTCTGCCCATGGGAGCTGATCAGACTGCTCTGGGCATCACTGACTCGCTCCAGAGGAGAAGCAAAATTAGAAACAAACCCAGAAGACACCCTCTGGTGAATGTTTTTCATCCTGGAGAAGAGGAGACTGAGGGGAGACCTCATTGTGTTCTGCAGCTTCCTCACATGAGGAGGAGGAGGAGCAGGTGCTGAGCTCTTCCCTCTGGTGCCCAAGGACAGGACCCCAGGGAATGGCAGGAAGATGCCAGGGCAGGGTTGGGTTGGACATCAGGAGGAGGTTCTTCCCCCAGCGGGTGGTGGAGCACTGGAACAGCTCCCAGGGAAGCAGTCACAGCCTGACAATATTCCAGAAGCATTTGGCCAACACCCTCAGTCCCACGGTGTGAATGTTGGGGTGTCCTGTGCAGGGACAGGAGTTGGACTCAATGATCCTTGTGGGCCCCTTCCACCTCAGGACATTTTACGGTTCTCTGATAGCCTTCACCCTGCAGCGGAACCTCAGGCCAGGTTAGTCCACAAATATCTTTAAGAGATGGAGATAAGAGGAGTGGGGATTTATCTGCATTCCAGTCAGCCCAGTAGGGCCCCATTCTCCCCCACACCAGCTCTCCCCCACATGTCACGTGAATGACGAAAACACAAGGAGCAGCAGAAATCCTCCCTCCACAGATGGGGGTCTGCGGCGCAGAGCAATCGGATGACTCGCTAAAGGTCTCACTACAAGACTCTGCGAAGCCAAGGAGTGAATAGGGAAGTTAAATCCCCGTAATGCTAAATTGGCACCGTCTACATTCAAGGCTATCAGAAAAATCAAGGCTATCAAAATGTGCCTAGATGATACAGGCACGGAAAAAATACCTTCCCTGTCCAATTCTACCCTCACCTCTGCTTTTCCAGAAGTATCCCTGTCCGTTCCTCCCCTGACCTCTAGTGGTTTCGACTTTGTCCAAAGTAGAAGAGTGACCGAGCCC
Source organism: Neomorphus geoffroyi (assembly GCA_033558235.1). Taxonomy (NCBI): domain Eukaryota; kingdom Metazoa; phylum Chordata; class Aves; order Cuculiformes; family Neomorphidae; genus Neomorphus; species Neomorphus geoffroyi. The sequence goes on from JAUMJM010000018.1 coordinate 10,695,849, forward strand.
AAGTGAAAAAGTGGCTGTGCTAGTTCTGACCCAGTAAAACGCAGCCTTCCTCCAGTAAAAGCAAGTGTAGAAACAGAAACTGCACCCCAACAGCTTCCACGTGACATTTGGGACTTGCAGAGCTTGAACTGGACAAGCCTGGCTTGGTTTTAGTATTTGCCAGCCTGCTTCCGCGGGAAAAAAAAGCAAAGGTTTTCCAGAGGAAACATTAACCTTGATTTTACCCTTCCCAAGCACAGGTTTCCAAGGAATCAGCCTGTTCCTTTTGCAAACTAAACATGGGAGGGGGAAGGATTCGGGAGGTGCCTAAAAGCCCAGGGACATCAGAATTTGGGATGGTCTCCTCGGGGACTGCAGAGCAGCCAATTAAAACTGTCAGGTTCTTGTAACCCAGGTGTGACTGTTCATAAAATAACCTTACGCGGGGAAATGGAGAAAACACATCATGCTTCGCTTTGGAGCTGCCTGAACGGAGGGTGCCATAAATATAAAGAGCACTGTTTGCTGCTGCATTAAGTGCGTGGGGTGTTTTGTGAAGTCTGGGTGCTCGATGAAGAAGGATTTGGAGCAGAAGGTGCCCGATACCAAATTGCTTTTAATGAATTAATGCCCTGCTTGTAAAGACAACTACAAGGTCGTCGTGTCTTGGCTCTAATTGCTGCCTGACACAGATATGGATGCGCCAGCAGAAACCCAGGAGCCACGAAAGGAACACACGTACACCTCCAAAAGGAATATTTGCCCCATCTACTCGAACTTGCCTATCCAGGTAACCTGAAAAGGCTCAAACTATGGTTTTAGCCACATCTTGTCCTCCTGTTGCCTTGGTCTTGAGGCCGTTCATGGAGCGACCACCCGCGCTCTGTCAGGCGTCCAAGGCACACCCAACCTTATCAGCTAAATAATTAATACTGAACATGCTTACAAATCGGGTTTTCCTTCTGCTGTCTCCATGCATCTCACTCGCTGGTGCTGAGGGACCTCGCTGGGCCGTTAAGGACTCAGACCTCACTGCAGCCGCTGCCTGACAGCCCGCGCTGCCAGGAGCAGGGGGGTCCTCGCACAGCAAGCGGCACAGAATCGCTGCTGGTGGCCATGCTGCCTCAGAAGCCACGCTGGGCAGCAGAACAGGGCACCAGGAGCCCACTTGGGGTGCTGAAGTTCTGTACCATTGCCAAAGTACACCCGGTCCTATCCAGTTTCCTTGGCAGCCTTCTTTTCAAGGTGAAGAAAAACAAAAAGAGGATGCTTATTCTCTTCTAATTGCGAGACGTCAAGCATTTTATAGATGCTGCCGCGTGCGTTGGAAAGTGCTGCTCCTCTCCTGGGAGCGCTTGCCGCATGCCTCCTGCAATCACTGCGATGGATGAAACCATAGTCTGGGTTTTTTTGAGCTCCCTTATATATGTGAGCTTCCATTCCCCTCCAGCAGCCTCTGAGCTCTGCCTTCTCCCCAGGCCAGTGCCCAAATGAGAAGGCTCTTGGGTTATAGATATCTTCTCTTCCAGTTAAACAGAACCAAACCCAAATTGTTTGGAGGTGATTCAGCTCATTTTCATTTCTATCTTCTATCAGAAAACTAAACCGGACCAATTCCTCAGTAGAACGCATCTTAAAAAGTAAATTTCTCCACTATGCATTGTTTGCAGATTAGAAGTGGTTTGGGGTCAAAAGAACAAGTTCTCTGTGTTTTGAGGAAACAAGATATTTTTAGAGCATGGAACTGGAGTGAGGTGCTATTGAGGGTTAGAGGAAAGCACAGCGCGCTGCACGCTAATTAATTTGTCCTAACGTATCACACTAAGATATAAAGGGTGGAGCATTTAGGGCAGCATCTCCGAAGTTTCTCTGAATGCAAGACACGGTTCTGCTGGGAACCAATGGCTACGCTTCAGTTATTTTGGATCAGTGTGTTACCAACCACCTCAACAGATCAGGCATCTAGAAAAAGCAGGATGGGCAGATCTGAAATCCAAACTCAGTCCTATGTGTAGCTCAGTGCAACACGAAACGCTAGTATTTAAGCCTTTTTCGTGACTTGTGAAACCCATAGCGACCCTCGTTCTTCTGCCTGAACGGGTGTCTCCCCTCTGGTTATAGCAGAGGAATAAAAATCTTTGGGCCTGAGGAAAGAAAATGTTAAAATAATAAGATAAATGTTAAATAATAAGATGTTAAAATAATGTTTGCTATATTCGAAGCACCAGAAGGTCCTTAATTGGGTTATTGGCCTTTCCTTGCGGAAACCTGTGCACACCCAGCCATCACCAGCAGCATTCTGGGGTGAAACCACAAGGGATACCCTCTTGTTTTTCTTCCCGTCCTGCCAAGACCAGCAGAGACAGCTGATGGAGCAGAGAGCAATGAGCCAACGCAGCCCTCGCGAGAGGAACGAGGACAGGGCAAGATTAGAGCAGAAATCGACTCTCTGCTTTCTCTAACGAGCAGTAGTTCCAGGTGGTCAATGGCTCATAATTGGCTATTGACTTAGAAATGATTCCCCATAATGTCCTTGTAGAGAGGGTGCAGCGAAAAGCAAGAGAAAGATGGGCAAAGGAGCCTGGAAAAGGTATTTTATTGCTCAGGTCTGCCCTGTTATTTTTAACTCCAAGGACCTGCTCTCCTTCCCAGCTCCAAGTCTGAAGTTTCAGCCAAAAAAACCAGATCCCAGCCTCCCTCCAGAGCCCTCACAGGCGATGTCTAAAACACGAGGAGAGCAGCAGGAGGCCCCGCGTGTGCTTGTCAGTGACGCTAAGAATAAAACCATTTGCAGGAGCAAACACAGAGAGGGCAAAAACTTCCACGGAAGTTTCTTGGCAACCAGTCTGTCAAGCTTTCTGCGTTCCTAACATCGCACGATGTTCCTCAAAGCAGGGAGAAATCAGCTTCCACTCTAAAATACACTTTCTGATACCAGAGTAAAAGAGGCAAGAGAGCAGAAACGCCCGAAGCCTCTTGCTGTTCCCAAACACCCCACTCCTGCCCTGGCTTCTTATTGCAGGGCTGTTCTTGGCCGCGTGTGCGTTTTGAAAGGGACACTTAGGGCTGAGTGAGATTTTCATACGCTTTCAGGTTTGTTTTCTTGTCTGTTTTTATTTTTTTTGCCCCATCCAACCTGGCCTTGGACCCCTCATCCCATCGCACTTCCTAGCCTGATGCAGGAGCCTCTGGTTCAGCGGCTGAGCCGCCGTGCTGACAGAGCAGGGGCACCACTGCTCCTGCAGCTCCAGACTGCGGGAAGGACACGGCCCGTTCACCTGCAGGAGCTGTTCCAGGCTGTGCTCCAGGCTGACCACCCGGACGTCACCATTGCTCAACAACCTGGGCAAGGGCAAACGCGTGTCACGTCAGCTGAAGAAATGCTGCCGCCTCTGGAGTTCCTTTTCCGAAAGACTTTCGCAGGCACCGACGCCAAACGTTTTGAAGATGGCGCGCTGCCCACCCCCCCCTTCAGAACACCCACAGCACTCACTGCTCCAGTCAAAATCCAACAAACAAACACACCAAGGGAGAGGTATCAAGCGCGTACAGCGCTGGGCACTGAGGATGCGTCACGTGCTTGAGCCCACACAGTGAAAAGCTCACAAGAGCTCTTTGCCCTTCCTGAAGTGCAATCATCACAGACTCAACCAGCCATGGAATGGTTCAGGTCGGAAGGGACCTCAGAGCCCATCCAGTGCCACCCCCTGCCATGGGCAGGGACACCTCCCACTGGGTCAGGGGGCTCCGAGCCCCATCCAGCCTGGACTGGAACACCTCCAGGGATGGGGCAGCCACAGCCTCCCCAGGCACATCCTCAACAGGGTTCGGCTGCAGCTCCCCTGCACAGGTCTGCAAGGGAGAAAGGAGGAGTAGGCAACCCTTGTCCTGGGCAGGAGCTACCGGTACCGTAACCCCTTTTGCAAGGTCACACATGATGGGGAACTGCTGCTTCCAGCCCACAGAGACAGGGAAGCCCGTGCCTGTGATTTCCTTTTCCACCTCAGAGCTCACAGGGAACTCCTGAACTCGTGCTGCTCTGGAACCAGCCTGCGCCAGCAGAAGAGCCAGCACTGCTTACCTCCATCTGCGGCCAAGGACTTGGGATGATTAAACCCCAGCGTGATCCCTGCTCTGCCTCCAGGGCGGAACTGGCACCGCTTACCTCATCCTAACACGGCTCCGCAAGTCTGTCTGAGGAACCCCCCCTGCACGCAATATCCCCAATGACACCTTTAATTATTTACAGGGCAAGGAATTCCACGTTTGTCTTGCATAGCAAAGCTGGCTTGTCTATTTGGGGAAAAAGCCAAATGATATTTTACTGCCATACCTCCCCTCCCCGTGTTTTCCATTTCCACATACTCACAGCTCTCAAAAGCAGAAGGACTGCTCTAGACCAAGCCTCAGAGACTTTCTGAACAAATTCTTAAGTGTTAGTTCTGTTCGTGTTTAAGTTATAAATTAAAACAAAAAAAATCCCAAACTCCACAAAATTCCCCATCGAAATTTAAGTGAAGAAAAATCACTGCTATTTCAGTACTCATGAGTGCTGTGCGGTGATTCCTCGACCACTGCCGGCACAAGACATGAGGGAGCTTGGCTGCTCCTCTCAGGTGAGAGATGATGGGGAACGCTAGCTTTGCCAGGTTTTGCTTTCCCAGGAAGTGGAGGATGCCCATCCGGTAGGGAAGGATGACAGGACTCACACACATTTTGTTGACCTCCCACTGATCACAGCTCGGCAGGAGTCCAGCATCCCCACAAATCCCACTCCTTTAAGCATCCACCTTTAGGCATCCAACTTTGAAAGCAGCAGCCCCTACTGGGAATGCGTGAAGAGCTGAGCGCTTCCATTTTTCTCTTATTCAGAACCATTCACCGGAACAGTTTCACAGCGATAACCAAAGATACCAACCCATGGCCAGATAATTTATGCATTTAAGTTGAGGTTTGGATCTGGAGACGGCAAGAAAACATACATATTCTCTCAGTTTCTGGAGAAAATCCATTCCAATACCTTAGCACATTAACAACGCCCGAGGAACACTTAGAAACAAGACTTTCTGTCACGTAACATTCCAAATTTTTGGAGCTGCAGCTATGGAGAAATTCGCAGCAGGACTAAGCGAACTGACTAAAATCCAGGTTCTGCCTAGACCAGCGCGTGTAACCAAAGAGCCCCCCTGCAAAGGAACAATCTCGCGACTGCCTGACATAAGGAAAGACGTGGGCTCAATGCTGTCTTATAAAAAGCAAGTCTGGAAACCCTGTGGGCAAACGTGCTCCATCTGTCAGCTGGGAGACACCTCGTAGGCCCAGGGAAACCAGGTGATGAACGCAGGGTGGTTGTTCACTCAAAATCCACGTGCTGCCACCGGCAACGGGGCAGCCGCTGTAGGGAGCTACAACATCAAAGCGAGCAGCGGCTGGAGTGGAACCACAGCGAGGGCGCGTTTGGCTGTCCAAGAGGTCCATGAAGGTCCTCCAGCCTTCAGAGAACGGTGCGTTGGCAGAGCTGCGGGTTTGGGGATGCTGTGCTATCACACCTACTTTAGTTCACTGGGGTTTTTTCAGTGTCTTTGCGTTTCCAAAGCCGAGTTCTAGAAATGAGCAAGTTTTTACTGTTCTATTACGTTTTGATTTGCATACAAACTGTTCCGAACAAACCCATCGCAAGCTATTTCCATACATAATGCATAAAATTCCTCCGTCGCATCTTCACGACCTTGACTGTTACCTGTCCTGCTTCTCCTCCATGAGCTGAACTTGGGAAGCCCTGGTTTTTACGCTCCAGCTATTTTGCTCTGCCTAATGCTGAAGCATCTTATTTTCACTAAGGCATCTTCAGACCCAAAATGCATTTGGCATGTGCCTTTGAGACAAATTTACTGAGGGCAAACCTGAAAATTCCGATTTGCCCATCAAGTACATCTCAGCAGCAGTGCCGGGTACATGAAGTTACATATAATAGGGATACACTTCCAAGGCTGTGTTCCAAAACTCACTGCACTCGCCGCTCCAATTTTGAGTTCTGTGCAAGGGAACAAGCAAATCCTACACAATTATCCTCCTGGAACGGACTTATTTATATCAATAACAAACAAAAATATGTCTGGGATGAGAGTCCTTAGTTGGACAGAGACTCATAGAAAGTCCTGAGGTGGAAGGGACCCACAAGGACCATGGAGCCCAACTCCTGTCCCTGCACAGGACACCCTAACATTCACACCGTGGGGCTGAGGGCATTGGCCAAAGGCTTCTGGAATATTGTCAGGCTGTGACTGCTTCCCTGGGGAGCTGTTCCAGTGCTCCACCAGCCTCCTGAGCAAGGAATTCTGGTGAAAGGCACTGCTGGAGCCAATGGTTTTCTAAAAACCACAGAGCTCCTGTTGCCCTGCAGGCTGTTGTCTCAACGCAGCCCCTTCAACCCTGTCACCTCTGAAGGTTACAGAACAAGGAAACCCAACAGTAGCTCAGCTTAGCGCTCTCATGAAAATGCCGTTTATATTTTCTTTCCTCTTTCAGATCCCCAAATGCTTTGGTGCAAAAGCATGGCAACTCGTTTCACACACGGCCACACCACAGATCTTTGCTTTGTGGCCAAAGTCACACCCACAACTCCCTCTGCCCTGGTACAACTCAAGCGTCCTCCTCTAGCTCAAACGCTGGGCACATGGGACACAGCAAGAACAACCCTGAAACCTTTCAGCTGGAAACCCAGAGGATAACGAGATAAGGAACTGCATTTTCACAAATGGAGCAACACAATTCCAATGAGAGAATCCCCCCTACAAGAAAGTTTGAGTAAATCCACCTTAGAACCCGTACTACCCAGAGCACAAGACACATTTCTGGCAGAAGCTGTTGAAACCACGTTAATATCAGAAAATTTAGCTTTTCTGAAGTCTTTTTCCATTGGTCTATCACAGTATCACAGTATCACAAGGTTGGAAAAGACCTCTGAGATCATTGAGTCCAACCTATGACCCAACACCTACACTTACTCCTACTTGTTGACTGCTTGTCTCTCCCTTCAGAGTTTATTCTGGGTCACAGAGCACTGCCTATTAGAAGAGCTTTTAAGCAACGCAAAATCACTGAGAAAACACAGCGAGAACTCCTTGGGCCACGTCTCAGATGTTTAAAACAAGCTAATATAGCACTGAATCAAGTATTCACCGTGCCCTGCAAGAGCACGTAAGGTCACTTTGAATGAGCAATGCAACCGTCTCCCTGTCATTAAAGCAATTCACTAATTTTTCTTGCTACTGCCTGGAAAACAAATCCTTCAGCGAGGATGGACTGAAGCTTTGTGTTTTATCAGGCAGGACTTTAATTGTTTGCTCGCTCAGACTTTACCTTGCTGCTCCATATATCACGAACAAGGTTTATCCCAGAGGTCACTGCATTTTTAATCAGCATTTCAAAGTCCCTGTGAATGGAAAGCACTACAGAAAGTGTCAAGGCAGAACAAACTGCTGTTCTCTTTCTCTAATAGGTTTAGTTCTCACCAGTGCACAATCCTTACTGATTTGTTAGGTCTGATTAGTCAGTATTCGAATGTGCCATGCCTTAATTTGGACATCGCTCAAATCCCACACAGATTTCATACAAAAATAGATTATTTGAATTTTAAACACAGTCTGTTCCACCAATTCCAACATATTAAGCAAACTCACAAGCCTTTAAAGCCGTAAAATGCCAGCTGATCGAACAACCCATAATGGTAGGGAATGGACAAAGCTATTTGTTTTGTTTACTGATGCTCAGAAGCAAGAGCTACACGCACTGATTCCGTATCCTTTGATTTCTCCAAGATTTGGGTGAAGTCCGGGTGCTGGACAACTTTGGTGTCTGCACAGAACTGCTGGCCATTCCAATTCAGAACCAGCCTTGAGATTCCCCACAGCCAGAAAGCGTTCGAGCCTTCTTAGGCTACAGCCTCAGAATACAAATCACCCTGCCTGCTTCACCTTTTTAATATGATAATTAAGTAATTTTAGCTAATGGGCTTTAAATTAATCTTTTAGGGTAGTCTAGACAGCTCATGGAGACACCTTGGCATTTGCAGGGCAAGGGAGGGGATTCTCCCTCTCTGCTCTGGTGAGACCTCACCTGGAGCCCTGCACTCAGGTCCAGAGTCTTCAGCACAGGAAGGGCACCGGGCTGTTGGAGCGGGTCCAGAGGAGGCCATGGAGATGATCCAAGGGCTGGAGCACCTCCCGTACAGGACAGGCTGACAGAGCTGGGGTTGTTCAGCCGGGAGAGGAGAAGGCTCTGGGGAGAACTTAGAGCAGCTCCCAGCACTGAAAGGGGCTGCAGGAAAGCTGGGGAGGGGCTCTGGATCAGGGAGGGCAGGGACAGGATGAGCAGTAATAGTTTTCAGCTGCAAGAGGGGAGATTGAGATGAGATCTCAGGCAGAAATGTTTTGCTGTGAGGGTGGGGAGGCCCTGGCCCAGGTTGCCCAGAGCAGTGGTGGCTGCCCCATCCCTGGAGGTGTTCCAGGCCAGGTTGGATGGGGCTTGGAGCCCCCTGATCCAGTGGAAAGTGTCCCTGCCCATGGCAGGGGGTGGCACTGGGTGGGCTTTGAGGTCCCTTCCAGCCCAAACCGTTCCATGATTCTGTTGTCGAGGTACCTCTTCTATTTCTGTGCCAGTTTGACCTGGAGAAAAGGCGCAGGTGATCAGAGCCCCACACACTCAGCCAGCCCCGCGCAGTCACTCGCTCCTCCTGTCACCGGTGCTGCAGTCGGGGTTACTGAGCCCTTCTCTCCGCTAGGGTTCCTGTACTTACTTTTGGGTTAAAATTCCCCCTTTGGAAGCGAAGGAATAGTCATACATGCCAGCTTTCCAGGTTCACCCCTTGCCTCTGGCGCAGAGATCCACCAGCATCTGCTTGTCTAGACCAGGAACGCACGGGGTGGCAGCCAGACTGCTGCCATTAGCATGGAAAAAGAAGAGTGCACTTTAACACATGCATTAAAGTGTGCTCTGTCTCTGCTGATGCATTTTAGCGATGTAGCACAGACACTGCCTCTTCCAGTCAGTCTAGACGAGGCCATAGAGACTCTTAGGAATCCAGGCTGTGCGCTTGACGTTCATTTCCCAGAACTGCAATACCTTTATTTTAATTCAGCACGAAGGCACCTTCCAAACACGGCAACCTGTGAAATAAATGTTTCAGGGTTCATATCAGGGTTAGCCCGACTCCTTCGGCAACACTTCCTCCTCCAAGTAGGTGCGGAAATCATAGAACAGCAAATCCACCCAAATGATGGCAACAATCCAGGACAAGAACGATGAGTAAAATTACCTTAAGGTGGAAAAAAATGCAGGGCTGGTAAGATCTTGGTAAATACCAAGCCCTGTAATTCTGTCACCGAAGCTTCCACAAGGCAGCAACATTTGGAAAGGTGACAGCATCCTCAATTTATGCAATCTTTCAGAGAGATTGTATGATTACAACATTAAATCGAGATTAATCCAGATCTCCTTTGCACTGTTTGCCGATAAGAGCTTATGCACGACCTGGAACACTTTCTTCCCTTTTCAACCAAAGTCTGGAATGCAAATTCAATTTTTATTTTATTTTCCAGTTTGTAATTCTCTGCTATTGCCCTGTCTTTCACTAGTGGTGTCCTGAGGCACCAGCATGGGTTAGCTATCCCTCAGTGTCAGGTACCAGGTGCACGGCTCCGCATCCCGAGGCAGCTTATATTTCATCACCAGATAGGCCATCAGTTACCGTCCTGTGCGCTCGCTTCAAGACATTCCAGCTCCTTTCCCTGGCCAGAGGTTTGACAGCAACAGTGAATCTTTAGCAACAAAGCTGAATAACCAACACAGCTCGGAGAGCACTTTTCGCCGTGGCCATAGCTCTTTGCAGACACAGCAGTTAGAACGCACCCAGACTCATCCGAGATCGCTCAGTGTTCCCACACAGCTTGTTTCACGTAGTTTATGGAGTTCAAAGAGAAGCCCGATGAGTAAGAGGCAGTCTACACGCTGACAGCTCAATCAGAACACGCTTTGCATGGGGTGAACTTAGTAAGATAAGCACCAGCACTCTTCAACCCCAGCCTGAATTAATGTGCCATCGCAGCCTTCGGTCAGGTAAGGATTCCTAACTCATTTCAGGAGCCATCAGCTCTTGAAGGCACGCTTGGCTTACCCTGGGTTTGAAACCAATGCAAATGTGACCTGTAGGGAGTTGCCAGGTCTCCAGTACTTAATTTATAGCACTATCATAAGAGTCAAAATGAAGCCGGATCCAGGGCAAAGTAATTAAAAACATGGCTGGGGAATGGTCCTATTTGCATCTGCCTCGGGCGCCTTTATCTGCTGCAGAACCACGTCGGCGTTATCGCTGCAGGACTCGGAGGACGAGCGAGCCACCGCAGCAGCGCGCGCTTAAAGGCTTTGAAGTTGCAAAAGCTACAGGAATGCTGAGGGGAACCCTGTCGCTCATCCTGATGGCGTTCACTGCGGGGCGTCTTGCTAGAGACACAAATGAGATGAGCACTGGTGTAGTGACAAAGTTTGTAGCTGAGCCTGATGGCTTTACATCGCCCACCTGCCAGGGAAACAGCTCTACCGCCTGTATCCACCGCCTGGGCAGGGCAGTGGGTTTCAGGGGGGGTGGGGGTTTATCTACACGATCGTTAAAATTCTCTTCTCAGCATTTACCTGACATGAATTTTTTTTGTTGCAGCCAGCTAACTTAGATGAAGATTAAAGAAGGTGGTGGAGAGAAAACAAGGTCCAGCGCCGTGCTGTGGCCTCCTGGTACGCACGCGATGATCGTTCTGTGCGCCACGCTGAACGATGTGTACAACACTCACATTTATGGCCTCAAGTTGTGCCAGGGGAAGTGTAGATTGGATATTAGGAACAATTTCTTCACTGAAGAGTGGTGAAGCCCAGGGCAGTGGGGGAGTCCCCATCCCTGGGGGGGGGTCTATAACCGTGTGGCCGTGGCGCTTTGGGACACAGTTCCGCAGGCACGGTGGGACTGGGCTGACGGTTGGACTGGGTGAGCTTGGAGGGCTTTTCCAACCTTAACGATTCCGTGAGTCTAGCTTGTCCATGGCAGAACCCAAACCAGAAATCTACTTGTGATAACGGTGTCTGCAGAGGACTTGTCTTACAGAAACCATAAAAGCCTGCACCGCTGAAGTCCTCGCTATCAGCGCAGTGTGCCAGACCTCTCTGCAAACGCCAGGCAAGCGTAAATGCCTCTGAACAGGAGGCATTAACTTTCTCCAGGAGGTGAGGAAAAACAATGAACTCAGTAGGTGTCCTTAAAAAACCCAGAAATCCTGTATTTCAGCACATCTCCCCAGCCAGCAGCATCCTCCTTCCCCCCCGTTGTTCAACGACAGCACACGGAGCCGTGCCCTGAGCTGGCACACGCGTGAGTTACTGTGGAAAAGCCAGCTCCGAGTCCTCTTTCAGGATGAAGCAGAAAACAGCCTGATCTCCAGTTATCCAGTATTATTCTCTATCAGGGAAACAAGAGCCATACAGCGATAGCTTATGGAGTGAGATGTACACAAAGCTAAATTAGCTGTCACGCCACAGCTATTTCATTTATTCTCTGCAGCCCGTTCGGCCGCTCGCTCTCGATGCAGGCACAGAAAGCGGTGCACGCACCGGCCGCTTCGTTTCACCCCACGGTGGGACGGAGCACCCAGGCTCCTTGTGTAGCCGCTCCATCCTCTCTGCCCAGTTGCACAGGGCACTCAGAGCGCACGGAGCTGGGAAACGCCCTGCTTCCGTCCTGTGTTATTGGGATCATTACCTGACCTTCAGGTAACGCTGTCCCTCGTAAGCAAGAGCGTTTTGATGTGTGTGCGCTTCGTTACAGAAAAGGAAGCTCAGAGCAATTCCTTGGTAAATCACATCGGGGCCAGGGCAGGGGAGAACATGACCTCCATAAGAGGAGATTCCAAACCACAGCCAGCCCTTCGGTTGTATTTGGTTGCCAACCCTACCCTGGGCTGCAGCCAGAGCAGTGGGAGCAGCAGGGCGAGGGACGGGGTTCTGCCCTCTGCTCCGCTCTGGTGAGACCCCACCTGGAGCCCCGCGTCCAGTTCTGGAGTCCTCAGCACAGGGAGGACCCAGAGCTGTTGGAGTGGGTCCAGAGGAGGCCACGGAGATGATCCGAGGGCTGGAGAACCTCCTGTACAGGCCAGGCTGAGAGAGCTGGGGTTGTTCAGCCTGGAGAGGAGAAGGCTCTGGGGAGACCTTAGAGCAGCTCCCAGTGCTGAAAGGGGCTGCAGGAAAGCTGGGGAGGGGCTCTGGATCAGGGAGTGCAGGGACAGGATGAGGGGAACAGTTTTGAGCTGCAAGAGGGGAGATTGAGATGAGATCTTAGGGAGAAATGTTTTGCTGTGAGGGTGGGGAGGCCCTGGCCCAGGGTGCCCAGAGCAGCGGTGGCTGCCCCATCCCTGGAGGTGTTCAAGGCCAGGTTGGATGGGGCTTGGAGCCCCCTGACCCAGTGGGAGGTGTCCCTGCCCATGGCAGGGGGTGGGACTGGATGGGCTTTGAGGTCCCTTCCAACCCAACCCATTCCAGAATCAGACAAGAGCTTTGGGGCAGGAAGGACTTGAACAAAGCCTGTACCATGCGTAGCGTGCAGCGCTTTCAGTTATGCGATGTATTTTCATTTGGATGATGTCACTTAGAGCACAAGTTAAACAAGATGTTATAGAAAACGGGCTTTCAGGCCCTGCCCCGATTCTTGAACACAGCGTGCTGACAGTGATCTACCCGAGGCAGAAACGCTCGGGAGCAGATGGGGACCTGGCAGGCTGTTTTGATAGCTGTAGTCCAAGGAAAACTGAAAACCCTGACAGTTCTACAGCGTCACAGACAAACCGAATACACAAGCTGTAAATAGAATAGAAAGGACTGGAGGGAATGGTTATCAAGGGAGATCTGGAAGGGTTTGAAAGGTATATGGGGAAATATTTAGGCTAACACATAGGAGTAGTATGACAACATTAAAGCACGAGAATGATGAGTATCAGGCAAAGAATAAATTGATGGCAAAATCCACACGGCTGTTTACTAAGTACAGACACACTTAACTCAGATAATTAAAAACTAGAAGTAGATGTGACATTTAAGGAAAAAAGATTATCTGGCATCAGCAAAGTGATTGAATATGGTTTTCAGAAGCAAGTTTTCCATAGGACAGACTGCAGTGCGCGGATGCGATGTGTGCACACACAGTCGCTCTCTCTCCACACTCACTTGGCTTCTATATTTTTAGGTATCTTGGTTCAGCACCAATGTTGTCATTTCTCACACGACACCTTCTGCTCAGAGTCAGTGCTTGGTTTTGTCTGTCCAAAATACTTACTGAAACCCCGGAGGGCTGGAGCAGCTCCCTCTTGAAGCGGCGCAGGGATGGGCACGGCTGACAGGCAGCCCCCGCGCAGCGCAGCGGTGCGGTTTGACACCCGTTCCAGACGAACAGGTCAGCACAGCAGGAACCCGCGGCGCCGCGCAGAGCCAGAGGCAGGGGGGAGGCACAGTCAGACAGCCTGTGTACAGGTGGGAGTGCTGTCAGGCAAAGTAAGCAACCAAAAATGCTCTGAGCAGAGTTTACTCTTTGAGCTGAAAAATGACAATCGGATTTGCGTGTCCACACAAGGTGTACGTTAGTTCTCCTCTTTGTTTCACTACTCATTAGGTATTGTTTTCACACGAGGCATAAACAGAAGATAACTGAGAGTAGCAGCGACATCCAGCTCCGAGCTCTCCTTACCTGAAGGAAAGCTCTTCTGAGAACCCTGCAAGTGATGACAGAGAGAGCATCCAGTCTGATGGGGACAGAAACCGATGACAGTCCCGGGGGTACTGAGGTTATACATGAATTTCTTGCATAAACACCGGTGAGGTCACTTGCCAGACACACGACAGACAGTTGTACATTTTATCTTCAGGTTTTTCTGTTCAAGATTAAGTAGTCACAGGCCAACAACTCACTCAAAGCACGGTTAACAAACAAAACCTTACAAACACCATTGCTAAGATGCCCTTCCACTGTGGGCAATCGTCTTGTAGCTAAAGAGGTACATTCCCTGGAGGACGCTTTAGGTTTCTCACCTCCCAGGACTGTCGAGGTTGTTGAGCCTGGAGAAGAAAAGGCTCCAAGGGGACCTTAGAGCAGCCTCCCAGCACTGAAAGGGGCTCCAGGAAAGCTGGGGAGGGGCTCTGGATCAGGGAGTGCAGGGACAGGACAAGGGGAACGGTTTTGAGCTGAAAGAGGGGAGACTGAGATGAGATCTTAGGCAGAAATGTTTTGCTGTGAGGGTGGGGAGGCCCTGGCCCAGGTTGCCCAGAGCAGTGGTGGCTGCCCCATCCCTGGAGGTGCTCAAGGCCAGGTTGGATGGGGCTTGGAGCCTCCTGATCCAGTGGGAGGTGTCCCTGCTCGTGGCAGGGGGTGGCACTGGATGGGCTTTGAGGTCCCTTCCAACCCAACCCATTCCATGATGCTAAAACAACAACCGTGGTGCAAAACTTGTCTTGTCAGTCTCTTCAGAAGCTGCGAGCACCAGCTCAGAAAAGCAACAGTGCAAGTTTGGACAGCAGGTAACCCACAAACCTAGAAGCGATGCAAAGCAAACCAAACACCAAATCGTTAGGATGATGATTGGCAGAGATGTGATGACTCTACTGCTCAAGATGGAAGTGCTGTGAATAATTTGCCACCTCCGACCTAGGAAAATATCGACTTCATTTGCAGCACAAAACCGATTGCAGATGGCATTGGGGAGGAGAATTGAGCTATTCATTGTGCTTTCCCCTCATCAGAAAAATTCATTTCCTCTCTACTGTTGAGCAATGAAATTTTACCTGATTGGATCTGCTGAGATGTCTTCATATGGAAGATACGGAACAAGGAATTAAAGAGCCCATGGGGTGATGCCAAAGGTATTAAAACAGTGGACTGGAAGGCAAAATGCACATATACCTCCTGTTTTAATAACAAATTAAAATAAACCCCTTAAAGGAACACATTTGTTTGGATATTTCTTTGAAATCCTAATGTCTCTGGTGCTGAATGGGACGCTGGATATCGGTGCTTGCACAAGGACATTTCTCATTCTCTCCTCCCCCTCCTGTTCCCATTACTACTCACTTCTTCCTACGCTTCCAGCTGCTTCCTGCCTTCCTACTCTCGCTTGCCAGCCCTCTCTCCATCCGATTCGTGTCCTTGCTGCGTGTCCAGCCTTGTCTGCCGACGGATCTCACCTTCCCACGGACGACAGCTTCATTTTGGGCTCTAGGGACTCCCTGGCCACTGTAATAAATTTCCTATAGCCGTGACTCCAAGGCTTAAGAGAGAGAAAATTCAAAGGTACTGTGACACAGTGGGCTTGGAGAGCTGTGTGCTCTTGTCAAACACCTTCACCTTGGTTGGCATCAGTGAGGCACCTCAGACTGGGAAGATAAAGAATAACCTTACGGCTCCTTCTCCCTTGCCGCAGCCTTTGGCCGGAACAACACCTGACGGGGAAGAAAATCCCAAGAGCTCAAGCTGTGTCCCTGGCAATCTCACCTGCCGGCAGCACGCACACGTTTGACACACGCAGGTACTTGTTGGAAATCAGGTATTTCAGCACATCTGTTGAGAGCTGCCTCAGAACAAAAGAGTTTTAGCACTGGCTTTCCAGGGCCATTAGAAATAAAGGCTACGAGGGGGAGGGTTTGGTTCCTTTATCATCGTTGGAGGGCACACCCTTCTCACACCAGGTTCCGAAAAGTATGCGGCTCAGCTCGGTTTCAAGGGAAGATTGGGGCGCTCAAGAAACAAAATGCACCCGGTTGTAATTACTGTGCTCTGAAATGGTCAGGACCACAAAAAGACAAACATTTGTCAGAGCAGACCCGTCCCTCCTCTAGGGAGTCCCAAGCTCCCAGGTAGATCTCCTTCCACTTAAACAAGCCCTTCTTTTTTTAATTAAACATTTGATTTTTTACAGAATGGTGGTAAATCCAAATCTTTCCTCTTTCCTCCCATATTATGGTCCTTGACAAAGCTGGCAATTCCAGGCAACCCCAGGAAGCAGGAGAATTTCCTTCTTCCCCAGACACAGGTAACTGGCTTCCTTCAAGGCCACTGATATCCGCACTCCGGTTCTGCGGTCCCGACTTTTCCAGCAGCACTTTGAACCCCTGGTGGAGTGCAGCAAAACCATCATTCATGGCACTAAATCAGGAGATGCAGAACCTCTAAGACAACACAGCATTATTTCACAAATCAAACTAAATTTACAGGAGGAAACAGCTGGTATGAAAATAACGGCATCTGCTTCACTAGCGACGTTCCCCCACTCGCGTGTGTTTAACGGAGATGGTGATGAATCACATCTAATCACGAGCTCTGAGAGAGGGAGCAGACCGCACAGCGTGACCGGGTTAATGGGTTGGAGATATGCGGATCTGATGCCCAATTAAAACAATTCTAAAAATAGAACGGCTTTAGGAGCTTTGCCTCCTCACTTCCCAGGTCAGGGAAGTGGCTCTGTCTTCATGGACTTCCAGGCAAACAAAGGGACAAAGGGGAACAATTCCATGATCGTGCAATTCCCATTGAATTTTCTTCGGTTACCCAGTGTGATGGGAGGGACGACTGAGAGAGACGGCTGTCCTGCGGGGGCTTCTGTGGTAAGAGCCAGACCATGAACATAATTTTCTAGGAGAAGACACTGCCATCAATCATGTAGGTGAAACACCCCTAGTCATCCCCAACACAAAACCCAGGCAAACGTGGATTGCTTCACCACCGATCTTCATCAAGTTCCTCTCCTCTTGACTTCTGTGCTCGTACCCACGTACCTCTCTTCCGTCACACCGCAAGGATGTCCTCTTGTTACGCTCTTAAAAATCTGAGGAGGGCAGTCTGCGATCTGCGTGGTATTCTACTACCAGACAAACCTACGGAGTCACCTAAATCATAGAATGATGGAATGGGTTGGGTTGGAAGGGACCTCAAAGCCCACCCAGTGCCACCCCCTGCCATGGGCAGGGACACCTCCCACTGGGTCAGGGGGCTCCAAGCCCCATCCAACCTGGCCTTGAACACCTCCAGGGATGGGGCAGCCACCACTGCTCTGGGCAACCTGGGCCAGGGCCTCCCCACCCTCACAGCAAAACATTTCTGCCTAAGATCTCATCTCAATCTCCCTTCTTTCAGCTCAAAACTGTTCTTGCTCATCCTGTCCCTGCACTCCCTGATCCAGAGCCCCTCCCCAGCTTCCCTGGAGCCCCTTTCAGTGCTGGGAGGTTTGAAGGGGTTGAAACGGTTGAAGAAAAATCTTTTCACTTGGTTTGACTGAGGAAATATTTTCAGCAAGAACGCCGGTGTCTTTTTTTCACTTCACGCCCTCTTTTACCACTGGCAGACCAGTCCTAGTGACTCTGCGGTGGGTTGTCAGTACACCCAGAGAACAAGTTAATTGCCTGAAAATACAAACTGTAAAGTTAAAAAGCTACGAAGACGTTAACAGTTGCCACGTCCACCAGATTCAAGATTAAGAAGTACTCACAGACCTGCGTTCCTTAAGTGATGATTTCATTGAGCGGGATAAAGATATTCCTGAAAAAAAAAAAATGCCTACAGCAAAGATTTACAAAATTAGGAGTCTAAGATAAGGCTCCTAAAGCCATAATTAAGTCTTTAAGTAAATCACTTAATTTTCCTGAGTGTTGAACACACAGCTGCTCAGAGCGCCTCCGTTAGGAACAGAGGGACGCACGGCTCTTCAACAAACAGGAACGAAGAAATAAAAGAGTCAGGCCAAGTATGAGGGCACCTCATGAGGGAATTTGCCCCATCCCTGGAGGTGCTCAGCGCCAGGTTGGGTGGGGCTTGGAGCCCCCTGACCCAGTGGGAGGTGTCCCTGCCCGTGGCAGGGGGTGGCACTGGGTGCGTCCCTTCCAACCTGAGCCATTCTATTTTTCTATGATTCAATACTCTCAAAAATGGTCACCTTCAACCTTTTGACTTTATTCTCAAGCCTACTGCCCAACACATTAAATACTGAGAAGAAAATTATAGCTTGCATGCACGGATGCATGAATTCACCCTTCAATTCCATTTGAAAGCGTTTTTCAGAGTAATATAGAAAAATATTAACTGTAAGGAAAAAAACACCGCGGTATAAGAGCTGATAAAGCCAGATCTTAGCACAAGATGAGCCAAGTCCTGCACAGGTCAGATTTGTTCATGGTATGGAATTCTGATTTTATGGATTACAGTGCACATTTCTTGATCCCTGCTCGTACTGGTTACTCATACTGGGATTCAGCCACATTCCAAATCCGTCAACATTTCCCCATGCATTTATAAAGAACATTTCTACAGTGGGATTTGACAGCACTTAATCTCTCAAAATTACAAGCATTTTATTACTTCAGGGTAGGCAGTCAATTTGCGTACTGATAACAAACCTGTTAGGCAAACATTAAGTTACACAAAGCAAGATCAGTACGACTGTGGTCAGCGATTCATGACCGTGGAAAGAGTCTTTTCACGTCCCCTTTCGTTTCCCTTATGAACAAAAAGCTTTCTAAGAACCTTTCCAAGGCTTTATTGGATTACAGCCAAGATCATTATGGAATTGAGGTGAATTCGGTGGCTCTCTCGTAGTGGAACACAGCCAGTCCCAGCTACCTGACTGCCAGCACGGCTCAGCAGGGACCCGCGTTGCGGTCTCACCGCCTTTCCTGCCTCTCCCAAGGGAGGGGGTGACTGCAGGAGAACCCAGAAAAGGAGGCCTGAAGAGTGAACAATGTTTGCAAACCAGCGGAAGGATCTCTGAAGAAAACTTTTGCCATAAAGGTTCTGGGGTAATGGAGGATTTTTAGGCTTCTTATTTATTTCAGAGTTGATTTCAACTGACATTGCATCTGCATTTTAACGCCAGGAGGGGAAGGTAAAAAAGATGGATCAACTGCTAAGAAGAAAGTAATGTCAGTGTGGTTGAGCCAGCCTTTCTGCACTCACCAAATCACAGAATTGGTTAGGTTAGAAAAAAGATCTTTAAGACCATCAAGTCCAACCCTAAAACTCACCCTGCCAAGTCCACCACTCAACCAGGTCCCTACGAGCCACATCCACATGGCTTTTAAATCTCTCCAGGGATGGAGCCGCCACCACTTCCTTGCGCAGCCTCTGCCAGGGCTTCACAACCCTCTCAGGGTTTCTTCTCAAGACCTCGTCTCAATCTCCCCCTTCTCCCCGTTTTGGAGGCAGAGCCTCCCAGGGCTGTTTCACACAAGCTCTGCACCTTTGCAGGACCTCTAGATGAGCCCAAGAGAGGAGAGCGCAGCTTCAGGGAGGCTCAGGCATAGATCAGAGCACGCCGCCTCTTGGCTTGGCTGTTAGTCTTACCGAAACGCTGGGAAAACAATAAAAATAAAAATCCTTCCTATTTATATTTCAAAGAAAAGAGAGAAGCATTGGAAAAGCTGCAATTGAATAGTCAGCATGACCCTGCTAATTGCTAGGCACTGGCTTTCCCAAAGGAGATGGGAGTAGGAGGGATGAATTTGTCACGGACTTCACGTACCGTCTACAGAAGAGCGCTGGGCATCTCTTGCTCATACGCCGAGCGCGTGGCTCTGCAGTGCTCCGCTTACAGCTTCTGGGATTTTTGGTGAGGAAAAATGTAATGCTGACTTAAAAAAAAATAAAGACCTCAGCTGTTTACAGGGTAAACGATGACCACAGCGACAGAGAAGCATGAGCAAGCTGCTCAGATCCTACCAGAGCTGAATAATGGGAAAACAGATTCTTAAATCTTGGGCAGGCTGGCTGAGTTTCAAGGAATCAGCTGTGGTGTTGGGGACAGCTGGTTGGTGGCTGTCAATGATTTCAGCTGTTGCAAACTTGATTTCTAGAGTTTGGCAACAGTGGCAGAACCTTGTGATTCTGTTACTGATCCTCAGTGCTTCGTGAATCGAAGCTCAACACCTTTCATAGCTCAGCATCTTTCATAGTATCGGGTTACCTCATAAAATGAATTCTTTAGCAAACCCAAATTATTACCCAATACCAATATTCCCAGAGAATTTTGGAATCAGGCTGTACATAGCACTCATGTCCCCCTTTTGTGCACTAGAGACCCGAAGCACAACGCAAATCTTTATGGCGGTGCGATTACACGCAGAGAAATTCTGACCCAACACTAAGGGAAGACCTGGCAGCGCTGTCACCAGCAAATATTGTAGAATTAAACAAAATCTAAATAATTTTATGGGCTCAAACACTGATGTGCACTTGCCACGGAACCCTTCCCTCAGACCCTGAGCATGAAGGGATGTAACTAACTGGTACCCAGTGACAGCTGTACAATATATTGCGTTAGTGAACTTCGCCTCATCTCGCAGTTCAGCTTCGCAGCGGTTTGCCACAGCCACGTGGCTATCGTTGAAGAGCACTTGTGGGACCGTCACAGGGCACCAGATAAATCTCTGGCTCTTGCCACGTCCAAACTCAAACAGGAAGCAGCTGAAAAGGCCTTAAGGAATGTTTTTAGAGCTCCCAGATTCATCCTACAATGAGTCATTGGTGCAAAGGGAAGAGGAACGATACAAATTTCATCAAATACAGGCAAGAGGTTTCAACCCAAACATTGCTACCAGGCAGCTGAAAAAATACCCTGAAAAACATTAAGACTTGGGACCTCTACAAGCTGATGTGTGCAAATAGTAAAAATCCTTCGCTGGGCATGGGTTCTCTGACACCACATGAATTTCCAAGAAGCCAGTGGTGTAGTGGGTAGTCTTTACAACCAGGAAAACTTGCTCAGTCTTTGGGAATATCAACTTTTATTTTAAAGACAATCATTACACTCTTAGTATCGCCAAAACGTTTCTGTATTATTTCTCATAACGGCGTTCATTCTGGCCAAATTGCAGTGCCTGGGTTTAAGTCAGGTTTCAGAACAGACTTTTAAAATACAGGAGGGAGAGAAAGAGAAACAAAACCCTGCAGTTGCTGAATTATGCTATTTATCATGACATGAGATATTCACAGCCATTGCAGGAATAGAGTGCTTTATGACCCTTCTGATTTACTGGGAGAACAAGGCAAGATGCATAATAGTTCACAACTCACTTGGTAATATCTTCCTCAGGCTTTGGCTTTAAGGTGCTGCTGGGAATGCCACCACCTCAAGAAACCAGAAGCTGGCTGCACTAACCATGTCCTGTTTGGCACCTGGCATCGTATTGCGACCCCGCATCCAAAGTCTCGCGCCCTTTGGAGATAAGCGCTCAAATGGATACTTGGATGCAAGTGGTTCACAGCTCCTACCGTTCGCTCAGGAGAGGAGACACGTACCCAGGGCCTGAGGATACGCTGAAGAGGACCGTCCAAGGATGATAAAGAGGCCGTTAACATATTGCACATAAAATGATCGCAACCCTCCAGCCTTCACTGTGACACTGACTCGGACAGCTTCCGCTTCTCTTGGTCATTTCAGACTGCTGAAAACACTTCCTGTACTATCGACGTGTTCCGAATTCCACAGGCAAATCTCATCCTGCTGAGAATCCATAGCCCTCCCTTCCCAATCTCCACGATTCATTCTGCCTTAAATGCCACCCTCTTGTTTCGGTTCGCAGTGGTGCCTGGGACGGCTCTGGAGCCCCCACCTCCGCGGAACACTCGTGCAGATGGGCGAGGGTTGCCATATGCCAGTGCAGTAGTGGCTCTTTACTCACAGTCAAAAGCATCCAAAAAACTCAGTATGCAGGATTTTCTGCCATATGGAGGAATTGGGATGTGGCCTTTCTCTAGCTGTTACCTCGTTAAGCAAAAAGGAAAGAAAAGAGGGGGGGGCATTTCTTCTCTTCTCTGCAAATCTTGCCCCCGAGTTCATCTGCATTTGAAAGACAGCATTCATTTCTGGTACCTGGAAAAACCCAGCCAGAGAGAAGGAATCGGTAAGAATGCAGGTGATTAAGGACAGGTAAGAATGCAGGTGATTAAGGACAGCGTTCTGTCCAGTTCAGCAGGTTTTCTTTAGGTCTCTTACACCTAAATACAAGAGTGAGGACTATTACAGAGAGCTCGGGCTGGTTCTGCTGGGCACAGAAAGATCAGAGTAGAATCACAGAATGGGTTGGGTTGGAAAGGACCTCAAAGCCCACCCAGTGCCACCCCCTGCCATGGGCAGGGACACCTCCCACTGGGTCAGGGGGCTCCAAGCCCCATCCATCCTGGCCTGGAACACCTCCAGGGATGGGGCAGCCACCACTGCTCTGGGCACCCTGGGCCAGGGCCTCCCCACCCTCAGCGTGAAGAATTTCTTCCTAACGCCTCATTTAAATCTTCCCCTTCCCCTTGTCCCGTCACTCCAGCTCCTTGTAGGAAGCCCCTCCCCAGCTTTCCTGCAGCCCCTTTCAGTCCTGGGAGCTGCTCTAAGGTCTCCCCACAGCCTTCTCCTCTCCCGGCTGAACAACCCCAACTCTCTCAGCCTCTCCTCGTACAGGAGGTTCTCCAGCCCTCGGATCATCTTCATAGCCCTCTTCTGGACCTGTTCCAACATTTCCATATCCTTCTTGTGTTGGGGATTCTAGAACTGGACACAACACCCCCAGGTGAAAAAGAACTGCACCTTCCACAACGTCTGTAACGGCGCGTTACCTACAGCAAAGCTGTTTAATCACCTCTACAGACTGCAGCACTTTGAAGGTGTCACTACCAGCTCTTCGCTGATCCTTGCGTGCTCTGCACTCCGTTTTGCTCAGTGTGGGTTTGTTTCATCTGAGACTTTGCTGGGATTTTGCCTTAGTTTTCTTATAGAAACTAACGTGGTATTAACACGATGCACACATTTCACAGGATCACAGAATGTCCCGACCTGGAAGGGACCCACAAGGATCATCGAGTCCTGTCCCTGCACAGGACACCCCCAACACTCACACTGTGGGTCTGGGGACATTGGCCAAAAGATTCTGGGATGTTGTCGGGCTTGGCCTCGTGACTACATCTATGTTTTAGCTTTACAGAGCTAAGACCACGGCTCTTGCACAAACAGGAGTGCAATCAGACACGGGTTCAAAAGCTATAAAGATACACAAACCTCAGAGCCGCGCCGCTTCCTTACGATCCTCCTCAATGTAGAACGATGTCAGCAGGAAAAAACCTCCTCCACAGACTCCAACAAAAGCACACAGGATGAAGCCGTACTGCATGCTCCAGAAATTCCACTGGAACGAGTTAGCGTGCCTGGCCTGGATAGCGCTGGAGATCTAGGGAGTGAAAGGAGGCTGTGACGGGGTGGGGGCTGGGCTCTGCTCACAACTGACAGCGACAGGACAAGGGGAAATGACAGCAAGTTGCACCAGGGCAGGTTTAGACCAGACACGAGGAAGAATTTCTTCACTGAAAGGGTGGTCAGGGATGGGCACAGCTGCCCAGGGAGGGGGTGGAGTCACCATCCCTGGGGGGGGTTAATAAACGGGTGGATGAGTTCCTTAGGGACAGGGTTTAGTGGGGACACAGGCACGGTTGGACTCGGTGACCTCAGAGGTCTCTTCCAACCTTATGGTTCTGTGATTCTATGACACAGAGCAGTTTTATTCCTGGCTTTACTGTCTGTTCTTTGCAAAGCTGCAGCGTTCCCTGAGGTTAATCTCATCTGGAGAAGCTTTTTTGTCCTCACAGGTTTCAGTTCGCTGCTATTTAAGGCAACTGCACGCGAGGTGCTGCAGAGGAAGCGCACTGGGGTCTCCCCTCAGGCTCCTCGTCTCCAGCCTGAACAGACCCAGCGACTTCAGCCGCTCCTCAAACATCTCCAGTAGCTTTAGACCCTTTTAATCCTGTGAAGCCCAGAGTTGCAGCCAGTGCCCAAGGTGGGGCCACACCAGGGTGGAGCAGAGCAGGGAGAATCAAAGTGGGCGATTGGTTACCTCCTGTGTGCAGAATTACTGTGTCTTAAATTAAAAATAAGGAAGGAAGGGAACGCCATTAACAGATATTACCCACCGGAACAAAACCACGTTAACTCCCAGGAGAAAACAGTGCCAGGCTGCTTTGTCCTGGAGCATCTAAGCTCAAATAAACATAGGAAGGGCAAGGAAATGAGGTCTCAGGCAACACAGGGAAGCAAGGTTACGGTCATTTGAGACTTTGAATGCCAAGTAGCATCAAAAGGCAACCACAGCAGTCACTTGTTCTGATTTTCAAGAGACTGTTGATGAAGTGCCGGCTTTCCAGAGTGTCTGGTTTTCAGTTCCTAACAAAAGCTCAATAAGAAGGGAATTCACTTACAATGCCAACGAGATATGGGCTGCCTGCGTCTCCCAGCAAATGGCTCACCAAAATCTGCAGGGCAATGGCCGTCGACTGCCGTCTCGGCGTCACAACGTACTGGAATAGAACACACCCCGCAAGAGAACGCATATTAAGAGAGGGTCTGTGGGAACTCGGCTCTTCCTGCGGCGTCTGTCAACCTCTGTCGCAATCCATGGCTTCAAAACTTAAAGCAAAAGCAGGCACAGAGCACAGTAAGTCTTGTTCCCCTGGGAAAGGAGGCTATGAATCCCGTTTAGATTCAACAGAGCATTTGATCTAAAATGAGACAGAAAACAGATTTTGCTAAACACAATTAGCCAAAGTTACAGCCAACTGGGCTACTTCTGCCTAGCAAACCGTTCTGTTGGCCGGGGTTTTCTAAGCAATAACACACCTTCCACCCTGCTGGAGTGGCAGGAACACGGCAATGAGCGGTGACATCCTGCTTCTATAGCCAGTTCCCTCTGTTCAGAGAGGGAGTTTCTCGGGAGCTTGTATCCCCATTCAGCTTTTGGTCCTGCTTAGCCCACACGGCAACCAGTTTCAGTAAAGAGCCAGTGCCCAGTGGCAGTGCCCCTCCTAGCTAGAAACGGCCACAAACCGGATACACAAATCACTCCACATCTTAAAACAGCACCTCTGCAAGGCAGTAAGAGCACTCTGCACAATGCAGGTGTATTAAAAGACACAACCTCCTCCCTCACTTTGTGCACACAGCTGGCTGACATCCCTTTCCAGCCCTGGTCTCTCCAAAGCAGACGCTTCCGACCCTGGATGGAACACTTATTTTTCATCTGGAGTATTTAGGTAGAGTGCTTCAACAACAACCGATATTAAAACAGGGGTGTCTAGGAGATCACTTCAGAGTCACAGAAAGCCATCCCACTGCATCCAGCTCCCTGACGGGGTAAGAACAGGCATGTGAGGTTGGTTGATCTGGAAGCAGAAATCCTTGCCATCCGCAGGATGAAGGCCCAGTCCAAGAGCTCCTCCCCACCATGGTGATGGTACACTTTGGCCTAGGTTGAGGGTGTGCAGTCTACCCCTGTTTTTTTTCCTCTCAGAAGCTGCCTGAAATGCCAGCTAAGCAACCTGCACTTCGGAAGCAGAAGAGATAAAGAAACTGCAGTGGAAAACTCTGAGCTGGGGAAGCAGACCTTGCTATGACAGACAGGTTCTTGGCTCTCCAAGGCTATCGTGTCATAGAATCATGGAATGGGTTGGGTTGGAAGGGATCTCAAAGCCCTGCCATGGGCAGGGACACCTCCCACTGGATCAGGGGGCTCCAAGCCCCATCCAACCTGGCCTTGAACGCCTCCAGGGATGGGGCAGCCACCACTGCTCTGGGCACCCTGGGCCAGGGCCTCCCCACCCTCACAGCAAAACATTTCTGCCCAAGATCTCATCTCAATCTCCCCTCTTGCAGCTGAAAACCTCATCCTATCCCTGCACTCCCTGATAAAGAACCCCTCTCCAGTCCCACACAGGGACTCCAAAACAGCCACAGCCCTGTATCTGTCCACTGTGACTGCCCAGGTACCACCGGTACGTCAGCAATGCAGGTGACACCCTACACACTGTCATCTCCTAGGAGATCCCGGTACAGATGCCTTGACAGACACGCAGGGTGCCCCAGACAGATACAGTCTGCAAACCCTGCCTGCTGTCCCCGAGAGTTTAGAGATGCTCCTTCAGACTCGGCGAGAGAGCTGTCAGCTGGAAACGCAGATGGAACAGACAGGCTGGTGAACGCTTCTACACCCCCCCAGGGCACTTCCAAACAAAGACACAGATACGTTGGTAGCCTTCCCAAACCTCACATAGCTTCCAGTCCCAGCATCTCCCATGCTTTCACTCCCTAAAAGGGAGGCTCCCATTGCCTCACAGGTGGCAAAGGCATTTCATAAAGGACACTCCGTGTACAGCCTTTATATCGTAAGTGAGGCAGCCGCAGCGCCTCTCCGCTTGCACGTTACGACTGTAGTTGTACAGTAGATACCTTCATGTTTACAGCTGAATAAGGGGCACAAAGATTACTACATGCCAGGCATCTTGATGTATTAGCCACAAAGGAAGAAAGTCCTTATCATTCAGTCTGCGGCTTCCTTTGTCTTCAGCTCCACAGGTTGCAGGATAAATGAATTACCAACTACATTGTCTGGGTAGTGGTGCCGCTTGGGAAGAAAGAAAAGTCATTTTCATGGCAAAATAAGAACATGCATCAGCATATCCAGCCACGTTATCAGAAATCCTAGCAATTCACGCAGGAAACAATGCAGAAAGAGAAATTAACTGTTGTTATCTTTGTCACCCTTCAGTCAATGTAATAGCAGTAACACGCTGAGCCCACGGGGTTTCGGCAGGATGAAACACAGCTCCCAGACAAGATTGCCACCGAATGAGCAGACGCGCACACGTTCAGCCGAATTCCATCAGTTTTTCTGATAAAACAATTAGCAACATTTAGAATTCAACAGATCCATTCCAAGCGCGCTCACGGTGACACGCTGGATCTCTGCTCTCAGGGAACACATCAGCACAGAGCTCTGCTCTGCCAGACTGCTCACCTTCCCACTTGTTGCCAATTGATGCAATATTGCTTGTGCCTAAACCCCAGAGCCTCTAAAATAAATACGATTTCTTCCTAAGATCTCACCTCAGTCTCCCCTCTTCCAGCTGAAAACCAGCCCTACTCATCCCATCCCTGCACTCCCTGATCCAGAGCCCCTCCCCAGCTTTCCCGGAGCCCCTTTCGATGCTGGGAGGCTGCTCTGAGGTCTCGCCAGAGACCTTATGAACAAGTAGACCATTTCCCTGCTTATTTAACGGATAAACATTATTCAGCTTGTTGATCCTATGGATTTCCCATGGAGTTCAGTGACAGTAACAGCATTATCTGTCCCATGTTTTACACAATGATTCATGAATGTGGAGCTACAATATAAAAGCCCTAAAAGCCTTTGCAATAACACCCTCACGGCTGCCCATCGATACCTACGCTGGCTGCACCACAAGATGCATCCTTTTCACATCGCTCCTTTCTAAAGCAAGTTAATGATGACAGAATTCAAATGAAATACACTCTGCTCTTCTTTGGGCTCGTGTTGGCACAGTCCTGGAATCCCCAAGGGTCTTTCCAAGCATCGCTGCTTGCCTAACGCTTTGGCAGTGTAGCACCACTTAGGAATTTGATTTGCAAGGGCTGGAACTCGTCCGCACTGCGTTCTGGAATAGGGGAACTTGCTCATAGTTCAGAGTGACGAACTGTAATGGATTCACTGACTTCACTTTACTGAATATTGGCTTTCCCTCATCTGGAACATCTTTTCAAGCACTTGGACGAGAAGTAGAAAATCTCTGATTATAGACAGCAAGTGACTGGCTTTCTGGTGCGGATCGTTTTCTGGCAGACCTCTGTCCTGGGCTGGGACTGAGTTAATTTTCTTTCCAGTAGCTGCTGCATTTTGCACTTAGTATGAGAATAATGTTGATAACACACATTGTTATTGAGAGAGCAGCCAACGGCTAAAGGCTGAACTACGACAACCCCTGACAACACAGAGCTGTACAGAACGTCCACCCTCGCTGGGTACCAGAAGCACCAGGTAGTTCCACTTTGCACGCGTTTCATCCGAATCAGTGCATCCCCTTCCTGGGCTCCCAACAAGCTTGGACTCCTGCACCACCGAACCTGCCTGGTTACTGGCAGATTTGCACAGCCGTGCACGTGGCACGGGATTACATCCCTAACACCAGCAGGATTCTTAGTAAGAGTCCCTTCGTCTCTTCCTAGAGGCCCTTCTGGCCACCAAAATGCAGGCGTACGAACAATACCATGCTGAGAAAAGCTCAAAAACTCGAAATAAGGAAAGTCTCAGGAGCACTTACCAACAGGATGTCTGTCACAACAGCCCAGTTTACAGACAGAAACAGTTCTCCAAAGGCAATAAAAACCTGCAAAAAAAAGAAGAAAGCAGTGACTACAGACACTGCATTGACCTTCGTTGTGAAGATGAAGGCAGGCAGGCTTACTGATTGTGCTTACTTGTGTGAGAACTGCTGTACGTACCCATCCCTCTCTAAATTAAACATCTCTGCCTGTGCTTACCAACATCACCTTCACCTTAAGAGGGGGAAGGAACAGACAAGGTGTGCGAGTTGCTGTGTGTCACAAACCCTCAGCAGAAAAGTCAAAATAGGAAATATACACCACTCAAACAAGGTGTTCTGAACTACGGAAACCAGGAAAACGCAAGAGCCTATGAAAAGAGACATTCGGTACAAGTTTAAAAAAAAGACCTCCCTTTCCTCAGGTTTTCCTTCCAGATGTTTTATACAGGTTTTCCAGCTTGCAGTTGAATCTATTCCTCCATACATACACACTTTTCTTCGAGTTTTATAACAAATATCACTCAATTCACGTGTTCTATGTCTTAACTCTTGGATTTATGCACCTCACTATCAAACTCTTTCCATTGATACAACCTCGGCAGACCTTGCCCTCGCAAGAGGCAGAACACAATCGTTCTCCAATTCCATTGCAACGACGGTCTGTAGACTACAGAAACGATGCTGGAAAGCAAGTGAGACACCCTTTATCAGAGAACTTTGGGCCAAGCACAGAATAAAATATGTCTGTTGACATGGGTGGCAATATTACAGAGCTCAGCTTTTTGCCAGGTCCCTTGGCAATAAGGACTAACAACAAGTTGCTCTCCACAACTGCCTGAAAGGAGGTTGTGGTCAGGCAGGGGTTGGTCTCTTCTCTCAGGTGACCGGCGACAGAACAAGAGGACACGGTCTCAAGCTTCACCAGGGGAGGTTTAGGCTCGACATTAGGAAGAAGTTCTTTCCTGAGAGGGTGATTGGCCATTGGAATGCGCTGCCCGGGGAGATGGTGGAGTCACCGTCCCTGGAGGTGTTTAAGGAGAGATTGGATGAGGCTCTTAGTGCCGTGGTGTAGTTGACAAGTAGGAGTAGGTGTAGGTGTTGGGTCATAGGTTGGACTCGATGATCTCAGAGGTCTTTTCCAACCTTATGATACCGTGTGACTGTGAACATCAAACCTTGCAGCCACCAGAAAAATGAGAGCCCCCCATTGTCTTGTTTCAGGCTTTACCCTCTGAGCTCTCTTGTGTTATCTAAATTCATCCAGGGTCTTCCTCTCATTTCCCCCCCGATTCTATACAAACAAACTTTAGATGTGCTCTTGCTCAGCTTAGATTTGCAGCTGGTGAAGCGGTCGAAGCTGCCCTCACAGAGGAGCTACAGGCAAAGGCAGAAGAGCAGACGAGTCGCGCTACACAGCAATAACGGCGTGACCTCACACAAATCCTGTCCCTTGTGCCGCAGCTAGCAAGAGGTGGCACAGGTCAAAATGAGAGAGGGAGGAAACAAAGAAGAAAGAGATTTAGTTAAATCCTGGCTGACACTAAATAACAAGACACAAACACAACAGAGCAGAAAGTTGTCAGGATTTCCAAACTGTTCCTAGATACCACCAGTGGAATGGATGACCGTCTGTATCCATCAGATTAGAGACTGCTCTGCCTCCCTTACAGG
Organism: Neomorphus geoffroyi; assembly: GCA_033558235.1. Taxonomy (NCBI): domain Eukaryota; kingdom Metazoa; phylum Chordata; class Aves; order Cuculiformes; family Neomorphidae; genus Neomorphus; species Neomorphus geoffroyi. The sequence goes on from JAUMJM010000018.1 coordinate 10,725,715, forward strand.
AATCTTGTGATGTTTAGCACTTATAAAGTGTTGTTTCAGCTTTCCTTTCTCTTCCTGCTTTTTACAAGTTATTTAATCTCTACAAGCCCGTAAGATCAAAAGCACATCATGCCTAGTGCAAGGAAAGAACGTAAAATTCAGCTTTGGGAAACAAGTTACACTCCCAACCTAGAGTTTTAAGGAATAAAAATTAATGAAAAATGACCCACGATAAAAAATAAGTGATACTGAGTGACTAAGGCTCACGCTCCAGACAGTGATTATTTAATATAGAATCGTGTTGCATTAGAGACACGACTTTGCTTTTCTCTCCTAAGCTCTTGTGCGGATTGCAGTTGTAGAGTCACCAGATAAATCTAACACAAACAGCTCTGGAAGGCAATAAATCATTCTACAGATGGTATCAAGGTATTCTATCTAAAACTAATATCAACTTTCTACTTTCTCATTCGGAATAAATGCAATACGGTGGAACAGCTGGCATACTAAGCCATCCAACTGCAAAACAACTGCAACCAATGCAGCGGAGAGAGTTGAGTGTGCTTTCCTCCGATATCCTGGAAGTACTGTACTTGGCAAGGGAGAAGGGCTGAGGATGGCAGGAAAACAACAGAGCAATGCTCTGTTTTAGTCATAGAATCGTGGAATGGGTTGGGTTGGAGGGGATCTCAAAGCCCATTCAGTTCCACTCCCCTGCCATGGGCAGCGACACCTCCCACTGTGTCAGGGGGCTCCAAGTCTGGAACAGATTTAGACAGAGCTTCCACTGAGATAACAAAGCCAGGTCATTTTTCTTTGTCTTTTCAAGTCTTTAAACCAAGACCTGGGTGTCCAGAAAGTGGAGAGAAATCTTATGGCATTTCAGTCCATCCACCTGAACAAAAACCCTAGAAACCCCGCTGTATTTCCACGGTAACTTGTGAACTCTTGTGCTTTGAAACATTTCTTGAGCATCGGCCACAGTTGATTAAACCTGACTCAGTCCCTTTCATTTTCCACTCAGGTCAGTGGAAAGCACCACATGGAAACGACTGCAATTGCTTACTGAAGAACATAAGGCTTTTTTGTTTTGATAGCATCCACAGCGTGAAGTGATGGAGACGGGGCTGCCGACGTCACTGTGCCTGAGGAGACAGAGATGGGAAAGCCAGTTTCCTGCCACTGTCCTACACGGATGGAAGGTCTGTGCCAGTGGGACCTTCAAATGAGATTCCCCAGCTGGCACTCCACTCCAGCTCCCAAACCAGCGTGCCAAGTGTCAAATCTCATTTAGAAAACAAGCAGAGACACATTTGGTGCCGGAGAAGGCAACCGTTACGCAGCCGTAGTGGTAAAAGTGTGAGAATCACAGGACGTCCCGAGTTGGAAGGGACCCCCAAGGATCATCGAGTGCAACTCCTGTCCCTGCACAGGACACCCCAACACTCACCCCGTGGGGCTGAGGGTGTTGGCCAAACGCTTCTGGAATATTGTCAGGCTGTGACTGCTTCCCTGGGGAGCTGTTCCAGTGCTCCACCACCCTCTGGGTGAGGAACCAGGTGCTTGAATTAGGTGTGATTTCTTACCGCTGCACATTGTTGACGTTACGTGCCAGAACCCCCTCGTCAAGCACATCGAACAACAGGCAAAATGGCAGAAAAACAACTGGTCTGCCCATGAGAAGAAACTTTAGGAATGCATTTATCCGTATCCCAGTTCAGAATTGCCTTCTGTTGGCAAGGAGGGAAACATTTCAAACAAATCTCCTGTTATCAAACCTAGCAAAAGGTGTATTTTGGAATTTCAGACCCACTCACTCACCTCACACAGGCTGACAAGTGCAACTACTGTTCTTCACCCCTACTGGCAAAAACAGAACCAAGGAGCACACCCAGAGCAGGGCTGGGTGGGAACCAAGGAAGCAGAGAGCAAGAAAATGGCCAATTCTTTCAGCACTCAGACCTCCACTCTTGAATCTAAAAATAATCTTTGATTTCACATTTTGCTTTGTGTACACACACTCAGATGCCCAAACCCGTTCAGTTTTTCCTTTGGTGTAAAGGTGTTTTTCCACAGGAACACACGTTCCTGAGGAGTCAAAAGGAAAACCTCTCTGAATGAGCGTTGTTCTTAGAAGTGAAAACCTGCCGAAGTACCCTTTCGCAGAGATCTGTTGATTACTGTAATTAACTTCACTTGGATCCTCTTATTTATGAAAATCATGTTCATTGTGGCTATGGAGTCACACGAAAAAAGCTTGGAGCCTCTCCCTAGCTGTTACCAGATTAGAGTTAAAATAAAGTCTACGTTCAGTTCCCTCTCACGGGGATTTTTTTGGAACTATTTGTCATTCCAAGAAGGATTCTCTTTTCCTCTTTACTGAGTGATTTACACTTCAGTTTGCATTGCCAAAAGCTTGACTTTGAAGATCAGCTGCTGATTTGGGGCTTTGAAGGTGACGGCTAAATTATTCTTAGCGAGAACTGTGTGTATTGTGCAGCCACAACCGACGTTTAAGTATTCAGAGAGCAAAAATAAATAAGAACACTAAATTAGTCACATAGCATTAAAAATTAACATAAGATTGAGACTTCCTTTAACTACATCTTTGGGTAAGGGATGCAATAGCTCCACGCAGCCAACTGCATAGGCTACTGCTCTCTAGCGTGGGCAGACCCTGCAGGACCTGGGGCGCCTCTTACTGGGCCAAGTGATGCACAACGTGGCTCCCGCAAGGCACAGCAGCCACGGCACCATCAGAGTAACATTCACAGTGCCAACCTGGCAGGGCACCTTCTGCAAGCCACTGGGCACCTCGGAATCACAGAATCATGGGGTGGTTTGGGCTGGAAGGGACCTCAAAGCCCATCCAGTGCCACCCCCTGCCATGGGCAGGGACACCTCCCACTGGATCAAGGGGCTCCAAGCCCCATCCAGCCTGGCCTGGAACACCTCCAGGGATGGGGCAGCCACCACTGCTCTGGGCACCCTGGGCCAGGGCCTCCCCACCCTCACAGCAAAATATTTCTGCCCACCATCTCATCTCAGTCTCCCCTCTTGCAGCTCAAAACTGTTCCTGCTCATCCCATCCCTGCACTCCCCGACCCAGAGCCCCTCCCCAGCTTTCCTGCAGCCCCTTTCAGTGCTGGGAGCTGCTCTAAGGTCTCCCTGGAGACCCCCTCTTCTCCAGGCTGAACAACACTAATTCTCACAACCTGTTCTCGTACAGGAGGTTCTCCAGCCCTCGGATCATCTCCGTGGCCTCCTCCGGACTCACTCCAACAGCTCCGTGTCGCTCCTGTGCTCAGGACTCCAGAACTGAGTGCTCCCAAGCAGGGCAGAGGGGCAGATTCCCCTCCCTGGCCCTGCTGGTCCCACTGCTTTGCCTGCAGCCCAGCACTCGGGTGGTTTCTGGGCTGTGAGCGCACGTGACCGCCTCCTGTTGATCTTCTCATCCACCAACACCCCAAGTCCTTCTCTTTGGGGCTGCTCTCAATCCATTCTCTGCTCAGCCTGTATTTGTGCTTGGGATTGCAGAGAATTCCGCAAAAGCCACCCCTCACCTCCTCCTCCCCCTTCCCTTTCTCCCCAGGACCCCAGAAAACATTTTGCTGACGACTGATGGGCACTTACAAAAGTGGAAAGGATGTTCGTCTGGGCCACCATCAGAGCCACGTAGAGGCACAGAGCAGAAACGAACATGCTCGTGGCACAGATCAGAGGATCGGCTTTATTGTTGATCTTCCTCAATCTTCTTGCAGCTTCTGCCCCAGCAATGACACCCAAGATTCCTGTCCCAACGGTGATGCCTCCAAATATAAGGCTGGTGACAAAGCAAAGGATTCAGTTGAGCACAGTAAGACTACACTGTGGGGGAAGAAAAAGGTGTTAGTTTATAGCTTGAGTTTCAGAGGGATCTTTAATGGGGAGCTTGAATCTTATTCCACTTGACCTCCACTCCTTCCAAACGGATTTAATCCCAAGTGTCAGCTGAAGCTAACGGAGGCTCTGTCCTGTGCAGCAGATATTTTCCCACTTACAGAGCAGGTGTTGGGCACCCATGCTCAGGGGGGACTCTCCTCTGTATGACCTGGCTTAGACATCCCTTGATTTAGAGGAGACGCTGTCATCTTGGTTACCCTGTGAACCACCCTACTCAGTCATTCCTAAAACGAAGATGGAATAACTCCATATCACAGTCAGCTGCCTCGGAAGAGATCCTGTCACGTGGAATCACCTACATCTAAATTACAACCCTCGAGTCAGCGCAGCTGGGATGAGTCACTTCTCTGACTATGGGAAACATCTACCACTTCCCAACAGAGTTCAAAGAATATTGAAGAGTTGACTACGGGGAGGTCCATGTAGTATTCTCTGAGCGCAGAATTCCAAATGCCACGCGGCTTTGTGTGCCTCCAAATGCAAATGTGCTCTCCAGGACTGACAAGTTCGTGTTTTAGACGTACGTGTTTGAACAGCTTAGAAGATCCAGCTTCCAAAGGGACTTCCAAATCTGCTTTTCTGTCTGTCCCAGATGAGATCCTAATGACAAAGCAAGTCTCTGGCAACAAGACCAGTGCTGCCACCGCTTGTTTAATGCATCCTAATTCTGCTGGAGCAAACGGGGACAAAAGCACTGCGCTCTGAGCACAAGTGCTTCTAAATATTTCAGTGTTACGTGGTAAGTCCTCTACATTTTCCTAAGCTTCCTCTGACTGCAAAGCGAAGTAACCAGATAGGATCTGACGTGTTGCTTTAAACAACAGTGCATCTACTTTTTAATTTCTTTCTGGCTGATTAGGAAGAACTCAATAATTATACGAGAAAAAAAAGAGTATTTCTATATTCTCGTAGAAGAGAACAGCCTTTAAGCATATTTGTGCTCTCCCTGTAAGTTCTTCAGGATTCTGATCCATCTGAGCTTGAGAGTGGCGATACAGATTGTCACCGGGCAGAATAACTGTCTGAGACACCTGTCTGGGAGAGGGAAGTTCCAAGGTGACACTGGTTGATCAAAGCCCTCACGGGCTGTGTTTGCCAGGCTCACGGGCTGTAAAGCGCAGCTGAAATAAACCTACGGCTGGAGCCGCAAAACCTAAACCCAAGCGCAGTTCAGCTGACAGGGAGTAGGGCAGGACAGAAGCTTAGTCCTGGAGAAGGCTCCTATGGGATGTTTTAGGGTCGGAGGATGCCTGCTTTCACCCGTCTGATGTTTGAAAGTGTCTGCACGGAGACCTGAATAAAAACGTCGTGCTGCCTATTTATCGCCCTCGAAAGGACTGAGACCCGAGTCGGCTGTGGTGCCATTTGAATTTGTGACATCCAGGGACTCTAAGTGACACAGCCCTGATCCTTAACAAAGCCTGCAACTGCTGAACAGCTGGAGGGGGAAACGTCCTCGCAGAATCCCCGGGCAGCTCTGGGAATACACAGCTCAGTTCTTCCAGCACCGACAGCTGCAGGTCTGACACACTTGTTTATATCGTGTTTCTTTCCATCCCTCTGGAAGAAGAGTCTAAACCCAGCCTTTTGCTGCTTCTGGCACTGCCTGACGCCAAGGTTACTTTGCAGCATCCTGTAAGAAGCGCTCCGTGAGGTCAAACTACCCGGGACCCTGTTTGGCTTCCCTGTCTGCTCCAGCAACACGACTGGGGAATCGTAATTCAGAAAGGGGATTAGAAAACAAAAGATAAGGTGACACCTTCAGCTTAATAAAGGAAGTATTCAAACTGAATCTGTTAACAGGTACAGCCAAACAGTTTGAGCTGCTCAGTATCCCTTCTCCGCCCACCCTGAGCCTCCCAAGTTCACTCCCTTCCTCAGCGCTATTGGCTATCAAGCAATGTGCCAGTGGTGGCACCCTACAACCATGGGATGGGTTGGGTGGGAAGGGACCTCAAAGCCCACCCAGTGCCACCCCCTGCCATGGGCAGGGACACCTCCCACTGGATCAGGGGGCTCCAAGCCCCATCCAACCTGGCCTTGGGCACCTCCAGGGATGGGGCAGCCACCGCTGCTCTGGGCAACCTGGGCCAGGGCCTCCCCACCCTCACAGAGATCTCCAAGATCTCATCCTCACCAGGGTCTCCACACCCTCCCTAAGATCTCATCTCAATCTCCCCTCTTTCAGTTCAAAACCATTCTCCTTCATCCCATCCCTGCACTCCCTGACCCAGAGCCCCTCCCCAGCTTTCCCGGAGCCCCTTTCAGTGCTGGGAGCTGCTCTAAGGTCTCCCCAGAGCCTTCTCCTCTCCAGGCTGAGCAACCCCAGCTCTCCCAGCCTGTCCTGTACTCCAGCCCATTATGACTGCTTCAGAGTGCTCTCCTGTTGTAAATTCCCCTTGCTCGTCCAACATTTGATACTTCTCCATGACTCCTCATTAGCCTGGGCAGCCTCTGGGCGCGGAGCACTGCTGGCAGTTTACCCTGGTTGGATGTAGCCACGTGGCACCAGATCAAATTCACCGTGCTTGGGTCACAATGACCTGGCCAACGCGGCCAGCATTTTAAAACCAGGCTAACAAGAAGATGACAGGAAAGTTACCAAACCACGGGATCTAAACATGCATAAGTGGATGTTAAAGTAGCTTGCTGTGCACATCAACCATTAACTGAAGTCTCCTTGCAAAACCTCCTCCCTTTTCCCCACAAGCGTTCCTGTATCTGCTTCTTCCCACCTTAAATAGGGGTGGCAGCATCTTTCCAGTTAACCGGATGATTACAGACAAACAGGGGTGTCTCAGCAGACCTGGAAGCAGTTTAATCTCCCGTTCGCATCCATGTGCTTTCACAGAAAAGGTTCACAGTCACATCCTACCTCCTGCCCGTGGTGGTGGGCACCTCACCTGTTCGATGAACTGCACGATTCTTGGACGCACGGTGAAGCGAGGCCCTGGACAACCTGAGCCCTGTAAAGAAACACTGGTACCCACATTCCCAGGGCTCCAGTAACAAAGGCCATGGCAGTCAGACCCAGCGAGGACCAGACAAAACTCCAGCTGAAAGTCAAAAGAAAGAAAAGAGAGAAGAACAGGGCGTGAGGAAAAGGGAAAGGCGACCCGCAACGCCCCGGATTCCAAGCGATAACAAACCAATTCATTCAGGCATCTTACAATCAAAACGCGCTCCCTTGAAGATATTAATCTTGATGAGGCTTTATCTACCAACTTCAAGAGTGAAGCACTAATTCGGGTGAAGAGCACGACCTACTGATTTCATGTTAAACCCCAGCCCTGGTCTCTCACAGATTTCATTGCCAGCTTGAGCTGAAGTGGTTGCTGTGAACATTTTGACAGCAGAACTACAACAACAGAGAGTGGGCAAAAATTGAACGGTTAAAGCTGAAGGGAAGTGTTCTGCGTGCAAGCCTAAATGCCTCGGGATGCTTAAGTTGTTTGTTGATGAAAGTAACACCTGGGTCTTCCAAACTGTTAAGACACAGCAGCTAGAGCTGTCCTTAACTGTACCTGAGTAAGTACAGTCAGTCTGGGGCTTCTTATCCAGGAGTGCAGGGACAGGATGAGAGGTAATGGATTTAACCTGAAAGGGGGGAAATTTAGATGAGCAATAAGGAAGAAATTTTTCACTCTGAGGGTGGGGAGGCCCTGGCCCAGGGTGCCCAGAGCAGTGGTGGCTGCCCCATCCCTGGAGGTGTTCCAGGCCAGGTTGGATGGGGCTTGGAGCCCCCTGACCCAGTGGGAGGTGTCCCTGCCCGTGGCAGGGGCTGGCACTGGGTGGGCTTTGAGGTCCCTTCCAACCCAAATAGTAGAAGATTTTTGTTAACAGTTTTTCAATCATCTTGTACACAGCAAGCGATACAAAGGAGTTTGGTGGTTGTATTTCTAAGAGTGGAATGGTTGTTTCTCAGTGGAAGGAACCTTTGTGGCTGAAATCACTTACTTCTTGGCAAGGGATAGGACATCCTGGCACCAAGTCGTCTTGGCAGTTCTGTGGACACCTGGCTTCTCAGCCGCCACTCGTATCGTGCCGGAGATGCTCAGTGCTCTGTGGGCTGCTGTCCTTCTCTGGGTCCTGTGAGGGACCAGTAGAATCAGAAGAACCAGTGCTAGAGCTCCCATGCAAGGAGTTATCTGTAGACATAAGGCTGGTTAGATCAAGGATACCTTTTTTCTTATAGTGAAAACTCCACAGCGAGTCCAATTCAGTATTAGAATTACATATGGGAGAACTGCAGATATGTGCAGAAACAGATGGGACTTGCTGTTTATAGGTCATGCTTGTAAAGAAGACGACTAACTTCAGTGATTTATGGTGATCCTTCCTCCTCATCACACCTTGATCACTCCCTCTGATTTTGGAGAAAAACATGTGCAGAATGAGAACTGTACCGCAGTACCGTGACCACCAGTGCAAAAATCACTGATGCAGTCATCACTGTTATCTGAACATCAGTGGACGCCCCTGCCCTCTCATCCCGTACTTGATCGTTAAATTTATAGATAAGTTAGAAAAGGGAGATTGAGGTGAGATCTTGGGGAGAAATGTTTTGCTGTGAGGGTGGGGAGGCCCTGGCCCAGGGTGCCCAGAGCAGTGGTGGCTGCCCCATCCCTGGAGGTGTTCCAGGCCAGGTTGGATGGGGCTTGGAGCCCCCTGATCCAGTGGGAGGTGTCCCTGCCCGTGGCAGGGGGTGGCACTGGGTGGGCTTTGGGGTCTCTTCCAACCCAACCCATTCCGTGATTCCATGAAAGCATTTCCAAAGCACCAGGTGCTCAGTATGGAAAGACATCGTGATAACGTGACTGGAAGAGAAGAGGTTTTTCTTGAAACCCTCAAACAACAGAATTTGCCCCAACAGCATTTCAGGAAACCAACTCTCTTCATTTTCCTGAAGATTCATACTCGTGCTGCCAGTAGAATGGTCATTTTACCTTCAGTTTCCTGTTGGAGGAGGACTCAGTGCACTGACAACCATTCCCAGTGTGTCCTCAGGTAAGAGAACAGCAGCACCTGCCCTGGCTGCTTCCCCTACACCTGCTCCTTCTGCAAGAGCTGGGCATAAATCTTCCACTCATCCTGCACGAGGAGTTCTCTTCAACACTGAGCTCGTGACCAGTCAGACAGTAGAAATTCCTTCCACTGCTCATCTCTTTTAACACCGTGAATTTCAGTAACCTAAACCCCAGTGACAATCTGGATTTTACAGTGAACGGCTCAGCCCCACGGGGGACAGCGCGTAACTCACCCTGAACGCCCAGTGCCAGTCACCCGTGGCTTCTGCCATGCCGGCCGCTAGGACATAGCCAAGACCACTGTAAAACAAGAGAAAGGAATAATCCGTAAGCAGCGGTGAATTCTTGCTGGCTGAAACGACATCCTGCCAGCTAGGGAGAGCCCAGAGAAATATCCTGTCATAGTTTTCAAAACAGATAAACAGCTCTCCTGGTCTGGGCTGGTGTGCCCGCCAGCCAGTACGAAAAAAAGAGTCCAACCTCCTCAGAGCAGACTTGAGGTGGTGGCAATGTCCCAGATCGCCCTCAGAGCGTATTGTGTAGAGTGACACTGCAAAGCCGGCTCAGACAGCCCATAAAGCACTTCATCATTTACTCTTTCCTGTGCCAGCCACGTGAGTGAAGCCCGGCAGGAATTCCTGTCAGTTTAAGCTGCCCTCTGGGCTTCTCCTCAACTGCCTGCTCCAACCACTCAAACCACTCAAAAACCCTTTTGGCACCTCTTCTTTAGGCACGATCTCAATTTAACTAAAAGAGGAGAGAGAAGCACCAGTTCTTCTTTGGAGACGGTTAATGGGAGGTTCTTGAAAAATCTGTGAAGTAAACAAATACCTGGAAGCTTTTGTTTTCCAAAACTCAGGAAGCAGTTACCCACCCACACACATTGATTCAATTCTTCACTCAAAGCCTACCAGTTTGCAGTTTAGATTCCCGAAGAATTGTTTGGGGAGGAAAGCAGATTTTTCTTCAAGGTAAACACAGAAAAAAAAGCCTACCCAGCTCTATTTAAATGTGCTAAACAAGTGATAAATCCTTTTGCTAGAGCAAAAATACATGTATATTTATACATGTACACACATACACGTGTCAAATCAAGGCTCAGGGCATACTGAGCGTAGTTGACGAGTAGGAGTAGGTGTAGGTGTTGGGTCATAGGTTGGACTCGATGATCTCAGAGGTCTTTTCCAACCTTGTGATACTGAATTGCAGGTGTGCTCAGAGTTTCAAAAGATGGGTCAGTTTTGAGCAGAGAAACCAACCTTCCCACTGGAATGAAGATGTAGAAGATAGATAACATTGTGGTCCTCTTTCCCTCCTCAAACAGGTCTGCAATGATGGTAGGTGCTACTGTGGAATAACTGGCCGTGCCAATGCCAACCAGTCCTCGTGAGAGAAAGAATATCCAGGAATACTGCAGGCAAAAGACACGTTATAGTCCAAAACAGCCCCTGCCAGAAAGCTTTCTGTTGTAAAGGTACTTCTTAGTGGATCAAATGGACCAGAGGAAATAAGAATTCCACTGCCTTTTGCATTTGTGTGTATTCCCATCATCACACCTGCTCCCCCCATCCCACTGTGGAGCTTGCTACAGTTCCTTAGTGACACCCAGAGGGAATTCCGGGGTAGGGCTCATGGACCGCGAGCTGCTGCACAATCTCCTGCACCGTAACATCAGAACCAACCAACATCCAGGACAGAACCAGGATCCCACCAAAGGCAGCAGTGAGATGTGGGTTCTGCACTGCCAAGGCTCCACCACCCAACAGGCACAAAGTCCGTTTAGTCCAGTTTTGGGGAGTGAGTGCTCACTGAACAGCTTTCCCAAACGTGGTCAGAGATGGACTCCAACTCCTCCAAGATGTATGCAGATTATTTTCACAGTAACCTCTAAAAAACCGTCACGTACCGATTCACCGATGAATGAACTCCCTAGTGTTACACCAGACCAGAAGGAAATACCAGCTCCAAGGATGATTTTCCTATTGTACCGGTCACCGAGATAGCCAAAGGCGGGGGCAGCCACCATGTAACACAAGATGAAGACTGGGAATGCAAGAAGGAGCAAAGACAACATTGGTCAGGTCATTTTTATCACATGCACTCCTCACCCCTCAGACAAACTCAGGCTATTTTTTAGGGCAGGCTGGGTTTGTAGAACGAGTAGGTCGATTGATCTTTAGAAAAGGGTAAACGCACATTAAAAAAAAATACATATACAGAAATAAACATGTGAATTGCTCGAGTTCTGTATTTCTGGAGAACTTCCTTCATCTTTTGTGGTTCACCTACTGCGGGATTATTGAAGGCCTGGAGTCTGAACTAAAGAGTTTCAGTTTTGCATTACAGTCAGCCTGCCCACAAGCGGAAGCGAGCGATACCACAGCCGAGCAGGAACTAGAAGAAACAGGTAACTAGGCTGTGTTTCAGGAACAGACCACATGGATTCAAGGCAAAGTAAATGGTCTGAATGGAAGAGATCGTATTACCTGTTTGCAGTAGACCTGTATCCCCATCACTAAGCTGGAAGTATTTCTGTACATCCAACAGGATCCCTGCAACAGATAAACACTGAATTCTATTCATTTGCCAACTCAAAGGTTTATTGGAAGAAGAGAGCTTGCAAGAACTGCGGCACATTTACCCTGCTGGTTTGTGTAAACTGTTACTGTACCACAAGCACAGATAGAGAAAGAAGAATTCTTATCATTATTGATAAAATTCACCATCTTCCACTACATCGCTCCTAGGAGAGCCGGTTTACATGCTATTTCAATCACAACTCTTCTGTTTCTTTTGCAGGCCAGGTTGGATGGGGCTTTGAGCTTTGATCCAGTGGGAGGTGTCCCTGCCCATGGCAGGGGGTGGCACTGGACGGGCTTTGAGCCGTCTGACCCATTCTATGATTCTATGAAACCGCAATTTAGAGCTTTCCCCCAAGACCCAAGAGGTGACAGAGTTAACTGACAAGTGTTTTAGTCATACATTGCAATTGAAGTAGATGTTTCGTGTTTCAAATGCCTGGACACTATTCCCTATCTCTGCTCTCGAATTGTTTCGTGCGCTGGGAGGTACCTCCCACACAACAGACTGAGCACCTTCACAAGCACGCAAGCTTTACAGGCCTTCTCGCAAATTTAAGCTCTTGGCATGCACAGGGGCCAAAGAGTTCTTCAAAGCCAGGAATGAGCCAACTGACGGCTTGCACTTCGTATTTCCAAGCGCAGATCCTCCTCGCATCCCAGTTCCTGCATGATACTTTCATCCTCTCCCTGGAGGAGGGCAGGGGCCGGAAAGTTACTCGGCACCGGAGCTCATACACTGCAGTTTTTCACTGGCAGTCTCACAGGCTCATTCAGCCTGCTCTCCCACTTGGTCCTTCCCTCCTGTATGTGTGGGCAAGAAGTATTCAACAGAAAAAAGCTCAAACTCCCTTCCTCTCCTCTCCCTCTCCTCTTCTCCTTCCCTTCCCCTCCTGTCCTCTCCTCTCCACCCCTCCCCTCCTTTCTTCTCTCCTCCTCTCCCTCTCCTCTCCTCTCCCTCTCCTCTCCCTCTCCCTCTCCCTCAGTTTTTAAGGATAGTGACCAAATGTCTTCAATTTCTGAATGCTCTCAGTAGTACAAGTAATTAGTTTGTGTGCTGTCTCCAGACATTGATTCCAAATTTAACAACTCATCCTTCAGGTTTTTTCAAGGTTTTAAAATATTTATGATTTCCAGGCCACGCAGAAGGACAATATAGCAAGCTGACAACATGTGTTTCCTCCTAATTTATAAATTAGATCCCTAGAAGCACGGTAGGGGCTGAGGAGCGATGTTAAACAGAAGAATTTACATCGGGCACAGTTTAGGGGGGGGGATAAAACCGTAGATTTCCCACCAGCAATGTTTGCTGTTCATGGCAAGGCATTAAAAAAAAGAGTTTAACATCATATTTTGGAAGCAGGACATTATTTGTTGTAACTTTGGTAGGTGATGCCTAAGGCAGTGGGTCTACGCTCCCCTCACACAACCGTGTTACACCCTTCATTGCAGAAACCACGCAGCAGATCAGGAAGCCGTGAAGCCCCCCCTAATAAACTCGCACCAAGATAACGTCACACTTGTGCTTTTAACAGGGGAACGGCACCACTGTTCTTGAGATAAAGGAACGTTGTGTCTAAGCTGCTGGACCCAAAGCAGGGCTGCCAAGCTACTCCACACAATAAAGGGCAGCATCTTAGTCCAGTCCCCGTCAAACCCAGACACGGAAAGCTGCTCCGTTCGATAAAGTCTGTCCGTACGAAACCGAGATTCAAAAAGACAAATCAGAATCGTTTAAGAGACGTGGTTTTCACAAGCATTCTACTAAGCACTAATAACTAATAGTTCATTTAGTGGTCTGGAGAACTGGAAGTTTCATCAACAGTGCGAGCGGCAGGTGAAAGCTGACAGGTGAGAAAGGTTAAGAAGACGTCAGACACATCCTTACGTTAGAAAACGTTTGTAAGTACGGGGCAAGCAGAGCTGTCGAGAACATCAATTCTTTTTTCCATAGAAGGGTAAAACAGGCGCTCACCTGGTACGAGGCACCAGTCCATGAAGTTGATTAGGTTTCCATAGCACAGCACAGCCGCCACCAGGTAATCCCGCTGTGCTGCATCCCTCCTCGACACGGATGCGCCTGGGCTCACCTGTGCAGCAGTAGCTCCGTAAGTCTGCTCCTGGGGAGGCAGCTGCGACTGCAAGCTGGTGTTTTCAGTGGGGTTTTGCATTCTGCTGAAGTTTCCTCAGCGCTCCGAGCCACGAGTCAGTTTTGTGCTCCGGCTATGGGGAACTTCAAACTTCACAGTCATTTCCGGCGCTGAAAACCAAAATGAAATGTTCCTTGCAGCAGCAAGAACTCGACAAAGAAAGAAGCTGCAGTCCGGTGTTGATGCAAAAGCAAAAGTGCTGAAGAGCTGTACCTGCAAGACAGGGAAAAGGAAATGTAAACACAAGCAAAAGGATCTCTTGTGCATCCTAGAAATAAATGTGCACAATTTTATAGTGACCTCAGGGAAATTAATAATCATCCTCGCCAAGGGCTCCGTGAGCTGCCAGATCTAAAAATAACCTTTAGAGAAGAGGAAACGGGCAGAAGGTTCAGACTCCTAGAATCACAGAATGGTGGAATGGTTTGGGTTGGAAGGGACCTCAACACCCACCCAGTGCCACCCCCTGCCATGGGCAGGGACACCTCCCACTGGGTCAGGGGGCTCCAAGCCCCATCCAACCTGGCCTGGAACACCTCCAGGGATGGGGCAGCCACCACTGCTCTGGGCACCCTGGGCCAGGGCCTCCCCACCCTCACAGCAAAACATTTCTGCCCAAGATCTCATCTCAATCTCCCCTCTTGCAGCTCCAAACCGTTCCCCTTGTCCTCTCCCTGACCCAGAGCCCCTCCCCAGCTTTCCTGGAGCCCCTTTCAGCCCTGGGAGCTGCTCTAAGGTCTGCCCAGAGCCTTCTCCTCTCCAGGCTGAACACCCCCAGCGCTCAGCCCACCCCAGTGTGGAAGAAAGCCACACAAGCAACAAACTGAGGGAAGATCCGTGGATCTGGCACCTCATGGACGCTGTCGAGACAGAAAGGACATTTTCATCTCTAAATTACACCAAGTCTTCCATCCCACCAGCTCCCATTTTTGTGTTATATTCCTGAAGAAAGTTAAAACTCGCAGATACCGAAGATACGTTTGAAGATGTAAAGCTTTACTCCGATATTGGAAGATATGAAAACATTATGAGGAGGACGAAGCCTTCACTTAAGAAAACAAGTAGTGTGTTACGCATCCGCTCTGTTCACGGATCTGCAACAGAGGGGAGGTCAGGGTAAGGTTTAGCCAAAGGTACCTGCTCTGCTCCCACCGCGGATTTCCCGTCGCACCGCACAGCACGCTGCTCCAGCCAGCTTAAAAGCACTCTTGATCCAGGTAAGTTAAACCACACCAGGGGATCGGCCCCTCCTCACACACCCCGCGCTCACGAGGCGCGGCCCCCCCCTCAGCTCCATCAGCTGCAGAAGATTTCCAGGAATATTTACACCCGCGCGTGTAATATCTGGGGTCCCAGCTCTTGTCTCGTTCCGTGTGATCCATGGAATCATTTGCCAACATAAAGGATGCTGCTTTCTGAAACTCCAAACCCGCGTCTTCAGAGAGTTTATTTGCCAGCGGTTTCGGTATCGGATGAGAGGAAACGGCCTCGAGTTGTGCAAGAGCAGGTTCAGATTGGACAGTGGGGAGAATTCCTTCCTGGAAGGGTTCTCAGCCCTGGCAGAGGCACCCAGGGGGGTGGGGAAGATCCCACCCCTGGAGGGGTTTAAGAGACTGGTGGACGAGATGCTCAGGGATGGGTCAGTAGTGGACAGGGACGGTTGGACTCCACGGTCTCAAAGGCCTTTCCCACCCCAACGGTTCTGTGATTCCACGATTCTGATCCCAAAGCCAAGGCAGGCGGCACAGGGCGCCCCCCCACCCCCGGCAGCCGCTGCAGCCCCGGGCGGCGCCACTGGGGGGCGCTCAAAGCCCGGGAACCACCGGGGCGGGGGACGCCACAGGGACACATTTGCTGCCCTGGAGCTCCGCTCAGTCCCTCTCTTCCAGCTCAACCCCCTTCCCCCTCATCCCATCCCTGCACTCCCTGACCCAGAGCCCCTCCCCAGCTTTCCTGCAGCCCCTTTCAGTACTGGGAGGCTGCTCTCAGGTCTCCCCAGAGCCTTCTCCTCTCCCGGCTGAACAACCCCAACTCTGTCAGCCTGTCCTGTACGGGAGGTTCTCCAGTCCTCGGATCATCTCCATGGCCTCCTCTGGACCCACTCCAACAGCTCCAGGTCCTCCCGGTGCTCAGGACTCCAGAATGCATCAGCAACGAGCAAAACAACTGAGCTACCACAAAGAGAAGGGGGCTGAGAATGCAATGCGCTCTGCAGCCTCTCCAGGTCAAATCGTTAAACATGTCGAGGAAAAAGCTTTCACCAAAGATTCAGTGCTCTCTTTTATGAAAACCCAGCAGTTTGTGTTCAAGGAAGACCCAAAACTGGAATTCCTGATCCCAGCAAACGCTTTGCAAGGCTTCTCTGTACATCATCAAAAAGCAAACCCAGGCAAACAATTAGAAAAATCCCTCTCTACAATCCCTTCAACAGCAAACCTCTGCTTTCTTGCAGTTCAGCCACCACGGTGTCACCAACACACACGGCCTCCCCCAAACCAGAGACACAACGGAGGCATTTTTCAGGTGTATTTACAACCACCTGGAAGATGCACTCATCGAATGAAAGCCTTTGCCTACATCACTTTTCTTGAGCTCATACACCTATTAAGTCATTTTTATATTGAAGAGATCCTCTGTTCCCACTCTGCGCTCCGTAACAGCCACTCTGTCCGTCACCGGGATGAGTATCTACACAGAAACACAGAGGTTATCAGCAACATCAACAGGAGACCACGACCAGCTGCCGAGCCTACAACGTGCAGGGGTTCTCAACACGGCGGAAGCCTGTCCTCATAGACCAGGAACATGGTTCCTATCTACCGTCTCCCTGCAGGAAAAGGAAAGGGCAGAATGGATTCCAAGCAGTCAACAACACAAAAGTTTACTGGCAAAAAGACACTCGTTAAATAAATTTTATCAGGATCTTGAGAAATGGGTACGGTATGGGTATGATTTCATCTGAAAGCTTTGGAAGGGAGATTAGTGAAAGCACACGTTAAATGAATTCTTACAGCGATCAGACATTGCAGTCATTTACTCTCAACAATACTTTTATGAGACACATTTATATATTCAATAATTAAATATCAAATCAAGGATGAGTGTCACAAAACAAGGAAATAATAAGGCTTGAAGCCCAGCCAGTCCCCAGATTACCCTTCCAGTCACTGTACCTTGCATTTTACCTTTAATTTTGCGTGCTGCTACTCTTACACATAATAAAGCAGTAAGAAAAGAGGTTAATTGCAAATTCCTTGCTTTTGTGAAGCCTCAAACCTACTTCAACTTAGTACAAAAATAGGGGAGGGGAAAAGATAAAACGTTTGTTAGAAAGGAGAGCGGGGAAGAGACATTCACAGACATTTTGCCTGACAGAACCCGGCAAAGAGGGACAATTCAAACAAATCCTCAGACTATCACAATGAAGCAGAGTATTTTCTCGCTACCTGTTCTGCTCACCAGAATGCGATGGGCTAGCATTGTTCCTTATTTAGAATTACTGGCAATCAAAGTAAATGCCATAGGCAACAAGAAAAAATGGCAGTTGCATGCTGGTCAACCGTTTTTCTTACCTAGAGAGGGTATATCTGGATGAAAAAGCTGAACGTAAGTCAGCCACGTGCACACCCACACGTACGATACAATAAGGATATTCAAAAATATCGACAGGAGACAGTGATCCTACAGTTTTCCTTTTCTTTTTCAGTTATATATATATATAGTTAAACAGCACGCAGGAAAACACCACTATAGCTTTCACCGTGGTCAACAGGAAAATCCTCACAAATATAAAAATGTCTGGTTTTAAACTGATAGAATGCTTTGAAACATAATACAGATGAAACAGAAGAAATTATGATTTCTCATCATGTAACAAAAAAGAAACTGAACCCTTGGGAATCTACACAATTCTCAAACATCCAACTTTGCTGCCTTGAACATCTCAATCCCTGCTACAGCAGAACACAATATCACCAAAATAAAGGAGCAGAATTCCTTGAGAGCAGTGATGCTACTTGGATGCTGTGGGAAATACCACGTCAGACTTGGATTTACATTCAATATTTTGGAGGAATCGAACACAAGGGTCCCTTTCTGCTTTCTCCTGGCTGCCTACCCAGGAAGCATTACTGTTATTACTTCAAGAGGAAAGGAAAGGTGCTGGTAAGAGCCAGAAGGGCAAGGCAATGATGTCGATTATGAAATGCCCTCTTCTTTGGATGAACTGTGTAAAACATTTTGTTAAAAGGCTCCATGTTTAAAAATATAAAGAACAAAAAGGTCATCTTAAAAATACAGAGCATTTCTGCCTCTTCCTTTAAGTTCAAAGCTTGGGGAGAAGTGTTTTGCTAGAGTTAACTACAGGTTTGCATATAAACACGTATGACAATGCCCTACGTAACACAGAGCCAGCCACAGACTCCAGACAAACAGGATTGCTTTAATTTTCAAGTGGTAAACGCGGCTCTCTTTTGTATAAAAGGGACAGAGACACTTCTGGAACTTTCACTGCAGAGTCTTTGCCAGTGTCCAGCTTCTGGGCAAAGGAAAGTTTGCCACACTGCAGAGTCACAACCTCAAGGGTCAGAGTGTAAAAACAATCACGATTCCGTGTCTGACCCAGAACTGCTTTCTCGGCTGATTTCAATTTGTAGAGACGGCAAATTATCCAATCGACTCTTTTTTTGTCGAGACTGTTCTTTTTCCTTTATGAGAGCACCCCAAACTCGCTGGAGCTCTGAATCCTCTTCTTCTGGAGATGCCACAGAGTTTTCAGGTTTCTCTGAAGTCTTTTCTTGTGTCTTTGGAGCAGACCCTAAACGGGTCCATAAATTACCTAATCAGATGAAAACCAAATATTTTTTAGAAACAGACAGGACTAAGAGGAATTCTAAACAGAGCCTGAGGAACCTAAGCTAAACCCACTGCCTCTTTAAACTCCTCACACTCCCCCACCTTAACGTGTGCCATGAAATTACTATGCTTTGAAGCACTAGTTGTAATTAAAATATGGGAGGCTCAGTGCAGCCTTGTTCACCATTTCCCATTTGCAGAATGGTCTGAAGTGCCACTGCCTTCATTACACTTGTTTTAATGCCCTGTTTTGACCGTGGTTTTACAGTAATCCTCTACTTTTAAGCATATCTATATACAAATATTGCTCATAAAAATACTCACCTCTCCCCATCTACATGTATTCAGATTTCAAGTATATTTGCCAATTCATAGCATCATATAATGGGTTGGGTTGGAAGGGACCATGAAGGCCATCGAGCCCGAGCCCCCTGCAGTGAGCAGGGACATCTTCAACTCCATCAGGCTGCTCATCTTTAATTTCACTAAACTCAACGTCCTTCATGATTTTCTGCTGAAATTTCTCTTCTACTCTGAAATCAAAGGGATTGCAGTTTTACATTTTCTCCATAGAACAAACCTGATTTCTTCTCTCTGGTGTCCGAGTAGAGGCCTTTTACATCTTGTTTGGGGATTCCTAACCGGCTGTGGACATCCGATACTGGTTCTCGACGAGGAGCAGAGGTACTACTTGGAGGTTTAATTTCTGGAGAATGTGGTCTTTTTCCCAGTCTTTGCCGCACATCTAGGGACAAAAAGTGACAGTGATTAAAATGATAAAAATCAGGCTGCATTTACTCTAGTTCTGCCAGCTGATTTTATGCCTGTTCAAAAACAAACCCTGCCAACAGAAAAATATGTCCATATTCACATAATACGTGTTCCTTCATGTAAGTATTTCATTTTGTACACGAGCTGCCCCATGTTATGTTTCTCAGTGACACAGAAATCTCTTCCTCAAGGATTAAGCAAATAAAAAAGGACAAAGCGGGGGAAATACAAAACAGGCAAATAAATTGGATAAAAATAAACACCACTCTTACACTCAAATGTACTTCATTTTTCCCCAAAGCAATCTCCAAATTGAGTATCTTAGGGAGGAAAAATTAACTGTATGGATGCAGAAACTGCTGCTGAACAGAATCCCCTCAGGTCTGTAAATTGCAGTGGAGCACAGATGTGAGGTGAACACATCCATTTTGATGAACTAGTCTCAATTCTGCACAGCGTAAGAGTTTAAAATTACCTGATTTCACCGTGCTGTGTGGCTGACGTGGCCCAATATTGTTCTGACGTTTTTCTTCTAACAGTAGTCTCACATCTGCAACTTTCTCTGACAATCCTTTACTGCCAATCCGATTTTTGATGTTGCTGGTTGATATGCTATCTGCTCGCATGGAATTCCTAAATAAAGTAATAAGAGATTTAACGCCCCTTAAATGAAACAAAATCTAGTGTAATCATTAAGTCTTATTGTACATAAAATTACATCATAGACAACAGTAATATCAGGATTTATCTATTAAGAAACAGAAATTAAAACATCCTTAGAAGAGCATGTGTTTCAGTCAGAATCCTAAATTTAGTAATAATCCCGTGAACACCTCAGTGTCCATTTCAAAGCAGAAATTGACCTTGCTCTCCTTAAGGCTGCGCCTCTGCGTGAAAATTCAGAGCAGATAAACAGCCTCAATATTGCTAAAGGACTTGACATTGTAATGAAGTACAAGTGTATTACTGAAGGGATGCCTGATAAAGTTATTTTAACAATCTACAACAGATGTGATTTTGTTCAATATGCCCATAATGAACATAAATTCTTTTTTGTCATCAACATTTCTTTCTCAGAAAAGAGGAAAGGAAAGAAAGAAAGAAAAGAGAAAGAGAAGTTTTTTCTCCTCAGCTTAGCTATGAAATATAGGAAGTTAATTGTGCTCACTTGCATAAATTTCTATTGATTCCACTTTGAGCTTCATTATTATTGATAAAGAGGGTTATGGAAATCTGCAAAGGAAGCTGTATTTTAAAAATGTTAATTGTAAGCCTGTATAATTTCTTTTCAAAATATCTATTACAAAATGAAGAATTGAAAAAGTAGCTTCAACAGTTTGTCTTTATACTTCGAAAGCTGTCACCAATTAAAATTTAGGAGCCTTTTCACCAATACTTTTAAAGAGCATGAAGATTTTACCTAATATTTTTCAGCTGTGATTCCACCTCATCTGCATACATTGTCATTTTCATGCTCTTCTTGGGAGAGGGCGTTGATATCATTTTCAGTTCAAGATCATAGTCCATTTCATCAGAATCAGACGCACTCGCACTCGATCGTCTCGCTGCACTACGGTCTCGGGACTGTTTGAACGCTTGCAGTTCATCACGGTACTCTACCACAACTCTGTCATCTTCATCCATGTCCTGGTCTTCTTCCTCCTCTTCTTCCTCCTCAATAGGCTCCTCAGGAACATTTACTAAGCCTGTAGCAAAACAAACTGATTCTGATAAACTGAAATTTATCATTCATAAAAGGTACCTTAAAACCAAGGCAGAAAAGAAAAAAAATCACCGTAATGAATGCCCCGCTGCAAATGAGTCTTTCTCATATCTAATCTAAATCTTCCCCCTTCCAATTTATACCTGTTCCCCCTCATCCTGTCACTACAGGGCCTTGCAAAAAGTCCCTCTCCTCAGCAGGCCCCAATCAGGTACTGGAAGGCTATTGCTGCTGCTATTATTATTATTATTGTTATCGTTATTATCATTGTCATTATTATTATCATTATTATTATCATTATTATCATTATGATTGCTACTGCTACTAGATATTAGGAAAAGTTTCTTCACTGAAAGGGTGGTCAAGGATTGGAACAGGCTCCAGGGAGGTGGCTCACTCACCATCCCTGGATGTGTTTAAAAGACAGGAAAACAAGTTTCTTAGGGACATGGTTTAGTAAGAGGACAGGTACGCTTGGACTCGATGATCTCAGAGGTCTTTTCCAACCAGACGATTCTATGATTATTATCAATACTATATACAGTCTTCCACAAGGTTTGATACACCTATAGCTGCATTTTAACAGGTCACTCCCATGAAACTTTGACACTGTATTCGTCTCACAGCAAAGATTTTTACACCAATTATTCTGCTGATGTGCACCGCTTCCTTAGGGAGTAGATGAAGATACACAAGCCTAATTAATAGAGTTTTCTAATCTTCATTGTTCTACATTGCGAGCTTGCTTTTTCATAGAACAAAAGAGCTGACATAGCAAATACAACACATTCCAAGAAGTCTGAAGTTCTTTCTTCTTTTTGCCCTTGATGCTATAGCCCCCACGTCCTGAATTTGTACCATAAATCTAGTTTAAAAAGCAGTGACTCTTTTGGTGAGCCCATGAGCTGCACAAAGTTTCTGCCTCAGCTGTTCCCTGCAAACTCTTAAAATGCAATTCAGTTCTAGATACATTTTTTTAAAAGCACTCTTCCCTTCCACACACCACAAGTAATTACATGAGGCAACGATGAAGGTCCTTTCCAGCCCTCCACTCCCCAGCTGTGTTCTTACAGAATAAACACATCGGCATCGATTACCTGAATGACGATGTTTGTAAGGAGGAGTCAAGCCAACATCATCCCCAATAAGTGCCCTTTTCTTTATCACATCACGATGAAGTCGACGTGAATGGTATCTTCGTTTCCTGAAACACCATAGAAAGAATGACATTCCTGTCACAGAAAAGGCATCGTGAATGACCCACATGCAGTCCTGCATTAAGCACGTGCAATCGCGAGTCACTTTAATAGCAGACATATTTATGTCAGAGATCTGGGTGATGAGACACTGGCCCAGGTTGCCCAGGCTGCCCCATCCCTGGAGGTGTTCAAGGCCAGGCTGGGTGGGGCTTGGAGCCCCTGACCCAGTAGGAGGTGTCCCTGTCCATGGCAGGGGGGCCGAACTGGATGGACTTTAAGGTCCCTTCCAACCCAAGGTATTCCATGATTCTATGATCTGTTCTGAATGTTTTAAATATAAATATTCTTTATTTTCATAAGAAAATACTTCCCTGGCGAATTCATAGTCCCATCGCCAAAACATTCCTTATGTATAAGAAGAATCTACATCAACTGAATAGAAAGAAAATCCACAAATTAAAACTGGTTTAGACTCTCTTGTCCAATCACCTGCAGTGTCACAATTCCTCTATCCGCTACTCACCAAGAATTGCTAAGAATGCCCTTCATGCCTCCATAATTTGGGTTGCCGTATTTCATGTAATACTGGCTTCGCCTTGCAGCTCCCAGCTCTTTTTTGTCATCTGAAAAAACATAAATTAAAGGAGTATTTCCTTCTTAGACGGTATCTTACACCGCTAGCATGAAAATAACCATCCACTCAAGGACACACAGAGAGAAAGGCAGACTGACTGTGTCTTACACATCAGCATTACTTCAGTCTCCTGCACAAAGGATACAATTCTGCTGACACCTCTGAAATTTCTCCTGCCACCACAGTTTTATTTGTGCCTAGAAATTAATTCTAGGGAGACCGAGTCTCTACAGAACAGCTTCACAGAGCATCACATCCCTAAGTAACTGCTGAAGGCTGTGCTTACCTTACTCATGACCTTTCTTTTGCTTATGGATGTGTGACTTCGCTTCCGACATGGCCCAGAAAGTATATGGATTTTCATTTTATTCATAAATATCATTTAATATCTCAACTGTATTTAGCAATAGTTTCCACTAATACCTCATCAGCGACTCAAATCATTTTCATATTTATAAAACATGAAATTTATGCCAGTGGAGAAGGGCATCACAAAAGCTGTTCTATGGTATAGGGAAGGAGCCCTGAGCCCAAGATAACAGTACAAGCATTTTCATATATCTTGAACTGGATTTAAATCACATTAAATGTGGATTTATTGCAAAACCTGCATACCTATGATCAGCAAAAATCCTAACAATTTTGCAAATAAAAATTGAGTACTGGAAGCCATTAATTAGTCAACAAGTAAAACTACAAGTGATTGGTTCGTAACGCTTGTCAAGCTGTTCATTTACCTTTAGTAGCAAATCTCATGAATAGCTTGTTTCCTTTAGCCAGTTTATTGGCAGGGCGAAGATCATTACGCAGGAGAGAATCCTCTTCTACCTGGGAGAGGGCATCCAACTTTGGGGGAGGGAAAAAAAGGGTATTTTGGACTCACAAATAATTAAAATCTGTAATTTTCAAATGACACTGTACTACAGACTGAAAGGCAGAAAATAAACAGCACAGCTTGGACAATGAAAAATTTGGGGGTTTTGTTTGTTTCATATAGAAATGGTTTTACTACTGGATTCTCGCATGACAACAATAAGGCTTTTTAATTTCTATATAGAAACTAAAATTCAGACTTCCATGATGTATGAGTGCTCACTGAGCCATTCCTAAAGACAATACTAATCACATCTATTATATGTTCAGCCAGTGAAGATTAAATTATTCACAAAACATCAATGCGTGTGCTGATTCCCACACATCTTTGGACAGACTAAATCCCAGTTGTCTCTTTAAGCACTGCCTTCGCTGCTGAAAGGCCGGTGCCGTTCATTATTGTTCTTCCATTGCCTCCTCTCAGCATAAAAGAGCAGCCGGCCCAGCTCTTACACAGCGGATGCTCAGTTCAAAATCTACTTTCACAACCAGTCTTACACAGCTATTCTCACCAACAGCACATCCGCACCTCCTGCTATTTCCCAGTCTAATTTACTTTGATAATTAAAGTGTGAAATGCAAATATATATGGTTAAAACTACAACGTTATAAAGACTTTACACCAGTCAGGGCAAAACTTCCTTGACAGGGTTTCCACTTCCCTTCTGTACTGACCTCAACCTCACTTGGATTGTCATCCTCAACCTCGCCTTCTTCTGTCTCATCATCAGAACTTTCCTCTTGTTTTTCTAAGAAGGAAAATAATTGGGAAAATAAACCAACCTCCATTTTACTGTCAGTCACATTAGAGTATTATTATGTACGTTCTCTGAAATCAAACCGAAGGTGTTACCCATTTTCTGTGCAGCCTGGAGAATAATCAAAATGGTAAATGTCTACAGAAACTGGATGCACACACGAGCACAGAATGATATTAACTAGGCAGCCGCTGTGTAGATAACTGCCTATGGCAGCACACATGGACTATTAATTCTTTGAAAGCAAATGAAATTGTGCTGCTTTTCAGGGTACGGCAGAGAGCAAGGCCAAGACTGTAAATGGCATATAAACACCTATTTCCTTCAGCCTCCCTTTAAAATGCCACAAATGCCTACAAGTATCCAATACTCGCAATGTAAAACAGGTTCCTGTTCCAAAGCTTAGAAGTTTCTGAGAGCAGAATGAAATTAAGTCACTAAGGTTTTTTTGAAGAGAAATAGCTAACACAAGAGTGCTCGCTACCAGAGCTACTAACACTGTGAGATGCTTGCACAGATTTTTTCAGGGTTCTTTTTAGCTCAGAGAAAGAAAATTGATATTGGAATTACTTTTTTTTTCAAACAGTCCTCAGAAAAAAAACAGCAGTGTACTGGGGCAGCAACCAACAACCACCGATACTGTCTGCAAAAATCTCAAAGTACTTCAGAGCCGTAAGACCAAAAAACCCTTCTTTTATATTTCAGAGTTCCTTATCTTCATCTCATCCAGCAAAACACTCGAAAACTTAAACCAGAGAGCAGTAGCTGTTAGAAGATCCTGAAAATACACTCAAGTTAAAAGAAAAGAGTAAATAAAGCACAATAATCAAACTGAAACCAATGAGAGAATTTAGGTAAACAAAGGAGCCAATTCTGAATAATGAAGTCCCATTAGGGATTGCATTCAAGCACTCTTTCCCCCCTGCAAATGATAATCTTCTTATGCTTCTCACAATGAAGTGCAGCCTCTTGCTTCCCAAAATGCCTAAATAGCCCTCAAATTCCCATCTAAAAAAAGGAATGCAACTAAGCCAGATTACTGCAGTGTATCTGTATGCATCTCACACCTTAAGATGTGACTGAACAGTTTGTACTTTATCTACATCCCACTTTTCCGGATGAACCGGAGTCATTCAGCTGACAGTTTTTACTTTCAAAATGTGGTGAAATGATGATGTAATCTGTAGCCAGTAAGATTAAATCCATATAGTTATGCTCCATTCAAACAAGACAGTTATTGATCTCCAAAAACTTCATAACAAGTCTTACTTGAAGGATTATCAAAAACTAAAGTCACATGGATGGTTGAGGAGCCACTGCATCGTGCGGAAAAGCAACAAGAAAACAAGGGGATGAGTTAGAAGGATCCATAACTTTAACAAAGTCCTGAACTCCACAATTTCTAGAAAGTCTTTTGGTAGCACTGCAACTGCCCAACAGAGAGACTGGCTATTCGCATGCTGCTCATGTTTAACCTAAACCTATGGAAGAGTTAACAAATCAACACCTCTCTTTGTATGGAGCGGTACCGTACTTTGAACCCCATCAATTTATCCCACCAGCCTTACGGCTAAACAGGTCCAAGGTAGCAAAAGCCTGATTTTTTTATATACTCCCATAAAAATAAAATAAATTTACAATTCAGGCATTCGGGTACCAGAGTTATCACAACATTAAGATGTAATTTTGCTGCCTTGTTTTTTTTCATAACGAACCTTTCAGCGTGCATCTTTCTTCAAAGCAATGGCAAAATTCAAAGAGGATACACAGTGGTGACGGGATCTGATGTTACATCAATGTGATCGATACATGTAAAGGATGGCGGGGTATCAAGAAAGAAACCAACTGTGGTGTTTCACAAATAAGACATATTCTTACCCCTGCTCTTCCCACACTTAGAATCCATCCTTTACTGCCCGCAGATGCACATGACACAGACTTGTTTCTGTGTAACATGTACCACTATAAATATCATATCTGAGCATGACCTTGCGTCTGACACGTTCAGCATCGACTGAGTGACTGCTTTTGCTCTAGCTCCAACCCACCTTTTAAGAAGCAGCTTCTTCAAAAGGTTTCCAAGATGAAAGCCTTTTTTAAAGTGGCAGAATACATTTACCTGAAACTATATGATAGAAGCTCCTTCAGTAATTTAGATTATGCAGCACCCACGCACAAGTTTCATCAGTTTAAGTAGATGATGTCTACACACGCATATCTCAATCTACCTTTCTTGGCTTTTTCTGCTGTCTTCTCTTCATTGTTCTCTCTGCTTTTTGTTTTCTCCTGATCAGGCAAAGAACTCATGTTTATTAGAGCCCGTGTTGCTGTTACTTCATCCAGCCAGACCACGTTACCTACAGCACACAAACACATACAAAATCAAAATGTAGTTTGTGTAATCGAGTAGCCACAGCCACTGGAAGGCAAGTCCTAACACAACTACTTGGTGCTGGTGAGGCCGCACCTTGAGTCCTGGGTTCAGCTTTGCTCCCCTCACTACAAGAAGGAGATCAAGATCCTGAAGCAAGTCCAGAGAAGGGGAACAAAACTGGCAAAGCGTTTAGAGCATAAGCCTTGGGAGAGGGGGCTCAGGGAGTTGGGGTTGTTTAGCCTGGAGAAAAGGAGACTGAGGGGAGATATTATCCCTGTCTACAACTGCCTAAAAGGAGGTTGTAGCCAGCTGGGGCTTGACCTTTTCTCCCTGGTAGCCAGTGACAGGACAAGGGGAAATGACCTCAAGATGCACCAGGGGAGATTTAGTTTGGATATGGGGAGGAATTTCTTTACTGAAAGGGTTGTAAAACATTGGAAGAGGTTGCCCAGGGAGGTGGCTGAGTCACCATCCCTGAAGGTGTCTAGAAGATGAGTAGACGTGTACCTGGGGACACAGCAGACTTAGCAGGGCTGGATCGATGGTTGGACTCGATGATCTTAAGGGTCTTTTCCAACTCAAACCACTCTATGATTCTAAGTTCAGAAATGCTCTTATATAGTGACACGACACAAAAGTGATCAGGTACACCTCTTGCAGGGAAATTCATATTCTTTAACACACTTGATAAGCTGGAGGACACCCAACTTTCATCACAATACAAAAAGCCACACCTGATCAAAACCAAAACCATTGAAATGTACAACCATACATATTGGTTGAAGGGGAGAAGGGGACAATAAAGAGGCTTTGATTTTTTTCCCTTTGTCATTTAACAGAACCTTGGACTTTGCTGCGGAATTCTGTTAATATTTTCCAAAAAACCCAAGAAAATAGGGGAAAATAGGAGAGACTGCTCCAGTGCTTTGCACAGAGTATCATGTACAGAGGTTAACAACACGATTCAGTATAAGCCTCGCACATGCCTGAAGTATCAGCAGATGGTACTAAAATATAACTTATCAGGCCAATTAAAAGCATTTCATAGATGTCAAAATCAAGAGCTTAAACTGCTTAGAAACAGGGTTTGAACGGAAGTTTTCTGTGCAGATGCATTCAGTGCAAATACATTAACAAATACCATTTACTGCTCTGCCATTAAGCAGTGCATATTCAGATATCAAGAAAACTACAGAATATCCCAAAATAAAAGAGTCTCTCTTAAATTACTGGAATAGACAATTTTTATGAGGTGAAGAACAACCAGATCCTAACTTCAGTGACTGGCTAATAACTTTTCATTAATGCACGCCTACCTGCTCGTCACAACTCCAATGTTTCAAAGTCTTTTTTAGTTTGAAATACAGAACACCATAAATTCACCTTGGCACTAAGACACCTTAAGGTGTAATTCAGTTGGTAAAGTTATAATTTTTGCCATGCCATGACGCAAATCTATGCTGAAAAGACTGTGCTTTTCCTTGATATTTCCACCAAGTGTAG
Organism: Neomorphus geoffroyi; assembly: GCA_033558235.1. Taxonomy (NCBI): domain Eukaryota; kingdom Metazoa; phylum Chordata; class Aves; order Cuculiformes; family Neomorphidae; genus Neomorphus; species Neomorphus geoffroyi. The sequence goes on from JAUMJM010000018.1 coordinate 10,754,081, forward strand.
TTGGCAATGCTAACTCAGATACAGCATGAAAATTAACCACTAAAAAAAGATGTGTTTTAACTCTAACTGGGTAAAGTGTTGTTACGACTCTGAAGCCTGCGTTTTTGCACACTGCACATTCGCTCTGGTTCCGTGCTAGATTTATTTATGTAACATTTAAGAAAAAGGATAATCAGACAGAAAAAGGATAATCAGATGATGGTGGAACTGCCATCTCAGACAGAGTCCAGCTGTGTACTTGCTCGTTTATGCGCCACGACAGGTTCCTCCAGCAGCTCTTTACTGCAATCGTCCACACGGGGCTCAGTGCGTTTCACATTTGCTGTCATCGAGCCATCACACACTGTGGCTTTAAGGTTACCGATACTTTGTAGACCATATCTGTTGGCTTGCACTAAAATGCAGTTCCTTTAGGGTCAATCCAGGGAACCATACTAATAATTCTCAGCTCTTAGCCATGCTTGTTGATAAACCACTTCCCAGCAATCCCAATCCAACTCGAAAACATGCACTGGCTTCTAATTCTTTTGATATGGTTCAGTTACAGGGTTTCAAGCCACATGACAATCTCAGTGCCTTCCAGTTCCATGATCCAAGGTTCAACTGCAGCAGACAGCTCTGGTACAGTGTTTAGGATCACTGAAGAAAGCCTGACTGTCAAAAGCCTTGTACCTTCCTGGTTATCTCACAGCACACTTACTCCCCGAAACAGCCCTTGCAATGTGAATTCACATTTCTTTTCCACTCCCTGTAAACCTCACTGAGCTGCAACCTTCTTCCACCCACTGGGTTCTCCCTGAGGATGCACTAAACAAGCATGGCAACAAGCATGGCAGCAAGCATGCTCCTTCGCAGCACAGAACCGTTCCAGCCTGCCTACCTGCACACAGATCTTCTCAGAACGCCATCCTTTGTGATGCTTCAAAACAGGTTTACTATTTATGTCAAGATGGGAGCAGCACAAAATTTTAGACCTTTTTTTCTTCCTGCTTAAGAGACCTGCAAGTTACGCTATGCTGTCTCTTTGCAACAATAAATGCTCAGCCAGAAAGTGGGTTTTGTTTCCACCATATGCGACTCTTTCCTTCTAAATCTCTTCTAGCTAAGGCAAATGGCACAGAAACTGAGACAAAGATCAATGACTTTGAAAGTCACTAAGGCACCCAAAGTTCAGCTGTGACCAATATTACGAAAAGAGTAAGAACTGCAGACAAAAGGCTCTGTTTACTTACATGATGTATCATCCAACCACTCAATGTGAGCAGGAGGATACTCCTTGAAATAGGCAAAGATGTCCTGGGTGCTCATCTCATCCACCCCACAAATGTAAATCGTGTCCAGTCTCACTTTAGGAATTGCTGTAAAGAGGAAAAGACACAAAACTGGTCCTTACTTGTATAGAGCAAGCTTTTTACATTAGCAATAGGTGGGTTCATAAGGCAAACACCTTACAAGCTAAAGGGACACTAATTAAAGCTATGTATGATGCACACCATTCTAAACTACCGGAACTTGAATTATTATTCCACAATGCAGAACTTTAAGAAACTGAGAATTCAAGAGGTAACATTACAGGCACTGGTAGATGCAGTTACTGCAGAGCCTTAAAAACATTTGGTTTTAAATGATGCCGCCAAAGTGCTACCATTAAGTATTACGGAGCCAGAACTCTGATAAGCCTGCGACCAGGACATGAACACAGCACACTGGTATTGCCCGATGGAGAGCTGGTACAGGCCACGGCTTAGTGGGGCCAAGGTGCCAGCTGGAAAACAACCCTTGAGAACTAACTGGCTGCCAAAAGCACCAATCTGTTGTGCGCACGTCACCCAGCTGATCTGCTTATATTCTAACACGCACAGCCCACCATCCCAAAGCACAGGCGCAGTCAGTCCAGCTTCACTGCACACACAGCACTGAATCCAGTTTCACTGTGCATGGGAACAGAGTACTCCACTCACACACAAACAGAGACTGAGGTCTGTTCCTCTCAAAGAAACAAAAGAGCGTTAAAGCAGCAACGATCCAGAAGATGAATTCTGAACATGTGGCACTCGGTGCCATTGCCAAACAGAAAATAAGGTACATAAAAAATGTGTTCTTCTTTTCTGGGGTTGGTAAAGCAAGAAACAAAATGATAACTGTCAAGTAGCTTATAAAGTAATGACATTAAAAAAAAACGTGGAAAAAAAAAAAATCAAAGCAATTTCTTTCGGCAATGATCTGGGAAAATCTCTGGGGATGCAGGAAATACAACAGGCTATATAATGTAAAGGAACCGCGAGGAAGCAAACAAAGGGATCTTTTCTTCTTGCCTGTTGGATCAACTCGTACCTTTCTTCATCATGTCCCGATCCAATGCCACGTTCCTTTGGGCAAGATTCACTTCAGCTCGAAAATGAAAGCGTTTTGCTCTTTGTTCCTTCTTCTCAATTGCTTCCTGCAAAACACCAAAACAATGCAGTCAAAACAGGAATCACAGCAGCGTTCCCAACAAGAGATTTAAACTAAAACTTACCAGACAGGAACAATCTGTATTAATAATCCTATTAATTCTGAAGGAAACTGATGTTTCAGAATGCAGAAACAATTCATTGAAATATTTCTGTGCCATGTAACAGTTTAAATGTAGGTTGGATATTAGGAAAAGGTTCTTCCCTTAGAGGGTGGTGGAGCACTGGAACAGCTCCCCAGGGAAGCAGTCACACCACCAAAGCTGACAATACTCAAGAAGCATTTGCTCAATGCACTCAGACACACGGTGTGAACACTGGGATTGTCCTTTGCAGGGATAGGAGTAGGACTCTATGATCTTTGTGGCTCCCTTCCAACTCAGGACATTCTATGGTATTGAAGGCAAAAATCTGATTGAAAGTCTTCATCTGGAATCCTTTTTGTACTCTTTGATAAGCACAATGTTCTGAGCTTCACTAATGCAAAATGGAAACTCATGTCATTTGTCAACACGCTGTTGTGGCGAAGATTTGTGTTTGTTAGAACACACAGAAACACAGCACTCCTGCAAAGGGTACAACCAAATGCTTTTCCACTACCAGATGCCAGCTATCGTGTATCTTATAGCTTCACAACATGAAACAGCTGCCATTTCAGGGTTAGATGGACAGAGAGGAGCTGCAGGATTGAATTCTATGGAATTCTGGAACTTTGCGTTATTTAAATGCAACAGCTGCTCACATTCTTCAAGCTATGTCTCAAATAATTAAACAATAAGGCACCTTTGGAAGACACAAGGCAATGAAACTACATTTTCATGCCAAGCACCACTTCTTCCGTCACTCACCTAAGAGTTAAAAACTCAGCTGACGGGTCTCAAAGAGCTTTGTTTTGCAATATCCAGGGGCACCAGTTTCAACAGAAACACATTCAAGTTTTGGCATGCAATTTTTGTAACTTAAAACTGAGAATTCTTACAATTTACAAGAGAGATCTTGTCCTGCCGCAGGCCGCAGCCAGCAAAAGGAAAATTCCCTGGCTCTTGAAAAATGCCACCTATCTGAACATGAGGCTGAGCTTCTGTGCATATTGGGAAGGAAGTAAATGGAACAGTTCCTTTCCAGCAGCAACAACTAAAATATGTTGAAGAATGTCAGCACAAAAATTACCTTGGAGGTTACATCTATTCCAGTAATGAAACTTCCAGCTTTGTTTTCATATCTCCTGCTGGTGTCCTGAAACAAAGCAAAACGCAACCAATGAACACTGAAAGCACCACACGTGCTATGCTGGAAAAAATTGGTCATTTCTGTGAGAAACACAGTTGCGTTTCCTTGATCCTTGCTCCATGCCATATCCCTTGGCAGGCAAGTACACAAGCAATAGCTCTTACTGATGTCAGTGAAGGTACAAGCACATGAACTGAACCAAACTTCCTTCACTGTTAGGATTCTTCAGCAAAGATTAGTTTCTGTGTCTGCTGCTGCAGTTTTTACTTACAGTCTCACAGCAATGCAAAGGGAGGCATCAAACACCTTCCCTAACTAAAATGTCCAAAGTTTTAGTTTCAGGTACAATTTCCATGTAAAACATGAACAGATTTAGCAGTTCTACCTGACTCCTCAGGTATCAATTTGCAACTTTCAGTTCAAAAGTCAGAACACCAAGCCATAGCCACAACCAAACAAGGAACTTTTATCCCTATTCCTGCCAATATTTCAAACCCAACTTCCAAATACCAGCAAGACAAAGCATTACTGCTTTGATACAACCCTGCATATAAAGAGTAAAAATAGAGAATGGTTGGGGAAAAAAAAACACAATTCATTTCCATCAATCAGGACTGCACAAAAGCAGAGAGACCCTGGACCAACAGCCCAATTCTATCCCTTCTGTGGTTAGTCTAGGTACAAATGGCCCCTCTTCACCCTGGCAGCCTCAGGAGCAACAACTGGCAAAAGGCTGAAGCTAGAAGAACACGTTTTTCTTTCTCTAGGGACAAAAATTTTGTTTACACTTGTGTTCCAATAATTATTTTCACTAAAGGACGTTTTCCAGAATGTAGGACAGTCTCAGCTTAGAAGCACCAAGGCACACACAATCAAACCGCTTTTCTTAATAACACCGTCAAAGTTTCTCTAAAGCTGCCAAGTAGTTAGAGGTACTAAAAAGAAAAGCAAAACAAGCCTTATTTTAAAAGTTAAAGACTGTCTGAGGCTCACTTGGATCACAGGAAGTACAACAGGGTGCTGGCTCTTGGGCCATCTATTTTGGTAGAAGCTCAAGCACGTTGGCAAATCAGGTAGTTAAGGATTAGTTTCTGAAGTAACTTCCACACGAGTTTTGAAAGCAAAAGGCTACTTAGGAGGTTAAAGGAACTCTGACCCATTTTTATGTGTTAAACCTGATCCTCTTAAAACTTGCACAGGAACAATTAGCAACAATGAAAAGGGAGAAGGGGGGAGAAAAGGGAAACAAACCCTCAACCCCCACTCATCAGAGCCCACATTCCCAGCGTCTCCAACTCAGTCTCCCACGGTCTTTCCCGATCCCTACTCTAAGCATTCCCTCTGTTCCCTCCTTTCTCCCACCCACATCCCTCCTCTACACCCCAAATCCTCTTCCCCCCCTTCGAATCCCCTTCGCCCCCACGCACACCTCGGTCGCCTCCTCTGACCTTTGCCCAAAGCCCCTTCTCCCCTCAGCCCAGCGCGTCCCCGCAGTCCCTCCCACCCCATCTCGGCCCCTTTCCCATGAATGCGCCCCCAAACGCCCTTACAGACCCTTCCCCCCCCCCGCCCCCCTGAGGCCCCGCTTTCTCCCTCCCTTCTTCCCCCGTTCTTGACCCCTCGACCGCCCCTCACCGGAATAAGCTCCCGCAGCGAGCGCCTCACAGGGATGGCTTCCAGCTCGCCCTCTTCCACCTCCATGGGCTCCGGCTCCGGGCCGCGGGGCTCGGCCGCTGTCCCCGTCGCCTCCGCCTTCACCGACACCCGCAGGCCCCGCACTGCCGCCATGGCTGCGCCAGGCCCAGCCCCCGCCCGGACACAGAGACAGCGTCGGCGCCGCATAGAGCGCCGCCCCGCGCCACCACCGAGCCGCGAGGAGGCAGAGCGCCTCCCAGCGCCACCACCGAGCCGCGAGGGGGGCAGAGCGCCTCCCAGCGCCACCACCGAGCCGGGAGGGCGGAGACAGCGCCTCCCACGCTGCCATTGTCATCACAGAACCGTTAGGGTGGGAAAGGCCTTTGAGACCGTGGAGTCCAACCGTCCCTGTCCACTACTGACCCATCCCTGAGCATCTCGTCCACCCGTCTCTTAAACCCCTCCAGGGATGGGATCTTCCCCACCCCCCTGGGTGCCTCTGCCAGGGCTGAGAACCCTTCCAGGAAGGAATTCTCCCCACTGTCCAATCTGAACCTGCTCTTGCACAACTCGAGGCCGTTTCCTCTCATCCGATACCGAAACCGCTGGCAAATAAACTCTCTGAAGACGCGGGTTTGGAGTTTCAGAAAGCAGCATCCTTTATGTTGGCAAATGATTCCATGGATCACGCGGAACGAGACAAGAGCTGGGACCCCAGATATTACACGCGCGGGTGTAAATATTCCTGGAAACCGTACGCTTACTGTTACTTTCCAAGGACTAATTTTAATGCTGTTATGAACTTCACGGCAGCCAAATCTGTGCTAACTGGAGCTTTGGAGCCAGCTCTGTGTGACCTTGCGTTTCAGACAGGGAGCGACTGCGAACAGAGGTGATCAGAGGAGACACCTCTGCTCAGCACATTCACGTTGCGACGAGGCCTCCCCTCAGCCTCCTCCTCTCCAGGCTGCACAGCCCCAGTTCCCCCATCTGCTCCCAGAAGCCCTGGGCTCCGGCCCCTTCCGCAGCTCCGTTCTCTTCTCTGGACGCACTCCAGCCCCTCAAAGCCCTTCTTGTAGTGAGGGGCCCAAAACGATGCCCAGGATTCGAGGTGCGGCCGCACCAACGCTGAGCACAGGGGGAGGACCCGTTCCCCAGCCCGAGCGCTGCAGGGGCGGGGCCGAGCCGGTCTGGGGGCGGGCGGAGGCGGGGCGGAGGCGGGGCGGAGCTCCTCGTGCGGGGCCGTTGCAGCGCGAGCGCCCCCTGTCGGCCCCGCCGCGATGTCGGGGTCGCGGCGCCCCCACTCCCCGACACCCCCCCCACCCCCGCACCCGTTCCCGGCCGTGCAGCCTCCCCAGGTGGCAGCACCACTCGTTCCCGGCGTCTTTCGGCGCGGAGGCCGAGCACGATCTCTCAGTACCGCTTATCCCCAAATGCATTTCTTTGCAGTTCACCGAACGATGCGGTTTAACGCGGTTCGGACCGACCCTCGTGAGACCGGATTGGCGCTGGCGAAGGCCGTGAGCTCCGGGCCTGCTCGTCTCTCGCTGGTTTTGTGCCTGGGAAGGCGCTGGGGTTCAGCCGTTGGACCAAAGGCCTTGCTGGCCAAACGGTTTTCCCGCACAAACACCACCCGAGAAGCCATTCCACAGCAACGTGGGGACCCAGCACGCGCGGGGGGAGCGCGGGGGGCACCGGCTCTCCCTGGAGCACTCACCGCGCTCGCACACGCCTCGTCGGATGTTGCTGTACAACTTTGTCCAAATGTCTGTGGGTTTCTATGAACACGCGTACACGTTGCCTTTTGTCCCTCTAACGCCGAGTGACGCCGCTCTCGAGGGGCACAGTGTGGCACCAGGCACAAAATACAGAAGCAGGCCACGCTTGCCGCAGGAATTCCAGAGAAAGTCAAAACACCGAAGTGGTGGGCGATACTGAATAAGTGGCCAGAAACAGCGTGTTGGGTGCTGAAGCAGCTTTTCACAACACCAGCTTCATCTGCAGGTGCAGGAAGAAAGTGAATTCCGCATTTGGGTTTATTCAACGAGTCCTTTTTGATGACTGGTTTGCTCAGAGATAAGAATTAAACTGGGATTTGAAAAAGGAAGGCAGCTTGGTTTTCCCTTTTCCAAACTATGAGCAAGATCAAGATGCAGGATGGTTTGCTCCGATTTGTGGGAGGATGAGGTCTGGTGGTATTAATATCTTGGAAGTTGCTGGAGCTAAAAACGAATGTTCATCTCTTGTTAATGATTCCTTTATGCATTTTAACTCAATCCCATCCTAATGTAACTTAGCAGGAGCAATCAGTTAAAAGCTCACTGCATCCAATAAACAAATGGTCTGAAATGTTACTTAGCAAATTAAAAAAAAAAAATCAAAACTTCGATTAGATGTGTGTTGACAGATCTTAAATCACTGACTGCTCCCGTCCTTCTGACTGACAAAATTAACGTCCTGCCAAACACAAGGAATGTGCTTTTATTTAAGAAAATATTTAAGAATTATAAATGTAAAATAAGATTAAAATAAATAATCTAAATTAAGATTTCCTGCTTGCCGTTTAAATCAGGAATCAATTATTTAAATCTCTGGTTTAAGCCCCCAGTAGAAAAAGGAAGCAATGAAACCAGTATTTTAACTTCTGGCATCACATTTATATACCAATAGCCATTCTCAAATATATGTTCTTGTTTTCTTCAAGTAAGAATACTGCTTATTTTCTTCCAGTAACACACCAGCATTTCAGAAAGCGCAAATCAATTACTCCCTGCCTCATATTTCACACCCCTGTATTTGTTCCAGGGATTGAAAACCGACACAGCCGTGGCTCTAGACTGCTTCCCATCAGGTGAATTAAACTGATTGTCAACAAGGTCAGACTTTGCAGGTAGCAGAGCAAAAAAGTCTCATGTTCAGTTCTGTAGAAATATGAGCTAGAAAATTGCAATTTGCACTGTAGTTTAACCCTTCCCATAGCTATTTTGGCATTCAAGCCATTCTTTCATCACGACTTTAATTTGTGCCACTTTTGTTTGCTGCCTTACTTTGACGTCAACCGTTTCTCATCAATAATGAGGGAAGAAATCCAATTCTGAAGAAATTATGGCCATGTTGTGTAAAGTGAACACGTCTCAGGTGGGCATTTCACCCAGATCCTGACACTAATTACTTGGCAAAGTCTCAGTTTCCCAGCTGAGAATGCTATCTGTTTAAGTAATAGTTTAAGCTTAAACAAACAGAGTTTAGAACAAGGTCATTCTGGTTTACCCAGGTCTTACACAGCGCCTTCCTGCCAAAAGACTGAGTCAACACCACCGTAAGAATCCGTAAGGATTTCCTGCAGTTCCAGAGACTATTTTACCGTGACCATTCCCGCCAGGGTTGATTCATACCAGAAAACTTATCCAAAAATCACATCCAAGCACTTTGTTTAGGTGTCACCCTTTGCTGAATAACTTAGTCTACATCTACACACTTGGCTCAAGCAAGCGTTTTTCATGCTTCATGCCACAACCGAAACCTTTATGTCCGGTCAGTGACCTAGGCAAAATATTGCTGGATTTATTAAGGAATGACAGATGGACACAAGGTGAGGTTTGAACATTAAAGCCATTGTGGTTTCAGGTATCAGGGGATGGAAGCCAGGACCAGCTCCTATTTCTGGCTCCAGCACAGGCTTGCTCTGGCACCTTGGGCAAGACATTTTAGCACCATGCAGTGCCAAGCATTTTCATCCTAACTATTTGGAATCTTAGGGAAGAATGGAGATTCTTACCTCTTCAGGAGATCATCAAGGATCAGTATTAACCCAGCAGAACTCTGATCTTAGCTGGGGAATCCAAACATTGCTACAATACAAGTGAATACAAACATTTCCACCTTACTCTGCGCTGAGGTATGTTCTGAAGAGCTGTGCCGTAGCAGCTGCAACGATTCCCCCACCACGTTTCTCTCTGTTTGCCAGGCTACTGAGTCACTGGTCCATTTTTTCCAGGACCTCCCCTTCTTCACACTCCCCCTCTCCTCTTCCCAGTGAAATGTGAGTGCAGCAACATTTGAGTCTCAGTTAAACTTTTGAACTCGTTAGGTAGGAATAGCCTTGAGCTTACACAAATACTTCTGGCCAGGCTGATGTGTTCAACCCAGGTTTAGTCCCCTGCGTTACTTATAGGTCACATCTAATTGAGGACAAAACAGCTTTCAGTCCTTGTTATGCTCTTCTCCAAGCCAGCAGGGAGCTGTGAATCAAAGACAAAATACAGAGAATTACTGTTTTCTTTTTCCCAAATTGTCTCTTAGCAAGGAATTTTCAAAGAATTTGTCTTTATGATACACATCTGCGGCAGCAGCCAAAAATACAAAATATGAAGAAGTAATTTGGTTTTACTACTCAGAAGCAAACTCGGTCAAGGCTTAATTCAAGGTGAGACTCCTTAGAGCAAACTAACGTGTCAGGGAATGCACAGCAAAAACAAGTGTAAGGGGGCAGACCAATACACCAGAGCTCAGCAAACCGATGCTTTTTACTGGTGACAGTTTGGATCCGGAATATAAAGCCCTTAAAAATACTTAGCCTTTACTGTTAAGAAAACAACTTGTTGGCCAGATATAAACTGTAAGAACCTCAAGCCTGCAAACATTGTGATGGACGTGTAAATGGTCCCTGGTTGCCTAAAACCTAAAAACTGATCCCTTGCATTGCTACCATTTGAAATGTCTCTTTCTCGCCTCCAGCATGTAAAATTAGATGAACATTGCAGAACGTTACAGGGAGCTATGTCTGTCTTAGCATCAGCTTTTTGGTTTTTCCAAGAAGCTGAAGTAGGGGAGCAGATGTTGCGAACTGCAAATCCAGCTGGAGGACTCTCTACTGAACAGAAACTACCTACTGGTTCGGTCTGTGATTTGTGTCATGAATGAGGAACTGGGGGAGAAAGTCAAATGAAAGACATTACTTTCAAGCAAAGTGAGATGCTGAATGTGAAATCTTTATCCTTTTTAAGGTGACAGAAAAACTTCCAGGGTTTCCTATTCTAACCACAAGATGAACGATGATGATAACGTACCCTTGCCAAGGGAAAAGATTAATGCAGTAATGGCTGTGAGATCTGAACAGTCATTATACAATAAATGGTCTCAGGAAAGAGAAAGTAATCTAAATTCTTATTGCTCTTCCATCTAATGCAGAGATGGGAGAGATGTTTGCAGAGAGGCTGTGTGCCAGGGACAGTAAAACGAATTTGAGAAAATCCTGCTATCTTGCGATCTTTTCCCAAAATGTACCGCGTGTTGCCTCGGCAAACAGCACGACAAGGTGTTTATGCCCAGGGAGTACAGAAAGTGGATGCGAACAGGAGATCCCTTCATCCAGCCAGGGAAAGGCCTGTTGAAAGGGAAAGCTGTTTTCAGGTCGCTGGTTGTGGTTAAGGACAGGCAACATGAACTGTGAGCCAAGAGTTCCCGCTCCGCCGTGGCATGATGGCTTCATTTTCATGTCGGGATTCCACGGAATCTTTATTGCTGTACCAAAACACTAATCTAGTTTGTGTCTTGGTCACACACCTGCCCTCACCAGCACCAGCCGTGTTCTACATCCTCCAGGTGCACTCTGGGTGATTTGACAGTGCAAAGTTTGAGTACTTCAAGTTGCCAGGGCTTCCTATAATGAAACACATATTACTTTTATAAACTAGTGTTGAATCTGCCGCTGGAATAGAAGAATCCAGGTCATTTGTGTCAGCTTAAACCATATCCTTTCTCTCCCAGCCCTCAGCCTCCTGTGTTTCTTGCAAGGAAAATCACCCACAAGCCATAGGAGACTGCAGAAAACTTCTTAAGTAAGATGAATGCCAGAGAGCAACCTAACAGTGAACAATTCGGGATGATTTTGATTAATAGAATGTAATAGAAATAGAGTTGTTTCATATAACCTTCCAGTCTTCAATGCTGCAGTTAGGTCCTCTATTAATAGAACTGTCAGAAATGTGTACTCATGCCTGAATCGACATCAGGTACAGAAAGTTGAGCGAGTGAATTCAGCGCTGGCTTAACTGACATTGTGAACAAAGCCTACCTTTTATTCCTGAAAGAGAAATACCATCCACAATAGTGTCACTTCCCATCAACACGCCTGAATTCCAATCTGGGTGACTGTCTCTTAGCATAATAAGTTTATAAAATGCACTTGCACATGATAGCCTTCTGTCTTTAAATGGATAGGTTGTATTTTAAGACTGAGCTAACCTGACAGAAGCAATACAAAGCACAAATACAAAATACATTTAGAAATTAGAGTCAGCCCACAAAGGAGCAAGACTTTCACAAAGACTGTCTTTGGCTAAGAACACCATTTATGAGATGAATTTCAACAATAACAGCATACACTGTGGGAATGTCTTGTATCATCCTAGTTTAATCATTGAAGAGGACATAGATTTAATCAGAACTGCAAGAATATCTGGGAATAGTATTCTGATTAATTGTACTAGCATGATAATGAAGCTCTCAGACTATACTAGGGCTCCCAAATTGCTGCATGAGAAATGAATTTAGCATTACCAACTAAAAACATCCCTCTTATAGGCTCATTCTCTTTCCTTCATTGCAAGCCAAGTTTGGTGTTCACAAACTAAATAAACCCCTCTCAGTAAAAAAAATAGAGGGAGCTGTTTTTCTAAAGGATTTGAACATTTTGGCAAGCCAGTAGGGGATAAATGCCTTTGTAGTAATTTATTTCTGCAACAGAGCAGGGAGTTTTCTACTTTCTGTCACTGGGAATAATGTTTCATTCAATTAGTCAGAGGGTAATGGTTTTCAGCTGCAAGAGGGGAGGCTGAGATGAGACCTTGGAAAAAATGTTCTCCTATGAGGGTGGTGAGGCCCTGGCCCAGGTTGCCCAGAGTACTGGTGGGTGCCCTGTTTTTTAAATCCCTCCAAGGATGGTGCCTCACCAACCTCATCATGAAGAATTTCTGCCTAATGTCTAATCTAAATCTTCCCCTTCCAATTTAAAGCCGTTCCCCCTCATCTTATCACTACTTCCCTTGTAAAAAGCCCCTCTGCAGCTTTCCTGGAGCCCCTTTCAGTACTGGAAGGCCATTCTAAGGTTCCCCGGGAGCCTTTTCTCCAGTTGAACAACCCCAGCTCTCCCAGCCTGTCCTCACAGCAGAGGGCCTCCAGCCCTCGCACCATCTTTGTGGCCTCTGGACCCGCTCCAACAGTTCCATGTCCTCTTTCTGTTGGGGATTCCAGAACCGGAGACACAGGACTCCAGGTGGGGGTCTCAATGATCTTTAAGGTCCCTTCCAACCCAAACCTTTCTATGATTCTGTGAGTCGATAGTTGGAAGATCCTGAGTCTATGATTCCACGATTCTATGAGTCCACGATTCAATGAATTTCTGATTTTAAGATTCTATGTTTCAAGGAGTCTATGGTGCTATGAGACTATGATTCTATGATTTGATAATTCTATGATTCTGTGACTCTGTGACTCGATGGTTCTATAACTTATAATGTTATGATTGCATGATTCGATGATTCTATGATCCGATGGTTCTGTGAGTTTAGGACTCTAAGATTTGATGAGTCTGTGGTTCTGTGAAAGCGCTTGACCTTCCCAAGATGGCGGCGGCGGGCGCTCTCACCCCGCCTCCCCGCGCTCCCTTCCCCTCTCAAGATGGCGGCACGGAAGGGCCGGCGTGCGGTGTGCGGTGCGCGTGCGCGCGGCGGCCCGGAGCGCAGCGACATTACTGGCGGGCGGGGGGAGGCGGCGGAGGGCGGCTGGAAGCCACGGCCGCGCGGCCCGGGCAGGGACCCTGCGTGCTTTGGGGTGGCGGGCGCGGAGCCAGGACCCCCGCGGGGCGCCGTGCGGGCTCAGCGCCTCTCGCCACCGCCTTCGGGCGCCGCTCGCAGCACCAGGGAGAGCCGCGCCGTCCCCCCCGGGTGCAGAGAGAAGGGGGAGAATGACGGAGCTCCAGTCCGCCTTGCTACTGCGGAGACAACTCGCAGGTAGGGGGGCGATCGGGGAAGGGGGGCAGCAGGGAGATTACAGCCCCCCCCCGCTCCCAGCTCCGCTGCCCAGCCGGGAGCCGAGGGATCTAGGCCGAGCGGGGGAGGGGGAGCCCGCCCGGCGATCGCTGCCGGGGGGAGGGGGCCGGCATGGCGGGGGGTGGGGTGTAATCTCCCCTTCCCCCCCTCACACAATCCCCCTGCCCCCTCCCTGGCAGCCGCCTGGGTGTGCGGGGAGCGCGGAGCTGCCCTACTCGCAGCGGAGGGGATGTGTGCGGGGGAGAGCGAAGCACGGGGGTCCTGCCGCCCCCTCCGCCCTAAGGCTTGTACGCGGAACTGGGAGGAGGGGGGCGTTCGTCGTCCCCCACCCCGCCTCGGACGCGGAACTGAACCGCCCCCTCCCCCAGACGCCCCGGTGTGCGACGAGCGGGGAGCCCGGCTTTGCTGTCCCCGCAGCGTGCGGGTTGTGTCTGGGGGATCAGCAGAGAGGGGTCCCGTCCCGTCTGTGTTCCCCCCCCCCCCTCTCCCCCGGACATGGAACTGAACCTCCCCCCTCCTGGCAGCCGCCCCGATGTGCGCGGAGCCGGGAGCCCGGCTCTGCCCTCCCTGCAGCGTGCGGGATGCGTGCGGTGAGGCTCCGGGGGAAGCGGAGCCGGGAAGGGGGGTCCCGTTCCCCCCCTTCCTTGGACGCGGAAATGAGCCGTCCCGCTGCCGCCACCCGCACCCCCCGTGCCCCGGGGCGGGGAGGACGCTCCCCCCTTTGTTGTCAGGGGAAGCAGCGGCACCGGGGGGCGGGCGACACGCGGGACCTCCGGCCCTGGGGAGGGAGAGCGGGGCTGTGGAGGAGCCCGCGGGGGGAAAGGGGGCTGAGGGCGGGCCGGGGGCGGGAAGGAGGAGCTGGGGGACGGGAAGGGGCTGGGAGGGGGGAACGAGCCCCAGGACCCCCGGAGCTGGGGATGGGGGAGAGCGGGGCTGCGGAGGAGCCCGCAGGGAGGGGACGGGAAAAAGGAGCTGGGAGGGGGGAGCGACCCCCGGTCCTGGGGAGGGGATGCGGGAAGGGGGAGCTGGGGAATGGGCTGGGGGGGAGAACTGGAGGGAACGAGGGAGGGGGGACACGACCCCCAGGATTCCCCCAGGCTGGGCAGGGGGATAGAGCGGGGCTGCAGGGGGAGCCGGCAGCGCGCGGGCCGGGGGAGGGATGGGTGCGGGAAGGAGGAGCTGGGGGACGGGAAGGGTTGCGGGGATGGGGGAGGATGGGAACGACCCCTGGCCCTGGGGAAGGAAAGCGGGGTTGCGGGAGAGCCCGCAGGGAGCGGGGCAGGGGTCGATTCACCCCGGCTCTTCCCGGGTGCGGGAAGGAGGAGCTGGGGAGCGCGGGTGGGGGAGAACGACCCCTGCTCTGAGGAGGGAGGGAGGGAGAGAGAGCGGGACTGCGGGGGAAGCTGGCAGAGAGGAACGCGTGGAACTGGGGGCCAGGGAGGGCCGGGGGGAGCGGGGTGCAGCCCGGCCCCCCTCGCCCCTCGCCTCCCTTTGTCCCCGGGCCCTGCCTGGGCCGCCGCGGGACCCGGCGGGGCGCATGCGCGGGGCGCACAATGCGCTCCATGTGCCGCTGTGCCCGGGTCACTGAGGCTCCGAGCCGCTGGCCGCGCTCCCACCCCCTGTCCTTGCTCCCACCCCGCTGTCCCCCCCGGATCCCACCCCCTGTCCCTGCTCCCACCCCCTGTCCCTGCTCCCACCCCGCTGTCCCCCCGGGATCCCACCCCCTGTCCCTGCTCCCACCCCGCTGTCCCCCCGGGATCCCACCCCCTGTCCCTGCTCCCACCCCGCTGTCCCCCCGGATCCCACCCCCTGTCCCTGCTCCCACCTCGCTGTCCCCCCGGGATCCCACCTCGCTGTCCCCCCTGGGATCCCACCCCCTGTCCCTGCTCCCACCCCGCTGTCCCCCTGGGATCCCACCCCCTGTCCCTGCTCCCCCCCACCCCTGGGTTCTACCCTGCTGTCCCCGGGCTCCCACCCAGCTGTGTCTGTGTCTCCTGGCTCCCACCCTGTTGACCCTGCTCCCACCCTGCTGTCCCCCACCCCTGGCTCCCACCACATTCCCCCTTGAGCTCCCTCTGCCACACGGTGCCTCGCACCAATCCCATTGCATTTTTGTGCCTTATGTAAAAATTACTTCATCCTAGATAAGGAAACATGGTAGGTGTTGTGCATGTTAAAGACGTAGCGTAAAAGCATTGAAATAGTTGAATTGTTTAAGCAAGATATATTAACTTAACAGATTTATAGGTGGTTTTTTATTTAATAACATTTGGCAATGCTTATATTATTGCCTTAGATAGGAGGGCCCACGCCTGCACGTTGTACTGGATAACAAGGACTGATTTACTAGAAGTGATGAATGCTCATTTGTAAATCGGGGCAATTCTGGGGTCTGCCAAGCGGTCATGCAAAGGGACACTGGCACTGAGCAGCACAGGGACCCCCGGAGCAAGATTTCAGCTTTAGACTGCAGTGGTGCCTTTGGAAGTGAGGGTGGAAACCAGCGTTAGCAGTGAGGAGGGGAAGTTGCATAACCGGGTCGCACTGGCTGATGAGTGTGGTACATCTCCAGCACTTTAGTAGATGATAAGTTTCAAACTTCAATGTAATTAACTCTTGGCATAGGACTTTTTTACCTCTTTAAGGCAAGATTCTTTAAAAATAAAAACATTGAAATGTCACGATCCTGCACTCCTGAACCTGAACCCGCATCTCCTAATGCCCCAGTAGTTGCTGAAGCTGTTACTGACACCCAGTGAGGTGTTAGCATGTCTGGATACGCTGATAACACCAGGTACAGGCTTACTGCAGGAGCTCCCAACTGGGTTTGTTGCAAAGCTGCTCTTTCCTGTAAATTATCCCTCAAGGGACGCAATAGAGTAGAATAGTTGCTCTCTACCATGATAGAAATGAGCATTTGGTAATGTAATATAATTCTTCGGCTCTCTGGAATTTCTCTTTTAACTGACTAATTGTACTCCATGAAACAAAGTTTGGCATTTAGCTGAAGCCTCTTGACAGTAAATATTAGCTGTTGTTAGCTTCTGTTGCTTAGGTTTTTTTCTTTGTCTTGTGAGGTCTTGAGACCTGTAAGTGCAGGCTGGTTGGATAGGTAGTTGAACTTGTAGACTGTTAGATTTGGGGGTTAACTTCTGCTTACCTTTCTGCTCACCCTTTTCTCAAGGCTTCATGTGTAATGGTGAAAACTGGGAAGTGTTTCCAGTTGCTCCATTACTGATTCAGCTGTGATGAGTCAAGTACTGCAACCATTTGTATGTGATACGCAATTCTTTTGTAGGACTCTTGTGTTTTAAGTAATATTTGGTGCCCTTTTATGTGTATTAAAAAGAATTGAAGCCATATTAAAGTCAATTGTGAGTGTGTGGTGGGTACTGAAGAAGAGTCTCGAACTCTTGAAGTCCCACCTGGAGTAACTGACCTGAGAAAGAATACAGTTGCTCCCCTGTGTCGTAACCTAAGCGACACCTGAACTGAGCTGAAACTGGACTGACACTGCTTTTTCTGATGGCAGGCTGCTTGAAGTCGCAGTGCAGAGACGGAGCTTCGTGATGCCTGACCTTCCTCCCCTACTGCTGTCTTCTCCCAAGTCAGGGCTGCTCCAATGTATCCCTTTGTTTACACCCACACTGCTTGTTCTTCCTCAAACCCAAAATCAGCAGAGTGGTTTCCTTTCCCCTGCTGGGGCTGAAACTTCAGTCCTCCTGCTCTGTGCAGCCTTTGCCTTTTATCGAGTGTGGTGAGACACTGGGTAGAAAATAGTTGTCTCCGGCAGGTAGCGCTTCAGCAGGTTGGTTTGATTCCTGAGGACTTGGTTAGAGTGAAGGTCAGCTGGTAAGTCTTCTTGGTTGTCAGTGAGACTTAAAACCAAGAGTCTTATCAAATCAGAAGGAAACTTGGCACTGTAATCCCAGGTTGCTCCACTAAGTGTATGGAGACAGACTGCTGTGTTTCCTGGAGCAGGCTGGCATCTGGTGTAACCTGAGCAGGTCCCTGGTACCACAGCGCCATGTGTACAACATGCTTGTCAACTGAAGTGGCATGTTCTGGGCGCTGATAGTGCTTTAAGAGAAGGGATATTCAATGACAGCCACAAAATATAACTTCAAGTCAGATGTGGATTGGTTTCTTTGGGTTTATTTTTCTCCTCCCTCCCAATACGAAGTAGCTTCACAGCACCTTTCCTAATGAAATACTGAGCTGTATCCCCAGGAATTTGTACAGTAGCTGTTTTTATAGTGACATGTGCTTGCCCCCATTTAGGCACAAGAACAGTTCAAATCAAGATAGAATTTTGGGTAGTTTTTATTTGTTTTCTTTACGTGTTTAAAGGAACTACTGAGTGGGGATCTGTGGCTACCAGAGCCAGTTAGAGCGCTGGTCTAGCCAGCTTGAGCTGAAGGGATCTCCTCCTCTGTGGATGTCTGTGAAGCTAAATGGCTGTTTCTTCACAAATTAACTTAATTATTAAGCTCTAGCAACTTCTAGAAATCTCTTACAATTCAATAAATATATTTGTTCTTATGTTCCTTTTTTGTGAAGGAGAAAGGCATTTTGTTGTGGATCAGTAATAATGTGAAACAGAAGCGGTGATCTATCAGTTTTATGGCTTAGGTGCAGGAAAAACTAAAAGGATGAAGTGTCACTAAACTTCCAGAAAAGCCAACAGCAAGTGTGTAGGTTGGTTTAGCACTGGACTGGTGGAGTTCACCCCTGAGGGAGGACAGACTGTTCTTTGTACAGCCCCCAAACTTTCTGCTCTTTAAAGGAGGCAGGAGACAACTGAGAGTGCAAAGCTACTCTTCCAGTCTCCGGAGCTGTCAGGCCCCAGGGTTTTCCAGGCTGAGGCATTTCTCTGAATGCTTTTATTTCATCTTTCTGCCAAATCCTTGCTGACAGAGACTTGTTAGAGTAGGCAGACTTGTCTAGTTCATCCAGCACAATCGTGTAAGGAGAATGCAGGTAAATCAGCAGCACACAGTGGAACTAGAAGTGCGAGTCCTCTTTAACGTAAACACGGATCACCAAAACCAGAGGAATAACCATGCCCTTGTTGACAAAGTTCTAAATTTACTGAAGAAACCCACACTAATATTTTCCTCAAACATGAGAAACATGGCATTGTTTCTATTTCAAGTGTATACAGCTCTTATTTCAAAGCAAAAATGTCTAATTAAAAATTAACAAGTTGGAAAACCGTATTAAATACTTAATGTGACAGTTGAACAATTTTTGCCTCCTTGTGTGGAAAAATCTTGCAGTGTAATGTTGAGCTAGCTGAATTTCTGGCAGTTACATAGGATTTGCTTTTAAAATATTTGAGTAGTGAATTCTGAGGGAATTCTGGAATTGAGATCACTTTATAGATGGAAGCTGAGAGGGCATCTCTCTTGGGTGCCTGGTGGTGTAAGAAACCTTTGTTTACAGTTGAGTGCTGTCTATTTTACTGGCTGACAGTAGGTTTGTCTACAAGATAATCATTTGAGTGGCACTGAGCTGAAGTGTTGGGTTGGTGCTGGTCTGCCTCAGCTTCCTTGGAGAGGAGTGTATTGTCGGTAATGTTCTGTATTATCCTGAGTAGTTAAGACTCCAAGGTCCTGCACGTCAAACTTTGCATCTTAAGTGATCCATCTTAAGTATTCCTATAAACCCCCTCTGCATACTTTTTTTTAAAAGGACTGTCTTATAATTGTAGGTAACCATCAATCTTCATTGCTCCAGTGCTTTTGGAGATGCTCAGATAACAGTGTGTGTGTACCGTTCACCTTAGCACTCTGGCAGTGTAGGACCCCATTAGAGCAGATAAGAGAATCCTGTTTCTTGTAAGGATGCGTTGACAGAATCATCAAAGCTGCCTTGTTCATGCTGGCTTTATTGATAATATCATTGCTAAAGCACACACCTTGTTATGGTGACTGAAGGCTGTGCAGTACCAGCAGCCTGGATTGCTGTTGCGCTGCAAATAACATAATGGATGTGACTCGTGGCAAGCTTTACAGGCTGTATGTGCGAGTTTGTCAAGTGTTCCTCTTGCAGAAATAAGCTGAACTCTGCCTCTTGAAAGAAAAGAGTATTTGTGACAGCAGTCACAAGAGCAAGAATTCAGGGATGCTGGCAGTTTTGGAGTGTGAGGTTTGCTAAACCTCACAACGGAGGGGCTCGATGGCTCAACCACTTGTTTGGACAGGATGAAGCAGTGCCTAATGAGCTTCCTCCTTGATGGGGCAGACATAGTCACAGCCCACTTGTTCTGGCTGGGTCAGGTTACCAGTCCTTCAGGCAAAGAACCAAGCTTACCCTAAACGATGAGTTCTTTCCTTCTGTGCTCCCCCCAAACAAGGTGTTGTGAGTTACCCTAAAGTATGGACTTATCTGGATCTGACAGTAAAGTGATTTCTTTCTGTTCTGTTAGGGAACAGTGGAATGGAAAAATGCTGCTGGGGATCCTGGGAAACATGAAGCAAAATTGATAGGTACTGAGAAAATACTTACATCAGAAGAATTCCTACTTTCTTGTTAAGATCTTTGGAGATATTAAATCAACCAAATCCCACTAAAACATCTTGCTCTCTGTGATAGATTGTGATTCCAAGTTCAGTATTAGAAAGTTATGTGCTTTAGAACTGTAAACTAAGGATTTGTTGATTTGCTATAAATTTCCTTTTTTTCATTTATGAGATACTGGTCTGGGATAAACTGAGTAGAGTGAATAGTCTTCAAATAAAATCACATGTTGTAATTACAACTGATTCTGCCTTGACTCTTCTATATCTCTTTGATTCTTTTTTTTTAAAGCAAGGAAGACTTGGAACAGTGCACGTGTGTTCAACTAAGACAGGATTACTTGGTCCCTTCTGTGGTTGCTGCAGGTTGTTTTTTAGTTCCCCCAAAGCCCTATTCAA
The DNA here is from genome assembly GCA_033558235.1 of Neomorphus geoffroyi. NCBI lineage: Eukaryota > Metazoa > Chordata > Aves > Cuculiformes > Neomorphidae > Neomorphus > Neomorphus geoffroyi. Next base: position 10,774,370 of record JAUMJM010000018.1, read on the forward strand.
ACAGTTTAAAAATAAGTGAACTTTGTAGGTAAAACTTGTTTGCCTCAAATAGTCATTCTGCTAAATTTTCTTCCTCTGATGTGTTTCATGCAGCCTCTGGTTTGATGTAAAACACAGCATTTTCTTTCCTGGCTGGGTTCTAATGAAGTGGAACTGAAAGGTGGCTGCTGTTCTGAGAGCGTGAATTAACCAAATGCTAAACTGAGTGTGCAGAGTTGGGTGCCTGGGGAGAGACAGGCAGGTGCCTTGGGTGAGGGAGAGGGCACGTGGCTCTCGAAACTCGCACTGGCTGCTTTTTGCCCCAGCGCATGGGAACAGAATCTGGGTAGCGCTTCCCAAGCGGGGCTGTGCTATCACCACGCTGCACCTGCTCCGTGCCTCAGTTCTCAGGGTGTGTGGGTATCTGTCAGCAGACGGGGCTTGGCACGGTCTTTCCCTTACGGAATCCGGTAGGTCTGAGCTCTAGGCCACCCTACACGTGTAAGTGTGCTTATTTGCTTCTCCCTCCTACTCTCAGATCCAACGCAGATCAGCAGGAAGAGATCAGATATCCAGACCTTGTAAGAACACTGAACTATAACAATCTGATTGAAATAGAGTTCCATAAAAATAATTGCTCTCCTGATTGTGAATGTTAGCAGTGCTTGTACAGATTGAGAGTAATAGTAAAGACTTCTTGATAGAGGCACCTTGTAAAGGCCTCCTCTTGCAAGTCTTTCTGTATGCGAAATATGTTGGTTAAGGGAAACCTATTTGATGCAGTCATCCCAACACCCAGCAGGCCAAGCTGGCTGGTTTTTTAGGTGGCTTGTACTTAGTGCTGATCTAAAAGATGCTGTCAGGAGTCGCTTCGAGAAATGTCTTAATTCTGAATGACGATGTAGCTCAAATTAGGATACGCAAACCTGTTATATTAAAAGCAAGAGAGAAAACAAGCTGGAAAAGTGCCCTTGACTTGCACAGCACCTTATGCCTAGGATGAGGGAAGCTTCTGCTGAACTCTTCAGATGTTAATGTCTGCCCATGGCACAGTCCCGTGATACAGACTTTCTAGTGGGTTTTCTAGAAACATGTTCTGTTCTTGTACGTAAACTGTGCACAGCCGAGAGCTTTAGCTGGTTTCAACAGTGCTGTTCTGTGGCTGGTGTCTATGGGACAGCTCAGAAGATACTTGGATTGAACTGTTTTGTAGCTTTAGTCTGTTGGAAAGGGACTGGTTTGAGTGTGTATACACCAATTTTCTGCATATGAAGGTTACAAAAAGGTAATATCTCAAAATAGGCCAGGCCTGTTTGTGCCTGGTTTTATGCCTCTCGAGTAAAGTGGTGCGAGGGAACAGATCATGGGCTGAGTGAATTGGGTTGCTGGGTCGGATTGTAGCTGGATATCTGTGGTCTGATGGAGACTGTGAGAGAGAGCTGGCTTTGAGATCTTTCAGCTGAGATCAGTGTCTGAAGGAGCATTGACAACGTCTATCAGTGGCCACCTCAATGGACTTCATGGACAGTAAGACAGCACCAAAGACCTGTAAGCTTCTGATTTGCGTGTTAAGAGTCAGTTTTCAACTGAACAGCTAACCTGAAGTTGCAGTTGTCTGTCTTCAGGTGTGTCACAGTGGAGGTGAAGATGAAGCAGCAGAACATGCACAAAACTTGATTCTTAGCTTATGTCTCAAATAATGTGACACCTTACTGGTAAAAGGATTCCAGTCTCTGTCCCGTCAGGGTTCTCTGGTACCATAACTTTAACCCACAGACCCACAGCAGCAGTTGTAGGAGCTTCTGCCTCTCTGTTTGGGCTAGTGCTGCTGTCCTTTTGATTGCCGAGCTAAGCTGTGACCCTGCTGGGATGTCTTATCAGGAATAAAACCAGAAATCAAACAAGAAATCCGCAGCCTTGTTCTCCGTCCCTCCCAAACCTGCTCCACTGTGCAAATCCTTGGAAGGTTGTGCAGGAATAGCTGCGGAGCTGGCAGCGCAGCGTGTTGATGCAGCAGTGCTCGAAGCTGTTAGCGCTGCACTGAGGTGATTGCTGTGACCAGCCTGCCTGTTAGTGCTGACTGTACAGCCCTTCCTACAAACCCTGAACGGAGAGGAGAATTGGATTTGTAGAAATCTGTGGTGCTGCCCTTAGCAACAAGGGGTGACTCATGGAACGCTGAAAGTTAGTTAGTTGTCAGGCTAACGTGAAGAGTCCAGCCTAGAGCTGCTGCTGACCTGGTTGGTAAATCTCTTAAGACAAGTTTGTCTTTACTGCTTCAGTCTCACTTCGAAATAAATACAATGTCCTTCTGAGACTAAAACTGTGCTGTCTGAATTGCTGTCTCATTTGTCATTGCCAAAGAGGCTGCCATGAGCGTGTGCACGTATCGTGCTCCGCTTTGTCTGAACTGTGGATGAGCTTGTGGAGCAAGACAGAACATGATGGAAGTAGATAATACGGAGAGCTCTGGGAATCCATCTTTGCAAGGAGATCATGTTACTTTATTATTATCTCAGCGCTGATCTAGAATCAGAAATTTACAGCTGGGTATACAGGCAGAAGGCAAGTCTTGGAAATCAGAACAACCCTTGGTTAAGTAATACAACTCTATGGAAGTCACGGCTTGGTGTGAGGAGGAGTCTAGAAGGAGGATTTCCATTCTGTACCGTTGTCAGAAGCCCCTGGACTAGTGCTGAAACTCACAAAAAGAAAAACCAAGCCTAATGTACAGCAAATGTAAACCTCTGATGTGGGCTATGTGTTCTGGGAGCTGCATGAGTCAGCCAGAGGAATTCTCCAGAAGCCTTAGCTAGGGTTTGGGGTGCCTGCTCTCTGTTCTTGTGCTGGACTCGATCCACTGGTAGAACAAAACTCAACCCCTGTGTAACTCACTTAAGAGGCTGCTATGAAAAATAACATAGAAGCATAGATTTTTGAAAGCTTTGTACTATAACATAGCTTAAACTACTCTGGAGTGTTCTGATGCAGTGGCTGGCTGGGTGAAACGTCAGGCTGAAAAGTTGGGATGCCATACATAGCTGGGACATGTAGCCATGGGGCTGTTTCTGCTTAGTCATTTCTGTTGATGCCGTTTTGCTTCTGGATTGGTGAAAGTCTCTTGGCTTGTGTAAAGGCAGTTTTAGTGAGTGTGGGAACATCGGTAGCTGGGTGTCAGCTAAACACTGAAACGGGAAGCACTGCTTATGGTTCTGTGTTGGCTCAAGTTGAAGGCAATGGTCACTTCGTTCTGCTAAACCTGTAAACGAGGTCGCGTTTCGTTGGCAGATGATGTGGGAGACCAGGCATTGGACATTAAAGTCTGTTATGGACTTCAGCATCTCTGTTGGATTATGGGCCTGTAGTCCTCCTCATCTCCCCACTCAGGTATTGATTCAGGCCCTGGCTGTCAGATTTCTGAGCAGCCCCAGGATTCTTTCCCCAGTGTGTGGCAGCTTGGCCGCCGGCCGGGATTGCGCTGCTTTGGCCTTCAGCTGTGGCCAGGGCTGCGCAGGGCGCTACCTGAAACATTCTGCAGTGAATGCCAGAACTGTTTTTTCCTTGGGAAGAAAAATTTCTATTAAACTGTCAGAAATGCAGAAAATATTGGCAGAAATACTAAACCGTAGTGTGTAATACATCACTTATTTAGGCATGGGCACGACAGAAATGTGTTATATACTCATTTATGCTTAAAAAGTGCAGGATCTCTTTAGGTTTTCCTTTGAGATTTCATGTTCAGCTAAGTGTTGGAAAAAACATGTGGATTCAGGGATTCATTTTCTTCATCGGTGTCTGACTTCTCTGCTGCTCCAGGACTTGTAGGCTCTTTCACAGGGCTTTGCAGAGGACCCACAGCGAGGGCTTATTCCCTCTTCCTGGCTGGAGGAGGGAATTGAATCCTTTGCTTTGAAGCATGCTCACCATCCATGTGCTCTTCTAGGAAAGCTGTCCAGGCTGGGAGGAGTTAAGTGCTCTGCTTGGCACGGAATGGCAGTGGCAGGGAGCAGGTGCCTGGCGCTGGGGCACTGTCGGAGTCACCCAAGGCCGGGCTGGCGGGCAGCAGTGGAGCTGAGCACTCTGTGTGTGTCCTCCCTGTAGGGGCATCTCTGTTCTCAGGATTTTGGGATTTTGGTGCATGAATTGCGCTGCTGTGTGAGTCTCAGCTCATGCAGAGGTAGGTGGGACTGTGAGTTAACCCTTCCAATCCACAGCATTAGAGATATCCAGGGGAAAAAACAAACCCAAACATGTCCTGGGCTTCAGTTCACAAGCTGTAGCGAATAGGAGCTCTTTGCTGTCCGTGGTGAAACACCCAAGGATGATGTTTGTCATCTCCCAGTGCAAAACTTTCCTGAGGTTTCCTTTTTTGCCTGCCAGCCAGCCCTTAGTTGATGTTCAGTTTAGCGTAAATGATCTGGATGGAAAAGCTCATTTTAACTTGCCTGTGGGGATTCTGTGTCCCTTAGTGGAGCTGTACCTCAAGGACTTGTGCAAGCAGTAGGTGTTGGAACTACGCTTCAATGTTGCTACCGTGGATGGAGAATGAGAACCTTTTACCAGCAGAGACTGATCCTACTTCCTTTAAAAGAAGTAACGTAATTTGTTTTATAGGTAGCATCCCCTAAACAGATTTGTTTGTTAATGACTGTCCCCTTCGTGCACTTTACGGAGTTTCTGCATTCCCAGAGCTGGCATCCAACTGTCTTATTCCTTCTCGCAAGATCTCAGTACGGTGCTGCAATGTCTTAGCTATAAATTGGAGTGCGAGAGCTGGCTTTCAGCAGGAACAAGTGCTTGAAAAATGTTTCTGAGGACTTCAGGATAAAAAAAAGTTCTTTGGAGGCTGAGGCGGATGTCATAAGAAATGGAAATAGCACAAATCAAGAAAGAGAGAGGGAAAAGTGTATGTTGGATTGAAAATAGAGTGGCATATTTGGAGAGAAGCATGCTGAATTTGCCAGAGTCTGAACTCCTGGCAGGCTTGTTTGTGCTCTTATCACCAAGAAGTGATAGCTGATGAACAATAAGGAAGGTAACTGTGAGCAGCTTCAGTCAGAGCAGTTTGCACAGAACTTGGCATAAACCGTTTTCTCCCTGTGGAAATACAGAAACGAAGGAACTTGTGTTTTGGAGGCTTAAACTCAGGTTGGAAAGTCTTACGGTGAGATACTCAAATCTAATATTTACATTCTTTCTGTTGACTGCGGTGGTTGTTATGCAGGATATTCTGTTTTACAATACTAATGCAGTATCCAAAAGGATGACTGAAGTCTCCCAAACAGAGGTGGCTTTTTGTACAAGCCATAGACATTTCTTTTTAAATAAAATCCTACATGAAAAAGCAGATTTATTCAGTTACTAATGAGGTGGAGCTTGTAACAGCCGACGCTGGAGGAGCGTCTGCAGCGGGGAGGCAGTAAGAGATTGGTGGAGTCGTCATTTCACGAGACCCTTGCCTGATCTCTGCCCCTTTCCCCTGCAGTTCCCTAGGGCTGTTACTCCAGCCCATGCAGCTGTTTTACAAAGTTCCACAGATGCCAGAGGGTGGAAGCCCCTCTGCTTAGTGGAGGTGTGGCCATGCTGTATTTGTCAGTTCTGCAGCTTGCATCTTGGTTCCAAAGCCTGTGATGATACCTTTTGTTTTGGGCGTTGTCTTGAGAAAACCCAATTTGTTTCAGTACCCAAGTCTGTCCGGCAGCTTGGAGAGCGAATGGTTGACCTTCTCCTCTGACTGAACCCTTCCAATACATTGATTGGGATTTTAGCATGGAGTCATCTCTGCCGATGAATTTAACTCGGAATTACCAATGGCCAAAGTCATTATTCCTGCTATCTTAACTCCTCAGGACCTTGGTCCTTCATGTGAGCTGAGCACTTCCTTTACCTGGTGTGGACTTGGACTCTTTTTGTAGGACTTGAACTGATTCTTTTAACCGTGCTTTAAATAGTTAAATTCTGAAACAATGGCTGCAAGCTGATGGGCAAATCAGTTGGACTTTTTGGTGGCTTTTTCTCCATAAAGATGGGAGGTTCTTACCTGAACTAGTGTGTACCTGGGGGCATTGTAAGGACCTCTGAGCTGAAGTCTGTAATGCCTAGAAATCAACACCAAATACGGCTGTTGGGTGTACAGAGAGGAATGTGCAGACTGCTTGTCTGTAACAATGAGGGCTGTGTAATGTCTGGCAAGTTTTACGATAAAATAATTGTAAAACAAACCAAAAAATCCCTAATTTAACCTGGAAATTGCTCCCAATTGAAGGAATAACTTTTATTCCCCTTCCCCTACCCAAAATATCCAAACCTTATCAGGACTTTGTATCTACTGTTGGAAACGGCTGGATCAAGATTTTCGGTTTGGCAACAATACAACATTTAAATTAGTTTTCACCTGAAGGTGTGAGTTGAGATGTTCTCTCCCCCCACCCCAAGTTTGATCTTGGGCAGAACTCATTGGAGGTGTTTATTTCCAAATCTTGGAGAAGGCTGGAAACAGAAACTTGGTAGAGTCTGGGTCTGACTGCTGCACAGCTGTTTCCAGATAAGCCTCGTATCTGGCAGTGACTGCATGAAGTATCCTAGAAACTGGGAATCCTGAGGTTTTATCACTGGTGGATAAAACAAAAGGAAAAATAAAAACCCCTCAACAGCGTAACAGCTTATCTGCTCTGCTCTCTTCCAGTTCAGAATATTGTAAATCACCTCCAGAATGCACTGGGCATAGGTCTCAAATGTTTTCAGGTTCTGAAAAACAATAATTGAAGTGAAGTAGGATGTTGGTTTCAAATAGAAATGTAGCGTGCCTTCAATCTGATAAGATTTTCTGGAATAAAGATTTCAGTTTATTCTGGCTCCTCGGGGTTCTGAGGCAGGGTGGCTTTTTCAGTAGAAAATCTGTTTTCTGACTTGCGCACACTTGCATGCACACTGGTATCTGGTTTAGGAGTTCTGAGGTACTTTGGCCCTTCTGCTTGTGTACCTGGAGAGTTTGTCTGTGGGCCTGGCAGTGTACTGGTGTGTGGCAGGGAGCTGAGGATGCTCATCCACACCGTCAGTCCATCAGGAGGTGCTGAGTCACTGAAAGTCATGGGGGGTTTTGGTCACAAATAGAAGCACGAGCAAAACCAGCGAATGCTTATCAGACACCTAAAGTCACTCTTAAATTCTTTTTCCTACACAGAGCTCAACAAAAATCCAGTGGAAGGCTTTTCAGCGGGCTTAATAGATGACAATGATCTTTATCGATGGGAAGTCCTTATTATTGGTCCTCCAGATACACTATAGTAAGTACTGATACTGATACAGAAACTGAAGTGAACTCGTATTTACTAGTTCTAGTTTGGTCTAAGTGAGTAGAAGTTAACCTAAACCTTCATACTAAGTTAGGCAATGCTGTTCTGTTGCTAGTAAAATACCTGTAAATAGCTGCATTTGCTATATAGAAGTTCCAAACTGCTTTGCTCCCCTGAGAAAATACAACACTGATCCCTTTGTGCTTGTGTAGAAATGAAAGAATAGGCTGTGCTTAGAGGCAGTTTCTGTTTTCTTACGCTTTTAAGTAAGGCAGATGTAACCCAGTATTTGCTGTTGATGCAGAGAGGCTCGAGTTTAGCTGCCAGTGCAGTTTTAAACCATTACAGCTTCATGGTGGTGACTGGTAGGAAAATATTCCAGAGGGAAACTGCAGTGGGCCATAGAACGGTCTCAAGTCCTGTCAATTTGAGAGGGGAGAACTTCCTAGCGTGCATGAGAGTACTTCAGTGTCGATCAAATACCAGTTGCTGGCAAACTTTCCACAGTGGTCTTCAAAAAGCTGATATCTTTATGCTAAGGGCTGGGTTCTTTAAATGATATTTGAACACAGAACTCTGCAGTTCACACGGCCCAGAAAAAGGAGGTACTGTAAGTTCGCTGTGGTTTTGCACTGCTCTGTACCTGAAGCACTCTGGGACAAAACAGAACAAAACAAAACGCCCCGAAGCTCTGGCTAATTGAGAGAAGGATTTCTCTGTCTCACAGAGATTATATGTGATCATCTATTCCAGCTCCTGGGAAGAGGTTCTGTGTCCAGAAGAGGTCAGTTTAAAGTGTAGCTCTAGAGTTTGAACTCCGTTCTCCTTCATTAAGCTGTGGTAAATTACTGATACAAGAGGCCTGGTGGCATTTACTTGGGGTCAGGTTTGGTTCCAACATCAGGTTGTTGAACACCCCTGTTTGCACACCTCTGGATAAGTACTTAAGCACAGGAATGGAATTGCTTTGCTTCTCCTCATGCTCATTACATTGGGATTCTCAAGTCTTGCATGAGATGAGTTCTCCAGCTTCTGTTGGCCTCTTTTGAGTAGCTCCACTGTGTTCTTGTGGCCGTTTTAGAACTGCTGTCAGTGAAGAAATACTTCTTCTAATTTAACCTACTCTTATATGTTAAAAACCTCAATCACATTTTTCCCTGCTTCAGTAAGGTGCTGAGCTTCTTTTGAGGCTTTTTAGATAAGCAGCCCTCTTCTGCTCCAGCCCTCAGTTGCTGCTTGGCAAGGTAGCGTTGTGCTGAACCCTTCCTCCACGGTCTGTTTCACAATGAGAACAAAATCATTTAACTTAACCAGGTGGTTCAAAACTTTCCAGCTTTAGTCTTGTTGCTGGTCCTGCTTTATTTATTCTGAGTTTAGCTGCAAAGACTTGAGACTTGGTGCATGGCTCTACTGACAGAGACTTCTCTATGAGGAACATTGCTAAAAATAGCACTGCTCTCCCTTAATTGACACTTGCACTTCATTAACTGGTTTCTGATGTGTATTCAATTAATGAGCTGTGTTTGTACTGGTTGGTGAGGGGCAGCCAGGTACCTGTGCAGCCCTGCAGCTTCTGCATCCCCTGCTTTAAGAAGGGAAGGGAGAACTTTTTCACTGTGAAAGAAATGACTTACTGGTTTGGGGCTATCAACAAATGTAATCTAACTCCTTTGTCTTGATTAGTATGGATGTTAAAACACCCTTAAAATAGCCAGTGTTTCTGGAATTCTTACCCTTCCCAGGATCAAGGATTCTTTGGGAACTGCCTGCCTTTTCTGAAACTTGTGGAAGATGGAATGCTGCGGGTTCAGATGTCCTCAGCTGCTTTATTTTAAGAGCCAAGTCACTCCAATCTAGTGTGTTTTGGGGTTGGGGTTGGTTGGGTTTGGGGTTTTTTTTTTTAGATACTTGCTAGAATTGCACATCTCTGGTGGTGGTGGGACTTGTTATTGTCTCAATAGCTTCTGGCCTTAATACTGGCTCCTGCTCTTTTACAAATACCGGGGAAAAAATTACACTGAACAGCTTTGCTTTTTCTCCGCCAGTTCTGGCCTGTGTGGCTGCTGAGGAGCAGCTCGTCACACTGCATGTCTCTTGCCACCTTAATGGGAGGTTGTGTCCCAGTTTTTGTAATCTCAGTCTTTGGAATTTCAGATTTTGTTACAAACATCAACTACAAGAAATGACAGTAAGAGGGGAAATGTTTCAGTGCTCACATTACTGAGGTGTTCCATTGGTAAGGCTTTACATTTTTCAAAAGAGACAATTCTCAGGTCTTGAAACCTCATTGAAACCAACCAACAAATTATCTTAGTTAAATAGGGGGCTGTAACTCCACATAAACACTGGATGTCTCTTGTTTATTGTTTTCCAGTTCAGTGGGTAACTGTAATGCAGAACACCTCGCTGTCATGTCCCAGTCCCTTTAGCTTGGCGTAGAAAAGGCAGTATTGGAAGTGTTTTTACAAAGTAAAGCAGTAGCTACAACTATAAAGCTTTCTGTAGCTTCAGTGAAGGTCACTGCTGCAGACTGAGCCTAAGGAATTAGCACTGAGGTGTCTAAAGGAGGGAAGTAAACAGGTATTTTCTGGGCTGTGCTTGAGACGGGGAATTATTGGCCAGATCTTTTGGTGTTAGTAAGTGTACTGGGAGGAAAAATGGGAGTTGTGATTCCAGATGGTGAATTCCTTGGCAGTTTTTTTGATTTGTGTGTGTGTGTGTGTTTTTTACCCTCTGGAACATCATCCTAATTCTAAAAAAGGTAGTGTTGGGGAGCTGGCAGTGTCTCGTGAAGGGATCTTCTCAACCTAGAAGCTCTTTGCATTGTATATGGAATTGATGGTACTGTTAATTACAAACATGGTGTTAAGCTGTGTGAGGGGTAAACTTAGAGCTTTTGCTACATTGGTGAGTTCCAGTCTTCAGCTTAAACTTACAAGAAACTCCACTAAGATATTTTTGATTCCGCAGTGAAGGTGGTGTTTTCAAGGCTCATCTTACTTTTCCAAAAGACTACCCACTGAGGCCGCCAAAAATGAAATTCATCACAGAAATCTGGCATCCGAACGGTAAGAAATGTCAAAGTCTCAATTTCTCTTTGCAATTAAGAACTGAAATGTGGTGAAGACAAATGGATCCATTTCTGTTCATGTTAGAAATATGAAACTCTGCATTTCCTTTGCCATCTTCACTTCATAAAGAAGTAATAACCAGGGCAGAGTTTTTAATAGTGCTGGTCTGAGAGACTGTTCCTAAACTATTCTCAGAAGCTACTGAAAGCGGCTTCTTGAATTCTTGGTAACTGGTCAGGGAGTTGTTTTTTTTTCTTTCCCTGAATGAAAAGTTCTGGTCTGAGGAGAAGCTTTACTGCTACAGCTGCCTCTTGTTGTACCTTCAGGTATTTCATCCCAGTATTGCTGACTTGACAGTTCAATATCGGAGGCCCGTAGTTGTCCTCCTCCAGTGAAGCATGGAAGGGAATAATGGCGTCTTTTAGTCCTTCCAAAGAAGACACCCCTTAAGGTTTAATTCCCCTATGGATTGCTGGACAGAGATGGGAAGCTTTTTACTGGGAAGGAGGAATGCTCTTCAGTTTATAAAGTCGTTGCTGAAGTTGTAGGTGTTGAAAGCTGAAAGTAGACCAGCACAGTGCTCCTGTCGTAAGGGACAAAGACTGTTTTGATGCTCAGCTCTGGAAACACCAGAGTACTTGTCGGGCAGTTTCTAATTCCAGTAGCTTCCATGGTATTCCAGTATATTGCCATAATATCCAGCTGGAGAAAAAAAAAGTCACTGTCTCTTCTGCTGAACTTAACAGGAAAAGCTTTAGTGGAAACCTGTTTAACTCGCCTTGAAAGTTGTGATGCGATGTTACAATTAAGCTCTTCCTCCCCATGTGCCCTCTCTGCCAGAGGTCCCAGCAGAATAAAATTTCACCAAGCCCTGTTTGTTACAGATTGTGTTCTGCAATAGTTAATTACTTTCCTTTTTTGTAAAGTGTCTTCACCAGTTTCCAGACGAGCTGAAGATTAACAGTTCCCTGAGTCCCCTGAAGAAATGCCAGCATGTTGTTCACTACTGAAATATGCCTTGTTCTGTTTTGCAGTTGACAAGAATGGTGATGTCTGCATTTCGATTCTTCACGAGCCTGGAGAAGACAAATATGGCTATGAAAAACCCGAGGAACGCTGGCTTCCCATTCACACGGTGGAGACTATAATGATTAGTGTTATTTCTATGCTGGCAGATCCCAATGGTGATTCTCCTGCTAACGTCGATGCAGCGGTAAGATTTTTCTTGGTCTGCCAATAGTCTTACATGGAATGAACTCACTGGGAAGAAAACAAAAATACAACACAAAGCTGTAGTGAAGAAGGCCCTTATTTAACATTCTTTTGTGTGTGAGACCTCCCTTTCTTGTGTCATGGTACTGGAGGAAACAAATACCCAGGACACATGGACATTTTCTGATGGTAAACCCGAGGGCACTGGAAGGAGCGGGTTATGAATGCTAAAAGCACAGTTACGATTCCTCAGTTTCCAGACTCGTGTATGTTGAAGGTAGTCGACCTCACACTGGGGAAAGCTTATGCGTTAGCTGTGCCTCTCGCCCTCCTAGCATCTCATGAGGCTTAATCTCTCTGTCATGGGCCTGGCTCTCTGCCAGCCGCTTCAGGATTGATTTTGGTGTCCTTTTTTGGCCTCAAAGACAGAAAGCTGTGAATTTGTTACCTAAACCTTAGGGTAAAGGTTGAAAATGTCCTAAGGAAACACAGCATTTTCTAGCCTAGCTTGAAAGAACAAAAACTTAAATCCAAATCCAGCTGTGAAGACAGTACTGAGGCATCACTGATGTAAGCTTTGGATGCCAGTAACTCTTTTTCTGAGTATGGTATTACACATTCCAGGTAACTTCTAAACCTAATGTGCTGCTTGAAGGGCTTAGCATCTCCTGCAGGATTGTGGATTGCATCCTCTTCATATCAACTTGAAAGTACTCAGGGTGATGAAGAATCAGCAGCTTCTGTGCTTTTGTCTGAGCTGCTATCAAGATGTCTTCTCTTTGCTTTCCAAAGTACAAGTTTACTGCAGTTACTAAAAGATGCTTTGTCTGCTTTCGTTGATTTCTAGTTTCAAATGACTCTAGAAAATTGGGTGTTACAGGAGCAAGGGGGGTACCCACTCCCTGGAAAAATGAACAATGCATGTTGGAGTACTGTATCTTGGAATGGGAGAAAGATGAGGAACAGGAGCCTGAATAGATATTATGAGAAGCAAAAGGAACAGTTCATGACCTAAAATAAGATTTTTTGGGGGGCTATTGCTGTCAAATTGGAAACTTACCTTGCTATTAAATTCTGAACGCTTGCTTTGTAGAACTACAAATAGAAAAGGCAGAAAAAACCCTAAGAATCTGAAGTGAGGAAGGCACAAATTCAATGCTTTTCTTGGCCTCAAGCCATCTTGTGTAAGCAGTCCCGTGTCCCCATCCAAGGAACCAAATGCGTGCTCTATTAATTGCTGAAAAACAACAACAACAAAAGAACAAATTAATTAGTAGCCTTACTTGTGCTTTTACTGGGGAGACAGGACATGCTGGGCTTTCCAACATGCTGACGGGCTCGGTGAGCTTGGAGCTGGTGAATGTTAGGATATACCGGTTATCCTGATTCTCCTCACTCAGATGTGCTACAGTCTTCTCCCTGAGTAAGGGGTGAAAAGGTGCTGTGTGCTAGGCTGCTTCAGGTAAAAACAGTGTGGGATTGGATTTTTAACCCTGCCCCTGCAGTTTGAATGCATTGCTGATATAAAAAACTAGGAACTGTAGAACTTCTTTCTTTAAATAAGGGGTTCTTCGTATTTTCGTATTTTCCTTGCCAGGACAACACATCAGCCTTAGTCACTGGGTACAGTGCTCCTGTGCTTTCGTGTGAGCTGGTCACAGGGCTGGCACAGAAAACTTGGAACTGGCTGTGCTTTTTCCAGTGGGTTTTGGCGATGCGATGGTGTGTGCATCCCTGAGTTCAGACTTACCTCTTCCCTGTCTTCCTGTTCCTCTTTATCTTTGATCCTCGTCTGCACTGCTCTGAAGTCGGGTACCTGTCACAGAGACCATCCCCATAGGTGTGCTGAGTGTTCTGTGAAGGCTGTCCTTGTGGAGCCAGTATCTTGCAGCCATACCTGACTGGGAGGTGTTTTTTTTTTTCTAAGGACACTACTGTGCCTCTTCTGAATACTGCAACGTCTGTATTGCTATCCTGGAGTGTCCTGGCTAGGTTGAGAGGGAATTGAAACTGCCCTAAAAATCGAAGTTTAGCTCCTGGCTCCACAGTGGCTGTGTGTGTTTTTTCATCACTGCAGTTAAAAGACATTTTCTATAACCCATTACATCAGCTTGTGGTCTGCAGTTTGAGTTTGCCACTACTTTGCAGGCTGAATTAAATTGATTTTGGCCTAGAAATGTTGGTAGCCACCAGGTCAGTCTTGGAGAATGCCTGAAACTCATGGGGGAAGGGCTGCATCCTCACTGTCTTGCAAGCAACTTGCATAGAAACCAGAGCACGCTTTCGAAAGTCCTGAATGTCGCAGGTTTTCAGGGCCTGGCTCAGTGACTGTAAGCAAGTTTAGGTGTTGGCTAGATGGCTCCTGTCTAAAAGCACCAAGAGTCCTCCTAGGTTGTGTCCATTGTTGTAGGACTGACATCTGAAAGCTGTCTGTTCAATTACAGAAAGAATGGAGAGAAGACAGAAATGGAGAATTTAAAAGAAAAGTTGCCCGCTGTGTAAGAAAAAGCCAAGAAACTGCTTTTGAGTGACACTTATTCAGCAGCTAGTAGCTTCACTTTTTTCAGGGTAAGTATCCTACAGACAACTCTGTTAACTGAGTTGAGGATTTCCTGCCTTCGTGTTGCTGAACCTAATGTGTTCTTGTCCTCAAAAGCGCCAAAAACCCCCAACCAAGCCCCCTTTCTTCCCAGCTGTGCGGTCTCAGGAGTGCTTTGGCTGTTGGTGAGAGTAAAGGCAAAGAACCTTCAGGTGCAGTAACAGCCTCTTCTGCCAGGATTGGGGCACTTCATTTGTACTCGTGCATTTCTGTTGTTCAGGAGTAGAAATTCTCTTTATTGATGTTCATCCTGCTGTATTAACACTGCTTAGGGGTTCCTTGAGCTGTGATAGAAGGGAATGATCATTCTTCCACATTCATTATTGTGAAGAAAATGTGTTTGAATCTTAAAAGCATCCTGTCTTGCTATCTCAAGTCCATATATGTGTGTGTGTATTTGTGTGGAGTTTACCTTGCAGATGGTGGTGCCACACTGCATGTAGGTTTTAAGACTTCACTGAGGTCGTTAGGAAACATTTGGAAAGGATCTCTTCAGGTATTTATGGGAATTTTAATAGAAAGTGCATCAGAAGGGATCAAGTTGAGATATTACCCATCACTAATATCAAGAAAGGGGATCTTCAGCAGCCCAAAAAAGTGTTTTACCGGGGAAGGCTTGGGAATAGCTCCAGAAAACCAGCTATGTTAGGCTTGGAAAGTTAACTGCATCCTATCCAAGAGTCTGGACAAGTCTTGACCTGAGAGTGGCTGACGTGATATTTAGGCTTTATCTCACCCAAATGAGCTTCTGACTCAAGATACTTAATTCAAACCCTCCCATCTTAGTGTGGTGGTTTTTTGAACGCAGTAAGCTCCTATAGAAAGCTCTGCATTAAAACGTGGCCCTTAAATACCTGGCCTTTGGTCACTTTAATCTTGGCATGCCAAAGAAAAACTTCCTCAACTAGCTAATAATTTCCCACTCTTGCTTTTCAAACCCAAACAGAGCTTCATGTTGAAGCTGCCCTTTCTTAATGGTTGGTTTGGAAAATAAACTACTCTGACCCGTTTGGCTGGAGGAGCCCAAACCCGTACGTACTAGTTAGTGTACAAAACCTGGGGAGGTGGAATATTTCTCTGGATGTAGTTTGAAGGGGTTGTACTGTCTGAACAACTAGAACAGCTTACTAAATATTACTAACCTGCTAGTTAGTTTTTCTTCACCCAGGTTGTACAGGAGATACTTCCTTTCTTACACTTTGGGAAGAGTCGTAGGGGTTGGGGATGGGGAAAGACTCCATCCATGACAGAAATGCTTTGATTGAAGATAGGGAAAGCCTGAAAATGCTTAATATTGATCAGGAGATTGAGGAAAGGAACTGAATGTCTTACACTCCAGTTACAGGCAATTCTGAAAGAATTGTTAACACAGCTGGCAGTTTCTCTGTCTTAGAGAAAGGGAGTAACTGAGTAGCGCTCCAGAGTATCCTTAGCTGACCTCACTCTGTTGCCATGTTAAACTTGGCCATAGTGGAACAATGCTCATGACAAATATTGAAGTAATTGGCTGTGTTGCTTTTTTGGAAGGGGAAAGCTTTTCTCAGTCCTGGTGACTCCTCCTAAGTAAGTGATGGGCAGTGAATGGGCTGAGAAAGGGCCGTGTAGCTGGTTTCAAACAGCACAGCCTGACTGGTGGCTGTGGTGTTACTGCATAAGGAAGCGCTGCTGTGCCAGTCTGTAGTGCACTCGTCCATCATCCACAGTAAGGGATCCACGGAAGTTTCAATGATAAATCAATCCATCCACAAGAGTTTAGCCCTCTGTGTGAGTAATCGAATGTTTACACGCTGTACACTTGTGAGAAGCCACACAGAGGAGCCTGAAAGTCGATAGTTGAGCACGGATACAACAGAATGCTGAGCTAACTCAAGTCTTTCTGAGGTGATGGGTTTGGATTTATGCATCTTCTGTTTCGAGGTATGTAAAGCTCTCAAACAAGTAATGATTGTCTCCTTGCGCTGGAAACACTATTTAACATCTTTAAGGTAATTGAGGATGATGAGGGGTTTTATTTTAACAACTGTGATTTCTTTGTAGGTCTTCAATTGAGAAACATGGCACTGTTTTTTTTCCTGCACTCTACCCACCTATTGCTGGACTTCTGTTGTTACAAGTTGGCAAACACTGGCTGGAACTGGGCTGCAATAAAACATGCCAGTTATCAATGCTGACAAGAGCCTAACAAGTGCCAACACAAGATGATTACGCATTTTGAAATCTAATGAACTGCTTTAACCTTCAGGAAGAATTGTAAAGATGTGTACATAGCACAACATGATCCGGATAATATATATACTGTTCATGTACATCCACAAATACACATTGTACCAAATAATGCTGTCTGTAGGTAGGAATAGAATCGTGTAAATTCTAAAGATTTTAGCAGGGTTTCTCTCCCTATTCATTGTTTCCTATCAGTTTAAAAACAGCAACAACAACAACTTGTGAAGCATGTCAAACTAAAACCAATTAGGATAAAGTTGTTTTTTTTTTTTTTTCCTCTCCCCATTTTAATTTTCCTTTGACCCACCGAGGCTGAATTAAAATTTCTTGCTTATTAAAGTTTAGTATCTCTTTTATTTTGGTTTTTGGAAATGTGCTCCCTTTTATTTCCCCCATCAGAACTTGAAATTTTCCTAATTAAACCCTGAAAGGATTTGCTATCAGTTACTCGTGTCTGCTTTTATGATGACCTTTGTAGTCTCAAAGGTGCTTTCCCTCCTCCCCCTTTTTTAAACCCAATTGCACATAAGTCTTGAATTGGGTATAGCAATAAAACTGGCCATGAAGTACCCTTGAGCAGCCTGCTGCATTTTTAACTTACCAAGGGACTTGAGCGCTTTCATGTGGAAGTTCAGGTGACTAAGTTAGTCCAAGATAGGAACGAGCTGCTTTTTATGGGTGATTTGGGGGGGGTTTTTTTGCCTTTTTCACTGCCTGTTCGTGGGGCGGGGTGTGTGCGGGGAGGCTTGTTTTTTTCCTCGAGGTTGAGTTCAAGCATGCACAGCTGTAGGCTTTCAGATGACTGACTTCTGGGTTTGGTATCAAAACTAGTTTCCCTCCTTTTCCCTTTTCTCTCTTCTGTGGCTCTTCATATTCTTTGCCTTCTACTTCAGAGTTTTCCTCACCTAATGTACAAAGAAAATGGCGATGTATATTTTCATGTAATTTGATTTTTGGAATTCTGTCACCTTCTGTAGTGAGTTCTTCCAAAATATAATTTTTTCCAATAATGATGTGTCAAACTGGCTGTCTTGAGTATCTGCAGAGGAAGGGTAACTGCAGCTGGGGCACGGCTTTCCCAGACATCTTCAATGACAAAACAGCAGCAGGCATTTGTTGCACGTGACACCGTATTTAATCGTGAAATAATTAAAAAGTAAACACATTGAACACCTTTCTTCCCATTGTAACCATCTTTGGCCCTCCAGTGAGCAAATACTGATCCCGGAGTAGCTGATAACAAGAGTTTTCCAAGCCTACCTGAAATACATTTCTACCAAAGAAACTTTATAACAGAACTTGCAACTACTTGACTGTTCTCTGCTCTGTCACAGGTCTCCCACAGCTTTTAACAGCACAGAGACTTCCAGTGTTAAAGAGTCACCTCGTCAGAAGCCTTCAGTACTAATTTGCTAGCTGGCTGCACTTCGCCTCAGGTTGCTGTGCTAAAGGCATATATTCCAGGTTTCTGGAGGGGTGGGCTGGGGTGGGAGGAGGAGATGGTCAGCAACACAGCCATATGGGACAAAAAAGCCATTTAGAATGTATGAGATGACTGACAAGTAAAGGTATTGCTTCCTTCTGCAGGTGTTTTAGATTAAACACGTTTATGTCCATGTTTACATGTTTGGTTACTAATTATTTGGAGGAATCATTAGTTAAATTTGGGTTTAATTGGATAGCCTGCTCACGTAGGCAGGCAGATGGGTGCAGTGCTTCAGAGCTGTTAGTGCCCAGACACAACAGCTGAGGTTAGTTCCCCTTTGAGTGCTTGTCTAACACTGCTGGAGAGGGAGAGGGAGTTTCTTGCCCACCAGCTGGGCACCCTTTTTCACTTATCTAAGAGCTGGGACTGCAGAATCACAGGAGCCTGGTGCCAGTCCTTCCATAAACAAATCATTGGGAAGAAGCTGCTCTTCCTAAATCTAGCAGTGGGCTTCTTCCCTATGGCTGCCCTTCTTTGCCCCTTGCACGGTGTATCTAAAGAGCTGGCAGCAATCTAAGGTAGTCAGCACTCGCTGCTTTCAGCACGTTCGAGAGTGTTCTCTGTTTGGTCTTCCAAAGTAACACACACGCTTCAGCACTGACTCCTCTTTAAACTTCACAAAACAGTTCAAAGCTTTGTTTTTTCTCATTTGTTCTCCAGAAAAGCCAGTCGTTCTTTAAGGGGCAAGCCTGGGAATGTTAGTCTGGCATCAGTGGTATGGAAAAGTTGTTAATTCCACAGTGGTGTTGGTTCCCTTCTTTGTAAATATTCAACTATAACCCCACTTCTCTTTGGCTTACCCAGCTGGTTTGTGATTCTGCGTGACCCAGATATTCCGAGGGCAGGAGCGTTACTGTGAGATACTGTTAAGCAGCAGGTATGGCTAATGCCCACTGACTTAATGAAAGAGGCAGCTGAGGACCTGGTGCCAAATGTCCAGGTTGCAGAAAGCCTCTGGCAGGCATGGAATTGGCCTATTTAACTTTTCTGGGGTCACAGTTGGCATTTTGTTTGTTCTTGCCCCACAAATGAAAGGAATCGCTATGGGGTCACTGATACCACCAGAAATGTTTCTTAGTCTCAAGCTGGGAAGAGCACTGAAGAGATGCAGCGCGTACAAGTGGTACTGTATACTTGAATAGTCAAGTACACCAGCATTCTTACTCAATTTCACTTGTACCAGGATCTTTTTCTCGTTCTCTGGAGGCTTGTAATTACAGCTGAGGTTTTGTGCTGTTCTTTCCCCCAACACATGCTGGCCTGCTCTCCAGATAACACTGCATTGCTAGGGAAAAGGAAAAGATAAACGTGGAGCTTTAATAAATATCAAAGTAGGATGGCCGTCCTGATTTCCTTTTCTCTGTTGCTCCATGCTGCCTCTTATGCATCAGAGAAGCTCTCTGTGAAAATCAGACGGGCTGTTAAGCTGTCATTATGACATTCTTCCCTGCTGTGATGTCTAGAAAACGTTTAATGAAACTAGATGATCAATAAATGGAGAACATTAATTCTGAAGTGATTATAAGTGTATGTTGTTTTTTGTACGTTTGATTGTGTCTGTACCATCTGGTGTGCTGCTCTTGGTACAGTGCCATCGCGATGCCAACAGGAGCACCACAAGTCTCGTAATTTCTCTGTGTGTTCCGAAGCATGCACGAGTGATTTCGCACCAAACCAGAAGGTGCCTGGGTTTTAAAGAGGGGCTGTAATAAAACAGCTCCCTACCCAGGCAGATCCTCAACAGAAGATGAGATTGCTGATGCCCCCGGTGCAAAACACAGCAGTAGTTTGGGATCTGATCTCTGCTGTTGCTTAGAAATTCTAAGACTAAATCTGATCAGGCAGTAGGAACTGTTTCCTCACAGTAATGATGATCAATAGCATCCATAAAGCAGTGGGGTAAGCTGGCTCCTAGCAAAGATGAACACATTTGTCACTGAGCTGTGAAAAGCCAGACAGGTTGTTTGGTGATCCAGTCTGTTGCTCACCTGGCTCTGGTTTCGCTGATTTGTCCAACAAGCACAGAAACTAAAGATATGAGGCAGAGCAACTTTTCAAAGATCACTTGATGGCCAAGTCAGGAGAAAATGAGGTCTGTAAAATCATCCTGTGCATGGCGTGTTCAAACATAGCATGTGTAGATATTGGGAAGAATTGTTTTCCTATGAGGGTGGGGAAGCCCTGGCCCAGGTTGCCCAGAGCAGTGGTGGCTGCCCCATCCCTGGAGGTGTTCAAGGCCAGGTTGGATGGGGCTTGGAGCCCCCTGATCCAGTGAGAGGTGTCCCTGCCCATGGCAAGGGGGTTGGAACTGGATGGTCTATGATTTATTTGAAATTTGCTCTTTAAAGCAAACAAAGAATTTGCTGTTGCATGAGTGCAGAATATCTGGTATTTCTATGGTATCTAGGCAGGAAAGATGACAAGCAATGGCAACAGTCAAGTGTTGGGTGTGCTGGACGCAGGGCTTCAGAAAACAATCTTGTTACTGTTGGCCATTGCCCATGGACTCAGCCACTCATGTTGCCCACCGGGCACAGATTCAGCTGTCAGCACTGCGACTGAGACAAAAGCCATGTATGCAGGAACTGCAGTTGTGATGGTATAGAATCATGGAATGGTTTGGGTTGGAAGGGACCTTAAAGCCCATCCAGTTCCAACCACCCTGCCATGGGCAGGGACACCTCCCACTGGGTCAGGGGGCTCCAAGCCCCATCCAACCTGGCCTGGAACACCTCCAGGGATGGGGCAGCCACCACTGCTCTGGGCAACCTGGGCCCGGGCCTCCCCAACCCTCACAGCAAAACATTCCTCATAATACCTAGTTTAAACCTCTCTTAGTTTAAAACTATGAACCCCTGTTCTATTGCTACAAGCCCTCCTAATTTTTCCCCATCGTTCTTATAAGCCCCCTTGAAATGTTGAAAGGCTGCAGGCATACGATGCGAGCAGCAGCCGTGTGCTGAGCAGCCTCCTCAAACTGAACCCTCAGACTGAGCCCCGACGCTGGCGCTGGCAAAGTGGAACTAGAGGGGTGGCAGAAGTCCCCATTGGCTTTCAGGGGTGCCAAGGCCCTGCACAACAGCAGCTTTTGATGCGGAGCCAAGGCTGCCATCTCACCCTGGCCCCGGCCACGTTTTCCCCTGGGGCTGGGTGTTATTCCCCGGCTTTCCCAGCGCTCCAGTCCTGCCATCGTGCTGTTCCAATTCGGGCGCCAGTGAGGAGCACCCCTCAGGGCGCCATGTTGGAGCGGGCCACGGCCCCCTCCCAGCGGCTATAACAGCAGCAGCACCGCCTCCGGAGGGCCCGGGCCCGCCTGCTGAAGTGCGCGGGGGCCGCTCCCGGGGCGGAGTCGAGGCGAGGCGGGGTGGAGCCGCCGGTACCAGGCGGGGCGGAGCGGAGCGGAGCGGGGCTCCTCCTGAAGGCAGACGGCGGCCATGGCGGGTGCAAGTCTCGCGAGAACTCCGGGGCTCAAGGCGGTGGAATGCGAGGAGGTCTCACGAGAGCTGCGGGTTCTGGCTGAGGGGCGCCATGCAAGTCTCGCGAGAGTTCCGGGCGCCGGTGGAGGGCGGGTGCAGCGCTAGATTCCGCTCTCAGGGCGGTGGGACAGGGCTTCCGCTGAGGGCAGCAGGCGGCCGGGGCGGGCGCCCCGCGCAAGTCTCGCGAGAATTGCGGGCTTAGACCGGCGGGGCGCGCGCCGGCTCTCGCGAGAGTGGCGGTCCCGGCCCCAACATGGCGGAAGGTAACGGGGAGAACCGGGATGGGGCCGGGCGGGGTCGCGGCTTTCCCGCTCGCAGGGGATCGGGCGGGGGCAGCCCCTGTGGGGGCTCCTGCCGCTCTCCCGTGTGGGGCCGCGCCGGGGGACACAGCCCACCCTGGAGGTGAACATGAAGTGGCTGAGGAGGGGCCCTGCCCTGCGCGGGGCAGGGCGGGCCCGGGCTCCTCAGCTCCTCAGGAGCTCCCAGGCTGCTTGTGTTTGGCTCGTGGCTCTCAATGGGACTGCTCTGCCCAGAGCAGTGGTGGCTGCCCCATCCCTGGAGGTGTTCCAGGCCAGGTTGGATGGGGCTTGGAGCCCCCTGATCCAGTGGGAGGGGTCCCTGCCCATGGCAGGGAGGTTGAAACTGGACGGGCTTTGAGGTCCTTTCCAGCCCACACTTTTTCATGATTTCAAATTTGATTTAACTGAGGTAACAGGATTTGAAAGAACACTTGGACGTTTGCAGTGCTCCTTCTTTCTGCAATACAGAAGCTTCCTCTTTTCCACCCTGGAGGAAACTGAATTGGCAAAATGAGCTGAAATGCCCCAAGTTACAAAGGAAATGCAGGCTCTGACTTCCAGTCTGAAAAGCACAGCCGTCGGCAGAAGCACAGCTCTCAAACTGTGGTTGAATTTTCAAACCATGTGTGGAAGATTAACTAGGGCGTAGTGGATGCTGATCTTTTGACATGCATCAGCTGAGGTGATGCTGCAGTCAAGCTGGTGTAATAACTCCTCAGAGCAGCTCCTAACTTCATGTGTGCTGCAGTACCATTGTTTCATATTTAACTGGCCAGCTTATTAGGGTTAGGTTAAGGCTTGGTGACCCAGTTCTAGTGGGCATTAGAATTCAGAGTTATCTTCAGGTGGTGGGACTTTCCCAAGTGAATGAACCTGCCACTGATGCAAATCCCATTTCAGACCTCTGCACTTCTCAAAGACTCTTCCCAAATCTAAGGAATTCTCTGAAATTCTGGCTAAAGAAAGCATGTGACCAATGAGTGATCCTGCAGGAACAGGAGCAGCGAGCCTGAGGTGTAGCTTTCCCCACACAGGTCCTGGGTAGAGGGGCTGATTTTGTCCATTCAGACAAAGCACCTGTTTGCAGCCATGCCTTTCTAGTTAAAAATTGGTGGTATTGGAGAGTCAGCTGAAAAGTGAAGTGTGATTAAAAACAGGAGCTTGTCAAGCTGTGGTCTTTGGCTCAAAAGCCAAATGCTTTTTGTTATGAAAGTGTCGCTTCTGTGTGCAGCAGTCCTGAATTAGATTTATTGCAATTACTGGCTACAGATTGATTGGACAGTTTATAAAGACAGAGTCTGAGCTTGCTTTGGTAATTTCTGTAACAATTCTATACCACCGGTATCAGAGAGTACTGGATTGCGTGCAGACATGGATAAAAGTTGTTGACTTGGTGTTTGAGCCCAGAGCAGGGGGAAGTACATTGTGGTACTTCGAGATGGCTGTCAGGGTAAGGATCCTAAGTGTGCAGAAATGGAACAAGAAAGCAGTGACTTGTGCAGCCATGGGGAGATGGGGGCCAGAGTGTGGAGCAGTGGATGAAGGATCTGGCTTGAGGGGTTAAGGAAATAATACGTTTTTCTGAAATATTTCACTTGGATCCACTTCGTAACTAAAACGTTTATCTGTCTTGTTTCTGTGACTGCTCCTGGTGGGTGTGATGGGCAGCATGGGTTCCACTAGACCCTCCCCTGACTTCTTGGTACGTGCTATCTGTCATCTGTTGCCTCCCTACTTATCTCTTTGGATTCAGCTCTTTAGTTGCTCTCAAGTGCTTTTGTGCCTTCTCCTATAGGAAAATGACAATGGCCGTTTCTGAAGTCCTCTTTAAAGTCTTTGATATGGAACATAAACGTTGTGCCACCTGCCAGGAAGCTGTAAATGAGCACTGCTTTTATTTTCTGGTCTTGCCATCTGTGTACCTGGACTATGGGCTCATGGAAGGAGCTGCTTTGTGTACGCCTCTGCTGAACCCAGGCATCCTCTCCTCTGCTGCGTGTGGGTTGATGTTTAGCCAGAGACTTGCTGGTGCCTTCCAGTGAGGCTGCCCTTTCAGTGTCTCAGTGCAAGGCTCTTTGCTAGATGTGTGTGTGCATTCAATAACTGACATTATACATGGGAGACAGGTAAACGGTTGTACATAACGTGGACTGGCAATAATAAGCGCTCTGTCAAAATTACTGCCAACTGGAAGATACAGTGGTCATCTTACATTAATTTTTAAGAAGCAGTGGTGCTTCGGCCCCCTTGCCAGACTGAGGGCTGTAAGTGGTGAACTTGGAGCTGTGGCTCTCCTTGTCTAAACAGAGCTGGTTCTTCTGCCTGAGATTGAGCGGGTTCCAGTTCTGAAGCAATTCTCATTTTAAGCAACTCTCTTATTAACTCTTCAAATGAACGGTATACAGGGAAAACATAAGGCTTTGCTCTTTTGCAGTGAATGTTGATTCACTGGACATTGAGGACTGTCTGGAAAGTGCACTTGAAATGTGCTCTAAGAAACAAGCTTGACGATTGGTTATGCATAAAGCTACCACTGTTTGAAGGTGTAAGGTAGCTCTGCATTGTGTCCTGTCGACGTCAGGGTAATTTAGAGCCAGTGAGCTGACTTAGGTGAAATGATGGTATTTGAGGTGCTCCCTTTGGTGCTGGTTCTTTATTCCCACCTTCTCATGCTCATTGCTCGACTGGAAGATGCAGTATTTCTTAAAGATGATCTGTCTTATGAGGTTCAGCAGTTAACTTGTTCCTAGCATTTTAATTTCTACGGCAGTGATGATGTTCATACACTGATTTTTTTTTTTTTTTTTTGACAGAGTTCTTAAAATGTCTTTTAGTGATCACTCTGCTCCCATCAAACTTCTGCTCTCCATACTGTAGCAGC
The DNA here is from genome assembly GCA_033558235.1 of Neomorphus geoffroyi. Lineage (NCBI taxonomy): Eukaryota > Metazoa > Chordata > Aves > Cuculiformes > Neomorphidae > Neomorphus > Neomorphus geoffroyi. The sequence goes on from JAUMJM010000018.1 coordinate 10,798,891, forward strand.
AGGTCTTGCTTTGTGCCACCGTTGACATCTTCCTTATGAATCAGTCGGGAAGTTGCTAAAGAGACATCATGTCCTTCTAGTTCTGGGAACGCCGAAACTGCATTTATCTTTAAACAGAAGGAACAGAGCAGAATTTAACCCTTCTTTGAGGGCTGGTGTGGTATTGGTAGCGTGATTCTGAAGTCATGGTATATTTCAGTTGAATAAGGGAAGTATCCCAAGGGGGAGATCACATTTATTAACTTCCAAAGGATGAAGCTAAACCAAAGGCTTTTGAAGTGCACTGCCAAACCCACCTAGGTAGCATTAACTGAAGAGTATAGTAAGTTACCTTCTCTTTATCCATTACGCTAATTATTAAGTTAAAAGAGCTGGGAGGAAGCATTTGCTGCTGCAGTCAAGACTACACGAGACGTTCTGTCTGCAGCCGAGCTGGAGGAGGAGGCTCTTCCCCAGGGACCTGTGGTGGAGCAAGACCAAGGCCAGCTACAGCTACACTGTTGAACTTCTCTGCAGAAGCAAGAGGAAAACACTGGTGATAGGGCTCAGTTTCTCACTGTTTGTAGCAGTGTCTTCCATTTAGTAAACATTTGAGAGAAGCTGCTGAACAATGCATTCCTGGGTGGCAGGGAGTAACCTTGTAGGAGCTTTCCCTCTTAAAATCATTGGTTAGCTTCTGAATTTCTCCTCCCTGCCCCCTCGCATTTTAGGACTGGTTTGGGGTTTGTACCTTATTTGGAAAATCAACTAAATGCTGGGGGGAAATAATTGTTTAGGTGTACTGGTTGATAGCTGCCTGTAGTTTGTGCAGCTAATCTGCGAAGAAGTATTCACACATTTGACTGGTTTTGGGCTCCTGTACAGGTGTTTCCTTCCAGCTGTGATGTAGAGGTGCCTGGGTTGAGTCCAGTGCACTAACTTAGTTCAAGACATTGGGAGTGACCATTGAAATGTGGTGGGAAAGCAGATTCTGCAGTGGGATGGCAATACTCGATCGAGGCTTGGATTCCCGGGTGTTGCTGCTGTGCTGCCCCCAAACTCAGGGAGCCCGACTGCGCAGTGCTGCCCTGTCAGCGCAGTGCCCCCAACGGAGGGGAGTGTGTGTGTGCCAGCAGTAAGCAGAGCTTTATGTATTTGTGACTGGCTTTTAGGAACATAGATTGTGGGAAGAATCTGTTCCCCACTCTGGCCTTTTTTGAAGGAGTTTCTGAGCTGACAGTGTGAGGAGTTCTAGTCAGGTCAGTGAAGTGCTCTGAGGTAGATGTGGTGCTGTCAACAACTGTTCTAATGCCTCAACTGTAAATTCAATCAGCAACTTACCTAAACTGAATAAATGGGTAAGGACTAAAGAGTTAGTCTTCTACTCCTCCATAATTCCCACAGTCATGAACTCCCATGTCTTATAAAGCTTACAGTGTTCCTGACTGGGCAGGATTCAGGAACTTTGTTTATAATGGGCTTCTGTCACTGGGTTGGGATGATTTTTGATGTGTTTATGGCTAGCAATGATATAAAATGTTTAGTATTGGGAGTGAGATGCTCAAGTCTCGTGGGAGAGGAGAGACTTTTGGTGGAGCGTCCCGTGCTTAAACTTGACCTGTAATGTGCTTGTAGGATTGAGTTACTCTCAGATGCAAAACAAAGGTGTGCAATATTTCAGCCTTGTAGTAACTCTGTGTGCCTCTACAGAGGAGGTGGCCAAGCTGGAAAAGCACCTGATGCTTCTCCGCCAGGAGTATGTGAAGCTGCAGAAGAAACTAGCTGATACGGAAAGGAGATGCAATCTTCTGGCTGCCCAGGCAAACCAAGACAACGCCAGCGACACCTTCATCAGTCGACTTCTTGCCATTGTAGCTGAGCTCTATCAGCAGGAGCAATACAGGTAAGAAATTCCCCTGAAGGGAGAGGAGCATCACAGGGACCTCTGACTTTATTGACTCTACCAGGTACCAGTCTTAAAAAAGGGAAATACTTTCTCTGCTGGGTGCTGGGAGATTGCATCTGGAAGAGCATGTGGAGCTCAGGTAGCATTTGAATCCAGTTCTTGAATCAAGAGCTCTGAGTAAGAGGTTAATTGCAGAGGCTGACATTTCAGCTGAGTTTAAAGGAAACTGACTGTTTTCTCTGTCAACAGCAAAGCTCCCTTTGAACAGAAGTGATTTTAAAGTGATCTCTGCGTAGTTGATGGGTTAATGACACAATGTATTTCTCACAAGTGGAAAGCCCTCCTTTCTTGAAAGGATATGTTCTTGAATCCAGGTCTGTACTCCAGTTAAAGAAGCCTGGTTAAATTGGCCTATCTGATTGCGTGGTGTAACAAGTCTTGGACACTGATGGGTGTGACTTGGTGGTATAAATGATACTGTATCTTTGAATTTCAACACAAAATTCAGCTTAATGGTTTCTTTTCTGTAGGCACATTAGGAATCACCTTATGCAAGAATCCTAATGCAAGTTTATTTTTAAGTAACATCTCTGTATTCTGTACTTCATTTTCTAAAGCAAAACACTGCTGTAAACTGGTCTGCAAAATGCACTTGCTCTGGGGTTTTAAAATAAACAGAGCAGGGACTTCTAACTATGAAGGATAACCTGGTGTTAAAGGGGTCAGAATGAAATCAGTGTTCTTGACAGCTGAGGTAATGGGGATTCTTGGAGTCTGCCTTGTACTCAGACTGCTTCAAACATTGTTTGTTCTCCTGCTGCTCTTGCCTGAAGCCATCGGTCCTTGGCTGACAGTGTTAGTATGGACACAGCAACATAAATATGTGACCTTAAGATAGTTGAGTTTTTGTATCTTCTACAACAGTTCCTTTGCATTTTATTCTGAAATGGTTAAAAAAAGGCCAAACCCAAGCACTTCAAATGTTAATGACTCCTTGCGTTTCTCCCTAAATAAATAAGAAATTTGTCATTTGGCAGCATGTTCTGCTTGACCAGTTAAGTGTGTTTTGAAGTCTCAAACAAGTTGAACCTAAATGTTGATGCCAGGACATAGATACTGTGGAGATGCTGGATCTCTGTGTACCTAAGCGTGTGGAAAGTTGGTGTTATACACGTATCTGCTTTTTTTCTCTCATCAGTGATCTGAAGATAAAGGTCAGGGACAAGCACATCAGCGCTCACAAATTTGTCTTGGCGGCACGCAGTGATGCTTGGAGTCTGGCCAGCCTTGCCTCAACAGAGGAGCTGGATCTGTCAGGTCAGTTGCTGCTTCCTAGTGTGATGTTTCAGTTGTCTTTAGGGTGGTTGATGAAAGGGCCTGTTGGGAAAAGGTTCCTTTGGACCTTTCAGGCTACTGCTTTCCTCAAAAAGTGGTGCTTAATGCATTCATTGTGGAGCTCTGTCTCCAAAAATGTGGTGGTACGCTTGTGAACTTGGTGCTAGTGCTAGTGAAATCAGTAACCTGACTTCTTTCTCTTTAATGAACAGGGGTTGAGAATGGTGGCCTGTTTGTCTTTTCTAGAGTCAACTAAACATAATGAAAAACAAATCTATATGGAGGAGCTTGACTTCTTCCTTTAAGGACAGGGCTTCTTGAGGTAGTGTGCATAATTTCTCTGAAGTGTGTCATGGAAATACCTTGCTGCTTGTTAACAGAGTGTGTGGGGGAAATGAATACAAATACTGATGTCTTACTAAAATGTACTTGCTTTGGCACTTTTGCAGAAGAGGTGAGGAAGAGGAGTTTGCTAAAAGGCAGTCAGTGTTGTGTTCTGCTGTAGCTGTTTCTTGCATGTCCTTACAGTGGGCAGTATTTCTGCTGATCAAACCTCTTGACAGCTTTTTCTTCTGTACTTAACAGTACAGAAGAGCCTCATACAGTTAATTCTTGAGCAGTAAAGCCAGGTTTGCTGGCTGGCATGTTGAATATTAAGCATTGGCTTCACTTTTTGCACTTAATCTTATCATGAATCCTAAGTGCAGACAAACTGGGAAGAAGCAAGTCACAGCAAGCTGGTTTTATGAGACAGCACAGGCTTTCTTACAAAAGGATTTAGGAATCTTTCTGCAGCAACAAGAAAACAGATGCCAAGGAGTTTTTATATTGAGTGCTGTGCTAACAGAAGGTTATTACCAAAAAGCTTTTACATTAATTGTAGTTTTATTGCAAGCAGCGGTCCATAGCATTTTTAGCTCCACTTTTAAACTAGTCCAAGAATCTCAAATGTAACTGCAGTCTTGCATGCTTAACAATGCACTTAAGAATGATACTTAAAATAAGTGCTGCTAAATCATACTTTCCACTGTGTAAAACTGAATTTTTTATGAAGTTTGATAAATGGCACAAAGATGAGGGTATGAAAGAGTTGTAGCAAGCAACAAGCTGTCCCCTAAAAACTGTCAAGTCTTTCTTAAGAGGTTCTCCAAAGAACTTGCAAGCTAAGATTGCCTGAATCCTAACTTTAAAATACAGACAGGATTGAAAAGTTAGTGTTTTTAGAGTTCATGTAGTCTGCAGAATTTTCTACTGTTTAAGAGCAGAAAGGGAGGAACAGATACTCTTGTTGAGAGAGAGAGAAAAAATGAACTCTTATCTCTGCCAAAGCAGAGCTGGTATTACAGCTCAAGTAGGTTTTCTGATTACTTCAAGTTTGGCAAAAGATCCGTGTCTTACTAAACTTCTTGCTTCTTAGGAGGCCGTCTACGAGCTGTGCCGAGTACTATCTGGTGCTCTGCAAATGATCTAGGGCAACCCTCTGTGTAAAGGAGATGCTTTAGGATGGGTATTTCAGTGTCTTAAACATAGATGTTTTCATTTTCAAAACAAACAAAACAGCTTAAGGGACTAATGTGATTTTATCTAAATGAATGGTATTTTTTGTTGTAATTGATCTGATTTTTACAATACTGAGTAATTCTCATCTACGTCCTCCTAAGTAGTGCTGTCACCAGACTTCTGATGAGATGACAGAGGTCCCTGGCCAGGGGCTTGTGATTCTCCTGTTCTGTGGTGGAAGTTTCTGGTTTTATTGCTGTATCAAAACATCAGGCTTATGATCAGTGTTGTGAACTCCTGAAATCTGACCAGCTGCTTAAACTGACTGATTTACACTTTTCCTAGAAATGGTTCCCAGCAGTTTAAAGTATTCGTAGTCATTGCCAAAGTGTAAGTACGTGTATTGGAATGCAACAGTGGATAACATGGCTGTAAATAGAAAAGAGAGGGGATTCTTAAATTGAAAAGGGAATCCATGCTTGTCAAATGCAGCTGTGGATTTAGCCATGCAGGAAGGACTGAAGACTTCAAAGGGGCATCACTGGCCCTTAAACATGCAATGTTTGTGTAGCAGGCAGGGGATGTTACAGAGCTCTCTGCATTCTGCACAGTGTTCCAGTGGAAAACAGGTTTTCCTGCTTGGTGCCAGCATTGTTACCAGTTTCACCTTCTGACCAGTTTGACACTTTGATTGAATTAAAGCAGTACGGTTTCAACAAGGTACTCTTTTTCATGGTAGCTGTGGCTTTAACAGGCAGAGGACTAGGTGATTGTTCTTCGAGTATTTTATTAATCCCTGTTGCTCCCTGTACCAGATGCTGACCCAGAGGTAACCATGGCAATGCTGCGCTGGATCTACACAGATGAGCTTGAGCTAAGAGAAGATGATATCTTCTTGACAGAGCTCATGAAACTAGCTAATAAATTTCAGCTCCAGCTGCTTAGGGAAAGGTGAGTCTTGGTAAATACAGTGAACCTTGTTTGAATAGAAATAAGATGGTAGGTGCTGACAATTGGATCGGATTTTTCTTTTTCCACGTCTTGAGGTTTTCAATAATACAGCAGGACATTCAGTTGATCACAGGAAATGAAGCCTTGCACCCTGGGTAAACTGGAGCAGTTTTCCCCATGGCTTTAATGTTTGCTTTCCAGTTCCTCTCCCAGCCAAACTAATCACCCTAATTTGGCATTAGGAGGAAGCAGACATCAGTGTGTTAATAACAAACTCTGAGAGTCTGCAAGAAAAGAGTTGTTAAAAAAAAATGCTAGGAGTTGTCAGTGGACAGTAGCTTGTAAATGCCACAGGTAAAATCTTTTCAACGTAAAAAGCTGTTCTGTGCATCTTGTTGGCAACTTTTCTTCATAGAGAAAGTGAATGCAACAGTACAGTGCTTTGCATTTTGAGGACATGGTGGTTAATGCCATTCTAGCAGAGGCTTGGTTGTTACCTCTAGTGTATAGAGTACTCTAAACAACCATTTAGAGTTGGTGAGAAGCCTGAATGTACAAATGGAAACCTATTCAAGTTTTGTACAACTTCAAAGGCTTGAGTTTAGTCAGAGATCAAGTACCCTTTTGCCCTGAAGAGGGTGTCTGGGGCTGTAGCAGTACATAGCACTCACTCTAGGATTTAACTGTGACTTAACATGAAGCAAACTAAATTGCTGTCAATTCTGCTGACCGAAGTTGACATCTGCAAGGCTGATGCTAAAACTACCTTCAAGCTTTGTACCAACCAGAACTGACTTCATCTTGTGCTACCTGAGCATTCCTCAGCTGTTATATTCATGTTAGTCTAGTGACAAGTCCATGTACAGTATGGTAGTAGTAATTATTAGATGTCTTGGTAGATATGACTACCTGGAGACAAATATTTCCATTTTTCTATGTTAATACCTACTTGGAGATCACTGTTATGTTTAACTTCAGTTTCATTCTGAGGTATTTGAATTTTCTTCCTGTAAGCTCAAACTAACAGCTTCACGCCTATAAAGATTTGGTGCATCTGCTGTTAAAGTTTATCCCCTCTCTTTATAAAATGAGTAGTTGTATTTGGCATGCCTTTTCCTAGCTTTGACATAAAAGCTGCGTGAGCTCACTGGAGTGAATGAACCACCGTTTGTTCCAGTGGGAGAATGGGATGTCTGTCCTCCCCTGCAGGCTCCTGCCAGTACGTGGTGTTTTGTGGGACCTTAGCTTAGATTCTGCTTTGATAGGAGTCTGCTCTTATGCAGACTGTCTTCTGATTAAAGCATGTTTATGCTGCTTAGCCTCACAGCGAAGCAAGGCCAAGCCTTTTTCTTCTGGCACCTAGGAAAAGGGGTGTACAGGGCCCTGTTACAGCATAAAGTAAAGCTGTGTCCTGATTACTGAATACTGGCTTTCCTATTTTGACAGGTGTGAAAAAGGTGTCATGTCACTAGTTAATGTCAGGAACTGCATTCGTTTCTATCAGACTGCTGAGGAGCTGAATGCCAGCACTCTTCTGAACTACTGTGCCGAGATAATTGCCAGTCACTGGGTAAGTGCTGTCAGAAGGACGCAAGAGGAAAAATGTTTGCAGAGTATAGAACTTCATCAACAGAATTTTGCTTAACTTGCTGTACGACCTAACCTCAGGAGTGTCTCTTGGTACCCTAGCATTCAGGCATCTCAGTTAGGGTGGGAATTACATGGATTCCCCATAACTTTCAGTGACAAAGGTGACCTATTACGCTGACCCTTCTATGTTCACAAGGAACAACAGGGTTGATAAATAGCTGTCCCATCGGCCTGCCCTGCACCCTGATGTCAGTGAAGTTGCGGCCCCTGAGGCAGGAGGGACTTTTCCCTTCCCATCCTTCTCAGCTGTCTTTATAAAATGTGCTTTTGACATGCTGCTAGTATTCTCTAGAATACTAATTCAAAATTACATGTTTGAAACAAACCACATTAGATGGCTCTTTCTCTAAGATTGTTTTGTTGTCTTTAGAGGTTATATCCATTGTCTGTTTTGGTGTGAATATGTTTTGACAGGAGGGAAGTGGCTTATAGCCTGCAGAGCTGTTTTGTTTATTGCAATACTTCACTCTAAAAAGCATCTTACTTTCCTAAACTGGAGCCAAACCAAAGGGACTGTGTGCTGAAAAGCAAGAGGGTTGTTTATCAAACCTGGACTCTGACCTTTAGGAGATCATCCATAGTTGGTCTCTGTCTATACAGATCACAAATCCCAGGCCTGCTTTTACTTCTAAAAATAATCCAGAGCAGCCAGAGGAGAGTTTATCTTCTGTAAAGGAGGGAGTGGCGAGGGAGTCTTGTAACTGACTTGGAAGTTTCACTTCCTCTGATCTGTTATTTTGAGAAAAGTTTGATTAGCTGTGTAATGTGCCTTATTTTAAGGGCTTGTCAACAGCAGACCAGTGTGTGAGGGTTTAGGTCATTCTAAATCCAAAACATATCATCCGGGTGTGGATGTTTTTGTTTGGCTTATGCCAGAGCAGAAGGGAGTGCTTTGATCTGTGAATAGAGAAAAAAAGATTCTTGTGTCTGAACCTGCAGGGCAGCTATTTTAACTTCCCTCTGCTTCTGTCTCCTACTCGTGACACTGTATTCCAACTGGAAGCAAGGTTGTTTCTGTTCAGTCAAATGAGCACTGATTCAAACATAAGGTCTTTTGACTTCTAGATTTCTGTTTAATTTTATTCAGAGTTTTATGGAGTTGTTGGTCTTCAATAGCTGTAGGCTTTTTTGTTAGAAAATTCTAACCTGGAATTCAAGTCTAGGTAGAGAATTAGTTTAGAGTGGATGTTAATCTGCTGCACTGTCTGCTGAAATGCTCGTTTTTGTGGTGTTATCAATGTGGAACTTTGAACTGAATTGTTTTTGTGAACTTCAAAATTACATTGTGCAATGCCTTGTTTGTAAACAAGACGTGGTGTATTGCTTACCTTTTTCTTTTCTTGCTTCTAGGATGACTTGCGTAAAGAAGACTTCAGTAGCATGAGTGCTCAGCTGTTGTATAAAATGTTCAAGTCAAAGACAGAATATCCCTTGCATAAGGCTATTAAAGTGGAGAGAGAAGATGTAGTCTTTTTGTATCTTATTGAAATGGATTCACAGGTACAGTGAGACTGACTTGGTCTGTCTTTAGAATTCGGTGTTTCAAATAATTAGTTTCTAACTAGAAGTCCGCAGTCCACTAATTCTTATTTGCATGTTTATCATGGCTATAGCTACTTCTGTGTATCAGTAATTACTCAGTTAGTCCTTTAGGGTACCCTAAATCCTATTTGGAAGCTGGGACTGTAGCAGTACTTAGCACCCTTAGGTGCTAATCCAGTTGGGATTTGAGGTGTCTTAAACTGAATAATTCTTCCAAGCACTGTGTTGACTATGAGTATATAGACAGCATCTTTTACAGTCGTGCAAGTCTTGCTTCCAGTGAGTTAAACAAGGCTTGCAAACAGAACTCCTGTTTTCCCATCAAACAGCCCTCTGGGTGGACCTTCATGTGTTGATGCTCTGCTTGTTTCTGTGTAAGATGCAGTTAATGCAACCCTGGCATTTTGCATTAGAACTGGAGGTTTAACACTGTGGTAGCTTGAACAGTCTATTAAAATATTATGTTGGGCTGGTGAGCATTCCTGTAACTGGTGTCAGCTGACTGACTTTGTGTTGTAGCTTCCTGGGAAGCTCAATGAATTGGATCACAATGGAGATCTTGCTTTAGATCTAGCCCTTGCCCAAAGGCTGGAGAGTATTGCAACTACACTGGTCAACTACAAGGCTGATGTAGACAGGGCGGACAAGAGCGGCTGGAGTCTGTTACATAAAGCCATCCAGAGAGGTGAGTAAATGCGATATGAAGCCTTGTTAACTTGCAGTTGTTCCCAGTGTGGAATATATATTCCAAATTCTATTCCTGTGCCACTTTGCAGTTGACACTTGAGTGAAGCTTGTAGTCAAGAATGAACTTTTTCCTGCTTCTTTTTTTAGACTTAAACCCACACAAACTCTCATTTGGGATCTGAAAGCTGGCCTGCTGGCTGGTGAGCTGATCTTACTGTACCAGATTGCTTCTTAATGTTGTGTAGTTCATTGTCTGCTGAAGGAAGAAACATAGGGAGATACTGAGAACATTCTAATTTGACAACACAGTGTCTTTCTGACAAAGTTGCATCTGTGCGTAATGGGGCATAAACTTCCAAGAGCAAAGACTGTGTTGCTGCTTGTTTGTGTAGCAATACTGAACAGACAGTGTTTAGCTTCAGCTCCATGCTTTTGACAGATGCCCGTTTGTTCAAAAACTTCTTGTGTATTTAGTCTCGCAGTTTGTCCCGTTGTGCATTAAAGCAGCAGTGGATTTATCCTGATAGAGGAACTGGCAGGCTTGGTGTGGCCACAACAAACCAGTGTGTGAGCTTGTCACACATAATCGCTGGGGAAAAAGACTTTTTCCAAGGTGTTGTTATGAAATACTTTAATCCTGATGTTGTAGTGAAATGTTCTTAGAGTTACCTGTTGCAAAGGCATTCTAAGAGCAGATATGTATTGAAATGATAGTATGGTATTGAGGGAAATTGTGTGTACCCATTTTTGGAACTTGTATAAAGTATATGGATTTCCTGTGTATCCATAAATAACCTTGTTTTGTTCCACAAAAGGAGATAAATTTGCTGCAAACTTTCTCATTAAAAATGGTGCCCGTGTGAATGCTGCTACGCTGGGGGACCAGGAGACTCCGCTGCACCTTGTGGCGTCGTACAGCCCCAAGAAGCATTTGCCGGATGTCATGGCAGAGATGGCACAGATCGCGGAGTCCCTCTTGCAGGCAGGAGCCAACCCCAATATGCAAGACAGCAAAGGAAGGTAAACACTGTGTGAAGTCAAGTCTGCTGCCAGTTTAGCAGACAGTACTGTAGTGATTAGGTGCAACCCACTAGGAACCCACTCAGAGCTGTCACCAAAGCACAGGAGATACTGGGAACAGGAAGGGGAAGATGGTTAATCCAGTCTGAGGCTGGTGGGTAGTGCTCAAAGTAGGACGCTGTGTGGGCTGAGTCACAACTAATTAATGATAGTGTAGTTGTACAGAGCTGGGGTGGATTGGTTGTGTTGGAACACATGGCACACGATTGATTTGCCTTTGTGGAATCACTGGACAGTAAAGCAAGCGAACTAACATGACAAATAGTATTCCTGAAAGGAGCTTCTCTTTGACACCTTCAGAGAAACTGAAATCTGGAGTTCATTATCTGCCGTGTGTTTGTCTGAAGCATAGGGCCTGTGAACTGCTTTGCAGCTTAGGTTGGGCTGGCAAACAGCTGCCTAAAATGATGTGCAAACTTGGAGTGTATCAGCTACTCGGTTCTGATAGAGCAAGCTCTTGTGCGCTTTCCTAGAAGGTTAGCTCTTACGTGAGCGTGAAGAGTTGCTTACTACTAAGTTAATTGGTCTCCTTTCCAGTAGAAAGGTAGATTGCTCTTTCTCTCAAGCTGTGCTTGTGCCCTTCTGAAAGCAGAAACAAAAGTTAACCCCATAGATCTGCAGGAACGTGTTGGTGACCATGGATAAAATCTTGTGCCTTTGTTCCTAATGTAACTGTGCTTTGCTCCAACTGCAGGACACCCTTACACGTGTCAATTGTGGTCAGGAATGAACCTGTGTTCAGTCAGCTTCTCCAGTGCAAACAGTAAGTCTCGCTTCAAAGATACACTGGGGTTACCTTGTACAGGGAAGAAATGAAAACTGGCTGAACAACTTTTCTGTGCCTTTTTGCCTTGTAATGAGGCTAATGTTGGGTTTGGGATGTAAAAGTGTAAAAGCTTTACATAGCTTAAGACGCATTGCCAGAAGCCAAGTAAGTTTTGCCCTGCTGTAAAGAGGAACCAAATTGCATCTCTGTTTTTCAGAGGGCTGGGTAAAATAATGTAGCAATAACTTCTTTTGTTGTGGAGGTGAAAGGAGTAATAAGACTCTTTAAATTTCTGAATATATTCTTGGATTCTGCTTAAAGCTAACACAGGTGGTGAAGCAGAATACTTCATTTGACTCAGTTTTCTTGTAGTTGAATTTACAGTTCTTATGCACAATTTATTCAAATACAAGAGAATTTGCCTCTTGCATTTACTAGGAGCCCAAATCTACCAGGGCCACGCTTCTAGGAGCAATGAACCTAAATCTAGTCATAACTAAATGATATTTTGCTTGTTTCAGAATATTCACAAATTCTCTGAAGTAACTGGAGCTGCAGTAGGCTTCTTGGCAAGCAGAAGTTGTCAGTGAGATGTTAGATATACTAGCACAGCTGTTCAGTCACTTGAAACTTTAGCTGCGTTGGGGACCGCTTTTTAAGGTATAAATTGGGGAACATTAACTTTTATTTTTAGACTAGACTTGGAGCTGAAGGATCACGAAGGAAGCACAGCTCTGTGGCTCGCAGTTCAGTATATCACTGTGTCATCGGATCAGTCTGTAAACCCCTTTGAGGATGCGCCTGTTGTAAATGGAACCTCATTTGATGAGAACAGCTTTGCAGCAAGGTTGATCCAACGAGGCAGCAATACGGATGCTCCAGACACGGTAACAGGTAAAGCAGAGATTTGTATTTCTGTGTAAGCAGAAGGCTTGTAAGTTAATTGCTTAATGCTAACTGCACCCTGAGGGGCTGAATGAGGTTTCAACAGCATTTGCTGTGTAACAAATGGTAGGTTTTCGAGCTGGAACACTGACAGGTCCCAAGCTGAGCTTGACTTGCAGGAAGTAACAGAAAATCTGGACTCCTTGCTGGGTCCTCACATCCTCTTTACAGTTTCAAAATGTGTAATCGTTAGATGGTAGTGCACGTGACAGCCTAGCATTGCAAGGGGCAACTAGTGGGTAGGTTTTTCCTTGTTGGCTTCAGATTTTAATGTTGTAAAGTAGTGGGGAAGGTGCTAGAACACTTATTTATATCCAAGTGTGGTTGGAATAGCACTGTAACAGTGTTTGTGGCTTTTCTTTAGGAAACTGCCTGCTTCAGAGGGCAGCTGGTGCAGGAAATGAGGCGGCTTCTCTCTTCCTAGCAACGCATGGAGCAAAAGTCAACCACCAAAACAAATGGGTAAAAGCAGCAGCTTAATAGGCTGTAAACTGAAAGTTGCCTTATTTCTCTTCAGAAATAAGATGGCAGAGATCTCTTGTTGCTAACCATAGCTTAAAGCAAGTTGGAACACCTGCCGAGCTCTTTGCGTGTTTTCAGTTATTTACTCATGACCAGCCAACTGTTGCGTTCTCATGGCTCTGTTCTTGCAGCATCACCAGTTGTTAATGTGGTTTTGACACTTCCCTCAGTGTCTGTGTAATAAAGTCCTTAATATAGGCTAACTGGGGTAGTTTGAAAGTCCGAAGGAGCTTCAGCTTCTAGGACTTGGGCTCTTCACACCAGTTTTTGTGGACATAGTAGTTTAAAAGCTACTTCTCTTCTGGGTTTCATGTCTTAAGCTATTAACCTGGTACTCTCTCTGTTAAAGGGTGAAACACCACTGCACACAGCCTGTAGGCACGGACTAGCAAACCTAACAGCAGAACTTCTGCAACAAGGAGCCAACCCAAACATCCAGACATCAGAAGCAACGCTTGGGCAGAAGGATACCTCTCCCACAGCAGAGAATGTTTATCTGCAAACCCCTCTTCACATGGCTATTGCTTACAACCACCCAGATGTGGTGTCAGTCATCTTAGAACAAAAAGGTAAGGTTTTCTGGTTCATATTGTACTGATGCTGTAGTGGATCGGTGTGTCAGAATAGCATCTAAAATGGATTTTGATAAACTACTAATAAAGCACATTGCCTGTTAACGTTGTTTAATCAGAGCAATTGGTAACACTGGATAAACTTGTTAAGACTAGAAAATGAATTGGCCCATAAAGCTTTCTAAATTCTCCACTGTAGATAATGGACTCAGACACTTAGCCCCAGGTTGTGTCCTGGCTGTACAATTGAGATCCATTTTCTCTCCCTCTCAAAGCATTTGGTTTGGGTAAGTGCAGGAATCAAACATGATGAAGACATCTTTCTGTGGTGAGACTTGTGCCTCACTCAGCTCTTTCAGTAACGGGGTTTGTACAGAGTAATGCTGGGATTGGAGTTGAGTACTGAAATACTCGTAGATGACTGCTTCCAGCGTGCGATGGCAGGTCAAGTACAAGAATGCTCTAATTCCTTATGTTTTCTTTTCTAGCTAATGCTCTTCATGCTACCAACAACTTGCAAATCATTCCTGACTTTAGCCTAAAGGACTCAAGAGACCAGACTGTGCTGGGATTGGCTCTTTGGACAGGTATGTGCCTTCAAAACAAGTTGGAAGCTTACAAAAATACAGAAGCTATGACGCAGTAAGCTTTTTGTAGACAAAACAGCAGGTGTGTGTTGGTCCTGTCTTGTGCTGCTAGCAGGGAACTGTTAAGGAGAGGTTTAGATGATTCTTCAGCTTTTAAAACTGAATATTCACATCTGACTTACTGATAGATTCTGAGGCCTGCAGCTTTTCCTGTTCACTAGCGGGTAGCCTGGAGCCTCTTGCCCCCAGCTGGATTTGCCACTCGGTGGAAGTGTTTCCCTGTGAGCTCGCTGATAGTTTTCGTGTTGGATCACCGTATTGTCTGTTCCTGGCGAACTCGGTTCTAGATACTGGTTTGTACTGTAATGCTGACCTTTACAAAGGGGCTGTTAAGGGGAATGGAACTTTAAATGCAGATTCAGAAGATGCTTTCTTGTCTGAAACGTGAAGGAGAGTGGTGTGGGGAAAACTTAGATATTTTCATTTGCAGCCAAGTGACATTTCAACAGTGTCAGGATGTTGTTGAAAGAGGTGGTGTAGTCACTGCTGAACCAGTTTAAGCATGGTGCGACTGAGCTGGAAAGGGCTGCTGTGTGGGGAATGACTTCTCACGCTCTGGGCTTCAGATAGAAGGCAAACTGCTTAGTGATGTTGCTTAGTGATGAGCAGGGTGCAAGACGTCGTCCAGATCTAAGAGGCAACTTCCCTTTCCAATGAAAGGAAACAAAAATGTAGCTTTCTCTCTACCACTGCCCTTATCTGTTTCTGAGATAAAGGAGGAGGAACTGAACAGGGAATAGCTCATGAATGTACTGCCAAAGTTAATGTTTGTTGGGCAAAAGCCTGGAGTGATGTGAAGGAGGAGGCTGGGTATGGCTAAGGAAGACTGCTGCATTTAGGTTGGTAGAACTAATGGCAAAGCTCTGCTGTATGCCAGACCACATCTTGTGTCTCTAAGCAAGTTCAAAAGGACTCAGTAATCAATATTCAATAAGTCTGTAAATGAATATTCAAGCTGGGCAGAGTCATGAGTTGGTTCAGCCTCGTGTATGTGAATTTTTATATGTGCCAGCATTGATTCAGTGCAACTCTTCCTGTAATTACTGAAAACTAATAAATAAATCTTCAAAGTATTAATCTGCAGTGTATCTCATAGAACTGAAGGGAAAATACTAATGAGCTGTAGCTCTTTAGGCATGCACACAATAGCAGCTCAGCTGCTCGGATCTGGGGCGTCCATCAACGACACGATGTCAGACGGACAGACTCTGCTGCACATGGCGATACAGAGACAGGACAGTAAGAGCGCGCTCTTCTTGCTGGAACATCAGGCAGACATAAATGTCAGGTAAGATATTAACTGATCCAACACCCAATACTTATTTAGGAATGGGTAGTGATGACTGCCTTTGTATAATGGCTCAAAGTTGGCTTCAAACCATGATCTGTGATCTGTGCATAGTTATGTGTTTGGTGCTGGTTGGTGCTGAGGGATTGCATAGTGAACTTAGCTCCATTGGTCAGTGCTTCCTCTTGAGGCTACGAAGGAAGGGGAAAAACTTCCACAGTGTGTTTGGCTGTAGGCATACAGTGAAAATACACGAGGAGACAGTTCTCGGCTTTGCCAAGTAAAGTACTGTAACGTGAGGCCTAATTTTAAAATGCAATAGTAACACAGTTTAAACTGTACGTGTTACAGAACGCAGGACGGAGAGACTGCCTTACAGCTGGCTATCAAAAACCAGCTCCCTCTGGTGGTGGATGCTATTTGTACCAGGGGAGCAGACATGTCTGTGCCAGATGAGAAAGGAAATCCTCCTTTGTGGCTTGCCTTAGAAAATAACCTGGAAGATATTGCATCGACTCTGGTAAGGCTGTCAGTTGATTTAATTTGGTCACACTTTTGTGCATTTTGCTAGCAAAATGGGGCTCATGAGTGAAAACAAACTCAATGCATGAACAGAACATTGCTGAAAGAGAATTGTTACCCAAACTGACTTAAGACTTGTACGTTCAGAATGTATAGGTGAATATCTGAATCGTTAGTAAACATTGCTTAGTTATTACAGTGTAGACCAAGAAAATATTTGTCTGGAAGACCTAAAAATAGCTTCCTGAAACTCAGTGACCATGACAAGAACAGATAAGGCATCTCATATTCTCCCTCTAAGGGATGATGTTTCAGAAGCATCAGTCAAGGACTATATGAAGTAGTAGGAACCTGCTGGAGACAGAAAAGCACTTCAGTGCCTCACTGTGTTTCTCCTTCCAGGTTAGGCACGGCTGTGATTCAACCTGCTGGGGGTCAGGACCAAGTGGCTGCTTCCAAACCCTTCTTCATCGAGCTATTGATGAAAACAGTGAACAAATAGCATGCTTTCTTATTCGCAGGTCAGCCCCCTTCTAAAATACAAACCTTCTAATGTGCATGTACATATTTTCTTGGCATAAATAAATTGCATGCTGTTTTGAGGCAGTAACAGGTATGTGCATCATTATACTTTCGGTGGGTGGATGGCACTTCAAGAAGTCTGACTAATTACAGACACGTCCTCTTATCTGTAATAGTATCGTGTTATTGATGACGAGTCAGACTAAAACCAGAAACTTGTGCCTGTGTAGAATGTGTCAGCAGTTGCTGGATCAGCTCTTGTAAACTTTCTTCTGACCCTTGTTTGTAACTGTTTTAAGTCTAGATTAAACATAATAGGTTGACTGTGTTGTGTTTGGTTTAGTGGTTGTGATGTAAATAGTCCCAGAAAGCCAGGCCCAAATGGAGAAGGAGAAGAGGAAGCTCATGATGGACAGACCCCCTTACACCTGGCAGCCTGCTGGGGACTGGAAGAGGTGATCCAGTGCCTTTTGGAGTTTGGTGCCAATGTCAATGCTCAGGTGTGTAGAGAAATTGTACACAGTTTCTTTGAAGTTGAATCTTTGCCTCTAAGGCAGTGAAAACCGACTTCTCAGCTATGTATTTTGCTTGGTAGGAAAAAAAGATATCCTTCTGTTATTGCTGAGCCAATGCAATGACTGGCTGCAGTTCTGCTTTGTTGCCAGCTCTGTATCTGCCCATATGGTGGGCATCCAAGAAGGAATTGTGATGGTGTTACTGAATCTTCATCTAACAATCCTCTTGGTTTCCTTCTAGGATGCAGAAGGAAGAACTCCAATCCATGTTGCCATTAGCAACCAGCATAATGTTATCATTCAGCTTATGATTTCACATCCAGATATTAAGCTAAATGTTCGGGACAGGCAAGGAATGACTCCCTTTGCATGTGCTATGACGTATAAAAACAACAAAGCCGCTGAAGCAATTTTGAAGAGGGAGCCAGGAGCTGCTGAACAGGTGAGTGGGAGATTTCAGAGCACACTGGTCTTTGTACTGCACTCGTCTGTGATAACGGGTGTTCCACAAGCAAATTCTTCCTTATTCTTTTGTGGCTTTACATGCAGTGACAGTTACCAGATGCCAGTTTTCTGTAGCAGGATTTATGAGGAACTTGTAGGTGTGCGCGTGCTATGTGTGAGTAAGAATACCAAGTGTAAATGTTGCCTCAAACCTTATCTTGTCTTGTCAGTACTAAACCGAGGAAGAGGCATATGTGTATACAAGGAGGAAGTTCTAACTCTACTCTTCGTCTTGTATTGGACTAGAACAAAAATAATCTATTACCTAGCTTTCAAAATAGAAACCCTGACCTAAAATAACTGAATAATAGATGTTATGCTGCACTGCTGAACTATAAAACCTCCAACTGTATCTTCAGGCTTCTGGTGTGACACTTCTGGCAGCTGTTCAGGAGTTTCTTCCTGCCCTATGTAAGTTTAATTATTAGTAAAGTACTTGAGTGCGTAGTGAGCTCTTGCAACTTATCTAAACTGTGGTTACAAATACAGCCAGTTCTAAATATGCTTTAACCTCAGCTTCAAGGCAAAGATGAACAACAGCCTGCACTTGGTATTAAGCCAAAAAATGAATGCACTTTGCATCAGTGTGACAGGATTGCATGTTGTTTCCTTCTGCTGCTTTAACTGCCAGATTGACTCCGGTTTGTTTCACTTAACTGAGTTAATCTTCACTGTTGCTCAGTACTTACTTTACTACAAGGGCTGTTACCTTTTTGTCTGTCATAATACTCTCCAGTGTGTGATCAAGAAATAACAAGGTTATACAGTAGAAATAAAGTGGTCTAAATCAGACCAGAGTGAGCAGTTGCGGCTGTTAATGTCTCACTTCAGTTTATTTGATAGTCACATCTATCAGATAAGTCTAATGCCAAGCAGTGAGAGGAACAAGACTATAGTTCACCTCAAGTGAAGAGAGAAAGTATCTCTTGGTAAAAATATGTCCTACTACACGACAATTTTCTGTTCTACAGCAATAATGGAATTCATTTCACATCCTCTTTCTGCCGCAGGTTGATAATAAAGGTCGGAATTTCCTACATGTAGCAGTTCAGAACTCTGACATTGAGAGTGTGCTGTTCCTGATAAGTGTACAGGCTAACGTCAACTCCCGGGTCCAGGATGCTTCCAAACTAACACCTCTCCACCTGGCTGTACAAGCCGGCTCAGAGATCATTGTGCGTAATCTGGTAGGTATTGGAGAGTCATTTTTCCTCTACTTAAAAATGCACATTCTGCCCTAGTGCACGTTGCCTGTAGGCTGGAGGAGTCAGCTGAAGGTTACACCACTCTGAAACAGAACTGAGGCTTGCACAAAGTTCCCATAGCTCGTGCTGTTAGCTGAGCTGCGTTGAAAGCCTTCATATGAACGTGTTTGACTTGCAGCGATCACCAGGTAGTGTGGCTCCCTTCGAAGGAAGAACCTTACCTTGCACTTGCTGCAGATTGGAACATGACCATGAGTTGCAGTAGCTCAGTAAGGACAGCATTTTATATAAGCTGGAGGTCTAGAAGCATCTTTGTACAGTGGAGTCTTGTGTGCTTCATTCACAGAAATAAACTGTTCGCTGAAAACACCTCTGAACATATTCCTTCTTGCACCCTGACAGCTGCTTGCAGGTGCCCAGGTCAACGAACTGACAAAGCATCGCCAGACTGCTCTTCATTTAGCAGCCCAGCAAGACTTGCCCACGATTTGTTCAGTCCTTCTGGAGAATGGAGTAGACTTCGCAGCTGTAGATGAAAACGGAAATAATGGTGAACTTCTAAAGATTTACAAGTAGATGTAAACACTTTGGTAGGCTGGTTAATAATATCTCCCAGTGGTAGAGAGAGTCTGCTGAATGGGCTCACTCATCAAAGATGAAAAGGAGAAGGAAAGTCCAAGAGATCAAAGCTGATGAAGGGAGTTTTGGAGAGGGAAGGTGGGGGAAGTAGAAGGGGAGTGCTTAGAATGTTATCAGACATTAACTACTTCAGAGTTTTGAAGCTTCTCTTCTGCTTTTCAGCTCTTCATCTGGCAGTGATGCATGGCCGTCTAAACAATATCCGGGTCCTCCTCACAGAGTGCAATGTAGATGCAGAAGCCTTTAATATTAGGTAATTAGCGTAGTCTTAACAGACTAAAAGAACTGCAGTGTATTTTAAAATATGTGCTGGTCTGACTAGATAAAAACCCCCCAAAGATGTGCTTTGTATTGTAGTATTTTCTGCACTAGTGTGTCGAGCGTGCTGTGTGGAAATGGGGTGGAAATAATATATACTGAGAAAAAGGAAGTTAAAGTAGGCGGCTGTGTATGATGCGCTGAGTTACTTTGAGCCTTAAGCAATGCTGCACCTGACTTGAAAATGAGGAGAGCTGGATGGGTATCTGTCGTAGCATGCGGGCTTTGATCAGGATGACAAACTCTCTTTCCCAGAGGCCAGTCACCGATGCATATTTTGGGACAATATGGGAAAGATAATGCCGCAGCCATCTGTGACCTCTTCCTGGAGTGTATGCCGGAGTACCCTCTGGACAAACCGGATGCTGAAGGGAACACGGGTAGGTGGGATTCAACAGCTGTCAAACTTGAGTCACTTGAGTTGTACTCATGGTGCGTTGCTTTTAAAGCTGGAGTAATTGGCAGTAATGGGTTAAATACAGTAAGATGCAAACATTTCATAGAAACTTAGAAAAACTAAAGGTCTTACTCTGGACTGAATGTAACACAGGACCTACCACTCTGTTAGCAGGGAAATGTCTTATTTTTCAGTGCTTCTCTTGGCTTACATGAAGGGAAATGCAAACTTGTGTCGTGCAATAGTGAGAGCTGGGGCTCGTCTTGGAGTGAACAATAATCAAGGGGTCAATATCTTCAACTACCAAGTGGCTACAAAACAGCTTCTCTTTAGACTGCTGGGTAAGTACTCCTTGCTGCAGTTGGAAAGCGGGTTTGGGTTATGCTCCTGAGATATCTTGGTGAAGGACAGAACTCTGGATGTCTGACTTAGATGGCAGTAATTCCAGAGGGGATGAACTTCTTTATATTCTGCTACTTGAAATGTGGGGTAGAAATACTCGGGTTTTGTCATGGTCAGCTGAAAAGTTGCCCAGTGCAGACCTGTCAGACTTAGTTACTTTTTCAAGAAGGATGGACAGGGAGAGTCCTGACTGGTGGTGTGGTCTAATGTAGCTGAAAATCTAGCCACTGCTTTTTACCTTGTGCTGTGTGGTTGCTGTGAATAATGCGATGTGGATTAAAGCAACTGCAAGATTGTAGCTACAGCAAGAGTAGTTAAATACTTGATGCAACCTAAAACTCAAAAAGCCTCCTTAATGTTACAGTGGACTCAAAAGGTGTCTGAGCCCGTTTTGCCTCTTAACAGATATGCTGACGAAAGAACCTCCCTGGTGTGATGGCTCCAACTGCTACGAATGCACTGCCAAATTTGGAGTCACGACAAGAAAGCATCACTGGTAATGTGACACGTCCTGCTGTGCTTACAAGGAAATGAATTCCTCTTCCAGGTGTAGCCAGGCTTGTTCCTTCTGGTGGTTCAGGAAACCTCCACGTTAACGTAGGCGTATGGCCAGTAATCCAGCTGAAACATTTCCACCCTGTCCTGGTTGTTAAATCAGTAACTTGAGGTCTGGCTGAAGTTGTATCTTAAGCAATCTGTACACTTTCTCATTTCCAATAGATTAGAATAGTAACCATGTCAAAGTTCCAGTCATGAAACAGAGGATTTAGATGCCCACTTTGTGGTGGGGCTGACTTGCGCTGAAACAGGTGGGAGATTTTGGCAGCCACTGCCTGCTGTTTGTAATGGAAATGACTGAGGCTGCTGCCATGAGTCGCATTTCTTAACTGGTCTGAAATTTCATAAAATATACTGGGTTAGATGGGTGTTAAGCCAGGATTTTTCTTAGCTCAGGTAAAACTGCCCAGTGTTTCAGAGAAATGGCACCTATATCAGGTGAAGTAGAACGGGGTGACCGGCTGGTGTAGGAGCAGCATTCCTTTTTGGCATTAGTATTCAATTAATACATGAGAGAGATGAGAAGACACGAAGAATGTTTCATTTCAGTTGCCACTGTGCCTTGTTAGTGACGCTGGCATCGATGAAGAATATCAAACAGTAAAATCCTGGTGTTCACTATGAGTGAAATCACTTTTTCTCCCATCTCTCTTCTGTCAACAGCCGACACTGTGGACGCCTGCTCTGCCATAAGTGCTCAACAAAGGAGATTCCTATCATTAAATTTGATCTGAACAAGCCAGTTCGAGTTTGCAACATCTGCTTTGATGTCCTGACTCTGGGAGGAGTCTCCTAGTTTGCTGTGGAAGGAAAGGGATTCCAGTCAGTGCTCCTGACAGCAGCTCTGCTTACAAGCCCTCTGGATAGGGAAGAGGAGGCCTATACATGTCTTCTGCAATAGACTGAACTAATTAAGGACCCTGTTAAGATATATTCTGGTATAAATGACTTTGTATGACTGTAAATGTATCGGGCTGTGATAGACTTCACTAGGAATTGGAGTGGATCGTGGAAACCAAGTAACAAAAAGAATTCAGACCTTCTAGTTGCAGTGGGGTATGGAAGCTAAAACTGGTAGGTTCATGTTTGAGTCGACGTTGGAACAGGATTGGCCTTGACATGGTGCGTTGCACTGAGAACTCTATTAAGTCCTGTGGCTTTCAGGCTGCTTAGTAGAGGTGGCATTAAGTTTCAGGGTATCTTTCTTTGCTTTGTCTTAAAGATAAACGTTCCCTTTCTTTAGAGAAGACTTCTTGTGAAGCTAGGCTGAGCTGTGGCAACCACTGTTCACTTCAAGAAACTCTTCAAAGCTGGGGGCAGTTCTAAAGAATTGTGGCCTTACAACAGAAAGCTTTACAACATCTGATGCAGAGCAGTCAGAATCGCAGATCCACATCCTGATACCTCCTCAGTAAGTGTCTCGTTAGCTTTAGCATGTTCAAGAGAAGTGCAACATGGTTTTAGCCAGCAATTACTCTTGCTCGTTCCTGCTAGAGCTGTCAAAGTCTCTGTTGCACTTTCATTTTTACGTTGGTAGTCCTTCTGATTCATGGAACTTGTGTAAATGACCCTAAGTGTGCTGAAAGGCTGAAGCGTCTGTGAAATGGAGAAACACTAGAGCTGGTTACGTACTCTAACTCGCAATACAGCAATAACTGCTGAAGTGCATTATGAATCCCAGGAGGGAGAGTAGCACTTTCCTTTGGTTAAAGACCCTGGTTAACTGCTGCATGAGAGCCAGTGACCCTACCAGCACAGAATGGGCTGCACCTCTTGCCACTCACTGGGTCCAGTTTCAGCAGGGTTGCTGCTGAGTGGGAGCGTGTTTGGAGGCTTCCTATTATTATTAAGGCTCTGGCCTTGCAGGATTCTGAACTGGTAGTGCAGTGCCAGGCACTTGGGTTTAAGCCCCAGTGTTTTAATGTAGACTGGTTGTGCTCTCTTAAAACATGCTGTATCTGTTGTACAAAACCCAACACCAAGTTGTCTAAGTGAACAAGAGAAAACTTTGCTGATAGACAGGGTTCTGGTTTGGTGAGCAGAGGCTTCAGTCAGAAAAAACATGTACTGAAGCAAAACTATGTGCCACGGTAAGGCTGTTTTCGTCCCAAGAGCTAAACCTAGTTTAGACTCAGCTCCGCATTCCTCATCTCCACTCCATGAACTGGTGTGCATTTCTTTAATGACTGTTATCTCCAGTGTGCAGCACAGACAAGATGTGCCACGTGGCCTCGTTTGGCCTAGTGACTTCTCAGTCTTGCAGCAAGTTGAGAGGACAAACCAGGCTGCTTTTGTGGGGGACCTGCGTGAGGTTTTTCTTAAACTTGTACAAAAAAAGGATGGGAGAGAGTGTAATCGCTGACATTTGCACGATGGATTTCACATCAAGTCTCACCTGATCTGCACTTTGATCTTCCAATATGCGTCTGTTGTAACTGGAATCTCACCCTTGTAACACTAGAGAAGAAGGGATGGTTAACGCAGTTTGCCTCACTGTTCATTGTCTGCTGCCGTTGTGGTCCAACAGAGCACCCTGGGAGACACCTGGTCTCTAACACAGTTAATTACAAGATGATGCATCTCTGGAGTAATATTTTAGGTGAATGAGGTGAAAAATAATGGTGTCTAAAGCATTAACTGCAAACTACAGTTTGTTTTTTAGAGTGAAATAGATGATGGAAACCACTGTGCTAGTGCACTGCTTTCTGGTGTTTCAAAGCGTCACTGGTTGCGAGTCGCTAGCGGTGAAAGAGAGCAATGATGGAGAGGAAGTGCATTTGGTGAAAGAAGTCTTGACTGTTGTGTCCCGTGATAATGTGCTGATTTCCTTCTTGGTCTGGAGCTCCAGTGCTGTGGAGCGGCGAGTGTGTGCTCAGAGTACTGAAAGCTGGTGGTACAAGAGTGTTCTTCCAGGGCCACAGCCTATGGGCTTCAACTTAACTGGGAAACTGTACCAACAGGTAATTGCTAAAGCATTTTTCAGTGACTTCCCCGATAGGAGGGGCCAGGGAGCAGGAGCTCAGTTCTAACACAGCCCTTTTAAACCATGACTAATTTGGATCTTGTGAAATGCGGCTGAGCTGAATGGCAAGAGTAAGGCTGGCTGGTTGTGCTCTTTGAAAGCGGAATATGAATTCTAACTGCCTGAAACTCTGGGAAAGAGCTGGGAGATGGTATGTGATGCTCCCAGTTTGCTGTTTGGAGCCAGCACTGTACCAGCCTTCTCACTGAGGTCTGAAAGGAAAGTTAAGAAGGTTGATAAACTGATGTATGGCCTGATGCGTTCATTAGATTTACAGCAACTAAATTCAACAGATTTGATCATTTTAAAGTGCCTTTGAGATAGTTTCCTTCCAGCCAGCTCTAAACAGCTTTCTGCCAGAGTTCAAGGGGAAAAGCTCAAGACTGGAACCAAAACCCACACTAATTCCCTTCTCGTTCCTCTGCTAAGGTGCCTCACGCCACCGAGCTGGTGCTGGGGCTCTGTCCTTCGTGCACTCTGCCCGCTGTCGGTCTGCGCTCTCTGACCCCTGAGATTTTGGGGGAGATCTGCTGGCACTGCCCCACTGCAGGGTACAACTGTTAATGGAGGCACGTGGTAACATAGTAGCGGTCAACACATTACTAACTCTTCCTTTTGTAGCGTTCTACAGTTGTGACCAAACCCCACCCCTCACCCCTGCTGGCTGTAGGTGGTATCTGGTACCTTGAGGCACAGGCCTGTGCGGTGCTTGGCAAACGAGTGAGTGGAAAACAAACTCCGGTCCCTGGGAAGTGATGCTGTCGGAGCAGGCTGCAGGCACCTCAACAGGGCGGCATGGGGAGTCCGTGGCAGTTCGTGCTGTAGCTGTTTGTTGGTTGCAGTCATCCAGCACTCTTAGACAAGCACAAAATGCAGGCTGGCTTCAGTTTTAGTTTGTGTAGCTGGAAAAGCTGCTGTCACTGTTCCGCACCGTGAAGTGGGGTGAGAATAGTGGTGTTGAAGGTACTAACGGAGCAGAGCAAGGTGCTGGCTAAAAGCTGACAGATGCCTTAATGACTTCTGTGCTGGAGGTCACGGCTTGTAGAGCTTCTGCCCTAGTGCTTAGAAATTAACACATAGCGATACGGGAGGCCAAGGCTGGGTGGTTTTGTGTTCACAGGCAAGTCCTCTTTTTCCTGTAACCAGCAGAGCTGGGTACTGCAACAGGCTCATCCCTAGAAAATCCAGGCTGGTATGATGGAAAATAACTGAGTCTTCTAAGGCCCTCTGTGAAATAGAAAAGGAAGTCTTAGAACAATGGCATTTTATCTGCGATGTTCGTCTGGAGTCATTGTAAAAATGTATTTTTCCAATATGCATTTCTCTGTAATGATTCGACTTGTAATAAAATGCATAACTCGATCACGCAGCGCGAGGTGAAATGTTGTTAAGGAAGGATCTTCTGTTAAGGACAGCGGCCCCTCTGCAAGCTGTCCTTTATGAGCCGTAAAAAAAGCCAGGGCTACAACCCTGAATGGAGCCTGATACCTTTATTCTTGGTTCTGAAATGACTGGGTGTTTTCATGTTGTGGAACAAGACCTGGTGTTGTGGTTAACACCATCTGGTCACCTGGAACGCCTTACGTGAGACTTACCTGTAATCCCCCGTATGAAACAGCCCGACCTTCCTACGGGGTAAATCTCAGCTCAGGTGTGAGCCAAGCTGAGCTGGGCTGACTCCGAGGAGCGCAGATGCCACAGCCCCTTGTGTCCTGCTGGGAGCTCGGCCTCCTGGCGGAGCACAGAACCGCTGTGGCTTCGCGGCAGGGGGTGCAATAGCAGCACCAACCAAAACATCTTGGCAAAAATGTGATACATTGGTCTTTATTCATAAACTTAGGAAAGTACAGAATGAGGAGCTCTCCTGGAGCACCTTGAACCCTGGGTGTGACCATTGTTCTTCCCTCTTCTGCCATGGGAGAATCCAGCTGAGCTTTGGAACTGCAGTGGGAACAAGATAATTTTGGAGCACTTCAGGTCACTGAGGGAGTCTCCTTGTTTGCTTTAATAGAGGAGTTACTCCCAGTGCAAGACAGATTGTCACGTTCCCCCCTGCTTTCCCAGACACCAGAGAAATAATAATTCTGAGGAACAGGCTGTGAATTGGTCTCTACCCAACTGTAATTAAAGCAGCACCATCCTCTTGCCTTCTTGCAGCAGCTTATTTGATTTTTGTGTCGCTCTTGAGCCCCAAACCCTCCCTTTGGCATTTCAGCACTATTTGCGCACACGGCTGAATGCTTCCAGCTCTGATAAAACATGGACAGGTTTTAGGGGCGCTGGGCCTTGTGAGGATACAGCCAGCCTCGGGTTATAGCTCAGTGGGCACGCACCCGACAGGAGGGCATGGACCAGGATGGAGGCAAATCACAGCGGGATGGCCGTGTTCCCACTGAGCTCTTGTTATTGCCTGCAAACCGGCCCATTCCCCATCTGAGCAGTTTATAAGCAGTGGATCAGAGGCTCAGGAGGGTGAGGTTAATATAAACCAGCGATCCTCAGAGGAGGCTTCCAGAATCACCTGTGCGCGGTATCTAACGCAAACTCTACACGAGGAAACAGAGCTACAACCTTTGCCTTCTGTACGCCAAGGATTTGATAAGCAAACCTTGTGTGTAACTAAGCTGCACGAGTTCCTACATAATTGCACCTTAATGTAGGATAAATCCAGGCTTCTCCCTGCTGCCTTTAAGCTCTAGAGTGAATGAGGTGACCAGCAAGGAGCGCTGGCACATTGCACCCGCCACCGAGCACACAAAGCATCAGCTTCCTGGCTGCACAAGAAATCAGGTTTTAAATATCATTCAGGCTGTGCCTCGATGTAAAAACACCACAGGAATAAAGCATGAAGAAGGAAAAAAATCCGTTAGGAATGTTTTTGCCGCTAACTTGACAGAGGTGTTTCCTCCTCCTCTCGTCTCCATCTCCACATATGTCGAAAACTCACAAATACCACAGCTTGTTTGGCTCCCTTTGCACGGTGAGGAACGGAGCTGTCGCTGCCCGCCCTGAGCGCTGTGTTTCCCTGTGGGACTCGGTGCCCCTCTCGGGCACAGCGGGTGTGTTCACACCTTCAGGACGCACTGCTCGGCCTGCGGGTGGCAGCCCTCGTATTCCTGCAGGTGGGGGTTATCCAGGTCGCCCCTGTCGCTGTGCTGGCCGGTGCCCGGCTGCCCCCACAGAGGCCCGGCCGTCCTCACGCACACGCAGTGACTCCCCTTCGACCCAGGCTGGAACAGCTTTCGGGGGACCCCGGTCCAGTCTCTGGTCACTCCCCCACTACGGACAGAAAATAAAAATAAATTACAATTCAAAATGCCTCCAGTGATCACAGAATCGTTAGGAAAAACCCCAAACCATCCGGGAGAGTTGGAGCTACCAGTGCCCACCCTGCGGCAGCCTCTGCTCCCAACACCCCACAGCTTTCCGATACATTTTTACTGGCTGTGCTCCAGAAACCCATGCCCTGAACTGGTTTCATCAGTGCTGCAGCCGCTCTCGCCCTCCTGGGAGCAACCAACTCCTGCTTCCTACTATTCCATCGCTGGCAAAGGAATGTTCCCCTAACCCCCGCGTCTTTGAAGCCTGGAAACTCCTACCCAAGTGATGCCACGCAGCGCCCAGCCCCACAGCTGCACCCAAGCTCATTCACACACAGAAACCCACAGACACGGAGCTACCGGTGAGCTGAAACGGAGCCTGAGCTGTGGAATTATTTCATCTTCAGACAAAGTAGTCCCTAAAACGAAAGAGGAATCACTACACAGGCCAAGGAGGAAATGATTATATAAAGCTCAGCCTCATTTTTATGTGGTTTTAAGTGCAAACGCGTGGCAGTAGCCTGTGAGGCCGGTTGAAAGGCACAGGCTAATCCTTGCATTCCTCATAGGTGAGAAAACCAGATGTCCTGCTGGGATTTCTGTCCTGTTTTCCCGAGGACAGGAGGATTAGGGGCACCTATAGCAAATTCTGAAACCTGGTTTTGGTTCCAGCGTGACAGGAGAGTTTTTGCCTCAGAAATAAAACACCTAAAAGTATTAATAATTGGGATGTAACGTGATTTTTCCGGCTCCACGCCGACTGGCTCTGCCTCTCTCTGTCAGAAAGAACAGGAATGCAGACAGGGAAGGGGCAATTCCCGGTGTATTCCAGCCATGCCAGCTGGAATTCAGACCAACCTCTGCCCTTCCGTGGAGAAGTCAGCAGAGCTCGCCCAGAGACTACGGACACCGTGGCTGCAGGAGCCAGGACACCTTCCAACACCACTCCTGCTGGGAGAGGCGGCGATGGCAAAGCTCAGGGCATCCAAAACAAGGGCAGAAATGCTCTGCTCTGAAGGGTCCAAGCACGATGGCAGGAAGGCAACGCTCACCTCTGTCTGGAGCACCAGAACCGGCTGCCCGTAGCAGAGCTCCATTCAGAGTTGCAGGGTGGAAACTGCTGCTTCCTCTGCTCGCTTTCTGCTTGGAGCTTCAGAGCTTCCTCAATCGCAGCCTCTGCCTGCTTCAAAGCTTCTGTCGGTGCCCCATTTTCATCGTAGAATCTGCCCACCAACTTCCCTGGGAGAGGAGATCAATTCAGACTGCAGTGCTTCCCAGCAAGGAAAATGCACACTCTGGGTTTTTAAAAATTTGTTGTTTAAAGATAAAAGAAGGAGGATCTTACCATGGCCCAACTTTATAAATGAACTGAGCTTACATCTCCTCCATGCTTGGATCACACAGCAGTTTGGCCACTGGATCAGGGGGCTCCAAGCCCCATCCAACCTGGCCTTGAACACCTCCAGGGATGGGGCAGCCACCACTGCTCTGGGCACCCTGGGCCAGGGCCTCCCCACCCTCACAGCAAAACATTTCTGCCCAAGTTCTCATTCCAGTCTCCCCTCTTGCAGCTCAAAACTGTTCCCCTCATCCTGTCCCTGCACTCCCTGATCCAGAGCCCCTCCCCAGCTTTCCTGCAGCCCCTTTCAGCCCTGGGAGCTGCTTTCAGATCTCCCCACAGCCTTCTCCTCTCCAGGCTGAACAACCCCAACTTTCCCAGCCTGTTCTCGTCCAAGAGGTGCTCCAGCCCTTGGATCATCTCCGTGGCCTCCTCTGGACTTGCTCCAACAGCTCCAGGTCCTTCCTGTGCTCAGAACTGAACAGAGAGCTCCAGGAAAACTGTAGAGGAAAGGAGACCTCAAACCAGGTCTGATTTAGTGGCAGTTCCAGTCAATCGCTCACAGGTTTGGGTCTTTACAGCTGCCTCAAAGACCCTCACCACGTTGGAGAGGAAACCTGCTCCTCTCATTGCTGTGCAGTAGGTCCACCCTTGCCCACCCACTCTCGTCTCCCCTGTGCGTGCCCACCCCGGCGGCAGCACCTACCCACGGCGTCGTAGTTGTTGCTGTAGAAGGAAAGCCAGCTCTGGATGGCCAACAGCTCGCTTGGCGACAGCGCCGAGACGTCATCCACCAGCCCGGCCGGGGTGAAGTCGCCGGTGGCGAACGCCCTGGTGGCATCTCTCCCTGTGGGGCAGAGGCAGGCGGTGAACCCCGGCACACAGAGCACCCGACAGGGGCCTGTGAGAGCCCCCTCCCCGCTTTGCTGCCAGGGCCCTGCTGGCCCCAGGCCCCAACTCCCTGACAGGGCCCTCTTAGAGCCCCCCACCCCAGTGACAGGGCCCTACCAGAACCCCCACCCCCCTGATGGGGCGCTCTCGGCCCCACACCTCCCACCACCCACTGAGAGGACCCTGGCAGAGCCCCCTCCCCATTAACAGGGCCCTATGAGCCCCAGGCCCCCCCACCCACTGCGAGGGCCTGGTTATAGCCCTCCCCCGCGCCCCTGCCCCCCCCGCGGTACCGGCCAGGCCGCTGTAGGCCCCGCCAGGCCCGTAGTGCCTGCGGCCGGGCTCCACATCGAAGACGCGGCCGAGCAGGGCGAGGTAGAGCCCGGGCTGCCCGGCAGCGCCCCGGTACCGGCGCAGCTCGGCGCCGCTGAGCAGGCGGGTGCGGGGCTCGAACCCGCGGTGCAGGAGCCACGCGGCCGCCAGGCCCAGCGCCGCCGCCACCGCCGCGCCGCGCCGCATCGCGACACTTTGCTCGCCGCACGGCAGCGTGGCGCCGCCTGACGGCAGTGCGGCCGAGGCAGGGGTGCGTGTCGCTTTACGGCGACTGTCGCAAAATTGCCTCGGCGGGGTTGGCGGCAGCGGGTGGCGCTTGTCAGCGAATGTCGCGCCGTTCGTTGCCTTTACAGGGCGGGGTCCGCTGGGTTCGTGGCAGTTGGTGTCGCTTAGCGGCAGTGTGGCGGACACGGGGGGGTGGGGGTGGTGTATGTTGGTGCCGCTTTGCGGCGAATATCGCAACCTTGCCCTTATGGGGCGGGGTTTGCGTTGCGGCAGCGGCGGCGCTTGGCGGCAGCGTGGCGGGCGCGTGTGCGCGCAGCTTTACGGCGGGTGTCGCAAGGCTGTCCTTCCAGGGCGGGGTTTCGGTGTTTGCGGCAGCGGCGGCGCTTGGCGGCAGTGTGGCGGGCGCCGGCGCTGCCAGCAGCGGCGGTCCCGGGAGCTGCTGAGTAAGGCGGGCGGAGCGGGCGTAGGCGGGCGGGAGCGGCGGCTCCGCGGGGCTCATGGGGACGGCGGGGAGCCGCAGCAGCGAGGAGGAGGAGGAGGAAGGCGCCGAGGAAGGCATGGAGGCGGCGGGCGCGGCGCCCCAGCCTAACCCGGCGCCGCCGCTGCCGCCGGCCGAGGCGCTGCTGGAGCAGGCCCGGCTGCGCGAGGCCGCGGGGCGGCTGCGGGAGGCGGCGCTGCCCGAGCCGCTCGTGTCGCGGCACCACAGCGCGCTGGTGCGCTGGCTGGAGGAGCGGCTGAGCCGCGGCGAGGAGGCCGTCAGCCTCGAGCAGTTCTGCGAGGTCCTGGAGAGCGTCTCCCGCCTGGCAGCCGGGTCCCGCGGCGAGAGCGAGGAGGTGAGTCGGCGGGGGGGGGGGGAGAGGGGACCCCCGCGCCTCGACGAGGGCCCGTGGGGGCGGGGCCGCTGCAAGGACCTCGGTCACGCCTTCCCGGGACCGGCCACGGGGGACCCTGTCGCCCCTTCCCGGTACCCAGGGCGCGGGGCCCCCGGTCGCCCGTTCCCAGTAGCAGCCACGGGGACCCCAGTTGCCCCTTCCGAGCACTGACCGTGGGGACCCTGAGTCAGCCCTTCCTGGTACCGACTGCGGAGACCCTGAGTCACCCTCTCTTGGTACCGGTCACCTCTTCTGAGAACTGACCGCAGGGACACCCGGGTCACCCCTTCCCCAGCACCGACCGCAGCAGTGCCGGTCACCCCTTCCCGATATCCAGGACGTGAGCAGACCTAGGGGTTCTGCCGCTGCTGACAGGCCACCAGCTTCTCAGCATCTCCCGTTTAACCTGTCCCTCCATTCACTGATTGTGCTCAGCAGCTGCTTGGCAATAAAATGGTTCTTTACAGCAATATTTCCGCTGCCGTTAGCGCAGGTAGGAGATGCTGTGCGAGTGATTCCGCTGGGATGCTTCCTAATGGTATCAGCGGGTCTGAGTTACTGGATTTAATTTTGTAGCTGCCTTTCAAAATTAGCAGTGAAATTGTCAGCTATCCCACTGGCACCACAGTACTTATTGTAAAGTAGGACTTTGGGAGGGCTTGTAAGGAAGCAGCGTAACAGAAGAGTGCACAGGTGGAAGAGCTGCAGGTGAGGTTTTAGTGGTAAAAGAGAGTACAGTTTCCTCTCTGCTATGGGAGGGGACATGGGGAGCTTTTAGTCTTGACCTTTGCTCTCCAGCCAACGTTTAAATTGCAGTAGAACACCCTGCTGGGAAATTCACACCCAGTTGAGAAGGTGGTTGTGTCTGAATTTCTTACTGTGTGCGGTTCCCGACCCTCACCAGTGGCTTCCTTCCCTCTCTCGATGCTCCCGAGCAGCAGAATAACTTGGTGAACTGTTAAATCACACAGAGGCGCCTTGAAGTCAGCGCTGATGTGTTGACAAGGCCAGTGGAAACTGGGAAGAGATTAGTTTTGTACAGATAGGTCTGTTCATGCCAGGCTGGTTTAAGCAGCTCCCTAAGATGCCGCCTCCATTCCCAGGTCATTAAAAGAGCCCGTGAGGAACACTTCTTCGTTTGTCAGCGCAGTAAGAGCGGAGTCAGCCCGTCAGGGTTCTGTCAGTGCAGACAGGCTGAGCTCTGGGGGCTGCTGGAACGTGGTGAGGATTGTCTGTGTTGCACTGCGCACCCTCCTCTGCATGAAGAATAGGTTTGGCCTTTATCTGTTGGCTTCCCCTGCTGTTGAGAATGGGGAAGAACCTCATCAAAAGGTTTGTGTGTGGTGGTGGGGATGTGCAGTCACACCTCCTGGGTCCTGCAGAGCGGGGATGCTGGGAGTTGCGTGGAAAGCCTCGGTGCCGTTGTTTCTGGCCCGGGCTTGGGCTGTAGTGGTTTAGATTTCCAGGATGTGTTCTGCACCGATGAGCGGTTCGTTTGTGGGTGGCAGGTCAATAGGTTTTACTTTTTAATGTTGACAGATTCCTGTCTGACGTAGACTAAGTTGTAATCTGCCCATTAAGCTTTTCTGCTCTCAGCGTGCGGCTCCTGAACCACATCCTTTGAGTGCTTTACAGGCAAACTGAACCTCTGTTTAAATATGAAATCTATTTTCTAGATAAGCTGAACCTTTGGATCCTTTTGTATCCATTAGTGCTTCAGCAGCTGCCAGGTAAAGTTCTCAGCTTGAACCATGAGCGCTCGGGGTTCTCCTGAGAGCGAAGGATGAAATACAGGGTTTTCCCAAGTCACACATCAGATTTTCCATCACTGCCCGACCCCTGTCTGTGAGACAAGGGGGGATTTTCCTACTGATCCCCTTAGCCATCACTTCCTAGGAAAGGTGTTTTTCCTGTATCTCTCCACATTCAGGGTTGAGCTGGGTAGGACGTGTGTGGACTTGATGCTTTTATTAAGAACGCGGCCGGGCTGTGGTAAAGCTGTTGCTATATTTGTGCTCTGTCCCTGTGGTGAGCACAGCTCAAAAACTCCGAGTATGAATTTGAATACTGATATTTTTTAGTATTTTTTTTTTGCCTGTACCTGAGGAAATTGTGTGTGGTTTGTGTCAAATACAGAGTTTAAGTTATACTGAACAGTCAAAAAATAGAGTTCTAAGGTCGGTGCAATCTCCTGAGATCATCGTTTAAAAATAAAGCAACAAAATTCTGCATTAAGATGCAAAGAAAAGAGTGTACGTGGTAATCTCTCCTTGCATGAAAGTGTAAGAAATGAGTTTAAAGCAGCTACTGGCAGATCCAGCCTTGTTGGCCTGCGTGTGGGTTGTCCCCATCCATAACATCACAAAACTTGCTCACTTGTTCACTCTGTATTTTAGTAATCGTACGGTTTGACTTCAACTCTGAGGAGCAGGAACCGTGCGGTACAGAACTGCACACGGACTTGTTTTGACAACCGATTATGTTTGTTAACATTAATTTCCTCTGTATTTATTTCCTGAAGCAAAGGTCTTGGCTTTTTCGCTCCAGTATCTTCCCCGATACCCAGCACCCGCTGTCCCTGCTGGCTGTGGGACCCGCTGGGTGCCCAGCGCCGCTCAGCTTTGCTGCTCGGAGTCGTTTCTTCAGGGGCGGTTGTTTCCAGCACGGGTCGAGCCGTGTCGTTTATGGAATCACAGAATGGGTTGGGTTGGAAGGGTTGTTAAATCCCATCCAGTTCCACCCCCTGCCATGGGCAGGGACACCTCCCACTGGGTCAGGGGGCTCCAAGCCCCAGCCAACCTGGCCTGGAACACCTCCAGGGATGGGGCAGCCACCACTGCTCTGGGCACCCTGGGCCAGGGCCTCCCCACCCTCAGTGTGAAGAATTTCTTCCTAATGTCCAATCTAAATCTTCCCCCTTCCAGTTTAAAGCCGTTCCCCCTCATCCTGTCACTCCAGGCCCTTGGAAAAAACCCCTCCCCAGGTTTCCCGGAGCCCCTTTAATTACTGGGAGGCCGCAATGAGGTCCCCCCAGAGCCTTCTCCTCTCCAGACAGAACAACCCCAACTCTCCCAGCCTGGCTTTGTAGCAGAGGGGCTCCAGCCCCTGGATGGTTTTTTACTGAAAGAGGAAATGCTGGCTCCCCGTTAGTGAAGTGAACCCTGGTCTCCCGTGCGAAAAGTCTCAAACGCTTCACAAATTTGCGTGTCGTTTGTGTTTAAGCAGAGTTTATCAAACTCAGCTCTGTGCTGCACAAGTGCCTTCGGAGCTTTAGTCAGCTAAAATACGGCACTCAGATCCGGTTGTCTTCCGAGGACTCTGCTCTCATTTAAGTGGTGTAATTATGCCATGGTTAATTGGCAGGTTATTTTGATCTAATCAGTTCAGATTATCTCCCTCTAGGAGAGGACTTTTAGTGGTGTCTCAGGTTTGATAACCAGGGAGCAGGCTCAGAGGTTCAAGCACAGGTTCCTCTCGACAGCGGTGATTCAGACTTGGACAGACACCCGTGAGGCGATCCCGGCTTTCCATGGTTGTGTGGCTGAACTTGAAATACCACGTTCAGGGCCGGGAGACCGAGTCTTGCTTGCAAATAAATCTCTTTTGCAAGCACATTCCTCATTTATGTGAATAAAAAAGCATATTCCTGGAGTTGTGCATTTCCTCTTGGTGAGCGTTGATTTTTTTTTTTTCGGAGCAATTAAACAAAGTTTGGGTTGGAATTAAGTAAGTTTGTGAATGTATTGTTACTTTTGTTTTGATTTTGATAGCGTGTCCCTGGCCTGTGAGTTCTGTGAAGCGTCTGGTTTAAAAATTTACGTTTATGAGCTTGGCTCTGGTTTATAGGTGTAGCTGAGTGAGGACAGCGTGTACCCGTGTCAGGATAAAGGTGTGACGTGCATTGCTGTGTAAATGACTTTGTACACACGGTCAGCAGACTTATAATGTAAAAAATACATGAAGATCAAAATTAATAAAGTTGGTGATGGTTGCCTTCAATAAGAAAAAACATCTTCCAGGCTTCTGCCTCGCTTCATTGATTTCCACAAAGACTTTGACAAACCATCTTGAAGCGGTGGTTAAAGCAGGAGGAAGGTACATGGAAGGAAATACACATGAAAAAAATGTGATGCTAAGGACACTTTCTGTCTTGAATAAAGAAAATAATTCAAAACTGAGGCGGTTTGAGTGGCTGCAGTGAGACAGGGATGCAGCAGGAATGAGTCACGGATGGGG
This sequence comes from Neomorphus geoffroyi, assembly GCA_033558235.1. Lineage (NCBI taxonomy): Eukaryota > Metazoa > Chordata > Aves > Cuculiformes > Neomorphidae > Neomorphus > Neomorphus geoffroyi. The sequence goes on from JAUMJM010000018.1 coordinate 10,834,081, forward strand.
TGGCTTTTAGAGCTAATTGACTCTTTAATGGAAGAGATTTGTGGTGTTCTTGTGTGAGAGCCTTTGTCACGGTCCCAGATGTTGGCAGCTGGATGCTCTTTGCGGCGGTGGGCGATGCGCTGCCTCACCCGGGCAGGGCTGCAGCTGGCTTTGATAGGAAGGCAATCAAATGCCTTAAAACTTGCTGAAAGCTGCAGATTTCAGACTGATTCCCGTTCTCGTGAGTTCAGTACTTGGTAAAACGGATTCTTTGGGTTTTTATTTATAATGTTTGTTGCTACGGTTTCTGTGAAATACCTTGAATTTCTGCTTGAAGTAAATACCCTGAAATAAAGTTTCCCTTTTCTGTTCCTCTCCAGGCCTTTGCACAATTCGATGCCGAAGGAGATGGCACCGTAGATGTGGAGAACATGCTGGAGGCTCTCAAGAACTGTAGTGGCGCTAATCTTCAAGGGGAGCTTAGCCATGTAATCAGGCAACTGCAAGCGTGCTCCCTAGTTCCAGGTATGAGAAGAGAGCCACAAAACAAATGGTTTCCCAAGTCCTGCTTCAATAAATTGCTTTAATAGTGTTGCTTGTCCTAATCTTACCAAAACCGCACTCTGAGTCATTCTCCCTTCTCTACTACTCAACAAGTGGAGTCGCTGTGAATTAAAAATTGCCCATAATTACGTCCCGCCAACTTACTTTGATAAATAACCAATATTTTCTTCTCTGTGTGACCAGGGAGCTGCTTATCTTTGAGTTTCTCTCTCAAACAGAAAGCAGTTCCTTAGAGAATTTTGGCCAGTCTTGTACTTGGTGGCTGGCGGAATAAATCCTGGGTTGGGTCTGTGTCAGCAGATGAGTCATAGACTTTATTATATTGGGGTTTAGTATTTGGAATCCTGCTCAAACATAATTCACACTTTATAACATACAGTTTGGAAAGCATCAGTTTCCAGAATTCGATATGATCAGTATCAGTGACTTTCCTTCCCAGCTTTCGATAAGTGGCTAAGAGGGATTTGCTGCAGCGGATCAGACAGGAAGGGTTAGAATTGATAAGGCTAGGATGCTGTGCATCGAAACGCACTGCGATTCAGAGCTGCCGCTCAGGAGCTGGCGTTGCGTACAGCCTTGTGGAAAGCATTAGGCATCTCTGGGAATAATCCACAATGCCGAAGGGAGATGCTCAGCGTGGCTCAGGGCGAGTGGTCTGGGTACATCAGCTCATTGGTCGAGCAGCATCTGCTTCACCAAGATATTGGGGTAAGAGTTTGCAACTTCCTGGTACAGCAGCGTAAGCACAAGAACCAAGATTTTTGTTAATGATTTTGAACACCGTCAGGTATTTCGAGTAACCAGCAAAAATATTTGCCTGCCCCGTTCACAGTCCTGCTGTAAAGGTTGCAAACTTGAGCTGCTTTGTGTGTTGGAATGCTGTTCCAATATTGGCTCCCCTGCTTAACTTGGATTTACCCAGTAAATAAGATGTAGGGGGGGGAAAATGATGACTTGATCAAGTCAGATGTTGCAACAAAGATAGAAACGATGTCTTGATGTCTCTTTCTAGGTTTTATTGATATATTTTCCGAATCAAAAGAGCGTCTCGGTCTTCATGCTTCAATGATACTGAGGTTCTTGCACCGGAATCGGATTTCCAGTACTGCCATCCCTTACCCAGTGCTGGAGTACTTCAACAATATCTGTACTATGCGCTCTTCTGTATTGAAGGATTCTTTAGATCGGCTTCTCCTAAAAGACAGAGGTAAGGAATGTCCTTGGTTTTTTTCAGGTAACTTGAAAATAACATAAAGAACTTTCTTTTCTGTTTATGAGTTGATCTGCATGTTTCTGTGGGGTTTTCTGGTTTTTTGAGACACATAAATTGATTTCCTAACTGCCCAGCAACGCTAGTAGCAGACTTGGATGATTTTAGTCTTTCTCCTGACCTGTTTCAGAACGGTAATTACTGATTTGTGATATTCTCTATTCAGTCAGATACCTCTACTCGTTGCTGGAGACTTGATTTCCCGGTGAACGTGAATGTTTTCTGAAGTTAACTCTTCAGTCTTAAAATAATTTAATGCTGTGGGGTGGAGGTAGTGAATCTTTTCCTGTATTTCAGATGGGACCGTCCTGGTTGTCTCCCCAGGGGGAGGCTCCTTTTCTTCTCATTGTGACTTGATATTTTCAGATCTCTGCACCTCTACTGGAACAGCCTGAGTTACCTGGGGGATTGGTCTGCTTTGTCTCTTGCCTAGAACAGCTGAATGGAGGTTTTCTCCAGCGTGTTTTACTTTTTCCTCTCATCTGTTTGTATTTTGGCATAATAATAATAATAAGGCACTGATGAGGCTGGTAACGAAAGGAGGAGGTAAAGGCTATCAAAGTCCCGGTACAGTGGGTGTTTTCATGCTGCAAGTTGAAGATTGAGATGGTTGTGATTTCATCTGAAATGAGACTTTGCTGTCTTCTCATTTCTGTCAGAAAGAGTTGTTCGGGAGCTGCTTTCTGTGCCAGCAAATTATTTTATATGAGGTAGTTATTACAAAAGTATAACAACTCTCATAATAGAATATTATGAATTATTTCTTTTCTTTACAGAGTACCCCACGGACTTGAATGGTAACCAGGAGTCAGACAAATTGAAATCTGTCACCAAGTGCTATACTCACATAGAAACCTCATCCAACTCTGCTGATATCGACAAGATGACAAACGGAGAAACAACATCCTTCTGGCAGTCGGACGGGAGCGCTCGCTCACACTGGATACGGTGAGGTTTGGGGCAGTTGGTCCTTAGGTTTCATGGCCAGTGGGGTGTAATGGAAAAAATTGTGGAGTTGGAGTGGCAGATGAATACAGAGGAAAGAAGAAGTCATTAATCTCTGCGTGGAATTTAAAGGCCTAAGCACCAAGTAGAAGTGTTTGCCTGTAAAATGCATTCATCTCCCATGCTGACACACCCTCGCTTTGTAGCTAAGCTTTCCAAGCTGTGTTACAGACGCGGTGGGTGGTACTTGAACAGAAGAATTTTGCCACTCTCTAGAAAGTCACTGTTCCACAAAACAGCCATATTCCATGTTTTTCCAGTAGTAGGTCTATGAATGGACACTTTTTTTAAAAAACATCATTTTGGTCATTATTTTCACTGCATTTTTATTACTGAGGGGTGGATTCTCAGTTGAGAAGGTGAACAATAGGAAATCCTACAGTCTTACCACCTGAGGTGACTGTCTTTTTAAGTCAATTAGAAGTTTATTATGTTAGTTATAAGTTTTTAAGTCAATTACAAGTTTCATAAGTGATCCACCATGATGTGAGGCTGGTAATCCCTGAGAAGCAGCGGGTAATTCCCAGTGGATTCATTTGGGTTTGTCGAAGTGGAAACTGAGTGATGCTTGGCTACGTGTGACGTGCTTGTCTTGACTTCTCTTTGCAAGAACCGTTTTGTCTTGTCTTTGCAGTTTAAAGATGAAACCAGATGTGGTTTTGAGACATCTGTCCATCGCGGTGGCGGCTAACGACCAGAGTTACATGCCACAGCAAGTCACCGTGGCAGTGGGAAGGAATGCCAGCAGTCTTCAGGAGGTCCGAGATGTTCACATTCCAAGCAATATCACTGGATACGTAACACTGTTGGAAAACGCTAACATTAGTCAGATGTGTGAGTCAATAAAGATACCATTGGCATATTGTTTTGTTGCTTTTGAAGGTGAAAGGTTGGGTAGATCATGGAATGATGTGTTGAAATGTCAGTCATTAGAGCAGGAACTTTTGACCTCGTCCTTGTGTCAGAGAAATTGTTTCAGTTGTAGTTTAATTTCTAGCCTGTAAGAGTCTTCTGAGTCCTTCTCATGGCATCTAACTTGCACCAAGGGCTGAAGAGCCGGAATGGCTAAAGATGCAGTTCAGCCTCTCAGTTTGAAGGCACTGAGTGATTTTAAAATATCTCTGCTTGCAAAGTGACAGCATAAGTTGAATAATGGTATCTAGCAAAAAAATCTGCTTCCAGGCAACTGGTTTGCTTTTTTATTTTGGTAGCAAAGCTCTGAAGCTGGTCAGATGATTTTTGTAAAGCAGGTTTTAATGCTAAGGATTTTTAAGTAGTGTTATTTTTGTCTGATGTGTCTGTGGGTGCTGTGTTGGAATCAATCAGAGGAAAGCTGCTCCTTCCTAAGATGGATTCTGCAGCTTCAGGAGTTCTGTCCCTTTAGTTCAAGTAGTTGCTTTTCACAAAGCTGAACTTCCTCTGCTGCAGAACGGGGCAGTAAGGACGCTGTTCCTCACAGGGAACGCAGACTGTGGTATCTAGGCAGAATGGTCAAGAACTTAGTTGGAAAATTTAAACCTTTGCTTTCAGGTTTTATTCTTTTTCCCAGGTCTTCTCCACTGCCACTCGCGAGACGCGTAGGTAAAACATGCTGATGAAATATGATCTATGATCTATTTTTCACTTTGAGGGTTTCTTGCTACTTTTTTCCTAGTTTTTAGCCATACAACAGTAATGGGATCAGATGGCTTAACTGAAGGAAAGGCTGAATTTTCCAAATCATAGGGTGCAGGGTGAAGAAGCACCTGTGTAGTTGTCTGTATATGGGCATACGGTTACCGGTTTACCTATCTGCTGCTATTTTTCAAAGAGGTTTTGCAGTGATGATTGTTTTAAATATCTAAATTCTGATCTGCTCCAGCAGAAGAAATGGGGAAAAAAAAATCTGTTTTGTGTTCTGACAGATGTGCAGATAAACATCAAGCGTTGCCTTAGCGATGGCTGCGACACGAGAATCCATGGGCTCAGGGCCATTGGCTATCAGAGAGTCAAGAAGGTGGGCGTCTCTGTGTGCGATGCCTCAGCAATCTGGTACTGGTCTCTGCTGACCTCTCTGGTGACAGCTTCCATGGAGACAAACCCAGCGTTCGTCCACACTATTTTACGGAACACTCAGTAAGTACCCAACTTCCATGGTGCGGGAGGGGTTTTTTCATTCATTTTTTAAATACTTCCAGCTTTAGTAAACTAATCCACCTTGCGTAACTGGTTTCCACTCCCTCCATTAAGGTGTTTAAACATCTTTTCAGCTGTCACATTGTTTAAATTTTAATATTTCTCTTTTATCCATTTGCACGTTCTGGGGTGACTGTAGTTCTCTTGGCTGCTGTATCTAATCTAGTGGTCGAGCCATGACTCAATGGACACTGAAAAAGATGGGTTTTACCTATCCTTTGACATATAATTATTTTGAGAAGCCTAAAATGAATTAATTTTCTCTGCTGCTGTTATTTATAAACATTGGACACCTTCCACTTACGAAAGGGGCTTGATTTGGCTTAGTTTTTAGCGACGTTTTGCTTGCGTGATGCCTTCTCGTGTGTTTCGCGGGGCTGTGGTTGGGTACACGCAGTATCTCTGTGCAGATGTCGGCTCTGGGGCTTGGGCCGTTCTCTCTGTAACGCTTCCTTGTTTGACTGCCAAACGCTGCTGCTCGATGACTTGAAAGATTGGAATCCTAATAAAATCGCTACACACCCACATCAACTTCTTTAGAGCCTGGTTAGCGTGATGGCAGCACGCTTAAGAGCACTGCTGTCATTGGGTTATTGAGTAGATAGGGTAAAGTCCAGCAAGCCTATCCTGAATTTGTCATCTATGAAACCTCTGTAAGGTTCAGATGACTTTATACCTGCTTATGTCCGAGGAGGGTTCTTAGTTCCACACTTTACTGAAACCGAGAGCCTTCAGTCTTGCTGCATATTAGATATTTGTTAGAAGTGGAACCCGGATGCTGAGCTAATAAAGCCTAATAAAGCGATGGAGAAGAAATCTTGACTGAAAGTAGGCATTGGGGAATTGCAAATTCAGTGTTTGGAATCGTAAAGTGAACTCCCACACTTCAGTACTGGGTAGAATGACTTTGAAAGCACTTCAGGATTCCTGTTTTCAGACGTTATTACGTTATCTTAGGAAATAAAAAAAAAATTCTGGTCTGAGCTAATGAGTTTCTCTCTTGGTTTCTGTAACTGTTCTGAAAGAATTTAAAAGCAATTTTCCCCTCAATAATGGATGCTTGCTCAATTCTAGAGCTATTTAAAATGAAGCAGTACTTGGACACTAAACTGTTTCTAATGCCGTCACAGATTCAATTCAAAACCTCTTGATCTATTTGTTGCATTAAATCTGAGATGATGAGACTGAGATTCGAGATCACCGGGCAGTCAGTGAACTTTCTCCACTTAGAATGCTTTCCTGTTTTACCTTGTGAAAAGATCCACTGTGTAGATTTTCTGCCTTCAGAATCTGTTTGTAGAGACCTGCTCATAGAAAGCATCAAGATTTAAATGTGTGGTTTTAGAAGGCTTTTTTGCTCCGATTCTCTCTCGTTTTCTGATGTTATATTCTGTCCTTTTTACTAGGAAAGCGCTGCAGCACATGCCACCTCTGTCCCTTACACCGGGCTCTACAGATTTTTCAAGCTTCTTGTCTCCAAATGTTTTGGAAGAAGTCGATAGCTTCCTTATAAGAATAACAAGGTGAGGTTGGGGTGATACAGTGCAAAATGGTTGGGAACTTGTGGAGCAAACATCTCATTTTTACTCGCCTGATCTTTAATATCTTGAAAAATTAAAAGAAATTAACACGCACCGTAGATTTTTTTTTCCATGTGAACATTATTTGTCTTTATTTAAACACAAAGTGTCCCGAGTTTTCTTTTCATACAGTTGTTTTTCCCCTCCCCAGCTGTTGTACGACTCCAGAGGTTGAACTGACGCTCTTGGCTTTTGCCTTAGCCAGAGGGAGTGTTGCCAAAGTGATAGGTTCCCTGTGTACGATCTCTGATCATCTGGACACTCCGTATAAGGCCTCATCCCTTATCGCTTCCATGGCAACAGTCAGACAGAACCTGCTGTATAAATATGGTAAATGAATAATTATTGGATGCTTTACTGTGCACACGTCAGCCAATACGCATCTTTGAGGTGTTTCATTTGTTCTGCTGGGGTTTAGACTGATACAAGACTTCTAAATTAACAACTGTTACCAAGAGAATTATATTTGTGAAGTTGAACTGCCCTAAAAGCTGGGATTAGATCAGCTTTCTGTGATCTGAGAACTGAACCGGGTGGCATCATCTTGATGGAGAAGACATGAACTTAGTAGGTAGTGGCCCTTATAGCAAGATGATGATGATGTTTGTGTTGTACAAAAGGCAAATGTCATCGAAGATTTTTATCCTTCCAGTAACACACTGAACCCCTTTGTGTGTTCAGCCTCAGTCAGTGGTCTCTCTTTCAGACCTGTGCACAAATTTAACCTGTGTTTTAAATGTAACATCATTAGCATCTGTTTATAACTCTTTATTTTCATTCCGAAATCCATCCGAGCGTGTCGTAAGGTAGAACTGTGCGCGGACTGGCATGAGGTGTAAGGTTTTGCTGTATATGGTTATCATTAGTCTTTCGTGAAGAATTTTTCCCTTTGTTTGCCTTCTAGTTTGTTTTGTCAGGACTTGGCATGTGCCAAAGAGTAAATTAATTATTTTATAATGGTTTTATCAGTATTTAATTAGAAAGTTCTGAAAACTGTTTCAGTTTTCCCAGAGTAGCTGCTGCTTTAACAAGGCAAGAGTGGTGTTTAATGTGTTGAGAGTTCCAAAGTGTGGAAACGATTGAGAGAACATTTGGTTGTCATGATTTTCATTGTCCTTCTGTCCATATCTAAAACTTTAGCTTTTACTCCAGTTTCTTCCTCCTTTTTTTTCTTTCTGTCTGACAGTGGTCAAAAGCTCGCAGTATTGTATTTTTTTTCATGTGTTTTCTGTGTGAAGAACTTCAAACTGGAAAACAGGCTTTCTGTTCTTTGAATTTGATGAACCTGTTAATTTTCTTCTTTAGGAAAGCCGTTGCGACTAACTTTGCAAGCATGTGATGTAAAGGGAAAAGAAGATAAATCAGGGCCTGAAAACCTCCTGGTAGAGCCATGGACTGGGGATGGTAAGAGCCTGGACTTCAAATCCAGAGTATTCAATGAGACACTAAGGCTGTTAATGAGGCCATGGTGTTGTTGCATATGTATTTTTATATATTTGATGCTACTCAGTGGTTCAAGGATATAGAAATCTTTTAAAAACCAAACAATTAGGCGAACAAAAAGACCCACAACACATACAGAGTCCCTCCCCCCAACCGTGTGTCAATTCTGTTGCGCACCAAGAGGAGTCCTCAGGTGCCAGTTTGATGTCAAGACAAAACAACAGCAAAAAGATTGGTATCTGGGGACAGTTGCTGACTTCCAGATAGAACATTAACAACGAGCTGTCACGAAGAAAGCGATACGAGAGCACCTTTTGTGGGCTGAGTCATGAGTCGCTCCCTGGAGTTTCCCAAATATTGATAGATAGAGGTGGTAGAAGTCATTGAGATTTTCACTGGCTGCACATAAATATTAATTCTCTTTTAAAGCCTGTCTGTGTTAACGCTGTGTTTTATGTACTGGATACAACCTACAGGAGGTTGGTGTTTCTTTATCTCCGTTTTAAGTGAAATACCACCCAATCTTTTTAAAGAAAATCGTGTCTTGTCCAGTCCACTGAAAGTTGTAGTGAGAGGAAATAGGGCGCGTTCTAAATGTTTGGTTTAGCCCTTTGTTTGCTTGTGCGTGGTGTTCGATTTCCTCCTTCAGTTCCTTTGTGGCCTGTCTTCTTTCTGTTGTTTTATGGATCGCGGTTTGGGGAACGGTGAGTTCTATCAGTGAACAGAGCCACAAATCAAAGTTGATGTTTGGGAGTTACTAATAACCTTTAATGGGGAAACGCTCTCCCAACGGCTGCGGGTGCCGCAGCGCCAAGAGAGACGCCGGCTGGAGAGAGCCGTGTACGCTCCGTGGGAGGGTCTGCTAACGATATGACCTTTCTACTTATCTTCTTTATTTGGAAACATTTCCTAACGAGCATTTCACTAGAAAATCACCGTTGTTTCGTTTCCCCTCTTTAGTTCACAATCTGAGTGTTCTCTTTCAAACAGCGCACACTAAGAGTCCTTCCAACCTCATTCCATTCCCATTCCCGCTTTAGGTTTTCTTACAGAAACTGGAAAGACCAGAGCGAGTATCATTCTTTCTACCGGAACGGAATCTTCATTTCAAGTGACACAAATCAGGATAAAGGTGTGTGGTTCCTCTGTGCTTTTGAAGTAGGTGGCTTGTTTTTTCCCTAAGGGCAGAGCTGAATTAGAATTTTTTGCTTTATATGAATTGAAATATTATATTATTAATGCATTAGTGTTGTTCTGGGGTTTTATTTCCATATAAGTGACAGGGAACTTGAGGAAATGGAGGTCTTAAATTGTTTCAGCATACCACAGTCGTGTAGTAAATACATTTATTTTCTGTTGGTTTTGTCTTTATCTTGTAATATACTGAAGCCCCTGGGCTTAGGTGCATGGTTTCACTCTAAGGATTTATTTGTAGGATTATAAACCTTTATACTTAATATTTTTTTAACCCCATGAATAGCAGATTTTAAGATGTGTAGCATGTGAACTCAGGTTAAATTCTTTTTAGACACATTGGTGTAATTTGAACACTTGACCTGTTTTTATCTGCTTTAAAAGCAAGATCTTGTGATTAAACCTCATGGCCAGGACAGAACTTCAGAGAGATTTCTGCAGCTGAAAATCTTTATTTATTTAAGGCAAATGAGTAGTTTAATTCCTGGAACAAAGATATATTGGATTTGATCTTCCAGGTCCGACGAGGAGCCATTGGAGCCCAATGTGGGCTGGTGTTTGCCTATAACAGCGCTTCAGAAAAGTTCCACGCAGAGGAACACTTCAAAAGATTCGAAAGCTACGACAAGTGGAAGCTGCGGGAATTCAAACAGTTTTTAAAAACCAGGTATAGATGGGCTTTTTGTACTGAATGCATGGAAAATAAAGGCTACGTTTGATCTGTTTGCAATGCCACTCGAACTACTGAGAATTGTTCCGAATGGCTTTAAAATCATAATTTCATTGTTACTTGTTTGATTTTAATAAACCTCAATTTGACGTCTGAGGAAATTGCAACTGTTTTCAGCCTCTTAATTTAAAGAACTGATTAAAAAGGGATTACAGACTTTCTGCTTGAGGTGCAGATAGCTGACAACAGAAATTATTAATAGAAAGATTGTGTGCTAATTAGCCTTTATTAAATTACTTTATTAGAACTTTTGCTTAGGAGTGAGGGGAGATTAGAGACCATGATTAAAAGTATTTCCTTCATTTTCTTACCTTGCACATGCTGGGGTTTGGGTTATGTGCAAGTTTCTGTTCTCTCTCTTATCTTTGTAGCCACGATGTGCTAAAATATTTCAGTAGTGTATCAATAGCTTTGCAGTTTCTTTAAACTTCTACTTTACAAAGTTTGTTACATTGTTTTATACGTAGGAGCACTTGTTCCTGTGATGATTTGGGAGATGATGATCCTGTTGGCTGGTTTGAAGTGGAAGAAGAATGGGATGAAGTTGATGTCAAAATCCAGCAGTGCAGGATTTCCCAGGTAAGAAACCATGAGAATCCATCGGCTGCGGTCGCAGCGGGTGGGTGCATCCCTGCGCTTCGTGTGGTGCCAGTTGAGAGAAACGTAGCTCTTCTGAGCAAGGAGAGCTCTTCTGGGTAGAGGTGAACATCAGTGGGCTTCCAGTTGAACAAATGGTGTGACTTCTGCCCTCTGAGCCTTATTCTTTCTCTCCGTATATACACACATGTAGCTGGAGTTAATGGTGCTTCAGGACCAAATGCAAAGCAAAATTATGGGATAATGCACAAAGCAATGGTTTTATCATGAAAAAACATTTCTGAAAAGCATGATGTGGTTGTCACTGTAGTCTGATATCCAGGCAAATCAATTGCTGCACAGTTGTAGCATTGATTCCCTCAGAGCCAGGTTCTTCAGCCCTTGTCTGAAGGGACAAACGATTGCCAAGCAGTTCCATCAGTTAGGTTGGTTTCCTTGAGGAACGTGGGACTTCTCTGTTTTGAGACGAGGAGAATGTGGGTTTGATTTGCAGCGCTTAAGCCGGAAGCTTTGCTTTTCACACGCTGTTTATCTTGTTTCTGTAGTCTGCTGTTGCGTAGTTCCCCAGTCATTTTTTGTACTGTGGAACTGAGCAGAAGTGGTGGCGCAGTTCTAAATCAGCTGGGACTCTTTCCCAAGCCACCTCCCTCACTAAGGCGCTCCGCCGTTGTCTGTGTCACCCTCAGTCCCTTAGGCTGATGGTGCGGGGTTACTGAGGATATTTGGATGGCAGAATTCACCATTCCCTTCAGCTTTGTGCTGTCCCTCACTGTGGAATTGTGTGCAAGTGTATTTTAAATACTGCACGTGGATCCTCTTCCTGCTTTTAAATACAGCTGATAATTTCTTAACCCGCAGAAACGCTGTAACTCTAAAGCCATGCAGAATGAATGGAACCAATAATCAATTAATGGCCTTTGCAGATGCCTGTACAGGTGACAGAACCGTCACTGTGATTTTTTTGGAAGTAAGGAGAGTTCAAATTTAGCTGAATCTTAGGCTCAGTATTTTAAACTTGTGGGGGGTGATTGGCATGGATTTAGACTTGTCCCCCCCATCACCTGCAGTCCCCTCATGTTCGTATTGTGTCTTTTAACAGCCAAAGTCATACTGACTTTTATACCCAAACATTGTGCTCTGTTTTTATCCTTCTAGTACTTGATGATAAAGTTCTTGTGCACAAGACAAGACACAGCGGAACGGCTCGGAGTTCAAGGCCTGAGTGTTCTTGGCTATCTTCGACCAATGCGAGACGAGCCCAACAGGAGCATGAGCTGCTTGCAGTGCAGGAAAACTGATGATGATACTGTTTGTGGCACCACACTTCTCCTGAAGACACTTCATTTCATCCAGCAGCTGGCACAGGACCTGGTATTTTTACTTCATAATTCTTTTTAAGCCTGTATTTACCATGCTAAAAGCAATAAGGCTGTGCTAGCAATAATTGTGAGTGGTAAAGGGAAGTCTTGTGACTTGGGGCTAGCACCTGTTAAAGCCACGCTGTCGAGAAAAAACAGGTTTGAGTGCAATTTTCACTGTATATTTACTGAAGTTGACGAGGAATATGCTCGTTTTGGGTCCACAAGAGAGGTAAGAAGTGTTTTTCAGCATCAGGTTGCAATGCTGGGTGAAGTAGGTGCAAGAGAAGGATGCTCTGCTGTCTCAGGTGCTGTCTCAGAAGGATGCTCTGTGAAGGGAAAGATTTCAGCATCAAGTGTCACATTTAGACTCTGGAATATCCATGAAAGAACTTACACTGGAATTCACGTTGGCTGCAAATTTGTAGGAAACTGGGTTACTTTAAGCCCAGTGCTCAGGGATTTACTTCCTATCGATGTGTTCTCTTTAGAGTTCATTTTCCAATCCTGCCTTTTCTTTGCCTTTCTAAGGTTCAACAGAAGGAGAGCGGATTAAAATACAAGTCATTTTTAGATTTCACAGGCCTTGATTTGCAGCTCTTCTGGAATTTTTACAACAAACTTCACCAAAAGTAAGTCACTTCTCCGTGTGGTGAAGCGCTGATCTGTGTGTGGACGTATAAATAACGTATGCTTCCTTTAGGTGAGGCAGCTTCTTCCTAAACTACATCATTTACATAAATAACATTTTCCTGCTGCTTCCATATGGGTTTTTAACTATAAAGTTATGTAGAAGCTTGAGATGTAGATTCATTTAGCCCATAGCTGTACTTTTTCTGGTTATGTGCTCTCCACTCAGTGTTTTTTATCTGTCTGAGATAGTGACTTTCATAGCTTTATCTTTTTGGTGCAAAAGAGCCTGTTTTCTAGTGTTTGCTTCTGTTTGCTTTATGCTTTCTTACAGCCCAAGGGAAGAGTGTATCTATGCTCAAACACTGCTGTTGCAGCTTCTCCAGAGCTGCTTCTCTGTGCTTGCTGGAAACAATAAAACAGCTAAACCTCAAGAAATTTCTCAGAGCAAAACATCTGGGCACACGGAAGCTGCCGAAGAGCTTTATAGACACCTGTGTGAAGGTAACTGATATTGAATATATCGACTCTTTTGCCTGTTCTGGCTTACAAGTGTGTTAGAGTAGTTAAAATCTGGGAAGAGGTATTTATTCCTAGAGGCCAGGTCAGCTCCTCTTCCTTTGCTTCTCCTTCAGGTCAGTGTGTGCCAATTCACCCATCGCAGAGAAACTTTCCCTGACCCTAGGAAATGGTTTTATAACATTCTGACCATGTGGGGTCTGGAAACGGCTGCAATAGGAAGCTTCTTTTAAACCTGTCTCCTGCTTGAACCAGCGGGGCGTGTGAGCCTGTAACTGCGGTGCTGCTGGGCTAATTTATTCCTGATATTTCATATAAATATAAATATAAATTACCTTACTAGGAGCCTGTCAGGTTTACAGAAACACAAGGAAGATCCAGGAGCTGGTGAAGGGAACAGGAATTACACTTTAGGTTTCCCTGGGAGTGGGACGATGTCCTCTTTGTTCAAGTGTAATTTTTTGTTAATTACCTGAAAAGCAAGCTAGAGATAAAGTAGTTTATATTTATTATTAGTTTATTATAGTCAGGTCTTAATGTCCCTAGAATGAATTGACTTAGTGAATAAATAGATCCTTAGAAAATAGAAATCAGGTTTCCCCACATTTTCTCTGCGTATAATGGGAATCATTGTGTAACGTGATAAATTCAATTATGCCTTTAACATATTAGATGGATTATTAATTTGAACTTGTAATTTTGTTTCCTTTTTTGTATGAGCAGTAGTGGATATGGGGGACAGTAACTCCAAGCCAATGAAAATGCTAAAAGAGGAAGTTAAGAACACCTTACTCAGTGGAGCAGCAATCTTTTTCCCAGATAGACAGACCAGGCGACAGCAGCTCTTCACCATGATGGTAAACCATTACATGAGAAATTGATTGCTTCATAGTTGCTTTCTGTATGCAGAAAGGAGCACAAATCTGAGTTCTTGTCAAATATTGTCTTCTTCGTCCCATTAAAGTGAATTTTTCTGTTCTTTGCCTATTTTTACCCTCCCCTTCTCTCTCTCTCTGCAGCTTAAATCAAAGAACGACGAGCTTACCCTGCCTTTCTTACCAAAATTGAATAGTAGAATGCAGAAATTTGTAATTCTTTCTCACAGAGGAGGGAAACAGAACATATCATAAAAATAAATCTTTTTCCTTTTCTAGAAAAACATCACAGAGCGAGAACATAAGCAATCTGTACACCTTGCCTTCAGATCCTTGTGTACACACTTCAGGTAAGCTGTCTGATACCCCGTGTCTGCTAATTTCATATTTAATCCTTTTTAGCAATGTTATTCCTCTGCAAAGTAATTTGCCAAATTAATCAGCAGTCTTTGCCTTAGAAGGCAGAATACTGATAGTTAATGTGTTTAACTAAATAGCTGTATAAAACACTGTTCAAGGATAATAGTTGGTGCTGAAGTCCCAGTGTATTGGTCATAGACTTCTCCTGGGCTGTCTTCCCATTTTTAAAGTGATTATTTGTCCATGGTGATGGTCGGTATTGATTTAATCAGTTTGGAGTCGTCAGCACCCAAACGCTTCTGATTTTCACAGTAATGTTGCAGAGAGATCTCCACAGATTTGTCACAAGGGTAATTCAATTTGTGTTTTGGAACTGTGCTGCTTGGCAATGGTTAGTGAGAAGGTCTTTGTTTTGTAGTGATCAGGATCCAGGTGGACTCTTATTGTTACCAGAGAAGGGGGTTTCTGCGGATTTTGACATAAGTGAAGTGCTGTCGGTCATGGATACCCTGCTACTGGTGGCAGCAAGAGAGGTAACTGTCTGGGCACTGTTTCTTTTCCTAATTCTTTACCCTGATTTTTATGTGTATTCAAACACGAGCTGCACACTGAAGATCTGTGCTAGAGAACGAGCTTCCATGTCTTTCTGGGTGAAACTATTCATGGCTGTTTAATTCTGTAGGATTTGGTTTTCCAGCCAATTGAAATACTTTCCTTTAAGAATTAACATTTCTTAATAGTGGAGTAAGTGAAGTGTAAGATGAGGAATTTTTCATAGCGTTAAAAATACCTCATGGCACCCTATCAACACTGGGAAGCAGCCGCCAGCATCTCATATTGAGAGGCTGGAACAGGTCGTGCCCCTAAGGGAGGGGTAAATGGAGGAGGAACCTTTACATATGCAGAGAAAATGTGCTGAGAGCAGGAATGACTCATATGTAGCCATTCCTACTTAAAACTGTGGTTTATGAAAACAAAATACATGTTAGAAGCTGTTTGTCTGTTGCATTTAATCTTTTTTGTGGGGTGAGTGGGAGGATCGCGTCCATCCCAGTTTACTTGGTACAATTGCGTGTCGTTCTGCAGCAAAGAGAATATCCTTTTGTTATGTTCTTTATTTTTCAGTGTGAAATGATGATGCTGGATGTTGCCCAGCCAGAGAGTGGCACGGTGTTGTCGTCTTTATTCTGGTCTGTGCAAGGTAGCCTCCTTTCGTGGTGCTACCTGCAGCTAAAGGGGAGCGATAACGCAGCCAAGGATCTCGCAGTAGAAATACTGAAAAACTGTAAGTGCTGGGGTTGAATACAGAGTTAAGTGTGGTGTAATACAGGGCTTTAAAATGTGATTTTGCAAGTAGCAGTGTAATAAGGGTTCACCAGGGGTTGCGTCCTCACAACTGGCATAGCGTTGCTCATCTCTCTAGGAAAGCATTTGTAGAAATATTGAGCAGATCAGACTTAGGTGTACCAATCATTTTAAGTTGGAAGGATTTTCAGAAAACATTTCAGTAAGTTTTGGGGGTCACATATTGAAAAAAGAAAAACAACCCCAAAAAAGAAACTGTTACAGACTCCTGTTTGAATGTTTTGGGTTCTTTGGATGGCCCTTACTTTGAAAAGCTCCTGTGCAGTGCTGTGTGTTTTCCTAGCTATTGGTGACAGCAAGTAGAAAGGTAGTTACTTAAGAAGCTGGGCACTTCTAAGTGATGGTTTGCTACAGCGTCCTGTCCTTTTGTTTCTTTTTTAATGCAGCTTAGTGTTGAGTAGTTAATTGGGCCAAGTACTTAATGGAGGCATAATTTTATGTAAAATTACTTCTTATTTATTATTTATATACAAATAAGTTTGGTGTGTTCCTGTCTTACAACTAGAGTAAAGCTGTAGCTACAGGTCACTACCCTCTCTTCTTACTGAAGCGGGGTTTCTTAGTTGTGTAGGGAGGCTACTGGACTCTCTGAGATTGTTGAAACAATCTTGGAGTGTTTGATTAAATTACTCATCACTCATGTTTTTTTTAATTTTTTATTAAAATCATCTTGATAAGCATGAGTTGTTTCACAATAGAAATATCCCAGAAACTGTTTTCCCTCTTGAGTGTCTCTGCCTTGGGGCAGCAGATGCCTTTCTCGCTGTCGTCTTCTTTGTGCACATCACCACGCGCTTAAGTGTTTGATAAAACAGGTTGTGGTAGCAAATCCATAAGGTGGCTATTAAGGGTTTTTTTTCTCTTTAGATGTGGGCCAGTTCCTGTCAAATATCAGAACGATTTTGCAGTCACTTTTATCTCAATATAGTGGCAAAACAATAGTAGAAAAAATAAGTAACTCTGTCTTTGCTATGGCAACTCGTCAGCTGGTAAGTGAACGTCGGGATTCTGTACTATTCCCGGGTGGCATGGCTACAGCTACGTGCATTTTCATGAGACTTGTGTTTTCTCCTAGGTCATCTTCTTGTTGGATTTTTGCACTTTAGACCTTCCGTACTGTACTCTGCTACAGGGATTCAGCACTTTGATAGAACCACTGAAAAGCCTTTGCACTGAGCCTCATAAGGTAACTGAAGATAAGGTGCTGTTGAGTGCAGGGATTGCAAGAAAAACATAGGAAACTCAGGTGATCCTGTTGGTTTGTGTTTGAAAGGGGCTGGAAAGCTTCTAGAGGATGTGTAGTGAAACAAAGTGAAGAACTAGAAATGTATCTGTCTTGGTATGGAAGATGAGGAAGGTGACCAGAAAGCCTAGAAAGTAGATGGAATGAAGAGATTATGAAGGCGAAAGAGGAAAATAATTTAAAAATAGCATGTGCTCAGCATTCTTAGCTTCATTGCTTGTGGTGATGCAATTAAATTCTGGATGTTTGTAGTGTGGATGTTTTAATCTGCCTTAGTCATCCAGACTCTCTGTTATTATTGGAGACTTGTAGGCCCCTTTGGGGTGAGACCATCTCTTCCCCTGGTAGACCAGATGAATTTTGCTTTAGAAGTGCCTCTTTACTGTGGTTGTCAGGGGTGTCTTTAATTAGTTTAGGTGTAAATCAGTGCTGTAACCTCTTAAATGCCACTTTTGTATGTACATCTGGCAGCTTGAAAGTGGAGACACACAAATCCAGTGTGGTAACTTCCTTAAATGCTTCATGTTTGTGTCTCAAGACTACATTTTTGTTGTGCAGATGGAAATGGAAAGCTGGCAGCAAGAACAGCCTGTAGTATTGCAAACATGGACGATGGAATCGCCTCATAACTATGAAAATAACTGCCATGAGGTCTCGGTCTTCCTATGCCATGGGGCAACTTACTTTGAGGTGGAATTTGATGACAAATGTGAAACTGAAAGGAGGTAATTTAACCTCGTGCTGTGTTAGATTCCAGTAGCTGTTTGCAGAAGGGCAGTTCGTGTTTCAGTGTGCAAGGAGTACTTCTTGCAATCCAAGCATGCCGTTTCAATGTCTTCATTGTCCTGCCTAGTATACAATGTGTGCTTTGAATGATTCTTGCACTGAAAGGCACTTCTGGCAAATGTACAGACGTGCTGTTCGTACGAATTTTGCGTCCTTTGGTCTCGGTCCGGTTTGTAATGTTGCTATGACCACCCCAGTTTGTGCTTGTGGTATTTATTTTGCCCTCTTTAGGCAAAACTATTGGCTTGGTTTCTCTTGGTAACATATCAGACACGTGCCAGATGTTAAAATTAGCATCCATTGCCAATTCTGAAAGGTTGGGAAAGTTCTACAGCTGTGTTTGCTGGGACTGTATCGTTGAAACACCAAATCGGTTCTTTAGCCATCACACAAAGCGGTGCAGGTGCGGTTCAGAGAGATGTGAAGGGGTACACAGAGATGCTGCACTTGTGAAATCCAAACCCAAACATTTTCCCCCCAAAACTTGAAAAGTAACTGTAGAAGTAATGAATTGCAATTTTCACAGGTATGATTACCTGGAGTTTACTGATGCCAGAGGTGCAAAAACTCGTTACGATACAAAGGTTGGCACTGAGAAGTGGCCTAAGGTGAGCACCTTTAAAATTCTAAACCAAGTGCTATATCCAATCTTAGGAAATTATTGTGATTCTTGGGGAAAACCTGTTGTCTAAAAGGATGTGTGCATCCGTGTGTGTGGGTGTACTCCCTCTCAAAGGTGGGGGGCGGGAGGTGAGGGAGAAATTCTGCAGTGATGCGAATAAAGGGAGTGAATGAGTAAAGAATCTGTCAATCAGTCAATCAAAATGAAAAGTAATAATCATATTTAATTGCCAGTAACGACATGGGTAGAACTTACTCTGCCCTCACCATATTTCACCGCCCAAGACAAGCGTGGTGCTTCCTGTGGCTGCGCTCTCTCTTCAGTGACACCCACTCAAACGGGCTGCTCCTCTAATTGTTTTATGGCTCCTCCAACTTCTAAAGCTCAAGCTATAAAATTGCTCATTAAGCTGTTGAGTACAAGTTTTACCTGCTTAGCATTGTGGGTTTCTTATTCAGGTGGTGGGGGAAATTAGAGCTGTTAAGGACAGAAAGTAGTACTGAAAAACCACAGTTGCTGAAGGAAATTCATTACCCTGAAACGTCTTCCTGTCAACTACATTTGGCAAAATGAACTGTTTTGTTGCTCTGTAGAAAGTGACCTTTAAGGCTGGCCCACGGCTGCAGTTTCTCTTTCACTCTGACAGCAGTAATAATGAGTGGGGCTACAAGTTTTCCGTCACTGCTTATGGCCTGCCGGATGTTGCCGTTTCTTGGGGCTTGGATTTACAGCTTCTTGTATGCCGATTGATGGGGCGCTTGGCTTCCCGAAGTATGGCACTGAAATCGCTCCGAGGTGAGTGCAGGAACAGCTCCACGGGTTGTGGTGCCATATAAAGAGAAGATTCAAGGATGTGATGTTTCACATCCCCTGTGAAAATAAAGCTCCTTCTGTATTTCCCTCTTGACTGAGGATGGAAGACTTGCTGTGTCGTTGCTCAACAAAGTTTGGTCATTGCGCCATAGCCATTTTTGTGGCCTCTGTGCAGCAAGCATGGCCACTGTTCTGCAGGACCACGCTGATTTTTCTAATAGTCAGAAGGCAATCTTAGAAGGAGGTGGACACCTCAAAGTAGTCCTACTGAGCTGAACTATGTTTGTGAAGCAATATCAGAGTTTTTGCCCAACCAAATCAAGTTTGGTTAATTCCAGACATTAAGCACACTTAGGATCTGGGCTATTGAAGATAAGTGAAATACAAAATGTGAGATGGGTGCCATATGAAAGAGAGTTGTCTGTTTTTCCATTTTAAACCGTATATATTTCAAACCCGCTCTAAGATAAGGGATTGATGCTGTCGTTAAAGGGTCCGCTGGTTTTCTGCACCGCGTTAGGGAAACAGAAGTCAGAGACTGTTGTTAGACTAAGTCTTACCTTTTTCATTTTTATTAATCTTTAAAAATGAACAAAAATGTTTATTAACCGAAGTGTCTGTTCTGAATTTCTTGCAGAATTAGGTAGCGAAACTGATTTGCCTCCTTTGAAAGTCACATCAGTTCTTAGTTCTCCTCTGTGGAAACCTGTCTTCAGGCACCAGATGTGTCCTGAGACGCTGCCGGGAGCCGGTCAGGGCAGTAGACAGCACCAAGATAAAAAAGAGGTTTGTGCACTGTTGGTTTTGTTTCATTGGCATTAAATCTCTGTGTATTGCACTTTCATTCAGACTGAATTAGTTGATATGTCCTTAATCATACGCTGCTGTGCTACGGTTGTCGTAACTTGCACTGTTTATTTCAAATATCAACAAGACATGTTCTGTGGTTTTTTATTCATTTCTGTTTTCATGGAGGTATAGAATGGTTGGGAGGGACCTTGAAAGCTTGTCCAGTTCACCCCTTGCCATGGGCAGCAACATCTCTCGCTTGGTCAGGCTGCACAGTGACTTAACTGTAGAAATGAGGACACGGTCTCAAGCTTCGCCAGGGGAGGTTTAGGCTTGACATTAGGAAGAAGTTCTTCCCTGAAAGGGTGATTGGCCATTGGAATGCGCTGCCCGGGGAGGTGGTGGAGTCACCGTCCCTGGAGGTGTTTAAGGAGAGATTGGATGAGGCTCTTAGTGCCGTGGTGTAGTTGACAAGTAGGGGTAGGTGTAGGTGTTGGGTCATAGGTTGGACTCGATCTCAGAGGTCTTTTCCAACCTTATGATACTGTGAGACTGTGAACTGAGCTGCAGCAGTTTTTCAGGTAATATTAAAGTAAATATTTTGTGACGTTCTTTCCAGGCTGGGAGCTCTCACCAAGATGACTGCCATAACTTTCTCATCGAGTTTGCAAAATCAGATCCTGCCCAGGAGTTCAGTGGGCAAAAATCTGACCTTTTCAAAGGACTCATACAGGCATGTAAAAAACAGACCCCAAAGACAGATATAGTTGCTGGTTCTGCTGTTGATCAAGCTGTGAACTCAACGTTTGCTGCTTTGGTGTATCTCACTCCAGATTTATATGAGAAGCTTCAAACATATGGTAACTCTAATATTAGACTCTCTTAATAATGAAGAGTTAAAGTTTGTAAAAGGCGTCTTGTAGTTCAGTTTAGAGACTTGGAAAAAACCGTTTAGTGTGACGTTTTAAATATCTTCTGTATCAAGGAGTCATCATTTAGGTAGACTAGGTCAGCCTTATCCTAGAGTGTTTATTTTTTAATAATGTATGCCTTTATCTTCAGATAAAATACTAATAACCATCATAAGCTACTGACTAAGCCTTGTAAGGATAAACCCAAAGAGAGCAGCGATGGCCTCGGGGGTTTTAATTCAGGACAACGTGACTCCTGGCAATTAGTGGTTCTTACATAATTTTCTACTCTAATTGTATCTTTTCTAAAAAGCCAGCATCAACTTATACATGTTTTTAAATGCTGGGGGTGGAGGAGGTTTGAATTTCCTCCCAAAATGTTAAACTGTGGAAACCAACCTTGACATCCTCAAAATACATATTTTTTTAAAAAAAATAAAAGGTGAAGTTTTGCTTTTAACTCGTGTAATATCCACTGTACTACAACTTATAGATTTTCAGGAGGTAAAATGAACAGGCTTTAACTTATGCCATCCTTCCATTAAGTGTATTGATATGTTTGAAGTGCTGGGTAATAAGGTGTTACTTTGTTTTGAAGGGTTTCATTTTAGGCTCTCGCTTTCTGTCACAATTTTGAAGATAAACCTCTTCCATTTTGAGCTGTAAAATTACGGGTAAAAATGATTGACACAGACTGACGCCATGACTGAAGCGGTTATTGCCTTGAGTCATTTTGTCTGTGACAGCTGATCTGATTTTCTGAGTAATATTGAAAACTGGGGCAGCTCTGGAGAACCATAACGAGTGGATGAGATCCTTCTACTGTTGTTGGAATTGGTGGGGCAGACTGATTTCAGGACCCATCATTTAAACTATGTATTACCTAAAGGGTTGGACCAAGTGATCCCTGAGGTCCCTTCCGACCTGGCGTTCTGTGATGTGAAGTACAAGCAGTGCTGAAAAGAAGGAAAAACCCAAAACATATAAAAAAAATAGGAGAATGGAGGAGGGAAGGCCCTGGATAGAAATGTCTTTCTCTCCATAGTCATTGTCAGGACAGTTTTGATGGAAACTGTTTTGGTCTTTAATTTCTGTAAATTGATCTTGAAAATCCATTCCAGAAATTCACAGCATGAAGCAAAAGGGAAAAATGGAAAACCAAATCAATCTGTAGAGGTTTAAATTAATTCTAAGCACTTCTCGATTATGCTGATCTCAGTTTGTGTTAGTAGTATTTGCGTGTATAGGGAGAGGTTTTTATTTTCCGTGGCTGCAGGCATCAATTTTGAGAAGAGATGAGAAAGATGCTCATAACTTAACCATACTAATAACTGTTGAGGTGCAGTTTATGTATTTAAAGTTAATGAAAGTTGGCAGCTTTTATGCCTGCAAGAAAACCAGGGAATAATTCCAAGTATTGACTAAGAGATGAAGGGAAGGTTTTAACATAATTTTAGTTAAGTAGTCAAGTTGTGTAAAAAATGAGCTGTAAATGAACAGGACTCTTCTTTTTCTCGTTTCCAGTCAACAGTGGAGGCAAGGTGCCTTTGAGCGATGAGTTTGCACAAGTGTATGCCCTGGCTGATTCCATTAGAATATGGATGGTAAGATCCCACAAGGAGGCTGTCTGTTAATCTGATTTACCTTAATATTAGACAATGCCATGTTAAGGAGTGGGGTGGAACCCTGTTTCCCTTCAGTGATTCTTCACTTCGGAGGAACGGATATTCTTTCCTCAAGTTTGAATGTAAACATTTCAATGTACTCTTGCACTCTCTCGTTCCCTCAGCCCCAGGATTGTCAACATGAGTGAGAACATTGAGTGTCAACATTTAGAACCGAGTTTGACTCAAAATCATGATGTTTGTGTTATTTTTCAGCAAGGATGTGTGTTGGGTATTAGGAAGATCCTTATATAGCAGTTAGAGTTCTTTTGAGGTGTGGCATAGGAAGAAATCTGTCTTAACCATCGTCCTCACAGTGATGCAGTGCTAACAGAAAAGGGGACAATTCCTGCTTTGATGAGCAAGTATCTTGGCCCCAGTCGGCGTGGGATTTTGCGCATAATTTTCCTTGACACATAAGCCTTATGTGAAGAGCTGGTGTCATCAGCTCACAACCTGGTGAGAGGTGTCCACGTCATCACCTGCAGCTGCAAAAAGTCAATGTTCATTTAAATTTCACTGATCCGTAGAAGAATCTAGATGTTAACAGCTGTGTGGCCTTCAGGAATGGCTAATTCAGTCTATGGCCCACTTCTCTGCTGCTCTCTGAGCCCTTCAGCTGTGGGCCAGCCAAATGAGCTGTTCTCGTATCTTGTCACCTCCTTCCCTCCTCTTTCCTGCCTGCGAGAATTCCTGGCAGCTCGGTACACCCGAGATGCGATGGGTGCAGATGCGCGTTAAGATGAGCAGTTGCATCGTACCGCTTGTGTGATGGGTGATGTTTGCACCTGACGATGCTCACTAGGGAGATAACATGGTGCTTTTGGAGAATCTTACCTCGGGCCTGGATGTCTGTTTCTTCGTGAGTGGTGAGGGTGAAGAGGAAGGCTGCTTTTCTTGAAGGGCTGATGCGCATCCAATCACAAGAAACCTTGGAGTGTCTCAGTTTGAGGCTGTGTTAACTACTCTGATAGTTTAGGTGTTGCTCTTTTAGACTCCTGGGTGTGTTGTCCTGCAGCAGGGAAGAGTAAATACTATCAGCTGTTCCTGAAATTAAATTCCTTTAATATGATGCAGTTTTCCTACTGCCTTGCTGTATAGATATACAGGGAGAGTCATGTTTTAACTGTTTTAACATCCTGTCTACAGTTGGAAATGAAACAGAAATCCCTGATGGGTAGGGGAAATGATACTGAGGAGAAGCAGGGCACGGAAGCAAGTGAGGTGAACCCAGAAACTCTTGGTAAGTCTTGCTTTTCCAAATGTTTAAGCATTCTGGGTAGTTTAGTAAAGCACTGTCTTGTAAATCTTAGACATTATTTTTTACTGTAAAAGTTAGCACCTGGGGTTACTTTTTAATAACTTAAGAGATTAACTATTGTACGTTACAGTAACCATCTGGGATTGTGTTCTGCTATTCTTTGCAGAAAATAGTATGTGATGAAATTCTACAGGGAGTGACCTCTTGCTTGGATCACTTGGTTCCAAACTGATGTTCGTGTATTTTTGTAGATGCTTGTTAGCACAAATAACTGATGTTAGAATAGCAGCTGATCTGTATTAGAATAAAATGTGCTCTCATTGACTGCTGTGTGCTTCACATGGCTCAGCGCGATTATTCAAATTTAGCATTTGGAAATTTAGAATTAAGTAACTGATCGCGTCATGATCAATGTCATAAAACCCCCAGTGTTTTCTAGCTGTCTTCACTCAGAAGAAACAAGAAAAATCACTCTCTAAGCAGACAACAGCAAGATTGACGTTCTATTGTCATGATTATAACTCTTCCAATTTTTATGCTTCAGCAAAACTTTGTCTGCAGAAGAGCCTTTTGCTGCTGAATTTCTTGCCTGTAAGAGCAAAGATGAGATCTTCTGCTCCAGACAGTTCAGAGGCCCAAGATGTTGATGATATCCAGCAGTATGCCAGTGATAGATGCCAAAGACAGGGTTCTGTGGTGGACGTGGACTTCCAGGCAGCACACTCCTTGGCTTCCAATGGAGAAACTCATCCCGTTTCAAAAGAGGGGGCTCAAATGACACAACCTGATACGAAGATTAAACAAGTTCCGGACCCCCTTCAAACAGAAGCATCTGCATTTCATAGTAAGCCTGCTGAGAGTGCAGTTTCACAGCAAGAAGAGATATCATCACCTCCTTCCACTCCTACACGAAAATCTCAGTTCAGCCGTGGAAGACTAAGGCTTCTGTCTTTCCGATCGATGGAAGAGCCAAGACCTGTGCCTACTGTGAAGGAGAAATATCCTATATTGAAAAACGCATTAGACTTTATTAAAGATCAGTCACTTTCACATGAAAGGTAAGCAAATTGAAAATGTTGCCAATTATAAAACCCAGAAACTTGTCTTCAGACCCCTTCAGGTTGAATAAAACATCTTGTAGCTGCAAGATAGCATTGAAAATCAATCGGTACATCAGGAGTTGGCGGATTTATGTATCAAATTTAATTGCTGCACAACCGTGTAGGGTCTCGTAGAGAATACTGTTTCCTTTGGTTCACTTCTATTATGTAGAACTTCAGAATGCAAAAACCAAACAGCAAAGACCATGGTGTAGCGGTACTGGAAATCGTTGGTACCAAATATAGAGTAGTTGCTTCTCATTGAATTACCTGGTATTCTGAAAACTGAGATTAAGGGAGAGCTTTGGAGTTCTCAGCTTGTTT
Organism: Neomorphus geoffroyi; assembly: GCA_033558235.1. NCBI lineage: Eukaryota > Metazoa > Chordata > Aves > Cuculiformes > Neomorphidae > Neomorphus > Neomorphus geoffroyi. The sequence goes on from JAUMJM010000018.1 coordinate 10,859,238, forward strand.
ATTTTAGGCTCTAAAGCTTGGCCCAGTGCCGGAGGTGCTGGATGCTGGCTGCAGTTTTGTTCCTCCCTCCAGCTGCTGTGTACCACTGCTGAAATAGAGCTGAAAATTTAGATACCAAACTCTTCTTTAACTACACAAACGCTTACTGAACTGTGATTTAGCCAGGTAATTTTAAGCACAATGTTTTCAAGTCCTCACAGATGTTTTTTGCTCTTTTTAGTGTTTTAAAGGTTCTTGCTTTGAGAAAATCCCAAGGGCAGAGTATTGTGGAAGTGCTCAAGACCATCCGCCAGTGCCTCGACTCCCTCGGGCAGCCGCACTGTTTTCATCCTCCATGTGTACTTTTCCTCTTAGAACTTCTAGCCTGTCAGAAAGATTTTACAAAGTAAGGAATCGTTTGGACAAGTCTCAGCCATGTGATTTAATGTCTTAGCCCTTGTGTTCTCCCAGTCCTGCGTATTGAAAACGGTAGACATTTATTGTTTTTTAATCCATGTGGAAAATAAAAATAGGAGCTGGGGATTAGTTTTGAGGCTGCTATGTGTATCTTGCATAACAATGATTATTTTCAGGTGGGATTTGGTTGTGCAGCTGTTGATGCCAGTGGGTAGGTGTCATACGATTGAATCACAGTGTAGATACCTAAAACATCTTTACAATTCCAGCCAGATCAAAACAAACTCAAAGATTGTGGAGTCTTCAGTTATTGCTTTAGTTTTAAGTTCCTGTCTAGTTCTAGATTGGTTTCTTTCTTTCGTCCTTCCAGTTGTGGGGAGTGGTTAAAAGATTGTTCGCAAAATTTACCTCAGCTGTGGCAGTGAATTCCAGACTACTAAACCGAGTCTTTAATTTCTAGCTACTTTGGAAACTTGGAGGGCTGTGGTGCTGAGCTACACAGAGAGATTCGAGAGTCCTACTATCAGCTTGTCTTGTTCCTGGTGAATTCTGTGAAGGGCTTTAGTGCTATTAATGACAGGTACAGTACAGTTCATTGCTTGCATTGCTTACGTGAGTGGGCTTTTATCTGTTCTTCCTCGCCTCTTCCCTTGTCACTGTTATTTATTGTTTAATGTCTGGAGTTTGACTATACTTTGCATTATTTACAGAACTAAATAAGGAGCCTTGATCTTGTGATCAAAAATGCCACGTTACCTTTGTGCTTGTGCTATGCAGTAAAGCACAATAAATTTATTAATGTTAAAACTTTGACTTATTATGGCAGTTCCTCATTGTAATTCTGCAGTGTGCTTCTGCAGCTTAATAGTAAAATACTAGAAATAGCAAATTTATTGTGGAGTACTTCGGCAAGAGTAATGCCACAATAAATCCCACATTTCTGCAGCCATGCTTTAATGTTAAAGCTCATGTTTTTGTAGCATCCTAATTAGAATTGTTGGGATTTACAGCCAGCTGCCCTGAAGAAATGAGAATTTTGTGACTTTAATGTCTGTTTCCCTGCCATTAACTTTCAAGTCCTTTGTCTCATTTCAACTGAATGTGGCAAAGCTTTCAAAAAGAACAAGTACCTGCAAACATCAAGAGAATGTTGTGCTGCTGAGAAGAGACAGAGCCTCTTGCAGGTGCTCAGGCAGTGGCACAAGCTCTGTCTCATAAAGGATACCGTCTTTATTTCAAATTGGTAAACCTGAGTATCTGCCACATCGTTAATTTAGTGTGGGATAAAGCCTGGAAATCAGTGGTTGTCCCCCTCTTCATCCCCAAATATGCAATTTCAGCTTTAGGTTACAGCAGTCGTGTCTTGTTGCCTTGGTTTTTTTAGATCCTTGCTTCCTGCCTTGTCCTGTGTGCAGACGGCTCTCCTTCACCTTTTGGATATGAGTTGGGAACCGAGCGATCTTTCCTTCTTTGTTGAGATTCAGCTCCCACATCTGCTTATGACTACATCGCAGGAGAACATAAGCATTCATGACAGTGTCATCTGGTGAGTCAGGAGGAACACAGTTTTCTCATGGCACTGACTACCGATACCATTTTTACCAAGAAAGGCTCCTGAACTTCGTGCTGGAACAAGCAGTAAAAATACTACTCACAAGTATGGGAGAATTTTGGCCCAGTATCCAAGGGCTTAACTGAAGTATCGGATAATTTTTACAGCATTACTTTCTAGTGCAAAAACTATTAAAATGTTATCTCTAACCTGATTACTGCTGGAACATTTCACTTGTTAGCAGTGTAGGAGGAGGCAGATAATACTGATTCTTGCCTTGATAAATAGTAAATGTTTTAAAAACCTGCATGTTTCATTTTTATAGTAGTTGTACTTCTTATATGTGACCAAATGTAAAGGCCAAACAGATTTACAGGTTTCTCATCTGATCCACCAGCTTTACCCAAAGCAGTTTTGTAAGTAGGGGTTTTCTTGATTTTGCATTATGCTCCCCGCATGTATTTAAGAAGTCATCGCAGAGGCAAGAAGCAGGTGCCTGGTCATTTATTAACGCGGTGAACTGGAGTCCTCACTGTTCTGGTTTTATTAGCGTGTTCTAGCTCTTTGTTCTTTTTTTAAAAAATTATCCCAAGTCGTATTAGAGGGAAGCCCGATTGCATTCGAACTTAATTTGTCTGTGCTTTTTTTTTCAGTCAGTGGAGTGAAGAAGATGAAATTGCAGACTACAAGCAAAACTGCGAGTGGATGGATGAGTGTCAGGATGTGATGTTTGAGACCTGGTATGAAAAGATAGCTCAAGCTGACCCGGAGAAACAGAGAAAGGTGACAACCTGATTTGCTTATTTATCTGCTGAAGGAGTCATTAGGAGACTTTTGAAAGCTTTAAGGAGAGAAAGGAATCAGGTTAAACTGATTTTTCATAAGTTGGATCCCTGGCTCCCTGTAGGCCTTCAGATGTCTAAAACAATAAGATCCCCATCCTTTTATTGTCAGGAGAATTGTTCTGGTTTCTGATTAAAAAGAATGTTCTCAAAGTCAGAGAATAATACTCAAGTAAATTGTGTCCACTTATTGCTCCAGATGCACATGTTTGTGGCTCGTTACTGTGACCTGTTAAATGTGGACATATCCTGCGATGGCTGTGATGAAATTGCACCGTGGCATCGGTACCGCTGTCTGCAATGTAATGACATGGATTTGTGTAAAACTTGTTTTCTTGGTAAGAATCATTTAAAACCATCCTTAAAACCCTTTACTCGAAGGCAAAATAGTGTCTCCTAAATTATACATAAAATAAATTGAAAGACTTCAAATGAAAAGATGTTTTAGAAACGTTAAGCTTTTCTTTTCCTGATCTGAAAATGAACTTGAAATTGAAAAAGATCCTTTAGCAAAGAGAATTTTCAGGGAAATCTTAAAATGTTTCCTTACAGGTGGAGTTAAACCCGAAGGGCATGAGGATGACCATGAAATGGTTAACATAGAATATGCCTGTGATCACTGCCAAGGAGTTATCATAGGTCGGAGAATGAACTGCAACGTGTGTGATGACTTTGACCTTTGCTACGGGTGCTATTCTGCAAAGAAATACTCTGACAGGTATGAAATACATAATTTTGTTCCCCCGCTTCACTGGGCAGCAATAATTAGCAACTCAGTAGTGTCAGTCGTTCTCGTATCACTTCCTACAAGGTTGCACCTGACATCAGAACATTTAGTTGGTGTCCTTCAGGCAAACATAACAAATACAGGACCAGTTCAACAAAAGCTTCTGCAGTTTGGAAACCTGCCCCAACCTCTGAAGTCACTTAGTAGCAATTACGAGGTCCTGGCCCAGGTTGCCCAGAGCAGTGGTGGCTGCCCCATCCCTGGAGGTGTTCAAGGCCAGGTTGGATGGGGCTTGGAGCCCCCTGATCCAGTGGGAGGGGTCCCTGCCCATGGCAGAGGGTGGCACTGGGTGGGCTTTGAGGTCCCTCTCCAACCGAAACCATCCCATGATTCTAAGAACTGTTTCCTGGCCATGGCAGTGAACGTTGCAAGAGGAGAGTTATGAGCCCAGAAGGACACGACAGAAGGAATGAACAGTGTTGTGGTTGGACGACATAGATTTCAGTGCTTGACACCAAAGATCTTCAAAAATTTAATTTCTAGAGCAGGAGCTCTCGTGACAGTTCAGGTTCTGTAAGTGAGGCCCGCTGAAGTCAGTGCAGCTCTGGCAGTTGAAGGTCTACAATCTGAGACTCTGCAATGTGTTAGTTTTTCCTTAGTTTCCTGTCATGTTACTGACTGTATTGGTTACCAAGAAAGTGGCTGCATTTTGAAATTGTTTACCTTCTTCTTTCAGTCACTTGCCCACTCACAGCATCACGGTGTATCCCATGGTGACCATCCGAACCAGCGACCGGCAGAGGCTCATCCAGCCCTATGTCCACAATTATTCCTGGCTGTTGTTTGCAGCTCTGACTCTCTACAGTGCGGATCTGGCAAATGGGGAGGAAGTAGAAGGAGAGAAATTGGATTCTCAGGTCCTCAGTCGTGCCAGAATTCTGCAGCAGCAGTGCATCCAGCTCATCGGAGACTGCTTGATGAAAGCGCAGCACGGAAAAGGTGAGTCAGCCCCTTCTTCACCGAAACAAAGGATTTTAGTGAGTGTCAGAGGAGTCTGCGATTGCTCACTTTGAAATTTCCAAAGGAAAGGGGAAGCTACTGTGTACTTGACTGAGCATAACTGTTTATAAAGAAAGCAAATGTGGAAGGGTGTCACCCAGGGTCACTGGAACGTGGAAAATAGGGTGCTTGAGAAAATGAGTTTTATGCTTACATAAATACTGAAGACAACTTGGCAACTCTTGGGTTGGTTTTTTTCCATCTTGGATGTAGTAAAGGGATCAGTCAGTTTAGCTTCATGTTTTGTTACTAACGTGTCGCTGACAGCTGAAGGACTTGGAGGAAAACAAATAACTTGGTGGAAAATGTGTTTGGTGCTGCACCTCTTAGCAAGATTTTTTTTTTTAACTATGTTTGTGGTATGAGATAAGGTTTTGGGGCTGATGTCCGTTTGTCTGGATATGAGGATTTCTGTTAACTAAAACTTACTACAGAAAATAGGGCGATAATCCAGAGACCTGCGTTGAACATATCAACAATTCTAGACTCAGGTTTACTGGTAGGTTTTTTGAGCAGCTCTAATACAGCTGAAATAGCACCACCACCGCCACCACCACCAAATCCTTAGGCATCCTCATTATTTAATCTGTTTTTAACATACAGTTTATTGTATAGGTATGTAAGAGGTCAGAAGATTAGAAGCTAAGACAAGTTGTATTTACTTTTCCTAATTTACGCTGTTGGGAGTTATCTCTAGTGCTTTATTAAATTAAGACTTCTACCCTGATGGTGTCTTTGAGGTCAAAAATGCCACCACTTGTTCATCAGTATTATTTAATGGGACCACATAACTAAGTGAACGTCTTTCTGATGGAGCTGATATTCAAAGGAAGTGTGCGAGGGAAGTCTGCAGTTCTCTTTCCAAAAGTTTCACTTCTGCTTTTTGCCTCTCTTGCCACTCAACAGCTTTTATAACTTTCTTGTTTTCAGGTCTGAAAAATTTGGCTCTCCTGGGCATGTTACCAGAAGGTGAATCCTTCTCAGAGAACGACACTGTTTCAGTTGGTCCTCCCACAGATGGTCCTCCAAAAAATCACACTGGTGATAACGCAGTGAAGGGGAGAGAGGGGAAACCAAGCACAGGCCCTTTTGTGCAGTGTAATGTAAGTACCGGTTGTTTACAGAACTGCTGATACCAATCAGATTCAGAAGCTTAAGCATCCTGTTCTGGCCATGTAACTGAAATAATGGGTAGTAATGATATCACTGGTAAGTCAGATGTTGGGGACCGAAGGAACACTTAATGGTTCATTTTTGTTAGATTGAGATGATCAAAAAGAAAGGCATCACCTTCTGTTCTTACAGGCATCTGATTCACAAAAGCGTTGGAGGGAAGGGGCAAAGGACGCTCTTTCTGAAAGGATTGTCATTTCCCCTAGTTGTTAGTACTTTGTAGGTAGCAGAATGAGTTTCTTGTGATTTTATACACTTTATGAAACCATTACAGTGTAATAATTCTATGCCTAGACATGCAAGGAAAATAGAAAAAGGTATTTTCACCGTATGGAAGCTTACGACATGTACACAGCGAGAAATTCTTAACTAATAAAAGGTTTTGATATGCCTGGAAAAATGTCAAATGCGGAAGACTGATGGCTTCTTTCCATGGTTGTTTCTACAGGTGTCAAATTTTGTTTTAATCTTTCAATGCCTTTGTTTTATTTTTAGGGGAAAGGAGATGCTCGCAATGCAACCCAGTCTCCTGCAGAAGATAAAGTGGGAAAACAAGGAAGTGAAAGCAAAGCTGTCTTTGCAAACAAAGCTGTTTTGAGACAAGAGTCAAACTTGTCTGTGGATGAGAATGTTTCTCCAACAGGTAAAAAACTTTCTCATTTTCCCTGTCATGGAAATATCCATTTGTGTGCGAAGCAAACAGCTGTATTTTGTATTCCTAACCTATTTTTATGTATTTGCAAACATCTTTAACGCAAGTGAGCTGTCTGCTTTGTAAAAACCTGGCAAGGACTCTCTTTTGAACAACTGCTGCCTTGCAGTTGGTTTAGAAGATTCTAGAAATGGGAGTAGAATTCAGCTGAGATATATCCACGTATAGATTGTAGTTCCTGAAGCTGAGTATCTTCTTCTATTAAAGACTGTACTGTTGGAATTATGGTAGCAAAATAAGTCTGTCCATAGTACTGTCCTTTATGGTTTTGGATAGATGGTGTAAACCTCTTTATCTACTGTCTTTGAGACACTTTTATACAGATTTGCTTTTCAAATTTTAGTAACATTTAAAAAGGGGGGGGGTTTAGCTTAGTTTTTATCATTACAATCTAAGGATATCACTTATTTCTTTTATTTTTAATGCCATTTGAGGGGTTTTCTTCTTTTGTTTTATTCAAAAGCAGGTGACTCCCTGCCGGAGGATTCAGCCCAGAAGCAAGCAGAGAAGGTTTTAATCCCTAGCCAGGAACAGGTTTTTGCTGAGTGCTCTCAGAAGAGGATTCTAGGACTGCTGGCAGCTATGTTACCACCTTTCAAATCAGTTAGTTCTTTTTGCTTTCAGTCTGTGTAGCTTTCTAGATATCACAAATAACATAAGTAAAATCAAGAGCAAACTAAATGTGGGAGGTGGGCTCGTGTTGCTGATGTGTTATAAAATGCGAATCAGAGTGTTGTTATTAAGGAGCGTAAGGGCTCGTTTCTGCGTGGAGAGGGAGGGAAGGGAATTTGAATTTATCTGTAAAGCAGTCGATCGGAACCCTTCAACGTCCACAATGTTTAAACCATCAGCTTAGATTTACGTGTTGGGTCAGCTTAACAGTTCAACAAGAGTAGGAACCTAGTTTCTTATTTCTTCTTGTCCCATTAGAAAGAGCAGTAGAGCAGAAGATTTCTGTGTGTGCTATGACTTTGCCTTGTTTTGTTTGTTTTCCTTCCCTGCCTTACTGAGATTTTTCCTTTTTCCGTAGGGTTCCACCATGTCTTTGATTAACCTGGAGCAGATACTTCCACTGATGTTCCAGGTTGTCATCTCAAACGCTGGCCACCTAAATGAAACTTATCATCTAACACTGGGACTTCTGGGCCAGTTAATCCTGAGACTTAAGCCTGCAGAGGTGGATGCCGCAGTAGCTAAAGTCCTTTCAGCCAAACATAATCTGTTTGCTGCGGGAGATGCATCTACACTGCCTGAAGGCTGGAAAACAACTCATCTTCTGTTCAGTCTGGGAGCTGTGTGTTTAGACAGGTGCTTTTTACTTTATTAGTTGCTCTCTGATTATTAATACCAGTTTTCCTAACATGCGTGCCTTATGCTTAAGGGCTTTTTAATAAAAAGTCAATTAAACCTGTGTCCTCATCGTGGGAAGGGCTTGGCATCTGCAGCCCGTGTTGTGCAGTGAGAATCAATTCATTTCCTCGCAAAAGAAGGCTCTGTTGAAGAGTGACTTGATTTCCTGTGATGGCCTTTGTAGCATGTTGTGATGGGAGAAGGAAGGGTTTGTAGCTTTGAGGAAAACCAAAATACAGTGCTGTAGTTTTTGTATGATATTAATTGTCTTGTGTTGAGTTGCCTCGTGAGAGGTGTGTGTGAGAGCTGTAGCTGTGACAGAGGGACAGTGGAAAGCTGTCTTCAGGGAAAATGGTTTCAGGTAAGGTTGTAGCCAGCCCTGCTAATACAGACTGCTCTTGCTTTCCAGTCGTGTAGGTCTGGACTGGGCAAGCTCCATGGCAGATATTCTTCGAGCTTTGAACTCTTCTGCGCAGTGGCATAATGTGATCGCTGCTTTCACTGACCACTGCATTAAGCAACTGCCCTTCCAGCTGAAGCACACCAATATCTTCACTTTATTGGTGCTGGTTGGGTTTCCTGAGGTAAGCGATCTCTCTGTACTAAAGGAAATGAAATTGGTTGGAGCTTTTAAGTTTCTTGTTTTAATACAATGGATTTCATCGACTGGTGACATCCATTATAAATGGTCAAAACATGGGGAGTGCCAAGAGTTCTCATCTTTGCACTTGTACACAATTAATGTTTAGCTAATGAAGAATAACATAGCTGGTTTTGCCTTGCTTTTCTGGCTGCTAATAAGTCACAAGAAAACCAGCTTACTACCTGTGAGTAATCAAAAAGGGGGTTTTATTCAAGTGAAACAATCCAGTCTCGCTCTTGATAGTCATAGCTCTAACACATTGCCTACGTAGCAGCAAGTTGGTTGGTTTAGGCATTTTTTATTTTGTCCAAGGATCAGCAAATACCTGGCAACGAGCAGATTGCTCTGCTAAAAATTATAGTACCAAGTATAAGCAAATGTAGGGAATATGAGAGATGACTGAGTATTCACAAATAAGTATTCCGAATCCTAACTGAAACTTTTTTCTGCAATTCGAGGTGCTGTGCATGGGGACTCGTTCTGTGTACATGGATAACGCTAATGAGCCTCATAACGTGATCATCCTGAAGCATTTCACGGAGAAAAACAGGGCAGTTGTAGTCGACATCAAAACCCGAAAGAGGAAAACAGGTTTGTAACATTTTTATTTTATCGAAGAATGACAGTGTTTCCTTACGGTTTCCTATGGGTACCCAAACGCGTACTGTAACGAGACCGCTTTATGTCAGTTGGATCTCTTGGAGCAGCGACTTTCAGCTTTGGCATACTCGACCGAGTATTGTGAAGTTAATAAAGCCAAGGTTTCCCTAAGATTTGGCTGTTGAAGTTGTTTAAACGACACTTGGAAAAATCAACAGCCTAAACTGCTTTTTGATATTATTATTTTTTTCTTTACTGTTGACATTTTAAACAGTAAAACCAGCAGGCTTTATTTCATTGTATCAATGGCAGGTCAGAATTTTCCCCGTTTGAATTGTAAAATACAGCGTGTGCTGCTTTGTGTGCTGAACTGTTTATGTGCAAATATGTGCCGACAATCACAGAAGTTACCTGGGGGTTTTTAACTTGCACTGAAAAATGGCATATTTTCTTCACTGTTCAACAAATCTGAGAGTTTACATACAAAAGCACTATTTTACCACAGCAAAGCAGACAGGGTGTTCTTCTACAATCACTTTAATGTGACTGCGGTTGTTATGTACTTCACATACAGATCACATTCATGTCTTGGCCTACTCGTATCTATCGGTAGGAGATGATTCCACGACATTTTAAGATGAACCTTTGCATTGGGTATTTTCTCTCCTATAGTGAAAGACTATCAGTTGATTCAGAAGTGTGGGCAAGAGGACAGCGATTCCCAGACCCAGCTGAGACAGTACCTCCAGCACTTCGTTCTCATAGCCACACACCTTCTGCAAACCAGCATGGACAGCAGCTATGCTGAGGCGGTGGAAGCAACGTGGGTCTTGTCACTCGCTCTGAAGGGGCTTTACAGAACACTGAAGGTATCTTTGGGCTGACTCATAGAATCACCAGAGAATGGGTTGGGTTGGAAGGGACGTCAAAGCCCATCCAGTGCCACCCCCTGCCATGGGCAGGGACCCCTCCCACTGGATCAGGGGGCTCCAAGCCCCAGCCAACCTGGCCTGGAACACCTCCAGGGATGGGGCAGCCACCGCTGCTCTGGGCAACCTGGGCCAGGGCCTCCCCACCCTCACGTTTCTTCCTAAGATCTCATCTAGATCTACCCTGTAAACTAAAGAAAAATAGATAAATAAAAGTTCTTAACTCTACCTTGCACTACAGAACTTGAGCACGTTGGGAACTAACAGCAAAGCATTTGTCTCACAGCATCTCTTTTATTCCTTGCCTGTGTGAAAGTTGAAAAAGCTGCCAGGCTTTAAATAGTGTTAATGAGTCTGAGTTGATTGCTTTTCCTTTGTGAGGGCTGACCGTTAGTGAAAGCCAAAGAGGGAGTTTGCAGGGATAGCACTTACAGGGATGAAGCTCACATATGCCTTATTTTACTCCTCAAGTGTTTGAAGAAGGGGATCTGTGTTTTTGGGGGGCTGTCAGAGCAAAGCAGACATCCAGTTACGTGTGTGTCATAAATGATATTCTGAAGGTATTTGAAGTAGGGATCTATGCTTGGGTTTGTTTTTTTTAAGGAAATGAAAAAAAGTATTCTTAACATAGTTTATCTGGGCAGGAATTTTATGTGAAGGCACGTGATAAGGCTCTGTAAGCATTGTGATGCAGTCTTCCCTTTATATTTATTTATTTGACTCTCTGTATGCATAGGTTCATGGTTTTAAGGAGATCCAAGCTGCCTTTCTTCAGTCTGATTTGCTCAAGCTTCTGGTGAAGAAATGTAGCAAAGGAACCGGCTTCAGTAAGACCTGGCTTCTCAGAGACCTGGAGGTAAGAAAATAAGCTGTGTTTTGTCAGGCTTCACACGCTGGTGTGAAAGGTTACAGCACTGTTATTCCCTTTGGTGAAGAAAGTCTCCAGAATGTTTCTAATCAGTCTTTGTGAAAACATTCACTTAATTGCATCCCTGAATCTGCCTTCCTCAGTCCATCATCGCTGTGTAGATAATTGTCTTAACTTTTAAAAAGCAGGAGCTGATTTTAATTAATCCGTATTTGAAAGAAATCTGCAAGATGAAATACGAATCACCTCCTCAGTTTATTTTATGAATTTTATTTAGGTTGTTCTTGAAAACTCCATTCTCTAATTTAAAAAATAAGAATTAATCTTGAAGAAAACGTTGCTCACTGACATGTCCAAGGTGTTGCCGCAGTGCAGTGTTGGGAGAGCACGTTCTTTCCGAATGTTCATTAATCACTGGCGGATAAGTGTGACTCAGCTGTTAGTTGTGTTTGATCATGGGCAAGAGTTGTGTTCATTTGTGCTTAGGATGGTAGCAACGAGCGAGGGAAAGAGGAAAGCCTTGGAAATCCTCTGAAAATTGTCCTGAGGGGTTGGTTAGAAATACTGCGGAGTCAGATCTGGACTGACCTGAGAGGCAGCCCTGGCTCAGGAGGTGTCCCACCTTCCTCCCCTTTGGGCAGCCTCCTTCCAAAGGCATGTTATGCCCCGAGCACCAAAATGCCTCGCCAAAGCTCTCATCGTTCCTCAGGACACACTGGAGGACCAAGGGGATGTGTGTAACATTATTTTTTTCCTGTTTCGAGTGCTGGTGTTGGCTGTGCAGACGCCCAAGGTGTTTTCAGAGGAGAGGAGCGCGTGGGGGCATCGCTGGCGTTTTGGTGATGGTCACCTCTGCTTTGTCTCAGAATCCTCAAATCTGTGATGTACTGAAATGGTTAAATAATCATTTTCTCCATTTTTTCACACTTTGAGCTAATCACTGAGTTGTCTCTGTAGCAGCCTGGAAGGTGTTAACTCATTTGGGAAGTGGCAAATGGTTGGAGTTTGTGGGGTTTTGTTGTTGGGGTTTTTTAGGTGCTGCATAGTGTGTGTTAAACACTGGCCAAGCCTTAATAATGTTCTTAGTTTCTCTGCAGCCACCTTTTTATAACAACACCTGCAGCTCTCACACCATGCGCTACCTTTTTTCGCTGTAGATTTTATCGATAATGCTGTATTCCTCAAAGAAAGAGATCAGTTCCCTGGCTGAACGTGAGGATACTGAACTGGAAGAAAGGGAACAAGATCAAGATGTGGAGCAGCCTGTTGTTGGTCCTGTCGATTTAGAGCAGAGCAAACTTGATCCTCTGGAGGGTCTGGATGAAGCCACCAAAATTTGCTTCTTGGTACTTAAATTTAATTTTACCTCCTTTGAAGTGACTGTGAATTTACTATTGAATAAAATATTTGGTAGTTTCTATGGCTGTTTTTCTTCTAAATTTACAGAATATGGGTGTATAATTTCAGTGTATCATTACCTAAAGGAAGTAAACTAGAACTAGAGTAAGGAATGGTGCAAAATGATTATAAAGCTTCTTTGCCGAATTACTAATCCAGATAGTAAGTTAATGAATTTTCTGTATGATAAGTGGGAAAACAATACCTAGGTCATCTTTAAAGAAACTCCTCTTTCTTTGTTCCCTCTAATGGTATCTGGTTTTATTCTCAGATGACACACGACGCTCTTAACGCACCTCTCCATATTCTTCGAGCCATGTATGAGTTGCAAATGAAGAGAACAGATTCTTTCTTCCTGGAAGTTCAAAAGAGGTATGAGAGGGGATGGGTCCATCAGAAAACCAAAGTTACTGGGTGTAGTTGGTAAGCTAAAATCTAATACGTGCTGCATAGAAATTGTTCCAAGGATTTGATATGATTTACAATGTGAAAAGGGAAAGGAATAAACTGCTGAGTTGTGTTTATGGAAACAAGTCACCGTCTTCTGAAATACATTGCATGTTCTTTTCAATGTAACTCCTATATGAAAATCTACTGTCTCTAAATTATCCTGACTGAGGAAGAACGGAGAGTTTATGTGTGGTTTCTGGTAACCAAAGCATTCGTAGAGCCACCGTGTCCTCATGGAGATGAGCAATTTTATACCATGAAAAACCTTTGCCTTTATAGAACAGGAAAGCTAGTTAATATAATATGATAAATATAGGTAGAGCTTAATGAATCTTTCTAAAACAGAAGGTAGGAAGGTTAATTTGCATTTAATTGCACCGATGTAGTTTGTATTATTTTCAAAACACATTTGCTTTGTGTTTTCTCGTAAGGTTTGATGGAGATGTAATTACAACAGACGAGCGGATCCGAACGCTGGCTCAGAAGTGGCAGCCCAGCAAGCGCCTGAGGTTGGAGGAGCAGAGTTCAAAAGCAGTGGATACAGATATGATCATCTTACCCTGTTTGGTACGTGCGGCTCCACGAAATGGAGCGTTTGTGAAATAATTCATTTAGGCATTGAATAACCTCACTTTTGCTTAGTAACCTCAAACCTGAGATATGTATGTATTGAGCATCTGAAATAATCTGTGCTCGATGGTTTGTGTCAAAATGAATGAGCAAGTTCAACAAGAAGGAGCTATTTTTTCCTTGTAATGTCTTCCTTAAGGAAGTGAGAGAACTTGATTCTCAGGTCAGGAGAACACACAGTGATTGCGCGCTGTAATTTCCTCTCCTTATACAAGAGAGGTTGTATCTAATTACTGTAAACTTAAGCCAAAGCGTTAGTGGTTTAGGATATTATTGTTATCTTAGAGTAACTTCAAGCAGAACAATGAATTTGTGGTGTGAATTAGACACTACACTTGCAAGCTGATGTTTTGGATTCCATAGCATGGTCCCACAGCTCTCTGCTTTAATTTGGGTGCTGATTCCTGGCCGTGTGGTATCACCACCGCAGTTGTCTATCAGTTGCACGGCAAACCGGAACAAGGGCTTCCTGGAGTAGATTCATGGCAATATGAGGAAGAAAAGTGAGACCTTTAAAACAGCTCACGTGGAGGATCTGAAATATCCTCCCCCTGGAAATTCTCCAGCGTTAACCGGACAAAGCCTTGAGGGACTTAAGGTGCTTTTGAAGGCAGTGTGGCTTCAGGTTGGATTTGGATCAAGTGATCTCTGAAGGTCCCTCCCAGCTTGCATCATCCTGTGAATGTATTCAAAGGTCACCAATAGCACGGTGCTTTGTTACTCTGGAGTTCTTTAAATTAACACTTCAGGTTAATTCTAATTGCTGTTTCTGCTCGTGTGTGCAATCATAGGTGTATCTGTGTATAGTGAAGTCTGTTCATAAACAGGTTTTTGAGGAATGCTGTACCCTGTAGGTATGACAGAGATCACACTTGTGTTCGTTGGTGCACCTGATTTTCAGTGTGTGAGAGGATAATTCAGTTGTAAATTCAGCTTGCGGTCTGATGGTCTGGCCTGATACCCAAACAGAATTGTAAATTGTTTTCAAACCTGCTTTTCTCTTCTGCAGTCAAAGCCTTCGCTTTGTGATAAAGCAACGGAAGAAACCAATCCGGTTGCCCAGAAACTGATAACCAACACAGAAAGTGATCTACAGCTTAGTTATGCCAAGCAGCGTCGCACTAAGAGTTCAATACTCTTGCACAAGGAGCTGGACTCGAGGAGTAAAAAGGCTGTGAGGGACTACCTGTATCGAGTAAACGAGGCAACTGCTGTTCTCTACGCCAGGCACGTGCTGGCATCACTGTTAGCTGAGTGGCCAGATGATGTGGCGATAAATGAGGAAATCCTAGACCTCAGTGGCCCAGCCCACATGACGTACATACTGGACATGCTGATGCAGCTGGAGGAAAAGCAGTTATGGGAAAAAGTAAGTGGATTTCACTTATGTGTGTGAACAATCCTTGTGTCTCCATGCCACGAGACTCTGACAAAAATACTCGCAGTTCCTTTTTTAAACGAAACTGAAACTCCCAAATTTAAACTAGTTCTCTATCAGTGTCTTAGTGCACTGATTTTATTAGCAGCAAAATTAGCTCTGTGGAGACAACTCTGCCAGTTATGAAAGGGCTATATGGGAACGTAAATCTTAGAGAGGAATTGGTAAAATGGGCGGTGTGTTTTGAAAGCTGCTTTTTCAGATCTCGGTGTGTATATTGTAATAGCTGCTACTCCACTGAGGAGCTGTTACCGTGGTGGAACTGAGCTTGGAATTATAATAAAATGTTGTAAGGAAAATGTCAGCTCGGCGCTTCACAGCAGTCGAAGCAAATCAAGTGCTGGGAATCTTCAGAGGAGGAATTAAAAATAAACCAGAAGGCACTGCTGTGCCACTGAACTGGCGGTTTGCTCTCATCAGGGCTGCGGTGAGGGACCGGACTCCTCATTTAACAAGAAGGGTGCAGCACAACTGGGCAAGGTCTGGATTATTGTAGCTCTGGGGTAACCTCAGTGTGAAGAACCAACTGGTTTTCTCCATCCTGGATCTTTGCCCTGGGAGGGCACTGAGGGAGGAGGAGTCATTAAAGTCTGTTCCTCTCTCTCTGCAGTTGTAAAACAGTAAAGCAATGCACAAAAGTTACCAGCGAGGACTATCCACTGGCCCTCCCAGTAAGAAAACAAAGGAGTGTCAGATTAAGGTAACAAGTGGCAGGTCCAAAACAAACCGAGAGAGCTGGTCCTTGCCACAGCGTGGCATTGAAGTTGCTGCCACGGGGCGTTTGTGCAGGTTCACAGGATGAACTGATGGGATAAAAGTCTGCTAAGGCAAGTTAAATACGAGAGCGTAGGCTTTGTCTCAGGTTAGTCTGCGCTGTGTGGAGGCAAAGAGCGCGTTCAGGGAGCTATGTTACACCCTGCCTTCGGTTTTTAAACTCCTTTTCCCCAAGAAATATATTTCTAATCTGGAGATGAACCTTTTGGTCTGAACTAGTAGCACGTTTTATAGGAGGGGTTAGAAAATTGCAGGTGGACAGGTGGACTAGGTTGCTTTAATGACCTGGGAAGGGCCTGGAGTAGCAGCACTCCTGATTAGCAGCTGCTCTGCACTTTGCAAAAATGAGAAACAGTGGAGAGCAAGGTTGTTCTGAGTTATCGTTCAGTGTGTCCTGATTGATAGATTGAATGGTGTTTAGATGTATTTTTAAAGCTCTTGCATCTAGTGCTTTCAAACTCTGCGGCCACTGAACTGATACTTAATGTTTCCTTTTTATACATGGAGTTTTACGTTTTGAAGGCTAAAACACAGAACACATTCTATTCAAATCAAAACCTGTAGGTATAGAAGGTAAAAGTGTTTATTATGTTAAGAAAGCTGGTTTAGATTTATCTTCCTTGTTTGCAGCCTGATTTTACTGTTCATTTCTTTATGGAAAAGCCTTAGTTCTGGCATTTTTGGACAGAGTGTAGCTAAAAGCTCTCACACTTTTATGAAATAAAGACTGAAAAATCTGGAACAGAAGAGTAAAATCTTCTGCGCTTACAGAGGTGGCACTTGTAGGCATCATTTGTGAATCAGTCCTTTATTCTTGCTTGTAGCTTGATTCTCTTCCAAAATGTTGTGCGACTGGAAATGACTCTGTCGGTCATCAGCACGTACGTTAGTAAATAATGCTTTGATAGCGGATCGTGCTTATGTGACGTGTTGCTTCTCCCCAGATTCTGCAGAAAGTGCTTCACGGGTGCAGTGAGAGCATGCTGGGAACGATGGCGTTGACAGCGTGCCAGTTCATGGAGGAGCCCGGCATGGCAGTCCAGACGCGGGAATCTAAGCATCCTTATAACAACAATACTAACTTTGAGGTAGGTTACACACGTACCGCAGTGCGGTGGCCTTGCAGGGCTTGAAGCCCCGTGTGCTCCTGTGTAAGGTTTGGGGCTTCTGTGCCCGAAGAACCAGCGAGCTGTCCTCTTCAGCCTTGCTTTGGAGGAGGCTGATGCCACCTGACTCAGACCTTGCCCTGTAAGGGTGTGTTCCGTAAAGCACTTTAATATGGTCCTAATCCAGTCGTGGGAGAAGTGTGTAACTTGAATGAATGGTTTTACTCTGCGTGTGTTTGAAGCAGACTGTGTACTTAAATGGTTTGAGGGCCATAATGAGCAAATATTTGTACCCTCTCATCCACAGACCTGTTTCACTTGGCCACGCGCTTCCCTGTGCTCTTAGACGAGAGCTAGGAGTAGGAGATTTCTCATTGTAGACTCTTTTCTCCTGACGCTCAGTTTCTGATTTTCTTTGCTTGGTATTGTTTGAGAGCATTTTTCCACTATAGTTTGCAGTAGTTGTTGCTTCTGGGCAGTTTGGGGATTTTTAACTTCTCTGCAACTCTGACTCTTCCGATTTTTACTCTCAAAATGCAAATGAATCTTTAGGTTCTGGCAATGAGATCAATGCCAGCAACAATTACAGCTTTTAAAACTCCAAAATAGTTAATTTTTGCACTCTTAACAGCCGATGCAAACGACAGACCCTACTTCACATTTGTTAAATTAGCTCCTGATAAAAATAACAAAGACATTTCTTTCCCAGGGAGATCCTGTGATATTTGTTTTATCTCCCTTGTTTGTACGGTGCAAGCTAAGTGGCTCCTTGGTAAGAGGCTTGCAGTATGCAAAGACTCTGTGTTTGTTTCTCAGGATAAAGTTCACATTCCCGGTGCTATCTACCTCTCGATCAAATTTGACCCTCAGTGTAACACCGAAGAAGGCTGTGATGAGTTGCTCATGTCCAGCAGCAGCGATTTCCAGCAGGATCGGCACAGCTTCAGTGGGTCTCCGCAGAAATGGAATGATTTTGAGCTTCCAGGTAAATATTGCAGTGTTTTACAGTGCTCAGATATCGAGTATCCAGGACTCTGGAGAGAGACTACTGAAAGATGGCAGTTAAATGTGGATGTTTGAGATATAGGGGGGGAAAACCCCTTCCTTTTCTTATCCCAGTCTGCTCTGATGAGCTGCTTCAGCATCGGTTTCTTAAAAGTAGGCTTATCTGTTGTTCTGCTGCTTGACCTTTTTTTGAGCACCTCAGTCACTGAGGTACTGGAAACAAATTTTGATCTTGATTCTGTTCCAGCGCCGTCCTTGTGCTGCACGATACTCACTTAGATTGTTTCTGCCTTGTCTTACTTTCCACAGGAAGCACATGTTTAAAAAACCACCCAGCCAGGCTTATCTCTTGCCTCTGTGCTCTGCTGGTGCTCAGCGCCGGCGGCGTGTGCCAGCGCCGCGGCTGCAGTTGTTGCCACAGAGCAGAGCTGAAAAAAGGCTTTTGTTTGACTGACAACTTCTCTCTGCTCCTAGAATTTTGCAGAGGCCACTGAGGTGCAGGACTGCATGGTCTCGGGACTGCCGTGTCTCGTCCTTCTTACCTTCAGTTGTTTTAACCTACTGAGCTCTCATTGCAGGAAGCTTTTGGCTTCGAGTACCGTCAGTAGCTGTAAATAGATTAGGGACTTCCTTAGCGAAGCAGTGTGGATTACAAGGTGCTAGTTAGCAACAAATGTAGAAATATTTTGGCTTTTTATGAACTCCTTTCTGCCCTCCTTTTCCTCCCAAGCAGCTGCAGAGGTTTGCCAAGAAACTGAACTTTGAGACCCATTGTTTTGGAGCAGCCTTGGCTGTGAAATGGGAGTTTCACCTTGTGAAACTTCGTTTCCAGCCAAGCCTCTTGATTTCCCTCGGTGAGCTTTAGCTCAAACCAGGCATTTGAAGGCTTCTGGGCTTTTCATTTTGATGGCTGGGCTTCCTCAAGGCTCTGAGGAGCAGGACAGAGCGATGGCTCCATTTCATCAGGAAAAGAGGAACGGCTTTTTAGATTTTTATTTTTTTTTCCCTAACAAACGTTTTCAAAATTTTTCTTCTGCTTCAGACTTTGAAAATTCTGTTTCCCAATGCAAACTAGCAGGTTTTTCCGAGGGTGACAGGATTTTTCATGGAACAGAAGGAAATGTTTAAGTTTTAACCAGATTGAATATTACGGAGCCGAACAGGCGAGGCTGTATGTTGTTTACAGCTGCCTACCAGTGTTTGTGAAGCTGGAGATGCTACAACGACAGAACTCATTATGTGTTCCACTGCCTGAGTGTAAAACGGTTAAACATTCTGATAGCTCTTCCAATTTTAAGTCATTAAATTAAACAGTTTTGCTCCCCAGAGCAGAAGCCTGCAGTTTAATTTTCTAACTGTTAAGAGCAGCGCAACTTTAGGTTCAGGCTTTTTTCTGCCTTCTGCATCGTGGCCTGTGAACTTGGCTGCCTCTGTGAAGGTTCTGCTCTCATAAATCATAACTGATCCCTAGGACAGCTGGGAAAGTGAAGTTGTTCTTCCATGTAGTCGACAAAGATGTCAGAGACCCTGTCCGTGCAGGTGTCTCTGTACAGTGGAAAACACTCTGCACTTTGCTTCGGTTTCCTATTTATTTGTGCATTTCCTAGGTAAGAAAAAGTAAGGGATCCCCTCTCCTGAATGATGAATTTATTTTAATGACAGGCTTTTCATTTGAGTCATATTTGTGGTAGCAAAACTGACTCCGAAGGCAGTAATGTGGATTCTCTTCCCTCCCTTGCGCGCAGGGGACACCCTCTACTACCGATTCACTTCGGACATGAGTAACACCGAGTGGGGTTATAAGTTTACAGTGACTGCAGGTCATCTTGGAAGGTTTCAGACAGGTAAGCCCAGCTCGGAATGTATCTGAAAGGGCTTTTTGGAGTTATTTTGCTGAACTTTGACAGACTTGTGCCTATTCCCTTTTTTGACTTAGAATTTGCTTTCTCCAGTGTTTTGGAAATAATGTGATTAGTTTTGTTCTAGCTGGAACTTGACTTGTGTCTCTTTAGTGGCTGTGACTTCATGCTAGAAATACCAAATCTTCACAGAGGCTTGGAGTAACAATTGTAATAACGTTATTTGCATTCACTTCTCATTTTATGACAGTAATTACACACGGGATTTAGTAAACACTCCAAGGCGCTGTAATTGGAAACAGGAATAATTGTAATTGTGTTTTAAAAAAGTAGTTATCCATTAGAATGTGCTGCTTCTGGATTTAATTTCTAGATGTAGCATGGAAGGCTTTGTTAGGCTGTTTTAGAACTTTAATATTTTTAGTGAAATTGAAGCTGGTGGATGGTTTGCAGTCAGCAAAACTCGGCTGCTTTTCACGTAATAGTGAGGACCTCTGTTTTGTTGGCCTTATTTGGGCAAAACTTTTATTTCAGATAGGATCCTTTCCAAGTTTTTTTGCCCCAGGAAAGCCTTGTGCTGTAAGATGTAGTCTAGAATTGTCTCAGAAATTATTTTTGGGTGGTTTTGTTTGATATTTCTTAGTTGCCAAAACAATCCTGAGTATATGGAGACAAAGGAGCATCTGAACAGAATGGGTCCCTGCAGAAGTAACAGCTGTTTGAATTGCTTTTCCAGGGTTTGAAATTCTAAAGCAGATGCTGTCTGAGGAAAGGGTAGTTCCTCACCTCCCTCTGGCCAGAATCTGGGAATGGCAGGTCGGGGTAGCGTGCCGCCAGACTGGACACCAGCGTTTGAAGGCGATCCACCTGCTCTTGAAGATAGTGCAGTGCAGCGCCCAGAGGTAAGTGTCCTGCTCACTGATTGGATAAGGAGAAGTCAAAAAGGATATTCACATATAGCAATAAAAATGGACAATTACACAGAACTATTGCTTGACTCTAAATTTTAGATACCCCCTTCTATATCCAAGTCTTAAAAAAATATTTTGGTATTATTTGTAATCACTGACCTATTCTCTTTTCAAGTTCCCTTAGGGTTTTTTTTCGTTTAAAAATATCTGCTTTGTCATGTGGACAACAAACTTAATTGCTAAAGATCAAGTCTCTGTTGTGCTTATAATATTTAATATATTTCTGGTGTTAATCTGATGATAGATGCTGAAATTGAGTTTCCCTCCTTCCATCCCCTGCCACTGAACAGTATTTGTCATCCTATCTGTGAGATAAGTGAGGTCTGGCTTGGCCAGCTTTGATTCAGGAGTAGGAAGGAGGCAGGGTTGGAATTGATTGCAAAGCTCTCTATCAGTTTCAGTGTGCCTACCCTGAACAAAGGCATCACCTGCCCAGGGCTGTAGGTCTCTATTGTGTAATTTCAAGCGGTGGAGCCAGAGCATTTGGCACGGTGAATATATAGCTTTTTTTGAAGTCCTCTTTTCAGGAGGCCACCGGGTTTCAGAGAAGTCATTTAGATGTATTCATGGATATGAGGTTTTCTCCACTGATTCAGAAGGAAATTCATTGTGCTGACACACCTGTCTGCATTGAGATTTGCAAATGCTTCTTGTGTTTCTTCCTTTACTTAAACATTTGGCTTTTATTAGTTTTCTCCCAGAAACAGGCAGAAGATCACGGTTACTCACTATCCCATCCCAATTTCACTTACGTTACTTTTTACAGGGACTGTGACCTCACTTTGTTGAAGCCACTTTGGCAGCTTTTCACCCATATGGAAAACAACTTGTGTCATGACATGGCCAAGCCTGGTATTCTCCTTCCTCTCCATCGGGCACTTGCAGAACTCTTCTTTGTTACAGAAAACAGAGTTACTGTAAGCAGTTCCTTTATTTGTCTCCCTCCTCCCCTCCCTTAGTGTTAAACTAATTCAGTTTATTTTGACAAAGTTCTTCGTAGCTTTAGAAACGTTAAATGCTTCTGAAACATTAAGGACTTCCAAATTCTAACCGAAGGGCGTCTCTTTGCCTCATCCATCACGGGGACCTTAAGTGATAGCTGTGACTCTTCCTTGGGTGATTAAGGTAGATGGCCCTAAAATCACTCTTCATTCTGAGAAGAATGGTGATTGAATAATTAACATAAAGGTATTTGAGTGGGGTTTTCTTCGAGTCATCTTGAATTTTACATATGAACAGAGCTGATTTCTGTGATCACAAACTGTGTTCTAGTCAAGGAGAGTCCTGTGTGTAGTTCTAATACCTTTGGTTCTTTGGGAACAGCTATAATTATCGGCATTGTAATGTTAATTAGTAGGGTGATCACTGGTAGAACGTTGGTGTTCATTGAATGCTTTCTGGCTGCAGGAGCTTGGAACTCTACAGGAATATTTGCTTGCCTTAAATACTGAAGATCATCTTCATCGCTGCACAGCACAGGTAATGAGACTGCAGAGCCCTGGAGATGGTTGGGTTTGTGATGGTTTTCTGGCAGACAGAGATAATGAACAACTTCTGATTGGATAGCGGAGTTTTATAAAATAGATACAAGTGCACTTGGGCTTTACAGAGCCAGGACAGGTCTCAGAAATTTGTGGATGAACCATGCACAGATGCTCTTCTCCTTTAGTGTTTGCCTGACGTGCCACACACTGGCTGTCGGGTGTAATCGGGTACATCTTTTTATTGAATTGACCTCTCAACTGCCAAAACATGGAATTGGGGAAGGGAGGTCGTCTTTCAGCAACTGAAAACGCAACTGCCTTGCTGAAACTGTCTGGGTGTACGACAACGATTGCACACCAGGAGGTGACCAGGTAGAAATAGGGTGCTTGCTTATCTATTTCTGTTGTCATCTCATACAGCGTTGGACTAAGGAGAACCTTGAGGTGACTTTCTTTTTCCTTCTGTCTTCCAGGCCCTGAGAAACATTGCTGCTATCAGCCTTGCCATTAACTATCCAAACAAATCGACAAGTTTATGGAATGTTTAATACTGGCTCAGGCCGGAGTGCATGGGATAGAGTAGTTTGTCCGTAGGACATTGGAACAAACATCTTAACTCCGTTCAGGAAAAGTTCCTTCAGCTTCAGTGTATGAGCACTCTGCAGCCTTCCTTCCTTCCACCTCGATGTAGAATTTGTAAAAGTAAAAGCGCACTTCAATGAAAAAGCACATCTTGAAGTAACTCACGCGTCGCCTACAGTTATGTATGCACATATTGTAGCATGTTAGAGTAAACAGAACAATACCTTTTTTTATTCAGAGAAAGTAAACGAAAGAAGGTGGCTGATGTGTGAGAGTGGAAGCCCTTCGCGTTGGTATCTCCTCAACTCCAGGAAACTCGATTGATGGAACGTGACAGCTTTTATAATATCGCTGGACTTGCAGTGATGCCGCCAGCAGCGTCTGCTCTGTGTCATGGAAGTGAAAGAGGCAAACTGGAACCTGGTGGGCCGGTGCAGAAGTGGTCCACACGTGAATCCTGTCGCGTTTGCTTTTGGTTTGAAGGCTACTACCCAAGGAAAAGAACCTTAACTCTTACTAAACTAAAGGTTGTAAAACAAATTCTAGGTGATTCTAGCAGTTAAAGGATTCCAGTTTCAGAGCGTCCTCGTGCAAGAGGTTCAATGTTTCTCCTGTTCCTTGATTTGATCAGCTGGATCATCTGTTCTTTACCTTAGGTAAATCATCTCCAATGTGTTATTCTGAAGAGTACGTTATTCTAGCGCAGGGAGCCCACGCTGGCCGCCAGTCAGGCAGCGGCGGGAACATGAAGAACTGAGGAACTTACCTTTGTCTTGAAGATCACGTCTTTACAAGAAATTACTCACCAGGCTTTTTTCTTTCAATGATTTTGATACCGGTGGCTTAGGAGGTCCTTCTTGGCGATGCTGGGATCCTGGACTCCCAGCACTCAGGGTGTTGGTGAATGATCAATCCAGTCTTACCTTATAGAGCAATAACTGCATTACTTTTAGTGGCCGTGGAATGAATTGCAGACCTTCTATTCTGAAATCAATTGGCGTTCTTCCGGCTCAGCTACGCTGCTTATTCCCTTTCCAAAGAGTTAAAAAGAACACAGCAGGATTTGGGGGTGTGTTTTGCATACTTTGATAGCTGATCTTGTCAAACAACTTTTAATGCTAATTGTTTTCTACTTCTCTTCCTCACCTCAACGTTAGAGTATGAACAAAAGGCACCCAAAAGCTTCAGTAGTCACGGAAGGCAAGTTTGGTAAAGGCAGTGGCACTGTCGGAAGGGAATGTGCTTATTGAGCTTGTCCGAAAGGTGAGCGGTGCGTAAATAAGAGTGTGCAGTGTGTACAAGCGTACCGCTTCGGGGGGACGACTGCTGAATTGATGGTCTCGTCAGCTGGAACTAGAATTTCAATTTCTGAGAGGGAAACGTGCAGTAGTACATCGCCCTGTTTTTAGATGGCCTTTGTTGCTGTGGTTAAAGGTGGTTTGAATTCAGTTCAGCCAAGTGAGTGCAAAGTGAACGCTCCTTCAGGGGATGAGCTTGAAGCAGAATGTGATTAATCTGCCTGCAAGACCTAAAACTGAAGACCAAGCAGTGCTGTGTGGAAGCCATTGCCTTCAGGAATGAGTGGCCTTCTTAGCGAATGAGAATGCCAGAATTCAGGAAGAACATATGATTTTCACAGACTGAAAGAAGACAAAGAGACTGCTGTGGAACCCCTCCTCGAGTGCGCTGCAGCTGAAGGTTAAAGCCCTCCTTCCTTCCTGAATGAGATCACGAAGGGAATTATCAAAGTCGTATCTTTAATGCATGGATCGTTCTGTTCCCACGTCTGAGTAACGTAGCGGAGTTTTCAGTCTCATCACCGCAGGAGTGTCGGAGATCCCTGAGGAACCAAATGTTCCACCACGCTTCCTAATAGTGCCAACAGATTCTGGGAACGGGGAGTTGCTCCACCAAAACAAGATGTTCTTAAGTCTCCTTTAGGGAGTCATTACGCTGGGACAGGTGAGCGTTTGAACTCGCTGCTCTCGAGCAGCAGGACTTTCTCTTCACTGCCTCGGTATGGATCCATGGCTGAGCAGCCAAGGACGCGCAGTGGTTGTGGAGACGCGAGCACGCTGCTGGATCTGCCCGCTTGGGTCACAGAAGGCTCCTTTCTTTTCTCACATCAGGGATGCAGACTGTAAATAAACCATTCGTAGAACCTGCCGGGGCTCTGTCATACTCACATTTTATTCTGTTGGACTGTCTTTTTGGCTTTCTGTGTGAAGACCCGAGGCTGCAAGGCTGACACAGGAGCAGTGGCCAGTGTTCCTTACCAGACGAACCGCTTAACTCTTCTACCAGCAGTAACTGGCCCCGTGAGTCAATCGTCTTGCCCCGAAGGGACTGTCTAGGAGCAGTGTCCACTGAATATAATTTCTACCCACTAGATGGAACTGAAGGACTGTGACCTGAGTTGACACCGAATCTGTCGCTGCCTTACAACTCAATCATTCATTACGGACAAGAAACGCTGATTTATTTTGTTTCTGTTTTTTTTTCCTTCTGATAGTTCTAAAGAAAAGGGAAGAGAAAACCAATAATAAATATTCATGATCAATCACGTTTTGAAAATCCTGCAGCAGTTCCAAGCCAGTGCGGATGATGCTATTGAATAGTAGAAAACTGTCTGGAAAACAGGTATGCTGAAAATGTGCCTAATTTAAACAAACCAAGTTGTCCTGCCTGAATCACCTATGATGTGTTGAAAACAAACCACATTGTTCCTAATGATAGATCTGACTTGCTTTCATTAAACACTTAAACCAGAGAGTTTTATAATTTCTTTTCTTACAAGTTTACTACTTTGCAATTTTTATCAGTTGTTTAAAATATCTCAGACCTTTAGATTTATTCCAGTTCAGTTCAACATGTAAAAAGAAAGCTACAGATGTGGGTAAAATATGCAAATGAAGAGAAATATATTGTACAAATTCTATAAAAACAACAAAGTACAACACGATGTCTGTTGTTTGTTTGCTTCTCTCCTCACTGAATGGGAGCCAGGGTATTTCTTATAAAGCTTAATTTTTAGTGCCTGTAGGCAACCCTGCGTCTCCTCGTGCAGTTGATATAGATCTGATATCCATCAAACTATGCAGGTTATGTGCTTCGGGAGTCCCGTCTCGAGTTCCAGCCCTGCTGTTGCCACTCTAGTGGCCTAAAAATGAAGTTCTCCCATGGACATCCATTGATTTCAGCGCCTGTTTATTTGCTTTCAGACCGGAAACACATCTGGGGGACCCACATTTCTCATGCAAAGCTGAGATTTGTCTTAGTACCTCTTGGTTCTGATTAGTGTTGTTTATTGGAAGGCGCTTGTACCTTCCTAGCGCAACGGGCATCTTTAAAAGCTCATCTGCCTTGGGTTTGCCTTAAGGGAAAGGCTGTTCAGGAAGCCTAGGTGAGAGAGCTGACATCTTTCTGTATTACCTGAAGCTCTAAGTTGTTGTCACTGGTTCCACGTGCTCAGAGGTCTTATTATGTAATTTTATTAAATACAAAGAAATAGTGTGGTTGTGGGGCTGTGGGAGAGTGGGGACCATTCCCTGAGGCAACCAGGTTTGAGGTTTCTGCCGTGTAAGCAAGATAAATCTCACCACTTCCATTTAATTTGCTGTTAAATTTCATGTGGTCCCAGGTGTTGGAATGTCACAGAGGGCACTGCCGTAATGTTTGGGAACCACCGGTTTCAGAGCGACTTCATGAAGGCCTGTTTTCTTCCAAGAAACCAAAATTAGGCTGCAGGCTACCTTATAAATGGGTGACCTTCTTCTAAACTGCCTTTTAGGAGAAAGCTGCGCCGTTCAAAACAGAATTGGCCCAGTGGCCCTGAGGTTTCACAGCCCAGCTCCGAGGTGACGTTTCCTGCGGGTCCTGCATCTGCAAACGTCAGGGCACGACCTGCCCTTTTATCCCTGTTTAAATCCAGAGTGTCCATCCACAAATCTGTGAAGGCACCTTGCTGTCAAATCCAGGCACGCTGGAGCAGAGCAAGGCCAGATAATTGGATTCGGTGCTTCCTTTCCCTAACGATGAATATGGTTTCTTGCAGCCAGCACTGAGTGGTGCTGGGTTCCTGCTGGGGAAGCCACCAGCACGAGCATCTCACACCTTATTTTCAGGGGACAAACAACAGCCGCGACCATGGGAGCCTATAAAAAGCATGACCTGATCTTTAGGTAAAGCTACTGGGATGTGGGAAAATGGATTAATGTGTAGAAAGAGAAGGCTTTCCACGACTCAGCCAGTCAGTCTGCAGGGAGTCGGCCTGGATGATAAATGACATAAAGAATATGCATTGGAAAAATGGCCTGGAACTGCGCGGGGCTTCGGCGGGGGAGGCAGAAATCACACCCACCTCTGAATTTAAAGCAAAGAATCAATTCTGATTCAAGTAAATGAGAGAGAAATGTACTGTGAATAGGAAAGGAATTAAGTCAGAGATGAAGGAAGTAAGATTAAGCTCATTCTTTCCATGATGTCCAAGTCAAATGTAATCAGGTCTGTTCTGCAGAAACCTTTCCTGATTTTTACCTAAGAAAGCACAAATAACAAAGAGCGTGTACGGGCTCCAACCCAGCTGCTGCGCTGTGGGGCTCTCAAATGGGCAGGAATAAATACTTAACCCCCCAAAAAAAATCTTATTTCCTCAAACCAGGAACACCAACAAGCATTCCTGACAAACAAAGGGAGACCTCAGCCAGCTTTGGAGCAGTTCTTAGCATTTAGAAATTGGTTCTTTTTGTAGTTAGATGAGATCTTGGGAGAAATGTTTTGCTGTGAGGGTGGGGAGGCCCTGGCCCAGGGTGCCCAGAGCAGTGGTGGCTGCCCCATCCCTGGAGGTGTTCCAGGCCAGGTTGGCTGGGGCTTGGAGTCCCCTGATCCAGTGGGAAGTGTCCCTGCCCATGGCAGGGGGTGGCACTGGGCGGGCTTTGAGGTCCTTTCCAACCCAACCCATTCCATGGCTTCATGATCCTATGATCAGCTGCAGGTTATTGGAGCTTGGTCTGGATTCTGGGTGACAGATCGTGTGTTAATGCCTGAGGAATCACAGGAAATGCTTCGTTTTATGACTTCATGCTTTCTAATCAGTAAAAGCATCCTACGCAGGTTTTTCCCTCTTTAATAAGTTGTGCAGCTCCTATGACAGGAAGACTTTAGTATGCATGTAAAGACAGACATTTATTAGGGCTTCAGTTCATCACCATGCTTATCTTAGATTAAATTAAATATGGACTTAAGCTGTAATGTTCAGCATGTCCAGTTTGGCATTTCAAGGTAGGCTTTGGGTTGGTTTGGTTGCCTTGGAGCCTAACCAGGTTGCGCTGTTGATGTGAAGGTCACCGATTGTACATCTTTCCCTTACATCCAGCACAACCTGCAAAGGCAGAAAACGAAAAGATGACTTGTTGAGCGCTGTTGAGTCAGGGGACCTTCAGTCTCATCATCTTGCTTGGGAATAAGTCATGACTGCGTTTCTTACCCTTCTCCTTTACATAAACCACCCACAGAAAACTCATTAATCAAAAATGTCACTGACTTCACAGAAATCCTCCCCCCCCCCGCTCACACCTTGGGGTTCTGTTCCTCGGAGCAGCAAGTTGGGCTTTTTTCTCCCCAACGCTTGTATTTCCCTATTTTTGTAATGCTTTTGTTCCTTTGTGCTGGGAGTGTCAATATTGAAAGGAACGCATCACCCTCGGTGGGGTCAATTTTCGGATGCGCTGATGCATTTTAATGACATCACTTTGCCTTCAATAATTGCCTTCCTTGTGTTGCTCTGAAAAATTGCCTTCCCCTCCACCTGCTCAGCTCAAAGTGCCCCCTCATGCCTTTGCTCTTTGGCACCTTCTTTTCCTGCAGATGTCTCAGCTTCTTCAAAGCCAACAGGGTTTGCTATTTGCTCGCTGCCTTTCCCGGTGTGCCAGCTTCTGCCTCTTCGTTGGGTTGAGAGAGACGAACGTCCCGTGGAGGCAGGGTCCCGGGAGCTGAAAATAATTGCTTTATTTACCGGAAACTTGAAGGCTCTCTCAGAGTAAAGCAAATCCTGAATTTTGCATGGATAATGCTTAAACCCGGCAGAGTTTGCTGCTGAGAGGTTACAGCTTTGCTTTAATTCAGTCTTCACAGAGCTGAGGAGGGGGATGCGAGGATGAGGATGTGCAGGAGGTCTCCCTGCCTGCCCTGTAGTGCTTGCTGTGCACTGTAGGGATTGGAGATGCTCTTCTGCTCCGTGAGCATCCAAATCCGTGTAGAAGGACACGGGAAAGATCCCTTTGGGTCCCTGAGGGGGGTTCCCTGTTTTCTTTCCAATGCTCGACGCACCTCGTGCCCCTGAGCCAGCGAAGGCTGCAGGGAGCTGCGCGCGGTGGCAGCGCTGGCGGTGCCGTCGCCCACCGCAGGGTGAGCAGCTGCTCTGGCAGGGTTCCTGCTGCAAACAAATCCCGCGTTTCCTTCCCGGCTCGTTGCCTCAAGCACATCCAGAGCTCTCGCCAGGCAGCCGAGTGCGCCGGCGAGGAACAGCGTGTCCCATCACAGAGCGCGGGAAGCGCCTGTTCTTGCTACGGTGACAGCCGTGGCATACGGCCTTGGCGGGGATGCCCACCCCCGGAGCGGCTGCCAGCACAGCAGGGGAAACTGGGTGCCTGGTGGGTTGCTGGGGGTCCAAGTGCAAAGCGTGGCTCCATGCACCGGTTTCTCTGGCTGAAAGTTCCAAGCTGCGACCCTCGTGCGCACCGGGCTGGCACAGCTTTGCCCTGCAGGTACCCACGGCCAGGTTGGATGGGGCTCGGAGCCCCCGACCCAGTGGGAGGTGTCCCTGCCCATGGCAGGGGGTGGCACTGGATGGGCTTTGAGGTCCCTTCCAACCCAACCCACTCCCTGACTCTGTGATTCGATGCCCCTGCGCGGAGCCCAGCACGCGACCACCGTGTTTCCATGGACCACCAGGACACCGCAGCTCCGGCCCCGGGGATGCTGGAATCACCGGGTTTGTACCTGGTGCGGGTTCATCCTGCTTCTTCAGCGGTGGCAGCCCCGGCACCTTCCCGGGGAGCCCTGCCAGCTAATAAACTGCTTTTAATCTCTAAAGAAGGTCCTTTGCGCAGCCTTTTGTCAACAGGGCTGTCCCATCGCTATAGCTACGGCCCCTTTGCTGCCGGACACACCTGTTTGTTTTTCCAGCTCCTTTCTGTCGCCCTCAGATTTCTCTGCCACCTGAATAAAAATGCTGAGAACAGCCCTGCCCTGGTCCTGTGCCCTCAGTGCCCTTCCCGGCCAAGGAAACTCCTTGCTCCCCTGGGACTGGTTTTCTCCAGGCAGCAGCTTAAAACCAGTCTGCTCAGCCGGGGCCTCTTGGTCCTGCTTTTTCTTTCCTGTCTTTTACTCTTAGAGTGGATCATTATTGTATATAATAAATATATAAAATTATTGTCCTCACTCTGGGAACAGCGTGGTTTGCAGTGAGGTCCCTGGTGAAGCCGATGCCTTGGAAGGGCCAGGGACGGTGATGTCCTCGTAGCCCATCAGCAGGAGTTTTGCAGACGCGCCATGGGGTTTCCTCACTAAACAATTTTCTCCCCCACACATAAAACTCTCCCAAATCAGTGCTCTTTCAGATATCGACCTCCTGCACCTGCTCAGGCAGCAGGAACTGCCTCGGCTCCTGCTCTTCTACCCCCCAAGACCCAGGCCGTGTGCTGCCCCCGAACCCAGGAGCCTTCCCAGGGTTTGCATCACTTTTTAGGGACACTTCAAAAAGGAAAATACACCACCTTGGTGAGCTGTGGCTGCCGTGCGCCCAAAAACACCCAGAGGGGTTCCAGGCCAGGCTGGATGGGGCTCGGAGCCCCCTGACCCAGTGGGAGGGGTCCCTGCCCATGGCAGGGGGTGGCACTGGGTGGGCTTTGAGGTCCCTTCCAACCCAACCCATTCCGTGACTCCATCAAACAATCCCGAGGGAGCTTCCCTTTGTTTGCAACCTTTGCGAGGTTCTTCTCCTGCTCCGGGTTCAGGGTGGTGATTTCATAGATATCAAAAGCATTTCCATGAGCAAAGAGGGCTTATCTCAATCTTCACTGGGGCAACCTGACCGTGAGGGACCTGCTTTTTGCTTCCTGCGTTTCGTTTCTCCCCCCGGCAGCCCCAGCTGGGGTTTGTCCCTGGCCCCAGGGCCGTGCTGCCGGGATTTGCTCTCCCTGCCCCACGCACCAAACCTTGGATGGGTTGAGTCACGCTCTCCGCTGCCGCCTGACTCACCCAGATCACCGGGAAACCTCCGGAACCGGGCAGAGAAATCCACCCCCGGGCTGCAGCTCCAGCCCTGTCCACTGGGACCCAAAGAGACGCCAAAAAGGAGAGGGCAGGGACCACTGGGGACCCACGGCCCCGGCCGGGTGCGATTCCTGCGGGCAAGGATGTGCTGAAGGCAGGGAAATCCAGGATTTGGCCTGGCTTTTGCCACCAGCAGGCAATGAAAAAATTAAATGAAATCTCCTTATTCCACCCTGAATATTACTGCTGTTTATTGTCCTGCTGCTTTGGCATCGCTTCTAAACGTTTAATGCGCCGCAAATGGTATTTTTGATTAACGCGAGGCGTTTGGGCCGCGGGTACCGTTTGAGGACCATGCTGATTCCCATAATCCAAGGCTGGGTTTAGCAGCACCGCGCGGGTCTCGCGCCTCGCCCGGCCCGAGCGCAGCGTTACCGCTGTCAGAGCTGTTTAGGCTGTGCTCTAACACGAGCCCTGTCCCCGATGCCACCCCCGCGGGGCCGTGCGCCAGGGCTGCTGCACATCTGGAGCGTGGGCACATCTGGGCAGCGGCCGCAGGGAGCTGGTTTGGGGATGCACAAGCAGGCAGGGGGAACGGCTGGAGCGTTTTGGTGATGCTCGAGCTCTCATCCCCGCGCGGGCAGACAAACCCGAGCTGCCGTGGGGTGGGAAACGGGAGAAATCGCTCCCGCGCGGTTGGATGTCCCTGCAAACGGAGAGGGAAGGCGGCGTGTGGCGTGGCCACCGGCCTCCCCGCGGTCGGGTTTGTCTTTTACACAAACATCCAGGTTTGATATTTAAGATTTCCAGCGATGGAAAATTCCCAGCAGCTGCGGGGCGGGGGAGCTGGCCGCTCATTGGCCAAACTTGTAGAAGAAACCATCCCTCCGGCTCTTTTCCATTGGAAAATCCAAAAGCTTCCTCCGACTGTTGATTTCTCACCAAAACCAAAGCAAACCAGGCTGGGCGGGGAGGCAGGGGCGAGGGAGAGCCTGACAACGTGGAGCAGCCTTTTTCACTCCAGCAGGGCAAATATTTACATTTTTTTCATTTTCAAGTTGCTGTTGTTTGGCAATCCCTTGGTTTACACCGCGCTCTGTTACCACGCTTTGCAAAACCACAAATTAAACAAAGTGATTTTGCAGAAATCCAATGTTTTGGCCAAAGCAGAATGACTTTTTTTGGCTAATTTTCCCTGGGAACATTGACATTTGGGGGTCTTTTCCAACCTGGAAATTTCAGAGCCATCTCTCCTCCCCATTCACCCAGCCACAACATCGAATTATAATCCTGGAAGGGTGAATAATAAATCTTTTAATAAGTTTTTAATGAACCCTCGGTGCCCATCAGGCGCTTGCACTGCCTGTTTCTTGGGACCGGAGCCATCTGCGCCGCTTCCTGCCGCTGCTCAAACCCACCCGGAGCATCTGCTGTGATTTAAATCAGAGCTCGTTAATAAAGGAGCGCTGCAGGTGGCACCTATGGATCTTGCAAAGCCATCTCGCTGGGTTCTCTCTCGAGGCCGTGACGTCCTCCCAGGTGTGGAATCGCTGTTACTGTTTTCTCTGCGCTGGAGGAGCTGGGGTTGATTCGGGCGATCAGTGCTGGGATTACGACCCCAGCTAACGGGGCGAGGGCTGCGCGGTTGCGTCCCTGCCCGTGGTGCGAATATGCGGAGTGTTCCTCATGGAGCAATGGATGAGGAATGAAGGATGGGAGAGGTTCCGGGAGGGCTGCAGGCTCAGAAAGAGCTCTTAATTATCCAGGTGATGCCACAACACGGCAAAATGCTGTCTCAGCCTGGGGTTTCCCTTCGTGAGGTGGATTTGAGACCCACTGAGGACCCCACAACTCCGGTGCAGGTTGCAGCAAGGTGGACACCAGTGCTTTGCATCCCAAAATTCCTGCTGCCACGGCCGCCCCTAGGGCAAAGGCTCTGGTGTTGCAACCCTTGTCATGCCTCTCCTTCCCAGAATCTCCCTTGGCTCCTGCACACCCAGACTCCTCCAACCCAAACATCTTCCCTTCTCCCTGGTGACAAGAGATGGGATGAAAGGAATTGGCCTCGAGTTGTGCTGGGGAGGGGTAGATTGGATATTAGGGAATATTTCTTTACTGATGGAGTGGTGAAGCCCTGGCAGAGGCTGCCCAGGGCAGTGGGGGAGCCTCCATCCCTGGTGGGGGGGGGTCAAAACTGCCCTTTGTGCAGCAGGTGAGGGGAGTTAACCTGGGCTCCAGGTGCAGGCAGCCGGCACAGGTGGCGGGCTCAGGGCTGAGCCCTGCCTTCTCAGGGAGGATTGCAAAGGGCTGTTTCCTCCTTTAAAAGCCTCGTGCAGGGCCCTCGTGCTGCCCTGCTTGGGGTGGGGTGTGTGGTGTGCCTTGTGTGAGCTCTCCCTCTGCTTCCAGTTGGTCCAGCGTCGCCTCCCACCCTGCACCTTCTCTTGCCACTTGCATTTCTGGTGAGCTGATTTCTGTGCCTCTGCTCCTTGGTGCAGCTTTTGGGACGTTGCCCCAGTCTGGGGTCTCCAGACGATGACCCTGGGATCATGGGTGCAGCTGCACCCTGCGCTGCAGCTGAGCTCCTGCGTGAACAGGGGCTCCCTCTGTGCCCCCGCGTCACTGTGGGCACCCGCGTGTCCTGGCCCCGTGCTGTGAGCTGGGACCCAGCCCTTGTCACCGGCACCCTCTTTAGCACCCTTTTTTGGGATGCTGCAGGCAAGAGGCTCAGCAAATCCCAGGGGACTCTGGTGGGTGACACCCGGGTGCCCCGGCCGTGCTGGGGGCCCTCAGCTCCCGGGGGGCCACCTGCTGCTGCCTGCTCCCTCTCTCCTCTGCATCAGCCCTTTGCTCCAACACTTCCTTCCTCCTGGCCCATTTTTCCACCTCTGTCTCCTGCCCCGGCAGCTGGTCGGTAGCCCCAGCTTTTTTGACTACCGGGTTAACTATTGATCCGGACAGAGCGGCGCTGGTGTCGCGCGCCGGGCAGGGGTTTTCCATATACAAATTCCGCACCGAAGCGGAGAGGGCGAAGCCCAAAGAGCTCTGTGAGTCATCCTGAGCGCTGGGCGTCCTCACCTGGGCTGGAGCTCAACCTCCCCATGTCCCAGCCCATGCCCTCACCCCCCTTTTCCAGTGACTTTGGGGGGTTCTGTGCTCCCCAGCCCAACCGACGCGTCTCTTGCCCTGGCGCTGCTCGCGCTGTCACACCTGGCCCGGCTGCGAGAAGGAACTGGTGTGGCTTTATTTTCCTAGCACTTAATTTTAATCAAATGCAAATCCCAAACGCTCTCCCCGGGCAGCGACCTGTGCCCACGTGAATCGCCGGGGCTGGGGATGCTCTTTGCCACCCCGGGAAGGGGCAGGATGGGACCTGTGTCCTGCTGGGAGTGACAGGGCAGTGATCCTGGGGCCATTCCTGGCTCTGCCCGAGATCCAGGTGATGCCAGGCAAGGGAGCTCGGGGTGGATTTGGGGACCTGTGCCTCCTCCCTGGGGCCCGGATGCTTCACGGGGGCTTTGGGGCTGGGTTTGCTGTCAGGGCACAATCCTGCTGGGCGGCTCAGCTCCCACACGCGCTGCTTTTTCAGCAGTTTCTGCCATGGGATAAAGACTCAAGGCTTGGGGCTGCCCTTTTTTTTTCCCCAGTGAGGAGGTGCGATCGCCCTCAGAGCTCCCCACCTCCCTTAGGGACACGAGGTGGCTTCGCCTGAGCAAATCCCTTGGACTCTCGCCTCCATCCCGCGTTCCAGGCTGAGTGTTTCCCCACAAGCAAAGCCCGTGGCTGGTGGCCAGGGGACCCGAGGGTGCCCTGACACCTGCTCTGCCCTGGCCACGGCAGAGCCCAGATTTGGCTGCTCAGCAGCATTTGCATGGAAAATCCCAGCTTTGAAATGCAAAAAGTGCCCAGGTGCAGCGGGGACTTCAGAGCGAAGCCTAAATATTGATGCAGAAACGCTGTGCTTTCCCTCTTTTCTTGCATTTCATGAAGCTTATTTATTTCCTTTGCTCCCTCCTGGGCTTGGGACGAGCGAGGGCAGCCCCTGGCTTGGTCACACTGGAATTCTGCAGCAGGGTTGCTTTTCTTTGGAGCTCTTTTCATTGTAGAAAGCCTGAATTTTCCGAGCGCACTTGTCGCTTGATGCACGGAAGGGAAGTTGGCAGCGCTCCGGGCTATTGTCAACCCCCTTCTGGAACTCAAGGCTCTCAGCTGTGCTTCCTACCCAACGCCCCTTATCGAGGTTTTTCATGCCCTTGGCATTTCTTCATGCCACCAGGGTGGTTGTAGGGTGCAAAATGCTGGTGGCACCGGGGTGACCCTGATGCCACTGGCCCCTTGTAGGGGCAGCTTGGGGTGTCACTCACCCCCTGGTGGCACCTGGGGACCTCAAATGTCAGATCTTGCCCCCAGAGCACACGATTTACCTTCAGCCCATCTCCTCCTGACGTTCCCACCTTGCCTCTTGGGTCCAAACTGGAGAACGTGACTGTCTTCGTGCGGATGACGTAAGATTGGCACTTCAGGATGTGGTTGGGTGGTGGGCACTCAGAGCATTCTACCTCAGCTACTCAGCAAGTCCCTGCTCCTGCAGAACATCCGGGCTGGGATCGCTGTGCCCATGAGGATTTGGGTGATGTAAGAGTGAGATCAGGTCAAAGCCACCTACGTTGCGGGTTGCCAGGGGCACATCGCTGCCCTGGCACTGTGCCAGCTGAACCCCGCGTGCCGGGGAGTGACTGACTCTGCCGTGTTTGTGCGAAACGCGAGTGTACCCTTGGCCGGCAGCCACCGAGCAACAGCGTGAGGGTGTTGGGCTTCCTCGAGGCCACCTGGCCGTGGAGATAAGCGCTGGAGCAGGAAGCAACTCGGGCCGCGCTGGGCTGGGCCGAGTTCTGGCTCCTTGGCGCAGGGGCGCTGGGGCTGTGAGCCCAAGGGCAGCATCTGAGCTTTCCACCCCCTGGATGGTGGTGCGGGGGGCGCCCTCGGGGCTTGTGTCCTGCTTTCCTGCGAGGTCCCCTCTTGGGGCGGTGGGACTGGAGGAGGCAGTGGGCAGCAGCGTGGCCAGGAGCACCTGGCAGCATCCCCATCCTACGGCCACGTAACCATCCCGGCTGCCACCCTGCAGGTAAAACGTGAGCATTGTGGCATAAGAACCCCGCGGCACGTGCTGTGGTCACCCCAGCAAGACAAGTCTCTCCATTTCACTGTCCAGATACAGAAACAGGGACATCTCTGTGGGCAGGGACCCCTCCCACTGGATCAGGGGGCTCCAAGCCCCATCCAACCTGGCCTGGAACACCTCCAGGGATGGGGCAGCCACCACTGCTCTGGGCACCCTGGGCCAGGGCCTCCCCACCCTCACAGCAAAACATTTCTGCCTCAGATCTCATCTCAATCTCCTCTTTTTTAGCTCAAAACCATTCCTGCTCATCCCATCCCTGCCCTCCCTGATCCAGAGCCCCTCCCCAGCTTCCCTGGAGCCCCTTTCAGCACTGGGAGCTGCTCTAAGGTTTCGCCAGAGCCTTCTCCTCTCCAGGCTGAGCAACCCCAACTCTCCCAGCCTGGCCTTGGATGGAGGTGCTCCAGCCCTCGGATCATCTCCGTGGCCTCTTTGGACACATTACAACAGTTCCACCTCCTTACCCTGGGAACTCCAGGACTGGGCACAGGGCTCCAGGTGGGGTCTCGCAGAGCAGAGGGGCAGAACCCCCTCCCCCGCTCTGCCGGTCCCTCTGCTCTGGATCCAGCAATGCTTTGGCTCAGCAGGGCCAGCACCAGGGCCACCGTGAGCTGGCCGAGAGGGACCCAACTCCCGTTGTCACCAACAGCTCATTCAGGGTTTTATTTCTTTATCGGTGATTAATGGCAGTGTTTCGTGTCTAATGGAAGGAAATGGGGAGGAAATGGTTCCTTGCCTTCATTTATCAGGGATTTGTTTAAACGGGCGCTCGCATTCCCTGGAAATGGGTCACGGTTGTGTATTTCCACGGACACAAAGCTGGTTGGGCCGGGGCTGCCTGTCAGATGTTTGGACGGCGAAGCGCTCACAGCCTTTCCTGTGTGAGACCGTTCCCCTCGTTATTCCCATCCCCATCCTCTCGGCCCCGCTCCAGGGACACCCCGCGTCCCGCTGCCGGCGGACAGAGCGAGGTGGTTTGCAGCTCCCGGCTGAAGGAGCCCTTGGCTGCTCTTCCCAGGCTGCGTAGGGCACCAGTGTTTAATTAGGGAATCAGTGGTTAATTAGGTAGGAATTCATTTTCTTGGCACCTCCGTGCAGCTGGGTTTTGCCATGGCGTGCGGGGTGTGCAAAGAGGATGCATCCCCTCCTGGAGATGTGTCCCCCTGGGCGGTTTTGGAGCTGAGAATTGTCGGGCACAGGGATTTTAAAAGGTAAATCCCATTTTTGAGTGGAGGGATGGTGCCATGTGGGCAGGTGGTGGCAAAGCCACTGTCCTGTGTCCTCGGCAGCAGCCCTGAGACAGGGTCCTCCACGCTGGAGCAGTCGCCTCGTGCCACGTCCTGAGCATTGGCCGTGGTGGGATGGAGTGGGGAGACGTGCAGGGCTGCAGCCGGGCTTCGTCCCTCCTTGCTGCCCTGATGTTGTGGTCGGTCGGGGGTGAGGGAGGGTTTCAGGGGCAAATGGGGATGTTTGATGTCCTATAAATATCAGTTTCAGGGTGCTTTGTGCATTGACATCGAGCTGTTGCCGTGAGTTCAGAGCTTGGGGCTGAGCAAACCCAGGGCCTCGGGTCACGTGGGGTGACTCCACCATCACAAAACCCAGGGCAGACCCAGGTTTTGGTGTCTCTGTGGTCCGTGTGAGCCAAAAACCTTATTGATAACTGAGATGAGCCATCTAAAAAATCCATTTGGGCACTGGAAGGACTCAAAGTTACTCATCTTCCTGTTCATCTGCAACACCGCCGTTCCTCACGCCGTCCATCCCCAGCACCGCCGTGCTCTCCGCCTGGCCCGGCAGCCGGAGCCCGAAAATCCTAGCAACAATGACATTGTTTTCTATATTTGCATCACTTCAGGCTGAGCAGAACCGATGACACACGGTGGAGCTGGCAGAGGAGCTGGTATTGATGCCATCTGCAGAGAGCCGCCTCCTCGCCGCCTTGAAATCAAATTTACTTAACTGTTTAGGTTGTGCTTCTCCAAGGCCGGCGCGCGCGGAGCTCGTGGCGGGCACCGTGGTGGCCCCAAACTGGGGGATGCTCTTTGCATCTTGCTCTGAGCGCGGAGTTGTTACCTCACATCCCCTCGGTGTGTTGTGTGCACAGGCTCCTTCCAGACACCGCGCCCTCCCCAGGAGCTGCTTCCAGCAGCAAATGCTCTTGTGATTTTGCTTTTTGCTGCTTTCTCATCGCAGGCTGCTTGTGATGTGGGAGACAGGGCTCGGCTCCTCTCCATCTTCAGAGAGATGCAAGCCTGGTGGCTTGCAGACCCTCTCAGGCTTTAGGCACCTCTGGATGTTCATGTTTGAAAAGTCAGTTTGGCTCTTTTTATTTTACTTAAAGTGCACCTGGGGCCTCGTGATGTCGTGTGATCAGGCTGGCAGGGGGCAGCGAGCGTCTGGCCTCCTAGGGAAGCATGAAAATAGGCAAAGGTTGTTATAGAGGCTGGGAAAGCAGAAAGGAAACAGCAGGGCTTTTGCTTTTGAGTTACGGGGTGTGTTTTGATGTGCAGAGCCACAGGGGTTTGGGTGCCTGCAGGGAGCAGCCAGCGCTGGCCAGGACCAAACAAACCTCTCCCTGCTCTGACAAAACCTCCCCAAGGGAAATCCACCCGTGGGGAAAACCCTCCACCAGCCCAGCTTCTCGCTGCCACTGAGGAGAGCTGAGAGCAGTCAGGGTTGGGTTCCTGGTGATCCAGGACACGCGGGGACTTCCAGCAGAGCCGAGATCCCGCCAGGTGCTGCCATTCGGGGGGGTGAAGGAAGCCAAGTCCTGCAGCCGCATCCCTGCGGTACCAGGAGATGCTCTGTGTGGTCCTTCCTCCAGAGCCGTGAGTTAGGAGAGCAATGGCTTGGGGTTTATTTAAAATCCGTTCTGGATTCCAAATGCATCTATCCTAGGTTTTGTGTTTGGAGGGCACTCGCTGCCTGCCCACAGCTAAAACCTGGAGGGTGAAGATGAAGTCATAACCAAGAGCGGCGTGAGAGGCTTCCAGCGGACGAAGCAGGCACGCGGCGAACCACGGCTCGATGGAACCACGCGTTCCCCGAAACGGCATCAGGGCTGCAGCCGGTAGGGGTCACAGAGCATCCCTCTGCCTGCCCGGTCCCGCGGTGAGCAAGGGAGCAGAGGTAGCACAGAAAACGACAGCCGGGAGGGGTCAACGAGAGGGTGAAGGGATGAGGATGGGTCGGTGCTGTTTAATCCCTGCGGTTGTGCTTGGTAGCCGTGTTGCCATTGGAAAAAGGTGACCTTTGAAGTTGCTGCCTGCTCCTCATTGCCCAGGAGAAGCATGGGGGCAGCTGTGGGTTCATTCCCCTTCCTACCTGGGCTGCTTGTGCTTTGCAAGCGATGAAGACTTACAGATACTAAAAATAAAGCAAACCAAACCCGCCCCAGCCCTGTGGCCCCAGGAGCAGGCAGCCCCCATCGAGCTGACCCCAGAGGAACCTGGTTTGCTCTAACAGCCTCCGCTCGCTCCTCGGTGCGGGACCGATGCTTTTCACATCGCTGCTTCTGCTCCTGCCAAGCAATGGGGCTGATGGAGAGCGTTTCCCGTGGCCTTGGCTGGAGGCACAGCCCATCCCATGGCAGCAGGAGTGGCATTTTAAGCATCACTGGTGTTGGCTTTTCCACCCCACCAGGCCCTGCAGCGGAGCCGCTCAGCATCCTCTCTGTTGCCTGGGGCACCGCAAGGACCTCGTGGCTTGGGGTGCAGCATCCTCTCCATTGCTTGGGGCACCACAAGAGCCTCGTGCCTTGGGGTGCAGCAGCATCCTGGGGCGCTGGGGAGAGTTTCCTTTGCAGTAGGCACTTTTGCTGCCTGCGCGAAGCGTGGGAGAATGCCATCAACTCTGTTTTAATTGGCAGTAGCTGATTGGCCCCATGAGCGGCGGGGTTCATTATCGCCGCTGGTGTTTATGAGAGGGTACATTTTCCGCTCTCACAGTGTGGACAGGAGCCAGGAGAAGCCTCCGCTGAGTCACCCGGGCTAGGAGGGAAGGATTGTGTGTATGTGGGGAGTTAAACAGTCAATCATGCTTTCAGCAAGCCTGAAATCATGTGTGATATTTTTATTTTCAGGTTCCCGGCTTCGAGTTCTGTGGCAAGGTTGTTCCCGACATCCCGACCGCAGGGACGCCGTGCCAAGGGCAGCCTCCGCTGCGCCAGTGCTGGGGGCGGCAAACGAAGCCTGGCTCCATCCCACCACTGTCCCAGAGCACCTGGTGTCCCCTGCCCAACGAGCCAGAGGCTGGAGAGACACCTCAGCAGCTCATTTGCTTTGCAGACCCTGGATCGCCCAAGGAACGTAGGATCATAGAATGGTTTGGGTTGGAAGGGATGAGATGTGACATTTCCCCCTGGTGAAGGTGTAGTGGGTTGGGGTCTGCAGGGTGGCTGTGGGATGGCGAGCACCAACCTGAGCCGCTGCCGGCGGAAGCAATGCCTGCGGTGGTGGCCCTGGTTGGACACTGAGGTTGGACCTGCACGAACACAGCCAAGATGTGGCTGGTGGTGTGGGACTCTGGCAAGTCCTCCCCCCTGGCTCTCCTGGGTCGTCCTCGCTGGGGTCCAGGTGCTGGGGCAACACCAAGGCTGTCACCCACAATCGTACCATACGGCTCAGGAACAGGTTTGCTCCCGAAGCTCCAGTCCCTGGAGATGTGTAAAGAGGAGAATGTCAAAGATTGGGGTTTTTGGGTTGTTTTCTTTATCTTTACCTTCTTAGCCCCTGGTTTCTGGGCAGAGGCACAGCAGGAACCCATGTGGTCCAAGCCCAGTGAGAAGGTAAGAGTGTAAACAACTTGCTTTAGCGGGATGCTCAAGCGTGACATTGAAGCTGGGAAACCAACACCATTTGCTCAAACTGGGAAACATCAGGCAAAAACTGGTGGAAAATAAGTTTACCTCTCCCACGCAGGCGTGGGAGCAGACACCGGCGTTCCTGGGCTCAGCACCCAAACCAAAATGAGTTTCTTGGGGATGTGGCTTAGTAACGGGACAAGCAGGGTTGGACTTGATGATCTCAGAAGTCTTTTCCAACCGGATGATTCTATGAACCAAGCAATCGCACGCATTCTCCACTTGTGGAGCCAAGAGCTGTTCCTGTCGTGCTATGGATTTGGTCCCTGATTAATGTAGGAGAGATGGCTTTTTCAGGGAAAAGAATGGGAGAAACCGTGTTAACTCTTCGGCAAACAATTCCTTTGTGCTGCGCGTAGGCAGGGCTCAATATATTTGCAAGCTATAAATAGCAAAATACTTAGAGATTCTTGCACCTCATCATGTTTTCACTTTTTTTTTTGCAGACTACCTGCAAAACACAGGCACTCCCAGGAGCTGTAAATACAGTCATTAAACCAGTGACTGACAGCCAGCTCCCTACAGCTTTTTGATGCCAACAATTGCTGTGTTCTCCAGGCGAAAGACAAGGGGGTTGAGTCTTGCCTTGCCCGTCCCACAGGCTGGGATGCGGCCGATGCGGTTTAGGGGTGAGAAGAATGAGGTGTCCTGGGGCTACAGGTGTGTGTTGGTAATTCAGGATGGATTTTCAGGAGGTGTTTGATAAATATTCTTGGTGAGGGCATGAAATTGGGGTGGCGATGGCTTTTAAGACAAATATTTGGTCTCTTCTCCCAAGTAACAAGTGATGGGATGAGAGGAAATGGCCTCAAGTTGTGCCAGGGGAGGTTTAGTTTGGATATTGGGAACAATTTCTTCACTGAAAGTGGTGAAGCCCTGGCAGAGGCTGCCTTGGGCAGTGGTGGAGTCTCCGTCCCTGGAGGGGTTCAAAAACACGTAGACATGGCCCTTCAGGACGTATTCAGCAGGCACGGTGGGGCTGGGCTGACGGTTGGACTGAATGAGCTTAGAGGGCTTTTCCAACCTCAACGATTCTGTGATTCTATAAAGTAAAAAAGTTTGGGAAAGGCAGCGTTGACAAATGAAAGATTTCATTTTCATTGTTTTGGATTCCCACTCTTTTTAAACAGAGCTAAATCTGTATCATTTTGAAGGGAAAAACCTCCCTGTTTTTGTTTGCTGAGGAAGCATTGGAACACGACCCTGGGACTTTTGGAAAAAGTAATGCTGCTGCTTTTTATT
Organism: Neomorphus geoffroyi; assembly: GCA_033558235.1. Classification (NCBI taxonomy): domain Eukaryota; kingdom Metazoa; phylum Chordata; class Aves; order Cuculiformes; family Neomorphidae; genus Neomorphus; species Neomorphus geoffroyi. The sequence continues at coordinate 10,901,342 of JAUMJM010000018.1, forward strand.
TTCCTCCTGTTCCTTCCAGCTTGCCCCCCCAACCCCCCCCCATTCAAACCAGTCCCGTTTACCCAGGTTGAATTTTTTTATGCTAAAAAGCACCAGTTAAACCATTCGCCTGTTTTCCTGATTCACAGAGGAATTTGCAGCCTGAGCCGTCCGTCCCGACGCTGCACGGAAATGTGCTGGGTTGCATTTTTTCCCCCCTCCTGGGCTTCCCTGCCTCAGAGCGGGGGGTTTGGGGAGGTTTATCTGGTTTTCCTTTGTTCAGCGCTCACGAAAGAGAAAGAGGAAGGAAACCGCCATCGCTCGGCCTGATGCTCGGTTAAAAATAGCCGCGCTGGTGGGGCCGGGGTTCCCATCCTCGCGAAAGGTCACTTCCCCAAGCCCCGCTGCTGAAAATGCGCCCCCGAATGCCCCGCTTTGGCTCCTTCCTGCTGGATTGGAGGCAGCGGTGAGCTCGGGGAAAGGTGAGATGCTCGCAGCCCTGCACAGCTCCGCTCTGGGCTGTGCGTGGCGTTTATTGTCCATCCTAGCGACCCACGCCCAGGGTCCCCTGCGTGGGGTTGGGATGTGATGGATTGCACAGCTGGATTGCACAGCTGGATTGCACGGCAGGATTGCACGGCTGGAGAGGGCAAGCTGGCACATCCCGGCTCCCTTCCTCTGCTGTGGGGAGGGCATCCCACTGGCCTGTGTCTCCCCACCCTCCAGTTCGTTTATTCCCCCCTATTATTTTTTTCCATTATTTCCACTATTTTTTCTACGCTTTCCATTATTTCTCCCACCATTTTCTCCATTTTTCTCTTTCCCTGTGCAGCTCGGCCACTCTCCGAGATCGGGGCAGCCCTGGGGCTCGGCAGGGTCTTGCATGAGGGGTTGGTGCAGGGCAGGGGAGCAGCTCCAGTCCTGCCTTCAGCATCACTCAGCACAGGCGACCGATCTCCTAGGAAACTGTGGGAAGGAACTGCAGGCACGAAACCCCCCGTTTCCCCATTTCCCACCCTCCAAACCTTGGGAACCAGCCTTTAAAAAAGAATTTGCACGGGGGGAAACACCCCCCCCCAGCTCCAGCAAATCAGCCTGCGCAATGTCTTGGGTGCTGATGTTGTCTTCTCTTCCAAAAAGGCTGCTTGATGATGGGATGGGTGTCCTCCTGGCAGGTCTGTGGCACCCACCCAGCAGGAGGGATGAGGACACCCCTCTGGGCTGGTTTGCATCCCTCTGGCTGGAGGGGCCACCTCCTGCAGGCATTTTCGGCTTCAAAGGCGCCGTGGTGTGTTTGCTATCGAGGGAGATCTGCGGTCAGAGGGGTTGATGATGCCGTGATATTGAGCAATTCCTGCTTGGTGGGAGAGAGAAAAAGCACTGGAGATGCCAAAGGAAGAGGCAAAACCTCTCGGTTCAGCACTGGCCAGCCCTTCCCCTCCCCTTGGTGAACGTTGCATCTCCATGGAGAGCCCGAATCGTTTGTTCTGCTTAGTTAAAACCAGACGTTTCCCCAGTTTTTGGCTTGTGCTTTTGCTGGAGGGAAACCCAGAGCGAATTTTTGCCGTGGGCTGAATCAGCCACCTCAAACATGAGCCCAGGTATGTGCAGAGCTTGCTTGGCGCTGCCCCGGAGCCTCCGGTTGGGTTCTTTGCTTTCCTTGTTTCCTGAACTCCCGCAAACCCCCCTGGGAATGACACGCCACAAAGGCAGGCTCTTCTCCAGGAGGTGTTTTGCATCAGGGAAAAACCCATGGGGGCGTCACAGCGAGTGTCACGGTGCTCCCTCTTCCATGGACGTTGACGTTGACCCTAACCTTTTTCCTACCTTTGAAAGGGATTGGTTTTATAAAAATAATAACTGACCAGTGTAGTTCTGGCTTCATAAACAGAGGGTCCTGCTGCTGGAAGATGCCAGGGAGTTTGGAAAACATGGTAGGATCCTTGCTCAATCTCAGTGGCAGAGGTTGGTGATCTCTCCCAAAATGCTCCAGCTGGGGCACTGCCCTTGGAAAGCCCCATTTCCAGCTTAATCCCAGACAGAGCCAGGAAAGGAAAGGCAGCCTCCATGCTAATGCCTTGTAGCTGCCACTGCAAGCATCGTCTGCCCCTGGGAATTCTGTTCCTCCTGGCTGTTGGAGCGGGAGCAGAGCTGGAAAATTAGGTGCCTGCTCCGTGCATCCATCGATCCATCGCCTCCCAGCGGAAAAGCCTTGTGGGTACGGAGCATTCCTCTTCATTTTCCTTAGATGTAACCTCCTACCTGTGCTCAAATCCTAACCTGACCTCGAAATCCTGTGCTTTCCAGGTGTTTCCAGGTTGGCCATCTCTCTGCATCAGCAACCAGGTGGGCTGGTGCTTCCCTACCGCCTTCAACAGCTGCGTCCATGCTCCCAGCAGCCAAATCCCAAGGGTAACCCCACTCCCGCATCACTTAAGGTGCACAGGACGCACAGCCAAGGGTAGACGTTTCCAGCAAGGATGGAAACACCAGCGCTGCAGCCCTGCGCATCGCTGCGGTGAGGGTTGATGTTTCAGTGCTCTTTGGATCCAGCCCTCGGGGAGCAGGATTGGCCCCCGGCTGCTGGGAGTCTTGGCCGAGGGATTAAAAATAAACCCCTAAGCCTGGCTCCGAAAGGTCGGCTGGCGTGTAACATTTAGAAGGGCCTCGAGCTGTTATTTCAAGGAGTATTATTTCTTTTTTTCCCCATAGGAAAAGCAAATATCTAAGCTGCAGTGGAAAGAAAAAAAAAAAGGCTGTTGCTGACTCTCCCCTGCGGATTGGGATTTGCTGCGTGTGAGGTGTGGGGGGGGGGGGGGGGGGCGGGATGCGGTGGGAGGAAGCCTGGGAGCGTCGTGGCAAATGGCAAGGGCACTTTTAATTAATTAATAGCACTTTGTGTGGTGGCCCCAGAGCGGGGAGGGTGCTGGAGCTGCTCATGGGGCGTTGCTTTATGAAGGTGAGAGCTGTTGACAGAAGAGATTTGCACCTCCTTGTGTGGCTTTAGCCTCTCTGTTTGGGGTGGTTAACCCTGAATTTGTCCTTTTTGAAGCTCGTAGCTCCTCTCCTGGGAGCGGCCCTTGGGGACATAGGAGTGTGAAGCTGCAGGGGGGATAAATGAGATGCCCCAGGGCTGGCTCCTACATCCACCACCCACTCTAACTCCCTTCTGAACGGAAACAAACTTGACCTGAGTGACAGGGGCAGAACTGGACCCTAAACCGTGCTGCTGCGCAACAGCAGTTCTGGAGTGCTCAGCACGGGAAGGACACGGAGCTGCTGGAGCGAGGCCAGAGGAGGCCATGGAGATGATCCGAGGGCTGGAGAACCTCCCGTACAGGACAGGCTGGGAGAGTTGGGGTTGTTCAGCCAGGAGAGGAGAAGGCTCTGGGGAGACCTTAGAGCAGCTCCCAGTGCTGAAAGGGGCTCCAGGAAAGCTGGGGAGGGGCTCTGGATCGGGGACTGCAGGGATGGGATGAGCAAGAATGGCTTTGAGCTGCGAGAGGGGAGATTGAGATGAGATGTTGGGCAGAAATGTTTTGCTGTGAGGGTGGGGGAGGCCCTGGCCCAGGGTGCCCAGAGCAGCGGTGACTGCCCCATCCCTGGAGGTGTTCCAGGCCAGGTTGGATGGGGCTTGGAGCCCCCTGACCCAGTGGGAGGTGTCCCTGCCCATGGCAGGGGGTGGCACTGGGTGGGCTTTGAGGTCCCTTCCAACCCAACCCAACCCATTCCACGATTCTGTGGAACCAAAGAGGATGAAATACTGTCAGCCCAACGCCCTGTGTGTGTTCTCCCATCCTTCCAGCCGTAGTTGCCACTGACAGCGGTTCAGACCGTGGTCAGGCTGTACTCAGGCTCAGGCAGTGCGTGTTACCCCTCGCTGTTTCGCCTGCCGGAGCCCCAGGGCAGGTTCCCAGCACACAGCCTGCTCGCTCAGCCTTTCCAGCAAACATAATTTTTTCCCCGTCTCCAAGAAAACAAGTGGAGACAAAAGATTAATCTTCCATGGGTTGTAAAACCCTTGGGTTGTCGGCGCAGCGCTGCTGGCAGCCTTTCTGCTGACTCCGACGGGCTCTGCAGCGGCTCCAGCCATCGGTTCCCCTCACCCCAGCCCGGCAGCGCAAAGCCACGGCTTCCAGGAGAGTTATTCCCAATTTCCTTTCGTAGAAACAAGATCAAAATCAAAACCTGCTGTCAGCTTCCACGCCTTGTACAGCGCTCGGGCGGCACTCGCTGGCCCTGCTCTCACTTCCGTGGCTCAAAAACCTCCACAGCAGCCTGGGAGGTGTTAAACCCACTCCTTTCTTCTTTTTTATGACCCTCCTAAGCTTGCCTACCTCCAAAGGTTACTGCCGTGGGGGAAGCCGAGCCAACGAAGGAGGTTTGCCTCATTTCAGGGCTGATGTTCTGCGGAAGGGATGGAGCCCCCCTGCCCCCAGCCTGGCTCGCTCCAGTGGCCGTGGCTGTGCACTATTGAGGGTGTTTTCACTCCAGACCATTTTCCCTTGCTGGTCGTTGCTGGACTAATTTATGGCTCCAAGTTGCTAATAATTTTAATTATAGATGTAGTGGATGGTGCTGCCTGTTGTCAGGGCTGCCAGATGTTTGTTCCCGTTGTAACTCTGTTCTTAATTGCTGCTAGCAAGTTTTGGAGTTGTGACTTTGTCTTTGCACTTTCTTCCGGCACCAAGAGCGGCATCATCTGATGAAACTGGGAGGGGCAGGAACATCTGGAATGGGTCTTCATGCGGTGCTGAGCAGAGCCATGGAATGCCCTGTCTGAGGGCACCGTGTGGGCAGGAGGTGGCGTGACCCTGAAGATGACCCATGTGAGTGTTCGGAGGAGAGATTAAATTGAATAAAGTGCTCAATATTGGGAGAGTGTTAGTGGCAAACGGTGTAGGTGCCCGCCTGTGCCTTGCTGGGTGGTAGGAGCTCGCGGCTGTGGGTCGCTGCTGGGCTGGAGGGACCCTTGCTCTGAACCACAGAACTTGATACAGAGGTCGGGAGGTGATGGGGAAAGAAATGAGGTTCTCCTGGTTGTGCACACATGGTTACGCAGCTTGGGGGTGGTGTGTCTTGACGCTGTTCTTCATCTGCACGATGACTGTTGAATCAGACCCTCACCTTCTCAGGTGGTGGCAGTTTGTGGTGCAGGGCTTTGCCTCCACCCAGGAGGACACGAAGAACCCTTTTTCCAAACCCTGTGCTCTAGGAGCAGCGCGTTGCCCTGGAGCAGGGTGAGGAGGATCAGGGAGCCGCCTGGAAACAGGTTCCTGGGTGACACAGGAGTCCAGTCCCACCCCCAGCAAAGCAGCTGCTTCGAGGGCAGCTCCCGACTCTCGGGGATGACCTGTTGCATCAAGTCCTCTGTGCACCTTGTCAAGACCACGGTGTGTTTTGATCACACCACGTTGCATCCCATCTCCCCACACACCCGGCAGGGCTGCTCAGCCCTGGCCAAGCGCAGCGCTATCACCCCGGGGCGGGGAGGGCTCAGCAGCAGAAACACCTCCTTTTGCCCCAAAAATGGTGGTGAGAGGCAGACGAATGCAGCGACAGAACTTGAAGCGAAGCCAGACCGCAGGGCTGGGAGCTGCGCTTCCTGCAGGAGGGCCTGCGGCACCGCTCGGGGGGCCCCCTGGGCTGCAGCTCGTGAGAGCACCCCTGCGCCTCCCACGCCGGCGGCTGCGGCGACCCGAGAAAAATGGGTGTAAGAACGTACAAAAATGCACCTACGTTTCCTTCACGACCTCTGCCACTGTGGGAGCTGCGAAACGTTCTCTATAAATGAATCTACCCCGAAATAAATTAGCTCAGGTTCCTTCCCTTCTGCTGCCACTTCCTCACGCTCGCTGCTGTCGCGGGGCTCTGCTTTGGGTGCGTTTCCACGGAAATTAGGTTTGTCAACACCCCCCCCCCCCAGCTCTGTTCCTGCTCCCCAGGGCTGGAGAGCGGCACTGGTTGTCGTCAGCCTCTTCCAGCAGTGGGAAAACTGGAAGTACCTGAAAAGTCAGAAGCTGGTGTTGACGTGGGGACAGCGGGTTGTAGCCGGGTCACAGCAAAACTGCTCGTGGGAAGAGCCTGGTTTGGTGCCCCAGGTGGGAAGGTCCTGGTGGCCATCGCCCTTAGCTGGGCTGCACTGGTGGATTTTGGGGGCAAGCCTCCTCTTCCAGGTCTGGGCGCCTCCTCGCGTTGCTGCCGCTGGTCTCTGCGGCTCAGGGCATCTCCTAGAAACAATTTTGCTACCAGAAATGGTCATTTTAGGAGCCGGTCGTGAGCAAGCGTTGCAAAAGAGCGGTGAAAAGGCCTCGCGTTGTGTAACCGCAGTGCTGGTCCCTCCTGAGCTGAGCAGGACGGGGACGGGGACCTGGCTAAACGGGGTGGCAGGAGGGGCTGGGACCAGCCCTGGGCTGCTCAAGAGCTGCAGAGCCACAAATGCCTCCAGAAGGAGCCCGTTTGCTCCAGCACGGCTGCTCTGCCCGGTGCTGTGGGGGAGGGGAGTGCTGAGCAGCGTGAAGTGCGGTGCCCCGGCGTGTCCGGGACGCACCGTGAGGCCGATGCTCGGGTTTTACCGTGTGCGAGGCGCCGTGATTCCTTCCTGCATCTCCCGCCGTGACATCTCCCACCTCCCAGGCTGAAGGCGACGCAGCGCAGCTGCCTCTCCCCCTCTCTGCCTACGGGGCATCGACGGGGACGGTGTCGGTGGTGCTTTAGCGAGTGCCAGGCAGCAATCCTTGATTCCAGGGCTCCCGCTGCCACCAGATACTGCCCCGATCCCACAGAGGGACATGGACATGGTCTGCGTCCCACGGGTCGGAGGAGCAGGATGGGCGCGTGCCCGGTGCTGGGCCAAGCTCTGGCTGCACAGAGGGGTGACGGATGGCACCAGGCAGCCCGTGTTTGGTCGGGTTGTGCCAGGCGGGTTCAGACTGGATGTTAGGAAATATTTCTTCACTGAAGGAGCGGTGAAGCCCTGGCAGAGGCCGCCCAGGGCACTGGTGGAGTCTCCATCCCTGGAGGGGTGTAGAAAGCACGTAGCCGTGGAACGCGGGGACGTGTTCAGCAGGCACGGTGGGTCTGGGCTGGCGGTTGGACCGGGTGAGCTTGGAGGGCTTTTCCAACCTTAACGATTCTGCGATTCTAAAGCAGGATCGACGTGGGCAGGTGGCACGGGGCTGCCCTCAGCTGGGTTTGGGTATCTCCGGAGAAGGAGACTCCACACCCCCTCTGCTCCATCACCTTCACAGTGAAGAATCATAGAATGATGAAGTATTTGGGGTTGGAAGGGACCTTAAATCCCACCCAGTGCCACCCCCTGCCATGGGCAGGGACCCCTCCCACTGGATCGGGGGGCTCCAAGCCCCATCCAACCTGGCCTTGAACACCTCCAGGGATGGGGCAGCCACCACTGCTCTGGGCACCCTGGGCATCCCCATCCTCACTGGGGCATCAACGGGAAATCAGTTGGGAAGCAGTGGGTGCCAGGGTCCCCCCCACGCTGGGTGCGGTCCCGGGGTGGGATGGGGGGACAGTGCAGGTGTGCCCCATGAAGAGGTGGGGGTGTTCTTGGGGTGACCCATGATGGGAGGTGGGGGGGAGGACCTGGCGTGTCTCGTAAGGGGTGGAGGGGGAGGTCCTGGGGTGCCCCACAAAGGGAGAATGGGAGTCGGTCCTGGGGTGCCCTGTAAGGGGGGGGCAGTGTAGGTGTGCCCCATGAAGAGGAGGGAGGGGTCCTTGGAGTGACCCCACGAAGAGGGGAGTGGTCCTGAGGTGCCACATAATGGAGGGGGTTGGTCATGGCGTGCCTTTTGGGGAGGATGAGGGGTGGTCCCGGGGTGCCCCATAACGGGGGGGGGAGAGTCCAGGGGTGCCCTTTGGGGAGGGTGAGGGGTGGTCCCGGGGTGCCCCATAACGGGGGGGGGAGGGTCCGGGGTGCCCTTTGGGGGGGATGGGGGGGGTCCCAGGATGCGCCATAACGGGGGGGGGAGGGTCCAGGGTGCCCTTTGGGGGGGATAGGGGGAGGTCCCGGGGTGCCCCGTGCCGGGGGGGTGCGGTCCAGGGCTGCCCCACGAAGGCGGGGGGTGCAGCCCGGGAAGGGGTGGCCCCGGGGGGCGGTGCCGGTGCCGGGGGGGGCGGTGCCGGTGCCGGGGGGGGGGCGGTGCCGGCGGGCGCAGAGTTGCGGAGCGGCACGGAGCGAGCGGCCCCGGCTGCCCCGGGCCGAGCACCCCCCGGGCATGGAGGCCGCGCACAGCGTCCCCGCGCCCGCCGTGCTGCGCCGCTTCGGGGTGAGCGAGAGCTGCGGGCTCAGCGCCGAGCAGGTGCGCCGCAACCGGCAGCGCTTCGGCCCCAACGGTGAGCGGGCGGCGGGGGGCGGGCGGCGGCCCCGGGAACCCTTCCCCTCCGGGAGCGGGGCCACTTCCCTGTTCCCGCACCATCCCCGCCGGCACCGGGACGGGCATCGGGAACCTTTCCCCACCGGGAGCGGCAGCACCACGACCGGGACCCTCCTCGTGGGCTCCGGGAGCCGCACCGGGAGCGGGAGCGGCACCGGTTCCCGGACACCCCCCCTGCCGGTACCAGGACGGGGAGTGGCACCGGGAACGGCACCGGTTTCCGGGACTGAGACCCTCCCCGCCGGCACCGGGACCGCTATGGGGACCCTCCCGCCGGACTGGGAGCGGTACCGGGAGCGGCACCGGGACCCCTCCCGACCCGTACCGGGAGCGTTTCCCTGCCCCCCCCCCCCCACGAGCATCCCCCCCCCCGCGCCATGGGGGCACCTGTTGATCAAGGAGGCACCTGCCGGCTCCCGGTGAGGGGTGATTAGTGAGGCAGGGGCAGCACCGGCAATTAGCGGGGGGTTAATTCCTCTGAAAGCTGGGAATTTGTGGCCAGGGAATAGAGGAGGAAGTTTCCAATAGAGGGAAAAGAGGGAAGGAAGCCCCAAAATCGGGGTGAGAGGGGGACACACGGTGCGTCCCAGCCATGGGTGCTGCTGCTGTGCAAGGGGGAGACAGGGTGACAGGGTGCGTGCTGGCATCACTGCTTGGAGAACCCTTTGAGCAGCTGGGCATCTTCTTGGGTTTGGTAAGGGAGGTGCTGAAGTGGTGTCTTCGAGTGCTCAGCAAACCCATCAGTGCCGTGCTGGCCTGAGGACCCTCTGGGCATCTTCTTGAGTTTAGTAACCCAAGGGAGGTTGGAACGGGTTGGCTCAGCAAACCCGTCCGTGGGCACGGGAGGGACTCGCTCAGGTGCCTCAGCCTACCCGGCTAAACGATGGGTTTGGTTGTTGAGGCTGTGGTGGATGTTGGTCTTCAACTCTGCCTGCAGAAACAGAAGGGTTGGGTTTAGGGTGTTTGCTCCGTGCTTTGGAGCAGCGAGTCCTTCCTCAAAGTTGTGCGAGGAGCAAACTGCGTAAACTCTCTCCTCGGTTGGAGCTTGTTGCATCTCCTTCTCGCTGGATGAGGCTAAGGAAAGCCTGAGGAGATGCTGGTGGCATTGTGAGCTGCGTCTTTATTCATTGGGAACGCTGTGTTAGGTGGGATCAGAGGGCTGAGCATCCCCCAGGCAAACCCTGCGAGCAGCAGCCCCGTGTGCTGGGCTGTGCTCGGGGTCCCCCTTCCCGCTGGCGTTCCTCGTACCGGGCAGCTTCTGCTCTGCTCCCTGGGTCAGCGTGGTCAGGACTGGCTTGGCAGCTCTGCCCAAGGAGCTCCCTGTGCGAGATGCGAGCAGTGGAGCTCCCTGCCCTGCTCTGATGTGATTTGGGAGGAGGGCAGCTGGGGACCCGTCTGGTCAGCCAGGAGGACAGCGATCCCTGTGCTTTGGGGGCTGAACGCAAAATATGTCCTTAACGAACACGATTGAGCTGATTTCACAGAATCACAGGGGTTGGACGTGACCTCTGGAGATCGTCTAATCCAACCCACCTGCTCAAGCAGGGTCACCTGGAGGTGGAAGGCTCAAGGTGTAATTGCTCCCGGTGTTTCTGCACCATCCCCTGGCCCCACAGGAAGGTGGGCATGCGGGGCCGGGCCACGCAGCAGTTCCATGGGCACTGCCACCGCAGGGCTCGCTCTGCCTTCATCCTCCTGTTTGCCCAAGTGAATCATCGCCGCTGAGTCAGGCACGTTGGCTGCTCGGTGGCACCGGGCTCTCTGCCTTGTAACAGGGAGCTCGAATACATGACGTAGGTGCAAAGCGAAGGGTTACCAGTGGCAATTAGTTTGTCGTCTGATTTTTTTCCCTTCTTCCTCCCCCCTCTTTCACGCAAGGGCTCTGCGCTCGCCTCTCTCCCTGGTTTTGCTTCCCACGCAGTCCGGTGTTTGGTTGTTGCAGACCAAGAGCATCCAACTTTGGGATAGCCCATGGCTTTGCTTTTCAAGCAGAGCTCTGTCTCGGGGACAGCACAGCTCGCGGTGGTGTGCACAGAGCTGTAACGTGGGCTGTGCAATCATCAGGGCAAACGTGGCTGAAGAGCTTTAAGAACTGTGAATTTTTGTGCAGTATTTGTATTTCGGTTGTGGCGTGGATGAGGTACAGGCAGCTGAGAATTGTGCAGAATGGGACCCTGGGTGGTTTGTTTGGCTCAAAGCCTTGATGTTTAGCAAACAGCCTTCTTTCAGCATGGTGAGACCTTGCAGGTTGTGTCGAGGCAGCAGGAGCCGATGTCCTCGGCTGCGCCAGGGCACCCTTGGGTGCCCCGTTTGGGAGAGCTGGTGCAGGTGTGCAGGGAGCAACGTGGGACAGTGAGCTGGGCTTGCGCCGGGGTGAGCATCTTGAGGATGGCCTGATTCAACTGTGTTTTAATTTAAGCTTAAATTAAACTGGGGCTGTGGAAGCGCGGGGCGCTGGGGTGACTCGCTTGAGCTCACACAGAAGGGGGAACAAAACTCAGCTCTCGCTCGAAGCGCAGAGCAGCCCTGCAGCTCCAGCTCCTTTCATTTTCGCACCCTCCTGTCTCACATTCATTCATTTCCTTCTAACCCTGAAATCAAGCTGCCAGTGTGGTTGTGAATCACAATCTGAAATACATCATCTTCCTTACAACCTGCCTCCCGCCGTCCTTTAACGAGCCGCCGTCTGCTTTTTTTTTTCTGGTGGTGATGCCTTTAAAACATACGAGCTGCAATGAGCTCCGACGTTAAGTGCGAAGCAGTGGCCATTGGCATGTTTTATATTAAAAATAAATGATATATTTTTTTGAGGGGGGTGTTCTTTGGGAGCCTAAAATTGCTTTTTCCGTTCCACTGCTCGTATTTATATTTGCAGAGGGGAAACAGAGAGCAATACTGATTATTTAATATCTCCAATTCGCGGCGTGGCAGCCAAGCGGTGCAATATAGATTACAGGGCTGGAAGGAGATATTTCTCCGTTAGGAAGAGCTTGTGTTGTAGTTGCGGAGCTGTCATCGGCGCTGTCAGCATGGATGTTTCATTTGCCAGGGAAACTGGAGAAGCCACAGAATGTTTCGGTCTCACCATGGTGATTCTCAAAGGGTTCTTGAATCTCCAAAGCCAATGGTAACTCAAAAAGGGGTTGGATGCTCCATGTGTGCCGGGCGGGAGCTCCTCTCCCACCCACCAGCCCCGAGCTCCACAGGTCGCTTTTAGACCACAACACTTAAAATACACATATAAACAAAAAACGTGCATTTCTTATCCTAGAACAGACTGAGCAGGAGGATACAGGGCTGCAAACATTTTTTCTTTCTAAATTTAAAACCAGGGGCACAATTTACCCTGAAATGATCTCATTTTTGCCAAGGAATGACAGATGTAAACGGGAGTTGCCTGGTGGACAGTCGAGTGACTTTTCTGTTTTAAATATAGCTCTGATTTCTCTCTTCTAAATGGATTTCCATGTGTAAATGAGCATACGTTTCGGGCAGGATGTTGCCAGCGTTAATGCATATGCATGATTTTATTTGCTTCCTCAGTAACCTAAATGGACTGTGAATGTCAGCGGAGTCAAGCGCTCGGCTCTTTGCAGCATAGGGGCGTTTATCTCTCCTTGCATTTCATCTCTCCGACTCCAAAGTGAAAACTTTGCTGTTTCTTTGTGGTTGGAAATGCCTGTCCCTCTCCTTTTCTCCTGCTGCTCCTGGGGCTGCCCCCCAGTGTGGTACCCGATGCCGCTCACAACCTCCCGTGCCTCCCTGCAGGTGCAGTGATAACAGGAGTTAGGTGATGGCTGGTTTGAGCGATGGTCAAGCCAACTTCAGCGCTGGGTGAGCTCAATGCCACGAGTAAATTGGCTTTTCTTTTGTAACACACCTCTCTGCATCCCCCTAAGCTTTATTTCGGGATCTCAGAGCCCTCGTGTATTTTTCCACGTGTGTGCCTGAGCCTACCTGGGTAGGAGGAGGAGACATCCCCAAGCCCAAATCCACCCTGTGATGTGTTGGTGCCCTCTCAAAACTCACCGAGCCTCATTCACACGGAGCTTTACGCTCTCCCTGGTGAGCACCCATCCAAGCCCCTGCTTTGCTAGAACCAGCAGCATAAAAACCTGATATATTATTTATTTCCATCCCTTTCCCAGCTTCTATCCAGGGCTCTGCATGTGTGTATATAATCCATCGGCACACGCGTGTGCGTGTCTGTATCAATGTATCGGCACACGCGTGTGCATGTATGTAATCCATCAGCACACGTGTAGCAGGACATTATTTGGTGTGGGGTTAGCTGCTGGCGGTTGCTACCAGCCAAGGTCACGCTCCAACGCTCTCTTGACACTAAAAAAAAAAAAGAAATAAAAAATTCTCATTTCACGCTGAAATATTTGAGGTGCCGGGAAGGAGAGGAAAAGCAGCATTTTCTGACTCATCTAACTCTGCTCTCTGTTCCTCTGCGCGTCGCCCACCTTTTCCACCCCCGAAACACACGCTGAACAGTCTGATTCATAAACATGTTACGGGGTGGTGGTTTTTTTTCCTCCTCATCCAAATCCTTTCCCTTAGGAGAGACGCTGGGGCGCTGACACAGTGCGAGCGCCTTCAGATTTAGGGAGAGGCTGCGCAGAATTTTCCTAATTGAACTGGGGATTTTCATCCTTGTGGTGTCCTGAGGGGACCTGTTTGCATGGAATCACAGAACGGTTTGTGCTGGAAGGGACCTCAAAGCCCACCCAGTGCCACCCCCTGCCATGGGCAGGGACACCTCCCACTGGGTCAGGGGGCTCCAAGCCCCATCCATACCTGCACCCCAGGCAGTTCTAGAGTTCTGGGAAGGAAGGGGGTTTGTGTGCACCCCCTGGGGTTTGCCTTCCCTATTGCAAAAGTGGAATTTCATTAATGAACGATTTTAATTAATGATTCTATAATGTTTTTATTTCATTGCTGGTTTTGAAGCTGAGAGGGGTGAAGCTGGTGCTGCAAACCCCTGACTGAGGAGGTGTCGGATGCGCTGTTGGTGCCCGGATGCCGCCTTGGGATGCGCTGTTTCCAGGCAGGGGCTGGCGCAGGTCCTCCAAACCCATCATTAGCAGCAGAAAATCTCTCTTCCCCAGTGTCTGAGGTGCCTGGTTTGACCTCCCTACTCCAGCCAAGTGTTTCTGGCTAGCCTAGCGCCGTCCTTGCCATCACGGTGCAGCTGCACGTCTGCTCGCTGCCTTTTTGGTGGCGTTGGGCTTCCTGCACCTTCTAAGCCTTTTCTTTCATTGCCAGCTCGGATTTGGAGCTCTTGAGTCACATTTCTGTGGTCGTCGCCCTCCAGGGTAAATCTCCATTGATATTTATGTTGCAAATAAGCTTTTTTCCTCTTTAAAACTCCCCCTCCAAGTGTTTTTCCATAGTGCAGCCTGGTGGGGCTTCTGCTTTCTTCCTTCCTACCAAGGAGAATTTTAATTTTTGAGAAGGATCCAAGTCGGTGCCTTTCACTCTGCATTTGATCTCCTCTTGCAAAAGGGATGGTGTGAAAGCAGGAGGCTCCTGGCTGCTGCTAAATCACCCTTGTCCCGTGGGTCGGGTCTGTCCTGGCGCATTCGCAGCTCAGGGAACACTTCTGGCATGGACCTACCCTGTGAATCTCTCCCGGGTGCCCAGAATTCCAGCTGCTGGTGTGAAGCTGGCAACTCTGGGCAACCTAAAGCCGCTGCTGGGTATTTTCTGGTGGTCAGGGCCACCCTGTGCCACGCTTTTTTCCCTCCCGTTCCCCTGGTTCTCACCCAGTGTTGATGGATGACCTCCCGTCGCGTCTCAGGTGGGACGGAGGCGCTGGAGGTGGTCCGTCCTGCTCACTCAGTGCACCCTGGGCAGGAGGAAGACCTGATGCTGGGGAGACTGGGAGGACTGGGAATGATGGTTGAGATGGAGGAGAGGGGCCCATGGCTGCTGTGGGTGGGCTGGCAGCAGGAGGACCGGACTGTCTGGGGTGCAAGATCAATACCCAAAGACCAAGCCCCTGTCCCACCCCCATTTATTATTGTGCATCGGATTTTTTTGTTGGTGGTGGTTTCTTTTTTTTTTTTTTTTTTTAACCGGTTTTGTGACTCATGATCTTTTTTTGTATCTCGGTGCTGGAGGTGCTGGAGGGAGAGAGTATAACAGTAACCTATATTAAACAAAAATTAAGGACTGCTGGGTTGAGCCGCTGTCTGTACCAATTACCTCGCTGGAAAACAGGTAGCAGAGATCTGGGCTGGGAGTGCAGAAATGTTGAAGAACCGAAGCCAAAAAGCAATAGAGAAATTTGTGGTTACTTGAGTATTTCCATGACGCAAGCGTGAGCTCCTCCGTGGGCGGTTAACCCCTCGCAGGCAGGGCTGCAGGCAGCTGCCAGTGCCCGAGCACTGACCGTGCGGGTGGCGATGAGCAATGCTGGGACAGGAGGCTCATTATTGCTGCTTGGCTTCGTGCAATTAATGCTAATGGGTCTTTTCCAAGGTGGGCGCCTTGCTGGAGTCGAGCCGTTCGCCTTGTGAAAGGAGGGTCAGACTGGAGTCCAAAGCATTGCTCTTTAGAAGAGAAGTGGAATTAGTCCTCGCTAGCGATTAACCTCATGTCTATAACCAGTATTTGCTGGTTCTTTGTGGCAGCCTCCCAGTTTTTGAGGTTTGGCTGCTCGTTATCACTCTATAAAAGCCTTTTCTCTTTCTCACCCGCAGAGATGCGAAATCCAAGGTCAGGCTCTGGTTTGGTAGCAGTCCCGTCTACGTCCCGGGAAGGGGTCCATGCTCACGTGCTGCCTGGTCCAACACATCCCCAGGGTTCTTCAGAGCACGTGATGGCATCTCTTTGTGACCCACAGTGGCGGAAATCTGAAAGTCTGTACCTATTTTTGAAGTCTAGACCTGCAGTACCCCCAAATGCAGGTGTTTCCGCTTCGATTGTCAAAAACCTCCTGTAATTTAAATGCTGAATGTGCTGATGGAGGTCCTGGCTTTGGTGCCTGTTCTCCCACATGAACCCATTTGAGATACAAATATATATATAAATATACAGCAATATTTAATACATAGTATAAAGTATAATATAATATACAATTATATAAATATCAATGTTATATATTTATATATCTAAAGAGAGACTGAGACGAGATCTTGGGCAGAAATGTTTTGCTGTGAGGGTGGGGAGGCCCTGGCCCAGGTTGCCCAGAGCAGTGGTGGCTGCCCCATCCCTGGAGGTGTTCAAGGCCAGGTTGGATGGGGCTTGGAGCCCCCTGACCCAGTGGGAGGGGTCCCTGCCCATGGCAAGGGGTGACACTGGGTGGGCTTTGAGGTCCCTTCCAACCCAAACCATTCTGATATCATGTTTTTTTTCCCCATCATTTGCAAGCCACCGTGGGACACCTTTGGATAAAAGACCCCTTTATGGAGGGGAGACAAAACGCAGACAATAAAAAGATGGATTTTTCTCTAACAAGAGCTACTGGGTCCGAGCCCATCTCGGGCTCTGCAGGGCTGAAGGGAGAAGGCACTGGAGGCCAAGCGACACCGTGTTGGTGGCCCGGCCCAGCGGCGCAGCAGGGTCACTGCCAGCATCAGAGGTGCGATGTTTTGGGGAGGAAATCCGCTTCTTGCTCTTTGCGTGTCCCCTGTGCCCCTGGGTTCCTGGCCGCAGTATTTTTGCTTTGGGTGTTTCCTGCTATTTAGCCTCTCTGTGTATTTTAAACCCGCGGTCGGAGGAGGCGGGGAAGGGATGTGAGTTCATTTGGGCCGAAGGAAAGGGTTGTCTGGGGCGTCCTTGTCCAGGCGGCTGGAGGGGATGCGGTGCCGGGACAGCCCCGGTGCTGATGGGTGGTGGGATCATCTCCAGCACATCCCTGTGGTCCCCAAAGCCGCTGGGGCTGGAGCTGGGTGGGAAAGCTGTCCCTTGCGGTGGGACCAGTCCGTGCCCTCCTGGGGAAGGGATGACCAAAATGCTATTTTTTAAGCTCATCTTATTGGGGAAAATCCCCGGAGCTCTTGCAGAGCCGAGGGCCGTGTTTCGTGTGGGATAGATTTGCGTTAGATGCTGGGGTTTGTTTTGTTTTGTCGTCTTCTGGTTTGGAAACAGTTTTTCTTGCATTTGTTGCTGATAAAACTCAGTTGGGTTTTGGGAGGGGTGCGTGGGCGGGGGAGGTTCTCTCTTCTGCTTCCTTCGCCGCGGGGAGCGAAAGCAAAGAGATCCTCGAGGAGGAACTGAGCTGAGCTGAGCTGTGGCTCCGGCTCCTCGCGCAGCCAACGATGGCCAAAGCCCAGGGATTTTCCCTGTAAATTGTTGGCTCAGCTGGGTTTTGCGGTGCCTGTCCCCAGGAGACGGGCAGCTGGGGTCAGGATAACCCTCCTGAACAGACCCTTTTCCCGCTTGTTTGCGCTGTTCTTTTTCCGTTCTGCAGCCTCCGAGCCAACAGAAGGTCTGAAATAGGGAAAATGTGGGAAGCCAGTGGAAAAACCAAACCGAAAAAGGCTGGCTCAGCAGTGTTGGGTGGGAGAGGGGAAGTGGTAGAGCTGTGTCCTTGGCCCTCCCGCTCCAGCTACCGCAGAGGATTCCCCTCGGAGCACCGTTGTCCTTTGGGGTTTTGCAGGTTTTCTGGCCGTTTGGGTGTCGGAGGTCAGGGAGCCTCTGTTGGCTGCGGGGAGATGGGAACCCCAGCAGCGGGGCGGCAGCATTCTGAGCCGCTCCGCGCCGGAGGGGAGTCCTGTGGTGGGCTGGGAGGAGTTGGGGCTGCTCTGCAGTGCTGGCTCGGGCTTATTTGGTGGCTCCATTCTTACCTGTACAAGCCTGATTTCAATCATTGCTCCCTTTCCACCCTTTTTTGCCATCAGCGTAGACAGGTATGAGCACATCCGTGGTGTTCCATCCTTGTGCACAACTGTATGTAGGCATCTGTGCATATAGAGATAATATTTCATCATTATAGACCCGTACACAGATTTTCTATGGAGCTGGAAAGAGGTTATGATAAAAGCCTCGACAGGACTCATGTTTCCAGGGATCTCTGAGCATCTCGCTCGGATAAGGGAGCTGCTTCCACCGCACAGAGACGTGTGGTCCCCACAGAGCTCATCCATGAGAATTATTAATTGTCCAACTCGCCCCTTTCTTTTTCCCATCCAGAAGAACAGATCTTTCCTGTCCTACAGGAATTTTTTTCTCCTGATATAATCTAAACTCAGGGCAACGTCGACTTCATTTTCCATGAAAACTCGTCCAAGAGGGTTGCTGAAAATAGACCACGCTCTGAGAACAGACACCAGAAAAAGTGAGTGGGGAGGGGAGCCAGGTCAGCTGGGGCGAGGAGAGCTGCTAAAATCATTAATCATAATCATCTCAGTTGGGGCTAATCGAGTTGAAAAGCAGCTCATCAGCGCCCGTGTGGGTTGGGGTGGGAGGACGCACCATGCTGGCCACGTTTTATCAGCCTGGTTTTATTTACGAGCGGTTGGGAAATGGGTTGAGGCGAGTTTTGAAGTTCATGAAGGTTTGTTGTGGAGGAGGCATTTCTTGCAGAAAACAAACAAACGGCAAAAACCCCCTCAAACCTTAAACCCACCCCCTCCACACCTCTGTGCTTTGAGGATGGAGTCGACTCCCTTCAGTCCCAAGCTTGGGGCAGGGTCTTCTTCCAACCTGGCCTGCAACGTTCAGGTTTTTCTGGTCCATAAATATAAGACCCAGCTTGGCCACTGTGGCTTGGCTACAGATGACAGCGGGATCGATGAAGGTAGCGATGAAGGAAAAGAATTCTTCCCTGGAAGGGTGATTGGCCATCGGAATGCACTGCCCGGGGAGGTGGTGGGGTCACCGTCCCTGCAGGTGTTTATAGGGAGGTGGATGAGGCTCTTAGTGCCGTGGTTTAGATGATGAGCGGGTGTTGGTGTTGGGTCACAGGCTGGACTTGATGAGCTCAAAGGTCTTTTCCACCTTGTGCTACTGTGAAGGTACCTGTGAAGGTACCTGTGAAGGTATCACGTTTTGGAGCAGAACAAGAGAGCATCATCCTCATCTTGTCAGGGATCTTGGGTTTAAAAGCAATATCTTGTAGTTCATTTTCTTCTTTCTTAACCGAGGTGACTGCTTTGGGGCTGTGCTTTTGCGGGGTTTCGTTGGGCAGACCCCACCACGGCCCAGCTCTTACAGGTGTCCCGAGAGCGAGGGGGGAAGGTTTGGTTGGTTTGTGCCGGTGGGTTGGTGTGGGAGGTGGGGTGGGATGTCAATGCTGGGGTTACGTTGGAGCGGTTTATAACCCCTTCCCAGCTTGGGAGCCCCCAGGGGTGGTGGCCACCGCGTGGTTTAGTGCTGGCACCCCCTGCGCCGGCGGCTCCCGAGCCCCGCGGGGTGGTGGAGGCAGTGTCCTCGGAGCAGGGATGCCGGTAGCGGGACGCGGCTGGGCTGCTGCGTGCGGCACCCGCGGGCACAGCGCTTTCCTCAGCGCTTGGCTGGTGGAACGCTTTGGTCGCGTTGGTTGTCATAATGTAGCGTTCCATTTTATTGTAAAATGTTACTTTTCATTTTCATTGTTGGATTATCCTGTCTCGCGTGCCACGCGAGCGCGGTGGCCTTGGCAGTTGCTTCCAGCCTTGTCAAATATGCTCGGCTCAGTGTAGACACTCACCAGATCCTTGAGGAGGCACTTTCTGGGGGGGTGCTGTTCCCCCCACTGAGTTGCAGCAGCCCCCATTTTTCTTCCAGGAGTAAATACATCCTATTTTGGAAATTTATCCTAGTCTCATTTTCTTACCTGCCTTTTCAATAGGTAAGAAAATACCCCAATATCCCTTTTTTCCTTATTTTATTTTATTTTTTATTTTATTTTTTTTATTTATTTATTTTTTAATTTTTAATTTTTTATTTTATTTTTATTTTATTTTATTTTTTATTTTATTTATTTTATTTTTTATTTTTTATTTTTTATTTTATTTTTTATTTTATTTTATTTTTTATTTTATTTTTTATTTTAATTTTATTTTATTTTTTTAGATTTTTTTTAAATTATTATTTTGGTTTATTTTATTTTATTTTATTTTGGTTTGTTTTATTTCTTATTTTCTGTATTTGTAATAGAAAATCCCACCTTGCTATTGCCCAAGCCCTGCAGAATTCAGTTGAAAGGCACAGCCCACCCTTGGGTGCTGGGGGCATTTGAAGGCTCCACAGGCGGCCGAGCTGACCTGGCAGCGCCGCTGCAGCTCCCGGGGTTTGGTTTCCTAAACCGCTCCCCGGCGCTGCCAGGACAATGGCATTACATTTTCTGTGCCCGGGTGTGGGACTCGCTGCGAGGGGTGGTGGTGGTGGCGCGCAGTGGTCCCTCGTGCCCGGAGGGGCGTTTCCCCTGGCCTGGCCGGGGCGTTTCTGCCGCCACGCCGGGTCGGAGGGGGTTTGGCTCAGGGTGGCAGCTGGGCATCGCGCTTGCAGTGCGGCTGCGACGGCGCCCTCACAGCCCACCCAGTGCCACCCCCTGCCATGGGCGGGGACACCTCCCACTGGGTCAGGGGGCTCCAAGACTTTGGTCTTGCCGACACCGCGTGGGCGCCGGCGCTGCAGACCTGCTTCGTTCTGGGGGGCACAATCTTCTCCCCTTGTTTTCATGGCATTAAAAAGGGAGGTGGGTTAACGGCAGGGAGAGGATTTGCCTTTCGCCATTGCGTGGGACGAGGGTGCTCGGGGCCACCTGGGCTTCGCAGCGCTGCGCTGGCACCTCGTGCTCCGACGCGGGGGAGCCTCGTGCTGGGCGGGATTTTGGGGGTGAGCTGTTTCCAGGAATATAGGGAGGGAAGTTTTAGGTCGGATGGGCACGTTTTCCCCTCTTTCTCTCGCGCAGGTCCTTGGACCGTTGGGCCCATGCCGCGCTCCCGGCTCTTCCGGCGGTGGGTGCGCACCGCACCCTTGGCACCCTGGCACCGTCCTGGAGGAGCCGATGGTGTTGGGCTGGGCTCAGTACCAGGGGGTTTGGAAGAGCAGTGCGAGGGTAGGGCGAGCAGTTGGTCCGGAGCCCTCTGTGCCGTGGGAAGACCCGTGACCCAAACCAGACGGTTCTCACACTGGTTTTATTACCAGCCCCTTACACCATCCAGGTGGGATCATTCCATCCTAAAGCATCACCTGGAAAACAGGAAGGACATTTCTGGCTCTTGCTCCTCTCCCAACCATCCTTCTGCGATGCCCCACCAGCCCGGGGGTTACAGGAACAGCCGACCCACTGGTGTTTGCTGTGGAAGGGGGATTGTTTCCCGTTCCTTTCCTCTTCCCGCTGCCTCTTGGAGCCACCGCGAGCGAGCAGCCGTCACGGGCAGCCAACGGAACCAACCCTCACCCGGCGCGCAGGAAAAAGCAGCTGCGAGGCGGTAAGCAAATAAGGTGCCGGAGGTGCTTCCCCCACCCACGGCACACCCGGAGCCACCAGCGCCTTCGCTCACAAGGGGAAGACACAGGAGGAAAAGCACCCAGGGATTTGGGAGCGGCTCCTGGCGGGTGATGGAGGACACGGGGAAGAACCAGATCCGCTGGAGTGGGTTGTGGTGCAAAGCAGAGCTTGGCTGCAGCCGCCTGGCATGAGGATGGCATTCCCTGTGCTGTGCCTGCACCCAGCAAGGGCTTTTTAGCGCGCAGTTGGTTGCTGGTTTACTTGCTGGTGGGTGCTGGCTGCAGCTGGAGGTGCCGGTTGCCGCAGCCCCACGATCTCACGTGCCGCATGCATGCGCTCGCCGCAGCTGCGCCTGCCCGGGGCTGCCGTTGCCACACGTGGGCGGTTGAGGTGTGCCAACCGCTCTGTCCCTTCCCCGCCGGCCACCCCAGCCATCGCTTGGCCAGCCCTGCCTTCACCTCAGCCCTTCTCGCTGTGGTCAGCGATGCCCCCGCGGTGAGGGTGCCCCCCTGCCCCCCTGCGATTGTGTGTGGCTGCCGGGAGTTTCGCGTGTGGGGCTGTTTTGGTAAACATTAAACTCAGCATCATTATCTCCCATCTCGGCGCAGCACGTGGTATCCGTGGGCGCTGCTCCCTCCATCCAGGCTGGGCTCCAGCAGGCACAGAGGCACCAGGGCAGGCGATGCCATGGCTGAAGCCTGGCTTCTTCTGAAGAAGCTGGAACCACCTCAGAAAGTCCCGTTAGCTGCACCCTGAAGGTCCCGCTCTTCCCGAGCAGAGCTGTGTCCCACCCTGATGCATCAGCAGGGCGTCTTCCCGGGATGCAGCAGCAGGTGTGAAGCTGCACATCAAAGCAAAGCCCTGTGGGTTAATTTAATTAATACACAGCCAAGACACATGGGTAACTACAGTTTGTCCTCTGTGAAGATCGAGTAGCACGAACACCATTAGGCTTTGAGTGTTTGTCATCCCAGACAACGCTAAAACACCCGGGATCGGTTTGCAAACGTGTTTTTTGCCGCTTCTGCAGCTGAAGTGCCACCGTACAAGGTGCTGAGCATCTTCACTGCTTTAGAAGGCATGTTGGTCTTGTGGTGGTCGTTGGACTCGATGATCTTGGAGGTCTTTCCAACCTTAATGATTCTGTGATTGATGCCTCCATCCCCCAGGTGGCACCAAGCAGGTGATGGGCTGACGTTGCATTAAAACAACCCGGCAAAGCCCTTCCAGGTGGTGCAATCCAGCAGTTTTGTGGAGCACCAGGGACGTGGCAGCTGTCACCGGGGATGAAGCAGAGCAGACGTCCCTCCGGGTCGGGATCCTTCCAGTGCAGCCGGCCCTGGGAAAGGCAGCCAGTTACAATAACAATTTATTCTGCGCGGTGTCGTGCGGGGCGGTGGAAGGATCCCAGAGCCCCTCTGCCGGGGTTCCTGCTTTCTGTCACGGCAGGGCGGCTGCTCTCCCAGCTGGGGATGTTTTAGTGTTTGACTTACTCTTCTCACTGCTTTCTTGGGCGCTTTTTCCTGCCTGTTGGCAAAGCCTGGGAATCGGATGTGTCCCTTGTTTTGCCCATCCATTTCCCCTTCCCTGCTGATGGAAAAAGAAATCAAAGGCAGGAAAAAAGAAGAGATAGGTTTATGATGTAGCAGTATGGCTTGAAGGAGGCGATTTGGAGCTGAGAGCTGGCCCAGGCGTGATGCTAACCATGATCCCCTGCGGCGGGCACCGTGCCATGCCCACGTCACTTGGTGGCAGAAGTGTTTCCCATAAGGGAAATGTGATTTTATCCGAGGGAAACTTTTGAAATGGTGGGGAAAGCTGGTATTTCATAGAATTATGGAATGTGGACCTCAAAGCCCACCCAGTGTCACCCCCTGCCATGGGCAGGGACACCTCCCACTGGATCAGGGGGCTCCAAGCCCCGTCCAACCTGGCCTGGAACACCTCCAGGGATGGGGCAGCCACCACTGCTCTGGGCACCCTGGGCCAGGGCCTCCCCACCCTCACAGCAAAACATTTCTGCCTGAGATCTCATCTCAGTCTCCCCTCTCGCAGCTCAAAACCGTTCCCCTTGTCCTCTCCCTGATCCAGAGCCCCTCCCCAGCTTCCCTGTAGGCAAATTGAGTGTTGTCCCTGCAGGATGCTTGCTGCTGCGGGTCACACGCTGGGGCTGAGCGTGCACCGGCGTCCGCTCGGCCGTGTGACGGGCTGGGGGAGTGTCGCCTCGTGCCTCAGTTTCCCCCGAAGCAGAATGGGATTCATGATGGAGAAACGCCGGCTGCCGTAGGGCTGTGCTGCTCCAGGGATTTTTTGATCCTTTTACAGCAGAAGAAACTCAAACGTTTCCTTAAAGTGACCCCAACACCACCCTGTTGTGTTTTATTTGTTTGCTTTGGCCCGGGAAGCGGGGCAGGGTCTCCTCGGGGACGCGGAGGCTGTGGCAGAGCCCTGGGGCAGCAGCCTGTGCCTGCGCCGCCTCGCTCAAGGGTGGCACCCGTGTTTATTTACCTTTTCATCACCTGGTTCCATGCCCTGCCATGCTGCAGGTGCCAGCGCACGGGCTGCCAGCCCTGTTTGCGTTGGCAGGAGCTGGGGATCAACCTCTGGCTAAAATAGCCCAGCACCAGCCCCACGTCTGCCCGAGGTGGCCGGGCTTGTTGCGTGCCCTTTCAGCATCTTATATTGATATTTTGCAGCCCGGCTCAGGCCACGGTCACCGTGTGAAACACGAGGATAGAAGTTGTGATGTGACAAGCTCAGAGCAAGTCACAAACCCTGAGCAGTCCCTGGAGCTTGGCTGTGGTTTTGTCCCCCTGGAAAGCCAAGCCCTGTTGGTTGGTGGAGTTAAGGTTGCCTGCGCCTCTGCTTGGCAGCCCAGAGGAGAGCGTGCTCTTCTGCTGGTGGGAATGGTCCTGTGACATCCAGGTACCCACTGCCCTCTTTTGGTATCTACTTTCTTGGCTCTGCTCTCCAGAGCCGCGATGCAGAAGAGCGGGAGCCGAGGAACTGCAGGAACGCATTCACGTGCTGCAGGTCCCGCGCTGCGACTGCTCGGCTTGGGAAGCTGAAAATTTGTGGTGTGAGTTGGGAGCCCTGTTTTGGGATACTTTGAGCAGCCATTGTCACTTTGTACCCTTGGTGGTGTTATTGCACTTATCTTCTGGCCGCATCGGGGAGCCGGGATCCTCCGTGCTGACCTCTGACCAGAGCAAGGGGCTCTTCAGGTGTTTCCGTTCCAGCCTGTCTGCGCTCGCTGTGTTGTCCAAGGAAAGAGCGGGTTTGGGCTTTTGCTGGTTCCCAGTAACCACAGTGGGATTCCTGGCCGAGTGGGACATGGCAGTGCCCGCAGCCTGATGGAGCGGTGCCACCTCTGCTGCCCTGCCCGGTGCCACAGCACTGACTCGCGTAAACCTTGGGCTTTGGCGGGTGGCAAACTCTCTTATTTCTAGTGAAGCTTTGGAAGTGAGAGGGGAAGGCTTTGACCCTCAAAATGTTCCTGTTCTCTGCTGGCTTTGAGTGATTCAGACCCAAAACTCTGAGTTTATTGTGACTTTCTGCCCTTTTCCTTCAGGTATTTGGGGCAAAATGGGCACTGAGCTGCCACGTGAGGGGTGGTGGAAGGAGTTGCTGGTGCCAGGGGAGGTGCCTGGTTCTCAGGATGCTCAAAATTGGGGGTTTTGGGGAGGTGCCTGCAGCAGCGTTGCTAACGTTTGGGGTTTGGTGACAGCGATGGCACGGTGTCACTCTGCCACCGATGACATTTTGCTGGCCACCCCCTGCACGTGGTTCCTTCTGAGTTCACGGAAACCACTTTTCTTGCTTTAATCAAGAGCTCCTGCAAAGTCCCCGCTCTGCAAACACCGGATGGGAGAAGCACTGAGAGGATTGCGACAGTTGAGGTGGCTGCTGGGGGTGGAAAGTCACCCCGGGGCACCCCAAGACCCGCCGGAGCCCCAGCCGCCTCCCTCGGGGCACCCACCTGCCCGCGGCCCTTTCACCTTGCGCGTTTGCACCCTTAAAATGCAGCCTGGATGAAAACAGCAGCAGATCTCGTCTACTTTTAATTTTGGTGGCTCTCGGGGCTGGGGAGAGGAAGCCGGGGGTGGAGAGGAGCCGGCTGCAAAAGGGAGAAGAGTGACTTTCCTTCTGACGGGCTCTGCAGAGCGGTTGGAGATGTTGAAGCTGCTCCAAGTTGATATTTTGCTTTCTATAAGAATAATTTTAGGTGTTTGGGTGCTGGTCTGTCCCCTCCTCGCGATGGCAGGGGTCGGAGTGGCCTTGTCTAGGAAGGAGGGTTGAAAACCCTGGTAGGAAGTGTGGCTGAACCCTGAGAGCTGGTGTAAACACGTTCAGGCTTCTTGTTTTCACCGGTTTGTGCAGCGAAGGTGGGGTTGGGGTTGGGGTTGGGGTTGGGTTATTTTTTTTTTTTTCGTTTCTCTGAATGAAAATAGATGATGGAAAACAGCCGAGCCGGTTTCGCTTCCTGCTGTCGCCCAGGGCTGGGGGTGCTCAGAGACGCCTCAACTTTGGTCCAGCGATGGGGGATCACGTGTGTCCACCTTGGGCTGATTCCTCTTGAATTCCGTCTGACCCCTTCCATAAACACAAGGAGTTGGGGGAACATCTTGCTTTTAGGCCTCCCCGTGGGGTGCGGAAGCTGGTGGCCAGGAGCAGAGGCTTCGGGCGGCTCTTTGGGAGGTTTCTACCTCAATTTTTCCCTGTTGGGAAGTTTGAGGTTGGGGTTCTCCGTTGGGTCCTGTCCTCTACCAGAGGGTGGAGGCAGCAGGTACTCTGCCCGTGTCACCTCGGTGCTCGTACCCCAGGTTCCAGCTTTGCGATGACTTTGAGCCACCAGCAGAGCCCTCCTGAGGTGCAGCTTTGCCTTCTCCATCTCCTCTTCTCCCTCGTCCTGTCCCTGCTCTCCCTGATCAAGAGCCCCTCCCCAGCTTTCCCGGAGCCCCTTTGAGGGCAGAACAAGTAGCATTTTGGGGTACAGAACGGATTGCTGGGTCATAAGGGCAGGGATTGCTGGTCTGGGCCCAAATCCCTAATTCATCTCTTCATTTTTATCATTTCTCACTTTGTTCCGCTCGTCGGGCTGTGGATGGAACCCCACAGAGCTCCCCGCAGAAGAAAGTAAGTCATGGGCTGGGGGGGGAAGGTTGGGTACGCACGAGTCTGGGTGGGAGGCGCTGAGGAGGAGTCTTCGGGGTCTTTTAGTCTTGGGTTTAATC
Organism: Neomorphus geoffroyi; assembly: GCA_033558235.1. Lineage (NCBI taxonomy): Eukaryota > Metazoa > Chordata > Aves > Cuculiformes > Neomorphidae > Neomorphus > Neomorphus geoffroyi. Next base: position 10,927,342 of record JAUMJM010000018.1, read on the forward strand.
CCAGAGAGAACGGGGCTGGCATCAGAGGGCTTCCCAGTGGTGGCAAGGCTGGTAAGTTGTGCACAGAAACACAGAGGATTTGGTTTCTGGAGTTAAAAACAGACGTAGGGAAACCAGGCCAGGGCAGAAATGAAGATCTGACTTCAGAGAGAAGGGTCCCCCACTGCAGCACTGGGTGTCCCCGCGCTGCCAGGCACCGGAGCAGCTCTGCTGCAGGCAGGGGACGGGGTCCGGGTGGTCTCGGTGTTCTCAGTTCCCCATCCTCTGGGATTTTATTGAGTTGTGGCTGCGCTTGGCTCTGTGTGTTCCCACCAGGAAAGTCCCTCTGGGAGTTGGTGCTGGAGCAGTTTGAAGACCTCCTTGTCCGCATCCTTTTGATGGCAGCTTTTCTGTCGTTCGTAAGTACCCCAGGCTCGGGGTGGGCACCTTCCAGGGCACGTATGGACCGGGGTGGCAGTCAGATGGCAAAGGAGCCAGAGGAGGGTGTGTGCTGGGGGAAGGAGCTGCAGCAGCCCTGCGGTGGTGTCCTAGGGCGCAGGGACAGTATCGTCCTATGGACTTCAACGAGGAGACTGTGGGATTTTTCAGTCATGCTGATCCACCCAAAAGTGATCTCAAACAACTGCCCAGGCTTCTTTCTGTTCCCTCAAGACTGTGCCAGCTAGAGGGCCACGGGGTGGGTGTTGGCCCTGGCACTGCCTAGGGTTAGGGTAAGGGTTTGGAGAGAGCGGGCACAGAGCCCCGGGGCTGCCAAGGGCGCGGGTGCTGGCTGCCCAGAGCTGTCCTGGGGTGCTTTTGGCTGTGATCCATAACCTTTTGTCATTCTTTGTGGACCCTGACTGGGATAGCCCAGGTCCTCTGGACGTGTCTCTATCCCGTTGCAGCTTTCAGTGCTGAGAGGCTGCTCTTAGGTCTCCTTGAAGGATGGGTTTTGCTTTGTTTAGCAGGGCTTGAAGCCCAGCCCGGGCTGCTCCTGCCACCGGAGCTGCTGGCGTGATGCCCTCCCTGTGTCACTTGTGTTGTTTCAACCACATTGTGATCCTTCTCTTCTCTTGCCTACCAGATCCTGGCCTGGTTTGAAGAAGGAGAGGAGACCACGACGGCATTCGTGGAGCCCATTGTCATTATCATGATCCTGATTGCCAACGCCGTGGTGGGCGTGTGGCAGGTAAGCCCAGCCCCTCTCCACCCGAGGGTCTCTGCTGCACACGGCTCCGATGCTTCACTTGACGCTCTGGTTGCTTCTTGCCGTTGGAAACTCATTCCTCAAAGGTTCCATTTTCATGTTGGCTGTGCTGGCCCATGCCACGAGTGCAGATCCTGAGTTGCTGGCTGCCTCCTGGCTCCTTCCTTCAGTCTTTCTTTGGCAACTTTTGCATTTAGAGTTTAGGATCTTGCACCTGTTTGCCATCCAGATGAACACTGGCCATCCTGGTCATGGCCAGAAGTGTTTTCCAAGGGAAACTTTTCACCCTGCACACCAGAAAGCCACAGTGGCTTCTGTGGAACAAGCAAAAACCCCTCCACCAGCAATGCTCCTTTTGTAGATATTCCCTTTAAGGCCATATATTTATCTGCAGCTCGATCTGAGATGGGACTGCTGGATGGGAAAAAGCACATCTGGGTAGGAGATGCTGCTTCCCAAACCAAGAATGAGAAAATCAAGCCCAAAGGTCCACACAGCATCCAGGACCAGCTGGGATTTAAGCCAGTGGGGACCATTGCAGAGCAACTGAGGAAGGCTCGGTGCTTGCCCATGCGCGGTGCAAACGGACACCAACGTCGGGGCTGGGGTTTGGGTGCTCTGGTCTTTGCAGTGGGTGGGGAAGGAGCCGGCAGGCACCGAGCAGCCCTGCTGCCAGCAGCTCTGTGCCTCCTTTGCGTGCAGGAGAGAAACGCCGAGAGTGCCATCGAAGCCTTGAAGGAGTACGAGCCTGAGATGGGGAAGGTGATCCGCGCTGACCGCAGCGGGGTGCAGCGCATCCGCGCCCGGGACATCGTCCCTGGGGACATCGTGGAGGTGGCAGGTAGGGTGCCATCATCTGCGGTGCGGGATGGGGAAGGATGAGCATGGAGTGGGATGGGGAGGTCGTGCTGGCCAGAAGGGCTTCGGCGATGGGCACCCCATGGACCTGGTGGTTGGGAGGGCTCTGCCTCGTTGTCTGGGCGCACCTCCGGAGGCACAGCTGCCCAGCCCGCTGGGTTTGGCACTCCTGAGACCTTCGCTTCTCTTTTCAAACCCAGAGAACTGAGATGATTTGAGTGAAAGCTGGGGCTCCTCAGCCTGTGGAGGCTTCACCCCGAGCACAGGGTGGCAGAGAACAGCAGAAAAGGAAGAAGAAAAGCGTTTATTTCTGGCACAGGCTTTGTGTGTTGGGAGGGTTTCCCTGTTCTCTGGGAGAATGTTTAATTCGCTGCCAAAGCTCCCTCTCTCTGGAAGCGGCGCTCCCACGCGCGTCCCCCAGCCGAGCCGTGGGCGAAGCGCCGACGCCTGGGGATGGCGCGAGGCAGAGGGGACGGGCTGCAGGGTGCTTCTGCCTCCCTGGGTGGGTCGGGTCCCCCCTGACCCTTCGGCTGGGGCGTTGCACGCAGTGAAGGAAGCCTGGGGCTCTCCTGCCTGCCCCACCGGGGTTGAAGAGGATGCGTTTCATTTATCCCATTTTGTTTATTCATTAAATGATGCCTGAAACCCCCAGAGCCACAAAGCTAATCCTTTCCTTTCCTCCCCGTGGCCCTGCAAGTGGAAACATGCTGCAATCCCGCCCGCGCCCAGCCAGCTCGCCGTTATTTATGTCTTCCAGTTGGGCTTCAGCTGGAAGATGAACATAAAAATAATGCGGGGCGGATCAAGCGTCGGAGCGTCGGCCAGGTCCTCAGCTGGGCGAGCTGGCGCTGCTCCCGAGGCAGCTCCAGCGATGCAACCCCAGCTGCTGGCCTGCCCTTTGGTTAAATTACTTATCAATTAATTAAATTATGCCACCTTTCCCCAAACGGAGTGCTTGCTGCCTGCCCAGCAGTGGCCGAATATGGCTTTTTAGTGGCACCACCAGGGTCACAGCTGGGAGGGAACGTGCTGAGCTCCGCTCTGGAGGGGTTTGCAAATCATTAGTGGATTGGAGGTGCAGGAGGTTGTAGCAAGGGGTGAGGATGCTGCCAGGCTGCCTGCTAGGAGAGCGCGGCAGGAGCAATGGCTTGGAACGTGCAGCGGCCACGCAGGTGACGTCCTAGGACAGCACAGGCTTCTGTTTGCATGTGCAAATGCAGTGAGTTTGGCAGCGGGGAGCAGGGAACCCGCTGCGCCAAGGCAAGAGGGAAATGGTGGCGGCAAGCTGCAGGTTGGCAGGCGCTCAGCGCCAGCTGAGTTTTGCCCTTTGGTAACGAGGCAATTGAGGTGAGTCCTGGTGCAGCAGCCGCACCGGGGTTGGGTTGGGTTGGGTTGGGCGGCAGCGGCAGCTTTCTGCCTGGCTCAGACAGCGCGGGCAGGGCACTGCGCCACCTGCCCGCTCCGCTTTGCTTGGGCAGCATCCCCTCCTGCTTCTCTCTCTTTCCTTGGCTTTTGGCACGGGGAGCCTTGCAGTGCTTGGGTGACCAGAGAGTGTTTAAGAGCCAGCTCAGAGCAGGTGCTATGGGATCCGTCCTGCGCCGTGCGAGTTTCCTGGGATGCTGTTGCACCATCTACCCTTGAGCGGATGCTTCCCCCGTGGCACTGGGGCTCGGAGCTGTCTCTAGATGCCACCAACAGCTTTGGTCATCTGCGCGTTGAGCTCGTGTTTGCAAACCTTCCCTGCCTTCCTGGGGGAAAGAGGAGCATTTTATACCCTTCAAGGTGCTCTGGCTCCCTTGAGCAGCTGCCAAGCCCGAGGGAAACACTTGGAGAGGTCCCTGTGCTTAGTGACCCCCCCAAAAACGGGTGCGATGGGGCGAGGGGCAGGTCTGGCCAGACAGCAGGTGTTGCACGCCGCGTCCAAGAGCCTGCACATCTGGAGCTGGAATAAATGGCTGAGCGGTGGATGGAGGGGTGCCAGCTCGGGGGGGGAGGTTTATGAGCCCCGAGAGGAAGCGCTCGTTAAAGTCTGGGATTTGAGACGCTCGTTAGCGGCCAAGCCGGCGGTGTTGTGTAACGTGATGTCAGGCCCTGTGAGCCAGGGCTCTTTCTGCCTCAATGTTTCCGAAGTGCCGGAGCGCGGTTGCGTCCAGCCGATAAGGGAGCAGGAGGAAGAGCTGGGAGGAAGAAACCCAGCCAGAAAAGCAGCTTTAAATGTTTTGTTTAAGGAAGCACATGGGCCTCGATGGGCGAGATCGGTGCCTTTCACCCGCAACCACCGTGCCGTGCCAGGAGACCCGTCCACAGCTGTTTTTCTTGGCCATGGAAGGTCTTCCAGTGTCAACAGCTTCCAAGTGGCCCACGGAGCCCTGAAATGGGGTTTAGAGGCTTGGGCTGCTCCAAACCAGGGATGTTTGGGGTCTTTTCTGCAGGGAAGAGGCAGGGCGGGGGTGCTGTGGGGGTTTTGCAGGGAGGAAGAGAGATGAGGATGTGGGGAGGCAGGCGATGCAGGGCACATTTGGGGTTTGCCGTCTCCCTTCCCTGGGGCAGTGGGTGCTACCAGTCCCTCCTGAAGGGTCTGCTCTGCTCTTGCCCCTTGTAGTTGGCGACAAGGTGCCAGCAGACATTCGGATCATCGAAATCCGGTCCACCACGCTGCGTGTCGACCAGTCCATCCTCACAGGTGGGTGCAGGTGTGACAGGACGGGGACCTTCAGCTGCTGAAGGTAAAGCTTTCCCTCTGCCATCTGCCCTGAGCCAGACTTTGGGGCTGGGACTGGGCCGAGTGCTTTGCTGGGGTGGGAGAATGAGATTGAGGACCTAAGGATGTCCCAGCATCATGAAAGAGTCACGGCACAGGCGAGATGTGCCCAGGGCTTGGGCATCCCTCCTGATTATCTGTGATATTGCAAGAAGTCTCTCTCTGCTGTCAGGGAAGGCAGAGAATGATCAGACAACAAAAAGGGCTTCCAGCATTTCAGCTCTCTTGCTGATTTTGTAAATGCATCGAGTTAGGAGATGGCAGCAGGGAGGGAAAAGCATCAGAAGAGACGTTGAAAACCCAGGGAAAGGAGCCCAGTCTCCTTGAAACGTGGCTTTGCGTTAACTGTGTTCTCCAAGAGCAAAAGGAGATGCAGCAGAAGGGTGAATCTGTAAAAGACAAAATACGAACCCTCAGTAGAGCAGCTCTGGGCGCCGTTCCGGTTGTGCTGCCCTGCAGTCCCCGTCTCACCATGCAGACTTGCAAACCAGCAGCTCCCTGGCATCCCTGGATTTGGCCCCATCCCACTGGGCTGTGTGGGACCTTGTGGCTGCTACGATCCACACAGGTTGTTTTTCCTGCATTCCTCATCTTCAGAGCACCCTGGCCCAGCTCTGACTTCTCCATGATGGTTGGTTGGATGGTTTGTTGGCCAAGTTCTTCTTTAGAAAGCTGAGGGGTTGTGATGCAGGCTCAGAACAGCATCGAGGCTGGAGAGAAAGCACGAGTGGTTCAACTCCCCCTTCTTGTCTCGGCAGGGGAGTCTGTGTCGGTGATCAAACATGCTGACCCCATCCCTGACCCCCGGGCTGTCAACCAGGACAAGAAGAACATGCTTTTCTCCGTAAGTCCCTTACACCTGTCCACACCTCTCCTGTTGTTATCCAAGTGCCACCAAGTGAAGAGGGTGATGGAGGCCGGAGATCTCTGAGCACTGAAAGGGAGTGCATGCATGAGAGAGACCCAAACCCAAAGAAAGAGCCCCAGATTCATAAAAATGAGGATCTGCTTCCGTGGGATTTCATTTGGGCTGTGGCATGTGATGCCCTTAAACATCTTGGGCAATCTCAGCGTATTTTCCATCAAGTAGGATGCAGTGTGGATGGGAAAAGGTTTGTGGTCAAGCCTGGAGCTATTGCGAATTTCCTTCTTCGTTGAAGGCATTCCTTGAGGAGCTAGAGACCTCTCGGGAGGGCCTCCTGCTGCGTTAGGATAGGTTTATATAAAATCCCAGGATGTCTCATTTTCCCCTTAACCAAGATCTCAGGTTCTCCTTTCACAAATGTCCATTTCGTGACTCAGGCCGGGAGGTTTCATGCCCACGTATCCACTCTTTCCCTTTTCTTCCCTCCCAGGGCACCAACATTGCAGCTGGGAAGGCCGTAGGAGTTGTCATTGCGACCGGGGTGTACACGGAGATCGGGAAGATCCGAAACCAGATGGTGGAGACAGAGCCTGAGAAGACCCCTTTGCAGCAGAAGCTGGACGAGTTCAGTCAGCAGCTCTCCAAAGTGATTTTCCTGGTGTGCATTGCTGTCTGGGTCATCAACGTCAGCCACTTCAGCGACCCTGTCCACGGGGGCTCTTGGTTTCGGGGAGCCATCTACTACTTCAAGATTTCGGTGGCCTTGGCAGTGGCTGCCATCCCTGAGGGCCTCCCAGCCGTCATCACCACCTGCCTGGCACTGGGCACACGCCGCATGGCCAAGAAGAATGCCATCGTCCGGAGCCTGCCCTCAGTGGAGACCCTGGGCTGCACCTCCGTCATCTGCTCTGACAAGACTGGCACCCTCACCACCAACCAGATGTCGGTGTGCCGGGTGAGTGCCAGGGGCGTTCTGGGGTGCAAGGAGTGGGTGCTCTGTGAGCCCCTGAGCGCTCTGCATTGGTCCATCCCCATCCTGGGGTGATGGGCTTCGTTGTCCTCACCAGACTTGTTTCATATTAGGAATGGGAAGGTGAGCATGGAAGGTGGCACCTCCCATACAAGGTTCCGTGGGTTGGATGAGGCTTTCATATGGTGTTTGAGGCCAGGTTGGATGGGGCTTGGAGCCCCCTGATCCAGTGGGAGGTGTCCCTGCCCATGGCAGAGGGTGGGGTTGCATGGGCTTTGAGGTCCCTTCCATCCCAACCCATTCCACGGTTTGTAGGAAGCCCTGAGCTGCTTCTCTGCCCAGCCAGGAGTGAGGAGGTTCATGGCTCTGATAAGAAAGCTCACGTTTATAAGCACAGCGGCGTGGATGGGCTGCGTTGCAGACTTATTTCAGGTCTCCCTCTCCAGAGGGCATTTCTTTCTGCCGGGTTGTGGTGTTGAGACAGAGATCCTGGAGGCACCAACGCAATCAGCCTCCTCTGCTCTGTTGCCCATTTTCTCCCTGTTTTTAACCAAACCAGTGGGAAGTCCTGGCCTGTGCAAAATTAAAAAGCCTGGACCTGTGAGGACAGAACTTGCAGGGTCCATATAGCACGTGGGTCCAGCTGTCCATGATGGGCTCGTGCAGGAATCCAGGAGTGAAGATGCCTGTGAACTGGGCTGGTGAAGTGGTGCTTTGGTCACCCGTCCTCGCCTGGCAGAACGTCTGCCATTCGTAATTGTTTGTATCCAGGCTCGGACCTGGTGCTGGAGGGAGCCCTGGAGTGGTTTGGCCAAGAGTCCAAAGGCTTCTGGTCTACCAGAGAGCTTTGCTCCCACATGCCCGGCCGTATGCAGAGGTAACTTGTTTGGAAAGCCTGGACCATCTGAATACTTCTCAGTTTCCCCATTAATCCTCAAGTCTCGGGAAAGCTCTTTTTGATGGCCTTGGCGCGTCGGTTTTATAGGAGAACCTTGGAAAATGTGTTGGTGTGGGGAAAAACGGACCTGGCGACCATCCCTTCTTGCTGATACTTGGGTAGCGTGGTGGGAAACCATGACCGTGCTGCAAGCTGGCCGCGGGCTTTGGCCACTGGTTTGCTCAGCACAAACTACATGACTGGAAACGTCTGACTCTCCTGCCCGGTAAATGATTTAAGATGAGACAGTGGTGGAACGAGGCAGTGCCCGAGCTGCCCGTGTCTCGCGCCAAGAGGACATTCCCACCAGCCCGTTTTCTGCCCCAGTGATGCAGGGAAGAAAGCGCAGCCCCAGAGTTTGGGGTCTCTTGAGCTCTGCAGAAGGAGAGGGAGGAGGTGACCATGCCCTTCCTACTGGAGGATCTGCTCCTTGAACTTGGGCAGCAGGGCCGTTTGTCTCCTGCGGTGCAGTGTGGTTGAGAGAGGCACGATTAACGATGCCGAGACGGGGAGGAAGGCAGGAGCGGGGTGAGGTGGGGCGGTGACACACAGGAGGCTTCTTGCATGAGTTGTCATTTGCCGAAATTCCCTGTGCAGGGACCGGAGTTGGACTCAGTGATCCTTGTGGGTCGCTTCCAACCCAGGACATTCTGTGGTTCTATGAATGAGCTCAGCCACTTGGCCAAAGCCCAAACAAATCCAATTCAAAATTCCGTGTCTCCTGCCCTCCAGCTCCCCACAACCCCTTCCCGATACCTGTGTTATTCGCCAGGCTGAATCCTGGCTCTCAGGGAGCGCCCCGAGAGCCGGGTTGGCCCCAGGACACCCAGTTAATGTTTAATGGCCAGGGATTCCCGCGCTGACTCAGGCGGTGCCGGCGAGCGGCGGGTGGGTAAATATTTGCGCTGGGCAGCCGTTGGCGTGTCCCGGGGGTGCCTCCTGCACCGAGCAGCTGGCTCAGCCGTGGGGAGAGAGCGGAAACCATGAGAACTATCAATAACCTGGAAAAATGTATTAATTGAGCGCCATTTAATTAACGCACACATTTCAACTTGGGTGAGCAGAGCTGCTGCCCGCCGGGTGCGCTGACATTTGTGTCGCTGTCAGGGCTGTAGGGCTGTGAAGTGACTCCTGACAGACCTCAACTCTGTTTTAAAGCCCTCAGCTGTTTTTAAGGGCTGCGGCGCCGGCTCCGGGTCCCGCTCGGCGCCCAGGGCTCGTGGCCAGCTCAGCAGGAGGCAGATGGATGCCGTGTGGTCACCATGGGTGAGGCGGTGCTGCGGATGCTCATGGGCGTTAGGTGCCCACTTGGTCCATCTGGGTGGCCAAGACTTTGGTGCTTTTGCTCTGTCTGGAGGTTACAGAGCCACAAACCCACTGAGTAAATCAGATTAAACCCGTGGATGGTGTCACTCACCTTATGGTAACTGGGGGTCTCCGAGACCACTGTGTCGCCTAGCCCACGGTGCGGGGCATCAAGGAGAGCCTTCTTCCAACCATTGAGTTGGAGTCTGGCAGGAGGAGAAGGGGGCAAGGCTTTGCTCTTGCACATTTAAACCACTCCTAAAAGCTGCAGCACCTTTTAAACTTAATTTTCCAGGTGGTGTTTGAAAGTTGGGATCTGAAACCGGGATGAGAGCGTGGCTGTGTGGGCTTGGGGCTGGGGAGGTGCTGGTGCCCTGTGTCCTGGCCATGGGGGTGGCTGGTGACGTTTGGCTTTCTCTGAGATAATTGGTGTTTTGGGCAGCAACAGCAGAAAGGGGTTGATTTTCCATAAACTTTGTAGGAGAGCCCGGAATTGCAACCCCCTGCCTGCAGTGCAGCCGCCCAGGAGCTGCGCAGCGCTGGTTGCTGTTCGGTCTCCAGGGTGTTGGCTCTCAATTCAGCAGCTGTGTCTGTTTAAACCAGTCACTAATTAACGGGAGCCCTTGCGGGGGGTTTCCCGGGGGCCGTGGCTCTGCCAGCTGTCGGTGGGTGCCCGTCGGCTGCTTCCAGCGCAGGAGGAAAGCGGTGCTGATCCGTGGGGCTGATTGGTGGGTGAATGGCTGATGATTGCAGCCTCTTGCTGTTCCTGACAGCAATCCCCTCCTGCCGGGCGGTGTCTGAAAGCGGCTGTGGAAAACACAGAAATACAGATGTGCACGCTTTGCATCTCCCTCCCCTGCGAGCCGGCAGCCTTGTGCTCCTCCAGGGACGCTGCATCCATGAGTGGTCTTTGCTTTCTCAAACACCCAGTGTCCAGCTGTGTCACACAGCACCTGGGCCAGGTGAGATCCGCGGGGTAGGAGGAACGATGGCTGAAACCCTTTGGGAGCAGGTTGTCCTCTTCGCAAGCGTGTAGTAACGTCTCACTTCTGATCTCTCCGTTGCATTGAAAATCCAAATTGCCAGTGTGGTTTTAGAAGGGTTAAGGGCAGGGAGTGAGCAGGAGGAAGCCTTGGGGGGTGCTGGTTGGGTTCCCCTTGCTCAGTGCTGGAGCTGGTGTTCACCAAAGCCATGGAGGTGTTCCCGGCCAGGTTAGATGGGGCTTGGAGCCCCCTGATCCAGTGGGAGGTGTCCCTGCCCATGGCAGGGGGTGGCACTGGGTGGACTTTGAGGTCCCTTCCAACCCAACACTTTCCAAGATTCTATGATTCCATGACTGTGAGTCTATGATTCTATCTCTCTTCAGCAGCTTCTCCACGCCTTCTGGTCGAGCTGGGCTGTGCAGCTTTGCCACCGCGATCTATTGCTCCTCTTTTTATTTTTATTATTTTCAGGATAAAATCTTTACTTACCCTTTTTATGGACTAAGACACAACTATTCCTTCTGGACTGTTTCCACTGCCTGCCCACCGGCTCCCTTTCCAGCCTGGCAATGTGCTGAAACATCACATCAAACCCCATGCAAACACCTTGGCGATGCCCTGGCCACCCCTCGCTCTGCCAGGCAGGCAAGTTGGGAGCAGGCAGGAAATCTGATGTCACCCCTGGTTGCTGTGGGTTGCGTGGCACCTTTTTTAAATAGGCATGGAAAATAAAGGGCCTGGCGTGATTATTTTTTCTCTTTTCCTTTTTTTAATAAGATGCTATTGTGAAAGTAGCAATTGTTTTGTAGCCGCGAGCGTTTGAAAACAAACAAGCCCTTATCAGGCAAAGCCAGGGGTGGTGGGGGTGGGTGGTTTCAGATTTGTTCATAAATAAGAGTCCAGTCTGCGTTTCTGAGTCCTTTTTCTGAAGAGACCAGGAGATTTGGGCTGGAAGGCTGATGGCGTTGGGTGTTTCAATAATAGATGAAGGATGCTCAGTCTTCGAAGGTCCCTTTTGGTGTTGTCTCAAGCTGGGTACCACGCTTCGCCTCTGTTCCTGGGGTCCGTCATCTCCAGGGGGTTCAGTTGCTCAAGGAGATGGGATGTGTTTTGCCTCTCTTTTTTTAAGGTCCTTTGTGCCTTCTTGTTTGTGCTTCCCACCAAAGGTGCCTCAACAAAGGGCTTGGGCCATCTCTTCCGCAACCCTTTGGCTCAGGATTTTCTTCAGGACCCTTCAGGGATGCTGAGGGAAGGCGCGGGGGGCACCAGCCCAGCAGAGGGGTATCTGCAAGTGGCTGTGCAGAGGCTGTGTGGGCTCAGGGGGATTTACCTAGGAGACATAGACTTCAAACCTCCAGCTTTGATTTGCCCAAACCTGTGAAACACGGAGGTGAGGAAACTCCCTGGGGTGTCCTGGTGCTAAAACCGCCCTAAACGTGCATCCCTGAGCTTGACCTTTGTTGCTTGGCTTGGCCCTATGGATACGCCTGGGGATACCGGGCTGCGAGGGGAGGTCTCGCGCCCACCAGCAATGCAGCTGCATGCTTTTATTGTTAACAATCATTAGTAATAACAGTAAATTAACCTCTGTTTGTTGTTGGAGGAAGCGCGGAGAGGAGGGAAGTGGGTGGTACCCGGAGCCGTTGCCTCTGTGGTGCTGAGTGATGCCTCCTGACTCCTCCAGCATCTGCTGCTTCTCTCTCCTGGGGAACACCTCAAACTGACAGAGGGGAATGAACAGGGGAAAAAAAACCATCGGAGAGAAGGTGGGGGAGAGGGCAGTTGCTCTCACAGCCGCTTTGTGGAGCTGCCAAGCAGGTCTGTGGAGTTGAGGAGAGCATCGCTTCCCTGCTGCCGTCCTCCCTTCTGGCTGCTCCCTGCAGGCAGTCGCGGCCAAGGAAGCGCCTTTGCCAGCCCGGTTTTATTTATTTATTTATTATGTTACTTTTTGGCTTGGACGTGGGTCATAAATAACCATTAAGCAGAAAGGAGCGTCGCCGAACTGTCGCCTCGGCTGGGGTCGGGCGCTGCTCTTGCTTCCGCTGGTGGCTGTCCCGAAGGGTGGGCTGTGCTGGGAGGGACGGGAGAGACTGGGGAGAGGGGGGTTAATAGTGTGTGGGGTTTTAGGGGGGTTGTTGCTCTCACTATAGCAGCAAGGGAGAAACTAGAAGGAGTCTGAAGGGCAAAAAATCACCAAAAATAGAGCATGTGGGACTTTTCCAGCTCCCCAGGGCTTTGTTACCGAGCTGCCGTCCCAGTAACGTGCGAGGCGAGCTGGTGGCCACAGAGCTGGCTGGGGGCAGCTGCTCCCATCCTGCCCCATGGATGGAGGCTTCCCAGGAGTGGAAACCTGGACCCAGCTCCTTCTCTCCTCCAAGAAAAACACAGGCACCTTCTTAGGAACTGGCTCAGCATCGCTCCTCTCCCATGGAAAAACAGAGCTGGAGGAGGCGCCCATGGAAAGGGCAGGGGAGAACTGGAAGGCTCTGGGATGGCCAGGAGCGGTGGGTGCCTGGGCAGGGCGCTGACCCCAGTGCCATCACTGGGATGAGACCAGTCAGAGGGTCTCCAGGCTCGGCGTGTGGATTGTATGGAAAGAAATCCCTGCCTGATGCTCTGTCTCCGTCTTTCCCCTTTGCAGATGTTCATTATGGAGAAGGTGGAGGGCACCCAGTGCAGCCTGCACGAGTTCAGCATCACCGGCTCCACTTACGCCCCTGAGGGACAGATGTGAGTGAGGGCCCCTCCGCTTTGGGGGTGATTTGGGGTGTTCTGGGGCCAGCAGCACAGTCAGGGGGAGGTGGGAGGGTTGAGCCATGGATGGGGGGGAGGGCATCAGGCTCTGAGGAGAAAGAGGGGTTTCTAAGTCGATCCACTGGATGTGGGGTTTCTGTTGTGTTTGTTTATTCCCCCTCCTTCCAAAGGAGGTGACGCTTCTCAGCGTGGGGAAAGTCTGGGAAGGAGGAAGATGAGGAGCTCGGCTGGTGGTTGGAGCCCTCTCTGCTCCCCTTTGCTTTGTGATCCCAGGCACATTCTTCACTGCGGTTGCTTGTGCTCATCTGTGGAGCAGTTATTATTCATCCCATCCTCAGACTTAATTTCATGAGTATTTATAGACCCAACTGGATCCTTGGCTAGGAATCTCCATTAAAAAGTGAACCAGGTCATGAGCTGGAATCAATCAGTGCCTTTCAATTAAACAAGGGGGACTGAGGGGCTGAACTCGAGTCTGCTGACCCCTGAAGCTGCAGTATCCCCTCCTCGCCGGGGCTGCCTGTTTGGTTCTGCATCAATTCAGGTTGCTTTTGAGTTTTGCTTCAGCCCTGTGCTCGCCTTTGAGAGCGATGCGAGGGCTCGCTTAGATGTGGAGAGAAACCTCTCTATTCCCCTGGAGCTGCCGGGACTGAAATGCTTGTTCTGCTTTACCCTGGCCTGACGTGGGGGATGTTACGTGCTTGACTTTGTGGTTGCTCCCATCCCTGCACAACCCCCACGCAGCAGCACCTTTGCCGATGCCTCTCCCGCCGTGTGGGTCTTGCCCAGCTCCCGTGTGGGTCTTGCCCAGCTCCGTGCAGGCACCGGTGGCGATGGGGACGTGTCCTCCCGTCCCTTCCCAGGGGATCTCACACTGCAAAAGCCAACGCTGATATTTCCACCTTCCCAACCATCAAACCCCAGCCCAGAGTGCCTGCAGGCTCCCTGTTCCGCGGGCCGGGCTGGGCAGCATCGCCAGGGCAGGAGGCAGCGCTTCTTCCCTGCTCAGCCCAGCGTGGCTGCTGCTTCTTCCTCAGCAAACAGATTTTTCAGATTTTCTTGGCCGCTCCCAGTTTTCCGCTGCTGAGCTGTAACAAGGGCTCCAAAATGTTCTTTCCATTGGGAACCAGCAGTGGAATAAACTGATCCTAATAAATGCCTGACAAATTATTTTTCCAGCCAGCAGATGACAGGCTGGGTTTGCACAGCCCTAACCTGCAGTTACCTCTGCTGGAACCGGCATCGTTCTTCATGTCCCTTGAAAACCATCGCTGCCACTTCTGCCACCAGGCAAGAAGCAGCATCGGCTTGACTGGGGTGTTCGGGGCTGCTCCTTTCCAGTGACTTTGGGTTCCTTTACACAGCAAAGAGCTGCTCTTTAGGAAGCAAAGGCCACAGTTTGCCGCTTGCCCAGGTGCAGCCACAGCAATGCAGTTGTTAAATTTGTCTGCCTCTCTTAAATGTCCCCTTGGGTGCCCTCTGGCTCCTCACGGCACAAAGCAGAATCATGGAGAGAAGAAGGGGCTGCCCATCCTACAGCTCCTCTGGAACTCCTGGGGGAGTGAGCATTAACCTGAGTTCCTTTGCCCCTTTTCTCATCCATCATCGTCCTAAAGCAGGGGCTGTCAAAAGGCTGATGGAGGTCCAGTGCTCTTTCGAGCTCCTCTGCAGCCCCTTTGTGCTGGGGCACTTCCAGAGGTTCTCTGATATTGTAGTTGCAGCTGGTCCTACCCTGTTTGGTCAAGCACTGAGTGTGAACCCAGGTGTTTATTGCCAAGCCCGGGGCTTTATCTGGGTTTTCTCCTTCTTCTCAGAAAATTGTTTATATGTGTGTGTATGTACCTATGAGAAGCTGGGTACTGTTCGAATGCATAAGCTGGTGTAAGGCTCTGGGTGTTGTTTTCCGCCGCAGCCTGAAGGACGAGCAGCCGGTGCAGTGTGGGCGGTACGACGGGCTGGTGGAGCTGGCCACCATCTGCGCCCTCTGCAACGACTCCTCGCTGGACTACAACGAGGTACGAGGGGAGGGCAGGCGCCGGCGATGCTCTTCCCTTGGCTGCCGGGCCCGTTGACAGCAGAGGTTTGCCCTTGGCATCCCCTGCCCTGGCATCCACCCATGCCAGGGTGGTGCTCTGGGAGCCCCAGGATGACGCAGTGGTGCAGCATCCCGGGCTGGAGCAGCAGGTACAGGATGGGCTCTAAAGCTTGAGCTTCTTTTCTTTTCTGCCCTCCAGTCCAAAAAGGTCTACGAGAAGGTGGGGGAAGCTACTGAGACAGCCCTGACGTGCCTGGTGGAGAAGATGAACGTCTTCAACACCGACACCAGCAAACTCTCCAAGGTGGAGCGAGCCAACGCCTGCAACTCGGTGCGTGTGGAGGCCCCTGTGAGCGCGGGGACGGGGGAAGCGATGGAGAGGAGGGCTTTGGGACGACTGTCATTCACGCTGTCCCATCCCTCCTGGCTCCTCTGGGTGCCTTTCTCCTCCCATCACCAGTGCAGGGTTGTTAGCAAAGGTGGAGAGCACCAGCTGCTGCGTC
The DNA here is from genome assembly GCA_033558235.1 of Neomorphus geoffroyi. Lineage (NCBI taxonomy): Eukaryota > Metazoa > Chordata > Aves > Cuculiformes > Neomorphidae > Neomorphus > Neomorphus geoffroyi. Next base: position 10,942,499 of record JAUMJM010000018.1, read on the forward strand.
CCTGGCATCGAATCATGTCCCAGCACGTCGCAGTCCCAGCCCCAGCCCCGTCGCTGTCCCAGCACAGCCCAGCTCAGCCCCGCGCTGTCTCTGCAGGTGATCAAGCAGCTGATGCGGAAGGAGTGCACTCTGGAGTTCTCCCGCGACCGCAAGTCCATGTCCGTGTACTGCACGCCCACCGGCCCCGGCCACAACGCTGCGGGTAGCAAGATGTTCGTCAAGGTAGGGCAGAACGTCCTCAGCACCCTGCAGGACCCTCCTTCCCCATGCCCGTCCCAGCAGGATTTGGCCCTCACTGCAGCAGGTGGGGATGCTTTGCAGTTGGTCTCCTCCTCTCCTGTCCGGTGGTCCCGCAGCCGGCAGGTAGTGGTGTTTTCAAGGAAGGGGTGAATCTTTGCACTACTGAGAGGGAACAAAGGAGGTAAAATAATGGAGAGGGAGAAAAAGGCGCTGAGTGTGCTGGTGCTGGGGCCAAGGGGGAGCTGCCCTCTGCAAAACTTGGGCTCTTGCCTTTATTAAAGGCTTGGATCCTCCGGACCCCAGTAATGCCCAAAGGGCAACGTCCAGCTTTCCGCTGCAGCCAGAAATAAAATAGTGCATTAAAAGGGCGTTTTCTTCCCAAGAAAAAGAGCTACGGCAGGAATTCCCCCCTGGCGACTCTGGGATGATTTGTATATTGTTGTTCCCACTTGGGAGATCTGAGTGGGTGAGCTCTGTCCCCCAGGTCAGGTTGGGACCCTCCAGAGCCACCGCGTCTGTGGCCCTGCCAGTCCTGATGGAGCTTTTTTAAGAGGAGCAATGGAAGGATTGCAAGTTTTATGTCAAAAAGCAATGTCCAGGGGTCCTGTGTGAGGTCAGAAGGGAGGGGGCAGATGCTGTGGTGCTAAAGAATGCATTTCCCTGAATGACAAAGACATCACAAGCGTCCTCTGAGCATCCCGCAGGCAGCACTTTTATCCAGCAGTGATTTCCAGCCCTAATCCAGGTCTGAGGGAGGATCTGTGGTGCGGGAGAACCTCGGGCAGAGGTGTGGGTGTTGCAGGAGTTGGATGCATCTCCCACCGAGCAGATCCCCGTGACCTGACGCGGGTTCATCCTTCGTGGTCGATCGGAGGCTGCCATCTAGCGCGCTCAGCTGCGTGCTGGGATGTGCGTGTGGAGTTTTGGGGAGCTTTCCTTCTCCTTTGCCCAAATTTGGTGCCTTCCCTCCCTCCGGCGCTTCCTTCGATGCTGGCAGGAGCTGCTTCTCCTTCTGGTTCACTGCAGCCCCTAAGCCCTCCGCTCCTCCCCAGGGCGCCCCAGAAAGCGTGATCGAGCGCTGCACCCACGTCCGCGTGGGCACTGCCAAGGTGCCGCTGACAGCCCCGGTGCGGGAGAAGATCCTGGGCAGGATCCGGGACTGGGGCATGGGCATCGACACGCTGCGCTGCCTGGCCCTGGCCACCCACGACGCGCCCGTCTGCAGGGAGACCATGCAGCTGCACGACTCCGCCGCCTTCATCCAGTACGAGGTACCGCACCGGGGCTTTCTCCAGGGGCTTTATCCCTCATTCCCAAAGTTTTCCCACCCTCTTCCAGCTGCCCCGGTGTATTTTCTCTCTGGTTTCCCTGCAGCCACTGGGCAGTGCAGTGGCTCAGCTCCCCCTCTGCAGACCCTGGTGCAGAGCTGCCGGCAGTGGGGCTGGTCCTGGGGCCGACAGCCCCATCCCCCTGAGCATCCGTCCCTGTGGGGTGGCTGCCGAGAGGGGCCTGGGGACCACCGAGAGGGATGGGGAGGAGGGGAGTGAAGTGAGAAGGTGTGAGGGCTGCGGGGGGGACGGGAGCATCCCGTTGCATTGCAGCTGTAGGATGCATCCATGGTAGGAAACCTCCTGAAAGCTTCTTCCCGGGGGAATTCCCAGCTCCCAGGGTGGTTTCACAGTGGGAGGGAAGCGGTTGCATCCCTGGGGGTTAATGTGGGTCTGGGGATGTCCCCCTCCCAGACAAACCTGACCTTCGTGGGCTGCGTGGGGATGCTGGACCCTCCCCGCAAGGAGGTCACCTCCTCCATCGAGATGTGCCGCAAGGCCGGCATCCGCGTCATCATGATCACCGGCGACAACAAGAGCACAGCGGTGGCCATCTGCCGCAGGATTGGCATCTTCTCAGAAAGCGAGGACGTGACTGGTAAAGCCTACACGGGCCGGGAGTTTGACGAGCTGCCCCCCGAGGCGCAGCGGCAGGCGTGCCGCGATGCCCGATGCTTTGCCCGCGTGGAGCCAGCGCACAAGTCCCGCATCGTCGAGTACCTCCAGTCGTTCCATGAGATCACCGCCATGGTGAGTCCCCCGGGGACGCCCCACCACCCTCCTCTCCACCTGGCCCAACCCCTTCCACTCCGTTAATCACAGCTTCATGCAGACGGGCGACGGAGTCAACGACGCCCCAGCCCTGAAGAAAGCCGAGATTGGCATCGCCATGGGGTCGGGCACGGCCGTTGCCAAGTCGGCTGCTGAGATGGTGCTCTCCGACGACAACTTCTCCACCATCGTGTCGGCTGTCGAGGAGGGCAGGGCCATTTACAACAACATGAAGCAGTTCATCCGCTATCTCATCTCCTCCAATGTTGGGGAGGTTGTTTGGTGAGAGCTCCTTGCACCGGGCACCACATTGTGGGGATCAGTTGTGGGGATGCATCCCCTGGAGCAAGTGGATGTGTCCCCTACCCCTGGCAGCATCTGGTACCCAAAATTGTAACCTGGGTACCAAACCGAGCAGCTCTGCGTTGTCCCTCGTGAATTGGGGGATTTTTCTTTTGTGGTTTTACAACCACACTGCCCGCAGGAGCTGTTTTGTCGGTGCGTTGCCTATTTAAGCCTGTGCCAGCATCTCGGAGGGATGCAGATGTTGGTGCACGGGGTGTTGTCACCAGGTTGCACCGATGCACTTTGCACCAGGTCCTGGGCAGCTCTCCCTGTGCCCTGCCCATCCCTTCCAGTGAATCGGCGCTGTCCTCAGCAACACGGACAGAGCCTTGGGATGGCGTTGGCATCCTTTGCCCTTGCGTTTCAGCCGGGGTGTTTGCAGGAGACAGGAATCCACGTGGCCAGGGGGATGTCAGTGCTGGGTTTCAACTGCAAAGCAGCTTTTAACAGCAACAGCAACAAATTTTAGCTGCAAAATTCAGTCCTGGACTTCAGGTTCCTGACTCAGGAGCTGCAGGTTCATCCGCAGGGCTTTGGGTGAATTCACTTTGGGGTATTTGGACCCAGGGTGCCTGCTCCCTCTCCCCTTGCGTGACACAGACGCTTTCTCTAGGCTGCTCCAGAGCTCTTCTAATTTGGCATCTCTGGGCTTTCGCCTGCAGCATCTTCCTGACAGCCATCCTGGGCTTGCCCGAGGCCCTCATCCCCGTGCAGCTGCTGTGGGTCAACCTGGTGACGGATGGGCTGCCGGCCACTGCGCTGGGCTTCAACCCCCCCGACCTGGACATCATGGACAAGCTGCCCCGCAACCCCAAGGAGCCCCTCATCAGCGGTTGGCTCTTCTTCCGCTACCTGGCCATCGGAGGTGAGCCCCCGTGGGCACCAGTGGGCGGAGGACGAGGATGGGCATGGGATGCCAGGGGGCAGGGGGCCCCGTGCTGAGGGTAAGGGTGTCTCTCTTGGCCACAGTGTACGTGGGGCTGGCCACGGTGGGTGCAGCGACCTGGTGGTTCTTGTATGACGCCGAGGGACCGCAGGTCTCCTTCCATCAGCTGGTGAGTCAGGAGGGGAAGGGGCCAACATGTTGAGCAGGAGGGGGAGGGCAGGTGGATTCAGGCGTTGGGGTCTTCCCTGTACCTTTCTTCCTTGGCTGTTGTAGCATTCCCAGATTACTGGTGGCGAAGACGTTCATTTAAAAACAAAAGCCGATTCTCTCCCTCAGGCTCGTGTTTCCTTGGTTTTTCCTGCAAGCAGCTTGATCCAAAGAAGCTGAAAGTACCTCCTGTACCTGATCCCATGTTGAAAGGGATCAGTTTTACATCACTGCAGGTCTGGACAAGGTGACAGGAAAGCAGGTGCCGTTAATGTCACGTGCAATGGAAGATGCATTCTTGATCGAGACTCCCCTGTGCTCAAACACCTTATTAACTGCACGTGAAAGTCTCGAAGCCACTGCCCAGCCATAACTGCCCAAAGCCCCAGCAGGAGCTGGGTCACTTTGGACAGTTGGATCCATTGCTCTGAACTGTGGGATGTTTAACAGCAACCCTAATAATCCAAGATCACCACATGTCCAACCCGTCGACCTCTTCCTCCTCTTTCCTGCCTTTCCCACACTGCTGCTCTACCCTGTATTTACCAGCGGTTTGCTGTGCCGACAGAGGAACTTCATGAGGTGCACCGAGGACAACCCCGTCTTTGAAGGAATCGACTGTGAGATCTTTGAGTCCCGATACCCGACCACGATGGCTCTGTCCGTGCTGGTGACAATCGAAATGTGCAATGCTCTGAACAGGTAGGGTGGCTGCAGGACTGCTCCGAGCGCTCTGCACTTGACCAGCTTTGTGTAGGGTCTCTTTGAGCATCTGTTGGTGGGATGAGGGCTGTAGCATCATAGAACCATTAAGGCTGGAAAAGACCTCCAAGATCATCAGCTCCAACTGTCAAACCAACCCCACTGTGCCTGCTAAACCCTGTCCTGAAGTGCCATGGTCACACGTTTTTTGAACCCCTCCAGGCATAGAGACCCCACCCCTGCCCTGGACAGTCTCTGCCAGGGCTTCACCAACTCCTTCAGTAAAGAAATTGTTCCTGATATCCAATCTAAACCTCCCCTGGCACAACTTGAGGCCATTTCCTCTCATACTTTGACTCAACAGAGCCACCTGGAGTGTTCTGGCAGCTCACTACATAAATTCCTCCAAATTGGTGTGCGGTGCCGGAAGGACCAGGTCCCCATCTTTTAGTTTGACCCTGTCAGCGACTGGTCCTGGTGCCACGCATGGCTGGTTGCACTGGGATGGGTACCCAGATCCAAATCCCAGCAAAGTCTGAGGGTGAACAGTCTAGAAGAGGGGGGCTATAACGAGCAAACAGCCTTGGAGAGGAGTGGGAGTCCCCAGCTTGGTGTGAAGAGCAGGAGGTTATTGGTGCTGACGCTGTCCCCTCACTTTCACAGTGTCTCTGAGAACCAGTCGCTGCTGCGGATGCCACCGTGGCTCAACATCTGGCTGCTGGGGGCCATCATCATGTCCATGGCTCTGCATTTCCTCATCCTCTACGTCAAGCCCATGCCTGTGAGTACCCTGTGCCAACCCCGTGCACAACCTAGGGGGCTCCTCCTTAGGAGGACATCCCCAGACGACCATCTTTGGGTCTGGAAGCTTCTGGAATGGGTGTTCCCATATGGGTGCTCAGGGCATGGGGACCAGGAGACGCTGCCTCAACGAGCCTTTACTGAAGTCAGAAGCTCTCCTTAGAGGCAACACAAAGGGCTATGGATATCTTGGCTTCTTTTGGAGGCATCACCTCCCGTTGCAGTCCAGCGCTGGTGGTGCCTTGGTTGGTGCCTAAGGATGTTTTAAGATAAGCAGGTCGCTGTGCCCAGGAGTGTCCTTTGTCCCCTGCTAAGCACCTGTGAGCCCATGCAGTCCTCGCTGGTGCCTCGCTTCCCTCATCTGCAGGGGAGATGGTGGTCACCAGTTGCGACTGGTCTTGGCCAAGAGCCACCTTGGGATCATGACAGACCTTGAAGAAATCCTGTTCTTTGGGCTGTCTGGATCCGGCCTCCTTGTGCCTGGGATGACCTTTTCTCAACCTGGGCTGTGCAATAACCTGCCCTTTAAAACAAACAGAAACATCCCACCTCCTTCCCTACTGACACGTCCAATCCTTTCCACCTCGCAGCTCATCTTCCAGGTGACGCCCCTGAGCTGGCCGCAGTGGGTGGTTGTGATGAAGATCTCCCTGCCCGTTATCCTGCTGGATGAAGGACTCAAGTACCTTTCCCGCAACCACCTGGATGGTGAGCACGGGCTGCGCCACGTTGGGTTGGGGTTTGCTCCGGGGCGCTTTGCTTGGGGTTCGTGGTGGCTTCATGGACCTCTCGCTCACCTCCTGTGCTCGTGTGGTGTCCGTGCCTGCATGTTCATCCACCTTCGCTGTGAAGAGGGGGCTTTTTCTCCTACCCCCTTCGTTCCTGGGTGCAGAGCAGTTGGTTCTTACATCTGCTTGAATACTCCCTTAGGAGCTGGAGCACTGGATAAAATGGCCACGTGTGTTTATTCAGCTTCTCTCGAACCTCTGGGAACTGGATCCCTTCTCTTACAAAGCAAAATGAATCAAACGCTGGAATCCTTCCATTTTTCCCCTCAATCCTTCACCCCCCCAGCCCTCCTTATCTTGTATTTCCCACCTCTATTTTACCATCAAACAAGAGCTGACTGTGTTATGGGCTGGTTTTAATGGGGTACCCTTGGCTGGCACCTCTCGGCGTCGGTCCTGTGGCACGGGTGGAGGAGAAGCAGCTCCCGGGCTGCGCTGTAGATCCCAGCCTGAGTCTGGGCAGCTTTCCAAAGAGCTGATAGCATCTTGTCTTTCGTTTCTTGCAAAAAGATGTTGCTGTGGGTGATACCTCGGCTCTGAGCTGAACCTGTAGGTTTTCCCAGCAGTGGCTGCGGGGCCGTGGCTGCCAAGCAGAGCTTTGCCTCCCACGGGGCTGGACCCTCTCCAGAAAAACAGCTTCTATTTGGTTTTTAGGGGCTGGATTTTTGCCCCAGCAGCGATATCGGGGAGAAGAAGGGCAGGAGAGACACTGTCCTTGCTTGCGGAAGGTGTGGTGGCACCAGCTTTCCTTTCTCCAGTGAGCTGATGTGTAACGACAGCGATGGCTCAGCGAAGCCTCCGCTCCTGTTTTTACAGACCAGATAGAAATTGTTTCTGGCTTATTTGTATTTAACTGTTGCATCTCAGCAGGCTGATAGGTGCTTTGCACCACCCGGGTCTGCTTTATCATGCGATTACAAGTCTGTAGCAAGAGTTCTATGGTGCAGCACTGGGCAGGGGTGTAGGAGAGATGGTTTGATTCCTGTCTGTTGCATCCCATGCATGCCCTCAGTCTTCACTTCCACCATCTGGGAGCTGGGGATGAGTCTGTCTTCCTCCCACGCTTCGCGTTTCTCTATAAAAACTCGGTGCTGTTGGAGGAAGGGCTTTTCTTTGGCTCTGCCAGCGCAGCTCTGAGCACGGCTGGGTTTCTGGCAGGTACACAATCCTTTTGGATCCCACCATACCAGCTCAGAGTGTTCCCTCCTCCCACGCCGGGTCCTCAGAGCTGCTCTCATCCCCACGGTCGCGGTCTGATGCTCACGGGTCGCTCTGTGTCTCATCCCACGAGGGTTCCCCATGCAGCTCTTCAGTCACAGCTACGGGGCAGAATCACGCTTCAATCATCCCACTTGAAAGAAATCATTTAAATCCCGCATCTTCCCGGTTCCTCTGGGCTTTGGAAAGCAAACCAGAAAACCTCAAAAAGCCACTTTTCAATGTGGTGTTGTGATTTTTTTCACCAGGCATTCTCAGGACAGTAAGACACACGTGGAGCGGGGACCAACAGTTGGAAACCTGCAGGACTCCAGAGCAAGGGTTGGATTTCTTACGTGTCTCCTCCCCATATTCCCATGTTTCTGTGAAAGTCTTGGTCATGTGTGGTGGGAACCTGCTTGGACCGTGGAAAACCAGCGGATAACAGAGCCCAGGGAGCCCATACCCAGACAGGAGCTCCTTTTGCGCACTGGCCTCTGTGTTTTGCTTCAAAATGAGGTCTAAAAAGCCCATGAAGCAAGCATTTACGTAGCAGTCTTGGCCAGGGGCCAGGCTACCTCCTGCCTCTGCGAGGCAGTGCTTGGGGACGGTCTGCAGCCTGGGACCTTCTGAGGGGTGGCCAAGGGTGTTCAGTTGAAGGATGCAAACGTCTAGCTGCGAGTTCTGCTGATTCAGGTTTTGCACAGAGCAGTTTCTGCTTTGATCAGATTTAGATAAGCCCTGTTTCCACTGCGCTGGATTTTCCTTGTCCTTGAAGTGGCAGAAAGCTGAGACTTCAATTTTTCACGGTGGTCTCAGTGTTTTACATTCCTCTCCCCGTCGTTCTGGTCACTTCCAGTGTCTCATCTTGCATGCTTTGCATGTTTTGGTGCCCTCATCCATCTCTGACCCCTCTGAGGTTTCTGCTGCCTCGGTTTTGGGATGCAACACAGGTGTGAGAGAGCGCGAGGCTGAGCTGGATTGGCTTGGTGGGACCCACAGACGTCCTGGCCAGGGACATGGAGATGTTCTCCAAGGGCCCACCGGGTACCGATTCCCTCCCCAGCGGGGTGACCCGCAGCCTCTGGCCCTCGCTGGTGAGATTGACCCCTTGGAACCATAGAATGGTTGGGTTGGAAGGGACCTCAAAACCCACCCAGTGCCACCCCCTGCCATGGGCAGGGACACCTCCCACTGGATCAGGGGGCTCCAAGCTCCACCCAGCCTGGCTTTGGACACCTCCAGGGATGGGGCAGCCACAATGTGGGGCATCCTTGGGTGAACATCTCTACTGCGAGGGAGATTTGGTCTCTTCTCTGCAAAGCTGGTGTCATCTTTATTCTTTAGCATCCTCCCAGAGGGCAGCAGCTGGCAGAGGTGGCCGTGCGGTGACAAAGGGCTCCACATCCCTCCAGGACAACCCAAAATCTGCACGGACCGAAATCTCTGTGCCCCATCTCCACAAACCTCCTGCACACAGTGAAAAGGAACTGCTCACCCTCACGTGCCCCGTGCACCCACAGCTGGGGGAGGGCAGCTCCTGAATCCCCCGGAGCTGCAGCCCCTGCTTTCCCTGTGGAGGAGGCGGGCATCCCCCTGCCCAGTGTGGCACAGCTGGCAGCGCCGGCCGGGGCTGCCCTTGCAGGGTGATCCCTGCACAGAGTTACCTTGGTGCCGGGGACAACTGCATCCCCACGGGCCATGGGCTTCTCTGGAGCTGTGGGATGCTCTGAAGGAGAGCGGTGCCACGCCTTTTGATGCTGGAATTTCTCCAGATGAGGTTTTGCTGCTCTGCTGCCTTGCTTTTTATTTTTATTTATTTATTTTTTCTCCCTCTCTCTTGTTTTTTGGGGGAGATTTTGTGTTGGGTTTTTTTTGTGTGTGTGCACGTGAGTCAGAGGGGAGCCCTCAGTGCTGCCGCCCCGTTGTTGCAAAGGGATGGGAGGAGGATTTCCCTGTTGGTTTTCTCCTGGGCTCTGGGGTCTCGGCTGGAGCTCAGGGTGCCCTGGTGCAAAGGGGCAGCCCTGCAAACTGCAGAATGCCAAGGGCTGCAGCCCTGCGGGTGTTTAGAAGCCGGGTAGATGAGGTGCTCGGAGATTTGGTTGAGCGGTGGGCAGGTACAGTGAGACTCGATGCTCTCGTAATTCTTTTCCAACCAGATGATTCCGTGATTTCCCTTGGTGGGGGCAGTGATCCTGGCTGGAGTCTGCATCACCCTTTACGGGAACCTTTTAATAAGAAAGTCAAAAGCGGTGAGGAAAACCTCTTGGAAAGCCTCTGCTGTCCTGATGGGGAGCAGATCTCGTAGGCGATGAGCTCGCGCCGGTCCTGCAGGTTTGTGAGAGTCGAAGGGCTGTGACACCCCGGAGAAATCTGGTGCCAGGCAGGACCCAGCTGGATCAGCACTGCTGCGTCGTTCCCACAGACAGGTCCCTGCGTCCCCCCGGCTCCAGTCAGCGGGGAGCGGAGCGGAGAGCCGGGCACCGGCACTGCCAGCACCGAGTGAGTGCTGGGTCCTTGCTGAGTGCAGATCTCACGGCAACACCCAGCTCACTCTGTGCCACCAGGAGGCCCGAGGGGAACATTTATGAAGAGCATCCACTGCGGTTAAACGCTCGCTGTTGGCACTGCAGCCCTGTCCCCTTCCTGTCCCTGCCCGCCGCGCGGCACGGCCACCCCGCTGTTTGCACAAGCACAGGGTGAAACGTTTCAGGGAAGCTCTGTGGCTGGGAAATAACAGCCGGTGCGTCACCCACCGCAGAGCTGCTGCGGAGACCGCCCTGCAACACGGAGGAGATGGGTTTTCATTGCAATAGAATCATGGAATGGTTTGGGTTGGAAGGGACCTCAAAGCCCATCCAGTGCCACCCCCTGCCATGGGCAGGGACACCTCCCACTGGATCGGGGGCTCCAAGCCCCACCCAGCCTGGCCTGGAACACCTCCAGGGATGGGGCAGCCACCACTGCTCTGGGCACCCTGGGCCAGGGCCTCCCCACCCTCATTGTGAGGAATTTCTTCCTAATGTCCAATCTAAATCTTTCCCTTCCAATTTAAAGCTGTTCCCTGCCCAGCTTTCCTGGAGCCCCTTTCAGCACTGGGAGGCTGCTCTCAGGTCTCCCCACAGCCTTCTCCACTCCAGCTGAACAACGCCAGCTCTCCCAGCCTGTCCTCACAGCAGAGGTTCTCCAGCCCTCGGATCATCTCCGTGGCCTCCTCTGGACCTGCTCCAACAGTTCCATGTCCTTACGTTGGGGATGATGAGATTTAATACAGCGTGGCCCTCAGCATCCCCGCTTCGCTCCGGGGCAGGGCTCACCCAGAGGGACGCTGCCCTCCCAGCGATCCAGCTTATCTCCAGCCTCGAGCCAGCGCTGGGAAGAAGTTTTGGCAGAGATTGTGAAAAATACTTTTTCCCCCCCCCTCTCCCCTGCTATTTATTAGTTCCCCTGGCAGCTTGTCAGCACCAGCGCTGGCAGCGGGCGCTGAGCCTCGCCGGTCACCCCAGGCAGGACCCCTATTTATCAAGAGCGCGGTAGTAGCGGTCCTCTGCGAGATTTGTTTGGTGATGAAAGATAGAGAAATAGGGCTGAAAGATTCGCGATAAGTGATTTTTCTAACTTTTCTCAGGAAGTGCAGCCTTACAACTGTGGGTTTTTTTAAGAAAGAAAGGCTGTTCTGGGCAGACTGAGCGGGCAGAAGGGTCTCTCCACCCCCACTGCCTCAGGAGGACGGGGATGCTGCTGTCACTGCTTGAAAGGGTGTGGTTGGTGGGATTCGAGCTCTGGCAGGGGTTTCCGGGCTGCTCACACCAAGTTCGAGCTGAACGCCGTAGCTTTCCTTCTGGCCGCGTGTTGCCCGATACCTTTGACATCCAACTCCATCCATCAGTAGGGTGGAGAGAAGGGAGAAAGGCAGCCCTGAGGCTGGGGCGGCAGTTGGTAGGTTGGTCCAAGCTGGTTGTTCTGGAGGTAAATATGAATATAAATATACAGAGGGTGAGTGTGGTGTCATCTCGCAGAGCCATGTCCATCTCTCTGGCCGTGACAGGGATGGGCGATGGGATGCAGTGAGGTTCCTCCCCTGCCGCCTTTCCCTGGGAGCTCTCGGATGCTCTCGTTAGGAGCAGCGATGAGGAATCCATGCCTGTTCACCTTCCCGCTGTTCCACCCCGCAGGGCTCCACCTCATCCCCTTTCCTACCTCCTGCAGGCTGAGCTCGCCCTTCCTCACCCAGGAATCAGTCCTCCTGCAGCCTGCGCTGCTGCGGCTGGGTCGCACAGGATCCCAACTCCCTTCTGCCATCAGGCCAGGGGGAACCTCTCTTGATAACAAAACCAAGGAGCTGGTTTGGTTTTGAACCCTCAGCAAGACCTTTTCTTTGTTCCCTTTCAGGAGAAGAGGACAAGAAATGAATGACACGAAGGGAACGCTCCTAACTAAAGGACCCCTAACCTGTAACTCGGACTGAAGTCTTGCATGCGTGGCCGTCGCTAGAAGCCAGCAGGACATGCATGTGTCCGACTCTCAGACAAATGCGGGTGAATCGTCGAAAAGAAAAATACTGATTTTGTTTTGTTTCGTAGCTTTCTTTTTCCTGTACATACGAGTGCAATTACTGGGCAGCTGGCGTAGGGCTTGGGGACGGAGCTGTGTGGACCTGGGTCGGCGCAACGCGGTTCCTCGGGGATTTATTCCTGCGAAATTTGAGATCCTTTTTCCAATTTTTCCCCTGACAGGGTGAGCTCAGGCACGGTGTCCTTCACAGGCGATCAGGGCGGGGAGTTGGCAGTTCAGGCAATACGCAGAGTGCGGGCGGGGGGCTGCGTCCCACAGCGCGACAGGATGCGTGAGGGCATCTCGTGGGGCCAGGAAGGGCTTGATGGTGGGTGAGGGCAGGGGAGGGGGCTATGGGTTGGGGGTCACCAACCCTTGTTGATGTATGTGGTGTTGGTGGGCTGCAGCAGCTGAAAATGGCTTCACAGTGCGACCGCTGGTGGTGTGGATCTCGTGGACGTGTGTTTATATGTCGAGGTTGGGTGCATGTGGTGGGTAGTGAAGTTCTCCCTGTTTATCACACTGTCCTGTTTGATCCCTGTGTTGTGGAAAGCCCTGCACCTTCTCGGGCTCATCCGACACCAAAGCGTGATGTGGTCTTGTCTGTTCTCCTCCACCCAATGCCTTCTTAGATCCCATCTGCACTATTTAAGCCGTAGCCCTCTTCTTTATATGGGCAACCGTTTAAAGCACAGCATGGAGATGACCAACTCTGCATTCCCCATGTCTACCGCTCCCTCCTGGTCACCCTTTCTTTCCTCAGTTGATTTTTAACTATTTCCCTGGCAGGAGTAGAGCTGAAGTCCTTAGGAGCACGTCCATGAGTTTGTGCCCGCTGCTTTGGAGGGCATTTACACAGGGCATCCTTGACACCGGTGATCCGCCTTCAAGACAGGAACGAATGTATGCTTGTACATACCGAGTCCTCCTCCGTGTTTGTCGTGGCATCCCTTTCTTACGAGGCACCAACTTTATTTTATCCTCTTGGGATTTCTCTGCAGCGGGAGTTTGTGGATCAGGAGTGGATTTTGGGATCCAGTAAACGGATCTCTCTCCATTGAGCTACGTCAGCTGAGGAGCTGATGGCGGGTGGTTTCTTCTCCAGCTCTCCAAATCCTCCCTTCTGTTTGCCTCACGTTCCCTATTATCCTGACAATATTATTTAGCCAGACCCTATACCTTCTCTTTCTCTTAAATTCCAGCCAGGTTTTTGGAGAACATTTTGCTCCTTTGCTCTTGGGGTTTTTTTTTCTTCCACTTTTTACCCCTTTAAAGCTTCCGATGCTTTTCTGTTCCTCTTTCCCCTGGGTGAGAGCTCCTCTTCCTCTTGTACAGTAGGTGCCAAATACCATCCTTCCTTTCTTTTCTCCATCACCAGCATTGACGACGAGCAGAGCCCCCAGACCAATGGGAATGTACAGAATTGTTATACTACTGAGCTGATTTAGTTGTACAGAAAACCTTGCATGAACTGTTGTTACTGTATTTAATATATAATGTATTCAAGGGATTTTAATATGGAGCTCTTTAAAAAGATCTTTATAGATACTCTGTGGTTAGAGGATGGTTGCTGATTTTTTTTTTTTAATATTATTATACTTTGTCTTGAAGAAGTTTTATTTTTCAAACGTGTTACGTCGAATGGATTTAATTGGTGATCCCATGGGGCAACCAGTTCCTCTGTGAAAGTTTTTCATCGTGGATGAGGCTCATCATCCTGGCACAGAGGATCAGGGCGTGACCCAGGTACTCTTCCATCCTTCAAAATAAGGCTTTAATACGACTAATGCCGTGTGCTTGGCCCTTCCCTGAAAGAGTGGATTTCGCCTTGGTTTAGTACAGATCTTCTCCAGCTCTCTGTGCAGGCAAAGAGCCAGTGGGAATTTAACCCAGGTCCAGCTTGGTGGCTTTAGAGGGAATTGCTTCTGTGTTTCCCTTGAGGACCAGTTTGGGAGAGGCTGGACCGGGTTCAGAGCATCCCAGCCCAGTTTGTAGGGTCTTTCAGCTGCCTGATGGAGGAGGACGTGCTGGGGTTGTCCGTGGGCACTTTATAATCCTTTCTCAGGTCCAAGCACCGCGCTGGGTTAAAGCCACGGCAGGAGGAGAGGGTCCTGTGTCCCTGGACAGAGCCGCCGGGGGTCGGCTTTGGGCAGCAGCTGTGACGAGTGTTTTGGGGTGTTGTGTCGCTTGTGGACGGTTGCTGGCTGAGCTCTTCCTCCTGCAGCGCGGGCACGTTGGGAAAGGGAAGAGAGATGCTCAACGCAAAGAAATCCTGCATCCTGTGTTTTATTTCTGCCACCTCACGGCTCGGGGGCTGGATGAGAGGTTCGGGTTGTGTGTTGGAGGCTTTGGCACTGGCACGGTGTTGTGTGTGTGTTTCTGATGCTCTGCTCAGCCAAGGCGGGGTGGTACCACCAGGACTGGAGAGGTCAGGAGCAGAAGGGACGGGCTGTAATGGAGAGCTGCATTGCTGGAGCAGCAGCAAACTGGGGATTGAAGCAGTCTCTGCTCATGGCGTGGACGGAGAAACGGTCAGGGGAGCAATAGGGCAACTCAGCAGCAATTTTTGGTCCCTCTTTTGTACGTCAGGTTGAGGATGTCGCTTCCCAATCAGGGTCCTGCTCCTCAAACACCCATCAAATACTTGCTGTACAGTGGCTCGGGTTGATGTTCTCCTGCTTGGTGGGAGATGATGTGATCTCTGAACTGTGCGAGCGCTCCTGAGGCTCAAACACACCAGAGTTCCCAGTGCCAACTGCTAAGACACTGTGATTTTTGGTCCATACCTGGCATGGCATCACCTTGTGTAAATGATACCAGAGATTGAGTTGTCCTTGTTCACTTCCACCTGGGCTTTTGTTCCCCACCTCTGCAGTGGTGCTTTCTGGCAGGGCTTGAGCCCAGGGGCTGGCGCTGTGGCACAAGGAGAGGGGATTCTCTCCATGCCCAGCAAATGTGAGTTGGGATTTGCAGGAGAAAGGGACACAGAGTGCATGGTGCTCGCTGGCCCTGTCCTCGTGGTGCCACTCAGCTTCGGGTATGAGCCGGGCATTAAATGAGCCCCAATCCACGGGCACCTGGAGTGATGGCACATGGGATGTGCCAGCTGGGGTCCAGGCTGGGTCGGTGTTGGACGCTTGGGACCAAGAGGAGAGCGACCACCGAGCTGTGGTGCCCTCAGTGGCCTCAGGCTGGGCGTGCACTGATCTTTGTTCCCGTGAGGTGCCTGAACGGCCAAACCTGGGAATCTCTGAGTTTGTGCTTCGTAGCGAAAGGTCAATCCTTGTATCTTGGGGGGGTCGGGAGGGTGTTACGTGAGGGGTAGAATTGAAAGAAATGAGGTTTCCTATTTTATTATGCGAGAGATATTTTTCCACTAAATTTCCACTTCCAAACCCGTGTCCTTTGTCCGACCGCGCAGCCAGGTGTGCCGGGAAGAGAGGGGGAGGCTCCTCGGGGTCACGTCCGTGCAATCCACTCTGTTCACACGATATCGGGCTGATTTGTTTTATACTCATGAAATTACAGAAATAAAAGCAATTTTCCTGGATGACTCTGGGGGTTTTGTTGGGGTTATTTTGGTTGGTTTATTAACTTTTTTTTGCTTTTCTTACCCCATTTGTGGCCGATTTGGGGGACACTTGGGAGCCCACGGAGCTGTTTGGGAGCGCCTGCGGGCATTCTTCAGCCCTAAAAGGAGCTGTGCTCACCAGATCAGGACTCCTTGTGGGTTTTCAGAGCAGCCAAACTAGAAATGGAGCTGAGCCTTGTCTCTGGCACGGGACGACAAAGGCGAACTGAAAGGAGTGGCATGAGATGACTGTTGGGAATTTTTGAAAGTACCAGCTAATTTGCTCTCCGGGCACAAGAATACAAATAACAGTGCTAATTTTGACTGTATCCAGAATAGTCCTCATCTTATCTCCCCCAGTGCAGAAAGGAGGATTAAATAAGCCCCGCAATGGCCTCCAAAAGAAATAATTATTAAATAAATAATAATTAAATTACTTGGCCTCCTCTAGGGGTGGCATAGGGCCTTGAGGTTGAGTGTTTCCATCTCTGCATCACCCAGAGCTCAGCCCACGGTCGTGCTTTGAGTGGAAAATCCTGACTCTGTGATACAGAGCAAATCTGGGTTTATGGGAAGAACCACCCATGGTGGGTTTTTGCTGGGACGTGGCCCATTGTGCCCCTTCCCAATGCTATGAGCAGGAGAAAGATGCTGCACAGGACAACCCAAAATCTTTGTGACGGTTGCTAAGAGGGACGTGGGACACCCAGGTAAGTGCTGATTATTGGACAACGCCGTTGCTTGGCCTCCTCTTCCCACACATGGACCTGCACTCCCACGTTGGTGCATGAGGACCACCACTGCCACAGCTGGATGTGTCCCTCAAGCCAGTCCCCCACACCAGCTGCTCCTGAGGATGCAGCACTGTTTTGGCACACAATGGTGCAGCAAAATCCCCCCCAGTTGCCCACCTGATACTTCATCGGTGCTCGGAGCGCTGGGCCTATCACTGATGGGGCCGTGCTTGTCCTTCAGAGCCAGAGGTCGGAAAACAAGGGTTAACCCCCAAAACAGACCCCAAGGCTCTCTGTGCCCATGGCAAGTGTTCGGCTCCCACCTTCTGCAACGGGAACAGGGCTGCTCATGCCCTTTGGTACCCTCAGCATCTCTTCATGGGTTTGCTAAGCCACCACCGAGGTATTTCCAGGGAGATGTGTTGCCACAGCAACCAGGGATGCAAATGCCACGTGCGTGGGGTGAGTACCACCAAAAACATCTGCCTGCACCGGGGCTCTGCAGTGTGGGACGGGCACGGAGCGGAGCCAGCCCTGCTGGGAAGGAGCGAAGAGAGGTCAAGGACAAGTTAAAATTGGAAAGAAAGCTGAACATGCCGTTTCCTAGGGCCTTGCTTGCTCTCATCTGCCAATTTTTTTCCAACCCCCGCCTTCCTATCGCCAGTGGGGCGGTGTGAGCATCTCCTCCAGCTGGCGAGGGCAAAGGGGGTCTGCGTTGGCCACCAAAATTGCTGGGGTGAGCCATCAGCTTTCAGGGGCTCCTCCTGGCACCCTCGGCCACTGCAGGGCCCCTTTGCACCCACTGTCGTATTTTTTTCAGCCTCCTCCCCACTGCGTTGTTCCTCCCCATCCCCAGATTTGAAGCGTGCTGCACATTTTTGTGCCGAAGTTCAGAGCTCCATGCTGAAAGCTGCCAAGCGTGAGTCTGGATTGTGTAATGAGCTTCGTCTATTATTGTTAATTTCCCTCCTCCCCCCAAGAAATTTTTGGAAAAACAATGTCTGAGACCCTGGGAAGACCTGGCAGCTTTTGTGCCTTTGCTTTCCCAGGTGCAGGTGGGCTCAAGTGCCATGCAGAGACTTTCAGACCCCTCGTTTTTATGCCCCAGCAGCTGCTCCATCCTCTGGGTCCACGTCCCAGCTCGAAGCCAATATGAACTCACACTCCCCACTGTCTCCCTTAAAAAACAAACCAAACACCTTCTGCATTTATCTGTCAACAGCTCCAAGCAGAGGTTGAGGTTGTTTAATGGGCAGGAGAAGGAGATGCTTTTGCAGCCGTGGAGGGAGTGCTGCATTGCTCAGTCCCCAGCACCAGGACTGCCCTCACCCAGTAGCTCCTTCAGCGCCAGCTGGGTCAGACACCGAGGGCATGGAGGGCTGGTGACCCACCGAGAGCATCCCTGGCAGTGCTGCACAGATGAAAGGAAACGGCCTTGAGTCGCCCCAGGGGAGGTGTAGATTGGATGCTTAGAAAAAAATCTTCGTGGAAAGGGTTGTTGGGCACTGGCAGAGGCTGCCCAGGGAGGTGGTGGAGTCCCCATCCTTGGAGGGGTTGAAAAGACGAGTAGAGGATGCGCTCAGGGATCCGGTTCGGTAGCGGGCAGGTACGGTTGGACTCCCAAAGGTCTTTTCCAACCAAATGCTCCTGTGATTCTTTGACAGCATCACAGAAGCCCTGTGTGTGCAGGGACCCAAGACAAAGGCATGCCCAAGGCCACAGCTGCCATGTGGCGCTGTGCCGCAGGTCGTGGCACCCTCTGGGCTGCACCTTAACCATACGCTTATAAAACTCTGTTTCCACTAATCCTTTTTTATTTGTATTTTTCTTGTAGGCGTTACCTTAATATATTTATCATCGCAGCAGCTTATTGCAAACAGAAAGCGAGCCCTGCCCGTGCATCAGCCTGAGCTGGAGCAGAAAGCATCGCAGCCCCGGGAACTCAGCAACTCCTGGCACGCGCCCGCCCTGTCTGGGCAGGTAATTCGACAGTTTAACAGCCCGAGCAGAGCAATTCTCTGCACAAACCACCTGGCAGAGGTGGGGAGGTGCAGGTTATCAGCAGGAGAAGCATCACTGCGAACAGGGGTGTGCAGGACACAGCCGGCCAGCTGGCACCACTCACGCACCCACATCGCTGTTCTGGGCGAGGTAGCTCAGCAATGCCAGCCCAAACCTGGTAACGTCACTAAGGGTGGCAAACGCAGGGATGAGCTGGGTGTGGGAGATGTGTCAGCAATGGTGGCACATGAGCCCACAAGGACTATGACTTTCTTTCAAACATTTATAGAATCGCGGCATCATTAAGGGTGGAAAAGCCCTCTAAGCTCATCCAGTCCAACCCCACCGTGCCGACTAAACCACGTCCTGAATTGCCATGTCTGAACCCCTCCAGGAAGGTGACTCCACTGCTGCTCTGGGCAACCTCTGCCAGGGCTTCAGCACACTTTCAGTAAAGAAGTATTTCCTAATAACCAATGTAAATGTCCCCTGGCACAACTTGAGGCCATTTCCTCTTGTCCTGTCTCTTGTTCCTTTGGAGAAGAGACCAGCACCCACCTCACCACAACCTTCCTCCAGGTCATTGTAGAGAGCAGTAAGGTCCCCTCTCAGCCTCCTCTTCTCCAAGAGAATTTAGATGTTGTGGCCAATGGGGTGCCCATGTTGGGTGCTGAGAGCAGCCCAGAAGAAGACCCAGACCCCACGTGTGCTCCTGTGCTGGGGTCCCCTTTCTCCCCACATCACCCTGGCTCCATCCCCAGGGTCCAGCCCTGCTCTCCGGCTGCGCCGTGGCTTCGAGCAATACTAAACTGGGAGATGTCTATTATCTCCCAATGGAAAGTATTTTAGCTAAATCCATGCTATAACCATTTTATTGACTCCAAGTACCAGCGAGAAGGTTAGAAGTGACTCTTTTACAAGTCATTTTGCTGTTAAATTTAGCTGTCCTATTTTCATTATCCCCATGGCTTTGGCAAGGGTGAGCAGCCTTCCCTAAAAGGCCTCGTTTCATACAGTAAGTTATTTGCTTCTCCCCTGACAGATATCTAAGCTTATAAGGTTTGTCTGCTCCACTCAATAGCGGTATCAGCCTTCAATCTTAGATGATTAACATCAGTATTTCATATTTGCTTTTGGCTCCCTCTCTGACAGCTTTTCCATGTTGCTGAGGGCTTGGGCATCGGGATGGTGTCGCATCACTCGTAGCGTGGGATCATCTGATTTTGATTCCCAGGCTTCATGGTATGCCCAAAAGATTTGGGTAAATAACCATCTGCTTCCCCTCTCTGTTTTCCCCATTGCCCAGCAAAGATAATCGATTCGTTCCGCTCGGTTTGTGGTTGTCAGGTCTGCAAAATATTGAGCTCGTAGGTTAACGTGATGCCAAGCGATGGGCAATTGAACGTGAAAGGTGATGATGTTAGAAGCGATGTTCCGGAAAGGAAAGATTTATCCCAGCAGGTTAAACTTTTCCATATTTTCAAAAACATTTCCCCCTGCAGAGAGGGACCTTGTCCAGCCGCAGCGGCTGCAGAGAGCCAGCACCTCCTCTGGGGTCACGGGAGGCAGCGGATGAGGGCTGGAGCATCTTCCCTAGGAGAGAGCTGGGGTTGTTCAGCCTGCAGAGGAGAAGGCTCTGGGGAGACCTCAGAGCTGCTTCCCAGTGCTGAAAGGGGCTCCGGGAAAGCTGGGCACAGGACAGGACTCCAGGGAGTGCAGGGACAGGACAAGAGGGAACGGGTTTGAGCCAAAAGAGGAGAGATTGAGAGGAGACATCAGCAAGAAATGTTTTGCTGTGAGGGTGGGGAGGCCCTGGCCCAGGGTGCCCAGAGCAGTGGTGGCTGCCCCATCCCTGGAGGTGTTGAAGGCCAGGTTGGATGGGGCTTGGAACCCCTGATCCAGTGGGAGGTGTCCCTTCCCATGGCAGGGGGTGGCACTGGGTGGGCTTTGAGGTCCCTTCCAACCCAAACCATTCCACGGGATGATGCCTGTCCGTGCAGGGAGCACCGAAGCTGCTGGGCTCTGGGCTTTTTGGGGAACCCCCTTCTATTTCCCCTAGAAACCACCCTCCCCAGCACAGAGCTCACCCCTGGCGGGCTGTGCCCTCTGGGCTGCCCGGTGGGATGCAGTGTGGGTACAGGGTCTCCCGTCCACAGCCGCTGCGCTTGCCCCCACACTGAGCCAGAACATCCCCAAAGCTCCCCACTGCAACGATGTCGGCCCCCAGATTTCAGCCTGGCACGCACAAATCCATTCCCGTTCTCGGTGATGGTCACTTGCAGCGGTGCCTGCACCACCCCGCCGAGCATCCCTCACGGCTGTGCCTTTCAGGAAATGCTGGAAATGCTTTGAAATGCACCCAGCCCAGCCCAGCGCGAGCGCTGGGAACCAGCCAAGCCCCAGCTGGGCAGCCTTACAGCGGGAAGGGGCCAGGCTGGGCATCCAGCTGCACCGCGGGTCAGCTTGGAATTTCTAGGCTGGGGTTTCTGTGCCCCCATCCTCCCTTTCCCAACCCTTTTCCTGGAGCAGCCTTTGGGGGGGATCGAGCAGGACATGGGGTAGAGACACAAATGGGTGACCCACAGCCGGAGGTGGCTGCCGGGGCAGGAACAACCCCAACTCCTAAAATCCTCTGCCAGGATCTCCACCATCTCCACCCTCTTCTCCATCCCAACGTTGCCTCCAGGGATGCGCCGTGGTCCTTGTTTGGCCTGAGCTCTGCCTGCAGCTCTTCCATCCTCAAGGAGGGCCTTGCCCAGTGCAGATGGGTGGCTCCATCCCGTTGGCACGTGGGCTCGGCAGCGGGGTGGCCCTGCACCCTCCCGCACCCTGTCCCACCCCCGGACCATGTAGGGCACTGATTGCTCCCAGCCCAGAGCTTATAGAAAGAGGAAACCCTGTCCCCGTGCAGAAGAGGAAACCCCACAGCCCAGATGTGCACAGAGCAACGCCGATAGCGGTTGTACTGCTTTTTCTTTTTTATTAACCCCGCTCTGCAAACAGAGGAGTTGCTCGAGTGGCAGCGGGCACGGCCCCGCTCGCGGCGCGGCGAGCAGCGGGAGGCTGCGGCACAGCCCTGGCACAGCCATGGGGCAGAAGTGCATGGACAAGGTGTCCTCCTTCCTCTTCGAGTATGACACCCCCAGGATGGTGCTGGTGAGGAACAAGAAGGTGGGACTGACCTTCCGGCTGATCCAGCTCATCGTCCTGGCGTACATCATCGGGTAAGGCTCCCCGGCACCCGCTTTCTCCTGAATTAATGCTTTGCCACCAGGATAAAAAGCAATGGAGATGCAGAGCTCTTATATCCCCTCCCCATCTCAATTTGTGGGGGTTTGTCGGTGATGGCATCCAATCCCTTGGCCGTGACCACTCCCGAGATGCCCAGTGTCTCACTGTGGGTCTTCCAGACGGCCACAAGCTCCCCGTGTCGTCCCCAGGAGCTGCTGCGTGTGCGGGCTGGAGGCTCAGCCCTGCCCAGCCCCGCTCTGCGTGCTGGGGTTTCGGCTCCTCGCTGAGCCCCATCCAAATCCCTCCCGAGCTGCTGGATGGTGGCCTGAGAATCTGTTGTTATTTTTATTTTCATTTATATTAGCGAAGAGGCAGCAGGGGCCAGCGCAGTGATTTGTGAGACCCAGGCAGCTCGAGACAGGACCATAAATCTCCCCATCCAGCCGGGGAGGCAGGGCCAGGATGGAGCCTCGCTCCAAATCCCTGCTTTCTTTGCTTGTGGGAGGCAGCTCCAAGAGCAGCTGCTTAAAGAGGGCAGAGGATGGTGCCAGTGGGTTCAGAGCCGCGCGAGGACTGATACCCTTGGGTGGCTGCTTCTGCCATGGCGATTCGGCGCTGGTCGTGCCGTACGGTGCACCGTGCTGTGGGATGCAGTGGTTGATAACCACGCACGAATCGTTGCTGTGTCCCCACGGCTGCTGTGAGCTCAGAGCTCGAGAGTAAGAAACCAGCCCCCATCCAGCGGGAAGGGCCCCACGGCAGGAGGTTTGATGGCAGAAGGGCCGTGAACTGGAAAATAACAGGTGTTTTATTGGCGCCCAGTGCAGCCCAAAGGTGAGGCAGCAGCTCGCAGGGCTCAGTGCAAGGGAGGAGCTGTAGGGAGCAGCGATGCCCATCCTGGCTGTTAGCCCAGATCCTCTGGAAAGAGGGAAAAGCATCCCAGGGGTCCCTGTCATCGCTCCCATGCTGCTCCCCAGGGTGATCCTCAGCCCAAACTGCTGCCAAGCCAAGGGCTCAAGATGCTCTGTTGCAAAGGGGTTTGCGCTGGCCCAAACTGGTGTTACTGGGAGCAGCACTGGCTCTCCTAAGGGCTGAGCCCACAAAACCCCAGCGCTCCAGCAAACGCGGCTGGAGCAGAGGCTCCTGTGGATGGGGAACCAGCAGGAACAGTTACTCGGAGCGGGACCTCCTAAGGAAACGGGGCTTAAGCAACCCAGCTGAAACAGCACAGGCAGCCAGGAGGGAGCAAAGAGGGAACCAGCGGGGGGGGGGGCAGAAAGTTGCTGTAATTCCTCAGTTTCTGCTCTTTTGCTGGGGGTGGCTGTGAGTGCGGCTGCCCAGAGTCCCCCTGGGCACTGTTGTCCCCTCGCTGCCCACAGCACAACCTCCGGTTCCCTGCCCGCGCTGAGCCACCACGCTCGAGAGTTCCTCTTTGAAAGCCAGGCTGGCAGCAGCTATTTATTTATCTGCAGTTCCCCCAGCTTTGGTCTCCCTTGGCAGCAGGCGTGGGATGCTGGCAGGGATGGGTGGCAGTGCCACCAGTGCAGAGGAGGGACGTGCGGCTGACCCCGCGCCAGCTCTGCCCTCTGCGTGCTCTCCTTTCAGCTGATGTGCTGAGATAAGGTGGTATCGCTGCTCCCCAGCTGGGGACCTTGCTGGGTTTTGCTTCCGGAAAATCTCGTGTGCGAGGAGGCTGCGGGCTGAGCTGGCGAGGGAAGAGGGCTTGGTGACAGTGTCACATTGAGGAGTGACACCAGGGGACTTCTACCACCTGGGCAGGGCTCGATGTAGCATTTACAGCAGGATGAGGAAAGGACACCTGGTTTGCCATCACCACAGCAGTGTGGGAGCCAAATCCTGCCCTGCTGTGAGGAGGCTGTGTCCCAGTGGGGTGCCCAGTCCTGTGTGCCTGCAGTCACCTCTGGGATGTGGTGGCAGGGGCTGCGCTGGAGGCAGATTTAGGGGAACACTCCACCGTGGTGCTCCCAGCCTCCTGCAGCCCTGAGGGCATCAGGGAAGATGCCCAGTGTGACCCAGTATTGCCCTCTGCCTTGGAGGAGGAGGTTGGAGCTGGGGGGGCAGCAGTGCTGAATTTCTGCTCCCATCCCCAGCTACTGGGGCAGATGCCAGCCCTGAGGTCCTCTCTCCCCCTGTCACAGGATGCTGTGATGGGGCTGCAGGGCTGCACCAGCCCCGAGAGGTCCCCCATGGGACCAACCTCCAGGCAGCTCCTGGAGTTCCCCAGTTTCACCCCGTGCCCGTCAGTTGGGTGCCCGAGCACGGGCTGAAGCACCAGGCTGGTGTCACAGGCTGTCCCACAGGCAATGCGCTGCCTCTGGCACGGCCAGCGGGACCGGTGCCCGTGGTGGCGGGGACAAAAACCAGATCGCTCCTTTTTTAGCACCGGGAATGCTCCGTGCCGCCGGAACGTTACCCGAAATGGTTACTCGCCCGTGTTTATAGTCTCCCGGAGTCAGAGCTAATCCAGAGGCAGCTTGTTTATGCCATAGGTTAAATAGTGTCAGGAGCCGGCACTAATGGTTGCGCCACAGGCTGGGAAACGCAGAGAGCCCCGTCCTGGTCACAGCGGTGTCCTCAGTCCTGATCCTGCAGCCTTCCTGCTCGCAGGGCACGGCCCCGTGGTTCCCTTCTCTGGAAGGGGAACGGTGGTCCTGAGACAGGAGCCGTGTCCTGATTCACCCTCGTCTTGGCCCTGGAGGCACTGATTTTGGAGAGTGCCCCCAAAGTGGATCAGGAGGGTCCAGGTGGGGCGTGAAGCCCAGCGAGCTGCAAACTGACAGTAGGTTTTAATTCCCCCTGCCCCACCTGTCTTCCCATAGCCTCCACCTCAAGATGTGTCCCAGTCCCCAAATCAAACCATCCCAGTGTGGAATTCAGGTCTCACAGCGCCCGTGTGCCTCGGGCAAAGGGTGGCACAGCTCAGCAACACATCCCTCCTCCAGCTGGAGGCAATTGGGCAAATAATCCCCCAGGTGAGACTTGGTAGAAGGAGCCCCAGCCCACAGCAGCGTGCTGGGACTTGTGGCTCCTGTGGATGAGCCTCGGTGGCCATGCTCTCCCCGCTGCCTTTCCCCATCCAGGTGGGTCTTCCTCTACGAGAAGGGCTACCAGTCTCAGGACAGCATCGTCAGCTCGGTCTCGGTGAAGCTGAAAGGCCTGACACTGACCAACGAGAGCGTCTTGGGCCCTCACATCTGGGACGTGGTGGATTATGTTTTCCCACCCCAGGTAAGGAGACAGGGTGGGTGGGTTGGGGGCACTGCTTTGGTCTTCTCCACTGCTTCTGCCGGCGTGCTGGGGTGCAGATGGGCTCCTCGGCATGGGCTTCCCGTGGGGCGAACCACGACACCGTGTTCCTGTGGTGGAAAGCAGGCTGCTCCTGCCACGCATCTCTGCCCACACATCACCCCTGAGGAACATGCAGTG
Organism: Neomorphus geoffroyi; assembly: GCA_033558235.1. Taxonomy (NCBI): domain Eukaryota; kingdom Metazoa; phylum Chordata; class Aves; order Cuculiformes; family Neomorphidae; genus Neomorphus; species Neomorphus geoffroyi. Next base: position 10,967,302 of record JAUMJM010000018.1, read on the forward strand.
CTTGGGACCCACCGTGGTTGATGAAAGGCATCTGAGGCTGCTTCCAAAAGGAACAAGGCTCTTCCAGTGCCTTCAGATCAGCATCTCGGGCAGAAAGGGGGGGTCCTCCACTGTCCCTGGGGCTGGTGGCACTGCTCCCCAGGGCCACCACCAGCTTTCCAACACGCAGTGAAAGAGGGCAAGGGGCTCAAAGTTAGGGAGAAAGGAGCCGTCTGCCTGGACATGCCCCCGTGGTTGGGTGACCTACCCCTTGCCCCAGGGGAAGGGCACCTCTGCAGAGACTCCATCAGAAATGCCGCGTCGGCTGTGTCTCCGCAGGGGGACAACTCATTTGTGGTGATGACCAACTTCATTGTCACCCCTGGACAGAAGCAAGGAACCTGCCCAGAGGTAAACGCACTAACATCCTTCCTTCAGTGGGCTCCGAATCTATGACTCGGGGGGGGGGGGGGGGTTGTGTGGTGGTGCTGGGGAAGGAGGCTTCCTGAAATTGAGAGGTTTGGTGAAAGCCTGAGCCTGGCCCTGTGTTCTCGTTCCTGACCTGTGAATGTTACGTGAAGGCTTTTATTCAGCTCTACAACAGCCAGCACCTTTTGAAGTTTTCTTCCCTTGGAGCTGATCAAGCAGAGCAGGCTCAAGGTTTGAATAAAAGCATCTACCTGGCATTAAAAAAATAAATCCCCCTTTTTCCTGCTTCATCTGGGCATCCTTGGTTGGGAAGGGGTGTAGGGACAAGGCTGTGGCTGCAGCCAGGTGGTGCTTCCCCAGGGGAAAATGTAGGAGGGCAGAAGGGCCAAAGCCATGGGATGTGATGCTGAGAGGTGGCTGCCTGCTTTCTCCCAACAGCTGCCGGAAGCTGGGCTCTGCACGCAGGACAGCGACTGCAGCAAAGGGAAATACAGCCGGCAGGGACAAGGTACGGCACGCGGCCCCGAGGCTCCGGCACCCAGGGTGTTTCTGGTGAGGCTCACTGAGCTCAGCGTGCACCAGTGAAGCCGCAGGGCTGGACATCTGGCAGGGCTTTGGACCATCCTCTGCTGGGGGTTGAGAAAAGCTTCTGACATCCTGGGTGAAGCTGACCCTGTTTTCCTCTTTCAAAAGATCTTTGAGCTGCAAAAAGCTCTCCCAACAGAACGATAAACATTTTCCCCAAACTCCTATCTCTCCTTCTCCAAACTACTGCTCCGAGCTGAGAGGTCACAACTAATTACCCGTTCTACGAAGGGGCACCAGAGCTCTGGGTATTTTGTGCCTTGGATATCTGGCCAGGCTAAATCTCCAGCCCCATCCCATCCATCCCAGTATCCAGGGGTGGGAGCAGCAGAGCCATCTCTCTTCCCCACAGGGCTCATGACGGGCAAGTGCGTGCATTTCAACAGCTCGGTGAAGACCTGCGAGATCTTTGGCTGGTGCCCTGTTGAAGTTGACTACCATGTTCCCAGGTAAAGAATGGTTTTGTTGCCCCCCTTTCCACCCCAGCCCCACCCCACTGCAGCAGCGGCACTCGCTGTAGGGCGGAATAAGCCAAGGCTCTGCGGATTGCTGCCAGGACAGCCCGGATCGATGCAGACCCCATGGCTCTGTGTGCTGCCCAGTGTTCCCTAGAGAGAGGAGAGCTGAGTGATGGACACATGCCAACACTTGTGGTTTTTTCAGCCCTGCCCTGTTGTCAGAAGCAGAGAAGTTCACCTTGTTCATCAAGAACAGCATCACCTTCCCCAAGTTCAAGGTGTCCAGGTAAGAGGAGATTTGCGGGGCAGCTTCTGCTTGGTTCATTCCGCAGTGTCCCTTGGGGGAAACCGTGAGCATAGCTGGATGTTTGATGCAGAGGATCCCTCACCAGCAAGCCCAGGTCTGCTCTAACCACCACATCTATCACCAGATTAGCTGATAAGACCCGAGACATTGCCCTCCCAAGTCTGTCCCACCGCAGCCAGTAGCTGTGGGTACAGGAAAGAAGGTTCTGGAATTAATCTCCCCCGAGATACCCTCATACAGGCGCATTAAAGCACAGATTCTCTGATCCTACACTTTTCTTCTCCCTTTTCCTCCCTGAAGAGAACAGCGAAACACCAAATGCCTGGGGTGTGAGCAGGCAGGATGGGCGTGCTGCCCAAAACTGGGCAGAGGCCTCTCATCATGGCTCCCTCCTGTTCCTGCAGTGGGTTACAGGGTCGGCCCCTTCCAGGCAGAGCTGGAAAGGCGTGCACGTGAGAGGGATTGTGATCACACTGATTATTTATCTGATTTGGGAAAAATTAACAGAAGCCGTATGTGCTGAAGGCAGCGGATTCTTCTCGCTAAGCCGTGGCGTCCCTGCGCTGTAGCCAAGGTTCAACGCCCTGGCAGCCGGCACGCTTGGCAAAGCCCCGAGCTGACCGCGCGCCGCACCCTCAGAGGTGGCTGAGGGAGGGGATCCCCCACCAGCAGCAAGGAGAGGTGGCAACCTGGGCGAGGGCAGGCAGGAGAGGGGACGTGTGGGGTGGTGAGGGTGGGCAGGGTGGCTGGGGACTCAGCTGGAGCCGGCTGGGGTCATGGAGAAACTTCCTGCCTCTGATCACTGCTGCTAATTATCTGCTGAGCGTAAATGATGGGATGGGGTTGAGCAAGGCAAAAGTCTTACAAAACCATCTGCATCAGGGAGGCTTCACAGAAAAGCTGTTTTTAGCTGAAAGAGCAGAGCTGAGCGGAAGGCAAGATGATGTCCTTTCCTCTTCTTCCTTTCTAGGGGGCACAGCAAAATCCAGCTAAGTGGAAACGCTGTGGGATACGCTATCCGTGAGCTGTCCCAGATGATGGCGCATGGAGCGTTGAGGGGCAGGGCCAAAGGACGAGCTGAGGCAGCTGGGGGGGTGGTGGAGGCCATGGGAGGGGTTTGCAGAGCTGAGGCATGAGGGAGGGGGTTACTGAAAGAGGTGAGGACAGGCAGACATGTGCTGCGTTTGGGCAGCAGGCAAAGACACGAATCCGAAGTGGAGGTGGAGAACGTTTGCAGGAAAGAAAACGGCAAAGGCTTCCTCCAGAGGAGGAGGATCGGGGGAAATGGGTTGATGATAGGGTGGGAGAAACCAGGCAGGGCTGGAGGAAAGGGCCTGCTCTCTACGCATGGATCTGATGAGCTTTGACATTACCCGACTTTGAGCAGTAGGTTTGACCAGGGACCTCCACAGGGTCCTTTCCCACCTGGATTATTGGGTTATTCAGACTCTTTCTCACCCTCCTTTCATTCACAGGCGCAACTTGGTTGAAAGCGTTACCAAGCAGTACCTGAAGAAGTGCACCTATCACAAAGTCACCGACCCCTTATGCCCCGTGTTTGACCTGGGGTACATCGTGAGGGAATCAGGCCAGAATTTCACCTTCCTGGCTGTTAAGGTACTCCAACTTCAAACAATGTTTCTTGCTGACGTAGGCAGGGAGACACGGACAGAGCGATCACTCCCAGTCTGTTGACATGTGAGGGATCTGTTTTCTCAAGGGCTCACGAGGCAGCGTCAGAATTAGCTCATAAAGATTCTGAATCTCCTTGGACATGGCCTCATATTTAAGCCTTTCTTGGAAACTTCCTGATGAGACTGACAAGACTTGACCTGCTGGCAGTAAATCCAGGGCTTGGTTTATTTTAATTTGTGCAAAGGAGCTGTGGCCAAATCCCACCCCATTGAGCTCGGAAGCCTTGGCTGGATGGTTGAGTACTGGCATTGCACAACGGAACTGCAGCCTCTCCCCAGGCACAGAAATGCAGTTTTGCCCAGCACTGCTCAGGGTGGGACGCAGGAGGATCTGCCCTTTCTGCACTGCAAAGCCTTAAGGCAACTTTGCTGGGCATTAAATAAAATTAGAGGCCTGCAAGTATTGAAGATGCTCAAGGGGGGTGACATCATTTCCCAGCAGGTGGCCGCTTCTCTTCAAGGAGGTTTTCCTCTGGTTTTCATGGGTACGTTTCACTGAGGTTGCCCAGGAGGTCCGAGGCAGCAGTGAGGGCTGTGTAACCTGGAGAGCCAGGGCACCTTGTAGCATGGATAAAGGTCCCTTAGGAGGAGAGAATGAGTTTCTCCATGTAGGAGGTGCCTGAGTGAGGCACCCTTGTGACTCCTCTCTTGGCTGCAGGGTGGAGTGGTGGGCATCACCATAGACTGGAACTGTGACCTCGACTGGCCCATCCGGTACTGCAAACCCATTTACCAGTTCCATGGCCTTTACAACGATGACAGTAATGTTTCACCAGGCTTCAACTTCAGGTAAGGAGACCCCTGTCAATTCTCCAGGCAGAATTCAGAGATGACGTCTTTCAGGATTCCACATCACTCAAGGGATGGTGGAAGATCAGGAACCGTTCTCCCAAACACTCCCTACCTTTGCAGTGCCAGATAGCCCCGCTTGCTTTGGAATGGCGTGAGAAACGTGATAACCCATCCCTTGGCCTCAAAGTCACCCCGTTGCCTTTCCCTCTACTCCTCCTCACCCCAGCAGACTCTCCTGCTCAGCAGAGCTCCAATGAAGTCCCATGAAAGACTGGAGATGGTGCAAGGTTATCTCACATGTTCCCATACCTCAAAACATTCCCCCACCGCGCTGCATTTGTACGTGAGCTGCTGCTCCATGCGGAGCTGCCGCCACTGCTGCACTAAGATCTGCTGTCACGTAGCACGTGGGGTCACCACGTATCAGCACAAGTAGGAGCTTTAGCTCCTTCCTCCAACTTGGAGGAAGGGAAACTGAGGCACAGAGAGGTGCCAACAGCCCAGCTTCTTCGGAGGGGTTAAGGAGAGGGTCGGGGCCAGGTCTGTGATGCTGCATCTCCAGACCCCTGTCCTGCTCCTGCCAAGATTGCGATGCCATCGGGATGCAGGGGCTGCTGGGCACCCTGGCAGGCCATTAATTCTCACCATCCAATTGGCCAGATACGCCAAGTACTACAAGGAAGATGGGATGGAAAAGAGGACGCTCTACAAGGTGTTTGGGATCCGGTTTGACATTTTGGTGAATGGCAAGGTAAGGGCGGCCGGGTGCTGGGTACCCCCCGGCTCCCAGGACAGCAATGCCGTGTCCTCGGGGCGGGTACTGGCTCTGTAACGCAGCACTGGGATCCCCTTGGGGCCAGGAAAACCATGCAAAAGCTTTCCTTAGGTTCGTGATTTTGTCCCCAAAAACATTGCAATCGTTACGCGAGAACCGTGCAAAGTCAAAACCTGCCACTAATGTTTCTAAAGGCTGAACACTTTTTTATTTTCTCTTTTTCTTCCCATGGGAGAGAAAGCTTTCCTTGTTGTGTTCCCACTGGGAATATTTAAAGGGTATACTTTTTTTTTTAAATTAAAAATACTGGAAGCAAAGCAATTTCAATTTGTATCAGCCTAAAACAAACCCACCATATTCTGTTTGAAAAATGAGCTCTCACCTCGGGCACCCAACGGATGGGCATGGGGTGAAACTGGGGAACATTGTAACTTATCACCTAATTCTATTCAGGCAGGCAAATTTGACATCATCCCGACTATGACCACAATTGGCTCTGGAATCGGTATTTTTGGAGTGGTAAGTTCAGATATTTCCAGCCTCTATATGGATGATCTCAAACAATTCTCCTGGCCTGTGACATCCGTGGGGAAGTGTCCCTGAGCTGCAGTGAAGTGCCCGTTGCTGCTCAGGGGCAAAAGAGGGGAAAGGAAGTGCTCTCCTGCCTCGTTGGCTCAGGAAAATAAATTCCTGCTGCCAACCGGTGGATGGGAATTCTGCTAGAGGGAGCTGCTGCCCTGCCAGACGAGGGGAAGGCATGGTTTCATGTCTTGGTGTCTTGACGGTTTCAAGTCAGAGCTGGTATTGAGGGGATTTTGGAGGTGATGGGCAGGATTTCATGCATGGCAGAAACCCGGTGTCCTACCTGGTTGTGGTCATTTGGCATGACCGGAAGGGTGGTGTGCTCTGCGTACACCTAAAGTGGAAACAATTCCTGTTGGCTTAACTGCCCAGTATTGACCCCGGCACACTTCTTTCCATTTGGGGGCTGTATGCCTTTTAGTAGCTGCCACGCTGTGGGTTGAAGCAGAAGTGACCCTAATTTTTGGGGCAAACTGGCACAAGCGCGAGGTGGCACAGGTGAGCTGAGAGGAGAGCCCCAACCCTAACCGCTCTCTGCTCTAAGGCCTCTGTCCTCTGCGACCTGCTCCTGCTGCACTTCCTCCAAGGACGGGACTACTACAAGCAGAAGAAATTCAAATATGCGGAACAGGAGCCTGTAAGTAATAGCAAGTCCCTCTCCTGTATGTGAGTGCGGATGTGTGCGTGAGTAACGATGCTGCAACGCGTACAACGCGTATATCGAGGAGCAACCAGCACCTTCCTGAGCTGGTGGGAATCCTGAGCCCTTGGGACTGTCAAAGACTGGGACCCATGGATCTCCCCTCCATAATGACAAAGATCTGTCTGTCTCACATTAATAACTTTATTCCCTCCCTCCATCCCTAGATATCCCAGTATCTGGTGACACTTTAAGGGAAGCAGGGGCAGACCAATGCTTTAGCAAACTGGAAAATGCCCCCTTTTCTGCTTTCTGAAAACATCTCCATGGCCACGGGATATTTCGTGGCCTTTCAAAACTCCCTTCAAAGTCACCTGAAAATACGCTTAAACATTGGGGTCTACAAGTTGCCGTTCAACCACTTTTTTCCCTGGCATTAGAAAAGGGCAGGACTTTAGAAGGATTATGGTTTTCTCTCATTTCACCCCCAGTCGAAGTCGCATAAGAAGGAAAAGAAGCTGGACAACGCACAGTGAGAGGTGAGCGCTGTTTGCTGAGCATACGGCTGGCAGGGGCGAGGGCTGTGCCTCTCCGGGCTATCCCAGGGGCCCCAGACAGGCTGCAGGGTCCAGGGAGGCACAGAGATCTGAGCTGGGGGCTGCAGTGTCTAACCTGGGGTCAGCATTTCCCAGGACAGGTAGGATTGTGGAGGAGCACTGGGGATGTGGGATTAACATGGCGTCTTTGATGGCAGCATCACTTAAACATGAGTGGGGGCCAAGGTACCAGAAATCACTGTGCACCTCCCTCTCTTGGCAGAGAGAAACTGACTGATGAACCTGCACCCTCTTCCTCCTCTCCTAAACCACGATCGTCATCCCCTGTCACCAGCCTGCAGTTGCCCCAAGGCCAGCAGAAGCAATGCCCCACACCAGCTTATGGGAACGTGGTGCCCTGCAGCCAGGGCAGGGACCAGCTGGCTGGGTGTCCTGCCTCCGCTGAGACACGCTGCGATGCTGCGGGTGGGTTAAACTCATGTTGGGCATCGGAGAGTCACTAAGGCACTCTCGGAGTCCTCCACCAGCCCTGCTGCTGGGCAGTGGAGCCTGACATCTTTTCAGGCACTTCCAAAGGGCTCCTGCTGTGCCCTACCTGCTGTGCCAGGGCTGTGCCAGGGCACCCCGCACCATGGAGCCCCAGGGGAGAGCATCGCTACCTCTCCTTTCCCAGTGGCACCCTTGGCCAGCTCCAAAGTGAGGAGAGGAGGAGGGAAGGAGAGCTGGCAAGAACCATGCCCAGGCCCTCAACATGGAAGACAAATGGGTATTTTGTAAGGATGTATTTTATTAAAAAAAATAAACCTTTAGTTTTTCTACTACATCCCTTTGCGGTGCCCATGCTTGCCCCGCGGTGCCCATGCTTGCGATCCTGTAAGTGAGGCTGGAGCGTGCGGCTCTGCGACGGGCTCTGTGCAGGTTCCCCCGGCGCTGCCTTCCTGCGCAGAGCCCCTGGGCCTCCAGCCACGAGCAGGGGCTGGGTTTGGGGTTGTAACCTGGGGTTCCTCCCCAGACTGCCTGGCTGAGGGAGAACCTTCCGGAACGGCTGCCCTGGGCCAGCTCTGCCTCTCTGCCCACGCCGGTCAGGATCAGCCGGTCAGAATTGACACAGTGGTGTTGATGGTCTGACTGGATGATCTTAGAGGTCTTTTCCAAGCTTCGCTCTGATTCTGTACTTGGTCATGAGCTCAACAAACACTACAAGCCGCAGTTCCCCGGGGGGGATTCTTTGCTCTCAGAAGGATGCCTCAGCTTTCCCAGGCAGGGTTGGGTTTGTGTTTAAGATTATGCATTTGGCTAACCTTGTCACCCTTTTTCATGACGCTGTCCTGTGAGAGAGATGCCAGGAGCCTAGAGATGAAGACGGGTAAAACTGCGACCTTGGCGGGCACGGAGCGCATGGGGCTGGTGGCATCCCAGCTTTGCTGTGCTCCCCTCGGTGCTCATCCAGGGAAAGCTCTCAAGCAAGCTGCAACCAGCAGAGGGGACTGGAAGACCGTTTCACACAGACGTGCCTAGGGAACAGGCAGTTGCCAGAGACTACAGCCTGTGAAGCGAGTGTTCAGGTAACCTTTTGCACCCGGGACAATCTCCAGTCATGGCTTAGAATAACCCGGGCAAGGCTGCAGGTGGAGCAGAGGGGGGTTTCTGCCTGCTTAAGCTTTCAAGCTGCTTGTAATGGAAAGCCCCTGTTCTTTTCTGGGAAGTATTAAAAGGTAGAATAGGAGTTAGGAAAAATGCTACTTGTAAATGATCCCCTGTGGTTGCTATTCAAAACCTCTGAGCTGGGATCCCCAAAAGTCCCCAAGGTGGCTTTAAAAATCGTGCGAGGGTTTATTTTGATCTCCTTACTTGCTTTATCAAATACAGTCCTTGAGGATCCTTTGCTTTACTTTTCATTTACCAACCACCTCAGCACTCTTTCAGCAGAACAAGCTCCTTCTCTAGGCCAGGGCGAGCAGCTTTCAGGTGGGTACCATGCAGAGGGACAGCTGGCTCACTGTCTGATTTTAACACATCCCTCTGCAGGATGAAAAGGCAGGAAAATCCCATGGCCATCCTTTCCATCCCTCCTTTTCCCAGGGAGGCTGGAGCTGCTGCTGAGTGGTGGGAGAGGAGGGAAAGCTGGTCTGCTCCAGTCCACACGCTTCAGCGCAAAGCCCAGTGGGGAGGTGTTGGTGAGCAGCAGGACCAGCCTCCGCTCCTCTTGGTGTGAGTTCACCTTGCCCTTAGGATCAGGAAAGAATTTCCTGTGCTTCGTACCTCTTCTGGCCAGAAAGCCACTGTGTTTGAGGCTGTGAATCCCCTGAGCAAGCCCAGGCATCACAGAAACCCAAAGGGATTTGGTCACCATGCAAAGACCCCTTCAACAGTAGCTTGCTGCAGTGCTTCCAATTTATGCTGTGACAACTGAGAGCTGAGTGGTTTGGCTTTTTAAAACTCCTTGTTTAATTGCATCTTGGTTTTTACACAGTTACTTAGGTAATAGAAAAACACTGCAAGAAAAGGAATCGTCAGCAAATCAAACGCTGCCTCCAGCCCTTTCAGCTAGAAAATACACAAAGTACATATATTCTGCAGTCGGTCCCTAATAGTGTAGTTTGTCACAAACAAGCCCGTGTCTGTGATGTTGTCAAGGCTCTGAGGGTCTAAGAGAGGACCCTTGCAGCAGCCACGGGTGTTGGCTGAAGAGAGCGAATCGTGAGTGCAGTGTTACTGCTCTCACTTTACAGAAATGGAAACCAAGACACAAGCAAATAATTTCCAAAAGTGTATGCAAATGTGGTGAGCAGATTCTGTCTCCGATCCGTCGTTATTATTTGTGAAGGTTACCAGGTTGGATCTGGTGCAAAGACATCTTTTCATCCCCTTGGGTGTGGCTACTCTGAAAGAAAGCAAGTGGCAGAGATATTCCAGGAGAGCGATTGCGGAAAAACTTCTTCAGCGATAATTATGCTGGTTAGTGATGCTGCAGAGGCGAGGAATTATATTTCAACCTCTGCAGAGCTGGCAACATTTAATCATTATGTTTGCGCACAAATCCCAGCACAACGAGGCCCTGATTTCCACCTGGTGTTCCAGACGCTGTAACAATGCAAATTAAAAATTAATAACACTAAAGAGAGAGATGGCTCCTTCCCTGTGCATCTCTCCCATCTCTAAGACCACTCATTCTTTCTCCGGCACAGCAGACTCCCTTTTATTTTTAACCCAGTCTTCCACTTAGGACACCCTTGGATTTTTCTTTATGAAAGCATCTGCCTCTCTGGTTACACAATTCCCTTTCTCTTTTGATGTGGGTTCATGTTTTCAATTGGATAAACCCTCTGGCTGACGCACACTGAAGGACTGACAGGAGCGTTTATGTTCTCCCAGCTCTAAATGATGCTGTTATTTCCTTCTCTCCCAAGGACACGTGTTCTCGGGCCAGACTGTGCCGGGTGCCGAAAGGCCCCTCTCTGGTATCTACAGCCCAGCCTGCAGTCATTGTCCCCGTGACCACACGGTTGATACAGCTCGTTTTTGCTGCCGCCAGCTCTGTGTTAATTACGTCACGCTGTTTTCTTTTGCTTTCTTCGCTGAAACGCTCTCTCCCTTCCATTATCTATTTCTAATCGCTTTATTGCCTGATTTTAGAAAGTGTAAAAGTTGAAAGTGTCCAAATGGATTCTGAATATAGCAACAGCGCAGCCGACCGACGGGCTCTTTCGCAGGGGTGTGCCAGGATTGTTCCTATTGGCAGAGCTCTGCTGGTACGAGCGCAGACCTTGCTCAGCTTTACGGCACCATAGACAGGTTTGAGCCAAGGTGGTTCTAAGTGACACAATGGCTTAAACTCTTTCATGACCTAAACATACTGTGAAATGCCTGGGAACAGGTAAAGTCTCCCTCTCATCACTGTAACTCAAGGATGGGTTAAATGAACACCCTCCTCTTGTGCCCAGAAAACATGTGGGAAACAAGTTACCAACAATCTGCACCTCATTGTTATTTAACAGAAACTCTGCTGTTTTAGCGATGGATATCTCTCAATTACATTTCGATACTTCTTTAAACACAGTCACAACCTGAGCAAGAATTTTTGGGGATGGGAAAAAAAGTTGGTACTGAAGCACAAGCCGCATCATTAATATGTTGAGGTGCTTTGAGATATGAAACCCATGTTAGGAAATTAATTTATTTCCAAAGCAGAGGATCATTTGAAACCTACTGGAAAGAGGCACAGGCATTTCTATTTGCTTGTTGTCACAGCAGGAAGGAGCAGCAGTCAGCAGTGCGTTGAGTCAGGGTGTGAATTTAATCCAGCTCTTGCTCTCCAGTCAAAGTCAAGATTCCCTGGTGGGGACCTGACCGTGAGCGGGTTCACGGCAGAGCCCAGCCACAAGTCCCTTGTCACAAAAATCAGCATCCTCATAAACCCCACGGGAAGTACACTTCACTGGGAACCCCTTGACCCAGGGGGCAACCTCAACCGTGAGCTAAGGAGGTAAAAGAGAGCGGGGAAAACATAAAAGCCAAAGCATGAGTCATGAAACACGGAGGGCATTTGCTTGTAGGAATCCCTTGAGCGATGGCAGCGGAATTAATTGTTGCGCAGCGTTTCTTCCCATTGCAGTATGACTTCAGAAAACAATTGTGCAGGTCAGTGTTGATGATTACTGCTCTGGAAACAGCCTGGGTGAGGGGACAACTGGCCACATGGACAGCAAGCAGCCACTTTGTGCCGGCACCCTGGAGAACATCACAAACACGTACACGGTGCTTTAGCAGAGGGCAAACCCCCCGCACCCTCAGCCTGACCACCTGTGACCCAGGGAAGCAGTGGAGCCTCCTTCCCTGGAGGTGTTCAAAAACCATGTAGGGACGTGGATTAGCAGGCAGTTGGTGTCAGTCGGTGTTGAGCCGACGGTTGGACTGGATGAGCTTAGGGGTCTTTTCTAACCTTTATGATTCTCACCACCCTCACAGGAAAACCTTTCTTCCTAAGATCTCATCTCAGTCTCCCCTCTTGCAGCTCAAAACCGTTCCCCTTGTCCTCTCCCTGATCCAGAGCCCCTCCCCAGCTTTCCTGGAGCCCCTTTCAGCACTTTCAGCACTCTAAGGTCTTCCCGCAGCCTTCTCCTCTCCAGGCTGAACACCCCCAGCTCTTCCAGCCTGTCCTTGGATGGAGGTGCTCCAGCCCTTGGATCATCTTCATGGTCTCCTTTCCTCTGGGGAGACTTTATAGCAGCCTTCCAGTACTGAACGGGCTCCAGGAAAGCTGGGAAGGGAGTTTTTACAAGAGCGTGTAGTGATAGGATGAGGGAGAAGGGTTTAAATTGGGAGGGGGAAGATTTAGATGAGATACTGAGAAGGAATTCTTCACACTGAGGGTGGGGAGGCCCTGGCCCAGGGTGCCCAGAGCAGTGGTGGCTGCCCCATCCCTGAAGGTGTTCCAGGCCAGGTTGGACGGGGCTTGGAGCCCCCTGATCCAGTGGGAGGTGTCCCTGCCCGTGGCAGGCGGTGGGACTGGATGGGCTTTGAGGTCCCTTCCGACCCGACCCATTCCATGATTGTAGAGCTCAGCGCCTTCCTCTGCCGTTCCCCTCAGGACCTGTGGGCTTCTGCTTGGACCCCACACGAAAAAAGGCCGGGTTTCGCCTCCAATCCCGCGGCCGCGCCCGGCGGGAGCGGGACGGCGCTCTGCCACAGGGGCAGCCGCCGCGGGGTGGGCGGGGCCTTGGGGGGGAGTGGGCGGGGCCTCGGGGAAGGCGCGGCCAATGGGAGGCGCGCGTGGCGCGGCGGCGCGGGGGCGACGCGCGCTGATAGGGCACGGGCCGGGGAGTTCGGCCGGCGCTGCCAACAGCGGCAACGTTGGAGCGGGGCGGCGGCGGCGGGCGCAGGTGAGCGGGGCGGGGGGCGGCTCTCTGCGGGAGGGGCCCGGCACCCCCCCTCTCCCCACTCTGCACCTCCCTTCTACACTCCCCTCCCCTTTTCCCCTCTGCACCCCCTCCTCTTTTCCCCTCTGCACCCCTGCTGCCCGCCCCCCGCCCTTGGTGCCCCCCCCAAACTGTGCCCCCTGGTGTCTCCCTGCTGTCCCCTTTGCTGCACCCTTACTGTCCCCCCCCCCCCCCGCTCCTGCTGCCCTGCCCTCCTCTGCTGCACCCCTACTGCCCCCCCTTTTTTTGCTGCCCCCCCCTTGTGCCCCCCCTTTCTGCAGGTGTAGTGTGACCGGAGGAGGAGGAGGGCACAGGTGGGTTTGCTTGGTGGCTGTGGAGGGAGCACAGGTGCCCAAGGGGTGCTGTCCTTGGAGGGGGGGGCTCTTCCAGGCTGTCTCAGCGCCCCTCTGGGATGCAGGGGGGATGTGGTACCTGCCGCACCACAGCTGCTGCTTTTACCAAGCTCAAAAATAAAAGGGAACCCAAAAATCCTAAAACTGGGATTTTGGGATGTTTCCCCACCCCACCTTTCCCAAGGGAGGGAGAGGCAGAGGAGAAAGGACGGAGTGTGCTGAGCTCCATGCACCACTTCTTCGTCCTCGTCGGTGCTCTTGGGGATCACCTGAGCTCCTCGGAGTTTGGGTTGTCTGATGGGTCAGGGCTTTGGGCTGAGGAGCACCCACCTCACAGCCAGCCTGGGAGGAAGATGTGCTCATCTTCTCCCTTCTTACCTTGGCTCTGACAGAAAATAAACCACAGCCCTCCAAGGCCTGGCTGCTGTGAGCAGGGGTATCTGCGGATCCTGCAGGGCTCTCACTTTCTCCAGCTCCTCTGATGCAGCCGAAATTGCCTTTCTGTTGTACCTTAATGGTTTTGTTTAACAGGAAACTGTTGCATTTCTGTTGACAGCAGTCGGATTTCAAGTTAAGTCTCCAGCGCTGCTTCCCATAATGTGTTAATTTTCTCCCTGTGAGACATCTCTGGCAGCTTCAATTTGTTCTGGCGTTTGGCACGGGATGGCTTTGAAGTGTTGCATTTGAAACTGGATAAGGCAAGCGGAGAGCCCTTATCTTGGGTGCTTGAAGAGAAAACCCAAAGCCCGCGTGCTGGGGCCGTGCTCGGGCTGGGGTGCGTGGTGGGAGCAGGATTAACCTCCAAGCACAGCAATAAATTGCTTTCCTGGGCTTGCTCGCTTGGCTTTTGCCTGGAAGGCCAGACCTTAGCAACCAGGAGGATAAGCACCAGCCTTTCATCATTCCAGCAAGGAGTTTGGGTACATTATTGTTTGATACGATGAAAACTGGGCTTTAAGTCACGCTAGGTGCTGGGTCACTGGGTCCTGATAGCTTCCTTTTTCTCAGGCAAGCTGTGTTCACTGTACCTTTAATCTAGAACTGCCTCCAGCTATTTCCTTTCCTTGCTTTGGAGATGTCTTGTAGGTTGGAGCTGGCATGCCAGGAGTGGGATATGGAATCATAGAATTACAAAATTGCTTGGTTGGAAAAGACCTTTGGGATCGAGTCCAGCTGTACCTGTCTACTATTGAACCAGATCCCTGAGGACTTCATCAACTTCTAAACACCTCCAGGGATGGTGACTCAGCCACCTCCCTGGGCAGCCTCTGGCCTGACAACTCTTTCGATGAAGAAATCTTCCCTGATGTGTAATCTGAACCTGCCCTGGTGCAGGGTGTGTGGGTGCATGTGCTCCTGGGACAGCCCCTGGCCCAGAGCTGCTCATTCCGCCTCTTGTGGAGCTGAGCTGCAAGGGGACCTCCTCTGGCCCAGAGAGTGGTGAGGTGCCCCATCACTTCTCACAGTCTTTTGGCATCTAAATTCTGCCTTGTGCTGCTGGGTTGTTCCTTAAACCCTGAACGTCTTTGCCTGAGACAATTGTTGTTGCACTAAGAACGCTTTCGAGGCTCGGCTTCCCTTTGTTGGGAAGGGGTTGGCGGATTTCTCTTCCATTATGTAAGGTGGCGACGGAGGGAATCTCATCATCCTGAGGCAGAGGAGATCTGGAAGAGCAGAGTAGCAGTGTTCCGTTTGCTGGAGGAACGAGCACTGCTTAGGTAGTTGTCACCACAAGAGTTTATGTGATGTTAGACCTTGGCTGGCTTTGAAGTGGTGGCACGATGTTGAGGGTGTCACCGTTTCTCAGCCAAGGGTCTGCTGCCAGCGTGCAGCATCTCTCCTTGTTCCCTGGAGTTACTGAAGGGTGTATTAGCCCAGTTGTTCGTGCCAGCCTCTCCTGAACTGTGGAAAGAACAGTCCTGTCTGAAAGCCAAGTCTTCTGTGAAGCATCATTGTTGACCTTAGAAGAGCCTTTGCAGGGTCATTGCTACCGAGGAGCAGGGGAAGGAGGAACTTCCTTTGTAAGAGGCTTCAGGAAAAGGCTGGAGGTGCTGGGTCGCTTCTCCAGGCTGTTAACAAAGTGGTTTGGCTCTCCAGTGGGTTTATGTGCCTGGCTGAGGACCAGAGAGGATAAATCTGATCCAAATTGGGGCACGTCAAGCTAGCGGAGGGAAGGGGTGTGTGCTGGTGGAGAGCTCAGTGTGAGGAGGGTGTCTGTGCTGGAGTTGTGGAAGGCAGTTTGGTAACACCTGCAATCAATATGTGCAATTGCTCTGCCTTGGGAAGATGCCTGGAAAGAGCATTACCTATTTCTGCCCCGAAGTGCAGGTGGATGGTGGGCAGGAGGGGTGTCGAGGGGTCTGTTCAGCAGCTCAAAGCCCTGGCAGACACTGGGTGTTGGGGAGGGGCAGGCTCGCCTTATGTGGGAGCTGGCATTTGGTTTGGGGGCTCTGGATGCTGAGCACAGTGTTGGGCAGTGTAAGTGGGTAAAAGACGAGATGGAAGATGGTTTGGGTGAGGTCAGCGGCAGAGCCCAGCTTTGGGCAGCGTCAGGCTGTAGTAGGAGCTCTCCTGACTCCTGAGTGTGGAGGAGAGTGGTAAAAACCACAGCTTCTAGGGGGAGGTTGATCCCCATTTAACTTGTGACTTGTTCCCGCACAGCCTCTGGTGGGTGCTGGCTGCCGCTCAGCCCTGTGCTGCTGCTGGAGTTGGGCACTCGGTGGTGGCAAGAAGCTGAGCCTGTCCCTTTGCTGAGGGCTCAGGAGGAGGTAAGGTCCTCCTTCAGCTTCTGGCCAGATGTGAGGCTGTCAGCATGAAAGCTCCAGTATAAAGTTGGTATGAGATACAATGCTACTGCTTTGTGCTTTGAAAGATGAGAAAGGAGGCACATCTGGGGAAAGCTAGATATATAGTGATGCTTACCAAAACTCATGCCTTTCTCCTTAGGGTTGCAAATGTCTCTTCTCTGATCTTCAGGCTTTTATTTGATGTTGGTGCAGGATGTCACTTGCTTTGAGACTCAAGCATCCCACACGTAGGAAGGTGACCCAGTCTTCAGAAAATCCGTGGTTGAAGATGGGAATGTGGATAGCTTGGCTGTAAAAGTGGTGGGGAGGATTGAAGTGTACAGAAGTGGGTGTTGACATAATGCAGTCATTGTGGCAGATCCGAAGGTTGGTTGGTGATGTTTGATAGATAAAGCATCAAAGCACGGGGTACAGCAGATAAATGGATGGTATCAAACAATGTCACGTAGTCAAGCATTGTTTTAAGACATCGGTTAAGCTCAGCGTGGTTGGAGAAAAATGTCTGAAATCTTCTGAAGAGAAGAAATCCTGATAATTGATAAATTGGGGTCAGATACTGATCTGAACGATAGCGTGGGAAGAAGCTGCAGTGACTTCATGGGTGTGTGGGAGGGTGGCTACTGGTGTGGTGGTGTGTGAGGTATATGTGTACATGCAGTTCTACAGCTCTGCAAAAACTCAGATGCTTTTCAGGTTTGTGTATTGCCCTCAAAAACCAGGGCTATCAAAAAAAATCCATCTGGAAATCTGACTCAGCCTTTCCTATTTTCCCAGTTTCCAGCTACTGTGTTGCTTTCCAGCCTATTTTTTCCCTGTACAAATGTGGTCATTTTATAGAGTTCATCGTTAATGATGGGGTGCAAGTCAAGCACTGTGTGACTTGCAGTTGTAACTTGCTTAGGAATTTTCAGTCTGGATTGGTCACTTTTCCTACTGGGTTGAGTCTTCAGAAATATTTTCCTATTCCATTGCAATCTTCAGTTTTATTTTTGGCATAAGTGATATGAACAGAAACAGAGGGCAAAGCATAAATTTGTCATGAGTGTCAAGTCCGTGACATTGGAGAATGATTTTATTGCTTTCATGTGCTGGTGTCCCCGGGTTGGGGAAGTTCTCTTGAAAAGGTCAAAACCTATTGAAGATGCATCTTCCCAGTGGGCTGAGGCTTTCAGCTGAAGGGAAAGGTTGTCCCGTGGCAGCTGGGAGCTTCTTATCCCAGAAACCTGCTGGGTTAGGGAGTGAACCTGGCTGGACATGAACCCTTGTGTTTTATTTCTTGATGGTACCCAGCACGAGCTGAGTCATGCTTTGTGGGTAAAGGTGTGGTTTGTGAGGGCTTGTTTCTTTTGGGTTGTTGCCCTGGGCAGGCATTATTTTAGGCTGGGTACCTCTGAAATAGTTGTAGTGCTTTTTGCCCAGAGCTGTGTGGGATTAATTCAGCCCGTTTTGTCTCTGGGGTAGTTTCAGCGCTTCTGCGGATTGGTGGCTGTGTTCAGGGAAGGCTGGAAATGTGATTAATTCAGTATTGTTCAGAGAGTTTGTGGTGAAGTTGTGAGCTGGTTAACAGTGACTGCTCTGATTATTCTGCTGTAAGCTGTGAGGCTGTGATGCGGTACTGTTAACTAGGTGTCTTTTGGAGATGGCAGCATCCTTCCCCTTCCTCCCGTTCCCGCGCTGCGCTCTCTGCAGAGCAGCCCTGCACAAGAAGGAAAGCTGTGGAACCCCAGCCTTCCTTTCTGCTGATACCAGAGCAGAGTGGCAACTGCTCCCCTGTGGTCAGTGGAGCCAAACCCGCTGCCTCACTTGTTCTTGCCACTTTCTGCAGTCCCTCTCTGCAGTACTTTCCACTCACTCACACCAGTATGAGTGTGGAGGACCGTGCCCCATCCTTTTCGGTTGGCAGCAGAGCCTGAGTCTTGGTGAGACTCCTTGCTGCAGAGCAGAGATGGGGCAGAGGGATCTGTGTGAATCCATCGGGAGTGCAGAGCCGTGTGCCCGGGTGGGAGGAAGAGAGCAGCTCCCAAAACCCGCAACACCCCACACGTGTTTCTGGGGTGTGCTGATCTGCCAAGTGGTTCCATAATCGTGTGACCTTGTGAGGACAAAGCGTTACTGACACATTTTGGACTGTTAGGTTCCTGTTCCCATGGGGGAACTGTGCAGGGTGAGACTCCTGACTCTGCACAGCTCTGCAGATAACATTTTTTTTTTTTTTTTTCAAATCTAGAGGAAAAAAATTCTTGCCTCTGGTGCTTACACTTTGCATGGATTTCTGCTGTGGTTGTTGGACTCTAAGCATGCTAAGCAGAAGCAAGTCCTACAGACCCACAAGGCTTTCAACTGAAGAAGGATGATCAGATTTGTAAAATGTTAAATTAACACAAAGGCAGCTCTGCTACAGATTTCCTTGGTAACCTGAACTCCAGTTTGCAGATAAACCCAAACATTGAGTGCTTAGCGTGGCTGTTAAACTGGGACCAGACACGAGGGGCTCAGCTGGGGTGGGAAAGGCAGAAACAAAGTGGTGCTGTGGAAGCCCAGGCTGAATGACACCTCCTGAGGATGTGTTAGTGTTGGGTTTGTGACTGCTGGTGAAGGTGTGAATCGGTCGTACCAAGGGGTGCGAGATCATCGTGCTCTGGTGACCTGGACTTCAGTGCCTACATTGGACAGTTTGGTGCAGTGCTCTGCAGTCTGGTGCTGCTGGCCTCCTCCTGGTGCCTGGTGTTCCTCAGCTGTCCCTGTGCTCTGCAGTCAGACGCTGATGTTTCTAAGCTGTCCCTGTGTTGCAGAGATTATTCACAGTTTAATCTTGCAGTCTTGTGAGTGCAGCAGAGCTCGGACCAGCCACCTCGTCGCTTGTCTTGGTTTGCCCTGCTTTTGCACGGTGTACGTATTAACTCAAAGACTATTTTGCTGTTGAACCCTTGCAGTCAGGAGAGACTTTAGCATGGTTGTCTGCCTCTTCTTCCCCCCTCCTGCACTAGGTTGTAGTTCAGGTTTCTATTCTATAGCGTAGAAGTGAGTTCTAAAACCACAGAAGAGCTGGTGAGGATGGGGCTTTTTTATAAGCAAGTAGCACAGGCACAGCCTCATGAAGCCCACGTTGCAGGCTGTCACATCTACAGGAGATAAAGCTGAAGGAATCATGGAGCAGCAGGGAAAAAAAAGTGCCATGACAGCTTTGCAGAGCACTGTGTGCACGCACACGTACCGAGGCCGGCTCTAATTACCAGCTCCCATGCTGTTCCACTGCTGCATCCAGCTCTGTTGAGTTACTCTTAACCAGCTCCTGCCTTTGTGCTTCCTCACCACGGTACTGGCACCATGCAGGCATCAGTGGAGGCTTTCTCCTGCCTCTGGACCTCCTCGTGTGTGAGGTCTGGGTGATGGACTTAGCCTGACCTGCTGTTCTGATGTGGGCTCTTGGGGAGGAACTGGGGTGCTCAAAGGGCCCCCTGCTAGAACAGCATCCGTAGCTGTGGCTTCGTGCTGGGTGTCTGCTGCCAGACCCTCCGTTCCCCTCGTGAAGCTCATCCTGTTTGTGGACAAGAAGCTGGGAGGTGTGTGAGCTGCCTCCTTATTAAGAGCCTGGGATGGTTGTGATCTGAGGATGAATTACAGCTGCATAAGGGAAGGAGGCTTCCTTGCTGCAGGATGTGAAGTGATTGATGATAATGTGAAGGAGAAGGGCTGGATTCGCCCCTCAGGGGAGCTGTGTGCTGCCTTGGAAAAGTGTCTGCTGCTGCTTCAGAGATTCCCTCCCTGTCTTTTGTGAATGGTTACGGATCGGTGTGGAAAAACTGGGAGGGAAGGAGAGAGAACTGGGTCTGGATACCGGTGATATAAAAAGCAGTAGCCCTGTGCCAAAGCCATAAAGATATTTGAAGGGCAGCAGGATCTGCTGCAGGGGATGTGCATAAGCCATCCACCTGGACAAGCCTTAATTTTGGCACTTTCTAACCCCTGCTGCTGGTAGTGCTCTCTGGCTCGTGCTGTTCGGTGATATTATTTGTGCTGGAACCAAGGGTTTGGGTCTGCTTGTGCTGGTGGTGTCTGCCTCAAGTGGCAGTGTGAGGACACAAGGTTCATCACTGACCTCTTGCTGATGGGGCCCTTGGGTGCTGAAGTCCAGATTTGACCCTTCTACAGCTGCCAGATGGCTCGGCTGGCAAAGGTTAATGACAGCTGGGGCTTCCAGCTCTGCGAAGCAGAGTGTAAAACAGACCAGAAATGAGGGGGTTTTTGCCTTGCTGAGTCAGCACCTCATCCCCAGGCTGGCGGATGGGGCTGGAGAAGAGGAAGGTGTCTGAGTGCAGCTCGTCAGACCAGCCCTTGCTGAGGGCAGAGGGAACAGAAATGTGTGCCTCTCCTCAGGGCTGGCTGCGGGGTTACTGTGTGTGCAGGGTGGGATTTGTTGGAATGGTGAGAACAAGGTCCTCTGGCTCGGCTTCTGCTGTACCCGGCGCTGGCAGGGGAAAGGCTGGGGAAGCGTGAACGTCTGAGCAAAGAGGCAGAAAGAAGGGTTTTACAGGAATTCAAGAGGGCTTGTATGTTCCTCTACAGCACTGTGGGGTCAGTGCAGGCCACTCGAGGGTGCAGGGGGGGCTTTCCCTGCCTTTGTCCTGTAGGGTTGTTCAGAAACTGCCGTGCTCTCAGCTGGCAAATCGGGCCGCGCTGCTGCTGTGCACTCACACGTTAGAGATCGGGCAGCTCTTCCAGCGTGTTTCCGTACTCTAATCAGGCTTCTGCATTTCCCTTTCTCATACACTATTGATGTGAGCAGGGTTTGTAATTTGTCTTGAAGCAATAGAAAAAGGCATGGTTTATTCCTAGCAGTTGCTGGGAGGCCATTCCTTAATTCCACATAGACTGATTTAAGTCAGACTGGAGAACAGAACTGGGGGTTTTCTTGTTAGTTTTCAGTCTGCTGTTTCCAAGGAGCCAAAAAGTGGCTATGTTCCACCTGAATTCCACTGAATCTGAGTCTGCTGTCCAGAATGATTATTGTAGATGCAAAAGGGCAATATAAGGTTATGCCTCACCTGTGGAAAATGGTTTTTCTGTCCTCCCAGCCATCAAATGAATGAATGAGCAAACCCAGGACTTCCCATTTTCCCATAATCTTCTAAACATCTCTCTGATTGCCTTATTGGGGTCTTTTTGTGTGGAGAACATAAACTCACAGCAGGGACCTGGGTTTTCTCTGTACAGCATCAGGCAGCAGGTGATGAGATTTTGAAATGCCACAGCAATGGAAAATAAGCTTCCACATATGAGTCAGAGCCGCAGATGCTCTGGGGATGCAAGGCCAAAGGGCTGAAGATGTCTCTGATTTGACTCCAGAGTAGCATCTTGCTGGGCTGACTTTGGTTTGGTGCCATCCCAGCTTCCCTGCTCCTTGCTTTGTCCCCAGAGAGGTCTCTGGCCCTCGCTGCTCCCGGGGCTGATTGGGAGCACCCACCTCCGGCTAACGGCGTGGCTGCAATACCAAGGTGTTTCTGAGTGTTTGCAATGAGTTGGATAAAACCACCTGGGTTCACTGAGCGTGTGTTGTGGTTACTGCAAAGTGCTGAGGCTTTCATTCCACTGAGATCTTGTGGAGGAAACGAAACCTTCCAGCGTCTTTAATATTCCATGTTCTTTAGGTCTGAACAAATATTTCCTTGGCCTGAAACGTTCTCCTGCTGTGAAATCCATTCCACTCCAAGACAATCGCTCTCCTTCCATCCCTCTCTCTTCCCATGCCCCAGCTTTTATTAACCTAGAAATGTGCTGACACTTCACCATCAGGCAGGTTTCTGGCATGCGAGGGAGCTCTGCCGAGCGTCTTTGCAGGCTGTCAGAGTAGCTGCATGCAAGAGAAGACGACGACTGCTCAGAGTTGCTCATCTCCTGGGGAATCTGCTCTTCCTAGCTGGTGGCTTTCTGCAAGCGTGCCTGACAGCTCTGTCCCTGTGTAGCTTTGCTTGCTAAAGGAAGGGTGTGGGACTGGGGAGTCAATGAAGAATTTCACCATTTTAATACATTTATTTTGGCAGTGCTTCCTCCCGTTAGAGAATCGCTGTCCCGCCAGGCAGGTGTGCTGCTTGGAGCCTCTGGAGCCGTTCTCTGCTGTCGTGCCCTGTGGATCACTCGGTGTCTCTGCAGTTCTTGTTTTACCCTCTTGGCAAGATGCCTGTGACTCTTTGAGTCCCTTCCTGTTCCACTCTCCAGGAGGCTGAGCTGTCTAACACTCTCAAGGGGTGTTTTTATTTCTACAGTCACCTGATTTGGTGGCAGTGGCTGTCACCGTGCTGAGCTAAAACTGGGCACGGAGTAAGTGTGACACCAGCGAAATCCCAGAAGGGAACCAGTTTTGTGGTTGTTGGGTCCCTCATTCAGAGGCAGAGCTGGGTGCCTGCTGGGCTTGTCTGAGGGAGGCGGCTGGCTGACCCAGCGTAAACCACAGCCTTGGGACTCATCCCAGCCCCATTCCCCCCCCCTAGAAACTGCGCTGGGCTGTGATCCTACTGGAAGGGAAGCCCAAAGTGTCTGTGGGCTTTGGGACCCCTCTGAAAACTGCACTGATAACGTCTCCCAGGTGTGGAGAGGAGGTGTGGGTGAAAGGTTCCTTGCATTCAAACCAGAGGAACTGCAGCTGCTCCTTCACGTACGAACCTGGGAAGCTGCTGGGCTCACCACACCTCTCATAGATGCTCCTTCCCCTGGTGCCAGGCAGGTCCTGCGTCTGGCTCTGCGGTGCAATAAACCAAACCTGCTCTGACAATTAGGGAGGGCAGAGCCTTTCTCCCGTCAAACTGTTTGTTCTGGCTACAATTTTGTCTGCTTGGAAACTTGTCGCTCTTCGAGCCTTTCACGCACACCTCCCAGAGAGCGTGGGAATTGTAAGTATTTAGCCATAGAATAAGAATGATGTAATTCACATCCCTGGTTTTATTTTTCTTGTTTGAGTGGTTTTTTAATTCCTTTGATTTAAAGGGCGGTAGCAGCTAATTGGATTCTGGGCCAGCCTCGCACGGGCAGCCAGGGGGAAGGGACTGCAAGTGAGCCTGGCCAGGAAATTGCACATTTAAATATAGTTCTCGGTAGGGTCAGCGAAACACCCAAGGGACAAATTAAGAATACAGTTTGTGCTGTGATGTGTTCACTTCGCTGCAGACGTCGTCTTAAGGGAAACAAAAAGGAAGCTTGGGGGTGAGGGGAGCAAACGGAAGGGTAGATGTCCCTCCTGTCCTCTGGGCTGGGTGGTGAGGTGGCTGATTCTGAGAAGAAACCACTGAAGGGATTTTTGGGTTGGGGCAGAGGGTGATGGTTTCACTGGAGGATGTCAGTCTGTAGTTCACCTGACGGGGTGGGGTTGCTGTTGCTGTTATTAGCTTTGGCACACGTCCCTCGGATTCACCAGCGGCACGGGGCTGGCACTGCCTTGGTTGCATGGTTTGGGCTAACGGGGACAGCTTTCCCTGGGGGACCCCTATTTCTTCCCAAATGGGTGGGTGCAACGGTGCTTCCCACTCCCATGAGCACGGAGCAGTTTCCCTGAACTGGTGTGCTGGGAAGGTGATTGGAGTCGGCGGCAGGAGGCAGGTTCAGCCTGAGTAAAGGGAATTCAGGGAAGTGAAACACTGGATTTATCCCTCTGGAAATCTGCAGCTGTGTTTCCTCTTGAGACTTGTCTCCCTTTCAGCAGAGGGACGAGATCGTTGTCCCTGCTGTGGGAATGAGCGAGGAAAGTGTGTGGAGCAGCAGGAACCCTAGATGCAGGACACAGCACATCTGGAGTAACCCCTGGATGGCAGCCAGCACTGCTTTTGATTTTGACTAATGTGGACATCAGTTTTCCAGCCCTGTTTTTGTCCCTGGATTCCTGTGGGGCTGGTGGGATGTGCAGCAGAGCTCACCTACTCCTTGGTGGCACTTTAAGAACAGCCTGAACTAGCCCTTGGCAATCTTCATTTCTCCCTAGAGCCAAGATAAAGCGGTGCTGCTGCTGATGGAGGAAGGGAGAGGCAGAAGAGCAGCTTGGTTTGTGCTTCCCAGGACCTCCGGCTCAGCCTTCCGTGCTCTCCCTCTGGGTTTGACCATCTCCCCAGGGGAGGGCCGTGTGCTCAGGGAGGCAGAGTTGTCTGGAAGGCCTGCAGAGCTGCTGGCCGGTCATTCTAGCTGGAATGAGCTGTTCTGAAAGCTCTGGACCCCCAAAGGGCAGTGGGAGCCCATCATCCCACCCTGCTGCGGCTTTTCCGAGCTCTGTGTCACATCCCCGGGTGAGTTCCGCAGAGCCAAATCGAGAGCACTGTGTGCAGCCAGAGCCTGGGGTTTGGGTGCCTTCAAGACCTGCTGGAGACCTGGAACTGGGTGGCTTCCACCTTGTTGTTTGTAAGTGGTACCTGGGGTCACGTAGAAATGGTTGAAACCTTGAACTTGGAAGCGTTAAAACCCAGAAGACAAATGAAAGGAAGCATTAAGAAAGGAGCAAAATGCCTTTTTGTGTGTTTTTTTCCCCTCACCTGGGAGTGTGGTTCATCCACAGAGCCGTCTGTTTGTCAGAGATGAGAAAAGTCACACCTCAAAGCACAGCCCTGTGTCGCTCCATAGGGTTTCCCTTGCTGCTCCCTAAACAGACACCGTGGGTTTGTTGGTGCAGGTGCCAGGTGGGGCTGGGCTTTCCAGGGAGTTCAGCACCCACTCAAATGCACTGGCCTTCGGGGTGGGGGAGGGGGTGGTGTGTAATTTCTTAAGCTCTCTTTTTAACACCTGTTTTGATTTTTAAGCCCTTTGAGCCTCACAGCATGCAGCGGGGCACCCAGCTCTGCATTAATTGGTGCTTGTTGCCAGGTTGTTGAGAGGCTGTTACCACCTGGCCCGGTGTCCAGTGCTGGTCCAGGCTGTGCCTGGCTGTCGCTGAGGGAAAGCTGATTGCAGTGTGAGCTGAAAGCGGGCTGGCCTGAAGGAAATGCTGTTCAGGTTCTCCTCAGGCCCCAGGTCAACCCATGTCAAATCACAGCTGCATCAACCTCTAAATTTCTTCCTGCTTCAGTTAAATCACCGCCAGTGACGGAAAAGAGAAATCCCTGAAAGATTAAATAATGCCATGGTCTTCAGCTGGACACAGCTCTCCAGGAAAGAGAGTTTGTGGAGGTGTTCTTAGCACTTCATCACCCCCCCGCAGTCCCTGGGCAGGCGGTGTTGAACCCAGGTGGCACAGAGGGAGGAGGATGTGCTTTGACGGTGTCAGATCCAGGTACGGATTTTATCTGTGTGTCTTGGATCGTGAACCATCTGGAGGAGCAGGTGGGATGTTTGCATGTGGATAAGGAGTGGGCAAATGCGGTTGGACTTGGGTGCTGGCTAATAAAGAGTGCAGGGCTGCACTGAAGATTCTCAGAGGAGATTTAATAACGGGGGAGAATAATTATAAAGTACTTCAGAATATTAACCAATGGCTGAATGCATCTAATTAGCTTAATGAAGCTGGGTGGTTGTGTTCTTTTTTAATCAAACAGATGGGCAAAACATTTTGCACAAAAAATGAGATCGGAATACAATGAACGCATTTAATTAGCAAATAGAAGACAGAGAAAGGGTTTGTTTTTCAACTTGAGAAGTGAGAGATTTTTCTTCATTGAATGTGTGGAAAAAAAAAGCCTTAAATGCTGTGGTTTCTTGAAAGTGTCACAATTCATTGCGATGCATTGGGTGTTTGAGAGGGGAATGGGCAGGGGGCTGGCTGTGCCTGTGGGCTGGCAGCAATGTCCTGGCAGCCCTGGAGCAGTTGGTGGCTGCTGTCCTGCCTCGGGGTCCCCAAGGGCACCCTTGGTAGCAGCCATCCTGCTTAACGCCTGCTCCAAAGCCTTTTACCTAAGCGGTTATGTGTGATCACCTCCCTTTTGCTGAAGGGGAAGCGAGGAAGCGGGAGCCCGAGGTGAAGCAGGGTGTAAGTTTGGTGTCAAACACATGGTGCTGGGCAAGGTGCCCTCAGGATCCAGGACAGCTGTGGAGCATTTCCCTGGTGGCCTGTGCTTGTGCTGTCCATCCTAGAGCTCCTGCAAGCACCCATCTGTAGTGCTGTTCACCGTGATCCGAGAGCAATTCCTGCCACTGATCTCCCTGGCTGTGCCGCAAGCGCCCGCTCCCGTCCCCATCCATGCCTGGTGCAACACGCAAGTTCTGCTCTCCAACCAGTTGTCCTTTGCCATGGAAGCTTGGGGTGCAAATCAATGCCTTGTCTCTCCAGCCAGGAGACTCCTCTCTGTGGGAACCTGGAGTGCTTCTGTAGGTGTGTGATGCAGGTCTGTCCTATCGCTGGGTCTTGCCCGGGGGGGAGCTTTTGCTCCAATCTCAGGTTCTAAGCTGAACAAACCATTTTGCTAGTAAGCCTATAATACCACCTTGTAGCTAAAGAGTGTGTTTTTCTCCACTGGTGGCTCACTCAGCTCCGTTCTTTTGAGGCCGTGTTTAACAAAAGCAGACTTTCCCAGACTCTGTTTAATTAAACACAGCTCGGAGATCTCTTCTGCTTCGTTTCGGTGCTGTGCCGACATTGCTCCCCCGTCTCATCTCTGGGGCAGTTAGAAACACCGCTTGTGTGGCACGAAGGCCAGGTTGGGTCACTGCCCCTGCCCAGATGTGCCCATGGGTATGCTGGTCCTGGAGGGGCTCACGTGTGTAGGGTCTCACAAGCTCTGGCTGCTCTTTGCTGTGATGGGCAATGTGGCACTTGGGGCAACCTCTGGCCCTGGATGTGGCGGCTCAAGTAGCTTTAGTTACAACCAAGCTTTGAGGTCCTTCCCCGTTTCACTTTTTGTGGCTAATGTAAATATAGAAGCGTTTGGAGTCCGGGGGCTGGGTTACCAATAGTTGGATCCAAAGGGAAGACTCCAATTTGGAAGCTCCTTGTTTCTGCCTGGGGAGGTGTCTGAGCAGATGGTGGTGTGCTCTGGGTTTGCTTATTGTTGCACATTATTTGCCAGATAATTTTTCTGACTAATCCTTTGGCCTGCGGGCTGTTTGAAATCCTGGAGTCGGTTCTGTGGCGAAAACACTGGTGGTTGCGAATTCTCCGCTCGGTTCCTGTGCCTGCTCTCTGACGGCGCCGGGAGCAGGAGGCTTTCTCTGCGTGGCAGATGCCCTCTGCGCAGCTCCTGAAGCACAACCGTCTCCCCGGGACAGGATGGGAATTAGCACCTCTGTGCCGTTCTGGGGTCTGTTTGGTTTGGAAGCATGTTGTGGATGCAGACCTTACCTCGCGATCCGTGCTGTCCCGCTGGCCTCCCCCAGGGCTGCAGGTGGCACGGGAGGGAGGCGGTCCTGCCCACGCAGCCTGTGTTTTGTGCAGGTGGTGCTGGGTGACTTCACCTGTGCAGACCAGCAACTGGGCAAGGTGCCTGCGCTTACCTGGGCAGGACAGTCGGAGCAGCACTGATGCAGCCACCGCAGCCGCTGGCACTGCTCTCCCTCTGCTGAAAGGCTACTGGGATTAATTTTCTTAGTTATTTTCCCCTCTCATCTCTTGCCACCTCTCCCTTTTTAAAAGAAAAAAATCCTTCTCTTGGGTGTCTCTGGAGAGCTGGCTATGGTAACTGCTTGACTGATTTATTCTGGTAGTTTAACATTTACTGGATTTACATAACAGCCAAACAATCTGTTTCAGGAGTTTAATATAAACCCAGCTCTAGTGAGTCACATCCATGTTAGCAATAATGCAAAGAGAGGCAGCTGGGGGAGTGAGGAGGGAACTTTTTATGGGTTTTTGCATGGGAATATCTGGCTGCCTGAAATAACTCTGACACCTCATAGCTGAGTGACGCTGCCAGTTCTCCTCCGCCATCAGGGATTTGTTCTAATACTTCGCAAGAGCAGTGGGTGCATCGCAGCAGTGCTCCCATCGTCGCTCCTGAGCGAGCTTGGTGGCCTTTCCGGAGGTACCCGGGTGGTGCTGTGTGTCCCTGGTGCTCTGCAGCCTTGTGGGGTGTTAAAAGCCTTTACCTGGTGTGTGTGTTTGAAAAAGAGGGAGTGTAACTATGAGAGCTGTGAAATAACGCCTGTAGTGATTTGCTGCTTGTGTCTTCAGTTGGAAAACCCTCAGCCCTCGTTCGTGCCAGCGCTTTGTGGGCCAGGTCCTCGCGGAGCGCCGAGCAGCGCAGCAGCGAGCAGGGTGCTGCTGTGTGCCAGGGGGCATCCCTGCTCTCCGCCTGGGCTGCACCAACCCGTGTGAGGGGTTTGGGGTGCAGAGGGGGGGGTCAAACCCAGCTGGGTGAGAGCTGGCCCTGTGCATTCACAGCAGGATGGGGGAGCAGTCGGAGTCTCCCTGCCCAGGTGTGAGCCAGGTGAGCAGGGCTTTTTCCCTGTGCACAACAGGAGTGAGATCAGTCATTAACAGCAGGGGGTTCCCAAAGCCTGGGGTGTAACCTGTCCCTTCAGGTCCTATCCAGGCAGAGTAATTTTGGGAGTCCCTCAGTTGTCCAGTACACTTGGATGAACACAGCAAACCCCTGGAGCACCTCTGCCACGGGCAGCCTGGCCCTCCTTCTGGAGGCTGTGTCACCTATGTAAGGGTACAGTTGTAATGTGGTCAAGCAAAATGGGTCTCCAGCTTGAGTTGTCCTTTAGGAAAATCCTGAGCAAGAGACAGGAGGAGGGGAACAGCCGGGTTTGTCCTTGCCCTGCTGCCGGTGATTGAGGTTGGCTGTGCAGCCAAGCAAGCGCTCCTCTTGCTGCAGCTTGCTTATTTGAATTCTTGTCTTTAGAATGGAACATAAATGCTGCCTGATGAGATCCATTACAGCACTAATTTTAGAGCATGCCAAACACTAGGAAATTGTTTTCAATCTTCAGTCTCATTTCTCCTGTATTTCCCCCCCCTCCATTTGTGAAAAGCACCTGTGTTATTCTTCTGAATCCCCAGTGATATGCGACTGGCTGGTGTCTTCAGGTGTTCTCCTTCCATCCCTCTTCCCTGATACTCCTTCAGTCAGCCACTTGACTCTGCTGGTACAAAGCTCTCCGGGGCCGCAGGCGGCCGTGTTGGCGCGATGCAGGCTGCCAGCGCTTGGCCAGCTGGTGGGAGATGCCCACACAGCCCCCTGCAAGGCTGTAGGGAGCAGGGGAGGCAACAGCAGAGCGGAATTTCTTATCCTTGGGCTTTGTAAGTGTTTCCAGCCCCACCCCAGCCTCCTTTCTAGATGAGCGAGAGGGAAAATATGAATTTTCCTCTGGTCTGCTGAAGAGTTTAGGAAGCAATCCCAAAGCTTCAGTGTTTGTCCTTGGCACTAATGAAAACATGAGTCGTTGCTCGGGAGGACGGAGCCGCTGGTGAGTTAAGGGTCAAAGCTTGATCGATGCTGGCAGGAGCAGCAGCCCACCAAATCTGGGCTTCCAAAACATGATTCGTTTTCATCAGCTGGAAGCTCTCAGTGGTTTGAGAAGAGCCTGGGTGCCGGACTGGTCGTCTCCTTTGAAGCCTCCAGGGTGCCTGCAGACACCAGTGCTCCCTCTAGCTCTGCTCCCAGCTCGCAGCGCTTAGCAGGGTCTGATCAAGCTCTAGATTCGAGTTGGTGGCAAAAGTCCAGTGGCTTCACCCTCTGCAGTTTCCAGAGGCTCTCTGGAATACGTTTCATGGGTTTGGCAGCCAGATGTCCCTGGTGGCAGCTGCTGTGACCATAAGCAGACTGATTGCTGCAAGACTTGGTGCCAGCCCTGGGTGGGGGGCTTTGAAAATCGTTCCTTCTCCTGCCCCCGGCTGCTTCTCCCCTCTCTGATCCGGAGAGCCCGATCCGCTAGCAGCCAGCGGAGGGTGTATCCTTTGGAGCTGTCTCTTGCCTTGGCTTCTTGTGCCAGAAACCAGTGACAAACTCCCCACTCCTGGCAGTTACCATTCCATGCCTTCCCCGGCTGCCCTCCGCGCCCTGCGGCTGCTCGAGGTGTCAGCCCGCGGGAATTCGGGGGGTGAATGTCTTCCTAGGCGGCCTTTGGGAATGCGGCTGAGATAAACCCTTTACTGAGCTAAATGTGGTAACGGCTAATCCCTTGGGAACGGTCACCTGGGCCCTGCGCGGCGCTGAAAAGAGGCTTTGCCGCTCTGCTCAGCAGCACCGGCAAGAGCATCAACTCACTTTTCTTTGGAAATGAAAAGCACCTCTCCCGGAGAGTTCCAGGGATTGGGCACCAGCTGGAATATTAAGGTAGGCATTTTGCACCTTTTTCTGAAGGCCGTGCCCTAAAAGCCTGGTCAGCCCTGGTGGGAGGGGGGATTGCGTCTGAGCGTCCCCGGGCTGCGGCACGAGGGTCTCGGTGTGGCACAGAGGGCAGTGCGAGGCCAGCGTTGCCCGAGGAGCTTCCGGAGGGCGATGGCAGCGAGCACAGCGTCACTGACTGCCCGCGGCGGGCTGCTCTGCGGGGCACTGACCCCATCCAGCTGGGCAGCCCCCACCAAAGGGCTGAGGCATTCTTAAGCCTCGCTGAGCCAAGTGACACTGACCTTTTCCAGCCCCTTCTTGAGCAAACGCCGAAGGCTGCAGAGAACATTCCGGCTGTTCTGACAATTCCGTTTTCCTTTTTGGGGAAGATTTGCACTGATTTCTTTATTTTTTTTTTTTTTTTTAACCCAACGCTTCATTTCAAAAGCCTAAACTGGAAATTCTGTGTACGTTAAAAGCAGAGCTCCGATACTCAAGGGGGGGCCGAATGGGCTGTGGTTTTGAGGTGAGGGTTTTATCTTGGTGCCGGTTTCCATGAAGCTTGGCAGGAGCGCAGCCGGACCAGCGAGCGTCACACGCCAAAGCTGCTGCCCAGCAGCCTGGCCGGAGGCATTGAAACAGGTGTAGAAAGTTTGTCTATAAAATAACGTAAGATTGAGGAAAAGGGTAAACGCTCGTATTAAGTATTTGTTCTTTGGAGAAGGCTTGAGTGCTCAAAATACTTCCAAAATCCTGTTACCTTTCCACTTGTCTTTCTCCTACTGACTTTTCTATTTTAAGGGAATAGCACAGAGTTAGCTCAGAAGGGAAAAGATACGAGTGTCGCTGTTCAAAGCGTGCTTTGCTGGTTAGGTATTTATGGGAGACGTTCAGGAAATGAGCAAACACTTGGAAGTATATGTATTATTTATTATTGTAGCAGATTAATTACCACTTGAAACCTTTTTGGTTGGTGTTACGGCTCCGTATACTCTTCTCCGAGCAATGCTCCAGCAACGTATGCGCTGGTATTTGTCCCAGTTAAACATTGCAGGAAGTGCTGCAGTGGGTTTCTGGAAGTGAGCGCTGGGAGACGACAGCGTGGCCCTTGGTGCAAACACCTGGCGGTTGCTGGTGTACCCCGAGGTGGGTAGAAGGAATTTGCAGAAACTTGCAATCAGAAAAGTTTCTTCATCAAGTCACTCCTGCGGGAAAGGAGTGAGGGGGCCAGGAGAGGAGTGGAAGAGTCATAAGGGGCGTAGGAAAAATGCTTTTTATGGAATGAATAATTTTTGGCGCAGAGGCGGCAGCATCATAGTTAATTCTAATTTGGGGAGTTTGGGGAACGCGTGATTGATGCCCAGTGAGGGGTGCAGGCTGCTGTTTCTCAGCAGGCTGTCAGTCCCGCGCTACGTTTACCTGTCCGCATTCCCGTGGAGATTGTTCTCTTTGGATACCGTAACCCATTTCCCACAATGTGTCCTTGCAGCCTCTCCCATCCCTGCAATTTAAAGCTGTTCCCTCTCGTCCTGTCACTCCCTGCACTTGGAAGAAGCCCCTCCCCAGCTTTCCCAGAGCCCCTTTCAGCACTGGGAGGCTGCTCTCAGGTCTCCCCAGAGCCTTCTCCTCTCCAGGCTGAACAACCCCAACTCTCTCAGCCTGTCCTCACAGCAGAGGGGCTCCAGCCCTCGGATCAACTCTGTGGCCTCTTCGGGACCTGTTCCAACAATTCCATGTCCATCTTATGTTGGAAGGACGTGGAACCGTGCACATGGCATGGTTTTCCTGGCATACGGTCACCCCTAGCTCTCCTCTCTCCTGGACGTGGCTGCCGTCTCCCTGGGGAAGGACAAGCTCGTGTGTGGGTTTGATGCCCGGTCTGAGCCGTGTGGGTCCCTGCCCAGCATCGTGTGGGACCCTGCAGGATCAGGGGAGGCGATGCTGGCACCAGGGCTCCTTTCTGTCCCCTACTGACCTTGCTCAGGAGAGGAGGGACTGACAGTCCCACCCATATTAAAAAGGCCATTAAGTTTTTTGTTTTGCTACAGTATGGATTTCAGCCACGTTCTTCCTCTTGGCCCTGTCCTGTTAATTAAGAGTGTGGATGTTAAGTGCTGCGACTGGAGTGGAGTCTGATTGCAAAGTAAACCAAGAGCAAGGGACTTGAGGGAGGCTTTTGTTACTGCTCTACAGGGCTTATGCTAATGGCAACAGCAGAGATTGAACCCAGTCCCCGATGAGCTTTCCAGGAGTCTGATTAATCGGTTTAACAATGGATCTGGGGTTTTGTTTTGATCTTTTTCATAAGAGTAAAGTTTTTGTCCTTTTCATCACGGCCGTGGATTGTGTAAGCACAGCAGTGTTGCTTTCCTAATTGGTTTCAGGTTTATCTGTGTGTATTATGTTAAGGGTTTGCAAGAGCACCCGTCACCATGGCATCAGCAGGCTTCCCGTGCCAAAAACGCTCAATAAATCATACATAGTGTGTGCGCGCTCTTCTTTTTTTTTTTTTTTTTTTGGTCTGTTGGAAAGTGTGAAGACTTTCTGCTGGAAGATCATGTTTTTGCATGATTGTATTCCCCAAATAGCTTTGAATTTCTCTCTTCTGCTCCTACCGGTGTGGTGGCTCTGGTCCACGTGCCATGGAAGAGAGATGTCTTTGCAACGAGCTTCGCACCAGACGCTGGACGAGCAGAGTTTTACCTTCCTGTTGTTTATGGTTTATACTGTGGGGCTTTGCCAAGACTTGGTGATGCACCCTGACTCCAAAACTTCTTGTCTAAAGGTTTAGCAAGGAGAGAAGGATGGGAAAGCAGGGAAAAGAGCACACGGTTCTAGTCAGTCCCACTGGTCTCCCCTGGGCGAGCCACAAGTGTGCTGGCTGGTTTGCCTTGCTGAAAAACACAGCAGCAAGGGGAAGCAAGATATTGAAAATGAAAATGCAGGTGTTGAAGGTAACAGGATTTAAAGGCTGCGTGACCCAAACTACAATGGGGCATAGAGCTGGAGGAGCCGGGCTGCACAGCGTGCACTTGGAGAAGTGTCCCACTATTCATAGCAGGAGTTTCTCCCTCTCTTGATGTCACCAGTTCCTGAATGCACTCCGTGATTGCTTTTTGTGTATGAATGCTTGTAAAAATGGAGCTCCCCAAACAGATGTGAAATGTTTATATGAGTTAATGACTTCAGAGAGCTCTGGTTGTTTAAAACCAGAGCAGTGATGAAGTTGCCTTGGCCACAGCCAGCAGTCCAACGTGGAGCAGATCCAGTGCCGGCGACGGGACTGCGTGGTGGTGGCTGCATGCAGCTCTGTCCCGGGGAAGCTTCATCACTATGGGCTGATGTGCTTATGGTTCGGTGTGAAGGAAGCTTCCCAGGGCTGAGAATTCCATGTGAAGTGCATAACCTTTCTGGGATTTGCGCTGTCGCAGACAGTGAATGAAATCTCACCAGTGAGTTCCAACTGGAGCAGGATGGAACTCTTAGCCTGGAGTCAGGAGCTCGTGATGAGTGGGTCTTGAAGGTGTCTTATTCTTGGGGACAGACCTGCCCTGGCCGCCAGTTGGATGCAAACAGCTGAGGGAATGTTTCCAGGGTGAGACCATCCTGTCCTTTTCTCTCTGCAGCGACTCCTGGAGAAAAGGATTAAGGGCAGGAGTAAGCTCCTTTCTGCCCGCCTCGCTCTGTCCCCAGTGTGCAGCAGTCGGCTGAGAGGATCTATCTCTTAGGGTTTGCTTTTCACCACTGCCAGAGGTGCACGTTCAGAGTGCTCGGTGTCGTGCTGGTGCGTAATCCTCCAGCAGCCAACGAGCGCCGTGAGCGACGGCTCGGAGAGCTGGAGGCAGGCGCTGAGGTCTTGCCTCATCGGTGCTTGGGAGAGTGGCTTGGCCAGGGACAGGCACATGGAGCGGTTATCCCAGTAGGGAGCGGACAGACCTCATGATGTTATCGCCACGGCAGAAGAGCAGGTCATTACCCTTTATTTTGAAGGATGCCTTTAGCATGGGAGAGAGGATGTGTTTGCATCAATGTGAAGTGGATTCGCAGTGGAGCTAATGTGCACTCTTGAAGGCTGTCAGGTTTTTCTCACTCATGGAGACTTTGTTCGTGCATCCTATACGACTACTGTGGGGAGTTATAGATGATGATGTGCTGGTGGGGTGTGACCTGTTTGCTTACACTGGTGTGCACGTGTGTCTGAAGGTGTGTGTGAGTGCGTGTGCCACCCTGCACCAGCTGGGCTGTGGCTGCAGCTGAGCTGTCGGTCCCCAGAACCTCCATCCAGACCCTTTGAGAGGTGCGTGCTGTTGGATCTTTAGCTGATGTTTCAAAGACATCAAGTTATCTGCTGGGGTCTGTTCAGAAGTATTTATGGGAATTTTATCTACTCCCCAGTGCTCTGCTTCTCTGTCTGTGAATTGATCTCATGGGGTGTTTGTGGAGTTGAGCGCATTTGTTTTGCGAGATGCTTGTATTCCTTCGGAATGGAGGGTTCTCCAGGTGCTGTAAGTGCTTCAACTTTAATGCTTTTACAGTTTCCTACAAGAGCTTCTGTGAGAGTAACAAAGGGGTGTTGAAAGAGCTCAGCCGTGGTCCTGGCACCTCGGTGTGAAGAGACAGGCTCTGCCCATCCCACTGCCAGGAGCAGGGTTTGTGTTTGCATTTGCAGGGGTGCTGAGCTGCTCGAGCAGCTGGTGTCTGCGGCTTGTACACACTTGACCCAAGCATTAGCTGAGCCTGGGAGGTGTCTCCATAGTTGACTTTCAGAGCCCTTCAAATGTGACCTCATGATGCAGTTCTCTGCTGTTTCAGCCCAGGGTTTCCTAGCAGTGCTCGGTCTGTCCTAGCACGACAAGGTCAGCAACAACTACACTGGTGTCGGAAATGGGAGCCCCTTCTTCAGCACGGAGTGTTGCTGCGTTGACGTATAAAACAAGTGGTTTGGGTAGCAAAATGATTTGGATTTGGTCCTGGATTGAATGAGACTTCTGGAGCCAATGTGCTTACTCATCAAATGACTCACGTCTTCGTCACTTTGGGAATAAGTGCTTCCCTTTTTGGGCGCTTCCAGAGTGGTGCGGGTAGAGATGAGCTTAAAATTCCCACCTCACCTTTGACCATTTTTTAAAAAGTGTCTAAAAAAAGATTGGTAGTGGGAGGGGAGATACACAGTCACATCTAGGGCCCTTGGGAAGAAAACAGGATCATGGAATGGTTTGGGTTGGAAGGGACCTCAAAGCCCCACTGGATCAGGGGGCTCCAAGCCCCATCCAACCTGGCCTTGAACACCTCCAGGGATGGGGCAGCCACCACTGCTCTGGGCACCCTGGGCCAGGGCCTCCCCACCCTCACAGCAAAACATATCTGCCTAAGATCTCATCTCAATCTCCCCTCTTGCAGCTGAAAACCATTCTCCTTCATCCTGTCCCTGCACTCCCTGATCCAGAGCCCCTCCCCAGCTTTCCTGGAGCCCCTTTCAGTGCTGGGAGCTGCTCTAAGGTTTTCCCAGAGCCTTTTCCTCTCCAGGCTGAGCAACCCCAACTCTCTCAGCCTGTCCTTGGATGGAGGTGCTCCAGGGCTTCCTCACCCTCAGTCCTGCTATAGCCTGGAGTGAGCTATAAATGCAAACGTGGAAGAAAATGCTGTTGTCGTCCTCTGTTCCTGGGAAAGGAGCCCTGGGACGGCTCCGGCGTAACTGGGCAGCGCTCTCATGTAGACACATGTGAAACACATTGACACAGACACTCAGAGGAGTATTTGCATGTTTTTGAGGCTGAGATTTTTAGAGTTGTTCACACTTTTTGGCACGTGGACGTTGTCCCTTCTGCTGTCCTGAGCCCATGGCTAAAGTCCAAGCATGTGTTGAAGTGCTTTGCTGGAGCAGAGCTGCCATCGCAGAGAGCAGCCGTGTGGTGGGAAGCTCCGTGGCTGCGTATGGACTTAATTGTTTGGAGCTGCATCCTGGAAGGTGCTGAGCATCCTGGTTTGGAGCCAGCAAGGCTTTTAAACACATGCTTTGCTTCTCTTTTCTTAGCTCATTACCAGTTTTGTTCTTCGATTTCTTTTCCCCTGGCGATAGAGAAGGATATCTGAGTAGCCAGAGCAGCGTAATTCATCCGCCAGCGATACCCTGACCTGCACCACGGGGATGTCTCCTGGGACAGGGACAGCAGACAGGAGCAGGTATTGCTACCTGTGCCAGAGCCAGCTGGCTTCATGCTTTCTCTTCCGCATTCTCCTGCTGGGCACAGGGCAGGCCAGGCTGCGTGTGCGAAGCTCCAACTGCATTTGTCGACCACATCCACATCTCTTTGCTTGCCCTTAAATTGTTTAGATCATATTTATTTCACTCTTTCCTCTTTGACTGTGTTCACCTTCCCCCTGCATTGAAACTGTTGGCGCGACCTGCCAAATTCAGGTTGTATTTGGAAGTAGCATTGTCTGCAGTGGAGTCCAGAGTAGGGCAGAGAAGAGAAGAGCCTCCAGATCCTCTGGAGGAGGCTGCTGCCTTCTGGCTGCTCCTGGGTTTTCAGGGCGATGGCTTTGCCTGCTGCGTGCAGCAGAAAGCGCTGCAGCCCTGGTCAAAGGCTGGGCAGGAGGCTTTGACCGTGCAAAGAGACGGCCCCAAGCGTGCTGCCGTCCATATCCGCTGTGTCTTTTCTGTCCCCATGGCTTCACCTAGCTCAGTGTGCCTCACCAGGCATGTGAAGCAAGACTAAATCCTTGTGTTGCTGTCAAAAACTGCTCCTCCCTCAGCAGGGAACATCTTGCCGGTGGATTTACTGCTCGTCTTCCTCCTGTGCCTGCTGACTCGGTGGCCAAACCCGTGCCTTTTCTGCTGTTCTCATTGCAGCTCTGCAGAGGTGACAGAGCTCTGGGGTGAGATTGTGTCACTTCTAATGCTTCAGGAAGGGTCTGGTCAAGTGTGATGCACAGGGGAGGTTTAGGCTTGACATTAGGAAGAAGTTCTTTCCTGAGAGGGTGATTGGCCATTGGAATGCGCTGCCCGGGGAGGGGGTGGAGTCACCGTCCCTGGAGGTGTTTAAGGAGAGATTGGCTGAGGCTCTTAGTGCCAGGGTGTAGCTGACGAGTAGGAGTAGGTGTAGGTGTTGGGTCATAGGTTGGACTCGATGATCTCAGAGGTCTTTTCCAACCTTATGATACTGTGATACTGTGTGATACTTCTCCAGAGCCGTGAAGAACGTGGGAACTGCTTCGGTGTCCCACCCCAAGCACCGCTGTGCACAGCCAGAATCGCTGGGGTGCAACCCCAGGGTGGTGCTTTCACGTTTCTTTTTCCAGTTAAAGCTGACCTGGAAACTTGTTGATCCTTTAGTGCTGCAAAGCCTTTTGCATGCTGAGACAAAAGCTGAGATATCCTCAGCCTGAATTTCTGGAATAGCCTCAGTGACTCAGAAGAACGGCGCTCTCCCCGGCTGCCTTTGCCTAGAGACTTGCTGGGTAATCTCCACTCACTGACCTTGGGGCTTTGAAAGTGCATTTTGGCTTAAAGAGCTAAAGCTTAAGCCTTCAAAGGAACTGGGAAGCTTCCTACCCTTTCCGAGCAGTGGGGTTATGTGTGCATGGCCAAGGGGAGTCGCTGGGACGGTTTCCCTGGTTCCGACTCCTGCAGGATCCATCCCTCGTGCCCCGGAGCCCGTTCCCTCTGCACAGAGCACCTTTCTGCCGCTGCTGCCTTTGATTTTGTGCAGGTTAACGGAGGCCGTGTTTTCAAGTCCCAGGGTTTCTAAAAGATGTGAAGATTATCAGAAGATGGGAATTATCCGTGTGGAAATAGAGCAAATGCTTTGAGCTCTGAATTTCAAGTCCATTTGTCTTTTCTTCTAGCAGTCACTGCTTTTTGTCTTGCCCTGTGTGGTTCTTCCCTGCTTTGCCTTTTGCCTTGGGGGTGCAGAGTTGAAGACCATCAGCCCATGGGTCCTGAAGAGGTGGAGTCAGTTCCCTGTTAAAACTCTTGGCAGAGATTACCTTGAGTGGAAATCTCCACCCAGACTTGAAGTGCTGGGAAGAGGAAAGCCTGCTGTGTTCTGTGCTCTAGGGTTTTATTGTAGATTGGCAATCCCGGAACAGCTGGAAATTAATGTTTTTCAAGTGCTGCAAAGCCTTTTCCCTGCGGCTGGCTTACACAGCTGAGCAACTCGATCCATCCCCTGAAATTCTTCCAGATCTCAAAGGCAGCTGAAAGCTTTTTCCTTATCTGGGAGGAAGATAAACCTCTCAGACCGACCTGTATTGATGTGGACTTGTCCTGCCTGGTGGCTTGTTTGATTTGTTGTGGATGCTTTTTAAACAACGCTGACTTCAGTGCTGGGCTGTGCTGTGAGATCTGAGGCTGGTGGAGGCACCTGATGCTGAATTACTTTGTGCTGATGATCTGTACATGTGCTTTCCCGGAGCCTGCTTTGCTGCTTCTAAACCTACCATTGTTATTCTGCAGGGATTTGCTTTTTTGCCCTTGAATTCTTGTATATTTCTGCAGCAATAGGAAATCTGAGCATCCCCGAGCACCTCCAAAGCAGAGGCAGCTGGGGCAGTTGGTGTGGAAGGGGCTGATGGGGGCAGGGCTGAGAGATACACTGGTGAAATAAATAAATAAAATAGACTGAAATAAATAAATTGGGAAGGAGACAAGAAATGGCTTGGAAGCCTGCAGTCTGCCCAGGTGCTGATGTGCAGCTGTGGGCTCGGACACGGCTGCTGAAGCAACAGCCTGGCTGCACGGTTCCCGTTGCTTCTTCCCTCATCCTTAATTTTTTTGTATTTATTGTTGTATCTCCTGGGCTCCTCGGAGGAAGCAGGACGCGGGTCATCAGGCTCATGGGGCCTCGCTGCAGAGTAGAACCCAGAAATTTGGGAATTTGAGTGGAAAACCAGTTGCAGGCTCTGGCTTGAGCTGGCAGCACTCGTGGTTGGGAAACCCCTTGGTTCCCTTGTCACCTGTTTGGTTTGACGTGGAGCGCCAAGGGCAATGCCACTTAACCTGTTCTTTACAAGACTCCTGTAACCATATCCTGCCAGGAGAAGGCTGGTGTGGTTTTCCTTGCTGCTTATCCTTTCTGCAGCTTTGGAATCTGGTTGGGCAGAGGAGGAGCCCTCAGAGGTGCGCGTTTCCCGTATCCCTGGTGGAGATGGTTTGGCAGCAGTGGGGGCTGGGGCTGGAGGAGGTGGTCTCCATGTGCGTAAATGCAGGGTTGGGGGGTAAAGGACACAAACTGAAATACAGAAAACTCCATTTAAAAAGGAAAATAACCTTTATTTTCACTGGCTGCCATCCCTGAACAGGATGGCCTTGCAAAGGGAGTAGGCAGGCTGTTCCTCACGGTCCGTGGAGGATGGACCCAGCCACGTATGATGTGTGCTCCTTGGAGCTTCTGATCTCTGGTGTAACGTGTGCAGCCTCCTGGTCACGCTCGGGTGCAGGAGGGTGCCTGGAGCCTCACCAGGGAGAAATTTGAGGTGATCAGCCATCACTTTACTCTGGTTTTCTGTTCTTCAGGGTCACAGCCTGCTGCGTGGGTTCTGGTTTGCCCACTTGGCAGGCTCCTCTGCTTTCCTAAGCCCTTTGCTGCAGGCTGGGCTTATCAGGCTTAAAAACCGTCCCTTGCTCTAAACCCAGAGGCAGATGCCATGCGCTGTGTCCGTGCAGATCTGTGCATGTGCTCGCTGCTCCATGTTGTTCTGGTTCCATTTCTCCTACCGTTCCCCTTTCTTTCTCTCCATGCCCCGGGAGGTGCTTTCCATGGGCTGCTCACCAGTGGTCTGTGCTGCTTTGGTGGGACGTGTCCCACCTCGTGCAGCCGAAGGCGCTGTGGCAGTTGCAGTGGCTTAGAGACAGGTTGGATCGGAGCACTCAGTTCTGCTCCCGTGGGATGAGCGGAGATTCTGCCGTTGGGGAGGGTTAGACCTGGCCCTTGCAGACTGCTCGGTCTTTCAGCTCCTCTTGGATTCTTTGTTTTGGTTTGTTCATCGCTATCTTGTGTGGCAATTCTGAGGTATCCGTACAGATTGCAGCAGAAGGTGGCTCATCTGGGAAGAAACCCTTTCCCTTAGAACAATCCAAAAGTGATTTTCCTTAACCTGCCATTTCCCTCCCCGTGGTGCAGACAATTGAGGAGTCATTAGTGCAATGGAGACTCCAAATATTAAAGACTCCCTCATTCCCAAGTAGTTATTTCTCTCATGATTCAGTGGGGTCTGGCTGCTGCCTTGCTTGTTAACATTTTACAAATAATCGAAGCCTTTCAAACTTGATGGAGTCTGACATTCTCAGTTATTTTTTTGAAGCACGCCCTCGCCGGCTGTTTAAATGCCACCTCCAGCAAGCTGTGCTCCCTGCCTCTGCTGCCCCCTCTCCTGGGAATCACGCGGCCTCTCAGCTCAGCAACTGTGACACTTCTTCCTCCTCCTCCTCCTCCGTGCTCAGATTCAGCCCCAGGAGTCTGCGCCCTCCTTAAGCTCTCCACGGAGCCCACAAGGAACATCTCTGTGTGAGCTGAAGTTGCCCATGCCCACTTGCTGTAACAGCAGGTACTCTGACCATGATCAGAACTCTGCTTCTCCACTGGATTATGGGCTTCAGCTTTCCCTGTGCACGGTGCAGGTTGCATTCGGGGCATTTCCAGATGGGTTTTAGAAGAGGAGGCTGGGGTGCGGTCTCTGAGGTCTGGGTCAGTGCCACATCAGAGCAGCTTTGGAAACAGGGTTGTCCTGAGTGTTTGCTCTCCTCTGACATCAAACTGAGTGATTTTGATGTTGTCCAGGCTGTGTTGTATTAAGAAGCTTTCCCTGGGGTCACTTGGAGGTCGGGCAAACACCCAGTATGGCTGGGAGCGTGCTGGGACATCCACTGTGTGGTGATGAGCAAGACCGAGCTCGGTGCTCTCTGCCCGTGCCAGCCGCCTCCATGCTCCTCCTCTTCATCGCCGCGGTGTCAGGAGCCAACACTGTGCTTGAACAGCACCTGGAGTCCTTCTCCCACATGGCTTTTATGTCCCTTGTCACAAGGGCAAATGGGATGGTGTTAGAATCTGAGCTCAAGTCTTCTGCAGGGACGGTGTGGACATGTGGAGCTGGGATGTGCTGGGCTTGTGGTCACTACTGGGATGTTTGTTAGCATCACTGCCCATCTGTGGGCTGGGTGCCTCTGACTGACCGTTCCTCCTGCTTTCCTGACTGGAACTTGCAAAATAAAACCTCCTGCAGTGTTCGTACGCTGATAAACAGCTTTAAAAGATTAAAGCAGGCGTGATTGCAGTCCAGCAGCGGGGTCTGATGGCCACAAGCCTTTCTGAACCTCTGCTA
Organism: Neomorphus geoffroyi; assembly: GCA_033558235.1. Lineage (NCBI taxonomy): Eukaryota > Metazoa > Chordata > Aves > Cuculiformes > Neomorphidae > Neomorphus > Neomorphus geoffroyi. The sequence goes on from JAUMJM010000018.1 coordinate 11,008,677, forward strand.
TAAAACCTCGTAGGCAATTGCCACATGAACGTGGTTGGTAGCCTGGACCAAAGAGCACAGCTCCTTTTTGATTCATTTCCCACCAAAGCCGTGGTTAAAATGCACCGCACCTCGTCGGAGAGCGTTCCGGCCAGGCTCCTGTTTCTCCGGCATTATCCGCAGTGTTTGATGTGAATATCACTCTCCCTTAGATGGATTTGGCACTCCTCAATGTTTTCTTGTTACAGGAATTTCCTTAAGTAGAAACTTTTTCTTCAGAGTAATTTTTAGTTGATTATTGCTTATATATGCAATTAGTGTAATTGCATCTGATTATGCAAATGTATTTAATCATATAATTAGAACGTGGAGGGATGAAATATAATGCAGCGGGGAAAGCTTTTGTGAAACTTCCCGGGCTCGCTGCGCTCTGCACAAGGTGGTTGTTATCTCGTGCTGGAGGCTGGCAGATGGGAGATTTTTGGTTCAGCATCCTGCCGAGTTTCAAAACATATTTAAAACAGCCTGTTAATTGCTCTTAAAATTGGTTCCGTTGTGGGAAGGCGTGTAATGCTTTTTACGGGATAGTATCGGGAGCTCGGTGCTGTCTCACCTCTGCATCCACGCTTTACACCCAGGGACCTGAAAGCATCAGTCGTGTGTCGGATCCGAATCCCGGATCCTGCCTGCAGCCAGGGGCTCTCATGGGACAGAGAGGGAGAGCAGGACACACGGGGAGCCTCGAGGTGCTCGTCTGCGCTCGCCCCAAAATCCCTCTTGAGAGCAGCCTTGGTAAAGCAGTAAGAAGGAGGAGGTAGGAACGATGCATTTTCCAGATGATGGTTTAGAGGTGTTTGGGGTCATTCGGGAAACCAGGCAGGAGCAGGGGCGTGAGCCTGCTTTTTGGATTTCTCACACGGTGCTTGAATTTCAGCCCCCCCCCCCCCCGTTCTTTGTCACCCAGCGATTACTTGTAAAGCTGTGCTAAGAGCTTTGCAGAAGTAATCAAAGCGCCTCGCTTTTATGATCTAATTTTCAGCTGTGGCACAACAGCCAGGCTCACCGCCAAGGACTGCGGAGGGGAGGCAAAAGGACTAGGGTGATTATAGCAGGATCGAGTGGTTTCTCAGCAAGACAGGATTGTCTGGGCTCTCAAACAAGAGCTCCGTCAGCCACGGAACGGAGCAAGCGTATGGTGTGCAAGCAAAAAGCGCTATTGGTGTATTTGTATTTATTATTTGGGTTGTGTTAATATCCTCTGCTTTGGGTCAAGAGTTGGTAGCACCTCCAGTTACCTTCTTCCCAGCGAGAACGCCGTCCCAACGGCCAGTCTGGTGCACATCTGCCTCGATGACCTCTGCGAGGGCTGCGGGGATTTGCTTTCTTTTCAGCTTCACAGAGCTGGATCTTCTCGTTGTTCTCCTTCGGGCTGCTCTCTGGCCAGTGGATGTCTGAAAGTGGTCTCTGTGCTTCCTGGGGGCCTGATTCCTCACAGCAGTGGCGTGAGTGGAGACAGGCAGGAGGCAACCTTGTCCTCAGATGCCCTGCTCGGTGCGCCGGGGGTGAGCAGAGCTAAAAATGAAGGCTGGTGTTCTGAGAGTTGAATTGCTGCGTCAAAAATGAACCCTCTGGCTGCTCTGCACCACAGCAATGAGTCCCAGAAGTGGTTGGCTCCTTAGGTCTGAAAAGCCGTGTATTGGAAACCACTTTGTGCTTGCGGGGCTCGTGGCAGCTCAGATGTTGCTCTGGTGAGTGGCAGCAAGACACGAGTCCCCCATCAGCGCCTCTGGACCGAAGAGGCTGGCATGAGCTGGGTGAGCTTCAGGCAAGTGCCTCCTCCATGTATAAATGTTGTTGGGGCCAGGGTAGAGGGGGTGGAAATCTCTTCCCTCCTGTCAGGGCAGCAAATAAATGCCTGGTGCTTGGGGAAATCCTGCAGAACAGGGAGCACAGGAGACGCTCTGGGATGCAAATAGTCCTGGGCTGTGTTGCTTGGTATGGGGAGAGAGCTCGGGCTCTGGCAGGTTCTTGCTGACCTAATATTTCAAAAATGTCTTTCAAGGAGCTGTTCAGGACTTGGCAGCCCAGCCCAGAACTTGCTGCTTCTCTCCTTAAAGGGAATTTCTGGTGCAGGTTGACAGCAGTCAGAGCAGATTCTTCATCCTGCTGTGGGGGAACATCTGAAGGAAACATACCGTGAGCGCTGGGTGGTACAAGACAAGGCTGGGTGTGCAGCCAGCTCGGCCCCGGGGCAGGACAGGGTCCTGGTGGGTGGTGTGACCTGAGCAGGAGGATGCTGGTGATGGAGATGACATCCCCTCTGCAGGCAGGGGGGGATCTTTGGGACCTCACTTTGCTTGTGTGGGCAAAAGGCACCTGATGGATGTGGCCTTCAAACTGTGTTTGGGTGATGTCCCTGCTGGTCCCAATGCTGGAGCAGAAGGCACCGTCCATGGGTGTTTGGAGTCGTCTCCAGCTGAGCAGGAGAACTGCTGCCCGAAGGCTTTCCATGCAAGTGCTGTTTGTAGCTGTTACTGCGACTCATTCTGCCGCAGACGCCCTTGGTGCCTCGCTGCGGGGCAGATGTGGTCTCGGAGACAGACGGGAAAGCAGGACAAGGTGGGCTGAGGGCACCTTGTCTCATGCCTGGAGGTGTTTGAAAAGATGAGTTTCTTAGGGATATGGTTTAGTAGGGTGACAGGTAAGGTTGGACTCGGTGATCTCAGAGGTCTCTTCCAACCTTAGGATTGTATGATTCTACGAAAACCAGGAAACGAAGTGGGATTTACTGATGTCCAGGGCTTTTCCACCTCTCAGTCCTTCATGGGCCCATTTCTAGTTGGCCGAATGGGTGGGCCAAGTAGTAAACTAGGTTTACAGTTTTTTTACTTTTCAAACAATACTTTGAAATACTTAATTGAGCAGCAAAATTAATGGTATTGACTCATCATTCGTTATGGGGAGACCTCAGAGCAGCCTCCCAGCACTGAAAGGGGCTGCAGGAAAGCTGGGGAGGGGCTCTGGATCAGGGAGTGCAGGGATGGGATGAGGGGAATGGTTTTGAGCTGCAAGAGGGGAGACTGAGATGAGATCTTAGGCAGAAATGTTTTGCTGTGAGGGTGGGGAGGCCCTGGCCCAGGTTGCCCAGAGCAGTGGTGGCTGCCCCATCCCTGGAGGTGTTCCAGGCCAGGTTGGATGGGGCTTGGAGCCCCCTGATCCAGTGGGAGGTGTCCCTGCCCATGGCAGGGGTTTGGGACTGGATGGGCTTGGAGGTCCCTTCCAACCCAAACCATTCCATCATTCTGTGATCTCCTGCTCCCATGTGCACTACAGAGATTTTCTCCAGAGTCAGTTCCTTTCAAAGGATATTTTATGCCGCGCTCTGCTCACTGCCTGCCTGGGAAGCACGTGCAGCTGTTTGATAAATATATTGCGTAAAACACCACTGAAGTGGCAGCCAGCCTGCAGCAGAGGAACAGCTACAGGGGAAAATGGTAAAGGAGATATGTGTAAGCAAATTAATTTTGCTCATATAAGCTCGTTTGCAGCTTTAGGTCGTGTCTGCAGCGTAATCCTCTGATCTGCAGCAGGCGTTGGGTGTTGTGGGGATCAGAGCGGTGACCGTGAGGAGCACCAGCCCCAAGGCTGCGTGGGAGCTTGTGGAAGGTAGCGCTGGTCTCTGCTCCACTGGGGTTTCCCATCACAACGAGGTGCGGTTGTGTTACTGCTGCAAACTGCAAATCCACCGCTGATTCTTGCCTGGCAGAAATAAATCGCCTTTTGTACTGAGTTCTGTGCACAGTGGGACCGGTCTGTGCATAACTGATCTGCTTATTCAAAAACCATTGCTTTCCAATGTATTTTTGGAAGATTTATCAGTGAAAAGGAATCCTTCAAAGCAGCAGAACCTGAAACAAATCTCAGCTCTACAGATGAGCCATTATTGCCTTTTATGTCTTGCAGGGTTTTTTAGTGTGTTCGGCAGCGCTGTGTTATCGGTTGTGATGCTCTGGGGGTCTGGTTTGATCGGATGAACTGATTTATGGGGTTTATCTATTTAGGTTGTCAATTGGCTGAAGGTTTATTTTGCAGCCTGAGCTGTGGTTTAGAGCAGTGCAAGCACGCTCCTGGTTTTGAGGGGCTGACCCCGAGGTGCCTGCTCTGGGCAGTGAGGAGCTGTGCTAACACGAGCATCGCTGTTTGCCGGGACCTCGCTGCTCTTCCCAGCACTTGTGGCTGTCTTTCCCACTGGCTGAGCCGTGGGGATGCGTGCGAGATGCCAGAGCGTTCAGTCCAGGTGGGTGGTTTGTGGGTTGTCACGGCCAGGCTGGCAGCAACACCAGCAAATGCTTCCCTCCCCGCGCTCCGACACGCACGGAAAACCTCGTGGCAGGGGAAAGCAAGAAGGTGGGGGAGCTGCAGACTTCAGCTGCAGGTTGTTTTTCCTCCTCATGTTCCCCAGGAGTGAGGTGAGCTGTGGAAGTCCAGAGGCTGAAGCTGCTGCGAGGTGTTTCTCTGTAGGCAGAAAAGCAAAGCGAGGCTTTTAACGGAGGGTGCAGTCAGAGGTTTCTTTCTCCGATGTGTGTGCTGGATTAAGATGGCAAATGCATTTTTACTCCTTCCCTTCATTTAGAATCGATTGGCAGGATCACGCGGGCTGGAGCACGGGGCTGCGAGGAGAGGGTGTCTGCTGGCACTGGAGATGGAGGCTGGGGCTGGTCTGCGCTTCCCACGGCCAAGGGGTGGCCCTCACCTAAAGCTGAGCGCTCGGGCATCCCAAGAGGCATCCTCGTGAGTGGCTGGCTGGGAAATGTGCTGCTCTGCGGGCTCTGGGGTGCAAGGAAAGCTTCAGAGAGAGCAGGGCGGCCACAGCCTTGCAGAAGCCCTGACCTGATGCCCCTAGGTCAGCTCTGAAGCTTCCCAAGCGCAAACCTCGTGTGAGCCCTTCGCAGACAGCAGGGCACCAGGGACACTGCAGGGCTGTGCGTTTGTGTCGCGCGCCTTGGGTTGGGATGCAGACCAGGAGCACTTGTGCCCTATAAATAAGGATTCAAGAGGTTGAAATTTGACCCTTCCCCCTGGCTGGCTCGGAAGCTGTGAGCTCTGGCTGACTGTCAGCCTCCCTGCGAAGGAGAAGTTCTCTGTAGCTGTGTCACTGGTTGCACACCAGATAAAATCTCTCTTCATCTCGGTGATGCTCAGGTTTGCCCTTCCTCCTGAGTGTTTGCAACCTCGTTCCAGCCTGCTGGTGTTTCACCTTCAGCTTCTTTTATTCCGAGGCAGCCAGATACAGGTGTCTTGGCTACCTTTGTGTTGAGTCAACGTTACCGTTGAGTTTACCTTGTGCGTGTTCCCTTTCAGGTGTTTCATGGAGAGGTTCCTTCATGCCACGTGCTGTCTGTGAGCGCTAGCATCGCAGCTCTCTGAGACACGACGGCTGCGCCCAGCCATGGGGGACTCTCCAACAGATGCCGTGGGTGGAGGCGTAGGCACGTGCTGCAAAGACACGCAGACTGAGCTGGCAGAGCGGGTCGCAGCCATCGATGTGGCTGTTGGCCCAGACAGAAGTGACCAAAACGGTGAAGACAACCCTGAAGAAAATGACACGGTCTTTACTGATAACGTAAAAGACATCCAGAGAAACGGAGTCAACAGTGATGTGGGAATGAATGAATTTCTGCCTTCTCAGCAGCCAGAAGATGCTCACTGGAGGCACGTTCCCAAGAAACCTCTCACTAGGCCCGGCCTATCGAGTAGGAAGTTGTCTCTTCAGGAAAAATCATCAGGAGGTTGTCTGGCCTCTAGCAACGCTCCAGGTTACGGTCCTTATGCCACGGGGCCATCACCACGTATAATGAGGAGGCCAACGATAGAGTCCAATCGAGTCTCCATATCGGATTCTGAGGTAGGAATGTTCTCCCCCACAATTGTGGTGTTGAGGTAAGGTAGGTCTGTCTTCACTGGTAATGGGAGTCTTTAGCCTTTTGGAGTAATATACCTGAAAGCACCGTTTTTTCTAGCAGGGTGGGGGAAATTCCCTGAATCCAGGGACTGCGTTCACTTGGAATGGCTGAACGCCCTTGCATCCATCGCCCACCCCTCTGCTGGGTGCAGCCCTGGTCCTGGCATTGGCTCCTTCAGCCCTCGCCTGCCCGGGATGGCCCTGCTGAGCGGCTGTGCCCCCTGTTGTGTGTTGGTAGCACGCGGAGGGCTGTCAGGCTGTTGAGAGCCGTGGCCAGACAGCTTTGCTTTCGTGTCCCCGCTGTGTGTGCCCTTCGGGAGTTTGTCAGTCAGAGCAGCTTTGCAGCTGGTACTTGATGGGTTTAAGCTTCTGGAGATTATGTATCTGCTATTGTATTTTGCCGTTATTGAAGGCATGATTTAATTCTATAAAGACCTTAAATGCACTGGCGTTCCCTACCCGCGTCAGGGTTTTCCTTTGCCTTTAAAGCGTTTGTACCTGTTTTACAGCAGTGGTAACTGAGGGCTGTGACCTCTGCTGAACGTGGCTGTGCCACAGCCTCTGTGCCAACGCGTTGCCCTTGGGCATCTTGGCACTCCCTGCTGCGATGCCCAGCTCCCACTGTGGTCCCGCAAGAGACCCAAATGGCTGGAATTTAGGCTTTTGCCGGTGTCGGTCCAAGCGACCTGGAGCCAAACATCAGCGAGGCTTAGTGCTTCCTTCGGAAAAGCGGGTGTAGCACATCTGAGAGGCCTGGGTGGTGCACGAGCCGTTGTCCTCTGGGAGGTTTTTGCAAGTCCTGTTGGCTCAGATGGGCCACAGCTTCCCCCCACCCCCGGCCAGAGGGGGGGCGCAGGAGCTGCACTGCAGAGGTGGCTGCTGTCAAAGAACCTCCAGTGTGCTTTAGTAAGGGAGCTGGGGAGGGAGAGGAGCCGGTTCTTGGGAGCAGACGTGACTTGTGTGCCAGCTCTCCCACCCTGCAGTTCTCTGACCGTGCCAGGAGCAGGGCTGGTCCGAAATCTCTTTCAAAGTGACTGCAGCAGAGTGTGACCAGCACCTTCCCCTCTGCAAGCAAATTCAAAATACTCTGCCCTCTTCCACAGCATCTGCACCTCAGGGAGCAACGCGGGCTGAGAAATGCTGAGTTGGAAATGCAGATGCAGAGCTCTTCGTTGCACGGCTGCTACGCAATGCTGTGTTATTAATGGTCACGGTGAGGTAACCGTGTAGAGCCTTGCTCTGCTGCAGCCCAGATGCTGAACAAAGCCCTGCATCATTCATATTAATGGGGAATTGCTGCAGGAGGAGGGGGAAGGGAGCCCGGGCGAGAGCTGTGCGTGCCTGGAGGTGGGTGCTTCGCTCCCCGTGATGCTCTCGGCGGCCACTGCCCCAGTGTGTTACAGGCTGTGCAGAAATGAAGATGAAGTGCATGAACATTTGGGCTTTATCAGAGGCAAACGCGCAGGCACCGTCTGTCAGGAGTGGCGATGGATGGGGTTGCGTATCAAAACGTCCTGGGTTGTGCCGAGAGCGAGCTAGGATTGACTCTGCGTTCCCTCACGGTAGCAGGGGTGGCAGCTCGCCGCCTGTCTCTCCGTGGCCCTGACTGAGCTGGAGAGGTGGTGGAGAGCGCTGCGATGAGGAGACTGGATCTGGAGATACGGCGGAGGTGGATTTCCTGCTGTTCTCTGCTGAATTACGGGCGAAGCACATGTTCAGTCAGAGAGCTTTTTAATACTGGTTTAATGCTTGCTCACGGGCTGGGAGGAAAACTTGTAGTTGAGGATCAGAGGGCCAGGAGCCAAAGCTCAGCCCATGACCCTGCAGGAGGCTTCACGTGGTGCCGCGAGCGGGCAGTGGATCGAGCCATCCCTTCCCCAGGTGTGACACCCCAAACGCCTGCCTCCCCATCCTGGTGTCCCCACGGCCAGCAGGCTCAGTTCTCAGTTTCTCAATTTCTGCCTCACAGCAGTGGAATTGTGGAGTTCATCCTGGACTCTGGACTTCATTGTGCTTTAGGATTTTTGATCAATTTTTGTTTTCTGTGGCATTGGTGCCCCCCTGCCTTGAGTAAATACCTTGGAGGTGTTAAACAGGGCAGCTTGTTTTTTAAGGTGGAACAGTTATTGCCCACTCGGATGGACATGGCAGTTGAATTTGCTGGCAGCGTTTCATTAAAGGATCTCATTAATGTTTTGCTCTGTTTGTAATTATCAGCAGTTGCAAACACGCTGGCGTGATGCAATCGAGAGGGCTCTACAATGTTATCATCAAGAAACACTTGGCCCAGAGATAGGCGTTGCTCTCTGATAAAGGAATGGGACAATCATCCCACTTCCTGCAGGAAAACCAAATAATAATGTAATAACAGCCCTGCCAGTCTGCAGCGACACGTGGGGGGACTCACCTGAGCTGGGAATTGCGGTGTTTCTGCAGGGAAGGAAGGTAGGAAGCACCTGTGGTCTGGTTTGGTTTCACAGTATCACAGTATCATAAGGCTGGAAAAGACCTCTGAGATCATCGAGTCCAACCTATGACCCAACACCTACACCTACCCCTACTTGTCAACTACACCACGGCACTAAGAGCCTCATCCAATCTCTTCTTAAACCCCTCCAGGGACGGTGACTCCACCACCTCCCCGGGCAGCACATTCCAATGGCCAATCACCCTCTCAGTAAAGAACTTCTTCCTAATGTCGAGCCTAAACCTCCCCTGGCGAAGCTTGAGACCGTGTCCTCTTGTTCTGTCACCGGTCACCTGAGAGAAGAGACCAACCCCTGCCTGACTACAGCCTCCTTTCAGGCAGTTGTAGAGAGCAATGAGGTCTCCCCTGAGCCTCCTCCAGGCTGAACAACCCCAGCTCCCTCAGTTGTTTAGTTGTGTTGAGCTCATGTGCCTGAAGCGCTGCAGAAGCTGAGGTGATGGTGCTTCTCCCGGGTTGTTATCCGAGCAGAGGTGGAGGTGGGGATCAGGTTGGGATGCAGCGACAGCGGGTGTGAGCTCTCGTTGACTGTGCTGCAGGCCCTGGCATCCCCCCTCCCTCACACCCTCTCTGTTTGTTCCCATCCCAGGATTTATCCATTCCTTTTGAAAAACCAGCCCCAAAAGCTGGTGTGCTGGCATAGCTTGTGAGCTCTGTTTGGCAGCAGTGAAAGACCAGAGGTGCTTCAGGGTGTGGGACAAGGGTGGTAACTTGTAGCTGGAGGGGAGAAGGGTTGTGGAATGGTGCTTGGACAAAGGAATTGGTGTCTTTGACACAGAGAGCAGGCACAGCCCCTCCTCAGCTGCACTAAAACAAACTGCCCTGTGAGGGATTTCGCCCAGCTGGAAGGATTGCATCCCGCACAATGGAGTCTGCTCCTCCAGGAGGGAGGGACAAAATGCCCCCATGGCTTCCTTGGAGACTGTGTTTGCAAAGAGAAGCTGCAAACTGTGCTTTGGAGATACCACCTTGGCTTGAAACAAGATGTTGGGTTGGGTGCAGGCTCGTGCTGCAACCCCAGGGCTGGTGCAGCTGCCGGCTCGTGGGAGCCTGCGGAGCTGGGAACGGGGGGGGTTCTGTCTGGCGTGGAACACGGTGCCATGGAGATGGTTGATATAAAGAGCTTTCACTTACATCAAGCTGAACCTGGAGCGATGCTGGGAAATTGGGGTGGAGGAGCTGCTGGTGTTACACCAGCACAAGCAGAGTCAGAATTCAGCCCATAATTGCTTTGTCCTGGGCTGTCAAAAAAATGTGGTGCTTGTAGCGTAACATACACCAATTTAAATAAGATTTAGTTGTTCGTTATTCAGCACTCAACCTCTACTTGATACGGATTCAAACTCTGTCATTTCCCTTTGCCAGTGCTCTAATTCTGTCTCCTTCCGACCCGCAGGACTGTGTGCAGTTAAACCAGTACAAGCTGCAGAGCGAGATAGGCAAGGTACGGCACCGGGGCTCGCGCGCGTCACAGCAACCCCCTGGCACACACTAATATGGGTGGAAAGACCGTGCCAACCGGAGGGATCTTCCTGGCCAAGGCTCCTTGCACCTTGTGCTTTGTTTGGGGTTGTTGGTTTGTTTTTTTTTTTCTTTGTATTTTTCCTTATTAGTTTGAGCCACTTTTGTTCAAGGTCAAAGTGGAGCGGCTTCCTCTGAAATCTGAATTTCTTTTCCTTCCCCCTGGCGGTGGCTGCGCTGGCTCCCTGCCAAGGCGTTCGCTTGCCCAACGTAACGCCAAGTGCCTTTGCATCAGTCCAGCCCAACACGGACAGAAAACCAAAACCAAAGATCAGGGCAGGTGTTTGGTGCCTATCAGGGCTACTCTAAGTTTTTACACCCATGAATGAAGGGCTAGTTTAGTTCTCACCCACTCTGAAAGCTGAGGAATGGTTCGGAAGAGACTCCTCCGAAGTTACCTGCGGTCTGGGCTGGCGAGCGGCGCAGACGCCTGCACGGCTGGACGTCTGCCACCGTTGCAGATGGGCCCACGAGTGGCGGTGCTTTCTGGAAGCTCTACCTGTCGCCGCAGTTGGAAGCGACTGCGCCCTGAGCTGCAGAGGGGTTCACCAGAAGTTTCATTGGTCCAAACTCCTCAAAGCGAGAGGCCCTGGGCTGCGGGAGGAGGCACACCCTGTGGCTCCAACTGGGATGCCAAAGCATCCAGCCTCGCCGCAGGCCATGGCACCTGCAGACCTTGCTCAAGGCTGGGCAAGGCCTGGGGTCTTGGAGGGCTTTTTTTGTTGCAAGGCTGTGGTCTACGAGCCTTGAGCTGCGAGGAGACAAAGCGAGGCTGCTGAACTGACTGTGCAATTTGTGTTTATTTTTAGGGCTCCTACGGTGTGGTGAAACTGGCCTACAACGAGAACGATGACAAGTATTATGTAAGTGTCTCCTCTGCTCCTCGCTCCCGTTTGCACCCCTGAGAGCTAGGTCCCCTCTGCCCTGCTGCTCTCACCGTATGCGTTTCTGGTTTGGCTGGCACGCAAGGAGTCAAACCTCCCTGCCAGGCACGGAGCAGCACGCTGCGCGCACACCTGCCCGTGTGCGGCGCCGAGCGGGAGGGAAATCGGGTGCGCAGCTCTACGTGACAGGCAGGAGCTGGGAGGCAGGCTGGGGAAGCGCCTCGCTGATGTGTCTTGACATTTCCCAGTAACCTGAAATTAGAGGCGTGTGGGTGGTGGCATTCAGGCCCTGCTGTGCGTTGGAAGATGGACCTGGAAGGAGCAGGTGTGCTTGGTAAGGGAACGGGGGCTGTGATGGGAACGATGCCCAACAGCGCAGCCCAGCTGGGCACTGCCTGGCTCCCCTGCAGCTTCTCCCCTCGTGCGGTGCCTCCCCGTATGCCGAATGGCACCTGGCTGTCAGGTCGTGAGGTGCAGGGTGCAGGCTGGAAGCCAAGTCTGGGCTTTTAAATCCTTTGCTGAGCTGGAGCCAGAGTTGGAAGGTTTCAGATTCAAAAAGGCTGCTGATGCTGAAGGCTCCTCGCCTTTCGGGAGGAGGCAAATCCAAGCCATCCCAGCTTGGGGTTTCTGCAAACTGTGCTTGTGGGGATGGGCTCGCGTCCTGGCGTTTGCCCCGTGGCGAGTTCTGCTCAGACTGGGGAAGGGAACTGCCTCGCTGTGTGTGGCTGTGCCTGAAGGCTTGTGGAAACACCTCTGAGCAGAGATCCTGGTGCTGATCCCGGGGGGGTTGTGGTGCGGTTGAGCTCAAACCCAGCTGCTCTCTTTGCAGCCCTGCTGCCTCTCGTGGGTGAAAACGGGCCACCCAGACACTCCCATGCTGCTTTCTGTCCCAGGGCACAGAGCTTTCGGTCTTGGCACGAATGGGCATAAAAATATGTCACAGAGATGTGAAATGTACTCCCTCCGAGCCAGTTTTTCCTCCCTGACACCTGGAATTAGTTGTAACAAACCAGGTTGGAGAGGCCAGTGATAGGTGTGTGCCTGTTAGGATTTGTTAAGCCTCTCAGCTTCCAGTGAGCCTGAAATTGCGAGAGAATTGTCTTGAAATGAGGGATGGAAGAGATGAGATCAAACTCTGGACAAGGTGCCCTGGAGCTGGCCCAGCACAGGAACCACAGTTCTTTCCATCGCTGGTGCTTTCCAGGCTGACTCAGCCGGAGCGGCTGCCGGTTCCGATGGCTTTGTTGCTCCTCTGCCCTCCGAGTGCCCCCGTGCCCTTCGCAGGACGGCTTGATTCTGCAGAGCCGTGTGCCTCTCCTGATCCAGCTGTCCCACCAGCAGCAGAGGCACAGAGTGAGAACACATCAGAGTTTATTTCCAGCTGAAAATAGTTTTATTTGGAAATTAATCTTTGTTTTGGAGCTACCCTTTCGTGCTGGGAATCCCAGCGCTGCGCTGGGCTCTCACAGCTCGGCAGGAGGGAGCTGGGTTTGGGTTAGCATTGCCTGCTGTGGTCTTGCCCGTGGTTTGGAAGCTGGTTGGTGCTGTGGATGTGGCTTTACCTGGCCGAATCAGAGCCAAAAGTGAAAGCCTGTGTCCAGGTTAGCCTGGTGTGTGTTGGTTAATCCCCACTTAATCTCCATCGCTGCTTCTAATCGAAGCAGACACTTCAAAGCTGCTGCAGCCGGAGCGTGGCTCCCACGCCAGGACACTTCAGTTCCAGCCTCTCCCTGAAGATCTGAGCCCCCTGATCCAGTGGGAGGTGTCCCTGTCCACGTCAGGGGGTTGGAACTGGGTGGGCTTTAAGGTCCCTTCTGATCCAAACCTGCTGCGAGCGCCCACCGAGCCGTGAGGGGCTGTGAAAGTGTGCTGACTTACACCAGCAGCTGCAGGGAACAGATCACCCGGGGACATCCAACTCTCAGCACCGACTACGTGCCCCCGTGCTTCGAGGAGGAGGAGAACCCTCAGGATGCGGAGCTGGCTCCCGGAGCAGAGGTCCCTGCTGCTGCTCGGGCACACGGAGCTGGTAAAGCAGCGTTCGCAGGGCTCTGCCAAGGAACCCTTTGCAGCTGGAAGGGTTTCAGTGTCTCAGCTTGCAGATGTTTTAACAGTGACACGAGGGGGAAAAAAAAGAAAAAGCAGCAAATAAAAAGCAAAGGCAAATGTGTCCAGACTGGGATCCGGTTTGGAGTCATTGCGCCGATGGAATTTGATTCTGTGATGCCACAGGTCATGTCTCTTTCCTATTTTCAATCGCTAAATCAGCTTGCAAAGAGAAGTGGTTATGAGGGACACTTGTTACGCTACTTCTGGACAAAAGCAATAGCGTTACAGGTTGTCAGTGGGTTCCTCTCTTCTTTTTTTCAATCTGGTTTCCTAAGAAACAAGATTAGTGTGGTTGTGCCTATGTTTGTAGCTAAGAACCTTTGCACGGAGGGCTGTTTGCTACCAACTCTCAGTGATGGGGAGAAATTCCCTCTAAGTTTATGAAAAGGAACAAATGAATTAAGTGCTGTTCCTGAGGGAGACGTGGCCAGCAGCAAGGCATGGACCTTACTGGCTGCCACCACTCCAGTCCACTCTGCCACCCAGGTGGGAAGGGATGGAACAGCGCCCGAGTTTCTCATCCTCCTACTCAGGTAACAACAACTGAACCACTGCCAGCCACGCTCTGGTGGGGTGAGGACCAGTGACATGATCTCTGGTTGCCTTTGACACCCCGTGCTGCTCAGCAGTGGGGTGGTGAGGAGCTGTGTCACCTGGGGAGAGAGCAGGAGCCTCCAGGGCACGGTTTGAGCCTATGGAGCACAACCGCTTCGGGAAGGCGTCCTGGCTGTGGCGCTGCCAGCCTGGGGCATCGCAGGGGGGATGAGGCACAGCGTGTCGATGTAATTCTGCGGCTGATGTGCCAAGTAGTGTGTGGGGCAGCAGGTGACAAAGGCAGGAGCAGGATTGTAGGGCCTGGCAGCTCAGCCTGTCTGGCTTAGGCGTTCCTCGCAGTGCGTTGCGCTCCTCTCTCTCCAGGCAGAGCCTTCCTTCAGCCGCTCTGTGTCTGAGGGATGCCGTGTTCACACGGGACGGGTGGGGAAGGGCTCGCTGATCCGCTCGGCGTTCCCAGAGCGCTGCCGTGTGCTGGCTGAGGGTTGGGGTGGCCAGCTGTGACCTTGGAGCAACAGCCTGCTGCCCCGGGAGCTGCAGGCAGGGACTCCCTTGCAATGGGAGCTCTGTTAGCCAAGGAAATGCCCTCCCGAGTGCTGTGAGAGCATCCTAAGGGACACGCGATAAGTTCCCTTGGCTCAGTCCATTGTATTGTCCCTTTCTCCCCAAAATAATGGCCGCTTTGCTCTTGTTACCAGCAGCAGGGTGTGGGCTCCAGGTCTTGCTGCTGTGTCCCCAGCATCCCTCTCTGTAAACCTGGGATCTGCCTTCCCTCGGGCGTCCTCACGGAGCAGCTTCCCCGTGGCTTCCAGCTGCAAGGCTGCTGGCAGGAGGGCAGTCAAATCAAATGTACATCAAAGGAAAGCACACGGTTCCCGCTGCCTCTCAAAGGAAAATGTCACAACCCAAGGCCACGTGTGAGTAGTTGGAAGGAAGGCGGGTGTGAGGGCACGGGCGGAGGAAATCTCCTCCAGGCTCCCTCTTTTCCTGAGGAAGCCGAAGCAACGCTTGCCAGTGGAAAGGGAAAATCCCTTGCCTTGGCTCTGAGCGAGTTCGTTATCAGAAAGGCATTATCTGGGTAATTAGTTCTGCCTGCGAGTACAAATGTCTCTGGCCCTTTCATGCGTGCGAGCCCGGAAGGAGAGGTTTGCAGCATCCCTGGGTTGCTCCCGTTACGCGCAGCCACGATTCAGCGAGGAAGCCTCGTCCCGCCAGCTCTTGCAGTAATTAGTGAGGCTTCACTGCTGCGTGCTCTTGTCTCTGCTCTCGTGATAAATTAAGTGGCTCTGGCCCACCGCGTGACGAAGTCTGCTCTGGGTCTCCTGGTTTGCATCTGAAAGCACAGGAGGTCAGGTCTGCTCTTCTGATCCAGCCCTGCTTGTGGAGAAGCAGATAGTGAAGCTTTGAAGTTGGTGTAAGCGTGTCCTGGTGCTGCTTCTGCAGCAGTGGCGAGGGGTCACTGTCAGCTTAACCCCCGCTCATCCCCCATCGCCCTTTGTAGCATTTTTCAAGGAGTCTGGGTGACAGCAGTAGCTCTTGTTCCCTCTATTTCTGTCCTTGAGAGCAATTCTTTGCTGTTGCTCCTTTCTACCTTCCCAGTCCCTGGAGCCTCCCCTGGGAAGGACCAGCGCGATGTGGGCACGGCCGGTGGCGGCGGTTCAGTTCCTTGGGCTGGATTCCCCAAGCAATGATGTAACTTGAGAGCTTTCAGCAGCAAATTGCCTCTCTTATTTCTCCTTTTTTCTACAGCTCCTCGCCAGAAGGCAGAGAGCATTCGGGGTGGGATTGGCGCAAGGGCTGGCGATGGTTGAAAGGAAAACAGGCGCGTGAATTCCTTTGATTTTTTTTTTATTTTTTTTTTTTCCCCTTAAATATTCCTTATGGAGAGATAAAACTGGGGAGCGTAGGAAGTCCTTCAGGCTTGGTCCTGGCCATCCTTGGAGGTGTTTGTGCACATCTTGGATCTGCTCACAGCAGACTGTGACTCACTTGGCTGTGTTGGACCCAGCGCCGTGCAAAGCAGAAGATAAGCACTTCTGAGAGTCTCTCGACACCGTTGTTCCCAACGGTTGGCTCAGGAGTTGCCAGGCAGGACTGAGAACCACCCAGAGTCTCTTCTCAACTAGCCAGGTGCAAATCCAGAGGATTTCACTGGATCAGTACCAAAAATGACAATCCTTTCAGCGTGAAGCCGGCTGCAGCGGGAGCACCGAGCGGAGTGGGGATGCTGGGCTGGGCGGTGGCATCACTGCCAGGAAAAACGGCTCAGGAAGGAGCTCGCAGAAATGGTTCCAGTGCCTCCTTCCTGGCCTGTGTGTTACAAACGGGTTGCACGCAGAGCCTGCTGTTCCTGTAAATTCCTTGGCATTTGGCTGTGTCCTGCAAGAGCTCTGGGTTAATGATGTTTCACAGGGGTCACTCCAGTGTAAAACAGAAATTTGGATGCTTAATTGATAGGAGTAACTACCTGTTCCAGGGGAAGGAATGAGTGACCATCCCAGCTCCTGGGGGCGTGGGGTGTTTTTCTAGTCAAATTGTGCCATCAGCTGGTTTCTCATTAAATATTTATTTGCTGGGCCGCTCCGAGCTGGTTGGAGTGGCTCTCAGAAAGGTTCTTCATGCACAGAGCAGATGGAGGTGCAGAGACTGCTTATTGAATTCCAGTTGCCTTTTGCCATTATGCTGATGCCAACTGGATGGCAGGAAAAGTTCCGCTGCCCCCTTCCCTGGGTTTGCAGAGGTGCTGGCGTGTGATCGGGTACGTAGAAGGACCGTTGGCAAAACCTCACTTCCCTCCCCACGCCCTCACCCTATGCCAGGTCTGGGATGCAGGCTGCAAGGGTGGTAACTGTGTGGCACTCCAGGTCTTTTGCTTCCCAGACCCTCTGGCAAAGCAAAACATAAGGTGGAGCAGCCTTGCAGTGGCTTTGTCTTGCGGCATGGCCGTAGCATCATCCAAAACCACAGGTACATAAATGGTGGCTGGAGGAGCCCATCTCTTCCTTCAGGTTCCTGCCCTAATGCTGAAATTTGGCTTCGTTTTCTTTGTCCAATGTAAAAGGGATCAAACCCATTTATTTTTTCATGGGGGGGGAAAAGGTGAATGAAACAAAGGGTTGGCAGTGCCGTAAGGAAAGCCACGTCACCGTGTGTGTCTGTCATGGCCACCACGAACCAGGAGGCTTCTCCAGGTTGAGGACAGACCTGAGCCGGTCCCTGATGTCCAGTGTAAACGCAGGTCACAGCAATGAGCGCTTTGGCTCTTGTTCACTTTTAACACTGCTTTTTCTTCTCCCTTCAGGCTATGAAAGTCCTCTCCAAGAAGAAGCTCCTGAAGCAGTATGGATTTCCACGTGGGTATCTCGCATTTAGAGGTCGCCTGTTGTGCCGGGCCAGGCAAACCTCCGTGTAGGAGCATTGTCTGCAGGGACCGCACATCTTGGCCTCTCTTGAAAGCTGCCCGAGTAGTTGGGGGCTGCTTAGAGAACAGGGGGTGGTGAAGGGGCGGCCACAACCGCAGGGAGGTTGAACACCCTTAGTAATTAGGTTCCTGGCTTTGATTTTTCGCAGTCTCTTTGAAGTGCTGGCTCTTCCCTGTTCACCACCTATGAATCCTAATTAAATGCTGGAAATTAGGCAGGGCAGACCTCCCCCTCAGAAGGCACCTGGCTCCTGTGGCTGGGCCATGGGTCTGGCCAACAGAGGTAGCAGGAGGTGGTGTGAATGGGGCTTGCAGTTCTCCGCTTTGGGATGAGGGTGATGAGGTTTTCTAGAAGAGCTGAAGGGATCCTGCGGGGTGGCCTTTGGCCGCTTGCTCTTGTGTGTCGGATGTTGCTGAAAAATGAGTAGATCCTTACCTTCTTGTCCTGATTGCAGGTCGGCCTCCTCCCAGAGGGTCGAAAGGATCATCTGGAGAGCAGCCAAAGCCCATGGCACCTCTGGACAGGGTCTATCAGGAAATAGCCATCTTAAAGAAACTGGACCACGTCAACATCGTTAAGCTGATAGAGGTGAGCTGCTTCTCTGCTCTGAGCTGCGCTGAAACAAGTCTGGTTTGTATTGCAACAAGAGGGTCTTTCTTCAACTGCTCCTACTTCAGCCAAAATTGATTGAAAATAGTTGCTCAGAAATTGAGGCTGGTGATTCCAAGGAAGATTGTACCCATTATGTGGGACAAACTGACGTTCCTGCCCTGGCCCTCGGGCTGGTGCCCCAGGGAGGGCAGCTGGCTGCGCTGGTAGGAAAGCAGCGAGCACTGACCCGTGAGGTGTAGACGAGCCTGGGAAGGTGCACAAGTGCAAGGCTTCGGTGCCATTGTCAATATTGCTGAGGTCAGATGAGGACAAGCAGTGCCGTTGTTGGTAGGCTGCTTCTCCAAATACAGGCAGAAGCCTGGATTTTTTTTGACATGGGAAACCCGGTGTCCTTCGAAGCCCCCCTCTCTGCAGGAGTCTCTAAATATTGGCTGAAGTTGTGCTCGGTGCTCTGCGCTCAGCACGGTGCACAGGGAGCAGCTACACGATACTTGATTAAAAATCTCTTTTCTTCCCCCCCTCCCTGTTTTTCCTTTTCCCCTTTCCCCTTATCTCTCTGTTATCAATTACAGGTCCTTGATGATCCTGCAGAGGACAACTTGTACATGGGTATGTGAGTTGTCGTGCACTAATGCAGCTGTCTGGGCTTGGACCCAGTCGTGCAAATAACACCTCCCAGGGCTCAGGGGGGGCCTTACTGGGAGGGAACTGGGACCAACTTCAACAGGCTGATTTTTTCTGAGAAGTTAAACATAAAGGCAACTGGGATGGAAGGACCCCTGGCAGTAGAGTGTTAGTACAGCCGTGCACATCTCCTTGCCACGGGGGTAGTTTTGGTCCTGGGAGGGCTGCCCAGATCCCTGGGCAACCAGCACTGGCTGTGTTTGTGCTGTCTGTGCCCCATCACCTCTTTACACCCCTTTGCCCTGGGGTCCTGCGGGTGACTCGGGCAGAGCGAGGCAGGAGAGTCAAGCTCCTGCCCCTGCAGCTCCCACAGCCCCACGGGGAAGCTGGGGGGGGTCAGCGCTGCTCAGCACTGAGCCTTCTGCAGGTGGGTTTCGTCCTTCCTGCTGCTGACCCGGCGCTACCTGCACCTTTCTCCTGCCAAAAATAGCCCCCACTACAGAGCAAAGCTAGAGTGGGGTTTGCTCTTTGCTCTCCTGCTGGCATGGGGTGCTGCTGTGGGCACGCTGCCTGCCCTGGGAGGAGAGCAGGGAAGGGAGGCCTCTGAGAGAAACTGCAGCGGCACAAAGGGGTTGGGTAACGAAACACAGCCACGAGCTGCAGCTTCCACAGCCTGGAGAGCAAGGTGAGCAGATGCAGGGCTGGCTTGTTGTGTTGGTGCCTTCAGCTGGTCCAACAGCACAGCTGTACCCGGGGCTGCCCGCTGCTCTGGGGAGCGCGAGCGGCTCGGGTTCTTTGGGAGGTGCAAGAAATCCCTTAGGAATTCATGAGGAAAGAGCTCTACTGGATCAAGGCAGATCCTTCTCCTGTTTGCAGAGCACGTTAGAGGCAGGATGAGAAACTCATTGCCACTAACCCTGTAATCAGAGACACAAACTCACGTGCTCTACAGACCTTACCTCACACCAACAAATCCTCTTCACTCGCTCCTGCCAGCGAGCGTTTGCCCCTGACAGCCGTGCAGCTGCCGATTGACACAGCAGAAACGGAGCAACCTGTCCTTACAGCATCTCGTTTGGTGTCAGCAATTGAGCAGAAATCACACACCAAGCACCCTCCTCGGTGGTACCGAATAAGCCGGGGCTCAAATCAGCCAGGGCTGACACTGGCAGCACCAGGAATGTGGTTGATAAATTAGCGCCTGCTGCCTCCCCGTGTGGAGCTGGCGGGAGGTGGGGGATACTTGTCTTTGTTGAAGAGATGACTATTTTCATTTTGCACCCTCTGGTGTCCTTGTCGTGGGTGAGGAAAGACAAGTGAGTGGAGATAAATTGATTTTGCAGGTTTGGGAATGGATGTGTTTTTGTAGGTGCTAAAAAACGAATGAGCACTGTCCTCTCTGCTGATTGATCCATGGTTTGATTTCCTTTTCTTGCAGTGTTTGACCTCCTGCGGAAAGGGTAAGTAGCCCTCCTGGGACTGAAATTTTGGTGTTAATCATTAGCTCTCAGGGTGAAACGGGGCTTTGATGTGCGCGGTGGGGCCAGCTGCTGCCTGCAGGCACGCGCGGACGAGGCGCAGTCCGGCTGCTCTCAGCGCCCCGAGTGATGTGGGGAGTAGCAGCGAGCTGGGAGAACCTGTCCTGGTGTCAGGCTTTGATCCAGAAAACAAAGGTAATGCCGGTTCCCCATCAGGTGCCTGCAAGAAAAGGGTTTCATAGGAATTCTCTGCTGGGGTAACAGCCACCTGGTGGCCTCCTCTGCCCCAGGGGTGCACGGGGGCATTAGCATTCACTTGCCACGCGCTGCCTCCTTTGCCCCGGCACAAACACCTCGGGGAGGCGGTTCTGCTGGCGTGTTTTTCCGTAGCAGGAGAAGTGCTAAGATGGTGGGGGTCTCCTCACGGCTTCTTGCTACACCTGTGCTGATTCTGTAGCTCCGCAGAGACCCATCAAGGTCAGGAGAGCCGTGCCCAGCGCGGAGGAGATTCCCAAAGGGCTTATTTCTCCCTCTGGCCTCGGGAACAAGCCTCTTGCAGGCTGCTAGTGAGAGGCTTCCCAGTCTCCCTGGTGACCAGGCTGATGACTTTCCTGTAGGAGAGGGGATGAAAAAAGCTCGGGTAATCAGCCGTGGCCAGAGAGCGTGCGCTGGGCTGGGCGCAGCCCGTCTGCCTCCAGCAGAAGGCAATTAGACTCCATTAGGGCCTCTGCCAGCTCACGTTATTTCTCCCTGGTTTCAGCAGCAGAAAAACGTGCAGGAAGAAGGAGGGAAGGCAGTGGCAGAAAAATATAAATAGGAGCTGAGCATAAATCGATTGGCAGAAGGGAGAAGAGAGAAATGCTGCAGGAAGGATTTGCTGCTGGGGGCTGGGGGCAGAGGCACAGAGCCTTGTCCTGGCGATAAGCTCTTCTCAGCTAGGGTTTGGCTTGCAAGGACAATGTATGAGGAGCACTCACTTAAATCCAGCTCAAGTCGGCGGGCGCGTGTCCAAATGCAGGGTCAAGCTGCCCAGCACAAGCAGGATTAACCCCCAGTGCAGGGAAGTCCTTGGCTCCTGCTGTTCATCCGCGGGGGAACAGAAGATGCCGGGTGGCTCTGGCAGCCTCTTTGCCCTCTGCTTTCAGCTGGCACAGGCAGAAGAGGGGCTTTTGGAGGATACTGTGCACCTCTCGGCGGTGGGGGCAAAGGAGAAGGGAGGAGAAGCTGACCAGGTGGCCTTGGCTGAACAGGGCTGAGTGCTGGTGGTGGCTGAACCCCGAACAGCGAAAAATAGGTTTGCAAAGCAGTTTAGCTCAATGCACTGGAAATATTCCCACTTAACCTCTGAGCCAGTGGTTCAGGACTAGATCCTGCCTTGGTTTAGACTAGCTGAACGCTGATGCTGCTTCACTGAGCCCCAGCAGGCACTCCTGCTGCCTCCTGGTGATGCTGGTGCTCGCAGCCATGAGCAGCTTTAGCAACAAACCAAGGGCCAGATCCGGTTTTGTCCTTTCACCGCGCTTTTCCCATTAGGACTGGCAGAGTTTGCCTTATTTTGTGCAGACAGCAGCAGTTAATCCTGATGTTGGCAAGGGCTCCGTGGCTCATGCTGGCACACGGACTGTGCAAAGCCGCCCATCGCCACTAGCTGAGCTCGCTAACCTGGGCATCACCACGTCCAGAAAGGATGGCTGTGCCACCGTCCCCTGTCACATCACCCAGAGCCTCCTGGGAGCCCTCAGTGTCGGGGACGTGGTGATGGAGAACAGAGCACTCCTCCAGCAAGGAGCATCCCTGCCGTTCTGCAAAGCCCTTGGTTACCCTCTCTCTTGCCCGCAGGCCTGTCATGGAGGTGCCCAGTGAGCAGCCCTTCAGCGAGGAGCAGGCTCGGCTCTACTTCCGAGACATCGTCTTGGGCATCGAGTACTGTGAGTACCACCAGCACTGCTGGCACGCAGAGCAGGGCGCGTGTCTTGGCCTCCTGCTTGGCTGGGGAGAAGCCGCTCGACTCTTAGGGGCTGTTGGCTGAGCCTCTAACGCGCGTGGTGGGGTTTGCAGTTGGTGGTGGCCTCGCTCAGCTCAGATTTGCCCAGGCAGGTGCTGGCAGCAGGAATTCCTTGGGAAGGACATTACAAAAAGAACATTTCCCTTTGCATCTTTGAAAGCAACAGCAGAGCCAGAAAATGGGTGTTTGTGGTGGCACAGAGTCGGTTGGCTTCACTTGGAACAAATTGCTGTCTCCAGCTCAGCGGGGCAAGTGCTGGGAGAGCTGGCGAGCGGCGCTGGGAGCGCGTCTGCCCTTGTCAGCCCCCTCGGCAGCACCAGGCTTGGGGATTCTGCTGTGCCCTCGCAGGGCAGCGGTGACTCGAGTGTGTTCCAAGGCTCCATCTGGAGACTCCAGCAGCAGGTTTCCTGTTCGCTGCCTGTTTGATTATCGTCCCCTTTTTTTAGCGAGTCTTATCCCAACGTGGCTGAGAGCAGGTTCTTCGATCACCTGGCCTGAAGAGTACAAGGAGGCCCTGATAGGTCTGTAAATGGCAGAGGGAGTTTGTTGGCCCCGTTGTAGTTGTGATGTCTCTGCCTGACGCTGTTCCCCAGGCCGTGACCCTGCCAGGAGACAGGATGCCGGCGTAGGTGGCCTTTGCTTTGGCTCCTCTTCCACCCAGCAGCTTTTCCGAGGCTGTTGCTGTGCTCACCGGGCAGCAGAGGTGGCTGCGCTGTGCCAGGTTCCTGGAGCCTGATCTAGGTTAGCTTGGCCTCTCTCAGGCCCGACAACCTCGTCTAAACCTGGCTTACCCTGGCAGTGCACACGCGGTTTTGGGGGCAGATCTGAAGGCAGAGCAGCCAGCAGGGACGGACAAGGATGCCTGAGCAAGCAGTCGTCGTCCCTGGTCAATGAGCAGCGCAAACTGAAAGGTCAGACGTGTGAGACAGCCCTGTCCCCCTCCCTGTTCGCACCAAGGTGAGATTCATCCAGCTGGTTCAGCATTAGGAAATAAATCACAAACCAGAGGGAATTGTTTCGAAAAGCCAACGCGCAGCTGTGTCGAAAGGAGCGTTCGTGCTGCCGCAGTGCCTTCATTTCACTGATCTCCAGTGACCCTGCGAGCTCAGCCGCTCCTCACAGCCACCTGCAAAGAACAAGTCTGGGAGCGTGATGGACCTCGCCAAGGCAGAAGGGTTTGCAGGGCCCTGGTCCATCTCCACGCTCGCCACCACCTCATTTTGTTTGTCTGAAAGCAACGGGTGGGATGAAATCAGTATTTGCAAGTCCACGATGGTGCAGAGTTTCTGCTGCTGCCCAAATCAGTCAGGTCACCCCAGGCAGCGAGAGGAAATGGAGCTGTGAATGGGAAGCACAAGAGTGTTTTTTCCTTCGGGTTTGAAGGGTGAAGGCTGCAGCTTTTTATGTTCTCATTAGCATTCAGGCTGCGGCAGAACCTGTGCGGTTCAGCTGGGAGATCCAAGCGCTGCTGTGCTGGTGCTGCTGGCACAACTGTTCCTGCTCAGAGGAATCTTCAAGCTTAGAAGACAGTCAAAAAGAAAAGAGAAAACCAGAAAGTGTGGGTAGTCCTGAGCAAGAGGGAGTGAAACGGGGCAATAAATTATAGGATGCCCGAGCACTCCCAGCAACAGGAACAATGGGATGCTTTATTTTGGACTATTGAGTAACCACTTATTTTATTAGTGAATGAAAGTTAAAAACGTTGTTCACCCACAACCACTGGATGCACGCGCAGCAATTATTGTGTAATTACAGAGGGGAGGTGCACTGTTTCTGCACGCGGAAGGAAAAGTGTTGCCAGGCAATCTAGAGATTGCGAGGTAATTTTAATATAGGCATACGTAATTGTTCTGTAATTTGGGAGACTCAGGAACCATGCAGCTGCTCGAAGCTTGCAGCCGTCACAGCAGCGAATGCATCGTTGCTGGTTTGGAGTTTATTAAATTAGAACTTGCAAACTGGGTTCCTGCTGGAGCCTGCGAGGTGTTGGTCCAGGCCGGTGTGGTGCCCGCGGTGCACGTGGTCTGGGGTGAGTGGGAAGGGACTGCAGGAGCCAAGCTGATGGGAGATGGGGGCCAACCTTTTAAATTACTGGTGGTGGCACGTGGTCCCCGGCTTTGCCAGCTGCTTTTGGCTGGGTTTCTGGTTTCAGGATGTTTCACACCAGGCAGGGCACTGTGCTACATGGTCTCAGCCTCGTTGACTGAGCAATGAAGGAACAGAGGCAGGTTTGAGAGCTGCCCATGGTAGAGCATCCCTTCCTCTGGACCCCAGAAAAACGGGATATATTTTAAGCCTAAGTGTGGTGGCATTAGTAGTTCACCTGTTTGGGTTTTGTAGGCTGGTCTAATTCTGCACAACAGAGCTCAGGTTTGTGTCAGGAGTTATTTAAGCGCGTGCAAACTTTAATTCCCATCCCTTTCCCTGCGAAGGAAAGTGCTTTTGCTCCTGCTTGCCAGACGCCCCCGGCGCTGCGCGCGCTCCCCACTGGCCCAGGGCTGCAGGCGTGCTGTAAGCGCCGCTGGAGTGGTGATTTGAGGATGTGCTTAAGTGGTTTGGATGGAGAAGTTCTGCTGGATTATTTGTGTCATTAACTAAGCGTGTGCTTAAGTGTCTCTGAGTTGGGGGTATGTGCAATTACCTCCCTTTCCACTTGTAACTCCCCTCTGTCAGTGCATATCTGGGATTATTTAAGCTTCAGCCTCCCTCCTGGTAAGGCAAACGTTGCTTTCGCGCTGAAGCTCAGCAGACCCGAATGTGCTTGGGTCACCAAAGGAGTGTGACTCCTGCTGTGGCTGCTGTCCTGAGAGCCGGGAGACGAGTGCGGTGCTGCCCCGCAGAGCCAGGTGGCAGCTGGGCATCAGCCCGGGGAGCACCACAGCCAGGACCCAGCAGCAGGGTCCAGCCTGGCGAGTGTCTGTCTGCGTGCCCCCTGGCACAGCTTCCAGCACCCCAACACTGTGACTCCGGTGTTGCCAGAGCTGGGTGTTGGTGTTCAGTGACCTCTGATATCGCTCCGTTCACTGGTCCGATCCCTTTGTAAACTTGTGTGAATCCTTGAGGTCTGCTACATCCTGTTTACACACGGTGGGGAGCGGTTCCTGTTCGGGGTTGAGTCTGACCCTGCAGGTTTCAGCTGATGCCAGGAGTGCCTGGGAACAGTTCCACCCTCTCTGTGACACCCCTGCTTTATAGACCTCAGTCACATCTTCATGGGTGGCTTTACAAGGGTGCAGAGGTCTTGTGCCAAATGTCCTTCCACCCCTGTGACCACCCACTAGAAAAAGCCACAGCTCTGAAGTCCCCCAAGCCTTGGGAAGTGAGGGCACAACGTTATTTCAGAGCTGTCTTCTGCAAAACATGTAGCTGGAAATATTTAGTGCGAGCGTTGACATATCCCTCCCTTCAAAAAACCCCACAGGCTCGCTGGCCAAAGACAGATATTCTGCTCTTTGCCTCTGGATAACCTGTGTGTGGTGATACCTGGATACAGGTTTGACTTCTCAAAGGCAGTAAAACTTCTTCCTTCTGGATTGACTCAGCGGTGCCTTATGTTTAATGATGGCACCGTAAATGGGTTTGCTGTGTGAAGGTGGAGTGGCTGTGGTGCCGGTTTGCTTTGGTGGATGAACGGCGGGGACCGGTTGCAGTGTGTGACAGAGGAGGATCCCCCTCCAGTGCCAGGCTGCTGCCTGCTGGCCAGGAATGCTTCCCTCATTGTGACCACATTTGGTTCAACACGGGGAGCAGGTGCCTGAAACCCTTCTCCAGAGGCAGCAGGCGAACACGAGAGAGGCGGTGAGGGAGAGGACTCATCAAAAACCACGAGAAATGTGCCAGGCAGGGGTCCCAGTTTGGTTTTAGGACTGGGCATGAGTAGCTTCATTCAGTAGGAGCCCAAGCAAGGCAAAGGAATAAGCAGCCAAGGGTCTGTCTGAGCCCGCAGCCTGGCTGTGCCACAAACCCTTTCCCAGGGGAAATCCCAGTGCAGTCGCAGCACAGCGGCTGAAGCTTCCGCTGTTGAGCTGCAAGCTCAGTGTCTCACCCAGCTCACAAGAAGCTGAAGCAGTTGCTGTCAGTGTGGCTGAAAGGAAGAAAAAACATTATTTCCTGTGTTCTCCGTAGGAGATGCGCGGTTTCCCTGCTGAGTCTGTGTCTGGGGAAACTACGGGTGGCACTCGTGGTCCTCTCTGCAGAGGAGTTCTTGTCTCCGAGCTGTTGTGTCGAAGGGAGGGTCGTGACACGCGGCTGAAGCTGTTGGGAAGTTCTCTTTCCAGCAGCAGTTTCCCCAGGGTGCCTGTAGGAACACCTGGAGCAAAACCCCAGCACAGATCAAAGCTGCCTTTTCCGAGATAAGCCTTAATCTACTTGGTCATCGATAACGGAGTGCAATTTCCATTGCCTTAAAAGGAAATTTAAGCAAATAAATCAGCAACTGAGTCAAAGGGGCTTGTTTGTTCTGAAGAACCTACTGCAACGTAAGCTCAGTGCTCTGCGCGTCAGTGGTGTGGATGGGGTTGATCTGGTTTGGCTCTTGGCGAGTCCCTGAGGGCTGGGACATTCTGGTGGAGCTGCTGCGTGCCCTACCGTGACTCCCAGCCAGCTCCTTGATCCTTTTGTGCCTCCATCCCTGGGTGGGAAATGAGGGTTTGCTCCTTCTCCGCTCCTGCCTCTTGCCTGTGCGAGCTGGGAGCCGCTCACAGCGGAGCACGAGGAGGTGGGGGGGCTCAGCTGCAGCTGGAGGGTGCTGCGTGGTATAAACGGCACCGCCGGGAGAAGAGGGGCTGGCTTGTGCTTTGTCACACGCACACAAGCTCCGTGTAGATGATAAAATCAAACAGAAAAGCTTGCCTGTAGCTGCAAGTGTTGCTGATACCGATCGAGGAGGGCTCTGTGTACGAGCAAGAGTAATTAGCAGATCAGAGAGATGGGCTACAGCCTCTTGAAGATCAGGCAGCCTGGTTTCTGTTGTTTGAAGGAGTCGGGTACGGGGTTGTGCTTGGGCTTAGCAGCACCCCGTGGCACAGACTGTGCAGGGGGGTTGCTGCACGTAGCCTGCTGGCACGTGTGTAGCTGTGGTAGGAACCTCAGGGTGTCCCCCGTGGCTGGTGATGGGGCTGGAGGACAGGGGTAGCAGGGCAGCTCTGGGCAAGGCTCCCTCTCCTTCCTCTTCCTCGTTGCTTCCTACTGGCAATATCCTGTAGCTTATCCCTTCTGCCGGGAGCGTGGTGGAGCACAAAATGAAACCGAGCTCTTCCAAAGGGGTGGACAGTGCTGGGTGTTGGGATTCCCCTTTGTAAAACCTGACCTTAAGCAACAGCTGCGGGTGCCAGAACTTCGGGGGGTCCAGCGAGAGTGGCGAAACGGTGAACAGAGCCGAGAAAATCGGAGCTGGGATCCTTGCTGGAGCTGCTACGCGAAAGCCCTGTGACGAGCTGAGCGTGGGAGCGAAGGTGTTGCCCTTGCACAGCCCACTGCGCCCGTGTCCACCGGCTGTTCCGCGGTGCAGCACAAGGGCTGGCTTCGAAGAGCGGCTTCTCTGTTTTAAGCTCTGAATGATGGTGCAGCAGTTTCCTCGGGAGGGTGTTAAATCATTTCCTTGCTCCAGGGGCGATGTGAGAGCCATGCCAAGCAGACTCTGCAGTAGCACCATGTGGATTGCTTTTGCCTCTGAAAGGGAATGGGATTCTGGTTTTAATCAAGTATAATTCAGCATCGGCCTCAGTAAATAGCAGGATGTGTCAGTGCGTTGCAAAGGTTTATAGGTATCATTTTTAAATGAGCTTCTAGCAAGCTGGTATTAACCTGCTGGAGCTCTAAGGTTTCCAGAAGGGAATGCAGTGAAAGGCACCTTTTTTTTTTTTTTAAAAAAGACGAAGGAATAATCTCTTCTTTTCTGGCACTTCTGTCTCTGCTCCCTCTTGGTCTGCTCTGGCCGTTAATCCCACGCCTCTGCTCCTGAATGGAAAGCAAAGCCTGTTCAGCCTCCGAGCAGCCTGCGGGATCTGGAACCGAGGGGCGCTTGTGAAATGAGTTGCGTGTTGGAAAGTTTTCCATCCGTATTGCTCCCGTGCCTGGTGGCCAGCGGTGCCCACACCTGCTGGGTACCGGGCTGGGCACTGAGCAAACGTTGGCAAACAGCCCACAGTTTTCATCTGCTTTTATTAGATTGCGCAAAGGCAGGGAATGTGTTTTACAAGATAACTGGTTATTTGATGTGGGAATTGGTTTGTGGGTTTGTTCTTTGGGTTTTGTGTTGTTTCTTTTTACTTTCCTGTAGGAAGAAATAATAGAATCATAAGGTTGGAAGAGACCTCCGAGATGGAGTCCAACTGTACCTGTCTCCCCACTAAACCATGTCCCTAATAAAAAGCCTGGAGTACCCGCTTACCTTGTGTCCCCCCCAGCCCTCACAGCCTGAGCTCCAGGGATGTGCTTGTCTTGTCTGTTTGGTCTGGATTTATTAGAGGTGTTGGCGATCTTAGCCCTGTGCCATCAGGCACCTGCGTGAGGGGCAGCTCAGCACTTCCCGAAGGGAAACTTCACTCCCCTCCTCACTGTTTTGGCTCCCCTTCTATTACCAAATGAAATGCCAGCTTGCCACCAGCTTTGCTGCACAGATGTCTCCTCGTAATTACTGTTGTTGCAGGGGTTGTGTTTAGCCTGGCTGTCGCAGCGTTAACGGGGTGTGTTGGCTGCCGTGGCCAACCAGGTTCCTGTGTTTGGGTGTTTCTTAGTGCACTACCAGAAGATCATCCACCGGGACATCAAACCTTCCAACTTGCTCTTGGGAGATGATGGGCACGTCAAAATCGCCGATTTTGGAGTCAGCAATCAGTTTGAAGGGAACGATGCCCAGCTTTCCAGCACGGCAGGGACCCCAGCCTTCATGGCACCCGAGGCCATCTCAGACACTGGCAAAAGCTTCAGCGGGAAGGTAAGGTGTTTGCTCACAGCCGATGTCTCCTGGGACCCCCTGCATGGCACCACCACACTTGCACCGCTTGCGTGTTGCCCACCCAGGGACTGTGGTGCAAATTGGGGTTGTTGTTCAGTAAAACCAAAGCTCTAATTCTGTGTTCAGTCCAGGTAAAACTGCCCCTGGCTGTTCTGTGCAGTGAGCAGACAGACTTGGCCCTTGCGCTGCCCAAAGGAACGGAGAAAACTCCCAGTTCCCTTCCAAAAGAATGAGGAGGGCACCCAGGTCACATCTTGATGCCCTGGAAGTGAGGGGCACGGTGAAGCACAGATGTGAGATAGTGTCTAGTGTGGGGTTTTTTTGCCTGGAAGGAGACTTTTGAGGTTCAGGCACCCTCTTTGATGTTCAGCCCTGAATGGAATCACCCCCTGTAAGAAGGGGCTGCTCGCGGTGCCCCACAGGAAGGACAAGGGTGGCAGCGTCTGACCCAGCGTGGTCCTCGTTCCCCAGGAGCCCGGTGTCAGAGGGACTCTGCACAAAGCAATACAAGGTGTTTTATGCACGTAAATAACGTTCTGCGAGTCGGTGGGAAAGCCCAGCTCATTCACATCATCTGTGCTGCATCTCCTTTGCTGCTTTCTTCCAGGCTCTCGATGTGTGGGCCATGGGCATCACCCTGTACTGCTTTGTTTACGGGAAGGTAAGCGCCCTTTCAGCCTGGAGCGCGGGGTGGGAGTGCCTGCCTGCCTTTTGACTCATTCCTTTCCAAATAAAGGCAAATATTAGAAACCAAGACCTGCCTTCTGCAAGCTCCTGCCTTCCCAAATCACCCTGGGGGTGAGAAGGGGCTGGTATTGTGAGCTGAGGAAAGGATGGTTTCTAGAGTTGGTCCCAGTGCTCAGAGCACTTTTGTGCTGCAGACCCAGAGCAGCAGCAGCGGCACCAACGCTGTCTCTATATTGCCTGTATTTTAGGAACAAGCCAGGCAGGGCATGGAGAGAGGCATAGGTGTGATCCCCAGCCACTGCGGCATTTTAGCAACGCAGACTGCAGGAAGCTCTGCCCGCCAGAGCGACACCACTTGAGCAGAGCCAGCTCTGCAGAGCTGCCTGCTGTAAACTCCCTGTCCTGGCTTTTCCCTGCCCTGTGGCCAGAAGCCCCTCAGCCCACCTGTGCTCTCGTAAGACAAGCAGTACAGCAGGAACGAGGTCTGTGTGCGCAGGGACGTCACCTGAACCCCCTGTCCCAGCGTGGATCTGCAGATCCACACAGGCATAGAGCATCCAGCTCGGGGGGAAGAGGTGGCTGGTGTGGTATCGCTGAGCTAAGTGAGGATGGAAAACATTCTCTGCCCTGTGTCTGTAACGATGGCTCTTTGGGGCCAAATCCTCGAGCAAAAGGGGGTAACCTTGATTTTATATTCTGGTACAACCTCATGGTGATACAACCTTCCCTCCGTGTCAAGCACTGGAGGAAAGGCAGAGGGAATATAAAGCCAAGGCCAAGGACACACTTGTCTGTTCCACGTGTCCCTGTAGAGTAAATATTGTATATTTTGTACCTCCTTTATATTTCATAACGTAATGTGGCCCGGCAGGGTGAGACGGGGCTGCCCACAGCCCACCAAAACCAGTGCACCCGCTCTTCCGTGTGGATGCAGGTGTTCACAGGGTGTGTGCATTTGCTGCTCCTGCAGCCCCCCAGCTCGGTTAGGCACCTGTCAGACCTGCCAGGAAGGAAGTGCTGGAATTTATGTCTAAATGAATGCAGTGTAAAATGTGGTGCTGGAGAGGAATGGGCTTTGAATCCCTCTATCTGAATTTACAGTAGAAAATCAGATATTTTAGTAGTAGTACCCAGCTCCAAATGATGCTTGCGCACACCTCAAAGCCAGCCAGTACCAGGATCTCCAGTTTTCAGGGAGAAGTGGAGCAGATAAGGAAAGCTACCAGTCCACGGTGAGCAGGATGGCAAGGGGTATCCCACTCCGGCTCTGTATTCCTTAGGTGCCTCTGCTGCTGTCCTGCAATTATTTCTTACTAGGGAACAAATTGATGTATTTTGTGGGGGGAGAGTTTGTTTATTTCCATCTCTGTGTAAAATGGAGAGAGTGCACAGAGAGAACACACTTGTGTGACTGACAAACACCTGAGAGGTGCCAAGGTCTCTGACATCTGGAAAATCTTCTGTTTGTTTTACAGTGCCCTTTTATAGATGAATACATTCTGGGTCTTCATAACAGGATCAAGAACAAGCCCGTGGAATTCCCAGAAGAGTAAGTAAACTTTACTCAGCTACTGTAAAATGGGGAAGGAGGCTTGTCCTGAGATTCACAACCACAGCATGGTGCGTCCCCTCTCCAACGCACTCCAGAAAAATATGGGTTTGTCTTGTGTGCTGAGAGACTGGGGCAGCAATGAAAAAATGGACATTAATTTACCCGTTCGATACAGAGAGGCTGCCCTCCTGCCCTGCTTTGGTTGGAGAAGGATGTGCACGTTGGCCACCACTGGAGCTGCGTGGTGGAGACTGCTGGGCTCTGTTCGGGGGGGTCGCTGCCTGCGCAGTCCCCGCTCGGCCTCTGATCCCCAAAATGAAAGGCACATCTGGAGAGGAAGGCTGGGATGGTGCCAGGCAGCCTGCAACACGTGCACGTATCCACCATGAATTAGTTGAGATGCTCGCTCAGTTTTTAGGCTCCAACAGCTGTGGCTGCCCCATCCCTGGAGGTGGATTTTTAGGAAAAATTCTTCCCTGGAAGGGTGATTGGCCATTGGAATGCGCTGCCCGGGGAGGTGGTGTGGTCACCATCCCTGCAGGTGTTTAAAGGGAGACTGGATGAGGCACTTAGTGCCGTGGTTTAGATGATGAGTGGGTGTTGGTGTTGGGTCACAGGCTGGACTCGATGAGCTCAAAGGTCTTTTCCAGCCTTGCGATACTGTGCCCAGGACCAGGTTGGATGGGGCTTTGAGCGACCTGATCCATGACTGGTGGGGTGGAACTGGATGGGCTTTTAGGTTTCTTCCAACCCAAACCATTCTGTGGTTCCTTGGGAGTCTGCAGAAGGCAGTGGGCACCCCAGCTCTCCTGTTTTACACATCTGCTGTGGATGGCATGGCTCGTGCCCGGGCTGTTCTCAGTCATTGACTCTGAGGCAGGGCCACTGCAGAGAACTCGGGTGGAGCAGTGTCTGCTCAGACTGGTGGAGCCCACACCGAGGACCTGCACCCACGCGACCAGGGCCCTTGTCTGGCAGCCGGCACAGCGGGTATGGAGCAATGCTGGCAAGCCAGCCCCGCGCCCTTGCAGAGCTTCGACAGGCGTCGGGCACTGAGACCACGAAGGCTGATCGTGTGGCGCTGCTGCGTTCCCACCGGCTGCTCGGCAGGACTTTGCCTTGACAGCACTGCAGCAATAAAAACCCCCTGGTTTCTGTTCCCCTGGCATGGTCTCTGCCTGCTTGTGTCCTGGCGAAACGCCCGTCCCCTCTCGGCCATCATCTGTTTGGGGCAGCAGCCAGCTTGCAGTGACTGTTGCCATCTGTCCCTGCAGTAAGTTATTAACATTTAATGGGCTGGCTGGGTTATGCTAAGAACTTTTTCTTTGTTCAGACGTTTCCTTCATCCATAATTCGGCTGCCTGGTTTGTTTGGGTTCCTTGGTGACCTGCTCAGCCCAGCTAACACAAAGCCGCACCCCTCGTTAGGCTGCTGGAGGAGCAGAGTCGCCGGCTGTTGGCGACATCTGTTCCTTAGGTAAAGGCAGTAACAGGCACACGTTGAGTTGGAATTCACTGGGCTGGATCCACCCTGACCTCCCACGGAATTAGCACCTCGCTACAGTTAGGAATGTTTTGGTTTCAATTTATTTCACCATGGCTACAAAAGCCACATTCCTGTGTGCAGACAGGCCATGGAAACTCTGCCTGTTTCCTGACACCCCTTAGGGCAGCGCTGGAGCCGACGGTGCCAGCGTCGTTGCCCCTTCCCTTAGAGACGCTGGGGTAAATATTTATCGCTCCGGAGTTCTCATTCATGTCAGCGAGTCCGTGGTGTGGCACAGGGTGGCTGGGGTTAGCTCACACCCTGAAGATGCTGGCATGACTCCAAAGCAAGCTGGAGACGTGTCTCTCCAAATTCATCAAGCGAGCCAGAAGCTCTGCGTGGTCCCTGCGGGTGAAGAGCTGAACTCCAGGTGGTTCTGGCCTGCAGCACCCTGTAAAATGATTGGTGCTGCCGGCAGCGCTGCCACACGGGTGCCGAGCTCCGCAATGCTTGGTGTTTTCCTGAAAGCCCTTACAGACAGGAATTCCACGCAGCGCAGGCTTTGTGTGTGAGAAATGCCGTGGGGTCCAGCGTGCGCCCTGGAGAGCAGGGAGAAGAGAGACGCGGTGATGCCGTAACCCACCCGCACCTTTGGTCCTGTTCACAGAGCTTTTCCTTTTGGTGCTGATCCTGTGTTGTGCAGAAATCAGCCTGGTGCCCAGAACTCTCCGCTGTTGTGTTCTGTTTCTTGCATTTTAAACAGAGCTGTTGCTGATTTGGCACAGCTCGGACCTTAAACACTTAAAAAACCCCGTCTTGCTCGCATCGCACGTGGTCCTCCTGCAGGACTCTGCGCATTCCGACCCGCTAAAAACGCTGGCAGTCCCCGGAGCTCCTCTGTGCCGTGTTCTCATCTCAAGAGCAGCGCATTTCTTCCCGTTCCCTCTTAAATTGTCACCTGGGAATTGTCTGAGGCCTCGTCCCGCCCTCCCCCTTGTCTGAACTGAGTTGTCTGTGAGCTGCAGACCCTTGATGCAACTCTGACTTTAACCTGAACCCCCTTCCCCCCCTCACTGAACGAGCAGGGTGGTTTGTGGTTGTTTATTAAAGATCCCACAACCAAAGTCCACGTAAAGTATTAATAAATTATTAAACAGCAGCTCTGTTTTCCTCAGGCTAAAACATCCCTTGCTGTGCTGTGGTCTGTGAGGGTTTATTCTGCTTGGGGAGGGCGCAGAGGAGTTGGGCACAGCACCTGGTCCTTATCAGGGGTTTCGGTCTGAAATCCAGCCCTGCTGGGCAGTGACATTTCATGGTGCCACATCCCATCTCCAGCTCCTCCAAAGTCATTTGTGATCGAGAACTTTGGCTCCCTGATGCAGTTCTGGCATGCACTGGTGTTTCATTTCAGTCAGAGTGCATGGAAGCAATTTAATTAGCTGGGAGCTTGAGCATCAAACGGGGATGCTTCTTCCAGTTGCTCATCAAGCAGGTTCTGCAAATCAAGTCATGCCCTTCTCGTGTCACAGAGCCCAGCACCAGTTCTGCTCCCAAGAATGCTTTCTTGTCCCGGAATCCGTCCTCTGAAATCCCCCCATTGGGTGCTACCTTTAAAATTGTCCTTAAATCCATTCACCCGATCCCTTGTCCTGCATTTTGAGAGGGCGCAGCTGTGTTAGTGGGTACAACTAAACCACCCAAACTCCGTAGCAGTGACCGCGATGCCCGAGAAGGAACCAAGCCAACTCAACCTTCCTTTCTCAGGCCAGGTTTGCAGAGAAAATGCCTTCTGAGCAGAGCGGATGCTCTGCCCAGTAACCTCAGTGTATGCTTAGTGAACGGTTCCCTTGTTAACTCCGCACTGCTCTTTCCTTTCCTCAGAGCACGGAGAAGCGAAGAGCTCAAGGATCTGATCCTACGCATGCTCGATAAAAATCCAGAAACAAGGATAACAGTCCCTGAAATTAAGGTAAATTGGATTTTGCTATTGTAGCCTCTGTCTCAGCTGATTTTTGTTGTTCCATTGGTACCTCCTAATGAGGCAGAGCTGTTCCCAGTGTTTGTTTTGGGAGGTTTCTCTGGCGCGCTGCCTCGGAACGGCGCAGTGCTCATTTCGCAGCGTGGAACAGCTCTGTCGCTGCTGCTTGCTTGGGGAATATTGACAAAAGCTTTCTTGTTTACTTATTTCAATTAAAATTCCTCAAAAGCTGGCTGATCCTCAGCCAGTCCCCAGGAGAATCCACGTTGCCGTGGGGACTGCGAGCTGCAGAGCCTGTGCTGTCGGTGCTGGACCCGTGTTACGGGGCCTGGGAGCGCGTTCCTCCTCTGCTTGCGTGGTCAGCGGCCTCAAGGCAGCACGTTTGTTTCTGTCAGCTGTACTTGGGAGGTGCTTGTTAACACAGGGAGCGGTAGAGCACCGCGCTCTGCGGGGTTTGCCTTCGTTCCGTTTTCACGTGGCCTTTGGGTCCCCATGGCACCCCTCACCGAGGCCCGGGACGAGCTGCAGGCTCTCAGGATTTCCACAGAGATCCATCGGCACCCTCTGCGGGGCACGTAACTCTTCCTCGCGTTGTCTCAGGCCAACGCTGGCACGTTCGCCGCCGAAGCTGACGTCTGGGAGGTTGAACTTGGAGGAGAAGCGTGGTGTCTGCTCCCTCTGTGGCCAGGAGGCCTCAGCTGGTGATGGTGGGAAGCGCTTTGGAGCTGTGTGATTTCACTTGGCCGCTCTTGTGGGCACTTCAGGGGGAAACCTGAGCCCTGTGAGAACCCTGGGGAGAAGAGCAGAGCAGGGCGCTGGGTCTCCACGCACTGGGGATGCTCGCTGTGCCTGAGCACTTGCGTTTGAAGTTTCTCTTGTGCCAGGCTGGGCTCTGGGCTCAGCCCAGGGCCTTCAACACTGCTTTTCTCCCGTTGTCAACCAAGGAAACCACTCCCTGAGGGGCATTAGGAAAAGGGCAGCTTTCTTCCGTTGTTTCCCTGAGAAAGATGATGGCCAAGCAGCTTCTTTGGCCGGCGGTGGTGGGTCCGACAGCTCTGGGCGCTGGGGGATGCCACCCGGGCACCGGAGCGCAGCGATTTCCGGGGCAGCTGGTTGAACTGCACCGCTGGAAGTAGAAAAGGGAGCAACGCCGAGAGCTCATCCCCACAACCAGTCCCGTGCCCTTGTTTCCCTCTCATCACCAGCATCGCGGCACCGGTGCAGCAGGGAGAGCTACAGCTGCTCTCTTCTCCCCGCGCAGGTGCATCCCTGGCTGACCAAGGGCGGGGAGGAGCCGCTGCCACTGGAGGAGGAGCACTGCACCGTGGTGGAGGTGACGGAGGAGGAGGTGAAGAACTCCGTAAAGACCATCCCGAGTTTGCCGGCTGTGGTACGTAGAAACCAGAGCCACGGCCTCTGCCTGGCGCGGGAGAGCGATGCTGTGCTGGAGCTCCTGCTGGTGCAGGAGGTTTGGAGAGGGGGCACGGGCACTCCTGGCCTGGGAAGTTCGGCCTCTCAAGCCAGTGGGAATTTTCTGTGCCTCCTGCAGCAGCCTGACTGCAGGGCCCGGCTGTGCCAGCAGCGCGGTTTACATCCGTGTGGCCTGTAGGGTCACACCCTCAAAGCATTTGACATCAGGCGTCCTCGAACACCGGAAGCATCCTAAGCGTGTTTCGTTTCATTAATCTGGAGGCTGCAAGGCACCTCGTTTGGATCCTCAAAACTGAAGGCTCCAAACCTGGAGAAGCCCTGGCCGCAGAAGCCGGGAGAGCACAGCAGGCAGCAGGTGTACAGCTGGCACCTGGCAGCGGTGGGAGGGTGTTCAGGGCGCTGGGCGGGCCGCGTGTAGCCAGCTGAGCTCTGCTCTGGGCAGTCACTGTGATGTGGGTGCCCCGGGGGTTCCTCGTGCGGGGAGAAGGGATGCTGAGCACAGCGCGGACCCGCTAGCACGGCTCCTGGGATGTGCTGCTAATATAGATACTTGTCCCGACAGCTGCCTGGGGAGCGGAAGCGATCCTTGACCTTTGCCTTCTGACCCGCGGGAGCTGGCAGCCCTCCTTGGGCAGTGCCTTCCTGGGAGGAAAGCCAGGAGAGCTCTAGTGCCTCCTCCTCTGGGGCTTGGACCACCGTGAGTGGTGGGCAGTGGTCAGCAGCGGCCGGTTGCCTCCTGCCAGCAGCGACTGAGCTCACTGCCCAGCGCAGCCGTGGTGGCCCTGCCTGGAGGTCAAGACCTGTTCCCTGGGTCTCTCTAGTTCGTGCGCCAGCAGCAGTTCTGCCCGGTGTCTCTCATTATTAAAGAAGCTGTCGTTAGACTCCTTGGAACCAGCCTGGCGAGGGGGATGCCAGTCCTGCTCTTCTCACTGGTCTGTTTTTGTTCCTCAAAGATCCTGGTGAAGGCCATGCTGCGAAAGCGCTCCTTTGGAAATCCCTTCGAGGTTCAGACGAGGCGGGAGGAGAGGTCCATGTCTGCGCCGGGGAACTTGCTGATGTACGTACGCAGCCTTGGCGCGCTGCGGGAAGGGGCGTGGGGAGCACGGAGGGAGCAGTTCACCAACCTTTTCTCTAGCATTTAAGGTCAAAACTCACTTTAAATCAAATTTTGAGGCTAAATTCTACTTCAGGTCCTCTAGGGTTAAAATACAACGCAATAAAACGAGCCTAAATACTCTTTTAATGGGTGTGGTTCGCTCTGTAAGATGTGTTTGACCTGAACACATGCGAGGTGCTACGCTCACCTGGGTTTTAACCTGTTAGTTTGTAACACACTGTGATCAGAGATCCAGTAGAGATTGGTCAATTAAATAAGTTTAATTAGAGTCCAGTCTGGGTCTGTGCTGGAGGGTTTAGTTCTTCTTTAGGGACGATGGAAAAGGCACCAGATGAGCAGTTTGCATGTCTTCTAAGCTCAAAACGAGGTGATGTGGTTTGTGTGGTGTGGGCAGGGGCTCCGTGGGCGCAGGAGAACACTCTGACATTGCTTTTTCGTTTCAGAAGTGTCTTTTCGTGCAGCCAGTTATGAAATGCTGGAACAGGGTATTTTGGAGGCTGGGTATACATGGCTAAATTGGGATTAAAAAGGGAGCAGAGACTGATGACTGTTAGATTCCTCAGCCAGTTTTAAACACAGAGGTGTGGATGTACAGGAGTTAGGGGAGAATTTCTGTCCTTTACTTGGCTCTTATTTCTTCTCCCTCCTGTTGGTTACCCACGGCCAGGATTCTGGGCCATCGGTCCAGTAACAGATGGACCATCAGGGACAGTTATTTTTACGCTCTCACCCTGCAGAACGTGTAAGGCTGCAGTTCACAACAAAGCTGTGTTGTCCCAGAATGAGCCTTTTCCACCCCAAATCCCAGCACCGTGCTTCGCAGACTCCCACGAGGCTGTGCCGAGAGCCTCGCTGCCCCTTCGCCGACGCAGAGAGAGGAGCGTCTCTCTCAAGGACGCGTGGGGATTGAAGGGCTCAGCTCAATTAAGGATGATGATGCTTTAGAGCCCAGCGGCGTCTCAGGCTGCAGGAAAGGCTTTGCCTTTGCCTCCAGAGCCAGGTAATATCAGACAGCAATTTAACAGTGAAACACCCCACAGACTGAGCGCTGCTGCGGGGAACAATCTGAAGAGCACGGCACTCGTGGCTCCTTTGCCAGCTTAGCACGAGGGATTTGTCTTCATTTGTTTCCCTTGGCTCATTGCTTTCCAAATTAGTTATCTTAGTTAAAACACGGTTTTGAGTGAGCCTGGATGACTCTGAATTTCTAGGACCTAGCAGAGACGGGGAATACTGGTGTAGCATAAAGGCTCTGCAGGGTTCCTGCCCATCAGATATTGTTTCCTCCCCCGTAGCTGTGCTGGGGACCCCAAAAATGAGCAGCACCCACAGCCGTTGTGGCTCCCTGGCCACGCTGCTGGGATGCCCACAAGGAGCTGGGAGAAAAATGATCCACTTGGCAAGTTCCCAAGCTTTCCAGCACAAAGCTTCTCCTCCCCAGTCTGCACAGAGGGGTGATACCGCTCTCGTGGTGTGGCATCTCCTTCCAGAGACAGGCAGAAAGTAACTCCTTGTGTTTCTGTGTAAAAAAAGAGAAAAGTAATTTAGGAAGCTCCAGTCTGACGTTGGACTTATTGAACTGGGCTGCATATGGAATTCTCAGAGCTCCTTGAGCATCTTACCCAGTGCCCCTGCTGGGGCTGCATTCCGGCTGCTGAGCCTTCTGGTATTTGGTGCCTAACGCGTGGCTCTTCAAATGGATCTGTCCTTTAGGGAGACAGGCAGAGAGAGCAGCCCGTTTAACAGCTCGCCGGGATGTGGAGAGGAGGCAAGTGTGAATCTTGTGGTTGGATCTTGTGTTTAATTTCTCCCCGCGTTGCCTGTGTGCAGCGCGCTGGGCTCCGCTCTGGGAAGCGCCTCGTGCTTGCTGCAGCCCCTGTTCAGCAGTTCCTGGTTTGCACTGGTTTCCTCTCCCACGAGAGCCCCTCTGCACACCCAGCAGCCGTGCAGGACCTCCCAGAAGGAGCCTCACCGATGCTGCTTCCACAGCCAGGTTCGAGCCTGGCAGCATCGGTGGCTGCAGAAGCAACCCAAGGTTTTTAATTCTTTTCCATTTACAGGATGTTTTTTAAACCCAGCTGCTTTGCGTTCACAGCAAGTTCTGGGTTTGTTAGCAGTGCTTGCAACGTTTCTTCTGCCAGCTCCAGATTTCTCCTAATTGAGTCAGCACTGGCTTCTCCACATTTTATTACTCTCATTTATTGCAACTACTACCTATCAAATTAATTGCTGTGTTTTGACAGACCCAATTTACTTTCCCGTTATGGCTGCTGTTGCTATTGATGAACTGTGGTTGTCAGCTCCTCTACGGGGGATCAGTCTGAATTTAGAAAGCCCCAGCCTGCTTCCAGCCTTCCCAAAAAGGGAGCAGAAGAGGCATGGCTGCCCTTAGGGCTGTGCTGTCCGTGCAGGCTGGGCACCAGCAACCTGGGAGGGAGAGGGAGCTAAAAATGTGTGGCTGGGCCAGGTCTCCAACACCAAACGGTTCCTCCCAAAGCAGCCCCGAGGCACCTGAGAAGATCCCAGGGCTTGATGCTTAAAACCAGGCTGCAGACCCCCGTAGGGCAGCCAGGTTTACAGCATCATCTGCAGGTTGGGTTTAGATTTGCCAGATGTTTCCACTCGAGCTGCTCCCCTGGTCTCTGCCGGTGCTCGGTCCCAGGAGGATTTCGGGTGGGTAACACGTGGGTGCTGTCAGAACAGAGTCAAAGCCAACCAAAAGCCATATCAGAGCTCACTGCAAAGAGAAGGGTGTGTCTCGTGGGAGGGGCTGTGCCCCACGGCACAGGTACCCTCACAGCCCACCAAAGGACCCCAGCACTGCCCGTGGCACAGGATTTCCCTCCGGCAAAGACCCTCCGGTGAGGGGCCCTGTGGCTCTGCCTCATTGCGCGTGGTGGTGACACCTTGACCAGGACAGGACATAACCCGCCCCGAGGTGCCAGGTGACACAGCCGGACACCAGCGGTGTGCTGGAAGCCATCTGGAGCTCACTGGGGTGGGTTTGTACCCGTGCTCCCAGTGCCAGTGCTCGCGCCCAGCTGTGCTTGGGCTGCACGTAGACGTGACTGATGCTCCGTCCCCCGTCTCGCTCACGGGGCTCGTTAGGGACAGAAATATGAGCTCCTTTGCCTGCTGCCATCATCTTCATGATCACTTTCTTCATTTGTCTCATTGTTTTGCTCTCAGGGACAGGGTCCTCTTAAACACATCTGTGTATTTGCATCCGTCTCTAAGGTAATTCAGTGTCTGTGTTCCCCCGGGTGCTGTAGAAATGTGTGTCCTCTCCTCAGCCTCCGTGATTTGTGTGGTAGTGGGAGCGCTCGGCTCCATCCTTCCTTCCTGTAGGAGCAATTTCACTGCCGTAACTCTCTGTGTGTGACACTAATGTTTATGTATGCTTGTTTTTATTATCATTATTTGTGGTCCTTTGGCATTTCAGCCTTCTTTGGGGAGGGAGGGGTGGGAAAAGCCAGCTGGGTTTTAGCAGGAGCTGCTGCTCAGCCTCATCTTTGCAGGGGAAGAACCACAGAAATTGGGAAAGGCTGAGGCTGAATTTTGTAATTTGGGCTCGGGTTTAATATTTAGTGCTTATGCAAAAGAAATAGAGCCCGAGCCTCTCTGCTCTGGCTGCTCTGCTGCTCCCCTGGGCTGCTTCTGCGCTGGGAAGGCTCTGAAATTGTCCGCTCTGTGCGACCACTTGCCCCACTTCAGCCAGGACTTCTTTAAATCACGGTCGTTTGACTGACTGGTGGCCCAGACCTTTTTTGGAAGCAGCTGCTCCAATTAATTCTGTTAAATAACAACATACCATCTGATGCAGACCGTGACACACGGCTTACAGACACCTGAGTGAAGTCCCAGGATGCAGTGCTGGGGTGGGACAGCCTTCCCCAGGCCTGAGGAGATCCAGGAAACGGCCACGTGCCTCTAAATTCCTTTGGGAGCAGCTCTGGAGACCCTGGCTGGCCTGGATTATTGCTCCAAGATGAAGAGATGAGCCAGAGCCAGGGTGCTGCCTGCTCTGAGTGAGGAAGGACTTGCACATTCTCCAAAAATAGTGAGGAGAAGGCAGGTGGAGGAGGATGGGGACCGACGGGCGCTGTCGGTGACAGCCGGTGCCGCTGCAGGCTGCTACGGTTTTCATAGAGAGAATGGGGACATCACCAGCCTGGAGAAGGGCAGCTTACTGGTATTTAATGGGGACTCGGTGGAGGAACTGGGCGCGTGTGCGAGCTCATTGCAGGTTGTCCCACTCCATCCCTGCCCTGTGCTGCCCGTGTTCCACAGGGAAGTGCTGCGAGGCTGTTTTTTGCAGGGCACAAATCGTTCCGTGTAAATCCTCGGTGGCTGCGAGCTTCCTGCAGCTGCCGGGGTTAACGGCGAGGCGGGCGCTGGGTAATTGCACTGCTCAGGCTCCGCTCGCCTGGCGTTTAAAAAATGAAGCAGAAATATGGTCTTATCTCTTAAAAGGATTTATTTAATGGAGATGCACATCCAGCCTCCGGCCTCCCAGCATGAGCCCTGGCTCCCGCGCAGCCCGCAGAGCGCTGCCGCCGCCTTCTCGGCCGCCCTCGTGCAGCCCGAGTTCAGCTGATGGTCAGCACCGGGGGTCGGAATCTCCTGGTTGGGAAAGACCTTTGAGGTCATCGAGTCCAACCGTACCTGCCCACTGCTAAACCGTCCCTGAGCACCTCATCCACCTGTTTCTAAACTCCTCCAGGGATGGGGACGCCCCCACCTCCCTTGGAGCCTCTGCCAGTGCTGAGAACCCTTCCAATGAAGAAAGGTTTCCTGATGTCCAGTCTGACCCCCCCCCCCCCCCGGTGCAACCTCAGGCCGTTTCCTCTTGTCCCATCGCTATCACTTGTGAGCAGAGCCCAGCACCCACCCCGTCACAGCCTCCTTTCAGGCAGTTGCAGACAGGGATGAGGTCTCCCCTCAGCCTCCTCTTCTCCAGGCTGAACACCCCCAGGTCCCTCAGTCTCTCCTCGTGGGACTTGTTCTCCAGCCCCTCCCCAGCCTCGTTGCCTTCTCTGGCCGCTCTCCAGCCCCGTAGGGTTGTGTCAGCCTGGTTTGCGCTGTGCTCCTCCCGCACTGCCGCAAGGAATTTGGAAAGGCAGAAGCTGCTCAGTGACCGGGCTCGGAGCAGGATGTGCTGGGCAGCTGCGGGCAGGGAGCTGAGCTGTGCAGAGAAAGGAGCTACTGGGACAAGAAGTCATCTGTTGATGGCCAGCTGCTCTTCAGCCTTTCCTGCGGGGAGGTGGCCCAGGCTCCAGGTTCAAGGTCAGGTTTATCGCAGGGCGTTGCTGGTGCAGGGGCAGAAGGAACATGATTTTGATCATCTCTGGTGCTGGGAAGTTGCTGAGCTATTTACGTGGTACCAGCACACCGGGCTGTTCTTTGCTCTTCCCTCTGATGTTCTTGACCTGGGTTGCCAGGTCAAAACCCATCGCCCGCTTTATTTCTTGCCTCGCTAAGTGCCCGTAATCTCTTTTATTTCCTCGCTGTTTGTGTAGAAAACAAGGGAGCAGAGAAGGCAGCCGGGACCCAGAGCTGCCCGACGTGTGCGAAGACGAAGCCACGTCCTGAAGGCGCCTGGCTGAGCAGGCTGGCCGCTCTCTGCCGCCGTCGCACCCATCGTGGAGTTGTCTCGCACGCGTCCGCCCTCATCGCCAAGTGCAGGGCCTGCAAAGCCAAACAACCCCCACTGAAACGGACCAACGCGGAGAAGCAGGAAGGAGCGAGAGAGCAGCGATGAGCAGAGCGAGCCCTCGGGCCGCAGCCGCGCGCTCCTCCGCGGGTGCCTTGCTCTCCAGTTGTGCTTCACGCGTGGGCTTTGTCGCTGAGTGTCTTGGCCGATGAATGTGGTTTCATTCGTAACGCAGCAAACCAAACGTTGTCTCCTGTGTCCTGGGAGACTTCTTTCCTTTGCTTTTTCGCATCCTCTGTTTCAGGCATCAGGAGAAAAAAAATAATACACCAGAGCCAGGTTTTATATCAGCGGTTTTATTTAATGCACGGGTAAAGCACTCCTGTACTTCAGGACACGATGCTGCTCCTCTTGGAGCTGTTGGCAAGATTTCTGTTGCTGTCAGGTAAATGGGGATGAAATCTTCCTTCCGCAGTGAGTGCTCTCGCTCTCCGTGCCCTCCTTTCTCTCCTTTCCCCTTCTTTTCTTACCCCTCAGTTTTGCACAGTGTAAATCCTGCCAGCACCGATGGCTTTGGGGCAGGGTTGTAGACCAGAAGAACTGCACGGTACCCCGTAACGTGCCGTGAGCCTTTGGGTGTCCTAGAGATCCGGAAAATTTGGGATGTGCTGTTGCTCGGGAAGGCTTTGTGCACTGAGGACATTGCTAACCCAGCCTGCACCTCCCCGAGAGCTGGGATCATCAGCTGCACCCGGTCCTGTGTGCGCAGACCTGGTTCTCAAAGGTGAAAAGAAGTGGCAAGTTTGGGGTTTGTTTTATTTAATTTCCCCTCACTCATCTCTCATCTCCGTTAAAATTATGTACCTGATGCTTTTAAACTTCAGTTTCCTGATGAAAGACGCAGAGCAGGAGAGCTCTCCTGGGATGGAAAATGTCAGGGAAGGGGTTTTAGACTAAAGAAAGCTACAAATCCCAAATGAGATCCAAACTTGATCTTTTGGTTTTTTAAAGCTTTAATTTTTAACTTTATTTTAAGACTGTCATGTTTCTGCACGTGCTGATGCTGCTGTTTTATCCATAGATTGCTTCTAAACTTGGGATTAGAAGCTTCATCTCCACGGTTGGACAACAGGTGAGAGGTTGCACGGGAGAGGGTGGCCGCAGCTCTTTTGGTGGCTGTTGGCTGCGGGGACTCTGCCTGTGATCAGGAATTTCACTCTTGCACTCAGAGAGTGAAAAACCAGTGACCAATCCGTCAAAGTATCCGTCAGTATTTTCCCTTGAGCTTGTCGGGGTCTGAAGAGGCCCCTGGGAAGCCAGTGGGGTTGGATTCGTATTTTATAGTGGTTGAATTAAGGACAAGGTTCAGTTTGGTTCCTACATAACCATCTTATTGTCTTTTGGGGGTTAATGCTGAGGGCTGGGGACTCTCGGTCCCCTAATTTTTTGTGGGGGAGGATAAGGTATGAGCGTTGTTGGTAGTGACTGGGACGCTGGTGTTCCCGCTCCGTTTCCTGCCATCTCTTTGGTGGTTCCCAATGGTTTTCTAGCTGGATTTTGCTGCTGGTGCCTTCTGCTCCCCATTCCCAGCCTGCTGCCTCCCATGCTCGTCCTCAGCCGCCCCGCTGGGGATGCCCAGGAGCAGTCGCCAGCCCGGGCTCTGCCCCACATCTCACCTGTAAATATCGGCAAGGTGGGAGATAACGTCGCAGCTGATTTATTTTAATTAAGGAGACCTTGAATTTCTAAAGCAAGCGAGGGATTCTGTCCCACAAAGGTTACTGCTGTGGGCCTGCGCTCTGCGTCGCTCGCAGCCAGATGGTCGGTGCTGCCTGATTTCGGGCATCTGCCGGCACCAACTGCATGCTCAGCATCCTCCGAGCGCCCGAGGTTCCTCTTCGGCCCTGCGCGGCGATGCATCCTGCGGGCTGGCACG
This sequence comes from Neomorphus geoffroyi, assembly GCA_033558235.1. NCBI lineage: Eukaryota > Metazoa > Chordata > Aves > Cuculiformes > Neomorphidae > Neomorphus > Neomorphus geoffroyi. The sequence goes on from JAUMJM010000018.1 coordinate 11,053,107, forward strand.
CGTCAGCGCAGGATGGGCCCTCCTGCCTTGTGGGGGACATTTAAGCCCTCGCTGAAAGGGAGTGAAAATTGAGATGAGGACCTGGTGAGTCTGAGGGCGCAGGAGGGGACGGTTGCGTGGGGAGCGTACGCAAGTGGAACTGCATCCAGTTTTACTGGGTGTAAACTGGTCTGTGCTGCGGGGGTCGCCGTGCCCTGCTGTGCGTCGCGGGGGGCTGAGCTGAGCAGCCCCAGGGCAATGCTGGGATCAAAGTCTCTGTCCTCCAGTTTGCAGAGGAATGAGCTTTCTCCAGCGGGTGCCCCGGGGTTGGCAGTGCCGGAGCTCCGCGGCGGCAGGGAGGGGGGTGGTGACGCTGGGTGAGCCCCAGCCTGTGCAGAGGGGTCACCTGGGGACAAGGGTAGGTCTGGGGAGAGCTGCCTTAGCCCTGGGAGAAAAGGGCGTACCGGTAATCCTCATCCTCACGGCTCCTCTCCGTTGCAGGGGGGCTGGAACTGGATGATCTTTAAGGTCCCTTCCAACCCAAACCTCTCGATGATTCTGAGGTCCAAGCAATATTTGGGTGGTGCTCCAAGAGAGCTCAAGCTGGAAACGTGGGGTTATTTATTGTCCTTTTAATATATGGTAGGAAGGATTTGCCAATCCAGTTATTCTGATGATGCCTAAGGGGGTGGGAGCCAGCAGGGCAAGGCTGCTGGAGGCCGTTCTCAGCTGCAATGAATGCAACCACACCGATGACAATTTACAGATCAGCTCTGTGTCACAGTCCTTTACTGGAGCTAAGGTGTCGCTTCAGTTGTGGAGAGGAATGAGGGAAATGAGTGGTTTTCATGATTATCCCCAAATCCGCTTTCACTTTCCAGTGGGAGGTGTCCGTGCCCACGATGAGGGGATGTAACTGCATGGGCTCTAAGGTCCCTCCCAACCCAAACCATTCAACTCCATGGTTATCCTTCATTTTTTCAGTGCCTTAGATGCTAGAAGCGAGCTGTGCAGCGAAGGACTGGGTTTTCTGAGAGCTCAAGTGCCACACGTCTTCAGTGTGTTGTCTTCATCATCACTCGGAGGGTGGGGAGCCCAGGTCCTTTGCCGGTCGCAGCGGCATCAGTTGGGTATCTTGTTTGTGTCCTGCCTGGGGCCCAACACCTCCTGCCTGGATGGTGCTTTGCTTTTTACATCTCGTGGGGTGCAGGTTAGAGAAAGCTGTGAGTTTCAAAGTTCCCCTGGAAGCCCGTGCCAGGGCTCTGGGTTTGCAGCGGGTCCAGTCAGGGGGTGCAGCATGAGCAGGAGCTGCCACCCATCCCCACTGAGGAGAGAGGATGGGCACGGAAAACGCGGCAGCCTCAGGGATCTTCTCCTTGCACATCCTTGCAAGAGGAGGCTGAGGGGGGACACCTTATTGCTCTCTAACTCCCCGAAAGGAGGTTGCGGTGAGGTGGGTGCTGGGCTCTTCTCCCAGGTAACAAGTGATGGGATGAGAGGGAATGGCCTCAGGTTGCATGGCAATGGCAGGGAAAGCGGGGTCCTTGCTGCCCACAGGGGGGTGGGCATCTCACTGTGAAGATGTTTCCAAAGGAAAGGGCTGTGCTGCAGCGCTGGGGGCTGCACGAGCACATGGAGTGTCCAGCAGGAAAACTGGAGCCTGGCAGGTAGCAGAGGGTTTGTGTGTGTCTGTGACTTAGTTTGGGTACCAACCTTCCCCACTTTACCAGGACTCGTTGATAGCGGTGTTTGAGCAAAGCGGAGGAAGGGATTTCTTCTCTGTCCCAGAGCCTCCTACAGAAAACCACGCTCGGGTCCCTCCCAGCCCGAGTCAACCTGCCTCATCCCAGGACCCTCTTACGCTGAACGCAGCCTCCCACGGGACCAGGGAAAGACAGGAGCTCGAGAGCTGCTGCCTTTCACCTTCCCTGAAGGGAAGTCCCGGACGCTCCGAGTCGCTGCTAGCAGATGCCCAGGCCCAGGCAGTAACCACAACCGTCAGGCAAAGCGGTCCAAAAAAAAAGGTGTAAATTCAAGAAAAGATGAATTGCAGCTTGTGAGGCTGTCATTGGGATCCTCTGCGCCGTCGTTTTGCTGCTGTTTCTGATTTATGGGCCTGTTCTGTTGGCATTTGAGTCTCTTGTTCTACTTGATGTTAACTATATGATCCTGTACGTACTCTGCTATAAGTCGAGCATGATGTATATGCACTCAGTGCTGTAACGGCACGGGGCCGTTACACTGTAAATATGTACCATGAATAGAGAGGCTATTTTTTGCATGCTTTTGTACTCTAGAACTGAAAGGGAAATGACAATAAAAGCCCATGGAAATGAACTCGGTGTCAGTGCGGTCCCTGGCGCGGCGCTCGCTGCTGGCTCTCGCGTGCTCTCTGCTGTTGGAGCGCTCTCTGTGCTTTGAGGAGGTGCTCACACAGCCTTTCCACCACTCCTTTCATCCCTGGACGAAGTATAAACTTCACCCTTTATCCACACCCTGCACCAAGCTGCGTGGCCCCCTCCAAGCCACCCCTCCAGCAGAGCCGTTCAATCACGCTCCCTCCTTCCTGTGGGTTAATTAGGGGGAAAGAATGCTCATATATGTGAAAGCAATCCCTTTGTTGCCCAACGTTTCAAGGAATTTCCTTCTCCTTGAGCAAAAAAAAGCTGCTCACTGTGTTCTTTTCTAAAGCAATTTCCAGGGAGCTCCAGCAAACGCAGCCGGGAGCCGCCAGCATTGAGCCCTGACCGAGTTTCTTCGCTTGAGTAAATCTGTTTTGCTGCTGCTGTGAGCCAAGTGCCCGTTTTCTGCGCCCCATTTATTTCAGTGCAGGGGGGCAGCCCCTCCCTCAATCCCACCCAGACGCTCGGAGGGTTCACCCATCCGATTCGTGGTGTGTCACGTGCACCCACATCCCCCACGCTGCCTCCCTGCCTCTCAGTTCCTGTTCTTCTCTGCAGAGGTTTCTCAGGGATGTTTTGTGAAGGGGGGATGCTCTTGCTTCGTCTGAGCCAGCCAAAATCTCTGTGAAAGAACATTTTTTGGCATAAGGGGTGTTTTTCTTCGTTATACCGGGATGGCGTTGCATGAGCATCTGCCCCTGCACTGTGGGTCCCTGCTGCAGGACAGGGGCAGCAGTGGGGTCACCAGCGAGGGAGGGAGCTGACCCACAGCCAGCTTGAGGCGAAGCAATTAAACCCGTGGCTGCCATCAGCGTCTCCTGCCTGTAATTAAAGCTTTTAATGAGGAGGCTTATGGTACCAAGCTCACTCTGCATGAAATCTTCAGGAGCCTGAGAAGAATTGCAAAGTGTATTTTATGCTTTTAACACTTTTTTTTAATTGTAGTAACTTCTAATTATTCACAAGTTTAATGGCTTTCAAACATCTATGCCAGTAAAACAGAAGCTAGTGCTGATATTTCACGATACAACCGTACCGGAGATCCCGAACCTGCAGAGGCCAGTGGAAAGATGCACGCAGGCTGGAAGGTATTGGAATCAAGTTCAGAGAGAATGAGCTTGAAAAACAAGAGAGCTCAAGCATATCCAGCAGCCTTTCAACATGATTAAACATAAATAAAATGAGCTTTGCTGTTTAGGAAAAAAAACGAGGCCACCGGACAACAGAAGTAACAGCAAACAGGAAACAAACACAAGGCAACAAGAGCTAAAGGAGGGGAAAGTGATGGAGCCGCTCGTTGCCTGCAGCGCGTTCTGCATCTTCGCTCCGTGGGGCAGCTCTCTTCTCGCTGAAGGGAAGCACCAGCTGCCTCTTTGCAAACGCAGGCAGAGTGGGATCTGACCCTGATGCTTCAGAAACCAGGCTGAAATTCAGAATTGAGGCAAACCCATCTCCCTCTCATCAGAGCCTCGACCACAGTGGGGCTGTCTCGCTCTTCTCCATGGAATTCCTCGCTGTTGGCTTTCAGAGCTTGGTGAACGTTTCCTCAGCCTCCACAGGACCCTGCCTGTGCCAATCGGCTCCGGCGGGAAGCGGGTACCAGTGCCAGCACCCTCGCGGACGGAAACATGAACTGGGATCAGCCTGGAAACTCACTTGGACCTCGGTTTTAAACCACTCAAACCAAACAGATGCTGTGTTGTATAAGGGACGCTCACAGCCAGGTTATCCAACCCCAAATTTACTCCCAGTCACCAGTTTCAGTTCCATTTTGCAGGCTTTTTCCTCCCCTCCCCTCAAGAGGTGCTAAGTAGGTGCAGACTGAGACAACTCAGCAGCTTTTAGTCCAGATCCTGGCAGGAGTAAGAGATTAGGGGAGAAGCTTCCAAAAGAGAGGCCCCTATCAGTTTAAGCAAGCTGTCTAAACTTCTGTTGCCTTTTCAGAATTCTCATTACAGTAACTGATCGTACTTCTTCATTTTTTTGCTTTTCTCTTCAACGTCTTTCAGCACCTCTTGCAGTTTCTTAGAGTTCTGTGTCAAGAACACCAGGCTTTCCTGGAAGTTGCTGGTCCCGTGCTCCCTACAGGCATTCTCAAGCCCATCAAACCACTGTAAGATCTTCTCAAGCTCAGCCTGCACAGCCTTCTGCTCCTCCAGCTCCGCTCGCAGAGCCTGCCCAGCAGAGGCCTCAGCCCGGTACTGCTCCTGCAGCTGGCGGGTCTCGTCCTGAAGTGCCTGGAATTGCTCTTTGCTGTAGGGATACTGCTCGTGGGCCTTGTCCTCAGGAAGCAGCACGTTGTCGGGGATGTTTAACACCAGCTGCAGAAGCATTTCTTCCATTTTGCTGAAGAGTTTGTCGAAATGGTCCTTCAGGAAGAGGAGGAATTTCTCAGTGCTTTTCCGGATTTGGGACGGGCTGATCTTACAGCCAGGAATCCTGTCCAGCTTCTTCAGGATCACGCTCTCAACCACCAGCATCACTTCAAACAGGTAGTCCTGGAACGCGATGTAGATGCGCAGCATGCACGTCTGGGGGGTGAAGCCGAAGAACTGCGCCTCGTAGGCCATGGGGTTGACCGACATGGTGGCAGAGGAGAGCTGCTAGGGAAAGGAGTGGGAGAAGAGCAGGCCCTGGGGAGCTGGACCTGGTGCTGCGAGGAGGGGGGAGCCGGGCCTGACTGTGATGGAGGGTGCTGAGCCCAGGGAGGCGAGCCTGGCGGTGGCGAAGAACCGAGCCCCGGGGAGCCGGGCCTGGCGGTGGGCAGGGAACGCTGAGCCCCGGGGAGGCGGGCCCTGGGGAGCCGAGTCTGGCCTGGCCTGGCGAGGAGCGCTGAGCCCCCGGAAACCGAGCCCCGGGGAGGCGGGCCTGGCGGTGGCGAAGAACCGAGCCCCGGGAGCCGGGCCTGTCTGCGGGCCCCAGGGAGCGCTGAGCTCGGGTAGCTGGGTGTGGTGGCGGCAGGAAGGGCCGAGTCCCGGGAGCCGGGCCTGGCGGTAGCGAAGAACGGTGCCTTGGGGGCCCGAGCGCGCAGCGCCGTTACCGGAAGCCGTGATCCCGCGCACCTCCCGCCTCGTTCGAACGCCGCAGGGGCACCGCCCCGCTCGCAGCCAATCAGCAGCCGCCAGGGGTACGGAACCGCCCAATCAGCGAGCGCCGCAGCGCTGGGCGGGCGGGGAAAGCGCGAGGAGGGCGCTGCCGCCCTGTCCTCTCAGCCAATGGAAGCGCAGCGCGGGCTGGCGGAGGGGCGGTGCGCGCAGGCCCGGCGGAAGCGGAAGCGGAAGCGGCGCGACGGAAGCGGAAGTGGGAGCGGCGCGGGGTGGGAGGGGGCGCCAAGATGGCGTACCAGACCTTCCGGCAGGAGTACCTGCAGGTGCCGCCCGTGACGCGGGCCTACACCACCGCCTGCGTGCTCACTACCGCCGCCGTGGTGAGTGCGACCGCGCCGCCCTGCGCAGGGGCCGGCCCGGGGCGGGGGGGCTGCGGCCTCGCGGGGCCGGCGGGAGGGGTGGCCTGGGCGGGTCCCAGTGCCGGGGGGAGGCTCTGGAGGCTGCGGGCTCCGGCGCCAGGGCGTTCCTGTGGCCGTGGGTGTCCGTGGCAGCGGGCCTTCGTGGCTGAGGGCTTCCGTAGTGGTGGGGTTCCAGTAGCCGGAGGCTCCCGTGGCGGCGGCGTTCCGGTGACAGGTATTGCCGTGGTCTGCGGGGTCTCCAGTAGCCGAGAGAGGCTTCGGGAGTGATGGAGGTCCCAGTGGTGGCAGGTCCTGGTGGAGCTGCCATGGCGCTGGGCTCCCGTGGGGGGCGGGCTCCGGAGGCAGTGGCCTCTGGGGGTTGGGGGGCTCCGGTGGTGGCGGTTCCCGGTGGCCGGGGATTCCTGTGGCCGCGGGCCCCCATGGTTGGGGGCTCCGGTGGTGGTGGTGGCTTTAGACGTGGTGAGATTTCCGTGGCTGTGGATTCCTGTGGTGCTGAGTTCTGGTGGCCGTGGATGCCGGTGGCAGTGGACTTTGGTGGCGAGGGGGCTCCGATGGTGGCAGGGTTCCCGTGGCCGGGGACTCCCGTGGTGCTGGAGTCCCCAAGGCTGCGGGCTCCAATGGTGGCAGGGGGTTCCCCATGACAGTGGGGTGGTCCCCATGACGGTGGGACCGTGGTGGCGGCAGGGGGCTTTGGAGTGGAGTCCCGTGGCAGTGGGTCCCCAAAGGGGGGACCTGTGCTGACTGCTTGGGCTGGTTTTGGCACAGAGGAAGGGGATCACTCGTTTGGGTGTACGAAACTCGTTCTCGGTGTATCAGTCACGTCAAACATTCTCTTCTCTTTCAGCAATTAGAGCTGATCACACCCTTTCAGCTGTATTTCAACCCTGAATTAATATTTAAGCACTTTCAAGTAAGTGTTTTCTGAAGTACGGGAGGTATTTAAGGGCGGTGTTGAGTTTGCAAGTGCTTGTCTTGTCAAAGTTGGCTGTTATGAATGACCATGACTTTTAGTATTGACGTTATCGTTTAAATAAGCTGTAAATCCAGCGTGCTGATCTCTGTCTTAGCACAGGCCTGGAGTTCATTGACTGTGAAGGAAATTTTACTCATGTTGTTACTTGCTTTTCTGTTTAGACAATAAAAACGTGCTGTCATGTTTAAAGTCCTTGTATCTGCCTTGTTTCCAGGTATGGAGATTAATCACAAACTACTTATTCTTCGGACAAGTTGGCTTTAATTTTTTATTTAACATGATCTTTTTGTATCCTTCCCTACATTTGTTTCCTTCCCTTGGAAAACCAAGTTCCAGAGTCCATAGCGTTGCTGTGTGTTGCCTGTAGGCAAAGGTTCAGTTCTGCTCCACCGCAGCATTCCTGGGAGTGTGGCAGTGCCCACCTCGCACTTCTGATTCCTCACAAGGGAAGGAGGAGCAGGCACTGAGCTCTTCTCACTGGTGACCAATGACACGACCCGTGGGAATGGCAGGGAGATGCCAGGGCAGGGTTGGGTTGGGCATCAGGAGAAGGTTCTTCCCCCAGCGGGTGGTGGAGCACTGGAACAGCTCCCCAGGGAAGCAGGCACAGCCTGACAATATTCCAGAAGCGTTTGGCCAACACCCTCAGCCCCACGGGGTGAATGTTGGGGTGTCCTGTGCAGGGACAGGAGTTGCACTCCATGATCCTTGTGGGTCCCTTCCAACTCAGGACATTCTATGATTCTATGATGTCACGAATGGCATCAACGGGAGCTCCTTCCTGGGCTGTCAAGGATTTTGTTATTTGTTTTTACGATGTTAAGGCTTTGTATGAGCCCAGTCCTTCAGGTTATCCTTCAGGATACAGGAGAAAATTCCAACTAAGTTTCCTTTCCTGGGTTGCCCTCTCTGCTGAGGCAACCAGAGAGAGCCAGTCCATGGAATACACTGATACAAAATTTACATCTATAATGTATAATTGAATGATTTTCCACTCGGATCTTTCTTGAAGCTCATTTGCAATCGCATTTTCCTGACCCGCGACTTCAGATACCGTTACTGCCGCATGCTCGAAGAAGGCTCTTTCCGAGGTCGGACGGCAGATTTTGTATTTATGTTCCTTTTTGGAGGATTTTTAATGACTGTATCCTTTTTCTGTTCCAAACCGCTTTAGTGAAGGTAAAGACATGCGAATGGGGACCGAAGCCGTGGTGTTACACTTAATACATAGGCAACAATTACAAGGAACAACGGTGTGTGTTAAAGCGTTTTGAATGCTCTGTGACTGCTGCTGTTCAATACTGGCCTTGGCTGTCGGGCTTTTTGCTGCTTTGCAGGATTATGGAAATGAGATTATCAGGTCACGGGGGATTGCTCTGGGCTGTAATTGCGCTCAGGCTAAGAGAAACGCTGCTGCTTGAGTGCTTTAATGAAAAAGTGTACTTCAAAGGGGTTATTCCTGCTGCAGGTACCCCGAATCCTGCTATGGGTGATGAGTTTGCTCGTCGGTAGGTTGGGTTTCCTTGAAAGTGGTAACACAGTGATAGGAATTGTATGAAAAATGTAGCTGATGGGAAGCTCGACATGAACCGGCAACATGCGCTCGCAGCCCAGAAGGCCAACTGTGGCAAGCAGGGCGAGGGAGGGGATTCTGACCCCTCTGCTCTGCTTTTGTGAGATCCCACCTGGAATCCTGTGTCTCCAGTTCTGGAATCCCCAACATAAGAAGGAGATGGAACTGTTGGAGCGGGTCCAGAAGAGGCCACGGAGATGATCCGAGGGCTGGAGCCCCTCTGCTGTGAGGCCAGGCTGGGAGAGGTGGGGTTGTTCAGCCTGGAGAGGAGAAGGCTCTGAGGAGACCTGAGAGCAGCTCCCAGTGCTGAAAGGGGCTCCAGGAAAGCTGGAGAGGGGCTTTTTCCAAGGGTCTAGAGTGACGGGACAAGGGGGAACAGCTTTAAACTGGAAGGAGGAAGATTTAGATTAGACATTAGGAAGAAATTCTTCACAAGGGCTGGGAGGCCCTGGCCCAGGGTGCTCAGCCTGGAGGTGTTCGAGGCCAGGTTGGATGGGGCTTGGAGCCCCCTGATCCAGTGGGAGGTGTCCCTGCCCATGGCAGGGGGTGGCACTGGGTGGGCTTTGAGGTCCCTTCCATCCCAGACCATTCTGTGATGACAGGAGAATCCTTCTCATTGCTGGCTTCACAAGGCTTGTTTGTGCACTGTTCTCTTTAACTGCCCATCGCAGCTGTTTGGCCTCTTGGTGAACTTGGTTTTCTTGGGCCAGGCGTTCACAATCATGCTCGTGTACATCTGGAGCCGCAGGAATCCCTATGTCCGTATGAATTTTTTCGGTCTGCTCATCTTTCAAGCCCCGTTTCTGCCCTGGGTGTTGATGGGCTTCTCCCTGCTTTTGGGGAACTCTGTCATTGTGGATCTCCTGGGTAAGCAATTGCAGGGATCACAAGGGTCTGTTCTGTGCATGGTTTACTTGCCTTTCACCGAGTATTTGTTCCTCTGGTGTATTTATACCAGGTTTTTCTGATCTCTAAACATCAGAGGGTATTTTGTGCTGTAACAAGGGTATAAAGAGCTTCTGATGCTTTGGCTTTTTATTGCTTGGAATCAGGCTGGGTACATAATCTGATTGAGGGTATCAGACAGTCGAAGTAAAATAGCTTATATTACTATTTTTATCAGCTCTAATATGACATCAGCATGTTTAATAACAACAAGCTGGTTTCCTTGTGTTAATGTCTTGTAGCATATGTTAAGCTTTTCCTGATGTCACTGTACTTTGTATTTCTGTATCTCTTGCTGTATTTTCTGTGGAAGAATCAATGTGTGGGTTTTTCTTCTTGAAACCTCCGGTGAAATGTTTGAAACTTGTGAAGAAGTGTTGCAAAGTCACCATTTCACTTTTCTTTACACACCAGGCATTGCGGTTGGGCACATTTATTTTTTCTTAGAGGATGTCTTTCCCAATCAGCCCGGTGGTGGGAGGCTCCTGAGGACACCAGCTCTCCTGTGAGTATCAGTGGCTGCTTTGGAACGGGCGAAGAAAGAGTGTTAGTGTGGAAAACTGTTTATAACTCAGTCACATCAACTTCTGGTGAATCGGGCAGCTTGAGACGGAATGTGGGGTGTACACGCTCTTTTGCTTAACTTGCAGATACTTTCTTGGGAGCTGAATTCCTGGAGAAGGGCTGAAACCCTTGGTTTCTTTCGTAACACTCACCAGTCTTTGCTCACTGAGCTTTGCCTGTTGGTGGCACCAAAGATGCAGCTCTGAGAGGCCAGCTGTGTGTGAACAGAGCTGCTGTGGTTGTTAAGTCCAATACTGTCTTTAGTTTGTAAATCACCCTCATTTCACAACTTTGGCAGAAGACTCCGGTGTCTGTGCTATCGAGCGGCGCTGCTCCTGCTCGGTTCCCTCATGCGCAGTGGCTGCAATCACCTGCAGTGCTTGCAGCACCCTGGGCGAGAGCAGCTTGCGGCTGAGGCGTTGAAAGCTGAGCTCCATGTGCCTCTTGGAGTAGTCCAGAGCCAAACTGGTTCTCTTTCTTTGTTTGAACTGGCTTCCGGAGGCCTGGGTAATAAAAATGACGCGTTAGCCCCGTGCTTAGTTTAACTGATCGATGGACAAGCACGCTACAGTGATGGTTTATTTTTGAGTATCAGCTTTGTTTTCAGCATGTAACCGTACCAGGTGGTGGCTGCAGGAATGGCTGCTTTCCACTCCAGGTGGGGTTTTAACTTTCAGTCCAGTTGATTTAGGCTCACAATTCTAGACCTTCTTCCAGATGGCTCCTAACTGGAGAGCAGTGTGTCCCGAGGATAAATCGCCAGTGCTCTGGCAGCTCTTCCTGAGGGAGGATGCTGGACACGCACAGACTTGGAGCAGCCTTGGTCTTATTGTGAAATGTCTTCAAATGGGGAAAAAAACCTATTTTGTGTTTTCCAGGAAAGCAATATTTGATACCCCAGATGATGACCCTAATTACAATCCCTTGCCAGAAGAACGGCCAGGAGGATTTGCGTGGGGAGAAGGTCAGCGCCTTGGAGGATAAGAAGTGTCTGTGCCAAAACCCAGCGACCACTGGGAGAGACTGACCGGGATGAAGCTCCACGCTGGGGGCTCTCTCGCTCCCCATCGCAGAAGAGACACTTTCTGACAGCTCTATGGTTCTGAATACAAGCACTTTATGAAATCTCAGTCTGATTTAAGACACTTCCAGGCTACCAGCGTCTTTCCTGTTCAGGGCATTGATTGTTCTGGTAATGAAAATGTTAATCCAGTGGAGCCAAAAACCTAAAACTGGAAACCATTTCCTGTCAACTTGTTAACAAGACCACGAGTTCTTGTTTAGTGATTTCTAAAGCATTTTTTCAAGTTATTTGATACAGGAAATTATATGGGGAAACTCTACAGGGGATAAAACCAACTTTTTTGGTTTTAACTCATTTTTTTATTCTTGGATAAAACAGCTACAAGGTGACTGAAAGCGTAAGTTCCTGTTTCAGTGGCAAAAGGTTTTTTAATCTGAGATGCTGTTGTCTCCTATCGTGTTTGAATTGTAAGGATTACAGCGTGCAGCGTAACGCAGGCTTTTCACTCTGCCAGGGTGGTTTCTGGAACGCGGCTCTGTGTGAAAATGGTTGCAGGCTGAGCCCAAGTTTTGCTGGCTTTTCCCCCTGGGGATGTGTGTTGGGATGGCCAGGTGTGAGTCCAACCGGTTGGTTTGAACAGGAGGGGTACAAACCCACCCACACGCACACCTCACCGTTCTCAAATGTCTTGGAGCTCTAGGGAAGGAAACTTGTCTGGAGTCGGAACTGCTCAGATATCTCAGACGATGAGTTGAATAAAATGTCTCGTGGATCCTTTTTTGTTAATCTTTTGTGGAATCCTGTAGTCTTGGTGAAAAAGCAGAGGTTGGGAACAGCAAGTCCCAGAAGAGACAGGATCAGCACAAGCTTTTCCCTCCTGTGTGTCGCAGAATTGCTAGGGAACAGGATTGTCTGCTTGGGGTTTTAAGTCCGTGGTCTGTGCGTGAAGTTTTGCAGGAGCACTTGGACTCCAGCACAGGTCAGTGACACCGATTGGGATTCACCTTGAATTAAATTGATTATAAATGTCTCTGTGAAGTATTTGGGGCACAGTTTGGGTTGTGGCAGGCAGGTTGTTGGTCTTCAGGTTCTGTGGGTTGCACTGGGTTGCTCTTTATTGATTGTGTCCTGATGGATAAAACCAGATACTGTGGAACTGCCTCCTCCTGAATTTGGGAGGCAAAGCTCACCCTGACATTTGTGATTGTCTTGTTCGGTCTCGGGTTTTGCTGACCCTAATCTGGCTGCAGGTTTTTAACTTGTTTGTAGTCCAAGAAGTGAATGTCTTGGGGTTTCCTGGGGAAACGCTTTGTCCACAAGCGGCGCATCAGGACATGGAATCATGGAATGCTTTGGGTGAGAAGCAACCTCGAAGCCCTGCCACCTCCTACTGATCTGTCCTTGAACACCTCCAGGGATGGGGCAGCCACCCCTGCTCTGGGCACCCTGGGCCAGGGCCTCCCCACCCTCACAGAAAAACATTTCTGCCCACCATCTCGTCTCATCTCAGTCTCCCCTCTTGCAGCTCAAAGCCATTCCTGCTCATCCCATCAATGCAGTCCCAGATCCAGAGCCCCTCCCCAGCTTTCCTGCAGCCCCTTTCAGTGCTGGGAGCTGCTCTCAGGTCTCCCCAGAGCCTTCTCTTCTCCAGGTTGAACAACCTCAGCTCTCCCAGCCTGGCCTGACAGCAGAGGGGCTCCAGCCCTCAGATCATCTTTGTAACCTCCTCTGGACCCGCTCCAGCAGCTCCGTGTCCTTTTTATGTTGGGGATTCCAGACCTGGGCACAGGGCTCCAGGTGGGGTCTCAGGAGGGCAGAGCAGAGGGGGAGCATCCCTTCCCTCTCCCTTCTGGCCACGCTTCTCCGGATGCAGCCCAGGGCACGGCTGGGTTTCTGGGCTGTGAGCGCGCGTTGCCGCGTCACGACTGGGAGGACCGAGGTCCCGCAGCGGCTCCTCCTCGCTGCAGTTCCGGGGCAGCTCCAGCCCCTCGGGACTACGCTTCCCACAATGCCTCGCGACGGCACTCCCGGACTACATCTCCCACAATGCCCTGCGACGGCTTACGGCTCCCACCCCGTGGCGCTGTGCCTCTTCCCTTGACTACATCTCCCACATTGCCTCGCGGCGGCGCGCCCCGATGACGTCACGGCGGCGCGCCGGCAGCGCAGCTGTGCGGAGCGCGGCGGGGCCGGGGCGATGCGGGCGGGCCCGGACGGGCCCTGGGCCGGGGCCGCTCCCCCGGCCAAGCGGTTGAAGGCCGCGCCGCCCCCTCGCCACCACCCGGCATCCTTGGATTCGCGGCGCCGCCAGCTCCCCGTGTTCCAGGCGCGGGGGCCGCTGCTGAGCCGGCTGCGCGGCCTGGACTGCGCCGTCCTCATCGGTGAGGGGGGGTGGGGAGGGCGGGGGGGGGACAGACAGAGAGACCTTAGAGCAGCCTCCAGTACTGGGAGGGGCTCCGGGAAAGCTGGGGAGGGGCTCTGGATCAGGGAGTGCAGGAACAGGATGAGGGGAACGGTTTTCAGCTGCAAGAGGGGAGACTGAGATGAGATCTGAGGCAGAAATGTTTTGCTGTGAGGGTGGGGAGGCCCTGGCCCAGGGTGCCCAGAGCAGTGGTGGCTGCCCCATCCCTGGAGGTGTTCCAGGCCAGGTTGGATGGGGCTTGGAGCCCCCTGAGCCAGTGGGAGGTGTCCCTGCCCGTGGAACTGGATGGGCTTTGATGTCCGTTCCAACCCAAACTATTCCCCGATCCTGTGATTTACTGGTTGGTGCTGCGAGTGCTGCTCTGAAAGACTCCCAAACCATAACTTGGTACTTGCTGCTGTGATAAAAGCTTTGCTTTAATTCATGTAGAACTTTGCTCTGAAACTTTGTAGTGCAAATAGATGCATAAAACCAAACCAGTGTCTGTTCCATGCTCTGCATAATTATCTCCTTGTGCTGGCTGCGTTACACAGCAGACACGTCACATCCAGACGGACTGGAATATGTTTGTAAACCAGAGTGGCTGGCGAGAACCTGGGTGACGTGAGTTTTGTTGAGGAATGGTCTGTGACTAGAGCAGGACGTTTGGGTTGGTCCCTGCCCTGGCGCAGTGCCACGGGGTGACTGAGCAAGCCAGCCAGCCTCCTCCCGTCCCCAGCCAGACACAAGATTAAAAGCTAATGTAAAAACATGAGCTGAGATCTTTCATTTGAAGATGAAGGGAAAAAACATATTCCTTTGATGTTCCTTAGGAGAAACAGGCTCTGGGAAGACCACTCAGGTCCCTCAGTACCTCTATGAAGCCGGAATTGGCCGCCAAGGCATCATTGCTGTGACGCAGCCTCGCAGAGTAGCAGCTATATCCTTGGCTACCAGAGTCTCGGATGAGAAGAAAACGGAGCTGGGGCAACTGGTAGGTGGCTTTACAGAGTTTAGAGAGTTGGTTTGGTACTGGAGCACTGATGGGGCTGTGTCTGGGCTTAGTAGGTGAGCTGAAAGACAGCTGCAGGGGTACAAGTCAGTCTTCGCTTAATAATATGCATGAATGGAGAAAAATAGCTGTTTACCTGCTTCTGTGGCTCGAAGGGGTATGTGTGACTCTGTCTCTGTGGTGGTTTACTTCTTGATTATCTGTGTTCCTCTGTAGGAAAAAATACTGGTTAATGGATAGAACAGGAAATATTGTGCACTCTTCCATTGCTCCCTGTATCAAGTCGCCATCAAGGAGAGCAGAGTGCTGAGTCTGTGCAATCTGTGAATCTGTGGGAGAAAAGTGGAGGAGAAAGACTTCCTCTGCATGAAGTCTTGGGCGAGCACACAGTGATTTCTTGCAGAGAGAAAGGAAAGAAAACCTAGGGTGTTTGTCAGGAACTTCTAGTTGGGAAAAAGCTAATTGGGATACAATGTTGGGAGCTTCCTTTGGGTGGATGGTTTGCTTTGCCAGACTGACTGCTCACAGACTGCAAACACACACTTCCAGAACCTCCCCCAAGTTCCTGTTGGCTCTGGCTGATGCCGTGGCCACAGTGCTTTGTTGTCCTTCATGGTCCAACGGCAATGGGAAATGCGAGTGACGCTGTAACAATCGCTCCCATAGGTCGGCTACACCGTGCGCTTCGACGACCTTACGTCTGATGAAACCAGAATCAAGTTTCTAACAGATGGAATGCTGCTTCGCGAAGCTATCGGGGACCCTATGATGCGGAAGTACAGTGTCATCATCCTGGATGAAGCCCACGAGAGGACGATCCACACCGATGTTCTCTTTGGAGTGGTGAAAGCTGCACAGAAGAAACGAAAGGAACTGGGCAAGCTGCCACTGAAAGTAAGTGTGGCCGGGCTGGCAGGGGTGAGGTTTGGACCCCAAGCGCCATCGGTATCTCCTGGGGCTTTCTAACATGTTAGAAATTTCAGCCTGAACCATTTTCCTGTGGCTAAAGAGTCCCTTTAAATTCAAATAGGTGAGGGCGGTCAGCTTGCAGTATGTGGGCCTGATATGGCTCATCTGAACAAGGTATTTGGTCACCTCCACGCTGCCTTTTTTTCCCCAGAGCCCCCTGAGTGTCTGTTACAGTGTAGACACGTTGTTTGGGGGAGGTTTTGGTGTTATGGGTGAGAGCACCCATGGGTGCAGCAGTTGTTTGTCTGAGATGACAGCTGTGTAACACATGAAGTCATGTGTGAGTACGCGATGAAGCTCGTGAGAGCACGTTGGTTTTCATGGGAAAGGTGTGTAGGGAACTGGCAGGGTCCCAGCACAGCCTTGATCGTGGGGGGCTCTGTGGGTACTCAGTTCTCTTTATTAAACATCAGAAAGGAATGTGAACATCTCCTCGCTCATTTTATCCAACTAACGCGTTACACTTGTGTGATAGCAAAGCTGATGGCTTGAATGAGGAAAGGTCACTCTCTTTTGTCCCAAACTCTGTGTGGTTTTTGCTGTTCTAAGCACACCTCTCAGTCTTGGGAAGCTGCCTTTGGGTTGGGTGTGAGCTGCAGTGCTAACCCATCTTGTGCCCACATTGAAGGTGATCATCATGTCAGCTACGATGGATGTTGACCAGTTCTCCCAGTACTTCAATGAAGCTCCCGTTCTCTATTTACAAGGCAGGCAGCACCCCATTCAGATCTTTTACACCAAACAGCCTCAGAGCGATTACCTCCAAGCAGCTCTGGTGTCCATCTTCCAAATCCACCAGGTATGGCAGTCTCATCACGTTTGCGCCTCCCTGGGGCCGCGGCTTGTGGATCGGGGCTCCCAAGTTGTTGTGGCAGGAGGGATGGCTTGGGTCAGCTGGTGCCAAGGCAGAGATGTCCCTGGGGTGCTCATTGAATTCTCTGGGAAAAGTGGATAGATGGGGTGTTGAGCAGCCTGGTCCAGTGGGAGGTGTCCCTGCCCATGGCAGAGGGGTGGAACTGGATGGGCTTTGAGGTTGCTTCCAACCCAAACCATTCCATGATTCTATGCGGGGTTAGTGAGTGGGATTGGCTCAAGGGCAAGGGTGGTCAAATGCCAGTGTTATTCCAGAAATGGAAAGAAAGATTGGAAATGGTCAGCTGTGAAGAGCTTTGGCTTGTGAGGAGAAATCCAGGCATAAGGGAACAGTGGCGTGAAGATGATTCTAATTTACTGGCAAAGTGTAACCGCAGAGCAGGTCAAGATCTATGAAAATAACCACTCATAGGTGTTTTGTGAGTAAATACTTGAATACAAAAGTGCCAAGTGGTTAAATCATTTCATGTTACCCTCTGTTTAATGCAGTTCTCCCTCCCTGTCCAAATCATCTGGACTTCTCACTTGCTTTTTCCTCTGGCTCCAGGAAGCGCCCTCTTCTCAGGACATCCTGGTGTTTCTCACTGGTCAGGAAGAAATTGAAGCAATGACCAAAACCTGTCGAGACGTTTCCAAACATCTCCCTGACGGCTGCCCACCAGTGATGGTGATGCCTCTTTATGCTTCTCTGCCCTACTCGCAGCAGCTCCGTGTCTTTCAGGCTGCCCCCAAGGTGAGGCAATATGTTTGGTAAGCAGGATGAGTTTGTCTGCTTGCTTACATGAGCATTGTGAAGAAACATGTGGAATTTAAGGGGTTAACGTGATCTGTACAGATAGTAGCAGTCTCTACTGTCTACTGACTTTAGGCTGAATGGTTCCAGAGTGGTACCAGATGAGGCATGGTATTAATGGATACATCTGAGAAGTCACCTTGCATCACAAAAAGAAGGAAGGGTCATGAGGAAAAGGGCAGAGGAATTGAAATTTGCCCTATTTCATAGGAATTCTGTGTCCATATCATAAAGCAGTTCAAAGCAGTTCATAAAGCAGTTCAAAGCCAGTCAAATCCTAAGACAGCTAAACTTGGGCATATTTGGCAGGGCCATAAGAAAGGGGAATGGTGCTCCCTCAGGCCTTTTTGTACCTATTCAGCAGGAATTTGGGATTTGTGCTTGTGCCAAAAATGATATTTAAACGGTTTGAAGATGTGTTGGTAACAGCTGTCCTGGCTGGTGTATTCGCTTGGAAGAAATGCCCAGGGAAGCTGTGGCTGCCCTGTCACACACCCTGGAGGTGTTCAAGGCCAGGTTGGATGGGGCTTGGAGCCCCCTGATCCAGTTGGAGGAGTCCCTGCCCATGGCAGGAGGTGGCACTGGGTGGGCTTTGAGGTCCCTTCCAACCCAACCCATTCCATGACTCTGTAATTCTAAATGTAGGAAACTGATCAGGAATGAGAGATGATCTTAGTGTAGAGAGCTGGTCGTAGCGAGCTGCAGCGATACGTAGGCTTGGCCAGGAGCAGCAACGTTCCTTGGCTGCAGCGAAGCTAAGAGGGCTTTTGACTCGCTTTAGTTCTCTCTTCCTTCCAGGGCTGTCGCAAAGTCATCCTCTCCACCAACATCGCAGAAACCTCCATCACCATTGCAGGAATAAAGTTTGTTGTGGACACAGGCATGGTCAAAGCAAAGAAGTTCAGCCCTGGTGAGGAGGTCTGAGGGACGGCACACAGATGGGTTTCAGTTCTGTAGAAGTTATTTGAGGCAATGACCCGCGCTGAGAGCTGATTCAGAATGCCCTCTGCTCTGTCTAAATGAATATCTCAGGCTTTAGGTGGGGAATTGGTGGTTTTTGGTTGAGTGTTGGGGGTTTTTTGAGTATCAGCCATGTGGGGGTAAAAATCTGTCCAATATGAATCTTTTTGTGGACACAGCGTGTGATGGTTCGCTTTGCGTCAGCAAACCAAGGGAAGTCTGAGCAATATTTGTGTGGGAGTGGCAGACCCGGGAGGTTTTATTGTTACTCCTGCCTGTGTTTCAAAGCCGGGCGTTACGCAGATGTTGACTGATCCTTTTCTGTATTTAGAAACTGGTCTGGAAGTGTTGGCAGTCCAGCGGGTGTCGAAGGCCCAGGCTTGGCAACGAACAGGGAGAGCAGGGCGAGAGGACAGCGGGGTCTGTTACCGGCTCTACACAGAGGATGAGTTTGAGAAGTTTGACAAAATGACAATACCTGAGATACAGAGGTGGGAAAAGAGCCCTGACGCATTCACACTGCTTCCCACCCCTCCTTTATGTGCTGTTACTGGTGGAGCTGTGTAAAGAGCTGAGCAGCAAAACCAGATCTAGGGTCTGTCTGATTGACTTTTTTAAAAAAATGAATGCCTGAGACTAAACAGAAAAACTGGGAAGCCTTTGCTCAGGGTGGACAGGGTGCTCTGGGTCTCTGAACAAACAGTGGTTTTCTTGGCATTCCTCCAAATCTTGGACTCCCCTCCTGCCCTCTGTGATTTAGGAGGTGGGGCTTCACCAGTCGGCATTGGGCTGGTCTCAGTCAAGTTGCAGCACGGCTCCAAGGACTCCATCTCAGCTTAGAGGCAAACAAATGCAAAAAAAAGGAGGAGAAAAAAAAGAAAAGAGACCCATTTCAGTTACTTTTTCTGCCTGTGCAGGTGTAACCTGGCCAGTGTGATGCTTCAGCTCCTGGCCCTGAGAATTCCCGATGTGCTCACCTTTGACTTCATGTCCAAACCATCTCCTGGTAAGTGGTTGTGAAGGCAGCCTTGGGAAACGTCGACAAATGAAGCAGTCAGAAATTTCTTAAAAGTCACATCTTCAGGCCAGTCAGAGAAGGTGGAGTGTGGGTGGTCAGGGCTGTGAAAGGGGAGCTGTCTCAGCCACATCTTCTCCTGGTGGTCCAGAAGTCTCATATTCAGTCACCGCTCCTTGCTTGTGCTGTCTCACCAGAGCAGCCACGGTTATGGCAGAGAGCTGGAGAGTGCAGCTCCCAGCCTGAGCAGGGAGCAGATCTGGGTCATGGAGACCACGAAGGCGTGTCCTGACTGCCAGGGAGAGCCACAGAGCATCTCGGTGGCCTCTGCTCAGCGCTGGGGACGGCAGCTTTACGTTTGTCTCTGATTTTGCTACTTAAATTGGAAAAGGTGGTTGTTTTACTGGATAGAGGGGGATGAACCACGGTGTGGGGCTCTAAGAAGGGCAAGGACGTGTCCCTCTGGCCAGGGGAAAGACGTAGCAATCCTTTGCATCCCTGCCCGTGTCAGCCAAGAGGCCTCACAGCCTGAACCTTCTTGTTTTGACAGAAGCTGTGAAAGCAGCAATTGAGCAGCTGGACCTGCTGGGAGCTGTGGAACGAAGGGAAAATCAGCTTGTCCTGACCCCTCTGGGAAGGAAGATGGCAGCCTTTCCACTGGAACCAAAGTTCTCTAAAGTAAGAAAGAACTAATTAGTATCTCCTGTGCTCTCCCCGGTGCCATCGCTGGTTCTCTTTCAAACTGTTTGAGCAGGCTCTGGAGGTCGGGGTGCTGCAGCTGTGCAGTCTGTGCGCAGTGCATGAATGAAGCACAGCCTTATTGACAGCAGCTGAGCTTGTTTGCCTGTCATTTAATTCAGGGAGAGCTTTTCAAAGGTAATTTCTTTCCTCTGGCACCCCTGAAGCTGGAACAGGGCTCACTTCTTTGCAGGTTCTGGGATCTCAGGTGGGACTGCTCAGCAGTTTCATAAAGTGTCTGATGCTGCAGGTGATTTTGGTGCTGTGTTATGTACTGTGTATGAGGGAATAGCCAAGGCAGTTTCAGTTAAAGGTGCAGAGGATTTACAATTGTTTCTAGGCCCAGATGTCTCTAAAATCGTCCTAAACAACGCTTTGTTAAGTTCCTGGGGTGCCACTGAGCAGAAAAGTCTGCCCATCTGAAGTCAACTCTATACCAGTTTTGTTCTGTGATTTGCAGACCATCCTCATGTCCCCCAAGTTCCACTGCACAGAGGAGATCCTGACCATCGTGTCGCTGCTGTCGGTGGACAGTGTCCTCTACAGTCCCCCCTCCCGGCGGGATGAAGTGCAGTCGGCCAGGAAGAAATTCATCTCCAGCGAGGGGGATCATCTCACCCTGCTCAGCTTGTACCGGGCCTTCAGAAATGTCAATGGCCACAAGGTAGGATGCTCAGAGGGCGCCGGCGCTGCCTGGGCTCAGGGTGGTGAGGAGCTTTTTTGGGCATATGGCAGGGTGACATCTGCATCCTTCGTGGCTGAAGCGATGAGAAGAGAGGACTTGCTCATTCTTTACAATTGGGTAACTAGAGAAAGCTGTTCAAGTGCCGAAGGTTCCCCCGAAAGCTGTAGCGGAACTGATTATCAAACCCTTCACCAATCCAGTGCTGAAATCAGAGCCAAGTCTCTTCCTTCCCTGGTTCCAACTGTAAAAAGGAAGGAGTGGGAGAGCATTGGCGCTGATAAATACCTGGCCGTGCTCTTTGGCAGGATTCATAGAAAAAACACTGCGCATATTTACGAGCAGGTTTTGATTTATCCAACCCTGTAAACACCTTGGTTCGATTTGTAGATTTGTGGACTGCCCCATTCCTTGAGGCATCTGTTGTTCTTAACACAATTTGTTTTCACCACCTGTGGGATCGCAAGTGCTGTTTTGCAGCGCTTTGTGACCTTGGAGAGCAATTCCAAGTGGGCAGAGAACAACAACAAGCTATTTCTTGCCACTATGGGAAGGAATGTAGACAGAGGGAAGTCATTGGGGGTAGAAATAGGACAAGGAAGTGGATTAGCACCTTTTCTCTGTGAAAGATGGTGTGTTTGGAGGATTTGCTTTTCACAGTGTCCAAAGACTGTTGTGCTTCTTGGGTGAAGAAACGACCCCCTGTAACTCCTGGTGTCTCTGCTGCAGACATGGTGCAAAGAGAACTTTGTCAACGGCAGGAACATGATGCTTGCGTCAGATGTGAGAGCTCAGCTCAGGGACATTTGTGTAAAGGTAACTTGCTGCCACACTGCATTCCTCTCTTTCACCTGGTTGTGTTTTTCTGTTTGTCCCCAAACTGATTTTGCTGTCACCAGGTTCCACGAGTGAGAAAACGTGGTTTTGTTTTCAGTCTCTCCTGACCAGTTAGGAGGAATTCCTGACTCTGCAGCTGCATCCCAGAATCTCAGAGCTGCAGAGCTCAGTGGATCGAGGAGAGGTGAAGAGAGCAGGGGACGTCTGGGCAGAGGATGGCTTTCGCTAAGGGGTTTTGCTGCTCTGGTGTGGCTGTGGCTGTGCTGTCTGAGTGAATTTGGCCTCGGCAGCCCATGCTTGTTGGCTTCTTCACGGAGTCAGACTTTCAGTTTAACAGCAGCTTCCACATCGGCACCGTTCCTGCAGTCGCAGCGGAAGCTACTGGGTTGCTTGCAGTCTTTACACAAGACTGTCCTGCTGGGAATGCTGCCTGGCTGAAAACTCACTCCCAGAAGAAAAGTCATGATCTGTTTCGCAGCGTATCGGTTTTTTGCTGTTAGTCTGGATTCACCCAACACCTTGAAATGAATTCCTGGTGGTCCTTCTGCATTCCCACGCCAGCAGGATTTCTGACCCAGTACTCCCTGATCTCGGAATCCTGCTGATGCGGGGCCGTGTCTCCCTGCTCAGATGCACACACCCGCTTGTCTCTCTCTGCCAAACAGCTATCGATGCCGATCGAGTCCTCCCGCTCGGACACCGGCAACATCCGCCGCTGCCTGGCCCACAGCCTCTTCATGAACGCCGCGGAGCTGCAGCCGGACGGCACCTACAGGACCGTGGACTCTCACCAGGCGGTGGCCATCCACCCCTCCTCCGTGCTCTTCCAGTGCAAGCCGGCGTGCGTGGTGTACAACGCGCTGCTGCACACCAACAAGTGCTACATGCGGGACCTGTGCGTGGTGGACGCGGACTGGCTGTATGAAGCAGCGCCTGACTATTTCCGCAGGAAGCTCCGAACAGCCAAGAACTGACCTGCAGGTCTGCGACCAACAGGTCCAGGGGGTTGGTGGTCATCCTCAAATACTGTCTTGTTGTTTTGGAATGGGTGTTGAGGAACGTAGGGCTTTGCCTTGCCTTTTTACTGTTCCCACAGTGGGGCTTTGCCTTGCAAATCCAGTAAAAAACCTTGAAGGAAAACGGCTTCTCCGTGGTAACCGGAACCTCCCAAGTGTGCACAGCTTCGAACAGTCACCCCGGTTAACAGTTAATCTGTGAAAGGGGAGCGTAGTGCGTGCTCTGTGCACACGTGTGCGTGTGTGAGATAAGTCTGTACTCGGGGAGAAGGGGAGCTGGTTTCACATTCCAGTTTTAATACTTAGTGAAGCTCAGCAGACTTTTTTGTGGGGAAATTCAGTCCTAAGCGCTTGTCTGCGCAGAGATGGTATTTTGAATGGCTGTGTTTGTATCCCTAGACGGTTTTATTGGCAAATGGAAGAAGAAAAAAATTTTAAATGCCTGCACACAGAGAGAAAAATGCCTCATTTTGCTATTTCTAGAATGGAAGCGTTTCTGTCTTCTACCTCATCCAACATCTTTCTGCCCGCGTGTCACGTTCACCGTCTGATTTGGGACCATCCAATGGGAATGCTGGGCTGGATACGATCCTCACTGCCTGTCAAAGCCCTGGGGCTGAGGGTGGTTTCTTGGCGGGGTTATCCAGCTGCCTGCGTGTTCGGTGCCAGCTTTGTGCACTGTTTTGCTGTCAGAGCACGTTATTCTTCTGGCTTTTCCAGTTCTTGTCCGTGCACTCCCGACTTTGGAGTTGGTGCCCTGCCTGCAGCAGCCGACCTGGCCGACTTGAGGAAGGCTCCGCAAAATGAGAACGAAGCTGTGTGTTTGAGCCTGGGCTTCCTTTTAAAGGGACTGGAGTCATCAGCTCTTCATCTCCTGCTCTGACCTGGGCCAGGGCTCCCCACCCTCACAGCAAAACATTTCTGCCTACATCTCCCCTCTTTCAGCTCAAAACTGTCCCCATTATCGTATCCCTGCCCTCCCTGATCCAGAGCCCCTCCCCAGCTTTCCTGCAGCCCCTTTCAGCACTGGGAGCTGCTCTCAGGTCTCCCCAGAGCCTTCTCCCCTCCAGGCTGAACAACCCCAGCTCTCCCAGCCGGCCATAGCGGGGCCCTTGGTTTGCGTTTTCACCGGGACTCGAACCCGGGTCCTTGGAGCCGCGGGGGCCGCCGGGACCGGAAGTAAGGCCGTTCGTTCTGGGCCGGGACTTGACCCTGGGGGGGCGGGACCGGAAGCGGCTCGGGTATTGCCGGGACCGGAAGCGGCTCGGGTATTGCATTTCCGCTTCCGGCCGTGCCGTGTGCCCGCCCTCGCCATGCTGCTCGCCCGCGCCCTGCGCTCCGCCGCCGCCGCCGCGCTGCGCCCGCCGCCCCGCCGCCTCCTCTCCGCCGCCTCCTTCCCCCGCGCACTCCTGCCGCCGCCCGGCTCCGCGCCGCCGTTGGCGCGTTCCCTCTGGCAGCTGGGAGGTGGCGGCGGGCGGACGGCGCTGCTGCGCCCGCGGCGGGGCTCGGCCGGCGGCGTTTCCTGCGGCTGCGGCGGTCTCCACACCGAGGGTGGGCGGGGGCACCCGGCCTGGGGCGGGGGGGCAGCGGGGGGAACCCTGGGCGTGAGGGGATCCTAGGGAGGGGTTGGGGGGGCGGCGAGAGGATCCCAGGGCGTGGGAGGACCCTTATGAGGGGACCCCCGGGACGGGGAGGGGAGGCAAGGAGACCTCCGGCTGAGGGGACCTTGGGAACCGCGGGAAACCACAGGGGGGAGGAGGGGCAGCAGCGAGGGGACACGACGCTGGGGGCGACCCCGGGGTGGGGGGGCCCGGGGACCGAGGGAGGAGTGGTGGGGAGACCCCCCACCGCCCCCATGAGGGGACCCTATGTGAGAGGAACCCTGGGACGAGGGGCTTGAGGGGGACGGGACCTGCAGGTGGGAGGGGTGCCCTGGCCCTGGGACAGCACGTGATGAGGGGGGTGGGGTGGGACAGGGTGGCCTTTCCTTACGTGGTGCTTTTCCGCCAGGAGACAAAGCCTTCGCACAGTTCCTGACAGATGAGATCAAAGAGGAGAGAAAGATCCAGAAACACAAATCCCTGCCCAAGATCTCCGGGGGGTGGGAGCTGGAAGTGCACGGCACGGAGGCCAAGCTGGTGCGGAAGATAGCGGGGGAGAAGTAAGTGTGGGCTTGGCAGGGGCTCAGCTGGGAGCTCCCAGGTCAGTAGCAGATTTCAGCTTCTGTGCGTGTTCCTCGTTGCCGCTTGTCCGGTGCAAACCGGGCATGATGGAGCTCCTGTTTCCCTGCCTCGGACCACGGGCACTGGTTTCTACACCTGCCTCCCGCTGGGTTGTGTGTTATTTCATTCCACACAGCCCTGCCTTGAAAATAACAGTTCAGGTTTCTAAAACTTGAAAACCACTGATTGGTGGGGCAGCTGGAGGAAGCCCGGCTGTGTTCGGGCACTGCAGTTTGTAGCTTTCCTACAGTGGGTGAACCCAGCACCAGGAGCGCTGCCCCCACAGCAGAGGCTTCCGACCGAACAAATGGGGGGGGGTGGGTTTTGCTCAAAGTAACTGCTCCCATTCCTTTTGAAGGATAACGGTTACCTTCAACATCAACAACAGCATCCCCCCCTCGGCCGATGACGAAACGCAGGAGGAGCAGAAACCTGATGAGCAAGAGGTAAGTTTAACACCTCGGTGATGGGTTTGCAGAGGGAAGAACCTCACCCTTATACATCCAGGGCTTTTGTTCCCCCTCTCACATGATATTTGTGAGCTATAAGTCACAAAGAGCAGAATTTCTGGGCCGGCCGTCGCTTGGCTGTGGCCTTTCTCTCTGCAACAGCGAGGCAGAGGAGGGCAAAAGGGCTCTGCAAGGAGAAACAAGAGGAACTCGGGTATCTCCTGCCTTTGCAGCCCCCTGCCGCGAATCCTGCCTCGTGCACTGAGCTGGTGGGCAGCGTTAATGAAGCGCGAAGCGATCCGCACGGCTTCACGTGTGTGTGCTGTGTCCTGCCATGGTTCCTCCCCGCGAGCAGCTCCTGCTCTGAGCACGGCCTGGGGCTGCTCCCGGCTCCTGTCACTGCAGGGGGGGTCCCGGCCGGGCGAGCTGCAGCCTCTGCAGGAGGGGCTGAAGGGAAGTTTGGGGTGCCCTGGCCAGGTTAGAGACCCCAAAAGGAGGGAGCCAGGGCACAACCTGCGCTGGAAGGGCTGTGCTGTCATCACTGGCTCCTTTTCAGCTTCGAGTGCTGATGCAACTCTTCTTATTTAGCCTGAACTTACATCAACTCCAAACTTCGTTGTGGAAGTAATAAAAGATGACACGAAGCAGAGCCTTGTTCTCGACTGCCATTATCCAGAAGATGAGGTGGGTTTTGAACTAGTCGGGTGTCAGCCGTGCCGGGCTGTGCCGTAATTGTGCTGCTGTTGAATCCAACGGTTCTTTGTAGTCGTTTGCTATTCCAAATCTGCAGAAAATGCAGTCTCTTCTTTTTTAACACAAAAAAAAGGCTTTGTGTTTGCTAGAGCATTCTTGGGGCGGGGGTTGGAGGGAGATGTTCCATTTTACTCAGTATCACAGTATCATAAGGTTGGAAAAGACCTTTGAGATCATCGAGTCCAACCTATGACCCTACACCTACACCTACCCCTACTTGTCAACTACACCATGGCACTACTCCCCACATACTGACCTGGCAGTTCTGGTTGGCTGCTTATTGGTGCATTTATTGAGTTAGAGTAGAGAGGGGAGGCTCAACTTCAGCAGCACAGGAATGTGAGAGGGGTAAATAGGAACGGCAAAGCAAGAGAGATTTAGTGCACTGTGTCTGTAACCGGCAGACAGCGTTGTTGAGAGGTGTCAGCAGCAGGGATTTAAAAAAAACGTGTGGGGAATAAAACAGAGCGCTTTGCATCAGAGTGGTCTTGTGGTTTATTTTGTAAACCCTAACAGACCATCCTAGTGAGCAGGGTTAGACAGGCTGAGCAGACGGAGTTAGAACCAGGTGGAAGAGATTGTTACCTCTTTGTGAAAGCCAGGTGGGTGCTGGTGGGCCCACCCTGGGGATTTTCTGCGTGTCTTTGCGTGGTGAGAAGGGAGAAGCACAGCTCTAGTCCCACTCTTGGGGTTTGCCTGCAGTGAAATATTCCCAGCTTAGGGATGAGGCAGAGGGAGGGGCCCTGTAGCTACAGCTGATTGAACACCTCGCATCTCATCTCTTTTTTTTTTTTTTTTCAGATTGGAGCTGAGGGAGAGGAAGAAAGTGACATTTTCACGATTCGGGAGGTCAGTTTTCAGCCCACTGGAGAATCGGATTGGAAGGACACCAACTACACCCTCAACACAGATTCCCTTGACTGGGTAAGTGCTGCTAACACACCAACAAGAGAAGCTGGAGCAAGGCATGACTGCTATTGGCATTACTGCACCAAACAGTGATAATGAGCCTGTTCTGGGGGAATCCAGGAGCACTGACAGGTGCTGGAGGTACAACAGTTCAGTAGGATTAGAAAGCAGAGTTCATGGCTGTACACGGTGCAGTCTCAAACAAGATTTACATTCATTCCTGCCCTTTCCGGACCCTGTTGAATTCACCCCCCAGGTTGTCACACTGCAGGGGGGGTGGGCAGGGCTTGGGGTGTGTCTTCTTTGAGACTTCCCATGCCGACTGCAGGCAGGGATCATCTCCAGAGTGCGGCTCGTTGGTAACGCCGGGTGTGTGTTCACTGAAGCACCTTCGGATGAGCTGTTTGTGGCCCCCTCCCTCCAAATGTTACACCCCAGGCCAGACCTGCTGAGAAGGGGATGGGGAGGTGCCCAGTCTCCTGTGGGACGTGGGCCTGGTCTTCCTGGGAAAGAGAAATGCCCGTTAACCTTGGGCCATCTTAAAAGCAACCCCTACTAAGGAGTTCCCTGTTCACTGCTTCCAGGCTCTGTACGATCACTTAATGGATTTCCTGGCTGATCGAGGAGTGGACAACACGTTTGCCGATGAGCTAATAGAGCTCAGCACTGCACTGGAGCACCAGGAGTACATTAAATTCCTTGAAGACCTTAAAAGCTTTGTCAAATGTCAGTAGTTCAGGCTAGAAAACTGATCTGCATGCGTGGATGTTCCACGGCACCGCGCCAGCAAGCAGCGCCCAAATAGATCTTCACAACAGATAATGGAGAGTAAATAACCTGGAATTTGGAAATGAGGATCATGGCTTGTATTTGGGAATTGGTATTTATGTTGCAGCCCAGATGAAGTTCCCTCACATCATGGTCCAGAATTGCCTCACCCTCCCTGGTGAGTTTTGTACAATTAAGAATGAATGTGAAAAATAAAATCTGCTGAACATATCACTGAAAGCTGGTGGTTTCTCTTCTTCCTGGTGAGCCATCACTGACCAGAGAGCTGCCACAAAAGCCGTGCTGATGTTTGCCCTGGCCAGGGTTAACACAGCTGCAGTGATGAAGCCCAGAGTTTTCTCCAGAGAGAGCTATTCCAGCCGCTGCAAAACACGCGCTGTCCCCTCTGCCAGCAGGGTTGGGGCTGCAGGAGGAACTTTGCAGACCAAGCCTGTCTGTGCCGGGGAGTGGAATTCAGGGTCTTAAACATTGTTTTTACAGAGGAAACCTGTTATGTTGTTACTATTAATGTAGCTGTTTTAGAAAAACACTGCTGGGAGGCTGGAGCACTTCATTTCCAGCAGAATGACTTCTATGGAAGGCAGGGCTGCAGCTGCCCCTCTCCTGTTCCCACCCACGGCTCCCGTTGTTCCCTGAAGGTCGCATTAAGTTTAACCAAAGTCTAGGTGAGCTGCATTGTTAAAAGACAACACAAAGGCTGAAATAAACTAAGTATCTTTATTTCAAAACATACACTGTGCCATTAAAAGTGCAGGTCAAGGCAGAGCTACTGCCTTTTCAAGTGTCTTTTGGCACAGCGATTACAAGTATACACATAAAAATAGTAGCAGCTCTGGGTGCAGCCTTAGTCTTGAAGTCCTTCCAGTACAAAAGCAGCAGCTGAATGGACTTAAAGGAGAATCGTCCAGGAGTCGCAGACCTTTACAAAAAGGTAAGTTGAACAGAGAAGCTATAGCAATGTATAAAGTGAATTATTAGTGTTCAGAACTATTTGAAATGCTTGTGGTTTCTGTGCATGTAATTAAGAGGATCCAAGCAGAGATCATTTCTTGGAACCTGACATTAAGACTCACCGGACAGCTCATGAGCAGACTGGTTTCTTCCTCCATTCCGCTGGTCACGATGAACTCCGGGTTGTGGAAGCACCGGTGACTGTGCTCCGTTATTGTGTTTTCTAGAAGTGCCCGAAGCTTCCCCTCTGTCATACCCTGAGAGACAATGGGTTACCAGAGAAGGGACACCTGGGTTGCTATCTGTACCTTAAAACCACCTCTTGGCAGCAGCAGACGGAAGGTGTCGCGCTTACCACGTCACGCCCAGCACAGCTCACCTGTGTGCTGATGTATAATCCACACTGGCAAAAAACCAAGTGATTCCTCACCGTCAGGTTATTCCTAGAAA
Organism: Neomorphus geoffroyi; assembly: GCA_033558235.1. Classification (NCBI taxonomy): domain Eukaryota; kingdom Metazoa; phylum Chordata; class Aves; order Cuculiformes; family Neomorphidae; genus Neomorphus; species Neomorphus geoffroyi. The sequence goes on from JAUMJM010000018.1 coordinate 11,081,852, forward strand.
GAGCAGACAATGAGCATTGCAGCAATCAGGACAGGCAGATTTCAGCAAAATACCTCTTAGATTTAGATCACTGCTCAGATGCTTTACTTTGTCAAAATGAACGCTAACAGCAGTCTGGTTTGCCTGTTTCTAAGCCCAAACCACTACAGGGCAGGAGACCCTCATTTCAATGCCAAGGGCTTGCTTACTTTCTGCACACGGGGCAGATGACCTTGTCGCTGGCATCCAAACCATCAAGCATTGCGTTGAGACATTCTTCATCGAACTGCAGACTCCGCTCGTACTCCTCTATAACCGACTGCTCTGCAACAACACCGAGGAACACCCTCAGGCGTCTGTCACAAACAGGTAGGACAAAACAGCAGCCATGAAGCTGCCCAGCAGCCACGCGCTTCCGAACTTTTCTTCCTTTGGATCCGATTTCTCCACTTGATGACGTCATTCCTGTTAAATCTAATTTTCCTTTGGCTCAATCTTTAGCCGGTCTCCAGTGGGTTGACTTTCCACTTTCCAACCAACAATTTAGAACCATTCTGAATGGATTTCTACAAGTTCCTACAGACCCCAAACATCTCAGTCCTCCTTCTCTGGTCTCCTCTCTTGCCAGCTTCTCACAGACCTTAAAATGCCACCTAAACTCTCAGAACTATCTAAGAGGGTCTCAAAGCATTGGAGAGGCTGTAGAGGTTTCTAAGGAGGCTCTTCCATAGCACGCAGTCTACAAGAACAGAGCAGTGCAGCCTCAGGTGGTTTGGATTACTAGAAAGTCAGGAATACCACAAATCAAATAGAAGTCAGAAAATGTGTAAAGAAATTACCTTGCAGGATGAGTTCCTGTTGGATCTCTTCCAGTACTGCCAGCTCATCGGGGTCCTCCAGCATCTGAAAGGCGCATCATTCCATGACTCTCCCATTCTGGCTACTTTCTCACTTTACTTCCAGGACCTGACTGAGCTGTGGCTGCGACAGAAATTCACTCTGCTTATTCTCTCTGATAAATCTCTGTTATGTGCATAAGCACACACTGTGAAAAGCGATCTTTGCTATAACCGCTCCAACGGATCAGCATCACAGACTCCTTTAGGTTGGAAAAGACCTTTAAGATCATCGAGTCCAACGCTGCCAACCCCATCACTAAACCACGTCCTTAAGTGCCACGTCTCCCTGGCTTTTAAATCTCTCCGGGGCTGGGGACTCCACCACTGCCCTGGGCAGCCTCTGTCAGTCTCCAAGAACCCTTTCGGTGAAGAAATATTTCCTAATATCCAATCTGAACCTCCCCAGTGCAACTTGAGGCCATTTCCTCTTGTCCTATCACTTGTCACTTGAGAGATGAGCCCAGCACCCACCTCACCACAGCCTCCTTTCCAGGAGCTGCAGGGAGCGATGAGGTCTCCCTTCAGCCTCCTCTTCTCCAGACTAAGTAGCCCCAGCTTCCTCAGCTGCTTCCATAAGAACACAGCCTGCGTAAGAAGCTGCTTTTTAAACCACCATGGTTTTATTCCCCGTCTCAGGAGGGGTCAGTGACCGACCAGCTCCGAAAGCCACAGACAAGGCACGATTCCCACATGGTTTCTGAAGGACCTGAGGACGCTCCCCATCTGTGGGCCTGATGGTGAGTGCTTCCACATCCCGTGTTGGACGCGGAGAAGGGAAACCTGGGGGCTCTGTGCTTGGCCAGCGAGGGGCTGATGTTCAGCTGCGTTCAGTGCTGCCAGTACTGACCTGTGCCAGGCCCTCTGCTGCCCCACCGGCCTGCAGCGCTTGCCACTCCTCCTCCATCACCTCTGGCACCAGCAGCGCTCCCCGCTCCGTGCCATCCTCGCCGCCGTGCCGGTACCGCTGCAGCAGCTGTGCCCGGCTGCTCCTCAGCCTCTCCAGGCAGCGCTGGGGGGGAGCAACCACCGTTAGTGCCACGGCCGGGGGGGTCGGGGAGCAGGGGGGACACCTCCCACGGGGACTGAGGGGGGGGAGGAGAACAGCTCTCACCGAGGCTGGAGGGGGTCAGGGCTGGGGGAGGAGCCAGGGCACACCCCCACACTCCAAACCTTGCAACCACAGCTCCCATCGGGTCCGTTGGGGTTGGGTGTCCCCCCTTCCCCGCACACCCCATTCTCCCCTGCACCACCACCACCACCCCCCCTCCCCGTCCCCCCGTCCACTCCTCCCCCGAACAAGCCCCCCCGCCCCAGCTCCCACCGGGGCCCGGCGAGGCGGGACCAGGCCTAGCCAGCCCGGGTGGGGGCGAACCGTGCCCCGGGTAGCGGGCAGAGCCCCGAGGCGGCAGGCCCCGCTCACCTGTCGGTAGGTCTCCTTCCATGGCGGCTCGGCGCCCCTGCCCCGGCGGCAGCCCCCGCAGCGCGCCCGGCGCGGCCTCAGCGGAGCCGCCATCGCCCGCGGGCGCCGCGAGGCGCGCTGGGAAATGTAGTCCCGGCGCGGAGGGGGACGGGAGCGCGGGGCGGCCATGGCGGCCGAGTGGGGCTCGGCGGAGCAATGGCGGGCGGCGCTGCCGCAGCACGCAGTGCTGAGCCGCCTCCGCGAGCGCCTCGAGCCCGGCCCCGCCGCGCCGCCGCCCCTCACCCGCAGCCTCCTGTGCGGGCTCGGCGGGGACCTCCTGCTCTGGGACGGCGAGCGTGGCGCCCTCCGCGCCATCGGCCTCCGCCGCCTCGGCCAGAGCGACCCCGCCGCGCTCAGCAGATACCAGGTGGGGGGGGGATGAAGGAATGGAGATGAAGAGGAGTTGGGGCCTGAGGGGATGAGGATGAGGAGAGCTGTGAGGGAATGAAGGGGATGAAGGGGGTTGAAGGGGATGGGGGTTGTGAGGGGGCGGGGATGAGGGGGCAGTTGGGAGGGTGGGGGGGTTGAAGGGGATGGGGGTTGTGAGGGGGCGGGGATGAGGGGGCAGTTGGGAGGGTGGGGAGGTTGAAGGAGATGAGGGTGGTGAGAGGATTGGGGAGCATGGGAGGGGTCGTGAGGGGATGGGGATCAGGATCAGGGTGGGAGGAGGGAGGGGCTGTGAAGGGATGAAGATGAGGCCGTGGGGATGAGGGGCTGTTGTGAGGGGATGGGGATGGATGGGAGAAGACTTTCCCTCCTCCACGGGCCAGGTCACCTGCTCATAAAAGCAGTTTAGGTTGGTCAAACAGGACCTGCCCTTCATGAAGTTTACGCCTCGTTCTGTACTCGTAGCTGTATCCAAAGTAAAGATGTGTGCCTGTCAGCGCTTCAGGTGGCTTGTGCCTACCGGTGATATTTGTGTTTTCAGACCCTTCTCTGCATAAATCCCCCGCTTTTTGAGGTTTACCAGACCCTGCTAAGCCCCACACAGCACCATGTGGCGCTCCTCGGTACAAAGGGGCTCATGGTGCTGGAGCTGCCGAAACGCTGGGGGAAGAATTCCGAGTTTGAAGGTGGGAAATCCACGGTGAACTGTAGGTAAGTGAGACCTTCGGCAGTTAACAACATTCTTGTCCTGCTGTCACCCCTCCGCAGGCTCTCCTTGCTCAGGGCCACATAGATATGGAAGACGTTGGTTGTATTTGAGTTGTAGGGACAATTGTAAATGAAGGTCATAGAATCATGGAGTGGTTTGGGTTGGAAGGGACTTCAAAGCCTACCCAGTGCCACCCCCTGCCATGGGCATGGACACCTCCCACTGGGTCAGGGGGCTCCAAGCCCCATCCAACCTGGCCTGGAACACCTCCAGGGATGGGGCAGCCACCACTGCTCTGGGCACCCTGGGCCAGTTCTAGTTATTTTGGCTCGGGGACTTGCTGACTGTCAAGTTCCCCAACTCTAAACCTGGTGCAACTGCTGAGGAGGAAGACTCTCCGCTGTAGTATTCTCTGGCCTTTCTGGAGTCTCCAGCAATGGTAGGTAAAAGCACAGGTCTAGATGGAAATAACAAAGTTAAAACTGTCCCTCCAACTTTAAAAATAGTACAGCTAATAGTTTTGAAGCCTTTTAATTTGATTTCTCTCTTCTCTTGCTCCTCTTCCCATTAGAAGTAACTGGTTTGTTGTAACTGTGTGTGTTTTTGATCTCTATTTCAGGACTGTTCCTATTGCAGAAAGGTTCTTCACAAGCTCAACATCTCTGACTTTAAAGCATGCTGCCTGGTACCCCTGTGAGACATTAGAGCCCCATATCGTGCTCCTGACTTCAGATAACACCATAAGGTAAAACCTGTCTGTCAGTCGATTTCACAAGTATTTTTGTGTTCTAGCCAGTCCAATTTTTTGCTAGGTATTTGTGTCCTGCCATTCTTGCCAGGATTGCCAATGAAAAACAGGATGGGGGAAACTCTAGACTGGTTCCAGTTGTTGTTCCTGCATCAGCGGGTCCATGTGCAGCGCTGCCAGCTGAATGAACACTGCTGCTGTTTCTTCTCTCTAGGTTTTACAGCCTGAAGGTGCCTCAGACACCCGTCAAAGTGATTGCTCTTTCAGACACTGAGGAGGAGACCCTAACCATCAAAAAAGGGTTTGTGTGGCTTCTGGTCGTTTGAAATGCTTTTGACACAGTAAGCTCTGCATTCTTAGTTGTGTTTTTAGTGAGTAAGTGAAAAATTCACCCAAAAATCTGATGTGAATTTTCTCGTGGACTTCTTTAGTGCAAGGACTTCTTCCTAGCACAGTAGCTGCATGGCTTTTTAATTATATTTTTCTTTAATTGCCTCGTCTTTCTCAAAGAAAGCGGGGTTAAAAAGGGCTTGTTGAGTGAGGAATGCACAAACTAGATTATCTTTTTATTTCCTCTTGGCCTAATTGAAAAGGGAAAACTTGAGGGTCTCTACCAGCCAAAGCACAGACTGGTGAACTACATGGGAAATTGAGTACAGCCTTCAGTCGTATCCGGTGGCTGTGCTGCAGGAGTGAGGTGCTGTAGGAAGGATGTTACTTGCCTGCTTTTGCTGCTGCAAATACCGTATGTGAAAGGACAGCCCGACGGACAGGGATTTGGCAGTGAGCTGTCAGCCCGTGCTGATGGAGCTGGGTGAGCACTTGTGCTCTCACGGCCACCGCTGACTTCGGGTCTGGCTCTGACTTGTCCCTAGGAGAGCTTATACAGCATCGCTGGGAGAGACTGCCGTGGCGTTCGACTTCGGCCCGCTCGTGCCGGTCCCCAGGAGCATTCTTGGGCAGCGAGGGAGTGAAGAAGCGCTGGCCTATCCACTTTACATCTTGTATGAAAATGGGGAGACGTTCCTCACCTATGTCAGCCTGCCACAGAGGTAGGATCGAGCCAGCCTTGGGTTTCATGATCCACTTGAATGTGTGTACAGTGTTCAGGTTGGAAAGCCATCTCTCTGCTTGGCTGGGACTCTGTAGTGGATGCTGCGCTGAGTTTTATTGCATTGTAGCCTGGTTTATCTCTTTATGACTGAAATCCAGAACAGGTGGCTTTGGGGAGCTCCCCTTCCACACCTCATGTTGTGAACACATCGTTTTTATTTCAGCACCAGCTACCTTGGCAAGCTGCTGGGCCCTCTGCCCATGCACCCCGCGGCAGAGGACAACTACGGCTACGACGCCTGTGCTGTCCTGTGCCTGCCTTGTGTTCCAAACATCCTGGTGATTGCCACCGAGTCGGGAATGCTTTATCACTGCGTGGTACTGGATGGAGAAGAGGATGATGAGCAGGTACTAAAGAGAATCTTCTAAGAGTAAACCCTGTTTCTGAGATGAATCTTATTTAAAAAAAGACTTGCACTGTTTTCCCTGACAATTAATATTCTTGCTTATATTGTGTAGCTCTTTCTTGATGTTGTTTATGTTGGCATTTCTATTTAAATAATGTCTCACGGAAGAATTCAATACTCCTTACAGTCAGAAAAGTCATGGGACCCAAGATCCGATCTTATTCCTTCCCTGTACGTGTTTGAGTGTGTTGAGCTGGAACTTGCACTGAAACTGGCATCAGGAGATGAAGAGGAGCCTTTGGAGTCTGATTTCTCTTGCCCAATCAAATTGCATCGAGGTAGGGTTGTCGCTCAGGCTGCTGGCTTTTACTTGCTTTATTTCATGTGTTTAGGATCAAGCTATTTACAAATTCTCATTGGTGTCACACAAGCAGTGGTGTTAGAACGAAGATTTGCCCAAAGTCTTCAATAAAGCTGGGAAGAGGGAGGTGGGAGGTGCGTTAGTGTTTGCTCAAGGGCAGGGCATATGTGATTATTGATGACGTTGAATTCTTGCAGTTGTGGATTATGAAGTACAGTTGTTGCATCTCTCATGAGCTGTGTATGTAAACAAGAGCTGTGGGAATGGTGAACCTGAGGGAAGAACTGGTGTCTGCTCATCGGACTGTCCGCTGTAATATGGGGCAGGAGGCTGGGTAGGAGAAAGTGTCAGGGTCTTTCTGAACCAGCAGCTTGTCAGAATGCCGGTCTGCCAGCTTGGACTCATCTTCCCTTTGAAATCGAGTGATTGTTACAGATGTGGCGTGAAAGGAGTAGCTCAAAATAATTCATCAGGTGTTTCAAGTGGAATTTAATTTGAAGCAGAACTAACACATTTAGCTCAGTTTGCGGAGGGGAGTGAGTTATCCCTTGCAGCAGGATGTTAACCCTGGTGAGTTATACACGTGTTCAACAAGACAGGTCTGGAGGGTAAAGTTCGTGCTTTCTCCTAGATTTGTTCTTTCAATTCCAGATCCAAAGTGCCCCTCTCGATACCACTGCACACACGAAGCTGGTGTCCACAGTGTGGGGCTGACATGGATCAACAAACTGCACAAATTCCTCGGTTCGGGTGAGTGGTGAGACTGCAGAGCCCGTAGGGGGGTGAGCTTTAGCCAGGCACCCGCTTTGTGCTGGTAACCAGTTGGTGGGTGCAGGGAATGCTGAGAATCCCTCCCTCACAAAGTGGCTGTCATGCATTGTCACAAATCTCTTTGTAGATGAAGAAGACAAAGACAGTTTACAAGAGTTGGGAGCAGAACAGAAGTGCTTTGTTGAACATATTCTGTGTACAAAACCATTGCCGTGCAGGTAAAAAGCAAACCCTGTCTGTTGTTTCCAAATCGGTGAGTTGCTATGGAAAATATTTACAGTTTCCCTGTTTCTGCTGCATTCTTGCCATTAAAGATAATGAAGTCAGCTCCGAAGAATGCCTAGACTACAAGGAAGCAATTTGTGCATTGGGATTCTCAATGCACAGTTAGGGAAGTCAGGTTAAATTTTTGTGGTGAGGTCTGAAAATCATCTCTCAGCCCAGCAGAAATTTCACTTCCATTTACTTGACCCTGGACAGCTTTGAGGCTTGATTTGGCTCCAAGTCTTGGATGCTGCCATGTTCCATTTATCCACTTGTTAAGGATCAAACAATGCCTCGAAAGATCATCTCATTTTTTGAGCTTATCAGCCTTAGGAGACATAATTTGCTGGGCTGTGTTCTATGTCTTTATCTGCTTTATTTTCTCACTTCTGTAAGGCCTCGTTGTAGCTGTGGGCTGCTGTGTGTGAAGCACGGTGAAAGTACAGAAATAATGTTTATTCAGGGGTGTTGAGTCATCTCAGCAGCGTCCTCAGCCAAAGGCATTAGTCGTTATCTGGGGAGAGGGCACGTGGGCCCAAACGGTGGCAGACAGAGCAGTGGGTGACGTTTCCTGGGTGACAGCAGGTTTGGCTTCCGTTTCCCAGTGCCGTTGTGCAGATGCTCTGGAGGGATGGGGTTGTCCTGGTACGTCTGGCCAGGGTGAGAACTATTTTGTAGGACTCATTCCAGGGAGCAGTTCTTAGCGTGCTTAAAAGTGTTTGGCTCGGGCCCTTTGCTATAGCGAGAGCCTTCCCAAAGGGTGAACTTGCACAACAGCTTCAGGAATAGAGAACTTTTTCCAAACAGATAAATCTTGTGTTTTCTTCCCTTCAGGCAACCTGCTCCCATCAGAGGATTTTGGATCGTTTCTGACATCCTGGGGCCCACCATGATTTGCATCACAAACACCTATGAGTGTATTACGAGGCCTCTCTTGTACGTCATCCTTAATTGGTTTGAAATATGTGGCCGATGCATGAAAAAGATCTCGGGATATTATTTTTTTGTTATTATTCTCTTGATCCTTTCACCCTGACATCTGCACCTCTTACGGCTCGCAGTGAAAGCTGCCTCCTGAGCAGTCCCTGGCTGAGCACTGGAGTGTTATTGTAGGAGTTATTTGCTACTGATAAGGGCTTTGTAGGGGTTAGGATTAAACTTAATGGGACAAGAGTTGCATCAAAAGGTTCCTGATGGTATTGTTAGGGGTTTTCCCTTCATTTTTAGGGTGAGGGACTCAAATCAGAAGCCCGTTTACAGGCAGTAGGATGGGAGGTCCCTAGTGGGCACCAAGGTTACGTTTGCATGAAAGGGAGGGGGGCGGGAAATGTGGGTTCTTAAATTGCTTTGAAGTAGTGGGATTTGAGTGTGCATTTCCAAAACAACTTTACTTTGGGGGTTGTTCAGACCAACAGGGTAGATTTTTGTTTGTACAATGGAGTGAGCATGTTGAGGGGAGGGCACCATTCTCAGTTTAGTTATTGCCGAGAGCACTGTTTAACGAGTGACGGGAATCTTTGGCAGAGCCAGTATTAATGTTGGGTTCTCCTACAGACCTCTTAATTATTTATTTAAACTATTTCTGCAGTATTTTTAAGTAGCTTTTTCTTGCAGCTTTTTTAAACCCTTCACTGTAACTTTTACATTTACCATTTAAACTCTGATGTAGTTCAAACTTTTCTGGTTTACACCGTGTTCTCCCACGCTCTGCTCTTTGGTAGGAGTACGGTCCATCCTGCGTCCCCTCCCCTGCTGTGCACCAGACAAGACAAAGATGTTACCGTTTCCCCTCTCCGTGTCCTGGCTGAGTCGCAGCATTCGTTTGAGAAGCACATCCGAAGCATCCTGCAGCGCACTTCTGCCAATCCTGTGCTGCTGAAGTGAGTAAACGTGTTTTCCTGGGGGCCATGAGGAGCCCGGACTCTCAGGAGTACTGTGTGTTCATCAGCTCCCGATTGAGCAGCACGGACATCGCAGTAATGGGGGCGCAGTTTCGGCACCCCACTCGTGCCTCCCGCTCCGTACAGGGGTGGCACCAAATCAAGGAGTGATGTAGGCTGGGAGTGGCTCATCTGCCCCCAGGCCCCTGCTCAAAGCAGGGCTGACCGCAGCCGGTCGCGTTTCTCATCACTTGTCTCATTGGGGTTTGAGGATCTTGGGATTTCCTCGTGTAAGAAAAATGGTTCCTAGCCGAGGAATTTAGTTCTGGCCCCTCACTGAGCCCCTGGAGCCCGTACCATCCATCCTGTGATACCATCCATACTGTGAGCGTTCAGCCTTCCGAAGGGACACGTTAGCACAGGATTGCAACCCCCTGTCTCTGATGTTCTTAAGGTCTGCTGATAAAGACACGGCTCCTCCCCCTGAAGAATGCCTTCAGCTTCTCAGCAGAGCCACGCAGGTGTTCAGAGAGGAATACATCCTGAAACAGGACCTGGCAAAGGAGGAAATCCAGCAAAGGTAGGAAGGAACCCCCTCTTGGCCAGCTGCTGTGCGGTGCCTGTGTGCAACAGCATCGCTGAGTAGCCAGCACGGAACCTGTGCTGGTGACCCTGACACGAGTCCAGTGGGTTCTGTCACTGTGAGCTCTGTCCTGTTTTCCTGATACGATGGTGTTGCTGTTACGGGGGGGGAGTGATTTTCTGTACGTTGTCTGTTTTTAAGAGTGAAGCTGCTGTGGGGACAGAAAAAGAAACAACTGGAAGACCTTAATTACTATCGAGAGGAAAGGTGAGTACAATCAGTCTGCTTTTACCCCACCAAACAGCAGGAGTGATGGCCCTTTGTGCCAAGAGCACTTGGTGCGGGGCGCTGTGTGGGACGGGCGAGGTGTGAATGCGGCGCCAGCTCAGCCGAGGATGGAGCCCCGCTCGCCGCCCCAGCCACCTCCCCTGGCTCCTCGTCCCGGTCGCACACAGACACCTTGCGTGTAAATTGAGAGTAAATAAACATTTCTCACGTGCATGAAGGAAAAGTTTGCGGGAAATGGCAGAGCGCTTGGCGGACAAGTACGAGGAGGCCAAGGAGAAGCAAGAGGACATCATGAACAGGTGGGTGCAGCGGTCGGGCCGCATCGCAGTGCATGTGCTCTTCCCTGGGAGGGCGCGGGTGCGGTAGAGCTCTGCGCTGGTGGAAGGCTGGGTTTTGGACCTCTCTGTTGGAGCTTGTGGTGATTTTGGTGCTACTCAGCCCACACTGAGCCAGCTCGCTGAGCAGAAATGCTGTGTGAGACAGAGAGGGCGGCAAAGGCTCGAGCCCCCGCGACTGAGGAGAGCAAGAGGTGCAAGGCTGGTGCTGCCTTAGCGTCCCGGCTCTGGTGGCTCTGTTAATGCAGCAGCGTTTCTTGCTTTGCACGTGAAGGATGAAGAAAGTTCTCCGGAGTTTCTACTCTCAGCTTCCTGTTCTATCAGACAGTGAAAAAGACATGAAGAAGGAGTTGCAGACGATCCATGACCAGCTGCAGCACCTGAGCAACGCCATCAGACAGGTGAGAAGGAATCCTCGGTTACCGACACCACCTCACACTGAACGACAGCGCCCATGCGATGCAGTCCGTGATGGGGCACAGGCCCCGCACCAGAGCAGCTCGGGGCTGCGGTTGTCTTAGCAGCAACACCCTCCAATAACTGCCAGGTTGCTGGGACTGGAGACAGAACCTCTGCAGCCCCACATAAGCCCTAGGAGAGGCTGCAGCCCTTCCTCTCTCCTAGCTCTAACCTTTCTTTCTCTGTGTGGAAGGCAAAGTGCAGAAGCAAGCAGGGTTTAACCCTAAAAGACTGAAGGTATTGCAGTGCGATGCAGCGGGCTGTAACCGGGACAAGCTTTCGCTCTGGCAGGCAGTGCCAGCACTGACTGGGTCTTCTGTTTGCCCGTGATTCCAGGTTAAGATGAAGAAGGAATACCAGCAGCAGAAGATGGAGAAGGGCAGCAGCCCCCGCCAGCCCAGCATCAGCCTCAGCGCCTACCAGAGCAAGTGCATCCAAAGCGTCCTGAAGGAAGAGTAAGTTACAGCTTGGCCCCCCCGCGGTGGTCAAGCCCTGGCACTTGGGGAGTGACTCTGTTTGGGTTTCTGGGGCGCGACCCGGCCTCTGCTGCCTGAGGGACTGGCGGAGGCACCAGTGGAGCCTGCAGGGGTGCCTGAAGCACAGAGCGTGCAGTGCTGGCGCCGCTGCTGCTGAGTTGATTGAGCTTAGTTCTCCCTTTTGCCCTGTCACCAAGAACACGACTTGCAGCAGCGCTCTGGTCCCTGCCTCTGCCCTGTGCTGTGTCCCCCCCGAATCAGCCTCCAACAGAACTTGATTTTGAATTTGTTTTTCTTGAAGGGGCGAACACATCAGGGAAATGGTGAAACAGCTCAATGACATCAGAAGCCACGTGAACTTCTGATGTGGCCACAGTGAGGAACCCGCACCCAAAGGCTGGATGAGCTTTAATTTCCCTTGGCCTTTCCCCTTGAACATTTAACATTTGTACGCTGAGCACCGGGCCTTTTGCTTATTATTTTGTAAAGATGGACTGAAATAAATACTTTTTGATAAGAGTCCCTACACGCGGAGTTATCTTGCTTTTCTCCTGGCAAGGCGCTTGTCCCCTGGTTGTTTTAAGCGCAAAGCCCATTATGGTGGGAATCCCTGCCACCTTCAGGCTGCTGAGGTTCCCCCGGGAGCACCCACCCTTCAGCCGCAGCACAGGCCCCCGATCAGACCAGAAAGACCAGAGCACTCTCAGACTTCAGCAGCGTTTTTTAATTGGGAACACTCTCCATAAGGACACACCTTCAATACAGTTAACAAAGGGTTACACGGAATCCTGGAGACAGCGGAACTCTACACCCACAATTGCACAGGACACCAATGCTTGGCTGGCTGGAATGCAGTATGACCTTCCCAACCTTGGTCTGCCTTCAGTGAAGGATGGCTCCGGAATCCTGGAAAGGCCAATGACTGATCTGCTGGAGCCAAACCTCAGAGGACAATAGGTCACTGTCCCCCTCCCTCCAGCCCTCAGAAAGGCCACGCAGCCAAGCTCCGCTGGAGAAGTAGCACTGAACGGCACGAGGTGCCGCAGGACAGCATGAGGAAAGGGGGGGGGCTGGTGGTACCGGCTGGGTAATGGGGCTACTGGACATGCTGCAAGAACACTGTTTTGTACAGTTTAAGACTCTACAGGTACAGGAATGCGTACAAACCCAACTTCTCCTTTCTCCAGTCCACATGAGCCCAGTTTCCACTCTCCTGTGTCTGTAGCTGCCCCGCCGGGTTACAGTGGTGCCTGTTGGGAAGTTCTTGCTAAGCCAGGAGAACTGCCCTGCTCACATCAAGCTCCAGAACACCAAGAGCTGCAGGGAAGAGCATTTGGTTTCTGATGAGTGGCAACACTGCCATCCATCCAGTATCTACATCAATAGCTTCTCCTACACTGCTTTCAGTTTGCTCTGCGAGCTTGGCACACTCGTTTTTTAAAAGGCCCCTGGGTTTGCAAGACAGCTGGGTGCCGTGAGCACATCTCCCACCACATCTGTGAACAGCCCGGTTCTAATCAAGAATAAGAAGTTCACAATGATTGGTGAAAGAGGTCACTCACATTCCAGCTCTAAACAGGAGGAAAGGTGTTTGGGTGCCTGACAGAATAAGGTAGTGAAAAGGAAACCAACCCTACAAGAACTGGACACCCTGCCTCTCCAAAACCCAGAGGCTGCTCCATCACGGACTCGCGCGGTGCCTGGTGTAGAAGCAAGGAAGCCAGCACCAACCCTGCCCGGTGCACTCAGCTCCAAGCCCTCCTGCCCTATCCTGCACGCCTCCAACTCAACCAACGCCACCACTGCCCGCGGAGGAAGCACATGAGCATGCACACAAACATGCAAACCCCATTCTGCACCGGGCACCCCGTGCCCATGGGCGCTCACAGCCTGACAGCCGCTCACACATCTTCCCCTGGACTCTGGCACCACCAGCCTTGTTGAAAGCCATGTCAGCTTGTAAAAGACATGAAAGGAACACCACAGCAGCTCCGAACTGCTGGGAACAACCTGAACTCATCAGCTGCAGCCGCAGGGAGCAGAGAGGAGGGCAGGGCTGCCAGAACGGGCACCAGCACACAGACCAGAAAGGGATGCCAAGAGGCCCTGAACAGCCGCTTTCCTTGCTCTCTCACACAAGGACAGTCCAGAAACTAAACCCCAGACCCCGCTCTGCACAGCTCTCCAGGTGCAGGGTTTGCTGCAGCCTCACCATGCACAACCGGCTCCCTCGCTGCACGGGTTAAGTACCAGGCACCAGGCAGGAGGGAGTTCTGGGGACGGAAGGGAACATCAGAAAAGCTTTTCCTTCTGCAGTTCCTACTAAAGGCCAGTATTTTTTTCTCCAAACTTTATTCAACAGAACAGGACCCCAAACCGTTGGAAAACTGAGTGGAAAACACCCAGTACTGGATTTCTGCATCCGGAGGCGGCTGCTGTCACCTCGCAATTCAGTAAATAGGGAGAAAGCTTAAAAACCCCCAAATCTGGTAATGGCCAATTCGTAAAGAACCCGAGGCACATCTCAGTTTCACCTGTAAGCAAAACGGTCACCTGGAAGATGCCAGCTCTGCCCTCTATTTGTCTCATCATCACTAAGGCAGGGAAAATGGCTTTTGGGTGTCGCAATTATGAAAGGAATTAATTGCTAGGGTGAATAAAATGCTTTAAATCTTGCAATGAGTGACAAGGGATTGAGCTTCTATGCTTCTTTTTGGCTGTTTTTAAGGCATTCCTCATCAAACCCACCGGCTCTACGCCGAGCTTTACGTTAGTAGCAGGATATACACTGCTAAAAATAGGATTTAAGCACTTAAAACACAGGAACGTGCATTACAGCTGGGAGCATTTTCTGTCACATCTATTTTTTTTTTTTCATCATCTTCAGATCTGCGGTCAAGAACGTAAAAAAAAAACAACCACCAAGGGAGGAAAGGCTAAGTTACACATTTTGGACAGCAATCATTTGCTCCTTCACGCTCCCTTCTTCTAACAGAGTTGCAGGTAGGGGTCAGGTCAAGAACTCAGTTGGTTCCACCAGTGTGATCAGCACCTGCGACCCTACACGAAACCCTCGCTGTCCAACCGTGGGCATCCAACCCCAGCAAGAGGAAGATGAAGAGCAGGAACGGTCGTGTCACCACCTCGACATTTACAGAACCAGAAACCCAGAGCCAGCACCTCAGTGATCACAGGGCTCCTCACTCTGCTGCCATCACACTGTGCACGTTAAATGTGTGGTTACGGACAGATGGGACCATGCAGGAGTCAACTCTGAGCGACACCACGATACCACGCGTCAAAGTAAAAGATGAGCTGTACCTTCCAAACCTGAACCAGCAGAACAAAGCAGCTCCAGCACGTTTGTGCTCTGTGACTGAGTGCAAGCGCTGGTTTGCATCCTAGGCTGACCCAGCAGAGGTGGGGGTCAGGCCGAGAACTTCACTCAGCACCTTACCTCGACCCTTCTCAGTGAAATCTGGGGCCTTCGCATCTGGTGTGACCCCCTGGAGCCTGCAGAGCCCCCGTGCCAGTGCTCACACAGCGCACAGGAGCTTCACTGGCTTTTCTTAAACACAGAAAAGGAATTGCAGGTACCGCTCAGCTTCAGAGAGGAGGAAGAACCAATTGTAGCTCTGTATCCTAAATTACATTTGTGAAAAGAGGTTACAAAACAGTGCAGTTCTTGTGCTTTTCTTTAAGTATCAGAATTCAACAGAAAAACTTCAAGGAACTAAGTTCTCAGTACATTTTTCATTGTTTTGGATTAGCAGTTATTGGCTCAGGAGACACACAGCTCACTCATGTCCACCACGGTTCAGCAGCATCCAGGTCTTCAACACAAAGTCAATGGGAAAACCAAACCAAAACAAAAGTACTGAGTTATGAAATAAGATCAATATCCAGTGTCCTGCTAATAAAGTCATATTTTAATATAAAATATTCATACAGCGTACTCTACACCTCATCCTCTCTGCTAGCTGAATACTGACTGACTAGTCAAACAGAAAAACTTCAACCACTTTGCTCTTCAATGTTTTGGAGGGACCACATGGTTTCCAGCAGCTACTTTGATCACAGTAGTGGGGGGAAAAGGGAAGAGGGAAAGACGGGGGGGGGGGACATGTTCCAAAACTCTAGATTAGGTTACGAAGTTGGCTGAAAGAGGGGAAGTTTTTCATAATGTAAAGACTGATCCCACTCAGTGGAACACGAAACACCGCACGCGTTAGTGTTTCCATTAGAAAGTTCTTCCTACACTGCAAGTCACCCTCGTGCTCTCTTTCTGCCCAGTATGAAACCTTTTTCCCTCTAGAAACAAAAGGTATTTCTCATTGCTCCCCTCTGTTGTCTTCTGCTCTTTCGGTTAGAGTTAAATAATAATTAATGTTGCTATAAAGATGAGTTAAAAACCCCAAACGCAGCCGTGGAGCCCGCCCATCAGGGTGTCATGTTTCAGGAAGCTGATTAATGTCCGTCAGTTTTGTGTCGTTCAGGATTGCACGGATTCTCTCCAGGGAATCTGCCTGCCGGATCCGCTCCAGCTGCACCTACAGGAGAGTGACAAACGCGGTGAGCGGGTAAAAGGCTCCGTGTTAAATAGTTTATAAATAGCAACGTAAGAAAGTTTACAACTCCCTGTTTGATCCAGCTCTGGAGAAGAAAGAACCAACAGCAGTGCCTCACAAATCCATTGCACTTCTCTTACCTGAAGTGTCTGAGAAAGCTTTACAAAATCTCTCTGCACTTGCTCGCTGACATCTAACTCTGTCTGCAACCGCTGCGCTTTGTTCTTCTCTTCAAACACCAACTGCTCGAGGTTTGCCTGAGGAGAAAGAGAGATTCTTTATGCAATGCTCAAACTGAATAAAGAAGGAGAAACTCGTTAAACCGATGAAAGCATGATATTAAGAGCAAAGAAGCATGATTATTCTCAGAGCCCTGGCAAGAAATGAAACCAATCACTCCTCCTACACCTCAGTTTTCCTAACTGCAAAATCAGGGGCCAACGCCCATCAGACAAATGCCCGCATCACACTGGGTAAAGCACGGAAAAGGCCCATGTGTTTTGGCAGCGCTGTGCCCAAGGATCTCAAAATAAAAAGGCAAGACTTCTGAGTTTTAATGGCAGTGACCACTGACGAAGGGCAGTACCCACGGGTGAAAAGAGAACTACCTCGCTGTCTTGTGTTTTAGTCAAAAGAGTCTTGGGGGGAGAAAAAAAAAAAAAAAAGAGAGAGCGAGCGTGAAATCAGCTCACAATCAATTCACCTGATTGATCGCTGAAGCCGGGCTCCTTCTGCCAGCACTAACAAAGTAACATTTATTCATGAGTATCGAAGCATCCAAACCAAGGCTGGGTCAGTCAGGAAGCTTCCATGTGCAGAAGCACTACTGAAGGCTGACTTTGGGGCACAATCCAAGAGAGGTGCAATTCAAACCCACTGCTTCACAAATCTGAGTGCAAAGTGGTTGGGATGAGGGTTTAAACCACATCCAATGGACACAATCTCAGTGCCAGAACCTTATCCACGTTCAAACCTTTCCTTTTTAATTCTTATGTAGTGATACAGCTTCTGAGCACGCTCTGACCATCACAGAAATACTTCACCCCCAGCCACCATAGCTACCTTCGCTGCAGTCTCCTTCTTCAGCTGCTCTTCTAGAGTGTTTTTTGCTTCCTGCAGACTCTCCAGCTGCTGCAGGTTTTCCTGCGAAGAACTTTCCAACTACATTATAATAATAAAACAAGTATTAATTAAAATTGCTAACATTTCAATTTCTCACAGTCACTCCATTCAGGAAGCACAGCCCAAGTGTTTTTCCCAGGACCACTCAAACACACCCTATGTCCTATGGTCACAGAAAAAAACCTAAATAACATCTCTTTCTCTCCATTTATTTCCCCTCAGAGGCAGATGGGAAAAAGGTTCATTTTCTCTGCTATGAGGAGGCTGATGTCAAAGACACCAACACAGCATCACTGATAGAGCAGGAAAAAAGAATCCTATTCTCTTTGTTTAAAAAATCCCACAAAAATCCCACAGTGAGAGTACTCCTTACCTGTTCCTTTTCCACTTTTAATCTTTCCAGTTCAGCTTTTAAACTGGAATTGGAAGCTGAAAAACAAGAATATTAAAGCCTAAATGCAAGAAAAGCACAGGAAACTGGGCAGACCCCATTTACTTCTGTTAATATTTAAAGAAGAATTAAGTATGTGCCACATCAAAGGTACCACAAAGGTAAACAAAGCATCGTACTTTTGTGTTCAGCTGCACAGCCATCAAAATTGGTCAGTTTTTAAAGTTTACTTTTCACAAAAATCAAGTCTTAAGTTATCTTACTAACTTCTGATCTTCCTATCTTGAGACTGGTTTACCCCACTCACCTATTTCCTCTTTGCAATTCTCTATTTCCAGCTGCAGGGTTTCTTCTATATTTTCTTTCAAACATTGTTCAGCCTGAATCTGTTCTTTTAAGAACAAAATCTCGGCTTTGAGTTTCTCCTCCAGGTGATCTGCTGCTGTCCGCACACTGATTATGTCTTCACGATATTTTAAAATCAGCTCCCGGAGCTCCTGAATCAATGATTCCCAAGAGTTGTGTTAGGATCCTCAGATGCACACAGAGCTGTTTTTATCCTCACACAAGTCAGAGACCGTTACCCTACCCCGAGGTCTGTCCCACCGTACCAGATCTTGCATCCAGCAAGGTATTCAAACAGAACTGCAGTTTGCTTCGTCACAGTAAATGAAGAACTTGTGAAGTTTCACATCTACACAGACTCACAGCCCTCTGGCCCTGCCTCTCACCCCCAGCCATCTTTTAAGCTCGATGTGCTTGAGCGTAAGGGAGTGGCAAACAGGAGAATGATGATGCTTATCATTATTCAATGCTCAGTATTCCCACTGATCTTAATGTTTGGACAGAAAGTGACTGATTTAGCTTAATTTACTGAATTAATGCCTACATTGGACCCTCAGTGTCTGAATGTTTGTGTTCCTAGTTGCAAAATTCAGCTTAACCTGCCTGAATGGGGACAAGTCCATGCTCTGACATGAGTTGTCAGGCTACAGGTAACCCACTTTATCTGTCCACACCCTGACACTTGCTCGTGGCACAGTGGCACCAGACTGTGGATTCTGTCCATCACAGACTGGGTCAAAAACGAACAATTGTTCTCATTGTGCTGTTGCAGTCAGCTTTTGATAAAGAAGATTTGTCCAGAGCGATTCAGTCACACGTATTACTTGTGTTAATGATTTAAAACTATTTTACCTCTGCTGCTTCTGGCAGAATGAAATCTTCAGCTTGCTGTAGAGACACGTGCAGGCTATGCTTTCCTTGAAGGCTTTCGTTATCTTTCTGCAGTCTCACCAGCTCTTCTGAAACCTGCTCCCGGGACTGCGTCAGGACAGCCTCCAAGGTAAAGCAAAGCACAAATTCTCACTCCCGGTCACACTCAGATCTCCTCGTGCCCCATTTACCATCAAAGCTTTCAAAACTTCGGTGGATTGCTATTCTTTGCAAAGAAGGGGAACAAAACGACTGTGTGGATCCACACAACACATTCTCTCTTGCCTGGCCTGTGCACCAGAAATAAAGGCAAGATCAGTCTTAACTGTGCAGGCAGAGAAGAGGAAGCAAGGGATAAACATGGCCCTTGTTAAGACTCCCAGTTTCCCTCCGTGAGTATCCATTAGCGGTGCCCTCAGCGCTGGAGCTCCTTACCATCTGCTCCTGGACACTCCTCTTCGCTTGCAGAAACGCCTGCTGCAGTTCACTGAGGAAATTCTCCGACTTCTGACACTGAGCCATGAGCAGAGAGATCTGAAAAAAAGAAAACCCACACAAAGATATAAAGGATGGAACAGATTCTGAAGAAGAAATAAAGCCCTGAAGTTCTCTCCCCTGTTATTACCAACATACTTGGAAATTTCAAACTAATCCACTAAAGTTTACTTTGTTAATTCCTTACTCAGTAAAGCAGTAACACAGCTCAAAGTCAGTAAGAAGACACTGTGCTTCTACACCAATAATACATTTATATTCTATTTATCAAACTCTAAAGAACAAAAACCAGTTCATTCTACTCAAACTTGAACGTAAGCCAGTTTGGAGACACCGAAGGGAACCTGCAGAGCTACGATCTAAGAATTCAGTATTTTCTTTAAGGTAAAGCAATAGTTGTACCTCTCTGAAAGCACAGTAACAAGTAACTCTACAAGAACACATCCTTAACAGTGAAATTAAGCATTAGATAATTAAGAGCTCCCTGGTACAGCCAAAAGAAGGAATGCATAAGCACATTCCTGTCATCTCAGACACACTCTAATGACTTCCGTTTCCTTTGTAAGGACTTAAGACAAAGACAGTGCCCAAGAACAGGACACTAGAGACATGGCAGACCTATCTAGAAACTGTGGCAGACACAGGTGGAACACAACTAATGAAAAATTCTCCTTGTGTTGCCTGTACAGCAGGCACTGCCCCCATACCCAGCGAAGACGAGTTCTGCTTACATACTGCTGAATAACACTAAGTGATTCCTACCACCTTGATTACAAATGCTGGTACCTGATTAGAGGAGTCTTCAGCACTTTGTTTCATGTAATCCTCCAACTCCTGTTTCTCTTTGACTGTCTTTTCCAGCTGGTCGTTGGCCTGTCTCAGCATCACCTGCAGCTTCTTCACCTGGATTGGTACAACAAAATAACTTCATTTTCCATTTTTTGGAAGAGCATTGAACACAAATACGATCCACCCCATCACATCCCCACTCCACAAACCAAAACCCCTCAGAACCCTAGGCAACCCAGAAGTTCCCTCGTTGTTCTCCTGGAACACCCTGCCTCCCAGATGACACCTATAAGGAAACACGGGACATCAATGTACACTGGACCATTGCCACGTAATGACTTAAGGCACTTGTTTCCAAGCAGAATGTGACTCATGCCTTTCATACTCATCTGAAAATCGTTCTTCAGTTTATGGCAGGAAACAAACATCCTCCAATCCTTTAAAAGTCACTTTATACTCCTAGGATGAGGTCCCCTAATTTTCCCTCTGCTATTAACAATCCTTGCGGCACCAAAGATAATAGAATGTAATGCATGAAAAGCATTTTAGAATATGAATTATGAAAGACACCAACTTCAGCATGAGCACAACACCTTTTATTGAACAATGCCTGTAGTGCATGGGCTTACACCACCCAATAAAGGGGTTCCCCAAGGTGAATCCATAAGAACACATGGTGTTCATGACCACATAAATGTAACAAATCAGGTTACATCAATAAAAAAAAACAATCAGAAGTAATCCAGATTTTAAGTACACTGACATTGTTCTATTAAAATTAATGAATAAACCAGTCACTGTTGCATCCTCAGTCGTATGAACAACTGCAAAAGTCTAACTAAAGCTTGAAGAACAATCCCACCTGGTCTCTTGTCTCTGCCTCCTGGATCTGGATACCTTGCAATTGCTTCTCATAATTTGAGCACATGTCACAGCGTCTGCCCAGCTTGTTCCCTGCATTCTGCACCTGGAGAACACACAGTTAGCACTGCCATGGAGGCCACCAGATTCTTCAAGGGAAGTGCTACCTGCTTTCAGGTGTGCGCACGAAACATTTCGGACAGAAGACAGTGGCAGAATGACATAATGGCAAGATTAAGTTGCTCTAAAAGTAAAGGATAACGTAAATCAACTGTGGGATATCAGCTTCCCTGGCACGAGTCCCACTGTTGGCACAAAGGCAATAAAGCCACGGCACCCGAGAGTTCATCAGCTCATTCAGCGCGTCCTTTCAAAATATATTAATTTCCTCTATGGCAACAGACAGCGCCCAGAAAAGCTTTCAACAGACCCCAGTATATTTTTAATGTATCTATTTTTTATTACAGATCAAATTATAAACACAACACTGTAGTGTTCGGGGTTTCTGTATGGTTTGTTTGTGTATGGTTTCTGTATGGGAGTTTGTGGGGTTTGTTTTAAATCAACACAAACCAATTAAGAAGGCAGTCAGCTTATCAGGTCAGGACTCCCTTAAATCTTTTTTTACTGAGCTCTGCAGATTTTTCAATGACACGTAATAATTTGGTTCTACAACAGTCATTGAGTTTTATTTCCTTTTTATACCCTCCTCCAATACTGCTCAGCGTCAGAGACTGAATAATCAGCTACAAGAATACCTGGGAAAGAATAAAGTAGAAGAGATTTAAATAAAGAGAAATCAAAGAGGGGAGAAGCGTTGGGGTGTGCAGCAGGGAAACAAGAACAAACCCGCTGTCATTTGGAAATGGTACTGGTTTTAGCCAAGGGTACAAATGGAAGCTTTATCAAAGCTGCAAGTCAGGTTTGAGCTGCGAATCTGTATTCACTGCTCCACGTCCCATGCACAAAGAGCAGCATTCCCGTACCCTCCTGCGCTCCTGCCTCCAGGAACATGTGGACAGCAGGGCATTTGTTTCCTGAGAAAGGGCTGGAGAAAATTGTCATCAGGGAAAAGAAATATTCAGGAGTAAAGGGTTTACCTCAGAGCTGAGATTGCAATGTTGTACTTTCTCCGTATATTACAAAGTAGTAAAAACCCAGCAACTTTACAACAGGTGTGGAGAGACTCCTGAGTAAGGATCTGCACATAAGCTGAACTCCAATAAGTTGAGGAAATAAAATATCACCAGTTCGCCATCTCACCTGCCCTTTGCCTGCCCTCTTTCACTGCGTTCCTACATTCCTTTTCTTTACCCCACCTTGTCTTCCTTTTCACCCATCAGGGATTGCTCTCTCCCCCCTCCCCTTTGCATGTCTCTAACACGCGTCTCCTTGGCCTCTCCCCTTCCAAAGGAGTAACCACAGGAGCCCCCCAATGCTCCTCTTTTCAGCAATAAAACAAGGGCAAGCTTTGCCCTGGCATCACACAGAACTGCTGTGATGTGATAGGCAGAACACCCTGAAGAAACCATTCCCTCGGTCACCCGCACTGGAACTGGCGCAGCGTTAAGGCCAATCTGCTGCTTTCTGTTGCTCTCAGAAATCAGCTTCTGATGATGCCCGTCCCCAACGATTACCTGAAGCTTCCTTTGTGTGTTATGCATGTCGTGGCTGCTTGTTTCCAAATTGCACTCGGTGCGTAACTCTCAGCACAACTCCCTGGCGCACGAACCAGCCCTGTGAGCCTCACTCTGTGTCAACCTTTGCACTTTCCTAGTCACCCCACAGCTGCACCACAGCATCCTTTCCTTCACTTCCCATTTTCTCCTTCTCTTTGAGTTCTCCCATATTTTTTCCACCTTTTGACATATTTCTAAGCTCAACAGCTCTCTCTGCCAGACCCTAATTCCAAACCCCCCTTGTATTTAGTGAAGTTGGCTTTCCCATGAACAGTTTCCATCAGCTGTGCTTTACTGACAAATATTTCAGGAGAGAAGAGTGAATAGCATGTATGATGCTACTGATTTCCTTCCACACCTGATGCCGTGTAAACCCAATCGGGAAGCGCTTTCCCCTGGCAGACAGCCCACAGGGGCAGCAGGCACTCACCTCCTTCTGCAGCAGGTTCCATTCTGTCTCGCTGACCAGGCGGTAACCGCTAGGAGACACGTAAGCGTTTTCCACCCCTTGTGTAACGCTGGAGAGAAGCGAAGCAGTCTCTTCTTGCTCTGGTGTCATTGCTTTGATTGCCTTTTCCTGATCTTTGGTTAACATGAACCCACTTGGCATTTGCAGAGACCCCAGGGAAGCTGTATCAAAGTTCTCGGACACCGAATCTGCTCCAACCAGTGGTCCAAAATCCGACTCATCCAGGTTCCCGGCAGATTTTGCTTTGTTGTTGTATCCTAAAGCTTTGGACTGTAAGGATCCAGAAGTCCCTAGGCTGTCTGTTGACTGCGCTCTCCGTAGTCCATCTTTAAACATATCATTATCCGATTTGTTGAAAGATTCGCCAGAAGAAAGAAGCAAGTCTGCATCCAGTGAATGGACCGAGCCATGGGTGCTGTTTACATGCACCTGGAATTGAAAAACAAAGAAGAAAAAATTATATACTCCATTCTAGAAGCGTGCTGCAAGTGGAATGCAGGACACTAATGATCAGGCACGGCAAAGGCAAGTTTAAATTGGCTTTGGAAGAACTTCTGGTCACTAAACCCAAGACAGCAGAGAAAAGGACAGAGAACTGAAACGGCCCAGCTGGAATTAAAAAAAGAAAACAAACAAACAAGGAGAAAAAGGATCTTCTGTTAACAGAGTCCTTCTGCGAGAATCTGTCTTCCTGCCAGACGAGCAAGGACACAGTCACCTTGCATCCTCCAATATCTGAAACAAGGTGCTTCTTCCACTGAAGATACATTTGCAATATCGCTTCTAGAACCACCGTCTGCACAACAGCAGGCAAACGTTCCTCTCCACAAGTAAATTCAGAAGCCTTCCATAAAATGAAAATAAATGGAGAACAATACTTAAAACCTGCTCTACATTGACAAGTGAATATTCTTCTATTTCCTTCTTCTGCTCTGAGCCTCTGACAAAATATTGTAAAAGAAAAGACATATTTTCTTCAAATGATGACTTGTACATAAAACAAAATGGCAAGGGAAAAGGCTGGGCTTAAACAGAACACCGGCCTGGAGGATGCCAGCACCAAAGGCACACTGACTGCCCTGTGATCTCCAAGGCTCAGTACGCCTCTTTGTCTATTTTTATTTATTTGTAGCACGGAAAAGAGAGCAGTAACGCTTTATTTAAAAAGCATATGACTGCTTTCAAAATATCTCCTGATGTTTTATGCACTTCTGCTTTGCCATAAGACGTGTAAAGAAAATAACAACACAAAACCAACCTCTTGAGAAAAATAATGATTTCTGAATTAGGTCCAGCAGAGACCAGCAGGCAGCCGATACCCCCATACAGGTGTTTAACAACATGTTATGTACTACTGTTGTAAATGCCATGTTTTAAGCACCTTAGGTATAATATTTATATTTAATTTAACATGTATATATATGAGTTTAAGTTCATAAATAAGTCGGGAGAATAAGGACTTCTATAAAACTGCATCTTCAGACAAGAACCGTGTGGTGATACAGTCAAATCATTTGTTGGAACTGCAAATGCTCCACAGGGAAGAGCTGAGAAGTCCAATTACAACAAGTTATGAGGCATGACCGATAATCCGATACATTGCCACTTCTACACCACATTCTGCATGGCTGAAATAGGTCAGAAATAGCAGCAAAATAAAAACCCATAAGCAAACCCAAAACCAAGCTGCAAACTCTCTCTCTATATATATGAGACTACAGTCTCATTTCAAACCTCAATACAGAAGTGTTAGCATGCAACTCAGGATTTGAAACAGAGAAAGTTCTACCCTTATGGTGGGATAAAGGGTAGAACTCAGTCTCAGATATATTTTAGTTACAACCTTCTGCATTCTGAACTGTTTCACATCACTGATAACAAAGGGCAGACTCTAGAGTATGTGCTTTTTTTTTTTCCCCCTTCAAAAAAGGATAAATAAACCAGGCAAAATACCAGTTGACACTGCAAATTCCCAAGCCTCTTGAAGCTTACATAAGCTTCTACAGCACAGAAACTGGTTTGTTTTTTATTAATTTGTCCCTGGTTTGACTTACAAAACCGCAATGCAACCTGTCAGATGATCAGATAAGCAAGCAAGAAGCAGTGGGAAAGGACAGGTAATTGCCCATTTTGATGCAATCTTCGTGCTCTGGACTCTTTTCACAGGTGAAAAGCTTTGGCAAATTCCAAACAGGATTTCAGCCTGTCCCACTGTGTGATTACAACACTCGGAAGGCTTGCTCACTCGTGACCCCCAGCAGCATGGCTTTCCCTGGCTGCTATATACAGCTCAAGCAGCTTCCACAGAAACTCAGTGCTGAGCCCCAGCTACCGGCTTGGCTAAAAACCAGCTGATTTTGGGTTGCTGGACAGATTGTGGCCAAAACCACTGTGAGGTACTGTCTTCCAACCGTTATTAGAACTTAGATACTCAAGTGCAGCTCCCAAGATTTTTCATTGCTCAGTAAGAATTACAGCTACAGACAATAAAAAGCACTAAGTCTGCATTTGTATTTGTCATCGACGCCTCGAGGAATGCAGGAGTTAGTTTGAGCTGTGCACCTGGTTTACCTCTTCATTAGAGAGCTGGGGAAGGGCTTCCTCATGGGCTAGAGAACAGGAAGTTTTCGTTTCATCATCGGAATCTTTTTGCGTCTGCTCCTTGCCCTTGCTAAGCCTTTGCTGGTCATCTTCTTCCTAGAAATCGGCAGTCGACAGAGAACACCAATAAGTGGGATTCAATTTTGCCATAGCAGTCAGCATCAGCTTCATGATAAACCAAGCTACACAGACAGCACTGAAAAGACTGTTTTGGTTAAAAAATCCAGTATTTTTCACGTAAGGATGCTTTTGGTTAAAACTCTAGTGCTTGTTTCACTCAGCACCCAAACTGATTTAAGCAAGAACTTACTTTTCAAGTCTAGTGGCCTATTCATGTTTTAGAATAATTTCATTCAAAAAAATGTACTGCCCCAATAAAATTCCTTTTATAGGAATTACCAAATAAGTAACAAAACCAGCTGTTACACCGGCTGTTGTATAGAACCTGGTAACAGATTTGCATCACCACTGGCCCCATTAACAGCCGTGAAACAAGCACCAACATTAAAATGTGAAAGCGAGAAGTGCCTTGATCACTCCAAACCATGGAATATAACATGGAAAAAGAATCAAAAGACATAATATGACACCAAGTCATAAAGCAGGAACATAATCACTTGCATGAGCTCATTTAAAATGGAGCTCAATTTATGCCTGGGCGAGGTACTGCACTGGAAAAACCTAGAGAGAAGGGAAACTGGCTATCGTAATACCCTTGACCCAGATGTTCATCAGCACAGGTTGACTTGTTCTTCCTCCAGGATTCACTTCTGGATATAATTACCTTTTTATTTAACAATGCTGGCAACACCACTTTTAAAGTGACTGTGCACTCTGATATTACAGTATTGGCACACACAGAGAGCTTCTGTTATAGCTGTCGGCTGCCATTCAAACGGAAAATGTCTATTAAAACTGTCAGCTGCCATTATTAACAGTTAAATAACTTGTCTCCAAAATGTGATTTCCATATCTGTTTTACCACATTAAATCTACAATATTTAAAAAAAAAAGAAAAAAAAGAAAAAAAATAAAGGAAAAAAAAAAGGAAAAAAAAGAAAAAAAAAGAAAAAAGAGGAAAGCAGCAAGTAACCTGATCCTTTTTCTTCAGTTCCTCCACTTGCCGGAGCTGCTCAGAGGTCAGAACAATTTCCATACGCTGCATGTCCCTCATCAGCAAACGCTGAGACTCCAGGAACTGGTCGTTGGCTTTTTGCCACGTGTGTTTCAACTGGTTGTGCTGCTGTCGCTCTTGCTCTAGGAGATGGCAAACTATTCAAAAGCAGAAAGAGTCATTCTCAACCACCATTTCTTTCACCTCTTTCCAAAGAGAAGTATTTTCACAAATAAAAGTAATTATTGTTCTAATGACAGTCAGGCTTTGTTCAACAACTGTTTAGAATGAAAGAAGACATTTTCCTAATTCCCAGACTTGGCTTGTGATTAGGGAGGCAGTTCTGACAGTGTAACATTTCCCAGTTAGAAGACGAATTCCTTAACCTCACAATGAGTATTAATCGTTTATATTTTCAGTACTGGTTCAAGAGACTCTTATTCAGCAGAAGGTACTGGTTTTTGTTCCTCTGCAGAGATGCTGCAGGTACACGCACACCGCCATTCGCCCCAGGCATTCAGACTGACACACCTCGGCGAGATGTATCGATACATTATGGAAATAATGCTCAGGATTCTACACAAATAAAAGACACCAGTAAATCACTTCAATAAGAAGGAAGCTTGCATTACTGTAAAAACTCAGCAGAAACTCAACAGCATTGCTTGAGAGAATAATAGTTCTGTTGTTTTTCTCATAAAAGAACTCTATGTTCAACTCTGTAAACCTTTCAAGGGCTTTCACATTTAAAAGTCATGCTTCCTCCTCCCACAATTTCTTTAAATCCAACTCAAATAAGAAAACAGAAAAGAATTAACAGCTATATTGGGGTTTGCTTTTTTAGTGTAAAAGAGTCAGAAGGATCACCACTACATTGGTACCTTCATGCAGTTCTTTCCGCAACTTCTCTGCATCTTCTTGCAGCACTGATTTTTGCGTGTTGAGAACAGCCACGTACATTTCTAGGTCTGTCCTACAAGACTTCTCGGCTTCCAAATAATGGTTCAGCTCTTTAACCTGAATAAAAAGAGGGAAATCCACTGTATCAGTGGAGGAACGTGCTTGAGCATTTCCCTTTTGCTAGAAATATGCCAAATATGCTATCTGAGCTACAGGAGAAGAGATGAAGAGTCTCACAATGCACCTTTTTTCCCCTTCCAAAATTTGACTTTACTTATTGGCATCAAACTACATGATGCAAGATACAAATCAGGACACAGTTACAGCTCCACCTCACCTTTGATGCCTCCAGCTCTTTTATTTTTTCTTCAGCTCCTGCCAGTTTCTCCTTTAGCGTTGCGATCTCCTTCTCCATCGGCATCACAACCGAGCGCAGCTTCTCTGCGTCCTCCTGGGCCTGAAGGTAAGGCAATAAACTTTGAATAACACATGATCATAGCCTTTAGCATGACAGTTTCTATTTGGAGAAAATCTCTATGCCAACAAAGCCAGCTGGCTAAACTTCCACTTCCAATGCTCATCTTACTGCTATTTATTCGGTTCAGCAGTCACCTCGGACAACAGTCAATGTTGGTCCATTCACAGGAGGCAGCTACATTTTAAATCCACTTATAGATTAGGCCACAAATATCTGCTTTTATAGAGAATGTTCATAAATCTATGACTCTCGATACCTGGGGGAAAATTCACAGCCCAGGCATTTCAAAATCTGTGCAATTTTCTGCTACGAGAGGCCCGATCGCCCTGCTACTTGCTGCCACAAATAAAGTGCAACAGAACTGCATGGCGAGTTCGGAACCATTCGCTTACTCACTTGTGAAATTAAAAGAAAAAGGATCTGCACAGTAATGCAGAGCGTAGCTCTCTTCTGTTTGGAAGACCATTTTTCAGCTTTAAAATGACTCCTGATACAGCCCCGGGGTTTGGCGTTCCTATATAGACGTTTCACACTACATAAAGTCAATTTATCAAAACCCTTGGATTTTTTTCAAAAAGTAGTTCTGAAACAATCAAAGCAGGACAGCAGGATGAGGAGACTGAGGGGAGAAAAACTGTTCAGATTCAAAATACACGTCAAAGGGTGGCCCTGACACCCCTGTTTCTTATATGTCCCGCTTTCCCTTCATGCACGCACTGACACCTTTCCCAGTGAAAGGAGCAGCTCCCACAGACCCCAGAACAGTGAGGAGAACTCTTGGATATTCACCACAGTAAAATTCTGCAAGCCACGAAGAATTTAAGCAACCTAAGCTGGATCTTCAGAAGGTGACGCTTCTCCTAAGCAGATCAACAAAGAGAGCCACTAAAAGACAGCTTGGTTTAATCTAGACTAGAATGCAGAACAAGACTCATATCTTGTTTTAAATCTCGACTAGAACACAGGTTTCGGAGGCTGCTCATTTGCCTTTCAGTTCTTGTCAGCTTACTGACAACTGTATTCTCAACAGGACTTTCAGGAAGAGTAATACACAATATTTTTAACCACTGATATTTTCTAAACTTAAAATCAATAGACAAATAATATTGCAATATCTGCCAATCATACCAAAGACACCAGGCCCTTGGGATCTAAAACACTTTAAACAAAAATCTGCAGACAAAACAAAATCCCATTTCTTCATGTTTCATTGACTTCCGCTGCACTTTGTCACTGCTAGCTTGCTCGGCCAACGAGTACGAATAAAATCTGTGAGGAGAACAAGGGATGTCACGTGAGGCAGTGAATCCAGCACCAGAACATGTGACAGCATCACATGTACACACACATCCCGGTGCCTGCAGCCCGCAACTTGCCAGCCACATCTTTTGAACAGAGGGGCGCAGGAGTTCAGCTTCAAAGATTTCTTTATATTTCAGTTATTGTATCAGCTCTACTCTGTGCTAGAGACAGTCCCACCTTTTCAGGGCTGTTGAACAAGGTTTTTCCTAATTACTCACGATAACCACAAGAACATTTCATTGCCAGCCTGATTTCACATGGTTCAACTCTGAATACAGAGCAACAAACGTGCTCACGTTGGAGCCAGCCCGCGTAGCGGAACAGTCAGGAAGTTCCCTGAAAGCAAACCCAGAGTTTAACAGCAGCCAACGGGGAAAGCACAAGTGTATCAAATTGCACAGGACAGAGAAATTACTCCAGCTTTTACTGCCTGGTAAACAGAGCTGAGGTTTGACACCAAGCTCACAATAGACTGCAAAGATTTCATTTACAAAAGTGAGGGAAGGATCCCACTGACCTTCAATAGCTGAACCCTCAGAACAGCCTGTGTCTGTGGACAAAGTGAGTGCTGGTCCCTGGTTCTGGAGGTGAAATACAGTTACTGAGCCCCCCAAATGGAGGCCAGAGTCCCCACTCAGATTTCTAACAACACGAGAATAACTGTCCGGCCAGAGAAGGCTACATGAACTCCTGTCACACGTGGTCAGAGGTGCCACAGCACCACCCTTCCTGTGCTAAAGGCGTTCTTAGGGGTCTCCTAGAGTGCGACCACCAAAACATTCATCTCCTTCTAAATTTTGTCAAACTAACTTGTCGGTTTCACACATTACCAGCTTGTATTCCTTCATCACCTAATCCAAACCGAAGTCCCCAACCCGCCTCTGCCCCGGCAAAGCCTGCCTCCCAGGCCCAGCGGCTGAAGGACTTGTCCCAGGGGAGCTGAGACCATAGTGAGAAGGTGGCTCTACAGAGAATGTGCTAAAAGTGAGTTCAAGTCAGCACAGAAAACACTGCAGAGCCAGCCTGACAGCCAGCTACAGCGTTCCAGAGTGTCCTTCGCTGTCACTCCAACCAACATTTTCAGAAGAACAAAATCCTGGCTGCAGAAATCTCAGGTAATCCTGTACCCAAAATTGTCCCTTAAAAAACAGACACACATCATTTGGAACTCTCTTTAGAGTAGGAGTAAACCATTTAAAGTTCTTCCAAATCTACTCCACTGTTCTTTTATCACCACCAATGAAAGCAGCTTGCTGTGTTATCAGATAGTATGGCCAGCTCTATCACAGAAATCAGATTACTCTCCCCCTCCATTTTCCCCTCTTCTGACTAACGAGCACACTCCACAACACGAGGTCTGTCCTTTCTTGCTCACTCTCCATGCAAAATACCTGCTCTGCAGACTGCTGCTCCTCAGAGTTGACACAACAGTGCTAGGACAAGTCTCTACACACATCACAGCTCCAACAGAAAACCAGAACAGAAAATGAGGTCTGAACAAAACAGAACTGGTCAAATTTTGCCAGTGTGCAAGACTCACCCCCACCAAGCCACTGCCCAAAGTGGCTGGAAATGCCATTTTGCAGGAGGAATTGATCACTAGTCCTCAAATAGCACAACCCAAACGATCAACAAAATTCCCCCTTTCATAGTGACTGCTGATGCATGAATACTCCTCATTTTGCCAGCCAAACAGATTTTTGTGGGCTCTGTATTTGCTTCATTGTTTTTAGGTGAAAGTGAATGTCCTTTTCCTAATTTTGATCTAATTCTTAGTCTCCTTGAGGAAAAAACTCACAGGTTTAATGACAAAGAAGATTAAAAAACCCATGCCAAGCAGTTTAAGCAATTATTTCAAGCTGCACTCTGAAGACCAGATTTACCCCTCCCCCTCATATTACATAAAGTTCCTCTGCTTTGCAGACCTATGGAGCTTTCTGAGCTCTTATCAATCACAGATTAATAAATCTATCACCTTCTCCTTTAGGATCACAAGGGATATGCATTTAAAGGCGTACAGTTGAAAATGCTATTTATCTTCTGTTTCACCTTTTTAGATGCTAACTAGCTCAGGGTAAAGCTGCTGAGTGTAGGTGAGCTGCTGTCATCTGAGCAACTCAACTCCAACTGGTACATGATCTGTACAGACAGAGAGAAAAAAGTGTGCTGAGACTGTAGTTACCAGAAAGACTCTCAGCCAAGAGAGATTGTTTTCTGAAGATTCTTCCTGGCAGCCTGTTGGTAACACGCTGCTGGGACTGACACTGAACCCTGCACCTCCTGGGCTGTTCCTACAGGACTCCCCACACTGATCCCATTTTGAACCTTCCTTCCAGCTTCAACCACATCTTTTTTCTCTTAATAGAGCTAAAAACGTCCCTTAAAACTGGCTGATGTCTCAAAATCCAGTGGCAGTAATTCTCTAGTCAGATCGTTGGCAAGTGGGCTTTAATCTGGACTTCATAGATCAGGACTACATGAGGAACAGTCTCACTGAACACCAAACAGCAATTCTGCAGCCACAATGAGCAATATTCAAGCATCTCTTTTTAAGTCTCAGAAGAATTCTACTTTGCAAAACTAATACTGATTGCTTGTTAGGACACAGCAACAATAAGTAAAATACTTATTACGTGCAACGTTTGTGGTCATCAATACCACATTTCTTCTGCTGACAGCTGGCAGCAACAAAGAAATGCAGAGATGTGGCAGACGAGCAGATGTTAGTCTACTCCTTTATTGAACATAGGCTCATTTATTACATTAAAATTGTCTTAGGATACCTTGAAGACTACTCTAAGCCTGCTGAGAAGACAAAGTCACTTAAATGCAAGTTTAAATGCAAAATATTCTAAACCAATCTACAATAACAGGTTCAATTTCCTTCCTGCCCAAAAGAGAAATAAACCAAACCTTCAAACTCAACAACAACAAAAAAAGATCCAAACTCAACCCAAGGCACCTCAATCTACTTCCATGAACTCTGGTGAGTCACAGATCTTT
Organism: Neomorphus geoffroyi; assembly: GCA_033558235.1. Classification (NCBI taxonomy): domain Eukaryota; kingdom Metazoa; phylum Chordata; class Aves; order Cuculiformes; family Neomorphidae; genus Neomorphus; species Neomorphus geoffroyi. Next base: position 11,113,897 of record JAUMJM010000018.1, read on the forward strand.
CAACAACAACAACAAAATCTCTCCAAACTCCAGGGCAACTCTCTTCCATCCTCTAGAGCCTGTTGGTATGTGACAGCAAGGTTCTGTCTTTCCTAGGAAGCCAGTAGTGCTGTGTTGCACAATCTCGGCTTACCTTACAGAAAGGAAAAAGAGACTTTTAGTTACAGAGCCCATTATAAAGCTTAGAAGAAGTTTATAATATGTGAGAAAAGCAATAAAGGTGTGGAAATGTAAGGACATTTATAAATCTGCAGTCAATCCAGAAAAATCTAACAGGGGCTTTGAGTTCATTTGACTTTATGACAACAGACTTCACGAGCCTTCTGCTTTTACAAGCGGAAGGCCAAACATTACTGTCTTCCCAGGTGCAATCCTCTTGCTGAATCCACATAGTCAGCTACAACACCTTCATGGATTCAAACACAGCATCAGGTCACAATGACTTCCATGAACAAAGAGCTGAAAGCTGGCAGAATGAAGCTCTGTGTATTTCTGAGGAACTACGGCAGGGCGTAGAAATGAAGCCATGTGTAACAACACGAGTGTATCTTGAAACAGAAACTGAAGAACTAGGCTCCAACCTACCTTTTTCATTTCATTTTCTAGGTTTTCTTCCTCTTGACCTTCAGACAGTCGCCTTCTTAACTCTGCTATTTCCCGTTCCACATTTTCTCGATATTGATTCCACTGAGCTCGCTCTTGCTCCAACCTGTGATGATACTGGAGCTCATAGTCACGAACAGTCTCTATAAAACAGCATTTTTAAAACTTACTTTCAATATAAGTTAAAAACCAGAGCTTTAGGAACTCTATCTCCAACCAGTCAATGATTTATCATAACTTATCAGAACTAGGACACAGTAAACTCTTCCTTCCTTTGACTCTTGCCCCCAAATCCAACTACACAAGGGAAAGACCCAAAAATAACTGCACCTCAATTTGTATGATCACTAGAACACAAACAAACAAGCCCCCCAAACTGTGTAACTCCTAATTTCAAAGCAATGTACATGTCTAACAAACTATTTAGCAGCACATTTTATACCTCCAAGCACATCATCCAAACAAACTACCAAAACGCAAAGGAACAAGAACTTCTCACACAGCTTTCATCTCCCTGTTATTAACATTACCCCTTCGGGTAAGGAACTGTCTTTGTTTACCTACGTACAGCAGCTGGCAGGACTCAGCCTTGATCTAGGTTTACGTATCAATCCATATCATAAATAAACAGCAATTTGTGTACTCAATATGCATGAAGATTTGTCTTCTCTAGGGGAAGAGCATAATCAGGTGATGGAAAAACTGCTACAGGCTGCAGGCTCTGAATATTGTGATCTTGTTTGTCAACCTTTAAGAAAACAGCCAGCTATGGCAACAGGCTGTCCCCAGTTTACACCCTGCATTTTGTTCCCTGCACACAGTTTGTCTCAGAAACATCAACAGCTGTGCAATGGGCAAACAGAACAAGGAATAGCCCAGAATTATAAAGAAAAAAAAACAAACCCACAACTGACAGAGCGCAGCGTGTTCAGTCCCAAGCCTGAAAAGCCCATGTGAGAGCACTGGAAAGACACTGAGTTGCCTGACAGCAGACGTAAGTTTACAGGAGAGAAGAGCCTGAAGCTGTTTTCAGTCTTGTCAAATCACACGTGTTATCTTTGTGGAAGGTTGAAGAATCACATTTATAGTCCCTCAAAAAAACTCTGCATATGTGTGGGAGTTCGCACTACCGCGTCTCCTTCTGAACTCCAGCCCCGTACGAACAGAAGAACTGAGCTCCTTTTCACAAACTTAGGAGCTGTGCCCCTCCTGTCACTGCTGTAACCAGTTCTGCCAAGCCACACAAGGCAGTCGTCCATACGCTGTGCAAGGACAGGTAGGAATCACACAACGCACACTGAAGAGGGGTCTGATCTTAGCAGCAGCCACTTGGCTGGTCGTTACCTTTCATAATAGCTTGTAGTGAAGCTACTTCTTCTTGCCACTGCCTCTTCACCTCGTCGATAGCTTCCTGCTTTGTATTCTCAGATACTGTGGCGATAGCTTTGATGTTCTCCATTTCAGCATGAGCTTCCATCAGCTGGGTCCGCAGCTGGCCCAGATCATCTTGGGCTGCTTGCAGCACTGCATTTTGCCTCTTCAGGTCCTCTGAAAAGAAGTATTATTAACATTTAGCTTGATTAATAAATTCAATCTGAAGAGCATCCATAGTTGCTTTGGCAACTGCTCTGTCAAGGGGGCGAAGGAAACACTCAATATTAAAGCATCTACCCATAGTGACTGAGCAAACATTAGCAGGTCTCTTTATGGAACGTGATTTCTTGACTGGTTTGCCCTTGCCTGTTATTAAAAAAGTGCCTTTTCATGCACACAGACACAGAGCAGACACTGTAGATACAACCTATGAATTGATACACCTGGTGAAAGTGAACTGTGCTTTTAATGAGTTCATTATTAAACAACTCATTCTGGTCACAGATCTGGAAAAAGATAACAGACAGGAAGACAGTTCTTTCCCAATTTGTGGCACCAACTTGGGTCCTGGATTTGGACAGAACACTTGGTATTTCTTGAGCAGAAACACTCTGTGACCACTACCTGGAGCCCACGTGAGAAATCTATCCAGTCTCCTTTGTTCGTCATCATGCCTTTGCTAAAACTAAGCTTCTACTCAAAAAATGGATACATGCAACCAAACATCCACCTCTTCTCTAATTGTTGCAACTATCAACAGAAATTACGCTAATTTCACATTATGCTTCTGAGTCTTAGGTTAATCTGAAGCAAGAAGCTCTGGAAGATGCATATTATGCAATGCACGCCAAAAGCACAAACACAAAATAGAGTTTTATGCCCCCACAGCCTATTTCCCTGGCCATCGCTGTTAGCAGAAACATCTGCCCAGTGTTCAGCAATCAGCCAGCTGTCCCACTGTAGCTCCCTCAGAACCAAAATGCTTCCTCAGTCCTGTTGCCCAACACCTTACCCTGTGTCAGACGAAATGGAATCTGAGCTAAATCGGTACTCAAAGAGCATTAATCCTTGTGTAAAAAAACAAGATCTTGCACCACTTCTGTTGCTCAGGTCTCAAATGACACCATTAAGGATGAGATGCCCAACGTACACTTAGGAAAGGGTCTCGGGAGGAGGAAGACACCTTGGGGGCAGGGAGTGGAAAGACAAGTAATTGCTTGCCCATTCTCCTCTGGCATCCCTTTGCTTCAGGACCTGTGAAAACTGGATTATTCTTTTTTCTCTCACCACAATTTATTTTTATTTTCTATTTTTTACTGTTCTGAAAAAAGAGGAAATTATTGCTGATCTCATCTGTAGTGTCTTGCATCTTAGATTTCCTTTCATCCAGCTGCTAGAAACACAAAGAAATAGGGCTCCTGTGTGATCTGATCCTCATTATGCCTCTGGTATTTCTGCTCTCATAAGCTTATACAAGCAGCTCCAGCCTTAATGCATTATTTTTTGGCTTTGCTTTCATATGTTAAAGACAGGAAAATCATCAGGATTAGAAATAAATCAATTTGGCTCTCAGAACAGCAGCTATCTCTACTCTGCAATTCCTCATCAGATATTTGAACTCACATGGTTCAAATTTTCCTATAAAGTGTGATTGAAATAGATGCCCTTGGCTGGTATTAAAACTTTTATAATGTTTGTCTGATTATATTCTACTTCAGATGGAGATCCATGGCAAATTAATACTACATAAAGAGCTACTCACAAACACAAACAACGCACCATCCAGATGATGTTTTTCCACTCTGCAGATCAGCTGCTGTTCAGATAACAAGCACACCACGACTGCAGAATGTGAGCATTAAAACGCAGTGGTGGTGTGCTGTGTGCGCACTGAGTTGCTCTGCTGACTCCTACCCATGCAGCCAAACCTTTAAATTAAATCTAAAAACTCATTCCAGGAAGCTAACCAGCCACCTATGGAGTTTTAGACTCTGTTTGTCTCTTATTTTCTATGTGCCCGTTTAAAAGACTATGGTAACTTTTCCATATTTGACAAACCAGAAATAACAATAGTGCAGTTGATGATCCCAACAGCGGAAGAAAACTCCCTTAAATCTTAATTATCCTTAACCAATTTTAAAAAAATCAACTATGTGGTGTGCTCAGGCAATGAGGAGTAGCAGCTGCACTACAATTGTTCTTCACGCAGGGATTATTCGAAGTTCAACTTTTTAACCAAACTTTAGAATAATTTGGAGAATTGAGAACTTACCTTCCTTAGCCAAGTATAACTCCTTAAACTTTGCTCTCTTTTGATTAAATTCTTGCTCAAGTTGCTGCTTTGTACGCAGAAATTCTGCATTGACCTTTTCCAATTCCGCCACCCGTTGTAGAAGAGCATCTAAAAATAGAACAGAAGATAAGGTATGTCACTAACAGTTAAGGCATCTCATCCTGCAAGTTTGAGGTTTGGAGCTTTTCTTTCGAAAATACCTTCACTCATCAGCTCAGCCATTGCCCCATGAGTCATCGGGACAACCAGTCACAGTCCTTAGAGCACCAGAGGAAGGTTCTTAAGACTGTAGCACCAAACTAATTCTGCAGAAAACAATCCATCTCCCAAAGAACACGACCATTTTCTACATACAGTGAAGGAAGACATAGAAAAAACCAAAACCAGTGTCAGAATTGTTTCTGTTGGTGCCTCTTTCCAAAACACCAGGAATTTAGTCACCAAGACCAGGAATTCAGGTCTCAGAACAGACCTTGACATCCACCACGCTGGAAGGACTTTGCCTTGTGTCACCACTGCAGTGACACAAAACATTAAGCTAGAGGACAATAAGCCATGCACTATATCATCCCCCAAAATGCATGTGCATAAAGAGTTAAAGCAAAAGAAGGTTTATTTCCTAAGGGAGCATGACAACTACCTCCTTTCCACTATGTATAAGTGTTTAAGTTTACACAAAAGCTAGTTTGTCTTCTTAGGGCATGATTTGTACAATGGCTATACAGACACTCCACTTCCCAAAACCAACGCATGAAGCCAAATCCCAGCCACCAGCTGCAGGTAACCGTGGGCTACAACACAGATTAGAGCCTGCCTGGAAACGCGCTGCAGTCAATGGCAGGAAATGGACTCATTGATAGATTTTCAATTGTCATTTATAGACGACTTCGTGCTCGGAATTTAGGTCCAGCTCACCCCGGGCTGAAAAAGAAAACTGTTTTCACCATCAGAGGCCGTCAACTTAAAATGAGCAAAAAAAATCAATCCCTCAAAACAACACCCACACTCTGCAATGCCAGCATTCATGAACCTGCCGGAGGTGCTGTCTCTCTGCTCCCATTTCCACGCTCAGCAACGCAGCTATCAATGTTTAACGACACCGATGGAGTGCACAACCTAAGCCTGAGCTACACCCGACTGAAACAGGATCTTGTGCTACACACGCGATTGGAACAGGCACAGGAAACACCGTGTTCCAGAAGAGCAGCAGTGTGTAAGATCTAACTCCCTAATTAGGGGTCTAACTCACAAAGAAATAAACAACCGCCCTAAAGACCCTATTTCTTCACTTCTGAAATAGCATTATGAAGAATTTAAATTAAAATTGATAAGCCAAAGGGGAAAACAAACAGGCAAATGAGAAGTCTCTTTGGCCAACAATTTATTAGTGTAAATAGCACGTTTTTATTGCAGAGTATTGGGGCAAATAGACGACTGATGACAGAGTCAGACGTGCAAATTAAATGCGCAGCTTTGCTGCTAACAAACAGCAGGGATCTTGCAGAGACATTTCAGCTCAGGCACAGGGATCACCATCTTCACACCAACATCACAGCAGACACAGCACCCACTCCTATGGGGCTTGACCAGGCATGGGGACTCAATGGAGAGCAGCAAAATTCAGTTCAGAGTGGGGCCATCAGCTTACAGCAGAACCATGAAACCACTGGGGTACAAAGAGAAACTGTAGTGAGTAAGATACAGCCTTCTTTTAACCCACTGCATAGCAAAATTTCAGGTTTTTTCAATGCAGGAACAAACCCCCATCTCTCACTGACCAGTTACTTAAACACTGCTTCACAGATCAGCTCCCAAAGGATTACGTTCTCTCAGTGACAAAGTTCCCCGTTACACAAACACATAGCGACCATCCCAGAGCTAAGACAGGTAAAGCTGATTATCAATAAGGCTATTTTTGAGTACTGGGTCTATTTATAAAATTAATGCCACCAAGCTTTCTACTTGATACTTAAAGTGTCAAACACGACATCAAGAGTTCAGTTCTACTCATCTGAAAACAGAGACAGAGCAGAAAAACCCTATACACGGAATAAACTTCATGAAGAAAAAAAGAAAATCACTTCTTTCACCCTTCTGCCATTCTCCTGTCATTTTCCACTTCTTTCTTTTCCTGCCATGACTGCTCAACACAGAAGTATGGAAAAATAAAAATATATGGCTGCCCATTTTTCTTCATGCTTACTTCCTGAGCACTAATTTTCACCTACCGCAATATCCTACTACAGCCACAACTATATTATTATATGCCTTTTTAATCTAAGATTCTGCCACCCAGATGTGTATTGAGACAGCCAAAAGCTTTTCTTCATTGCCTTCCAACAGGGTTTGATTTAAAAATCAAACAACAACAAAAACCCCCAACCTCCTCCCATCCCAGCAAAGCTGTTCTTGCAGGCACCCAGAAGCACAGGAGTCAATTAAAGCTCTTTCAATGCACACGTTGAACAGAAACAATTCCTGATTTACGCAAGGAGGTTGCTTTACTTTCAAAGAACAATATTGGCCCTTACACACAGAGGAAAAAGAAGGGAATTATTTGCTTTTCCCAAACTTGCATTTGGAAGCATCCAAGATTCTACTGCCCTGGCCGATGGCTGAAGCTCGCTGGGCAGCACACATGCTTCTCATTTTATTTGAGGACAGAGAATTGCATCAGACTTCTCTTGCCACCTTTGTTCTCAGAACGGCAACAAATCTCTCTGACTGTCCCACCTCTGCGTTCCAGAGCACTTCGCTGCATGCAATGGGGATAAGAATGTTAGAGAAAGGAGGGGAAAAAGCCCGGAAGCTGCAGCGGTGCTGTGGAAGCCAGGTCCATGCCCGTGCCCACCAGCATCGCCCCCAGGGAGCAGTTTTGCAGAAGTGACTTTTGGGCAGTTCCCCATTTTCACAGCATGGCTTTCAGAGATGCTGTTGCATTCACCTAACCATTTCTAGCTCATTGAACAGCTGAAGGTTATGTGACATCTACATTTTGTTTTCTATTGACAGAACACTCACAAGCAAACAATCCCATACCGATTTAATGCTACGCACATAAAGTCTTGCTGATGCCGACATGCAGATGCCACTTTGGATGCAGAACTGAGTCCTGCTGCATTGGCTCCGTTACTCTGTCTTTTTATTTAGTGCAGTAAATCAGTAATTGCAGGATCAAAAATATTCAACTGAGCACTGCGTGTTACAAACATCTAACCACACTAACTATCGCAGTAACATCAGGTGGAAGTCTGCAATACACTATTTAATACTGAAAGTAATATTACTTTTTCATTGACATTGACTGACTAAAACCCACATTTCCACTGGACCCGGCAGGCTCAGTACTGCCCATTCCTACTCTTTATCTTCCTTTTTTCATGCTAGACACTGTAGGATCTGCTGCATTAAGGATCTTGGGAAAACAAAAGATAAGCCACCTTTGTATTAAAATAATAAAAATCTAAAAAAATGGAGATTGTTTAAACAAATGGGAAGATTCTCTTCTATAAACCAATCAAGAAGAGAACAAAAACAAAGGGAAGAGACAACAATGCTCCTTTAAATGGCTTAATAAATCCTGCACAGTTGAACGGCTGTGCGCAATAGCAACTAAGTCATGTTTGACACGGTACTGTAAAAGCTTGCCTAGCTGTTTGTGTGACCATCTGCATGGCGCTTCACACGAGCGCCTGGCATTTCGCAGCTGCCTCGTCCCTTGGGGCCTCACTCCTGCTCCCACCAGCCGGGGCAGCCACTGAGCACTGGGCAGCCAAAGCCGCACCTGGGGCTGCTGGTTCCAACGATAAAGCAGCAAATGCAGGGAACACAAACCTGAAAGCCTTTCCAGGCTCAGGTGAAACCCTGACTACCAAAACCATCACTTAGTGCTTGTTAGCAAGACGTGTTGCCCTGCAGCTCTGATGTGCAACCGTTTTCACCAAAACCTTCCTCCAAGTTGTTTATAGAGCAAACATCTTTATGCAGAATTACAAGGAAAAATGCCAACAGGCTGTTTCTCCTTCCCCATTTTTTCCACTTCCCACTTTTTCCCCCTCTTCATAGCACTCACATGTTAACTACTTCCTTGCTTTACTATTGCCTCCCTCATCTTCTTTCGTGGACACAAACCCAGGCAGTTGCTGTTCTGGGGTCCAAACCTCCATCCATTCACACTCAGTAAAGTGGAACCACACCTGACTTCCAGCTTTGATTCCGTGGTGCCAGTAAGGCCACCCGATGCAATGAGCAATGCTCCTCACCTCTTCTACACATTCAGTTATTCTAGCCCTAGGTAACTTAAGTCTAGTTTGAATTCATGCTTAGTTAAACATTACTTGTATCAGACTGCGATAGAACAGCGTTCACTCACATCAGCTGTCATGGGAACACAGTTAACCACACAGGTCCACGTGGACAGAAGTGGGCTTGCATTTTTCTCCAGCAATTTATCTTCCATTTGCCAGAAGCAGCTTTTCTTCCCAAGCACAGTCCCCCATCTCCACAACAGCCTGGCTTTTCCTTCATCCCTTATCGTAGTGGCTGGTTCTCTCCATCATTTAACTACCATTGCCATCAGACCTCTTGGTTTTGCGCACACGCTTAATTTTCTCCCCAGAAGTCCCAACTAAAAGCATGAGCAGTTTTGCCATCATTAGTTTTAACTCCATTTCATTTCTGCCATTAGTGCTTTGGCAAATGGGGAGAACAATCCCCCCCAAAATTTCAGGAAAACAGTATTTGTTAGTATTTTTTCAAGAGAATCAACTGCGCTTTGTGCCTCATCACTTCAGTAACAAATTAAATACCATTAAATTGAATCACAGCATCGGAAAAGCCAACCAGACATCACAATAGGCAGTACCCTATAGAAAGCATTTTGGCCGCATCCTGCTGCTGCCATCAGTGAATCCTCTCAGAAATGCAGTGATGGTAAGCTTGAATGTGTATCAGAGCATCTCAAAAGTCACCGGGCAAGCTACAGTCTGGTGAACACAGACACTTGGCATTCATTTATAGCAGCACAAAACAGAGAGAATCGAGTTACCGATCTCATCACAATCACTGGCATTTCGCCTGCTCCCTCAGTGCTTGTATCTTATTCCCCTGGCTTGAACAATTTCTCATTATTATAACTGCTCTTTACCAGCGGATCAATTTTTCAAGAAGACTGCAGGAAAGCCCTCGCTGACTCTCGGGTTTATGAAGGCTCTATTTACTCTACAGGCTGGGTACATTTGCTCAGAGCAGTTACTGCCCGAGCAAACAAGAGCGTGGTGATGGCAGCAGAGCACTCAGGCAAGGTTAAGTATCCAAGTCCGAATCCCATTTCTCTAAAGGGTTCGCAGCACGTGCTGTCATTGCTGCTACAATTACAGCGCTCTCATTCCGAGCCAACCCAGGTAGATTCGCTTACCCTGCAGTCACAGACGGACTTGATCCCCTTGGCAAAGCTTCTTGAGAATTTCACAGACCTCAGCTTAAACAATGGATCTGTCCAACATGCCAGCAATCACAAACGCCCACACCATTTCTCCAGTTTCATCAGTCCCTCCTCGTTATCGGGGAAGTTAAGCATTCAACATGAGGGATTTGAGGCAGCCAATGCTCCCTTAGCCCATGGACACAAGCTCCGGCAGAGCTGCCCATACCTCTCCCACAGCACTTCAAAGCAAGGCCCCCCCCCAAAACTGGCAAGTGACTTACTTCTTCCTGACCAAAGCAACACTGAAAATATGAATGAATAACCGTATTTATGCAGGAACGCTTCTGCCAAGCTTTCCCACACTACCACATCGCAGCATTCATATGATATAACCACAAAATCCAGAAGAGGATTAAACTCCTTCACGTGGCAATTACAGTGAGGTTTTCGGTGTACCTGGCCTTGTAAGAAAAACAAAACTTGAGTTGGGGATATTGTCCGTTTCAGTAAACCATCAGAAATCTGCTGTTCTGATCCAATAAGAACATTTCAGATTGACAGACATTTAGGGAGCGATTCTGATACACACTCGCCATACAGGAGACCACTTACACCACTGACTGCTCTGAACACCACCAGTGTAAATGTATTATTAAAATGTAAACATTTGCTAAACCCAGACAACAAACTCTGTACCTATTTTCTTTTAAGATAACTTAATTGCTGACTCATTTTCAGTGGGAGGGGGAAAAAAAAGTCCCTTTGACTCTTCATAATATGTTTATCACTTCGCCTACTCATTCATTAAAGCCTGTCTTCTTTTAGGGGGGAAAAAAAAGAACAAAGTATGACTCAGCTCTCAAAAAAATCCCCACAACTCTACTGCATTGTTCTCTTTGATAAAGTAGTTTAATAAATTAAAAAAAAAATCCATTCCATTAATGCAAAAATTGCTCCTGATACCACTTGGTCTGAGGTCACAGGCTGCCTTGCTTTTGTCGTAGGGACAACTGAGGGGTAGCTCTGAAAGCATTCAGAACACCCCAAATAATCTGCTTCCCAGCAGAAAGAACAGATTAATGATGACCTAAGACACTTAAAAATTCAAAAGGAATGTAATCAAAGTGAGATATTCAATTGGAGAGCTGAGCACAGAGCTAGTCCAAGAAACTGATGCAGAGGAAAACAAAAAGAAGTCATTGTTTGTGGGATGTACCTAGGCAAGGGCTTCTCCAGCTCACCATTGCTCCAGCTCCGAGGAGACTGCACATAAAGCAAACCCACACCCTCATGGACATGCTCAAAAGCCAACATAATTGATAAGAGCAGGGAAACCCATGTCCACATGTGCAGCTCCGGGGCAGCACTTCTGTACTCTTACAGGTACCAGAAATGTTCCTGAAATAGCAGCAATTCACACATAACCCAAGAGTTATGTATAATTTGGCCACTCAGATGGGTAGACAGAGAATAAATCAAGAAAGGGAACAGGTGAAAACTTGCTTTCAAGGAAGAGTTATTTCAAAGCATTCGTTGTCAGGAAAGCAGGTTGCAGGCATGAAAACACAGTGCCTTAGAGGAACCACTTAAAGGATATCAATCTTAATAAATGGCCTGGAAAATATCATTGCCAGCTGTTTTTTATGGAGACACTGGGGTGATAAATACAGTATCACAAATAACAGAAGATAATTAACATCTTTATTTGATAAGGAGTTCCTATCATTTGGAGTAAGGCTTCTACAGCAATTTAATAGTTTCCCTGAGAACGACAGACGACTCCCCCAAGCCTCTATCATCTATTTCTTGACAGAAAACGCTGCCTTCGTTCTATATACTCATTTTTTTGCTACCACTTGTCAACCAAATGAATTCCTGAATAGTTAAAAAGGAAGAAAATCCTCCTCCAGCATGAAATTTTCAAGTGTTTCAGTATGCCTGGGGGATAAGCAATACAGAACATGGAGGCTTTAGTCAGCCTGCAGTTATGAGCATTTTAAATCAACTTAAGCACTGCTGGCCATCAGAAAGGGTAACTCGGCACTCCCACGTCACCCTGAGCACACGAGCCCTTCATCCCCACAGTGCTGCAAAAGCCTTGAAGGTTGTACAGTGATGGGCTCGGGGAAGCGATACAGCAAGAGGCTGGGGTGGGGGGAGAGGAGGGACTCAAACCCATTTTCAGCCAAACCAGGTCCCCGATCACGCTTATCACGTGGCTGAGCACACAGGAGCGCTGGCACAAACACAACAGCGAGGATGTACCCTGGTTTTAAACTGTGAAAATAAAAGAGCCTGAACTATAACCTCGGACACTCATTATACTGTGTGGTCTCCACCCCTTCCTTTATGCCAGCTCATCAGGTCATTCACTAAATCAATTAAACACATTAACACAGCAGGGAGCAGCTGGGTGACCAAGCCGAACTGGCTCGGTGATGGGTAAATGGGCAGAGCTGGCACAAAGGAAATGACGGGAACACAATCGTGGGAGCCGGAAGAAGAGAGCAGGACCACTCCTTCCAGGAGCAGCAGCTTCCTAGAAGTAACACGAAACCTGAGCCTATGGGCACAGTCTGATAATCAGTTTAAACCCAAGTGCCTCCTGCTCACCAAAACAAATAGTCTGGCCTTCCCTTTGCCCCACAATCTCCCTGTGACAACCAAGATCAGCGCAGCCAGGCAGCAGGAACTCACTTTAAGACTTGCTGACTGTCATTTGTAAGCGACAAATGACCTTCCTCAAATCTCGGCTTCCATTCAGGATCTCCAGGGGAAGCTTACAGACTCAATCTGTATCAGAAAGCCAATTCCAAAGCTCAGATTCCCATCAGTGTTTGAATACAGACAGGTTTGAACAGCAACTGAAGGGCTGTCTCCTGCATAGCTGCATTGACACTGGGACAACACCCGGAGCTGTAGATGAAGATATATTGCAAAACATTTGTATTCCATAATAAGGTTACGCTCACATTTGCTCGTTTGAAAGTAAATGTGCTGGTACAGAACTGCAGTTGGATCAGACCCTACAATTGCCATTACAACCCCTCCTAATGTTTCAGCAGCTAAATGTAACCCAAATGCCTTAAACAAATCCAACCTCTGCAACATCAGGGTTTTCTACATCAGTTAGAGACATAGCACATTTATCTCCAATTTCCTCTAAAACTCCAACAGAAGCTGTGAGGACCAGACAGACAGCTAGAACGTGGTAGCAGCTCGAGCGTGGTCACAGCTTGCAATGTCAGTCAAGCACGGGATTCAGAGTTTGGCTAATTCCTTTCCCACTAATTTAGCACACACTTCAAGATACAGCACAAGGAAGAAGATATAAACAGACACTGTGAGCTGACAATTAGGAAAACCTTACTTGAAACCCATCTATAAAAGAGAATTTAAAACATGCAGCACCTGACCTAAAGCTGCCAGCTTGTCAGATGATCTGAGCGAACAGAGCACAATTTATTCTTCATATTTCACCAAAATAAACCCAGTAACACCACAGCCAAATTGCAGCACAGTGATTTTGGCATGGACTACTGGTAGTGCAAGACAAGCGTTCCAGTTCCTGTGCCTAAAGTCAAGGGGGGGTCTAACATGAACTTCAGCAGGCCTTGGGAAAGACTGCACCAGGCATGAGAATTTACAATGGATGGGCAACAATTACTGCTCATAACTTCTAACATCCATCTGTGTTTCTTCCTGTGTCGATTAAGCCAACAACACTGTTTGCCAGTGACTGTATTTTGGTTTAAAGCACCAGACCGTGGTGCTAGTCTGATCTTGCACAGCACTGATGTAGCAGAGATTAAAACACACCACAAAAATCACTTCTGTTGGGGAGCATTTCAGTGGTGCCAACCCATAGAGTTACCCTACCAGCGGTGGGAGTGGTGGGAGAACAGTTACACATGGAAACAGACAGAAAAAGCCATCCAGCTCTTTCTTTTGTTTTGCCCCTTTGTCTCTTTTGCTGCCATTTAAACAGCATTTCAAGTCTTGTAACAGTTACCTGTAAGTTAAAAACATGTATCGACACAAGATGTGATCAAAACCACTCAGTCTGTTCAGGCCACTTTCTTCAAGGCCTGGGCAACACCGCTACAATCAACAGAGCTGGTCTGGTTGGATCCTCTGTTAATCCTCTCCTCTCACCCACAGGCCATTCCCTCTGGGGCACCATGCGGTTAATGCTTCTGTTCTCTTTCAATTATCGATTCCGATTCACTTCACCACGTATAACTTCTATCTGTTGCTGCATTTTTGCTCCATAGTTTTACTAAAAAAACATTTTCAGAAACCACAAAATGTAACAAGTAGATAAATAATAAAAAAATCCCACCTGGATTTACATTTCCTATCTCGCTGTGACTCACCACAGCAAGGCAAGGCTCTCCTGCTTATTAAAGTAACAAAATCAGGTTGGGTTTTTTATGATCTTGGTTATTTTTCAGTTCTCAGCACCGCCAGACACACAACACAAGACAAGGCTCAACTGCACAGAGAACAAACCGAGAAAATCACGGCAGTGCAGGTTTCCTGCCCTGCTCTCTGCTGATATCAACTTTCACAACTGCTGCAAGAGTCTAAAGATGGAACTCTTCTATTTTCCTACCTTTCCAAGAGGCAGAAATTCACTTCCAGTCACTGATTTTCACACTCTGTGAGGCACTTGACTGCTCTGGTTTACAAAGAACGATAGCAAGGTATTAAACAAATGGATGTCATAGAATCGTGGAATGGTTTGGATTGGAAGGGACCTCAAAGCCCATCCAGTTCCACCCCCTGCCATGGGCAGGGACACCTCCCACTGGATCAGGAGGCTCCAAGCCCCATCTAACCTGGCTTTCAGCACCTCCAGGGATGGGGCAGCCACCACTGCTCTGGGCACCCTGGGCCAGGGCCTCCCCACCCTCACAGCAAAACATTTCTTTCCAAGATCTCATCTCATTCTCCCCTCTTTCAGCTCAAAACCCTTCCCCCTCATCCTATCCCTGCACTCCCTGATCAAGAGCCCCTCCCCAGCTTTCTTGTAGCCCCTTCAGGTACTGGAGGCTGCTCTAAGGTCTCCCTGGAGCCTTCTTTTCTCCCAGCTGAACAACCCCAACTCTGTCAGCCCAGCCTCTCTGTATGGGAGGTGCTCCAGCCCTCGGATCATGAGGTCAGCCACCCTCATAATAAAGAGGTGAGTAACTGAAGTTCATTGCTGGCAAAATAATCCCTTCTGAGAAGACACTCAGAGCCTGAACACGTGGAAGGCAGGGTTGGAAAGCTGATGAGTACTTGCTCTGTACCAAGAGTGCAGCAGGAGAAGCTCTTCCCTTCTTAGTAAAAGAAACTGAAGAGATCTTAAATAAAGTAAAAGATATGAAAAATCAGCAACCAAGCTAAGACTCAACACAGCCTGGGAGCAACGCTGTTTGGAAAAGACAAGACACTTTTCACAGAGGATGTTTGTCCAGTCATGCGATTTTCTCTAGAAGACCGGAGGGATGGAGGGAACGGGGAGCGAGGGTATAGAGCTGCAGGGCAGAATGTGCAGAGCCCAGAGCAGGGTACAGGGACACTCCAGACTGCAAACGCCTGCGAGGGGGAGAGCAGCAGCTAAAGGCGATGGCTGGGAAGGACTGAGGAAGCTGGAGAATCAGCTAAAGAGCAGCAGTTGCCCAAGACAAGGTCAAATGACCGGCTGTTTGACCGGAGAGAAAAATCCAGCACCAAAGGTCAAGTGAGGCTGCATTTCTGCCACCTCACTGTGGGGAAGCAGAAATCACCAGGGCAGATGGAAACCCATGAAAAGGGTGATTTGAAAGCTTTTATTTTTCCTCTTCGCTACATTTGGAGGATTGAGGCCAAGTGAAGACATGCACAGGATAGAGACAGGAAGGAGAGAAGTCCCGTGAATGCCAATTGGAGACATGGCTGGCAGAAACAGACATGGATGGAAAGATATATAAATAAAATAACCATAGTTATTCCTCCTTATATCAGCACTCATCCTGCAGTTCTGCATCCTGAAGGTGCTCCAGTCCCTGCTAACACAGCAACAGGACAGCCCAGCAGTTCTCTCAAGTGCCAGGTACGTTGCAGGGATGAGCGAAAAACCAATGCTCTTCTTTCCGAAAGACACAAAAATACCAGCTAGGAGTACACTGCTCACTTGTTCCTCTGATGCCAATTTATATAAAGATATCAAATGATTTAAATCTTTCCAGAGATAATTCATCATCATGCTTAACTGACTGTACCGTGACTGAAATTGCACAATGCTCCCCCTATTTATAGCGCAACGTGCAGAGGCCAGTTACCACCAACCAAGACACCCCTAAGCCAGACGCAGAAAGCAATCCTGCGAGCAAACTACCAACCCCTCAGAAGCACCAGACCTTTGGAGCGAAAGATGTTCTCCTCAAACACACACACAATGGTATTTATGGCCAGGCAACCTCGCTGTCAGGGGCTGCTCAGAACTCAGCTCACTATGTGCTGCTTATCAACGCTACTGGTTCTTATCTGGAAAGACTTCAGTCAGAGTAAAGCCATAACCTCATGCTTTTGCTTTTTCTTTTAAAACAACACACTTGTATTTAAAAAAAAATACCTAAATATAGTAAAATACTTAAACATAATATAGAAAACTTCCTATTTTAGTATTATTTTTTAATAAAGTCCCTAGAGCAAAAGCCCAGGAAGCTGCCCTTCCACATCAGATGATATGAACCCCATGGGATTTGGTCCTCTCCCACGCTGACAGACATTGTTTGTTTTAGCTTCTGAAATTTTAAAACAAAATTCCTTCTTCAGTCATTTTCAAGGGAGTGCACACAACCCAGTCCCGCAGTGGGAATCCACTCCACCCACAACGGGCTATAGGAAAGCAATGAAGCATTGTGAGACGTCAGGCCAGGAAGAGAAGAAAACATTTCCTAAGGACATCTTCTTGGTGACAAGGGTGAAGTGGCCAAGATACAGCAAAAATGGGCAAAGAATTTGTATTTTCCAGTCTTCAAAATGCAAGAGAGCTTAGGTCCACAAGTTGAAGTACATCCACTGTGCCTTCAGGTGAGCTAACAGCTAATTATAAAGAACAGGGTCATGGTATTTTTCAAAATTTAGAGATACTGGGGACTTGGCTTCAACAGGAAAACAGACCCCTGTACGCGCAGATTTCCACTCCGGTCTGCTGAGTGGATCAAAACTTCCTTAGAAATTCTAAAAAGTGGGAATACATTCATTGTTCGAGGTGTCTGGTCTGCTTCGGAAGCGAAATCTCAGATTTGTCCATTCAACCAACATGGAAAAACATCCAGCTTAAAAAAAGATGTGCAAATGCTTGTGGGTTTTAATTAAAAATGTATTTGTTTAATGATATTAATAATTATTAAATAACATAATAAAGCTAAGACAAAGCAAACTGAAACTGAGGGAAGAATTATTTTGGCTCTTGGAAAGTACCAACAATTTTGAAGTTACTCCCCTAGAGAAGAGAGTTTAATATTTGACAGTTACATCAACAACAAGGAGCTGAGCTTCAGTGCTCAAACCCAGGCCCCTTCCAACCACACTAAGCTTTGGAGATGAGTAATCGCATTTTTCGATACCTCAGTTCCATTTAAAAGTGATACCTCTAAGGAAAATAACTAGAAACGTGAAAGGGTCTAAGGCTGACATTCTATTCCTTGATGGTGACACCCAGACTCCTCAACAGCCTCTGCGAGACGTGGGATTATGGCACCAGTGAGCCTTGGCTCTTGCCAGGATCCTGTTTTACTGACAGAGAAACAACGCCACTGCCGGTGCTGCCAGAGGTACCAAGATCAATACAGAACATGCGCCATTCTGCTGTACCCAGACAAGCGGTGCCCTGAGAGCTGGCACAATCTTCAGCCACACAACACAGACCCCACTTTTACTGCCCAAGTACCGGAAGAAGAACAAGCTTCTCCAACGCTGCACGCATTCTTTCTGCTGGCAAATGCTTATTAAAATATTTGATAGACTGTGCCATTAACGGTTTCCTGTATCACAGAGTAGTATCAACAGACAACTCATTCATCAGTCTGACTGTACCAATGGCTTAACTGTTCCAGTGCAGCAAGAAGAGTTGAATAATTTGCATATCATTGCAATTAATTTTTTCATTTTGAAGAAATAGTGTTTTCTGTAACTGCATTTTCTTCATTGAAGCATTGTCCAGCTATAAGAAAAGGAATAATACTAAAGTTTGAGTATTAAAACAGTGAAAAACTGCCAAACTATTCTGTTTGGTAACTTCACTTTCAGAGATGGCAAAGACCCAGGTACGAACCAAACTTGGGAAGGCTGAGGGCACACCACCTTCAAAAATAAAAATATTTTAAAAATCAGGCATTACTGCTCCAGTCACACAATCTGCACTGCACACAGATTAATTAAAATCTCAAAAAAGCAGCCTGACCAGGATCAATCAGCAGCACCCACCTCCCTGCAACACAGGTCACCATCATCAGCCACGAGAGCACAGCTCAGAGCACAACACTGCCCCAGCAGCCAGAGGACTCTGCTCTCAGCCTGATTGTTATCGTGTGGAAACTCTATTACCCCACACAGAAGAATGAGAGGGTTATTAACATCTATATTAAGCCAAAGTACAAAAACAGGGTAGGATCTAACATCCATTTTTTCCCATTCCTTTGTGTTATTCCTTCCCCTCTTCTTGGCCCTGTTTTCATTTCAGTGTGGGCATTAGAATAGAATATACATTCTGAATTATATTCCTCTCATGTTGTTTCATGTATGCTATTTCTACTACAGTAGAAATACTACTTCTTTTGCACTTGCTTTCAACAAAAATATTGTGGCTGATGTCTTGCACGAGTAAAGAATGCATAAGGTATTTATAATCAATATGAGTCAATTATAAAAAGCCATTATTTTTCCTTCAGGGAACATACTAATCCAGTTCTATTTTGTCACATGTAGTCTTAAATCAGAGGTTACATGACTCCTTTAAGCAATAAATTCAGTGCAGACAACTAAAAATATCAAATAATTCTTTTCTTCCATATTTTCTCCCCACCAAAATAGAGCAGAGATGTTTCAAGGCACACTTTGGGGAAGTTACTTAACGAACACACATGAGAACAACAGTAATCAAAGTGGATAAAACCCAAACCAGTCCCGTTGCTGCCACAGGATGACGGGAGAGAGGAGCCATTTTAGAAACTGTAATTCTCCAGTGTGAGAGCCCAGCAACCACTTCCAGAATCCATCCAACCTGCAGCCGGTTCCCCCTGCCACGCGCTTTACCTACAGCATCCTCATCTTCCCGCAGCTAAAAGGCACAATGACAGCAACTCGTACCTCCTACGAGAAAGACCTCTCAAATTACTAAATTTTACTTGCACCTTTTTGCCTTCTTCTCAAACAATAACAAAATAAAATCTACCCAAATTGTAACTCAGAATCACAGAATGGGTTGGGTTGGAAGGGACCTTAAAGCCCATCCAGCTCCATCCCCCTGCCATGGGCAGGGACCCCTCCCACTGGGTCAGGGGGCTCCAAGCCCCATCCAACCTGGCCTTGAACACCTCCAGGGATGGGGCAGCCACCACTGCTCTGGGCAATTCCTAACACCCTACTAACACAGAACCACTTTCCTGCTCACGAGGCAGCATGCATTTGCACGGCACGCAGCTCCACTGCACACCTGCAGCCAGGCAGCCTGCAAGAGCCAAGAAGGAAAGCTGTTGGAAGTTGTTCTGTAGCTTTCAGAAGAACAGGCTAAAGAACAATAAACAATGGTTATTCACCAGAAAGCACACAAGAGCAACCCACACCAACGCTGAGCTTACAAGCATGACAGCAAATAAATTCACCCTCCCCTTCATCCTCTGGAAGGACAAACATGCAATCATTGACCTTAATGCAACAAAACATCCCATAATCTAAGCACCCTCATCAGTAAAACTTGGAAAAGGTAGACTGAAATATTGAAATCCCTGAGGACAAGCACTTTCTCAGACAACTCCACAAAAAAAACCCAGCCCACACAATTCCCTAGATATGCATAATTAAGAATCCATCATTGCCCTTTTCTAACAGTGCTTTGGGAAACTCATCTGCTCTCTGAAAAAAAGGGAGCTCTGGTGTAGCCCCATAGCTGAGTGAGCACACACTTTTCAGGATGCTGCACATCCCTTTGCTCCTCTTATTTCCACATTATGACCGTCCTCCACATGAATTTCTCCCTCTCCCACCCCTTCCCATACATCCACGAATACTGTCTCTCCAAACCCATCGCCCAGGCTAAGCATTACCTGTAGGTTTTCTGATACGCAGACAGTTCTGTAACCTATTCCAAGGGAAAAACACATTTCCTTGTCTGTAATTCCTCCCAAACTAGACACAAGTAAAACCCTTCAATAACAAAACCTTCAGGGAAAGCTCATCTTCCTCCCGCTCAGGTAAACACCATCCTGAGGGAAGAGCTGCCATTCCCTTTGTCTTTGCCAGCCCAGGATGAACCCTCACGATGATGAGTATCCTGACCTCAGCCTCCAGAGGTGCCTTTTCACCACATGCCCACGGCGCAGACAGCCCTGCATCCCCTGCCGTGGCCGGATCGATGGCGAAGAAGAAATAATACCTTGATAGCAGTATTGCTGCCCTTTCCCTCCATCCTGGGGTAGGGAGGCCTCCCCCATCCCAGCAGCAGTGCTACCACAGAACCAGAATGGGTTGGGTTGGAAGGGACCTCAAAGCCCACCCAGTGCCACCCCCTGCCATGGGCAGGGACACCTCCCACTGGGTCAGGGGGCTCCAAGCCCCATCCAACCTGGCCTGGAACACCTCCAGGGATGGGGCAGCCACCACTGCTCTGGGCACCCTGGGCCAGGGCCTCCCCACCCTCATCGAGAATTTCTTCCTATGATCTAACCTAAATCTTCCACCTTCCAGTTTCAAACCACTCCCCCTCGTCCCACCCCTGCACCCCCTGATCCCTGATCAGGGCCCCCTCCCCAGCTTTCCCGGAGCCCCGCAGCCGCCCCGGGGCTCTCCCCTGCGCTGCCCCCGCTCCGCGCTGCACACCGCCCCCCCCACGCCCCGTACGCCGGGGCTCCCCGTTGTGCTGCCCCTCCCGCCCCGGGCCCCGCACCCCCTCCGCAGGGCTCCCCTCGTGCTGCACCCCACCCCCCGCCAGCCCCGAGCCCCACCAGCCCCGCAGCCTCTCCATGAGGCTCCGCTTCGAGCTCCCCCGCACCCTGGGGCTCCCCCCGTGCTGCCCCCACCCCGGGCCCGGCTTCTGCGGCCCCGCAGCCCCCGGCCCGGCCGATCCCACGGCCCCTGCGGCCCCGCCGCGCTGCCCCCGCCCCGAGCATCAACCCCCCCCGGCTCCGCCCCGCGCATCCCGGGGCTCCCTCTCGTGCCTCCCGCACCCCCACACCCCCCCCCCCCCGGCCCCGCCGCCCCCGCCCCGCGGCCCGGCCCGGCCCGGCTCAGCCCCCGTCCCAACCCCGCAGCCCCGGCCGCGCAGGCGGGGCCGCCGTTACCGTCGGTGGCGGCGCCAGGACCCCGCTGGGCCATGGCGCGCGCTGCCGCGGGGCCGGATCCGCTAGGGCTGCGGGGCCCGGCGGGGGGCGGGAGCGGCCGGGCCCGGGCTGCGCCTCCACCGCCCCATCCTGACAGCGGCGCGGGGAGGAGCGGCGGGAGGGGCTGCGCAGGCGCCCGGGGAGGGGACGGGACCGGGGAGGGGTGGGACGGGGACTGGGAGAGAGGAAGGGAAGGGGAAGGAGGGAAAGGAAAGGAAAGGGGAAGGGGGAAAAGGAGGGAAAGGAGGAAAAGGTAGGAAAGGGGTAGCAGGGCAAGGAACGTGGCAGGGATCAGGGAATGGGGAAGGGGAAGGGGCAGGGGCAGGGGCAGAAGGGGCAGGGCGGCTGGGCAGGGCTATAGAAGCAGGGGCTGAGGGAGAGGTAGGGGACAGGGAGATTCCCCCATGTTTCGTTCCCCAGAGGCCGGGAGTGGAGGCAGGGCCGGGGTTTGCCAGGCTGGCAGAGGGCCCGGTGGGGCTGAGGGTGCCCCAGAGGATTCCCGGGACCGGCTGTAGCCCGGCTGCCTGCCCCCTCGCCCAGCCTGGCTCCACGGCCCCGTCGGCTTCGGGGTCATCCCTGTCTCTGCTCCCCGTTGGGCCAGCCTGGAACCATGGCTACTGTTTATAATTCAGAGAATTGGTGTGGATGTGCCAAAAAACCCCCCTTCTCAGGCCGACAGGGACGTGGTGTGGCCAGGATGGGTGGCCAAAAGTGCCCACCCAGCCACCAGAGCTCGCCCCAGTGCCAGGGGGCCTGGGTCTACAGGGAGGATGGAGTGGGTGAATCCTCCCACCTAACCGTGAGATGTGTCACAACGCCAGGGTTTCATAGTTAAACAAGTAGATTTGCATCCTTGGATCACAGGTGGAATCCCAGGAAGCAGAGCTGGGAGTGGAGGTGAGGTACCAAGCCCTGACCAGGTCAGGATCCATTACAGCTGGCCTTTCTTAAGGCTTGCATACCCTGAAGTCGGGCGTTTCTAAACAAGGTCTCACTTCTTTTTCTGACCACAGTATCAAAACGTGGTATGGTGGGACATAGAATCATTGAATGATTTGGTTTGGAAGGGACCTTACACCCCCCATATTCACAGCTATTTTCACCTTGTTCATGTCAAGATAAAACTCCCAAGATCCGGGATCAAACCTTTTGTGCTGCAAACACGAGGTAAGATAATACTGAGCTTGGTACCTGTTGTACACTTACCAAGGGGTGAATATCACATCTTTTCCATCTCCTCCACAGCCAAAACATTGAGTATTGCAACATTTCAAAATCCATATCAGAACTCCTGAGCAAACATGTGAAATGGGTTTATACAGTAGTTTGAAGTGTGGAAAAACTCTCAAGGGGCTCATGCTTTTTTCCCCTTCTTTTTCTCCAATCTAAAACTGGACTGATTTTATAGGTATGGTGCTTACTTAATCTTTTCTTCCTTTTCTGGATAGTAATTGCACTTGACATAAGCAAAGATTTATGTAGTACCTAGTCACAATATCTTGGAACCTGAAACAATTGGATAATTTCCCCTGTGGCTCCCAAAATGTCTCATTTAATTCTAATCACTTGTAGTTCTTATAGCATTGATGTCAAAGGATCCCCCAACGTGACTCAGCTAAACCTTATGAGAGATAAGCAAGGTTTAACAGTGGTTTGCAGTCACAGAAACAGGTCCATTGCAGGGGCAGAACCAGCAGAGAGCAGAAGTCCTGAGTGTCAGTCCCCACGCTGTAAATGTTAAGACAAATGCAATATTGCTGAATCAGTGAGCTATGGGAGAGCTTCAGGTGGGCAGAGACTATTTCTGGAAAAGGCTTCTCCAGAAATGATAACACTTCTAGAATCCCATGTATTTTTATCAATTATATTTGGCCTAAAAGCCTAACATGGACGTTCTCGGCATCAGTGCCACAGGCAGCGACACAGGTTAATAGAAGATGCATCTTCCTGGGAAGTGTGTCCTGCATTAGTACCAGCTGGAGGAGTAGGTGACACTATGCACTCTGCCTGAAATTTAATCTTCTGGGCTCACTGAAAAAGATAAGTGTGCAGCTTTTGTTTAAGCAGTAACATCCAGCACCAAGCGGTCAGTGTGTACAGGCGGTGGTTGTCTGGAGACCAGAAGTGAACTGAGAGGGACTGTGGTTGTTTGGCTGCAAAGAGCAGTGAAGTGATTTGCATAACACATCTAGGAGAGAAGTATTTTCTTTTTGCCTGAGGAAAATAAAACAAGTAGCAAAAGAACTAATTAAATCTGTTTTCCTAATAGATCTGTCTTGTGGTTGTCTGGCTTCAGTGCTTGCTCAAGTTCCAAAGGAAACTTTTCCTACATTTTTTTGAGCATGTAGAAAGTTTTTAAGTTGTGTGGCTTTGCTTGTTTCTTCTTTTTGTTTTTCCCCATTAATTGGGGCACTTTAACTTCAGCTGAAGCATCTGTTTTCATCAGGCTTTGAAGAATATAACAATCTCTGTCTTTATCTGTGAAACTGGTCCCAGATCCTAGGTCTGGTTGAGTTACCCTGGCTGTGTCCCAACGACATGTCAGGACAAGCCCCGTTCCATACATCGCACAAAGTACACAGCTTTGGGGAAGTCCCTGCACACTCCAGCAAGTCCCTTGATGTGGATCAGGGAGCCAGGGCTGTGATCAGACGGATGAAGAGTATGGTCACAAAAGCTTTGTACTCATAGGAAGTGACGCTGATAAAACACAGAGCTAATTCCTTTAGTTTAGAATGGTAACAACGCGCTGTTGTTTTATACAACTACGCCAGTTCTACAAAAATGAGTCTTTATTAAGATAAACTAAAGTTCTGGACTTGCAAGGCTAGATCTACATCTGGTGTGAATTCAGTGGAAAGAGGCTGATGTGTGGGAAATAAGAAGCTGGCCTGTAGCACAAAATCAGAGTGGAAATCAGAAAAACCCTCTGAAGTGTGCTGGTTCTCATTTATGGTGCGTTACTGGCCTGCTGGCCATGAAGAAGTTTAATTCCACTGTGTGCAGTGAATTACAGTCCCTGCTCCTGGTGTCGTTCATCTCGTAAACCACCCACTGTTTAAATGGGTTCATCCAAGAGAGCTGAGTAACAAGGTAGATTTGAGAAGCAGCTTTGGGGAGTGCTGAGACCAGACTCCACTGCACTTGTAGAGAGAGAAAATCTCAAAAGTGAGGACCCTCTGCCTGAACAAGCAGGAGCACTAATTTCAAGAGCCACAGCTCATCTCTCCCAGATGACTCCACCTGTAGCCGTTACCCAGTGAAGATTTGGTAACAGTCTCCTCCATTGGCCAAACCACGAAATGACATTGTCTTTAGGTGACTGCAACAAAGCTGGCTTGAATGGGCAAAGTAAACATAGGAACAGAAAATCTGTGTGTTCTTAATGCAGGTGGAGCCCAGGGAAAGAGAAGTTGCACACATCTTTGAGAGACTTGGCTGCTCACGGTGGCAAACCTTGGGTTCATTCAAAAGGCAAGTAACGGACTTGTCCTTTTGGCAAAAGAGGAGAGGAAAACCAGAATTTATTGCTTGCACTTTATATATTTCTGCGCTTGCCAGAGTTTGTCTTCTGGTTTTGTCACTTTTTTATTTGTTTAAAATAAAAAGTGTTCAGAGTTTCCTAGGTTTAAACATTTATTTTACTTTTGTGGACGCTGATGGGTCATTAGCTGTAAGCATTAGTTCTGCAGATATGTTTGTAGGATTTGGTCCTTTCTTTTTAATGCAAAGCTTTTGAAGAAAATTGACGTTCCTCTAAGTATTACCCTAAAGAGGTTGGTTAAAACTCCCAAACCAGTCATGCTTTTGGCTTTAAAAGTTACTCTGGAATGCAAGGAATTCAGTTTGGAACAATTACATTATTTGCAATCGAACTTCTTAACGAACCCTGGAATAGTTTATGTGGTTAAAAATCTTTTCAAGAGCAATTGAAAAATTATGTTATCCCATCTTTTGTTTAAAGGATTCCATGTGGTACCAGTCTGTGAGTCTATGGGAAGCAAGCGAAGCCAAAAATGAAAATTTGGCAGGCAAAAATCAAAGTGCTTGCCTTGGCCCTAAATCTCAATATATGCACATTAATGATCTCATTTGTGAGATGTCTATATTAAGATTTGAAAGCTCTCTGCATTCCCAAGGGACAAGCTCATTGAATATTGTGATGTACCATGAAACCAAACAATTTTTCCTGCTGCAAAATAACCAAGGAATCAGAAACTCATTCTGCGTGCGTAACAAAGGGCATGTTAAGAGCAGAGTCAGCAATACTTTATTAGAATTGTCATTGCAGGGAGGCACAAAACCAGCACGGCTTTGTACTTACACACTCCTTCGTTGGGAGATCTAAAAATATGCCATAACCCATTCAGACTCGCTCTACCCATATTAACAAAGTCATCTGCTTCTCTCTACAGCCATGCAGGAGGAGCATGCAAAGGAGTGCAGCAAATATTCTGGCAGACCTTCCCGAGGTGGTTGTAACTGCTGGTGCCCTATATCCTGCTTGGCCTGTGAGTTAGAGGTAAGTGTGGTAGCGGAGCGGAGAGAGTGAGCACAGAGTTGTGCTCAGCCATGTGATGTTCAGCCTTGGCCCAGATGTGTCTCCATCACTGATTTAAGCAGAGATGCTGGACTTTGTACTGCAGTGGTTGAAGTGTGGATGCACACAGCTCCTCCTGCCAGTGCTGTTATTGTAGCAGGATTTTGTAATAGAGGTGGAGCAGGCATCAGCAGGACCCGGTTTGGTCACCACACACTTATCAGCCCTCACCCAGCAAAGCCCAACACAATCCAGCAGCAGAGACAACAAGGGTAATATGGGACCCCAGAAAGAACCCTTGGTTTTCACTGTGTTCATGTGATTAGATTTTTCTTTAAACAACCTAAAATAACAATAGGGGTTTCTGCTTTTGGGGGGCTGTTTTGCATGCAAGTATTGCATATAGCAGAGTTTTTAAAAACAATAGACCATGTTAGCAGTGGCATCTCATGAGCTCCTGATCTCAAGAAGACCATTTCAATAACATCCATAAGGTGAATCACGTCAGATCTGCAGGATTGGGCCATTTATCCCATTTTCTTCCTCTGAGGCACCAGCAGATCAGATATCCCATAAATTCTGATGATTCCAATGCCCACTTGCCAAGAGAAGGAGGGAGTGTTGCAAGTACCGAAAAATTCATTGTCCCATGTGTGTTGTATTAAATGGCATAGCCAAGATTTCCATGTTAAGACTTCAACAGCAGTGCTCATTTTGGAGTGTTTATTCATCCAACCACTGTTAATTCACAGCATGTCCCTTTCAGAAGTGTCTCTGAAGATCTTTAGAACACGATATCCAAGAAAACCGAGCAGTCTTTGTGTAAGCAATGGACCAGGTGGCTGAAGAGATGCAGCAGGATTTCAGAGAATCACCAGGTCTTTGCAAACACTTCAGCTGAACCAGCCCACCCGTCTGAAATTTAATCCAGGTAGGACTGCTGGAAGCTCCAAAAGCGTAGCTTGAGGCCTTGCTGATGGTGGGACTCTTCATTGATTCCTGCGCCTTTCCCAGGGCTCTGCCTATGCCCATGTGTCTGGAGCTGGACGAACTCAAATCCTCATTAATACTAACTTAAATCACACATCTTCAAGCAATGGGTATACCCAGCCAGTCCAACTGCTTCTCATCCTTATGCCATCCCATCCTTATGACTCCTTTTGTTCCCTTTTTCCCTTGATTTCTCCTAGGTGTTACAGCAGTGTCTATTTGCCTCTTTTTTTCACCGCAGTGCCTTTTCCAGAGCTGTGTCCCTTATATGCAGGCACACACAATATTTTGTACTTCTGTGGCACCATTCACTGGAGAAAGAGCCTTTTAATAGAGCCAGAGAGAAGGAATTATTTCAGATTTACAGGCTGGGAGGACCCAGAGAGACAGCCTGGTTTGCCTGGGAATACACCAAAGTCAGCAATGGGATGGGGGAAAACAGCCATGCATCTCCCGTCTCCTTATAGCTTTTTTTATTTTTGCCATAAAGCACTTTTAAGAATACTGAAAAGATTCTGACCTTCTTTGAAAAAGAGCTGAGGACAAACATCTGTTGTAAAGTGAATATTTCTTAGCAGGTAAAATGATGAAAAGAAGTCATTTTCTATAGAATCTCAGTCAGATTTTGTTAAAAATGTTTCCTGCTGAGATACACTTTCCTGCCTCACCATTCCTGCAGCACGAAGAAGCTTCCTCCTCCTCTGAGCCTGCAGGAGGTTTCACATTACCTTAACCTCCCTCAGATCATCTCCATGCACAAATCCGAATTACATTTACATGCAGACGTAATGTCATTCAGCCCACTTTATGCCGCTTACATCTCCCTTGTTGCTATGGGGAACACTGATAAGAAACCAATTAGCAAATAAAATATTTGAAGAGAAATGCGAAAGCCACTGCTCGGTGGATTTGTGTGTGACAGGCAATGACATTTTATTTGGCGTTGTCCTTATGGAGCTGAGCTGCTTCCACCGCAGCTCCAGCTACATTTGTGTAGTCAAAACATGCTCTTCCCACGGGATTTAGAGGCTTAGAGATGTAACTGTGTCTGACCCTGGGGAATTCTTGCAGGTCTCCTGAGAAGAGGGAGTTTGCTTGTTCTGAAAGAGCTTTTGCTGGCGTGGAAGTGCAGAGAGCACCATCCAGTGTCTGATCAAAGCAAATACAGAAAAACTGAGTGGCACTGGTACAAAGGCGTCTCTGCGCATCTCACAGCCCAGCTGGTGAGGCACACGGTGGTCTAAATAAAACCAGGCTACAGTCGGTTGTAGAGGAGCTTCTAAGGCAAGACTGGCAGAGTTATAACCCTTTTAGGAAGCAACCTGGCTGGTCTTTTAAAGAAAAGCTGTATTCTGAGTTGGAATTACTGGTGATTGAGGAAGCAAAAGACACAAGCAGGAGGGAGCGGAGATGGCAGTAGATGGGGCTGCTCAAGAAAAATATGCGGGTTAAATCCATGAAGGGAGGGAGCTATAGCAGAGAGAGAAAACCAGGCTGGATCCTTATCCTGCCATCCTTCCTCTTTGCAGAGCAGGATCAGCAAAAAGAAGCTGGAGAGTCGCACTGGTGGCTGAGAAGATATGGAAGTGACTTCAGATGCCACCACCCAGTTCCAACAGGTTTGGATTGCTTGATGAATGCAGATAGTCCTGGATTTAAAGAAGGAAAATGATTTAGAAAAAGATTTTGCACTGGAGCATGCAATAAGTAGGAATTCTCATTATATATGGCTACAGGCTTTTGGTGGGTCAGAGAGAAGGAACTCACAGGAAAACAAGGGGTCCATGAGGCTAAAAATGGGTACAGGCCAAAATTAATGTGATCTGCAAAGAAGCAATACCCGAGAACATGTCCAAGAAAAAGCACAGTTTTCCATGGACAAGTGGTTGTGCAACCATCTGTTGACACTGTAGGAAAACAAGGGAACAGGAGTGTTTGGTGTAGTATGAACAGGGTGTTTATTAATCAAAGCTGCAGACTGCTCCAGCTTAGCACAGTGTTTGTAGTAATGTATCAGTAATGTATCCTCCCTGAAATCAGGTTTCGGGCTGGCATAGGTTAGAAATGCTGTAATCCAAGACAGCTCCTCTGTTGTGCTCAGTGTTCCCAGGAACAACGTAGCATGTGTTTGCTCTTACTCATCTGATATTGAACTTGCAGAGCAGAGCTCACTTTGATTAATATTAAGCAGCATTTTGTTTGTGCCCTGTGACAGAAATGCCCAGATGGAGTGGTTTGAGTACTGAAAACATGAGAAGCATTTAACATTCTATGGAGCTCTGTTAAAGTTGTCTGAGTAGAACATCTGGTATCAAATCTTTGGATAAATCAGTTTCTGTGAGTATTTGGACCTGCTTTGGATCTGTGCGTTGTTCCATCTTTCTATTCCCTCTCTTGCTTCCCTGTTCCTCGAGCCAATAGAGGATGGCTTATTGCCTGGTGCAACCCATTACAGTCCCTTTGTTAGGGCTTGGCAATTAGCTGAGCAGAAAGAGAGGAGAAATCACTTTGGGGTTGAAACAGCAACACTGAGTTAGGATTTCCCTGAAAGGCTTTTATCTCTCCTCAAGGTGATGGGGAAAGAAAAAAGAGTGGTCATTGACTGGTGTCACTGAAAGAGCGATCATTGCGTAGGGACCCTCTGTGGACACATCCACGCAGGACCTCCCTGCCAGGGAAGTGAGTGGTACCCAGTGCTGAGCACTGGCAGACCCAGCTGCCAGTCCTGCTCTGTGTGCAAGGACAAGTCCTGCAGAGGTGAAGAGTGCAAAGAGGAAACAGAAGCCGTTGTCGTGTTGTAGGACTGATGTACCAGAGAGATCCACAGCCCTGGTCTTCCTGAACACACAGTGCCGTGAGGAGTGTGGGCTCACATTTTCCACTTCAATAACTGAGGCAGGAGGGGCCATTCAAGGGCTGATTCACATGGACCACCTAATGTAGAAGTGTTTGAGGTGAACTTTCACTGCAGGAATTGTTTCAGCTAAGAAAAGCTGAGCACACAGAGCTCCTGTTATCCTTCCTGGGCAGATTTTCAGATGAGCAGTGTTGCAAATTTCCCAAATGAACCTGTGCAGAGGCTCTGACTCCTGGAGCTATGATTGAAACCACGAAGAGGCATTGAATGGGCATCACTAGGTTGCATTCAGAGTATTGTGAAGGAATTGCAACTGAAGTAACCAAAAAAACCATCTCACAATGTAACGTTTTTTGCTATTAAGAAAATAAGATATTTTGAATTATATTTCTTTAAGATATCTGGCTATGTTTAAAGGGCTGATTTCTTCTCTTTTCAGGCTTGATACATCAAGCAAACTTCAGTGGAGTTATTCTTGTCTTGCACCAATGGTAAGAGGAAAGAGAGGCAAGTTATTCACGTTTGATGTTATTTTGTGCCAGATGTTTTGCTGGTAGAAATCCATAGCTCCACAGGAACCAATTTCTTCAGGATCTGGAATGTCTGGCCCAATTTCTTTCTCCATTCTGGATGGTCTGTGAAGGAAACTGCTTTATTTTGCAATATTGAATATTCACGCTGGGAAGTTACAAGCAAAAACAAAATAATGAGAGACAGGGTCTCTAAGAAGCTTCCTGTCACATGAGGCTGGGGTTCTGCTGAAGCAGATGTGTTTGCTGACTTGTTTCCAGAACGTTTGTTGAGTGGTGATTAGATTCCGTCATACTGATGTTATCTCTGTGATCTCATTCAATACAAGTAGTTCTGCAAACAGCGAAATCTTTTTTCCTGTGGGTTTGTATCTTGGACTGCATTTCGGCACGGTTTCTCTGATCTTTAATGGGGATTGAGTTCATTTTAGCCTGGTTCTTCAATGAGGGATGAATAATCTGTCTTCTTTACTTCTTTACCTTCACTTGCAGGAACTAAATATCTCTACTATGTCAAATTTGAGTGGGAATTATCAACCACCAATAATTATCCAAAATTATTTAGGGCCAACACATGTAAACAAACATAAACACGAGTCTCATTTTCTTACAAAGGGAAAAGGTAAGGATCCACAGTTTAATGTTTTGTCCGTGTGCATTGCTTGCTTGATTCTTTTCTGTTTTATTTGTGATCAGTCATACAAGCTATGCTTTATTTGTAAAGCTGTATGAAATACAGCACACATTGAATGGGTATTAAAACATCATTAAGTTATACTTGCTGTGGGCCACAGAAGAGATTACATTCTTCTTTTATTGTCCTTGCTGGAGCACGAGAAAGAGGTGACTGCTAGGTTTTTCTGGGACTGGCAAATGGATTATTTAGTGATGGAAACTGCATGTGTACCTGTTTGACTTTTGTGGGTTCATGTTACAGAATGTGGGAGTGCCTGAAGGGGTCACAACTGCCTCACTTTGTGTCATAGGCCCTGTACCTTGACAGGACACAAAATTTCCCATTTAGTTGAGCAGAGGAGAGAGCACAGAGTGGCAAATTTTAGCTTTTATTGCTCATGCTTTGTAAAATAACCTTTATGAGCTGCAGAGTCAGCCCTGTGCAGGGCCATGTGACCTAAGATTTATCACATCCCTGCTGTATTTGTACATCTCCCTTCAGTTCCTTGATGTGAAACAAATTAAATGTCCAAAAGTTCAGCATTATGTTAATACTAGATCCAGATATACCCAATATTTAAATTCCATGGACAAAGAGACAGCACCAAGGGCTGGCTTGTCCTGTTGCGTTGTGACAGCATCAGTGCTGTGCACTACAAAGCTTCATGTAGCCTTAGGGGAATGAAAGGAAGAAAAAGTCTAGAGCATGCTCGATGGGAACCAGATGGAGTTTTCATTAGATATTACTTTAATGATCTGCTTTAAAAGTAAAGATACCCCATTCTGAGCAGGAGAAGGGCCTCCTAATAGCTTTGTTTAGGTCCCAGGCTCATTATCTTAGCTACAGATTGGATTGCAAGATCTCTGTGTCATTAGGAGTTCCAGTCAAACCTGCCTGCCATTATTAGAATTCCAAACACAGCAAAATTATTTTGGGGCCTTAGCAATATTCTTCCCTAAGACATATCTGTATTTAATGATCCAGAGTTATTATTATGGGCCTGGCAGTTGGTCGCTCAGTTTTTGGAGCATTACCATTTCACCTCGGTCAGAATAAAATCCTGGAATATCCATTGTGGGGCAGATCTGCATCTTTGAGGGCCTGGTCTGCACAATAAGCTTCAGTGGGACCACTCCAAGTGGTCCAGCTGGCTGTGAGGAGTGACCCCAGCAGCTTAGAAAGCTTGGACATCCTTCCTAAAAAGATGAACCCTGCAATCCGTGCCTGTAGGTACTAAATCAGCTTTTGACAAGTAAAGAACAATGCAGTCCCAGGGTTTTAGGAATAGGTGGTTGCTGCCAAACCACAATAAATGCTTTTGTCTGGAGCTCATGGAACAGTAACATAGCAGTGGAGGGTGTACCCATGTCTGCTGTTCCCTTTGAGCAAATCCTCAGAGACCTGTTACCAGGATTCAGAGAGATTTCATGGAACTAGCAGAGAAACAGGCCTTTATTTCCTTACAAAGGGAGAAAGAGACAATGGAACTCAGCAAAATGTGGCATTTTTTTGTTCCTGTCTGAGTGTTATGCAAGCAAAGCCCAGTGCCCATCCTCAGTCCTCTCTGAAGGGAGACTCGCGTCAGGAAATGTGTGTTATCTTCCTTCTGTTATGAGCTGACAAAACTACTTTACTTCCTTTGCACATGTGTAAATTCAGCCTCTGTCCTCAACTGATCTCCAACTGCAGAGTCCGAATCAAAACCCAAGCTTCTCCAAGTTCCAGGAAGTTTGGAGCTGATGTTCTGGTTCTCTGTTAGGTCTGTAGAAAATAACTACACAAAAAAATACCTGCATAGATAAAAAATAATTAAAGTCTCTTGTTGTCCTAAGAGAGGGACCAGAAGGATTAAGTCCAGTCTCAGAAGGATTAAGTCCAGTGATACACCATCATGAACTATTAATTAAGCCCTGTTCTGAAACCAGGTAGGTTTTCCCACTTCTGTTTGTTAGAAAACTTCAGTTTCCCAAGTAGGGTGATTGATCACTAGTTTGGTCACATATATTATTGTGCCAAAGCTATCTTTTATTTTAGATTATACACAAATCAAATGTGAGCCTGAATATTAGGTTTCTCCTGCTTTCTGTCTCTTTCAGGGAATAAATAGTGCTTAAATAGAAAGTCACCTTGTATTCAGGATCAAATTATTTCCCTCACAACTCAAGGACAGGGTTGAGGGAGCAGAATAAGCAAAAGGAGCAAATAAGAGAGTGCTTTGTATTTAGGTTTGTGTAACAGTCAGAATGGTCCAACCTTTTAGACAGCATCCCTGCTCTGGAGATTGCTCCCCTTACCTTCTGTCCAGGTAAATACAGTCACTTTTCTTCCTTTGTGATGCATTTGCAGACATCGAGCATGTGCCCTCTCTCCCTATGGTTCCAGAGCGAAAACCACAAACACCTCTCACACAGTTGTTTCTTCTCCAGTCTCAGGTGGGCCTCTCCTGATTCAGTGTAGCTTTTGGAGTGTGGGTGACCAGCCCTGGACACATTGCACAAAGGCAGCTCCATCAGACTGGTTATCGCAGCCAGACGTTTCCAGACTCTGTCCTTTGTGAAGAGGGCTGGGTTTCTGAGGATGAATTCCCAGCAAATTCTAGGGAGATGCCTCTAAGTTATGTAAATGTGTGCCTCATAGTTATGTAAACCTCACTCACTGGGGGGAATCTTGTCCTAAGTAAATAACCTAAGAGGGATCAATGTAAAAATATACACCTGAGCTGACCACAGCTCTGCTTCACACACATGAATTAACTCCTGAACTGCTTGGGGGAGCAGGGTACGGCATCCTTTATTCACAAGCGCAGTAGTTCGGCGTGAGCGCGAGGAGTGCTAAAGCTGTTTTACTGCTGGGGTATTTCTAGCAGCTCCTCAACACCACAGACTGATCTGTTGGGAAATCTTTGCTGCACCGCTGGAACATCCCACCAGTGAAGCCTTCTGGGGAAGCAATATGAGGAAATACTCACAAGTGACCTCCAGAGCAAGGTTCTTGGGTTGAGAAGCTGAATAATTTAAGTGCTGGTTTTGAGATGTCCTGGACACCTTCTGGAAGTTGCTTTCTAAAGTCTCTGCACATCAGCACCCTACTTTAAACTGAGTATGCAGATTGGATGAGCACTTTTAAATGTGGTGGCCTGAGCAATTCTTGTAGTCACTTGGCAGTTCAAGAATGGAAATAGGAACACTGGGTTTCTTATGTCTATTGTTTCCATTAGAACAACACTGCTGAGAGCAGCTGCGAGCAACGGCCTGGCTTTCAAAATGTAGGACTTGAGGGTTGCATATTTTTGGTAAGGTCCAAACGTATTTCATTCAGCTTTGCTGCTCCCAAAGTTTGGTTGTAAACAAGTATGGTTTTCACCCTGGAAGCCACACATCTGGACTCCAGTGCCTGTAACTGTTTTCATCATCACAAATAGTTACTTGCTATGTAATGTTCTGTGGGTGCTGAAAACAGCTCGTAAGAGGTAACCTAAGCAAGCCCCATTTCATCGTCAAAGAGCTTAAATGTCTTAAATCCCTGGTCTGCAAGATAACCACAGCCATTCACTGTCTATATACGACCCTGAAGTCTTCAAATTCTGCGTTTCTGGCCCTGCAGAGCCCTGGTCCTGCCTGCTCGCTCTCAAGTGTCCATGCTGACCCTTTGCCCAGGTCAGACAACTGCCCCAGGCAATGATGTGCCAGCTGCGCTTGTGGGAGACGAGGGAGCGTGAGCTCACCGCTAGCTGTAAAAGCACTGGAGCTACACAACAATGAAACTTCAACAGTGACATCTGTTCATCACAAGTACGGTAATGTGAGCAGTCAGGATATCAATACTCAATGCCAAGTGACAAAACAATACATCATTAATAAGTGATACTTCTGAATAAATACTTTCTCTGTACCTTCTCCAATACTAAGGATTAATTTTGTATGGGGCTCTGCATTTACACTGTTCTTCAGCAGTCACACAAATTCATCTCTTGGACAGATTTTATGCTCCGTATTTATTACATCTTATGACCTTTCTAGATGATATAAAGTCAAGTCCAGGGATCTGTCTTTGGTTCTTGTAATAGTGCTTTTCACCTCTAATGAACAACGTGCTTCAGTGTATACATACCTGTAATTTATTTCCTTTCTTTGAGTTTAAAGTAAGATCATGAGTAACATTTTATATGAAGCAAGGTGGTGAACAGGAGAGTTCATTGACTTCTCAACCCTACGCTGGTTTACATTCCAAATAAAATACTTGGTGGGTTTCACACTGGTCTTTACCAGTGCATATCACAAAGTTGCTGTTGGGAAAACTGGATTTATTAAGGCTGTATATTTTAAAACTTGGCTGCAGCACCACACAGCTGGCAACAAGGAAAAAATCATCTCAGGCAGCATGTAAAAAACTTGTTCTCTAGTTAGACTGTGCATTTTCCAGTAACTGCCTCCAATAGACCACCCTACAACACTGACAGCAAACACCTAAAGACCGATGGTTTCAAAACTCATATAAATAAAATGTACATGCTGAAATGCCAACCTCCCACAATTTGCCTCCAACCTTTTCTTTTCATGTCTTAGTGCTTATTTTAGCTTTTCTTTCCCGGTGCCCTTCCTCTCACTGAGGTTTTCTTTCAGTATCCTCCACTCTTTTGCCCTCAGAACCCAGTGGAGCCTTCAGCTTTAATGATAGAGGAGGAGCAGGCAGAGAGAAGTTGGGCAGCAAATTCTGTGAGCACAGCAAGCACCAAAGAACAGAACAGTCCAGGCTCCTTTTGTGTGCACACAACTTCACCTGCCCCACACCTGGTGTTATAAGCTAGAAAACTGTTGTTGTGAGGTCCTGTTCACAGGCTCCTATAGCTTACAATGTAAAAATCATCCTTTTTCTTCCCTGTTCACTATTTCTTTAACTATTATGAGATAATTGACATTTCTTCCCTCTCTCTGCTCTCATTTATGAAAGTTATGATGTTTCTGAAGTATTTCATAAATTCCATCCGAACATCTTCCGGATCTTCTTCCAAGTTGGAGTGTATTAGTTTAAGCTTGTTCAGCGGGTAAGCTGTGAAGGTAAATAAAAAATAATTAGGTGTATTCCTTTTATAAAAGAAACATTTACAATCCAGGTCATGGGTGAAGCTGGAATTCAGCAGTACCCAGTGTCTGATACCCCAGGTAATGTCTACCAGGTGAAGAAGAAATGCACCACAGCTTGTTAGCATCACAAATGAGCACAACTTGTTGCTAGGTTAAGTTCTTCAAACACTATTATTAAGCCTAAAGTACTGGTTTTGGTCTCACATTCAGTTAGCCAAAGTCAAAACAATTCAGCACTGAATTGCAGTTTGGCTACTGAAGTGATACGACATGATTTGATTACTCAAAAATTATGGAATGATATTGTTATGTTAAATATTAAAATATTAACGCTTATAATAAATATGTACTTGTTTGAACACTAGAACAGGTTGCCCAGAGGGAGTGTGTGTTCTCATTTGTAGTTTCACAGTATATAAGGTATCTATTACTAATTTGTTAGCTGTTTGTTAGCTGTGTATTTCAAAGGGCTCCCATTCTTTTGATCAATAAATGCAGGCTTAAATGGCCTCCAAAGTGTCAGTTAAAAAAGACAAAATTCAATGTAGCTGCTAGTGATGCTACAGATATCAGGAATTCTAATTCCTGGCTCAGCTACCCACTCACTGAGTGACCTTAGAGAAGTCACTCACACTTCTCTTGCCATTACTCTCCCTTTTGTGAAATAGGAATATTGCTCACCTAGATAACCTCTGAAACCCCTTATTTCTGTATTTGTAAAGCACTTTAGTATTCTTTGATTGGCAGATTTAAATGAAAACTGTAAGCCATAAGGTATGACCAATTTTAAAGATAAACAGATCAATAAAAACTCTTAGTTAAAGATAAAAGCTTTCCATCTTTTTACCCAAGGACAGATTGTCTGTGTCCCCTGTGCTGCCTGGCTTGTGATGTGCGATGAGGAGACACTGACTGTCGAGCAGGGGCTGCTGCTGCACAAAACACGAGTACCACATTTCCATTTCCTTCAGGTGACTGGGCAGCTCAGGGTTGAAGACGATTACTACGCCGTGAGAGTCCTTCATGAGAGCTGGCCAGCATGTTTCGAACCTTGGAAAACAGGCACATAGAAAATAATGAGTGATAGCTGGAAAACACAAACACGCGCTCAATCATCCTTGAGTTTTCTTCTTCCCACCTCAACAACACATGGCAGTACTTTTTATTATTTCATTAGCAATCTTACCAATGATCCATCATATTCCAAATATTTTGACTTACCATTACGTGAGCTGGTTCCGTGATTTGCTGACATTGCAGTATTTGGGCAAATGCTTATTTAATTTTCTACCCTAAAACCATATCTCTAGGGTTCTCAATTGTATCTTTTGGAAATTAAGGCCTTGATCATTTGAATATGTTGTTTGAAATCCACTCAAATAATAAGTTTGAGGAGATAAGGGCTGTTACAGGGTGGGCCTGTTTTCTGTCCCTGTAGCTTCATTCTAGGAGCTACGGACTTCACTGTTGTACTCAGTCCTTGTGCAAAACAAAGGTCGGTGTCAGCTGGGATCCGGTAGGGTGCCTACTGTCAGATGCTTTATAGCAGAGAGTTATAGAAAATATAATGGGGTAAAGAGGCAGGAAGATTCCTTATCTCAAAACAATCACTGGTTTGATCACGGCTGATTATGTAAATTGGAGAAAGGAACAATGGTGCTGGCTTACTTTTGATCACCACTGCAATCCCACAACTCGAATCGACAGCCAGCTCCATTCACGTTCGGCATCTCATACTCCAGGATCCTGTGAAAATGAATGGACATCAGGGGCAGAACACTGTCAGGGGTCTGGTCCAGCCAGCAAGCCACGAGGTTTTGCTCACCTTACACCCTGCGTTGGGCTGTAGCTGCCAATCCCTTCGATGCTCTCTGAAACAAAGTTTGCCAACACCGATTTTCCAGACTGGCAGAAGGAAGGAATGAGAGACACTCAATGGAATTTAATATGCAAAGACACAAGGAACAAAAGAGCGTGGTGTTTATCAAGTGCTCTGCCCCCCCTCCAGTGAGGCCCCTGTGGGTGCAGGACCCCCTTTCTCCCCACTCCAGTGAGGCCCCAGGGGGTGCGAGACATCCTCTCACCTCCCCAGTGGGGCCCCTGGGGGCGCAGAACTCCCTCTCCATGCCCTCAGAGAGGCCCCTGGGGGTGCGGGACCTCCTCCCTCCAGTGAGGCCCCTGGGGATGCAGCCGCTTCCCCCAGGGCCCTCCCCTTCCAGCCGCATCCTCTGTGGCGACGCCGCAGGGCCCCGGCCCTCAGGGCCAGGCCCGCGCTCTGGGGAGCTAAATGCGGTCCCAAAGCTGGGGTTTGGCGGTGGGGGAGGCCCCGAGAGCCCGGGCCGCGCTCACCTCCCGCGGCCCCACCAGCAGCACCTTGGCCTTCAGCATGGCGGGACAGCAGCGCCTCCCGCGCGCCCGTTGCCCAGCAACGCGGGAGGCGGGAACAGCAGGAGGGGCGCGCTGCGATTGGCGGTGCTTCTGTCACGTGACGCGGGAGCGCCCTGCGAGCCGTGATGCCTCTGTCACGTGACGCGGCGCGAGCGGCGTGTCTGTCGCGAGGCAGCGCTCGGTGAGGCGGGAGCGGGCGCCATGTTGGGGGCGGAGGGGTCCCCGCTGTGTCCCCTCTTTGTGCTTGCTTCGTCCCCGCTCCGCCCAGCCTCGTTGCCCGCACCCGCTGTGCCTCCTCTCCCCACACACCGCACGGCCTGGCGGCGGGGCATCCCCGGCCCCTCTTGACGCAGCCTGGCCGGACCCCTGTGCTCCCCGCAGGGCCGCGCCCCCGGCCCGCTGTGCCCCGAGGGATCCCGGGTTGTGCCCAGCGGGCTGGGCTGGCGGCGGATCCCCTACCCGTGCTGTGTGGGGCCAGGCCTGTGTGCCCTCAGCAGAGCAGGGGTCGGGCTGACGGGTGCTTCAGACACCTCGGAGTCGCGCAGGGCTCAGGCAGCGCTCCGGTCCCGCCACGGCTGCAGCACTCACAGTCTGGCCTCAAGTTTGGCTTGGGAAGCGCCGGCCTTGTCTGAAGTTCTATAGAATCGTAGAATCGCCCGGTTGGAAAAGACCTTTGAGATCATCAAGTCCAACTGTACCTGACCACGACTGAACCAGATCCCTGAGCACCTTGTCTAGCCATCTCTTTAATGCCTCCAGGGATGGGGACTCAGCCACTGCCTTGAGCAGCCGTTCCGGTGCCTGACCACCCTTTCAGGGAAGACATTTTTTCTGATATCCACTCTAAACCTCCCTTGGGACAACTTGAGGCCATCTCCTCTCACCCTGTCACTTGTTATTTGGGAGAAGAGACCAGCACCCACCTTGCTACAACTGCCTCTCAGGCAGCTGTAGACAGCCATGAGGTTTCCCCTCAGCCTCCTTTTCTTTAGGCTAAACAGCCCCAGTTTGGGAAGTGCCAGCCTTGCCTGAAGTTTTGGCTTGGGATATGCCGGTCCTGCCTGAAGTTTCATTGCCGTTTAACTGCAGATTCTCCTTGAACGGACGATGAAGCAAGCTCTTGAAGTTTCTCATTAAGGCTTGTTAGGGGAAGCAAGAGGCTTTTTGCAATTGCAGCTTCTAAGAAAAAAAACATCTGGCAGGCAGATGTGCTACTTCAGAGCTGTTTAGTGCCCAGGTACAAGAGCAGTTTTGGACAAGCTCTCAAATAGGGCCTCTAGGCACTACCATAATGTAAATGTATGTTACTAGTACTGCTAATAAATGTGAAGCAGGATTGCTCTGCTCTTGCTGAGAGGGAAGTCTTCACACTGCAGACTGCTGTTTCTCCCCTTACACAGGGATAGTTTAGGGTGGTTGGATGTGGCAGTAGCGTCACACCCTTCACACAGGATTTTCAACTTCAGAAGACTCTTTGTTTCAGGCTGGTGGGACAAAGACAATGAAGAAACAGTCATTGCACTGGATTTTCTCGATTTTGTGGTTGTGAAGATCCATGTGTGTTTCAGGACTAAATTCACAATGAACTCAGACAACTCATAGTTAATCACTGCTGCTGTATTGTTTTCTACATTTAAGACCTACTGACTTCCAAAGAAAAGACAGAAAGGGTGACCTAGAGAGAAGAAATTAGGACAGCCTTTCTGAGCTGGCACATGGTATTAGCTGCCATATCCACTAGCACATGAAGAGAAATGTGATATAAAGGGTCCTATTGTGGACAGCAGCACAGAAGAGGGGGGGAAAATAAGAGGTAACTGAAACTGAGTAAACCTGGCTGTTTGTGCAGCTGCCCAGAAAGCAATTAGGATTAATTTTTAGATGGAGCATAGGATAGGATCTTGCGTGTTTATATTAGCCACTGAAGAGAAAGGGGAGCACAGCTGACTAAGGCTGCAATTTTTGGATTTATCCACATGAATTAGGGTTTAAGTCACTTTAAAAAGCAGGAATTAAGATGCCAAGCCACTCAGGGTGACGTTTTCAAAGGTCAAGTACATTTGATGTTATCAGCATCTCCCTTAGGCGTATGGGCACAGTTATGTTGGTTACTGATGTATTGTTTGCTGTGAGCACACGTGTACAAATCAGCCAAGGCCGTTTTGTTTCACTTATTTAAAACTCTTTGTTAGACTGCAGCAGAGACAACTCCAGCAGTGAGTGAACTGCTTCCAGACTAGACTGGTAATGGTCTGCAAGTCTTGCATTTATTAGATGGCTGGTTTTCCACCATAATGTTTTGGTAGCAAGCGAAAATGATCATCTCCAGATGATTCTCCGTGGGCAGATCCTCCTCCTTCCTTCAAAAGCCAAAAGCAATCATAGGCGATCAATAATATTCCAATAAAACTGTTCTTCAGTCCAGAAATATCTGTGAGAACTCCAACCATGAGACACATTGATTGCGGTATCAAGGCATGTGGTGCTTGCTGCCTGAATTCCGGGTGAGAGGACACTGCCTCCAAGTTAGAGGCCCGCATGTTTCACTGGAAGCAGCAGTAAAAAGTAGTGCCAGTCACCTTTCAGATAATGCTTCAGCACTTGCAGATCATTCAGTCTTTTGGAGAACAGTATTTCAGGTTTGCACTCTACTCCATTTTATGTGGCATATAAAAATTTTCCTGTGAAAACAACTCAAAAAATCTTTCATAACATTTTGTGGCTCAGTACTTGCGATTTGTTTAATGCGCTGTAACGATGTTTCCAAACTTTGAAAACATGCCCTAGAGCAGTCAAATCAAGTTGTGTGTGAAAATAAAGCCTTGGTTAGAAGTACAACCACATGGGAAGGCTTAACCATGAGAACGAGTGCTCAGCCTGGTTGTTGTGCGTGGCGTGGCATTTATTGTTTGTGCAGAAACAGCTTCCTAGTGGGTGCAGGCAGCAACCTGCCTTACATCCTCTGCTTGTTTGTACTGGTTCATTTGGGGGCAAGGCATAGGATACAACAACTGAAAGGCAGAAACACCTTTTCTTGTGCACTGACACCGGTTATTAAAAATTAAGGAGAAAATCAATATTGTAAACCCAAAGTCAGTTGCTTAAGAAGCTCAGAGAAGGGAAATGTCTCTGGGGTTCAAGGCCTAATGGTTAAATAAATGATGCAGGTTTGGATGAAGCGTGGCTGCCCTCTGGATAAGGTTTTGGTAGAGCTATGAAAAAGAATGAAACAGAAACGGGACTTTTAAGGTGCATTAGGTAAAGAGGGCTGAGTCTGTTTCAGTTAAAAGTGGCTGCTGAGGAGGGGTGAGCACCCATTTCAGTCTCTCTCCGAAAAACTATTCAGTAGCAAAAGCTCGTGCGAAACCTGTTGCTAGGTTCATGCCAAGGGTTTTGTCAAGAACTACAGCTGTGATCTGTGGTCTCAGAGTCCTTCCCAGAGGAGGTGAGGATCTTTATTTCTGTTTCTTAGATGGGGAAACAAAAGCAGAGAAAGGTTACCTGGCTTGTCTGAGGATCCCGCCTGGCTGCCAGCAGATCTAGGATTAATTAAAGTGCCTCCAAGTTCCAGGGCAGGCGGCAGCCGGGCAGCAGACAACTCGGGGGCTGATGTATTTTCCTGACCAGTGGATGTGAACTCAGTGACACCTCAAGTGGCCCAGTTCCCACTATGTACCTTCATCA
Organism: Neomorphus geoffroyi; assembly: GCA_033558235.1. Taxonomy (NCBI): domain Eukaryota; kingdom Metazoa; phylum Chordata; class Aves; order Cuculiformes; family Neomorphidae; genus Neomorphus; species Neomorphus geoffroyi. Next base: position 11,155,911 of record JAUMJM010000018.1, read on the forward strand.
AAGTCAGCGGCAGTTCCTGAGGGATGCATTTGCCTTGCTCCATTTATGCGGTGATGGAGAAGCAAAACACGAGGAGCAGCAGCCAACACCAAAGTGCTTGGATTTTGAGCCACAATACATGAATCCAGAAGTAGGGTTTAGTTTCTACAGTTTAAATCTTAAGGTACAGTTGCAGATGATGTCTGATAGATAGCATTTTGATTATTCTAGAGTAGTTGCTCCAATCACGTTCTGTGAAGCAACAGTAACACCTAGTGGCTAAACGTGCCGGGCCATTGCCTCCTTTCTGTCCTTCCCTTGGCTAAGTAAGAGCTGGAGGGATCATGGTGTGATTGACAGTTTTCACTTGCAAGGCCAGGATCTCCCGGGATTTGCCATTTTCCTTTCAACCTACCCCCCCCCATTCTGTTTTCTATTAACAGCGGTAGATGAAATACGAAACTCTTCCTCCCACCTCCCAGCCCCCTTCGCTTTTCTGGCTCCTGGAGAAGGTTGTTCCAGTCCATCTTGATCTGTAGGTGGGTGGGCTGTGAGTGGCCGAGCCTACTGCTTCCAGCTTGGAGCACTCAGATTTCTGTAAGGAATCCAAGCTTTTCCTTTTTTCTTTCTTTTTTTTAAATTTTTTTTGTCTGAAAAGGATCAAGCAATCATCTGATGGAGGTTGGTGACCTCAGTGCATTTGATAATGCGGTGTTAACTGGCCCACATTAGGGCAGACCAAACCGCTCCGCTCCAAGAAGCACCGTTTCTTAAGATGTGGTCTGTTGGATTGTTTGCCATGATGTACTGGGACTGCTAATTCATCAGAGAGGGACCCTGTAGAAAAATAGCACTTGAGAGGAAAGAGCCCACAGCTGTTTATTGTGTTAGGAGAGCCCTTCAGAGGGATTTCTCACCCCCCTGCCAGGGGAAAGTTTCCATTTTTCCATGGAAAAAAACATTAAGCAAAGGTATTTCTGCTAAAGCCCAGATCATTTGCATCCGTAAATAAAGCCTCAGCTCTGTGGGAATTACAGTACTGAGACATTATGGTCTCGTCATATTCATGATGTCTAATTTTAGGCCCCTGGTTTAGGTATTCTGAATCACCCATAGGAAGCGTCTATTTAGGAGCCTTCACTGCCTGTTGACAGAGCCTGCACTCGTAATTTGTGTTGTGGATGCTCTGTTACTCATGACATAAACTTAAATCAGCACCCACTCAGAGAAGCTGTGATGGCTCCATCCACATCCCCAGCTCTCCCTCTGGTTTCCTTCCAATTGCCTGTTTAGATGGAGCAGATTAGACTGAAAACGCCTCTGACGCCTCTGGGGAAAAATAAATTGGCTCCTGAACCTGCTCACTGCTTAACTGCCCAAACCCTGCAGTGACAGAAAGAGGTGATGAGGGACAGGGGAACATGGCCAAGTGGGACAAGGATGGGAACATTTCTTTCAGCTGCTGTACAGCTCTCCCCGAATTACAGCGTGCGTAGAATCGCACTATGAGCCAGAACTTGAATTTGGGGTTCTCTGTACCCGTTTGTGAGAGCATCAAAGAGAAACACAGCCTGGTGGGGAGAAATTAAAAATAGTGTGCTGGGATGTGTGGGGCACCCTTTGCTCTTAGAAGAGAGCATGGCAGCCTCGTTGGGCTGGGTGAAAAACCTTTCTTTATGTTGAATGAAAACGGCTCCATAGGCAGTAGAGAAGAAGGTACTGGGTGGCTGAAAGAAGACAGTCAAAGGGTTATTGTTATTTGTGATTCACAAGGGCTCGTGGAACCTTTTCTATTATATGCGTATGCTTTTTGTTTTGAATATAACATTTCAAAATCAGTTTTGTTTCTTACTGACAGCTGTGGTGTCTGACGCCCCTGTTGGTCTGGAAAGCGCCTGCATTTATTAACATTGCCTGATCTATTCTTTCACTCAAGGCCAGACCCACCATGGCTTGATAGAAAGCAAGCAGTAAGCGTGTGTTGCCTTAGAGGGACTGCCATGTGCTCCTACAGGAGAGGAGATCCTACTGACAGGAAGATTTTGTTTTCTCTCGTTCTCATCCTATGATTTGACTTATGTGTTAATGTGGGGTTTATGGCCAGATACGGGAGTTCCTTAACCCCGAGCTCCTTCCAGGCATTATGTTTCTGCTGGCATCCTGGGCCAAATCAGCTGTCTCATCAGATGGCTCGCGTTCATTTTCATTTAAGGCTCAATTACCTCTTGGCAGCTTGCCATTAGAGAGAAGAGATTTATACCAGTAATTAGTACATTTTGAGGAGTCTGGAACAAGATCTCAAAGCCTTCCTCCTTTGCTTAAGTACCTGGATACAGTGATGGATGCTTAACTCTGTGCCCTCAAATTAAGAAAGTGTAGCCTTGCTAATTTTACCTGAATTCCCTTCAAAACCTGGGAAAAGTAGTAGTACACTAGTTCCCAATGTTTACAAACATGCAAACTCCTTGTTTAAAGGGTCTTCCTTAATATCTTACAGCTACAAATACGGGAATGTGCGAGGCTGGCACGGTGACAGAACATGGTCTGCCACTGCGGGCTTCCTGCGAGTGGAGATCCTCGCGTTTCTGCAGGTAAGGGCAGAGGCAGCAGCAGCGTGTCGGACTATGTACATTATACTCCATGAGGAGTGTCTTGGAAACATAAAAAGCGAAGCAGACTGAGGACTATAAAAGAGTTCATGCTTAGTACAGATCACTGATCATGTAGTATGAAGTGGTTCGTTATTTCATTGTTCTTCAATAATTGGAATACTTAAATCTTCTGCTTTTGGCTTGACCAGTGATGTTGTCTTGAGCTGGGCTGTAAAAATACTGTGCTTCACCTACGCACAGACTGTTACAGTTTTCATTTTCATTAGCAAGCTTCAGATTTAGATAGATTAATACAATCACTCTTTACTTCTTTTGCCATGGAATTTCAGGAGTATCATCTGTCACTTGTGAGAACATAAAGAATTGGGCTGGAAGCATTCCAAACTCTTTACTTTGAGTGTTCAAAGATTTAATGGAGTCCTCAGTCATAAAATCTTTAATTTGAACTAGACCTTTAGATTCTTCATTCTTAAATTCACTATTTCAACATTGAGGGGATTTCCTGTTATCCAGGCCTGTATGGAGGCCCTTTATTTCCCTCTGTGTGTGTTTTTTAATTCAAATCAAATGTAAATGTCAGTGGTTGATTGCACTTAACCTCCTTAGGTTCATATTTCTTATTTAATTGCATTACATTTTAAGGTTTAAGGCTATATATCTGTTGCTGCTAATAGCACACTATATTTTAATGAAGCTATTATCTTCTGCGAGTATAAACAGAATGATGGAGATTGATTATACAGGATCTTTCAGAGAAACTGTATCTCTAAGCCATTTAAAATGAATAAACACAGTGGACAGTTTCAGTTAACATGGTTCTTTACCTAACACAGCTTCAAAATGAAGGAAATGAATGGTGGGGTTATCGAGGCTGTTTGCTCTCCTCTTCCCCAGCCAGGAACTGCCCTGCAGTGGGTTGCTAGCCACAATGGCCAGGACGTGTTACAAGCTGTGGGTGTTCCCAGAGGTGCTCCAGGATTGCAGCGCTGCTTTTCCCGAAGCCCACTCACCTCCTCTGCAAAGCTGGCCAGCCTCCCCCTCTGCCCAATGTACAGTTCAGCTCTCCCAAGTCTGATGTCAGTCAGTTCAGGCAAGGATCAGAAAATGGAAAGTAATTATCTAATTTTCTTGAAACATCTAACAAAAAGGCAAGCATTACCTAGAGATTGCACAAAGAATGTGGGACAAATCTCCCTGCTCTGTAGCAAGGCAGCCAGCTGAACACCTGCTTCCGGAGCAGAACAGCGCATCGCCCTGCAGCCGGGGCACTGCGCTGGCCTTTCGCAACCTTAGAGTTAAATATTAAAGACATGAACTGAGCCAAGAAATGTTTTGCTGTGAGCCCCTTCTTTCCAGGCACACAGTGAGGCTCAAAGTCTTGTCCCACCATTCCATCGCATACCAAAAATCTCCTTAGTCTGGTCAAAAGCTTTTATTTCTTTTTTGGGGCAACAATCAGTTTAAACATTTTATAGAATCTTGCAGACTTTATCATTTCCTTTCTGCCAAAAAAGAACAATTTATCTCTCTCTTCGGATTACATCTGATCTTGCTTCTTTTTTCTTCTCTTATTTCGTTATTTTTACTATTTATACCATATAATTTTTATTCCATTTCTGTTATCCTTACAATAGCCATGATATCCAAGAAAACCCTAAACCCTGGGCTGTAAAGAGAGGCACTGAGAGGTTGCCTGATGGCTTTGGTAGCTTGGGAAGTTCAACTGGGTTCTTCTGGGTGTATCCTTTTGCTGAGACCCAGAGGTGCGAGGGGCTGTGAGCCAGTGAAATCCCAGAGGATTTCTGAGGATCGTTTTGCATCTGTAGCAAGACCCATCTCCCTTAGGCAGCACAGAAAGCGGAAAGAGATGGAGAGCATTTCTTGTGGTGAACGAGAGATCTGTGTTCTATGTGAGGAGCTGGAGATTTGCCAAGTACAATTTACTCACTCCAGTTTGGGTCATTTAGAAAAGAAAGTGAGGAGGGGAGGGAAATCTGCGTGCAACCAGTTCAAGAAGGTGCTCAGGCTGGGCTTGTTTGACAAACCCCCCCAGAGGCGCTGGAAGAGGGGTGGGTTTTGGATCCCAGGCTCATTAGGTGTGGAATCCATCGGTGATGACAGAGTACGCTGTGAATACCTAAGGTAGCATTAGTGTAGATGGGCACAGCCAAGCAATACTTGGATCCGGTTGCCTCGCAGTGACTTTAGCCTTTGATGCCTACAATGATTCTTTAGTATTTATCACCTTAGTTGCCTTTTTATTGCTTCCATGGAGGAATCTTTAAGCTTCAAGAGAGGAGATCAGGTAGTGAGCCGGCAGGACAGTGCCAGCGAAGAGTGCTGGGCTTTACGTAGGTGATTGCTCCCCTTACAACGAACAGAGCAAAATGTTTGTAAAGGTGAATGGATAAATCTGGAGAATATTCCCTCTAAATGTGCCCCCGAGCTCTCAGCCTAACACGCAGCTGTAGGAGAAAGACCCCGACAGCTGAGCAGGATGTTGGGCTGCTTTACAGTAAGAACAGAGTATCTATCAAAAAGGTGTTATTGTTATTACTTAAAACACTGGTGCGTTCTTGTTCAGAGGGCTCTTTTCAGTACTGCTCCCTCTACCTAAGAAGGATGTGATTAAGGGGATAAAGTGGGGAAAATGAGAATAATACCATGCCTTTCAGCTCCGAGCTGTAAAGCAAAACTGAAGAGCTTTGGTATTCTCTTGTTTAAAAAGAGATCTTGCTGTGATTCAGTCAATGATTTTAAAATAATGAAAGGGATTAATCACATTGAAACAGACAAAGTCTATGAAAACAAGGAGACTTTATTTGAAAAATAGGATCTTGGGAAAAGAATGAAGGCAAAGGACGGAGAGGCTCATGCGAATGCTTCAGGAAATATGTAATGTCAGTGAGTGGGGTCCTGTGAATCTGGATGTGCTGGGCTTTAGAGCAAGAGAGGGTGAAGACAGGACTGTGAGGAAGGTACGGGGATGGCAGTTGTTCATCGGTAACACAGAGACAGTGAGAGCCATGCCGGAGCAGGCTCTGGGAGACACCAGCAAGGGGGAAACAGAAGGTCCTGCAGCCTGGGAGTGACGTCCAACCCAGGCGCTGGTGGGCAAGAAGTCTGTGAGGACAGATGGGTGGCAGGTAGGGAGTCTGTGGAACAAGGAAGAGGAGAGAAGGTGGAGAAAGCAGATGGCTGCTTTTAATCCACCTTAACTGCAGACAGCCAAAGTGAAAATACTGGAGGCAGTTTCAGATCTTAGCTGGGCAGAATCGTGCGGTGGAGGTGGGGTCTCTGTGAGATGGCTACAGTGCAGCGATTTTCAGCTTGCAGCCTGCCAGCTTTTGAAGGACCATAGCCAACTTCTAGAGGGGGCTGTGGAAACCAGCGGAGAAAAGCAGGCTGTTGTGGTTGGGCCTCATTGTCACGGCCCACAGGGGAAGTTCCTAGGAGATTTGAAAAATATCAATAAAAGCTGGGAAATATGGATGGAACATAACAGCTTTGCTGTGTCAAAAAAAGGGGACTCCAGACTCCCCACTTGCATTCCCCCAGCTCTTCCATTTCTTGGCTCCACAGAGCAAGTGGTAGAAATCTCTGGGGCGTGCAGGAGCTAGGAAGAGGCTGTTTATTTTCCATAAGTCCTTTGTTATCTCTTTTGTGTGCCTTAACTGGTGTATTTTGTCTGGAAGAGGGTGAGCCCACTCCCTTTTGTGTGACTTGCAGAGGGCAGAAAGGGAATTCAGATTGCCGTTCCTGTGGGGTTGCTCAGGTCAGGCAACCTGGGGCAGTGGGGAAGCTTAGAGAAGCAGGAGGGTTTCAGGGTCAGAGTCCAAAGCTGAAATGTTCTTTGTTCATGAAACCCTTGCTTATCTGAAAGAGAGTCCATGACTCAGGATGGTTTTTCAGATCAGCTGAGCATTTGGGTTCCACTGAATCTGGGTATCCTTCAGTCAGGGACTCGATGGAAAGTGGCAGCCTGGTACCTGGTAGCTCCTTCTCCTGCATGTTACAACGTACTTTGGTTTGTCATAGAAGTTCAAGACTGTGGTCTGGAGAGTTTATAAATTCAGTGTTTCTGCCCTGTATAGCATCAAGCAAGTGGGCAGCGCTCAGTGATTGAATAATGTTTAATGAACAGTTAATGAACGGGAACGTAGTGTGAGGATACAGACGTGGAGACAGACCTCCCAATGTTTTCTTTAGTGACCTCAGTGATGGAAGAGGGAACGTGCTTATTAAATCTGTACATGAGGCAAAGCTGGAACCGAATGCAAGAACACTGGAAGGCAGGATTAAAATTTCAAGTGGTCTTGACTAATTTGTGATATGATCTGAATAAAATAAGATGAAACTCATTAAGGACAACTGCAGGGCACTGCGCTTTGGCAAGAATAGTTTTAACTAGCGAAGACAGGATGGGGAAAGTCAGGCTAGCAGTTCTGCAGAAAGAGTGGAAGATCCCAAACTAAACATGGCCTAACAATGATGTACAGATGTCAGAAAGGCAGCTCCTCAGCAGAGGGATTGCATAGGGGTACAGGCTATGGGTGCCACACTGAGATGGATGTAGAGTGGCTGAGCTCCTTAGGAAGCTAGAAAGGGTTTATCGAAATTATTTTGGGATTTAGATGTTCTTATCAGTGACTTCTTTCTAACTTCAAAAGGACACTTCATCATTCTAAAGCTCCACAAAATTCTACTAACTAGAACAAAGCTGCTTTTCCTTTGGTCTCTTCTCAGTATCCACGTGAAATGTGCATTCACACAATCCAAGGGATGGGCCTTTCAAAGTTTTATTCCGTGATGCTAACAACATTGTGACTCTTTTTTCAACTGACTACTGACTGCTGTGGTGCTGTGAGTGGTGCTGAACGGCTGAGATGTCATTGCAGCTCTGGGGCTGGACTCTGCTGACAGGTATGACTGGGCTTTTCTCCCTTTTTGAGCCATCTGTCAAACTAAAACACTGTAGAAATCAAACCCCTCTTGGGCTCTGTCATTCCACTGGTTCTCCCCTTACAACTGAACAAAAATCAGACTAAACTTTGAAAGTTCCTTTTACCATCTGCATTTCCCCTACTTCCTTTACGGGCTGGCTGGCGTGCAGGGGGTGTGTTTGAAGACATTATAGATGATTCCACAGAACGGTTGCTGATGTCTCAGGTCCCAGCTGTGCCCAATAGACTAGGAAGCTGAAAATCACGCAGATGATTTGACCCTCCCTGTGCCCACCCAAATCCAATGGAATGGATCCATCTCCTGACATGGCAGTGTGGGGCTGGCACTTCATGGGCAGTGAGCGGTGCCTGGGGGTTGGCCCGCAGGGACTGCTGCTTCCTGGCAGCACAGTCTGTAGGGTTGGTAAACTGAAAATCTGTCCTTTGCCTCTTACCCATTTCCCCCTCATCGTGGCTTTCCAGTAAGCACCCTTCTGCCCCTTCCACCTTGAACCAATTTGGTGAAATACTTTCCAAATAATTTATTTAGCCCTGTTTGCCTGGGCAGATCTTTAATTAATGCACTTATGCACAGGCATAGCAGGTGTAGCTTTATATTTCACAATACAATCTGTCTGGTTTATAAGAATAGGACTGTTCAGACTCCAAGAGTTCTCTTCTCAAAGCTAGTCCCTCTGATAAATTGAATGAATTATGTTTTTGTTGGCCGCCTTTGTTACCTCCATCACTGTGTTTCCAATTCATCAACATAGTTTTGAGACATTGTTAGAGTATGTTGCACTCGTAAGCACCGTGGGGAGAAAAAATATCCATTTATTACTGCTATTGTGTTTGATTATATCATGCATATCCAAAGGACTAAAATGAAATGTCATTTTTAATTCTCCCCTTACAGTAGACAGCATCACCCTTTCTTTTCTCTTTCCAAAAACAGCTTGGAAGTTAATTCTTCATTTTCATTGTAAGTCAGCCATACAGAGAGGAAGCAGTGTGCGTTAGGGACAGGGCAGAAAGAATAGGAGCCTGGAGATCCAAGCTCTATTTCTGGCTTTGCCTTCAGCTCTTTGCAGTCTTAAGCAAAATCATTTGACCTCTGGTCTCCACTCTCTCAGTCCGTGAAATAGGAGGAACATTTGCTTCCTACAGATGTCTCTAATAATTTGCCAGAATCGTGCCTTGTCTAATCACCTGTGTTTAATATCTCCTAGGGTCCTGCAAAGTCAGTGAAGGCTGAAGCAGCAAATTTTGCATGCAACTGAAAAATAGAATGTTCTTGAACAGTTAAGACTTTAAGGCTATGAAGAGCTTCCGAAGAGACTAACCCAAGACAGGAGGGTAGGTCAGAAAGCTATTGGTGCCATGCAGAGCTGCTAAATGATCTATCCAGCCTGTTGGGACAGGGAACCTGTGTGTTAGGGACAAAAGGCCCCCAGCACACAGTCTGAAGCTGCAATAAACTGCCAGGGGTGGAGGTCCAGCTGCACCGGTTTTGCTCTGCACACACAGCTGAAGGTGATCACTCCGATTAAAGGGCGGGGAGGTTTGAAAACGGCCAGGTGTTGTGGGGGTGCTACACTTGCCTTCCCAGAGGGAGGATGTGTTTCTGGTAGTTTGTAGCTCCAGTAAGATGGGGGAGTAGGTTTCTTCTTGTTTTGCCCGGCTAAGCAGAGGTTTCCCGGGGGTTGCACATCTTAGGGTGAGTTGCTGGTAACTGTCTGTTTTCTTGGGGGTGGGAGCTGCGAAGGGAAAAACTTCACCTTGCTGAGGGTAAGGGAGACTGAAGAGAGGGGTGCTCAGGCTGATCTGAGCTGGGCCAGGCACAGAGAGCTCTGTTACATCCCAGCTCTAGGTATCGAGGGCTTTTTGTAAATAAATAGTGTCTGTTTCTGAGCAGGCTTGGTAGCTCGGTGCTGCTGACCCAGAACTTTTGAGCTCCCTTTGGCCCCTGAGAGTGCTAATCCATTGCCTGCTCCAGCCCTGGGTGTGGGACAGCCCCAGGGAGGCTGTGCTGTGCTGTGGTACAAGGCTGCACCCCGTCTCCTCCTGTGATTTTCTCTGGTGATTAATGACAGTGGCCGTTTAAAACCCTGGTGCCTCATTTGCAGTCTAAACTTGTCTGGTTGCAGGCTCCAGCCAGGGGTTCTTTGTCTCCCTGGACATGCTCTGGAGGTGTGGGCACCCAGGGGGAAGGGGTAGGTGCTCGCCCTTGGCTGGGGGATGAACGTAGCTGTCCTCCCAGTATCTTATAGGAATTGTTTTGCAGCTGCAGAGAATCTTGCAGGGATAACTTTGCCACTAAGAAGGGGGTTCTGCCTTTGCAGAGCCCCGCAGGGAAGCTCCAAGGATACCCTGGCAAGATCTGGTTTTGGTGGTAAATCAGGGCTATCTCTGACCACACAAACAGTGAAGGTGCAGAGAGGGTACTGTGGTCTTGTGTGACCCAAGGGTGAAAAACTTAGGAACACGATTGTATTGTCTTAGAAATCAAATCCCTCCTTTCGGTGTTTGGTGCAGACAAGTCACTTTGGCAGTCAGTGAGCCAGGACAGCCCAGGTCCCTCCAGAGCTGGCAGGGGGATGCTGAAAAGCCAAAAAATGGGGTCTGTGACTCTGTCACCTAATGGGGGGGGGGAAGGTTCTGAACACCAGCTCAGCTGTTACACAGAGCCTTGCTGCTGGCTTCCTTCTTGGGTGCTGTCTTTGAGAAACACCCTCATCCTCCCACAGCTGCAGAGAGGTGCCTCCTGCCTGGGGCTGACTGAGACAGGTTGCCCAGAGCAGTGGTGGCTGCCCCATCCCTGGAGGGGTTCAAGGCCAGGTTGGATGGGTTTTAAGGTCGCTTTCAACCCAACCCATTCTGTGATTCTGTGACTGTGTGATTGTCCAAGCTCAGGCCGTCCTGGGTGCCAGGCAAGAGGGGTGCTTAGGTGCGATGCCAAACTGAGCAGGATGCCCGTGCTGAAGCAGGGAGTGCTTTTGCACTGGTTGTTTTGCAGATAAAGCATCTTATAAGAATTATTACTTACTTTATGTAAGTTTTGCAGCAGAGATGCGGCAGCAGACTCGACTTTTGTGGGTGTTTGGGGTGCCCTGCCTCGAAGCGGCTCTTTGGGGAGATGGGAGGGCTTGATGATGGGTGTGGGTGATGTCTTGAGCTGGGGTCAGGGCTGGAGGTCCCCGGGATCGCTCCCAGAGCCGCCTGACCATGCGGGACCCCAGCCCGGCTCCCAGGGTGCCCCTGGCATCGGGAGCCCCCGGCAGCGGGGGCTGCTGCGCGGCCCGGCAAGGGTTAACGGCGGGTCCCCCCGCCCCCTTTGACGGAGTCGGGCCAGACCTCGCCGAGTTTGAAAAGGCATCCGGGGCTGGGAGAGCGCCCTGCGCGCCCGGAGCCGCGCTGGCCCCGCAACCTGTGCGGGCAGCAGCCGCCTCCCCGCATCCCGGGCTCCCCTCGGCCGCAGCGCTCCCTGCATCCCGGCTTTCCCGGCGGGGGCCGGCGCGGTCCCTGCATCCCAGGCATCCCTCCCCGGTGCCGGGGGTCCCGCTGTGACCGCGGCCGGGGCAGAGGAGAAGGGGAGCGGGAGGGACCCCTCGCGAAGATGCGGTTCGCGCTGCTCCTGTCCTGGTGCTGCTGCCTGCAGGGATGCGCGCTTGGGACCGGCTTCCTCTATCAGTTCCCAGCATCGACCCTGCAGCACAACTACCCGGAGCAGAGCTCGGGCTCGCCGGGCAGCGGCTTCGCCACTCGCCGGTGAGTACGGCCGAGGGCTGCGGAGCCGGGCAGGGCTGCCCGCAGCCCAGCCGGGGCGGGGGAGGCTCCCCCCTGCCCGCAGCGGCCCCTCCGGGCGTGGTGGAGCCGAGCTGGGGCAGCCCGTACGCCCGCCCCTCCTTGCCCCCGGCCCGTGGGGAGGGGAAGGGGCTCGGCTGGGTCCTGTTAGAGCCCTCGGCGGCGAGGAGAAACTCCAGCTCAACAAAGGAGAGACCCCGATTGCATTTGTCTAGTCTAGAGCCGCAGCTTTTAAATAGCTCCTGAGAATCAAACCTGCCCCTCTTCTCTCTCCCCCTCCCCAAACCAACTTCTTACAAACTTGGTGTAACTCAGTTTGGATTAACTGTATCTCACTGCTTCAGCAGAGCAAACGATTCGGGCTTCTCCCCTCCCCTCTGCTTTTTCTGGGCATTTCTCTGGAGGTGAAACAGCTGCTCGGATGAATGAGCCGCACTGTATGAAGCACCAGAGCGGCTTAACCTGATTCCAGTTGTTCTTGAATTTCACTATTTCTTTTTTCCCTGCGATTCCCTTAAATGGGGACTTGGGAATTTAATATTCAGGGCTCGTCCATCCTGTCTCTACCTCTTTTCCTCCTCCTCTTGCTAATACCTAGTACGTGTGAGTTACAATGCTGTGCAGGAGGGCTGAGGTTAGTGCTGCTCATTTGGGCTGGAGCTGGGATAAGGCATTTATCTACCCAGCAGATTTACATTGCTGTGACACCGAGCGGGCGCTAGCCTGGTGTTTTGCACAGCTCTCACATATGGTGCGTATTTCATCTCCAAGTGGGGGTGGCTTTGTTTGCTGGCCTGTCAAACAGGCCTCAGTCTGTAGGGGGTGTGATGTTAAACTACAGTAACTGTCAAAGGGTTTGAAATGGCAGAAAATTATAGGAGAGTAATGGGATAAACCTATCCCAGCTGGATCTGTTCCAAGGTACCCCCTTCCCAAAGCATGAGCGGCAATGAGAACCACATGTCATTTGTCTTACATATCTATTAGCCTGCAGATCTTTGTTCGGAGCTACCGCACTCAGCACAGGCTGTTGTATCTCTGCTCACCAAAGACCTTCCCCAGTTCACACTCTCGCACAGTTTTCCCATGCTTGGGCTGTTTGGATAGCTGATGCTTTGTCAGGGGAACGTGTCCCTCTCCAAGCCTATAAAGTGTTGTATAAAACCGTCTAAAGCTGATTTAAACAATGATGTTGGGAAAGATGCTGGGTTGGTTTTTTTTTTTTGTGGAGCTTTGCCATGTGAGAATCTCCCATTCTAGTGTAAAGCAGAGGGGGAAATAAAAAACTGAAGGGAGGGGAAAAATCACTGGAGTGTGCTTTGAAATAAAAATTCAAGTGCTCAGTGAAATATCGCATGCTGAAGCAATCTTTGTTTTAATTTCCTCTTGAGTGGTGGAGTTTTCTCGTTGGCAAATGTTGAACAGCTTCACTTTCTGATGGGAAAATCTGTGTGGGAAAACTTTACCCAATCACAATGCCAGACCTGTTGGTGGAGCCTCCTGCAGGGCGCGGCTTCAGGTTGAGATGACTGTGCTCTTGTGGATTTAATATGGTGCTGGAGAAAGGAGACTTCTTTTCTCAAAGACTGACATTCATCTATGTGCATGTGAAGCCTTTTTTCAGGGGGCTGAATCAGGTTGGTATCAACAGTTTACATGGTTGTGTCCCTTTTGTCATCTAAACAGGGGATCTCAGTAGCACCCAAATGCAGCTCGGTCACAGCGTAGCTTGTTGGTGTCTGCCCTAAAGAGGCTGTGAGGGACACGACAGTGGGTAGGTGATTGCTGTCAATGGCACTTCACAGCCATTCTCGCTTCTCTTCTGCAACCTTCCCAGTGAGCGCTTTATCCAGTGGCTCCTGGTGCTTTACTTGGCTGATGGGACCCAGGAATAAGCAGGCCAGAGCCTTGAAGTTCCTGTTGCAGCTCCAGGTTTGGGTGCCTTACAGCACATCCTGGTGTGATGCTCTACAGCTGGTGCGCTTCCTTGACACAAGACATGCCATGTTCCTGCAGCTGTCTCTGTCCTTGATCAGCAATGAAGACCTGATTGAACTGTTTGGGAATCTACTATTGGGTTTGTTAATTAATTTGTCATAAAAGTTGTATTTCTCCAAGGATAAAAAACAAAAAAATTGCTGGAATCTTTTGTGTTCCACCTAGATAGAAACCATTCCAAAACTAACAGCTGATTTCATCCCTGATACCCAGGTTGCAGGCTGTGCTTCACATCTTTCCAAATGAAATTGTGGAATGTTTGTTCTAATGGAATGTTGCTGCCTCTCCGTATGACGATGTCTGGGTGGACCTGTTATAGGTAGATCCATTCTTTGCAGAACAGCTGCTGGTGTTGTGCTCGGTCCTACAGCCACACATTTGCTGGGGTGGAACCACCCCTCCCCAGCCCTCTCCAAAGGACAGTGTGATGTAACAACCTCCAGCCTGGTACTTGAGGTTTCAGTGCTTTTAAGTAAGTGTGGGTCTCCTTATGTGATAGAAGGGCTGGTTTTGTTATTAAAGGGTGACCAATAAATCAGTAGCTTTGTTGCTGCAGGCTGTCAGAGCGCTTTCAGGACTTATCTGGAGCTTTCCTGATATTCTGTTAATTCTCTTTACCAGAGAGAGATGATTTGAACCTGACTTCAGTCCCAAATTCTAAACCTCTTGTGGCTTTTAAGTGGGTGTGGAATATAAAAATATACATATTGGAGAAATGTGGTTCTCCCTTACTGACATGATCTTGTGTTCTGAGTCATTCCCTCCATCACCTAACAGTCACTCACTGCCCAGGGTCTCTGCTTCGCTATGGGCTGCGTGAGGATGTCAGGCAAACAAATGGGGATTCGTGTCCCGCTGAGCACTTGGTGCTGGTTTCCTTTGAAGTGCCCTACCCAGGTAACCAGGAGGTCAGAAGGTCTTCAACTCATCACCAAAGCCTTGAACTGCCCAGCGTTTGGTTCCTGAACCCTGCAGCCTTATGGTCTTCATCTGGCTTGTGAGGTTCAGGGCTGTAACTTTGCAATTAAAGCAGTGTAGCTGATGGTAGCGTGAGGACCAGCACTGCAATGGCTTTGAAATCCCAGCCGTGCCTGTAGCCACTGCAGTAAATTGTATTCGTTTAGGAAATCTTCTACTGTCTTGCCTTTCCAGCTGCTTGTGTGAATCACTTCCTCTCATGTAGGTTTCGTTTACCAGCCCTAGGAAGGAAAAGGGAGCGGAGTGGCAGAGCAATGGGTGGCAGTGAACTTGTGCTCCCCTTGGATAAATTAACAAATGTGTTTCTTTAATAACCCTTATTTGTTCATTTTCTCAAAGCTGAGCTTTTTAGCGCAGTAAAATCCTGATTGAAACGTGCCAGGTTAGAAACATCACCGCTCAGCTTGGGAGAGGTTCTGTGGCCCTGGAACCACAGAATATTTACATCTTTGTTTTATTGGGCTGTGCCTGGGTAAAGCAGGGAAAATGAAGAATGACTTAAGGTAACAATGAAAGACTGGAAGTGTAGGGTGCTTTAGATCTGCTGGGTTAGAACAGCGGAGCAGCTACTCCTGCTCTCTCCTGTGTTAGACCTCTGGTGTGTCTGGAAACGTGATTGGTTTGTAAAGCACAGACTGCCTCTCCTGTAGAGCAGCACTAAAATTCATGTATGCTCTGAGCTCTCAACTCGCTTTAATTAGATGTAGACAGTGCTTAAATTAACTTTCACTGAGGCATGTTTATTTAGAGACTTTGGGCATAAAGCCAGCCTGTGCCAGTTTTGGTAACCACAGAGATTATTGGTGATCAGAGCTGCAAAAGTTACTGTCTGAAATTTTTCAACTTTTTATGCAGTTGAATAGTAGTAAAGCTCCTGCTTAGGGCATCTGTGTACAATGTGGTGCCAATTGGAATTAGAATCCGTAACACTGCTACAGAAATGAGCAAGGATGGGAGCTGTGATCCTGTTCCCTATTGTTTCTGTTCCTTATCTCCTTTTTAGGATGAAACAATGATTTGTTGACCTGCAGTTTATTGCATGGAATAACCTGGTTTAGATGTTTTGGCTGGTTTTGCTAAGTTTATTTTTTCCTTTTCTGGGAAACGAACAGCTGGGTCAGTAAAGTGTGCTTGGGTGGAAGCGCTGCCTGCACTGTGTAGCCTGGCTATTTGAAAAGACTTGAATCTGAGAGGACCAAAGGAGAGGGCAGTTGGTTTTGACTTTGCAGAAGGACAAGACTCTTGATTCCTGTGTTCCAGTTCTCAATGCAATAGAAAGAGCAAGTGTGCATGGTGGGAAGAGAGTGGCTCATTTTAACTGCAGTGTAGGCAAGGGAATTTTGAGGAAGACAACTGTTTCATGTGATGACAATTTTGGGTTTGGACCCTGCAAAAGTAATGAAGGGGGTGCAGCAAATGTGATTGTATTAAGGTTACAGGTCTTCTGTTCTGTGTGAGAAACTGGAATAGGACCCTCCTTCCCCTGCATGTGTTGAATGTTGGAGCTGTTAAGGACAAGGAAAAGGCACCAGCATAGATTTTAAATGGACTAAATGTTATTGTTGCCCCGTTGTGATGACCCTGTGAGATGGAGCTGCGCAGTTAAGGCACTGCACAAACCCTTCCCTCCTGTCCTCGTTTTGTGCCTGAGGTCAATCAATGTCTGGTTTTTCCCTGCAGGACGTTGCTGATTTAGCTGGTCAAAAGTGTGGTGCTGGAAGCTCTTGGCATGGTTTGAAATGCTGTTTCTCGTGGTGAAAAGGCTTGGGGCAGATGAGTGGCGGTGGCTGTTGGGATGACATAACGTCTCCGTGCGGCGGCTCCCATCGGCCTGGTGCTGTGGTGCTTGCTGGGGTGTGGTAGCCCTGAACAGAAGGGCAGACATTGCTTTTTTGCTGTCTGCTGCTTAGCCCTTATTAAACTCAGATGTTTCTAACCCCTTCCTCCAGGCTCTTATTATTGCTGTAAACACGGCAGAGTGCAGGGAGCTTTTTCAAATGCTCATTTGAGGCAGTGATGGGTGACGGCTCTACCAACAGCTCTCCAGTGGGCTTGTGTGTGAAGGGGGGTTGACTCAAATTTAACACTCCAACCCAAGGGAGATTCTGCTTGTGTTTTCCCAAAGGAAGAGACTTTTTAAAAAACAGATGCCACTACTTTTCCTTCTGCCTCAGGTTGCTTGGCTTCCTGGCTTTCTTCTGGGGAAGCAAAGAAGGAATCTGGCAAGAACTAGTCTTGTTTCTGCTCCCCTGCTCCATGTGGGCTGTCTGGCTGCTTGTTTCATCACTTTATCTTGTGCAGACTTGGAGCTGTTTGCATTTTCAGGTGGCAGTGAAAGCAATACCAGCTAAAATAAGGTTTCTGTTGCTGTGCTAGGATGACTAAAAAAAGGCTTTCCTAGAAGAAACCGCCTGGGTCTGGCTGTCAGCAGCTCTGTCTCTGTACCTGTTCCAGATTTGCTCTGTGGCTGTGATGGAAAGTTATTTTTCAGCTTTTTGTGAAGGGAGAAAGAGGAGGTGCTGCCATGGTAACAGGATCTGAGATGTTTCCTAGCTATCAGCTGCAGCTCACAGGGTGCAAGCTAGAGTACCCCCCGCAGGGGAAGTTAGGAATCCTTAGTACCTCTAAATACAAGCTGTTAACTTTGTAACTGGGCTATTCCTAACCTTCTTACAAACAACCTTCCATGTACTCTGTCCTTTGCAATCACCTTATGAGTCTCAAATACCTATCTGATTAATTCCATTCTTTGAGCTGAGAAATTCTTGGCCCCAGGAGGTGCCAGAGCTGCTTTTTGCCTGGCATCTGCCTTGGTAATAGCCGGGTTCCTTCTCTGAAGGTCTCAAAGATCAGTGGTTTGACCTGTTCTCCGGACATCTAGTCTAGTGTGCTTTGTAAACTGAGCTAAAGATGCTGGTTCTGAATGGTCAGGAGTGAAGCTGGATGTCAGGAAGATTATTGCTGTTTTGGTGCTGTGTTTAGTTGCTGGATGCCAGCTTTCCTTTTGGAAATCTGGGCTGTCCTGAGGCATTTGAAGATGAGCTATTCTGGTGTGGGCTTCTCCGAGTCTGGAACCTGGAGTCTTGGGTTCAGTTTAAATGGCCTTTCAGGGGTTTCTGGTGTGTGAGAGGTGCAGGGGCTTTTCACTTTAGGTACTCTGCATCCCAAGAAGACACTGATTTAATGAATGATTGTTGCAGATTTGAGGTAAGCTTTTAATACTGCTTTTAATGAACTTAAAGCTAAAATGGCAACAATCCTGAGAGCTGAGCTGTCAGCTTGTGTCTGTCTTTGGCACTAGCAGCACAGGACAGAGAAAATCTGATACGCTTAAGCTTCAGTGTTTCACCATGGCAAACCCTGCTAACCTAAACACTGCGGGGGGAGCCGCATTCTTTGCTCTGCCTAATCTCTGTATTTTGTTAAACATGCATTCCTGCCAGAACTTTATTGGACAGAACAATAGTGACCAGCTGGGCAAGTGACCCTGGCTTTTCTGGTCGGCAGAGGAATTCGGCATCTGAGGAGCTCGGATTCTCATGTGCAGCTTCAAGTGATCTGGGTTTAGTTGCTTTTAATTATCAGCTGGCTGATTCAAAAGGCTTTGTTTCCCACCCTCTTTCCCAAGAAAAAGACGGTTCCCTTAAATGCTCGGTGTATGTTCCATAGAGCAGCAGAAAGTCTGGGACTTGTGAGTTCTCTCTTTCCTTTCCCCTAAATAAAATGAAAATAGTAAGACTTGCCTTCATGTAAGGGAAGGCTCTGGGGAGTGTTTTGTGAGGGTGTGGTGAGAGAGCTGCAGAATCCAAAGTACTGTGTATGAACATAAGCAGTAGTTTATAATAAATCTATGAATGATAATACTTGGCACTTGTATAAACTTCCACTCTTACTGAATAGAGGTTGTTGTGCTCCCTGTTTTATGCACCTCTCAGCCTGGATGCCTGAAATCAGTCTGTAGGAGCCAGTCCCTGCCCCGCCTTTGCGGAGAAGGGTGTCCTTTGGAGGGCAAGCCAAGAGACAGGAGAAGATGCTGAGCAGGGCAGGCTGGACTGAACAGCAGCAGAGGGTCTGGTGGTGGCACAGGCTGTGCCGCTTTCCTTCTGCCCTGTCTGCGGTGAGAGGCTTTGGGGGCTGAAGGTGCAATGTGCCTGTGGAAGTGGCACTTGCTCGTGTGGTCAGTGTGAGAACACCTGCAGCAACTGGTGCTACTGAACGGTGCGGGACTTTGGGCATTGGCATGTCTGGGCTGCGGTGCTGCACGCTGCCTTCCTTCCCATACAGGGTCTGATGTGCAGCAGAGAGCACAAAGGCAAGTGGGCTCAGTAGGATGTTACAGCATTCAATGCTGCTGTAAATCAGCGTAACCTGCAGCAAAATCTGTCGTCTCCCTGCAGTGTATTTCAGGGTACAGCACCGAGCCAAACGGTTTAAACTATAGCACAGTAAAATGCTGTCTCCTGGGCTGCTGTTACGGGAAGTCACTAATGTAGATCACAAATGATACAAAGATTTTGGAGTGCAAAGTTGTAGGAATTCCTAGGCTGCAGAGCTGTGGATAAGCTCTGAATGAGTTCGTGTTGCAAGCAGAGATAAGATCTCACTTTGCCAAGCACCAGAAAAGTACTCGAGCCCTGATAGTGTAATTAAGTCTGCTCAAACCCTTTCAGGAGCTCTGCAACCAAACCCATTGGAAATACATTGCAACGACTGCAGCAACACATTAATTTTCTTGGGAAATGTCCTTTGAAACAATTGTGCTCTCTAATTAAGCCTGTCTGGTCCTGCCAAGTGGTTGTTGGCTTCTGAATGAGAAGGTTTTCAAAGCAGCTTCTACAAATGACTAGAATTTTGCTGAAAGTAAACTTTCAGCTCCCAGGTGCCTTGTGGAGGAGTTGCTGTGTGAGCTTTGGGAAGGTAAGGATGCAGCTGTGTCTGTCTGCACTGGTTGGGAAGGGAAGGGAGAGCTGGGAATGTAGAAGAGATGGGAATCATCACAACTTATTTCTTGAGGAGAATGCAGCCAGAGGCCAGACTGATTTGTATCAGACATGGGAGCTGGTGTCCTGGTTGAGCCTGAGAGTCACCTTGTGCTGCCCTTGTCTGGGTTCTTGGTTTCTGTCTGAGCAGTGCTGGTGGCCCATGGCTTGCTCTGCAGGGCACTTCCAGGAGCTCTGTGTGTGTGGTTGTGTTGGCTTTTGTTTTAAAAAAACAACCAAAACCCCCAGCTCACCAAAACCCACCCCCACAAACCCCAACACCAAACCCCATGCAAAGATTTGAGTGGAATTGTGCACTCACCGTGTGGCGTGTCTCAGATATTGCAAGTAATAATGGATTAGTGAAGAGACTGTTCCCATGGTTGTATCGACAGCAAGGGGAGAACAATTTCACAGTTGCTCTTCTATTGCTCCCTGCTCTGAGGTTCAGCCAACTTTTATTGATTTGTGTGAGAGGGTTTTCAGCTGAAACTCATACCAGTTTTTTTCTGCTGCAAGAGGTACAGGACATGAGTCTCAGCTGTTTAATTTGACCTCCAGCACCGATGTGTGCAGTGGGTGCTGGTGTTTGGTGCGATGGGCATGTGGCATCCCTCTAGGCCTTCATACACATGGGTGAGGGGGGTGCTGCTGTGGTGGGAGCTGCTGCCTTTGCTTGCAGGGGGCTGTGTTTGGCATCATCCTTTGCCGAGATGCCACATGTAAATATTCCTCCAAGCTGCACTGACAGTTGTAAAGGAAAACTTGTGTTTATGTGTGTATGAGGGACAAAAAGCAGAAGCAGGTTTTAGCTGTGGTGTGTGAACGCTGTGTGTGTGCTCAGTGTTATTACCTAGGCTGTTGGTTAGCAGCCAGGTGTGCTTCACAGCTTCACTGTAACAAGCGAAGCAGCGGTGTGCTGTGCTTCCCAAACCAGAGAAATGCGGGATAGCTGTCACCCATCAATGAAATTCAGGTCACAACTGCTTGTTTTGATCAAACTTGAATGTTCCACACTTCTTAAGGTTGTTTTTCAACCTCTGAATGTTCTGGTGTTGAAGAAATATGTAAATAGGAGATAAAAGGTCAGCTGTCCTTAATGGCTTTGCCTTGAGTTTGCCACAAGCTTCTGCCAATAGTGTGTGTGTGCAATGGGCTGTGGGGTATCCAGGGCCAGTCGCTGCTGCTGTGTGTGCACAGGCAGACTCTACCCACCAATAACTCCAGACACTGCTGTTTCTGAGAGTGGTGAGGGCTGCCTGTGCAGCCTTTGCTTTAGGGGGCTGGATCACCTGTGCATCAGTTTGCACCTGACTGAATCCCTGTTAAATGCTACTGTGGGGTTTCCCACTTTGCCCTGGTGGAGGCAGCTGGCTTGCCCTGCCCTTTGCCTTGACAGGTTATTTTAAACTCCAACAACCACCAAAAAAGCCTTACAAACTCCTGTCTAATGGATTTTGCCATACTTGCAATTCCCTGTAGGACAGGGCAGGAACTTTTCTGACCTGATGTCTGTCTTTCTCCTTCAGACCTCCTGCTGTCCCCGCTGTCCTGATCAGTGCTGCTTTCTCCCCGTCTGCCTCCCCACGTGTGTACTCGGGAATGTTTCAAGGCAGTGTTATCATTCCTAAGGAATCTACTGTGCGTGCATGGCCTATGGAGCTTTTTTTTCCCCCAGCTATTATTACTTGGCCAAATCAAACCCATTTTCCACCTGGATACTGAAATGTAGATCTCCTCCCTCAAGACCATCTCCCTTCCAAATAGAGACTTCCAGAGCACAGAGGCACTAAAACAACTTCTTAGATTGCTCAAGAATTTTTTAATAACAGGGAAGGTGTCAGTGTGTGTGTTCACAGGAGAGGGGCTTTATTTTTTAAGAGTTTTCTTTTTTTCTAATGAACAAACTGGATCGTAGCAAAGTTTAAAAGGAGAATACAAATAATTGTTCTTGGCTAGAACTGAGGTATGGAGACTGCTTCCAAACCCACTGAAAGCTTAGGAAGAGGTGTTAAAAGTAGGAGAACCATTTAAGTTGGAAATGAGTAGTTGGAGCGCTTTGTTTCTCTGTCTGTGTCCAGCCTGTCTGTAGACAGGTACTGCATGGCAGTCATGTGTCGTTGCTTATAAGTGAGTTTAAAACTCGCTGAGGCTGTGCAGTGTGATCACTAGCAGGGGCTTGGGGCTGCTGCAAGCAGAGGAGCTAATGGGCAGCAAACGCTCTCTAGTTACTTCTCATGGCACTGGAGCGAAGCAGTTGGCAGTGTAAGCGTGGGAGTCTGGACAGAGGTGGCTGCTGGTCCAGCAGATTATTGCGTGCCGGTAACTGTCGCATCCAAGCTGGGTTACGTTCACATGATGCTCTGAATGAGGCTTCCAGTTTGTGCAGAGAAGGCTCTTTGAAAGGGCTGGAGTAACGGACAACTGGGAAGAGTTTTGGGGCAATTACTGCCTTTAGGAGGGCAGTGGGAATGACTGGCTTGAGAGGGAGGGAAGAATGTGGTCATCCAGCCACCCTGGGAGTGGACGTGTGCTTGTAACCAGTAATGCTGGTTTACTGCACTGAGGATGGATGTTGAGTTTTAGCCTGTGTGAGTAGGAATTTATTAACCTTAAAGCTATTGAGACATCCTCCTGCCTTAGCTCACAGTCCTGATCCTCTCCCAACAAGCGCTTGAATCAGAACTGACTGCTGTAAAGGGCAAACTCTGCTCGGATCACACAACAGATCTCGGTTCTGATGTTGCTGCTTCTCTACCCATGAAACTCCCGTGGGTGTGACTGGAACAATAGGATTATTTTCCACATTATTTTTTATTGTAGTAACGCCCAGGCCCGCCTTGTGCCAGACGTGGCAGACATGAGATAGAGTGTTCAATTTAAATAGCAAATTAACACACAGGCTTTGGGCTTTGTTTTTCAAACTGGTTAACACTTTGGGTACTCAGGCAGAGGGGTTTTGCAAGGCTTTGTTTTTATTGAACTGGGGCTTTGCGTGGCTCATCTTGGATCTCCAAGCTGGGCAAGCAGAAGCATTCTCCACTCTGTGCAGCACAGCCTGGTATTTGGAACGACCTGGCATATCAACAGGGCATTTCCTGGAGAAGAGAGCTTTGCTCCTGGAGTACAGGTGTTGGTAGGGTGAAGCTCTTCCCAAAATCTTCCTGGAGTTCCAGGAGTAGCCTTGTCTCTGGCATAATGTAAATGCTGGCTGATGGGTACCTGAGCTTCAGTTGCTTCACTGAACTCAGGTGGCTGAGGACAAATTGAAAAGGGAAAAGAGGAATTGTTGCTCTCAAAGCAGTATAAGTAGATGGATTTGTCTAGACTGGCTTATTATTTCTAATCACCTCCTCCAGCTCTGGAAACATGAGAAAGCTGTAGAGTTTTCTTGCGTTTGAGGAAAGGCTGTTTCTGTGGTAGTTTCAGAGGGAATGCTGTCATGTCTGGCTCTGTGTGTGCCTGTCAACTGGAACAGAAGGGATTAAAGCTGAACCTGCACACTTGGTGCAGTTGTGCTCTGGAGAGATTCCCTGGCTCAGGGCATCTGATTCCCAACAACAATGGGCAACAACATGGTAGAACTGCCCTGGAAGGGTCTGCTGTATGGTCCCTTGTACACCAGAGCCCGTAAACTCTATTACAAGTTGCTGAACAAGTTGAGGACCTAGACTGAAGGAAATGATTGTTAAGTGCTGCAGGAAGAGAAGGGTGTTCGGCAGGAGTCCTGACACAGCTGCCTGCACAGGTATTTCCAGGTGCATCTGAATGCTTGCAAATGTGAAGCTGATGCTCTGATCTGATTGTCAGTGCTCTTTTGGGCCCACAGGGCACTGCTCCAAGTGATAAAATAGCTCAGGAAAGCAAATCTGGGTTCCCTCAAAGAGAAACAGCAGTGTTTTGTCTGTGGTATTTCCTTTTCTTTAGCTGTCACAAGGGGGTACCTGTCTCCAGTGACAGTGATCTCTCCTCTGTTCAGCTCCAGGAAGAACATGAAATGTGCCCATTCCATGGGCAAGTTGACCTCATGCAATTAATAGGAAGCAATGACTTGTTTATGCCATCCTATTTTTTGTCTTTGATATGCTCTGTGCTCTCCTTTTGACATTGCCTTTTGTTCTTGTAGTTTGAGGTTTGGTGCCAGTATAATGCTAATGAAAACCAACTTCACTTGGGCGCAGTCCCTGTGTTCCTGTCCTGTGGGTGGATTTCCTTGCGGAGACAGCACTGAACTGCGCGAGGCACGGATGCTTTGGTGTCTGTACAGAGCTCTACAAGCGAACAAACAAACCCAGGAGCAGGCTGTGTTCAGTCTTTGTGGATTCACTGTTGGTGCACACAGGTACAGGCTCTGGAGGGCTGAGCACATGATTTGAAAACCAGCAGGAGCCTCATTTGTCCTGTTTGGAGGGCTCCAGTGGTGCAAAGTGTTCTTTTGGGTATGAGGTAATGTTGTGAGGGGAATTACAGACAGCGGTGGGGACTGCTGTTATGGGTGGTGAAGGAGACTCCAGCTGCAACAGGAGCGCAGTAAAGCACAGGATGCCCTTAGAGGGTTGCTCGCCTCTTATGCTTGTGTTCTTGATGGTTTTCTCTCTGCAAAGGTTTTGAGGACCAGCAGGTGTGTGTCAGTGTCCTGTTCTCTCCCTTACAACTCCCCTTCCACCTCCTGCTAATGCAAAGCCAGAGTTTAATTCTGGATGAATTTATGTTGGCGTAAATTTAGAGGTACTGATATTGATCCAAGTTAGTTTTGTACTTTGAAGAAGATCATGGCCACTGCTGTCAACTTCAGCAGTTCTAGATCAGCTCTCGGAGGAGGACACAGACAGGTGGCCAAAGTCTTCTTTAAACTCAAGGGTGTGTTTCGGACACTTGCTATTCCGAATCCCAGCTCTGTCCTTACAGTCAAGGTCTCTTTTTTCCTCAACTCCATCCCTCCCTTTGCAGTCAGGCTTTCTAGGAAGGAACGAACCCAGACTCTGGATGTGTTGGCAGTATGATGGTAGAAGCCCTGTCTGCAACCAGGCTCTCCAGCTGTGCAGGAATGTTTAGACTCAGGTTCATCTTTTGAAAGACTCTACTTTTATGTCGCAAAAATGACATCCCGGGTTGTAAGTGTGCATGATTGCCGCGCTGCATGGATATCGAATGCCAAATTCCATCAAGTCAGTCTAATTTAACAAAGAGATTCCATAGATATTTTTGTACATTCCCTCTGAACACTGGAAACTGGCTTCTCCCTGGTGGTGATAAGCCTGGGGGAGGGAGCAGCAGAACAGTTCAGTGCATAGGAGAATGCCTGAGAAAGCAAAGCAAACCCTGCTTTTATTCCTGAGCACGCAGTCATGGATTGACGGTTCCATTTTCGTGATTAAGGTAATTAAGGTTCAAGTCAACCATATTTCTTGTTTGATTCAGTTGGAACATGCCACGAGCCAATGAAGAGGAGCTGGGTGGTGGATATAAATCAGAGGAGCTTTACCTACAGAAATCCTCCTTGAGCCCTTTTGCCTCTTTCCCCTTATGTGTGCATAAACACACACAGACAGGGGGTTGCATGTAGTGAACATCATTAGCCTATTTCTGATACTGCCTGCCTGCTCAACCTTTCAGTCCTTACCCACCTCTTAGATTCTGCATTTCTATTAGTGCTGATGTACAGGGTAGGTCTCCAGTGTGTGTAATGAGTGCCACCATCAGAGCCCCTCTTTTGTTAGCTACAGCAGTTGGAAGGTGCTGTGAGTGAAGTGGTGGACTGGAAGAGAAGAGGGATGGTCTCATGGCTGAGGCAGCTGAATGTTGCTTCGGGGAGCTTGATTCTCTCTTTGTCTCTGCGAAAGAGCTGCACCCGTGGTTCCGTGCTATTTGGCTATTCTGTGTCTAGGTTTTTATTGATTCCAGTAGGGATTTGTTTTTCCCTTAACCCCTGTAACTTCAACGGCTGCAGAAGGATAAGGCACAGTTTTGTGCAGTTTCCTCTGAATTGAAGAGTTCAGCCCTTGAGGTAATGCTGCTTGGAAGGTCAGCCATGCACACAACAAAGCAAGGAAAGCAGTTAAATGCTTGGCTGCAGAACTTGCTGAAGGTTAAAGCTGTTGTGCAGACTGAACTGCATTTTCCTCCAAAGGTTAAGATTCTTTTAGGACTAAACTCTGTCCAGCAGTCTCTGATAATCCTCTTTGTGTGGGAAAACTGAAGCCTCGTTACTGGCAACGGAGCGTTTGAAGTGCGCAAAGCACAGATCACGCTGCCCTGAGGAAGGGCTGTGCTGTTGGGAGGCACTGGCATGAGTTGTCCCATTTCACTCAGCAGCCAGAACTTATTTTTATCACTGCTCTTTTCAGCCCCTCATGGGGTGTTGTGGTGTGTGCGGAGAGATTACAGTTCCTTCCAGCCTTTGTCTGACCAACATAGTTGAGTGGGAGACCTGGAACTTGTCTTATTGCCGTTCGTGCCTCTGGCTCTCTGCTGCTTCCATGGCTGCTGCTGTCTGGCTTCAGAAACACCAGCAGCCTTCCAGGTTTATTTGCTTCCCAAAATGAATGGGCTGTTACAAAGATTTTTTTCCCCCTTTTCCACAGGAGTTAGGGTAACTTCCATTAATGGCTCTGAAGTACTCGGTGAGAGCAAGGCAGGCATAAACCATCAGTACTGAGAAGATTGCTGTGGGTTGTCATGTTTTCTAACTTGCAGATCTCTTAGAACTTTAATGGAAGAGTGGAGTCTGCTTTGAACCCAGGCTGCCCTCATAAGCTTGAGTACAGCCACCCCCTTGTCCCCGCCACATGGGCTTTTCCTGGATTCCCTAGACAGGGTCCATCAATCTGCAGGCCTGAATCAATCCATCAACTCAGAACATTCTGATACTGTGGGGACTGGGGCTCACAATTGAATTTTGTAGCTGGCTTTTTGCTGGACAATGAGCTGAATGACAGCTTTGGATCCTAAAACCTCATAACTTGGGGAGAGCATGAGCACGGTCAAGATCAGGAGAAACTTAAGCCCAGCTTGGATTCTATCAGAGCTTGCCAGTAATGTGATGGGATTGTTCCCTTTTTAGCCAGGTCACAGCAGTAATCTGGTCACAGCCAACTGAATTAGCTTGTAAACTTGATCCTGATGAGTCAAAGCACATCCAGGGAGGTGCGTATTTGGGAATAAGAAAGGAATAATACAGTTCTACAGAACTGGCTGGTTCAAGAAGAGATACCCCAGAGAGCCTGGCAGCCCTTGAATCTGGATTTCTTGGCATGGAGAGGGCAACTTCTGCTTGTGGCCTCTGTGGAGTCTATAAATAACGAACCCTTCCTAACGATGGGCTCCAGCACACAGTGTATGGGTTGCTGCTCTGGCAATGCTGTACTATTTACGCAGAGAAAAGGGCACAGTTTGCTTTCATTGAGCCAGAAGAGCAACTTTTTCACAGTGAAAGTCAGTGACCTTCAGGTTTTATTGAATTCCTCTTTAGGATTGGTGGGAAACTGATAGCTTCAGTGAAAAATGTTAGGAGGAAACTTGGGGAAATCTAGGTAGCTATCAAAACACTCCTACTGTCTGCTGTGCCCTAAATGTTGATCTCTGCTAAGTATAACACACAGTGTGTTATCCTTGTGGAAACAAAAGGATAATTCAGTGCAGTTGTTTACACAGCACAAAGCTTTAGGGCAAATCGTAAGCAGAAATGCCAACCTTCTCGAGAGCCTTCTGGAACATGAACTGACCCTCCTATTCCCAGTCAATCTCCAGGCTCGTGCGTCAGGTGCTGATGAAACAATCCTGCCTGTAAAGTCATTTGTTTGGGGTTTTTTCTTCCTTCCCAGAAGAACTTCGGTTGCTTCTGTCTTGTCCTGTTAAGTCTTGATGCTGGGAGCATCTGTGTTGTGCTCGGTGGCCCGTGCTTCCACCAGAAGTACTAAAGTCATGCTCTCTCCATTTTACTGAGCTCTACATCAGCAGAAATGGCTCTGTTAGAGCTGAACTTGTAGGATTCTCTGCTGCAGTGCAGCATTTCATGCTGGTAGGAGTGTGGGGTGCTGTAAGGCCATGGAGATTGAAGTTGTAGCTGTATTCTTCACTCTAGGGACCACATCACCCAGAAGGTGCTGTGTGCGGTAGGTGTTGGCTGCTGTAGGTCTGTCCTTAGCACAGCAAGCCGGTTTGTGTGGCACTGAGCTGTCCTCCCACTGAAAGAAGTGATTAGGCAAGAATGTAGCTGCTTTCATTTTCAGGACAGTCCTGATTAAACAGGCAGCTTGCTGAGGCCTGAGCAGTTCAGCCTGGTGGTTTCTGACATGGTTCAGTTTGTGATCACTTGGCCAGAGAAATGAAGCCTATGAACAACCAATTGGCTTTTCTCTTGCAAACTCCCAGAAGGTCTTCCAGGAACTTCCAGGAGCCTGAGAAGCAACGTGCCTCTCAAGCTCCCGTTGTAAGTCCAGTTTGCCCTTTGAGGTCCTCTCAGCCTGCCCTGCACACGCCTTGGGACGTTTGATTTTCTTGTCTCCTCTGGCGCCCAGGTGCCCGAAGCCATGGACCGCTGCTCCTGCTGAGTCAGCAGAGAGCGTCTGCTGAGGGAGGGATCCATTTGGGCTCAAAACAGTAGTTTTAAGAATATTTATAATGGAAGTGAACTATTGAGTTTGTTGCTCTACTTAATCTGGAATGTCCACAGTAATACCCTGAACCCACACAGTAAAAGTGGTTGGATACCTGCCGGCATTGATACTTGTATTCCATCTGGAATGATGTGTTGTCAGCTGTGATCAAGACAGGAGATCTTGGTCTGTAGCCCTGCACTGAAACTGTCTAAATCAGTAGCTGTGGTCAGCGGATCCTCAGATGGCCAGAAATGTCTTCCAAGAAGTAAATAGGAGAGGAGGACTTCTCTTTGGAAGCGACTGGGAAAAACAGAGCAAGTGAGATGTGTCTCTCTAAGCAAAGCACTAGAAGACCAATTCCATGAGGTGCTGTGAGGCATCGTGCTGAATGTGCTCATGTTGAGCACGCATGAGATCCGACAGAGCCAGCGCTAGAGGAGCTGCTGTTTGGATCATTTTGCTTGCTGGGTTAGAATATTCTTTTGAATAAGCAGCAGTGTGTTCTCTGCCACCCTGGATGTGTGCCAGGGAGTCCTAAACCTCTCAGTAGCATCTGTATGTAATAGAAAGGGTCATTTATAATCTCTGTAAGCTGTGATGGGGCCTTTCGTCACTCTGTCTGAAGCCTGCTTGCGTTCTGGAGGCTGTTCTTACCGACTTCTCGCTTGCAAAGTGAAATCTTGGGGTGGTTTTGTCTATGCCTGTCAGTCTCTGGGCTGTTTTATCTGCAGTCATCGTATCCTAACGCATCTCATGATCAGCAGCCTTCCTGTCTTTGTCTCGCCTGCTTCTGTGCTGCAGCAAACCCCAAACACACAAAAGTTGCATTTGTAGGAAAATTATGCTGTTTGGGAAACCAGGAGTCTGTTTTGCAGACGGGAAGGTACCTTTTCCTCTTGGGGAGGGACCTTTATCAAGAAACTCTTCCTTCTCTTGGTAAAGAGAGAAGTTGGAGAAATCTCTGTCCCTGCCGGATTATCTGAGCATCTTTGGGGGCTGATTGTTCTGGGTGGTTGTTTCTTCCCCTTGCGATCCATGCTTTGGGGGTTCTGCTTTGGAGAACAGAGTGCTGAGGTGACAAGTGTTATCACGTTACTCCTGTCACTGTGCTCTTGATGCCTCTGCTGAGGAGGGTGGAAGGCTGTCACTGGCTTTGAGCGAGGATCTGCTGTCACCATGTCATCGAAGCTTCATTAATCTTATCTTCCCCCCCAGTTTTGCCCTTTGGTTCGTTGATGTAGGTGCTTGCAGTGAGTATTGTCTGCAGGGAAAGCAGCTGAGGGTCTTGGTGGCTCTGGGCAGAACGTCCTGTCTCTCTGGGTGCGCCAGCTCACCCATCCGGCTGTCGGTGAGGGCTCGGCGAGCAGCCTGCTGGCCCCAGCTGGCCCGTTGTGGGCTGCAGTGCTCGACGCAGCTGCTGGCATGTGTGCCTCCTATTCATGGGAACAGGAGTTAGGCAGGGAGCAGGGAGCCTCCTGCGGAGACCGGAGAGGAATCCAACAAGGAAACAAATGCTGTAAAGGATGAGTACTGGAAAAATTAAACTGCCGTGGGGAAAGTGGGTTAGGGAAGGAGGAGGGGATGTGCGAGTGGCTGTTTCCACCATTCAAGTGGTTTAATTCTTGGTGTGCAAGGCTGGGGAGCTGCTGTGATGCCTGGAGAAGAAGGGATCGACTGCTGGGGGCTCTTGCTCTCACATGGATGAGCAAAGGGGCTTTTCTGTGTGTGCAGGGAGCACTTACACAAGCACTTTGTGTGTTTTTGGAGCATGTGTTGGTGTCTCTGCTTCCTATTAGTGGCCCCAGGTCTGATCTCAATAGGAAAGTGGTTCTCAAACCTGATAACTGTGCTGAGATACAAATGCAGAAATGTGGTTCAGTGTTTGGCAGATATAGACAATGCGTGTAAGGAGGAAATGAAAGGAACCTTTTGCCCCTCTCCAGTGTGGCACTGGAACCCGAACCCATGTTTTTCAGAGAAGGTGGAAAGGTTCTATGGGTCCTGATTCGCTGGCTGACACTGCAGTTCCTGCCTTCTCATATGCTGTACGGTGAGGGGTCTCTCGCTTTCTTATGAGACAGCACAAAACAATGGTCCCTCCCTCCTTTGTGTTCTCTTGTCCACCTTAGACCATAACCTCACCAGGACAGCAGTACAGCTTGTTTGCACCCACCTTATTTGAGCCCTGATGCCAGTGAGCTCCACCACATCCAAAAAACCTGAATTTTCCAACTCGGGTGTTGTTCAGAATGGGAGGAGGCTGGAGAACGGTACCATAATGAACAGGATGAAGTTCAGACCAGTACAGTGGGAACTGACTATCGGGAGACTTGGAACACTACCTTATTTCTAAAGTCCTGTTGCTTCTGATAACAGAACTACATTGTGGTCTATAAAACTCTGGCCTCTGAGGACCAAGGAAGAGGTGTTGCTGAATCTCTTGTGGCTCAGGTTGGCAGAAGCAGGGAGTCTTTCTGCAGCCATTGGGAGGAGAGAAGGGTGTGAGAAATGAAGACTGCAAGTTAGGGCAGCTACAGCTGGCAGCAGAAATGATCCTGGGTACTTGCTCTGGGTTTGCTGTGGACTGACCTGTGCTGGTTCAGCTTGCTGTCTGACTGGGGCTAACGGTGTCCTTTCTCTCTGCAGGCACTGGTGTCACTACACGGTTACACGGACAGTTTCCTGCCAAGTGCAGAATGGGTCAGAAACGGTGATCCAGCGAGTTTATCAGAGCTGCCGGTGGCCAGGACCTTGTGCCAACTTAGTGAGGTAAAAATCTCCATGTCTCACATTGCCTGGTCTTTCCTGCGCTTCTCTTTAAATTGATTGGCTTTTAAGAACTGTGTAGAGTGTTGAGCTTGATGGGCCAGATATGATAATCTGCTTCGTTGTGGCGTAACTGAAGAACGTGGTGGTGCTAGTGCAGAGTAATTGCACATGAAGGTAAGTGTGGTACTGTGGACAAGCCATTGTTCTCTAAATTTACATCTAGCTTCTAGAACCATTTCTCATGTGGCCAAGCCCGTGATTTAGCTCACAGTTCTATTGTTATTGTTACCGGTTCATCCCCATGATGCTGACTGAGATCCTCTTGTAGTCGATAACCTGGCCAGAATGTGGCTGAACTTACCCACTTAAAGACCCAGAGTTCCACCTTCCCAACCAGTTCTTGCAGCTCTTCATCTGGAATTCACATTTTCCATGTGCAGTTACCACAGTTGGTTCTCCAGTTTCTACTTGGCCAGTGGTCAGTGGAAGTTTTTTTCCCTTGTAATGTATCTGCTTTGGTGTCTCTTTGGTCTTGTTTTATGCAAGGCTGTGGTTGAAACACTTAACGTGTTACACTGTCATGGCCAAACTTCTGCTGAAGCTTTTTAATTTCCCAGACTGTATGTGCTTAATTGTCATTAGAAACTCGTGAGCTTTTAGCTTGTCTCCGAAACTTGCCAAGAATCTTGCTTATTTTTCCTTGTTAACGTAACTGTATTTCCATAAGTACCAAACAATTGATCAGATTACTAGTGAAAATCCTTTTTGTGGGCTCCTGCAGTTACTCTTATACATAGATTCTTATATCGTTAACCCAGAGACTTCAGGTGCAGTGTGTGCTGTTGGGACACCGATTCATGGAACGTTTTTGTTTCAAGTATAGCTGGGTTCATTTGCCCAATGAATCCAATTGTTTAGAGACAATGCAGAATGCCAGCGGACTTCTCAATTTTTCTTTCTATGTGAAAATATCACAGAGAAGCTGGGGTTATTGATATGAGATCTTAGCTGACAGGAGCCTACATTTCTGGAAGATGGTCATCATGAAGAAACCTAGCAGAAGAGATGATGAGAGGACACCAATACTCTGGGAGGAGACAGAAGTGAATGGCACCCTTCAAAGGAAATGACTAAACTGTCTTCTAGTCATGCATTGTTTGACATTCTTTCATGAAGCAGAGAAGACCCTTGGACCATTCCCAAGGACTTCCAGAAAGCTGCTGACAAGTGCTGGTGCCCATCTAGTTATCAACAAAGAACAGGAGCGGCACGTGCTGGTTCCTGATCATTCTGGGGATGTAAGGCTTCCTGTGGGTCTGTTAGTGGGTAGAAATGTTGGAGCTCTCTATACACTTGTGGTTGTTGAGGTCATGTGAACACATCTGCTGTCCTTTTGCCTAAAAGACAGACTTAAAGGTCTAATCTTCTCCAGGGAGATTTCTGGGGCCTGGGCTTGAAGTGGTTGCATCTGGTGTTACATGTGACCATAAGCAATGCAAAATACCCGCAAACCATCAGTGTTGTTTTAGCTTTATTGTATTTCTCCCAACTGTGACTTGAAACAAACTGTTTTCATCCCCTTGTTTACAGGGAGTCAACCATATCTGGGAGAGTTTTATTCTGCCAGCACCCGTTATCGGGCTGCTCACGAGCAAAAGGGATGTCAGCCAAAAAGGCATCTCATGGTGGTGACAGCTGAGAGGGGCTCTGTGTTAGACAGCCTCTGCTTACAAGCAGACATCAGTGTGGTCAGACAAGGATTTAATGTTTCCTGTCTTCCATTTATTCGTATTCTGTTTTTCTCTTGATGCACAAACTGCAGCTCAGGATGCAGCCTTTGACAAAGGTGCCTCTGTGGGCTCCCCAGCTTGGCAGCTTTGGTTGTGCCATGTCCTTGCTGTCTGTTCGCTTGCTCTTGGGAAGGTGGCAGCTCTACTTTTGCAGGAGTGTTGTCATCTTGGCAGGGCTGGATGAGCTGCTCTCTCATCCTTCACTCCAGACTCTTCATTTAGCTTGGGTGCTGAGTCACTTTGGAGTGGTCCTGGCTGGAGGCTTTTCCTTGGCGCATCTATTCTTGAACTCTCTCTGTGCAGTGAAGGCTCTGTCTTCCGTATGCCGTAGGATTTGCCTTTGCTTTGTCACACTACGAAGCGAGCAGGCAGCTTTCCAGCAGTCTGGCTGAAGCTCCTGGTGTGCTTAGCACAAGCACGTGCCACTTATCTGTCTGAAGGAAGGGGTAAGGTCTCTAACTGGGTGTTTCAATGGTAACCTGATCTCTGGGTCTCTGCTGCCTGGGTGCATGCAGCTCCTAGTAAACACAGCCATTTGAATTGTAACCCTTGTGAGCAATTGTTTTGCTGCAGCAGCTGCAGGGTTTGTCCTGCTCTATTTGGTGCTCAAAGGTCACATAACTGTTCTGCTCCAGCCTGTGAGCCTCCTGTCTCTGCAGCCCTTTCTGGCTTCTGAGGATCAGGAGGTTGCTCTGAAGCCCACAGTTGACTTGTATGGCATGGACTTACCTGGCCTCCACACTTCAGCAGAAGCCACTGAAACCCTGAACGTTTCGTTACTCCTCTGTCAGCTTCAAACATCACTCAAAGGTAGGAGAGATGGAAGGGGAGAGCTTTCTTGCAACACAGCAGATCCATCTGTGATGCCCTTTCTGGCTCCTGGTCACTGTGTCCTCCTTTTGGTGTTCTGGCTGGTTTGGCTTATCCCAATGGCTTTGCGCTCTCCATGGCATTTTTAACATGAGCAGACTACGCATCTTGCATGGATCATTCTTGCTGTTTGGTGTTTTTCAGTGCTGGGTTTGCTTTTTTGTTTTCATTCAAACTGAGCACATTTGTGCTCCCTGAGGGATGCTTTTTTTTTTTTATTTTACAAGCTGGTTTGCAGAATAACAAAAAAGGAATTCTGCAGGCTCATCCATTTTGGTCTCTGCTTTTCAAGACTCTGTTACTCCAGAGTCAGTAGGAGTTGGGGATCTGTCACCCAAGAGGTTGGCCTGTAGCTGGTGTTTCTCCTCAGTTTCAGCAGTAATGCCACAGGGAAATCCTGCTCTTTCTTTCCAGTCAATTGCATAATAAATCCAGAGTTAATTCCAGTGCATTAGGATTGCTATTTGAAGTCCTGTTACACGTGAGCTTTTGTTTCCTTTCCTTATTTCTCTCCAAAATGTTTCTATACTGGGAAAAAGCTGCCTGCCCTCTCATGCACATGGAAATTAAATGCAGGGTGAGCGAACAGGACAGATCGAGGCTCTGGGTGCAGATTGTTACTTATCCTGCTGTACTTGAGATCTGACTTCAGCACACCCTGATTTTTCTATGGGATGTTTTGATTTTTGCCATGCCTGTAAACCAGGCTGTGGGTACCAAAAATCAGAGGAACTCCCATGAGCTTTGTTCTGAGTGTATTTTATAGCACTTGTTACAAGTAGGATGGATTGACCCTGTTTGAAGGGCGATGTGGCAGTTCAAGGTACAGGGTTGTACCTACTGGGCTAATATCTGACTTCATTGTCATGAGCTGTAGGTGACACAAAGCTTGGATTCCTTGGTTTCTTGATCCTTTGTCAGTCAAAAAGGTGAGTTCATTCCTCTTGTTTTCCTGAAACCCACCATTAAGTGGTGTTGAAACTTTCAACCTGAAGCTTGAATAGAAACCTCTGAAGGTCTCCTTGGGCACAAACTGCCACGGCTGAATGAATGGCACTAACAAAACAAACTCCTGTGATGTGGAAATGAGTTTCACGCTTTCAATCTCATGTGGTCTTGGTGTACAAACAGCTTTGTTTGTAAGTGTCAAAGGGCAGGGGAAATCCATAAAGGGGGAAGGCATTTCCTGTGTGTGACAGGCTGTCCTGCTTGGGTCATGGCAGGGATCACGTCTTTCTCTTTGACCTGATTTTGGAGGCTCTGATCCAAGAATGTGACACTCTTTCCCTTTCTTGTCTGGCAGTTGTGTTCCATGACACTTCCTCGAGGCCGAGGGGAACATATCCGTGTGTGCTGAGGCGTGAGACATGTTGGCTGCCATCCCTCCGTGTGTCCTGACCTCTTCAGTATTTCCAGCTTCACACCCCAAAATCAGTGAATTGCTCATCTTGTGCTCCCTCCCCATGTTACCACTTTCCGGGCAGTTGCTTAGAGACACAAGCAAGAGATTCTGTTCCCAAATGCTGATTGCATGCAGATGAGCTCCCATAGCTTGTCTGACACTGGTCAGACAGGCTCCAGGGACAGCAGGGTGTTCGATCTAACCAGAGCAGCAGCTGCCAGTGGGATTTTCTGGTTTCCTCCCTCAAGTGTTGCCCCAATCCTGGGACCTTACTGTGAGCCTGAGCAAACGTGTTGGTGGATGACATGGATCTCTTGCAGCAGAGTGGCAGATCCTGGTAGTTTGCCTCTCTGAAGTGTTGGGAAGCCTTCTGCTGGAAGGGACTGTGTGTCCTGAGCACGTCCTCTGGCTCTGGGGAGCAGAGGTGCAGATTGTGGCTCATCCTAACCTTTTCTCTTGTGGTTTTGTAGATTTCTATGCCAGTGTTTGTGGCTTGGGTGACATCCAAGGGGAAAGGCTTTCCTATTCTGCTACCAAACTCTTTTTCTGCCTGTTGTTTTCAGCGCATTCTCATTCTGAGGCTTCTGATATTTAATAGATTTTCTTTTCCTCTCCTTTCCCCATGTTTTTTCCTCTACTTTCATTGCAATGCTTTGGGTATCAGACAGTGGTGTTGCTTTGCTGAAGGAATTTTTTCTGCTCCCCTTCTGGGATAGCAGTTGGAAACCTGCATGATGTGATGTATGTGACAAAGGACCTTGGTGCCATTCGCTTGATTGAGGAAGAAGGATGTTGGGAAGAATGGAGAAACTTCAGAGCAAATTGGAGCTCGCAAGCTGGGACCGCTTCGCATGCCTGACTGCACGATGCTGAACAGAGCTGCAGACATCAGGACTCTTCCAGGAAATTCAGGGTGGGTGGTAGGCTGTGGCAGCTGAGCCCCACGTTTGTCATGCCCTGAGAAGTCCTCACTTGTTTGAGGATTAAAGTGCAGCTACTTCCCCGAGACAGAACTGCTGCCAAGATTCCAGTCTGGCTCAAGCCACTCTCCTCACTTCATAATGAAGTTTGAGAGAGTTTTAACATCTTGGTGTTGGCAGAAACATGGTTTTAAAATCACGGTGCGGTTGGAGACGAGCTGGCTCCGGACACTGGTAATGGGGCTGGAGACTTTCATCTCAAGGTCAAATCCAGCTATGGTGTTAGTGACAAAGTCATGAACTTCTGACTGATGGTTCAGGGCTTATGTGTGGAAAGATGTCTTGAGTCCAACGCCTGGGCTGGGTGTCGGGAGACTTGAGTTCAGTTCCTGAACTTTGCCTGAATTGTTCAGGAGGACCCTCAGCAATGCACTTAACGTCTTTGAGCCTTAGGTCTCACTGTGAGAAAGCACCGAGAGTCTACCTACATCAACGTGGTGTCAAGTCCTCATGCTCGCTCCTAGCTGCAAACTCTGGAGTGCCACTGGATGCAGAGGTGCAAAGAACTAGGTGGGATGTGCTGGCTTTGTCCAGCCTGTCTGGTGCCTGGGTCGCAGTTGTCAGCTTTAGCAGTCACTGGTGTGCTTTCTGGCCGCTCGGAGGGTGAGGATGTGATATTCTTGGGAGACAGCGCAGCTCTCCCATTGCTGGATGATGCTGTTCCAAGTGCAGGGGTCCGCATGCTTTGGAAGAAGCTTGTGTGTCTCTCCTCTCTGGTGGCTGTAGGAGAAGCTGGGTGTCTGTGTTTGACAGCTGGCATCGATGGTCAGCAGCATCTTACTGAGAAACTTAGTTTCCCAGAGACTGCGTTAACCTCGACTGAGCTGCTGCCTCCTTTCCAAGCCATAGGTGGGCAGCCTCTCCTGGCAAGCCTCTGTCACTGCTCTGCAGAGTGACCGTGCCATTGTCACTGCAGTGCTCTCCTGGATGTCTCCTGTGCCCGCTACCCCTTGGAGGGGTTTTGAATCAGAATTGCATAATTTCTACCTCGGTTTTGGCCTTGTGCCTGGGGCAGCACTCCGTCTCCTGGTGGCTCTCAGCACTGCTGGAGGAGGTGCGTTCCCCCAAGGAGACCTGAATGCTCAGGGTTTGTGTCTGCCTGGCCTTGAGAGAGAAACTTAAAGCTGCATCCTGCAATGCTGTAATCCCAAAGCTGCAGCCTCTCCCTGCGCGTGCCAAATTCCTTTGGCTGTTAAATGAGAGGAGGAATTTCAAGGGGAGCTTGTAGAGTATGACTTCTGTGTTTGCTTTTAGCTTCATGAATAGCAGCAGTGACTGGTCTGGCTGTGTGCTGGGAGAAGGCTGCTTTGCCAGCTTTGGAGGGCTGTTTTAGAAGAGCTGGCATTTGTGCTGCTGTCTGTTCTGAGTTGACTTTGCAATCCCTGGTGCCTTGCACAGGTCTGCTTGTGCCTGCGGGCAGCCCTCTGGTTTCCAGTGGGGCATGGCAGTCAGTGCCTGAGCTCTAACTGGGACCCTAGGGGGTGCTGTGCTGGGCACAGAGCTGGAAAACATGCCTGGAAGAGCCAGCAGAGTATGAGGGCTTCTTAAGAAGGACAATTAGGTTTATCAAATCAGATCCATGCTGTGGTAGACCCTCGGTCTGTAGTCTTGTCTCCTGTTTGTGGAGCTGGGGGTGGCTGGGTGCTCTGGGGATTATCTAGACAGGAAGATGTGCTATGGATTGGTAGCAACATCACCCTTGAGTAGGTAAGTGCCTTCTACTGACTCCTTGTTTGTGTTAGTTACAGGACTCTCATCAGGCCCACGTACAAAATGTCCTACCGAACCGTGACCACGCTGGAGTGGAGATGCTGTCCTGGCTTCACGGGGAGCAACTGTGAAGAGGGTAAGTTATCCAGCAAGATACCTGCCCTTGTGGAGCAGCGAGGGAGTACGTGGGTGGACTGGCTGTGGTGAGTTGGGTTTTCTTCCTTACTTGCTCAATGCATCTCAAACACAGGAACAAATCGCCTCTCACTCCCCATCACTGTCTGATACTCACACACAGGATCTGAAAAGAACTGGTCTTGGAGAACAAACTGTACTGAGCACCTGCAAAGAAGCCTGAACGGGGAGGGGAAAGAAATTAAGAAATGGGTACTTGGGGATGACCTGTTTATAGGTGTGCTCATGTGTGGTGTCCTCATTGCACAGTCCTTCAGAAAATACACTTCCTCCATGTAGATGTGTTTTATCACCTCCACATCTTGCTGTCATTGCCTTCTGTTGCTGTAGCTGAGGAAAGCTGGTCTGCCTGTAAGAGTTACACCTATAAAGTCTGGACACAAATAACACCTGTCTTCCACAAAGCTTGGAATTAAATGAGGCACTGTTGGTTCCCCTTCCCACGTGCTTCCTGACTTGTTGGTGAGCCATTCAGGTTGCACAGTGCACGTGGTAACACAGCTCTGGGTTTGGCACAAGAAACAGAACACAGGGCTTTTTTCCAGAGCTGGAAAGAAGCAAAGTCTGTTATCTTGCTTATCATGATGGACTAAAAGGGTATGTTTTGCATTTTCCTTCCTGGTATTTTCTGCTTTACCCATTGCTTCTGGGGCTTTGAAACAAGTCCTGCTTCCCCATCAAGTTTCAGGTGTAAGCACTGAGGCACCTGCTGAATCTGTCATGAGTGTTCGTGGCGTATGAATGGGAGAAACTAAGCCTTGGGTTTTCTATTTGCTTGTGTCCGGTCACGCAGCTTTGCCTCTGCTGGCTGTTGGAGGGTCCTCAGGGGTGTCCAGCGTCTCCAAGAATCGGCTGCTTTGTAACTGTGCCTTGTTTTTTGTGCTGTGATACCTGTGTTCATCACACAATCCAGGCAAAACTCTTATAGGAAGTTGTCTTGTTACCGTCAGAGTGACGGTTGCAGACAGCGACTCTCTTCAGGCTGCTGAGCTTCCCAGAAGCTCAAGAAAGTCTTACAGAGCAGCAAAGCTGCTCTAAATTGCAGTGTGCAGGGGGAGAGCTTTGCATTTTAGTGCGCTCCTGGAGTGAGCCTGGGAAAGAGAAGCTGCTGTGTGCAGCTTGGGCTTTACCTGTCACTGCGGGGGAGAGGAGTGCTAAGGATTGTGGCAGAACCATTATTTCTGAAGTAGCTGTGGCTCAGCCTGGCTGTGGATCTGAGCAGGGATGTGAAGAGCCACTGTGTGCAGCCATTTGTGCCTGTAGGTTTGTACAGGTGTGAGTGATTACAGCTTAGTGGTGGTGCTGGTGCAAAGGAGAGAATCCAGCTCCCTCCTGCAGTGCCAGGTCTGTCTCGGCAGAGTTCAGTGGAAATCAAAAGCCAACATAAGCTTGTTTGAGAAAGCCAGCAGTGATCTCGCAGGAGCAGGTCTGTGGAACGAGGTGACAATTTTATGCAGTCAGTTTTCAAGGTGGAACTGTTTTTTTGGGCTTGGCTATGGTCTGCAGAGTGTGAGCAGAATGCCAGTAGCAAGCCTTCCCTTGCATGTATGAGATGATTTTTACCTTTTTTTCACCTTCTCTAAAAACATCTGGTGCTACTGACAGTCCCATATCCTTGAAAGGAGGAGGAAAACGAAAGAAAAAGACCCCTTTCCAGTACAGCAGGGCTGTGCTACTTAATTTCTAGCAGCAGTATTGCCACAGTTTTAAAACTGAATAATTTACTTGCTCCTTATGTTAATTCTTAATGTTAGTGTCACTCGGAATTGTAAGTAAAAGAGGCTGAAAAGAGATTTTTAGGGCACTCTGGTAATCTTATGTAAAGCCTGATGTGCTCTTTCTGTGCTCTCTCCTGCTACCAGTTTGGTGGTTCTGAGAGGGTAGAATGCTTCCATCTGTGTGAGTCCTTCCTGGAACCAGCAAAGTAAAGAAAACGGAAAACTAAACTGAAACAAAGCAAACCAGTGCTGTTATGAAGCCACAGTGAATTAGCAGTGTAGAACCTCAAAGTGCTTTCATCTTTTTTTGGTATTGGTTAGATTTTTGCCTCAGTATTTCATTTCCCTTGTGTGTTCAGCTGGTGCTTCTGAAGTTTGTGTGAGGTGGGTGTGATTTGGATCTGTGCTGGTTTT
The DNA here is from genome assembly GCA_033558235.1 of Neomorphus geoffroyi. Lineage (NCBI taxonomy): Eukaryota > Metazoa > Chordata > Aves > Cuculiformes > Neomorphidae > Neomorphus > Neomorphus geoffroyi. Next base: position 11,195,652 of record JAUMJM010000018.1, read on the forward strand.
GACTTGCCTCTGTGCTGGGCTGCAAATGCTCTCATTCTGACTGTTGCTGTTCTCTACTGTCAGCAGAACAACTACAACGGCTCTGAGCTGCTGCTTCAAGACATCTCCTGTTCCCAGAGACTGAAGGAAACAGTTTTCTTTCCTAATGGGCCCAGGAATAGTAAAGTTTAAATTTCTTGAGTAGGGCAGACTAAGGAGATAATGGATTCGTCGAGCACATAGAGAACTTCTGGGAGCTATGAGTGCGTGGGCACGGCTGTGGGGGCCCTTCGGGTTGCTTGGTGTCTTTTGGGTCTCAAGGCTGCAGAGATCCTGTCTATTGGGCAGGGCTGATGCTTGCACCTCTGTGCTGCTCTGGAGCAATGGCTTTGGGGGAGCCACTGCAGCCCATCTGGATTATTTTTACCAGCTGTCCTTTTATGAGGCCTCCTTGCCCTTTTTAAATTTGTTTCTTTTAGCATTTTATGGGGGAAGATAGGATGGTGGGAGGCGGAACCAAGGAAACTAAATCAAAGAACTTGCAATCATTCAGAGTCTGCAGTGCAGTGATTTCTGACATCCATACTGCCTTGTTATCTCCCAAATGGCAGGGCAGCATTTCACTTGCACAGGAAGCATCCAGCGTGGATGTCTCGCCTCAAAGTATGACAGACTCCTGATTAGAGTGGCTGGCTGTAATGCACCTACAATGAGAACTCCCCTTCACAGTAATGTATGGCACGCTGATAGCGCAAGCTGTTAAATGCAATTCCAGTATTACACAGTGCCTTGACCCTGAGCTAATAAGTTGAGCTTGAGAAAGTAACCACTTAACTGTCACCAGCTGGCAGGCACCTACATTAATGCTGAGGGCTGCGGATTGTTTAGACTTAAATTATCTTGGGAATTCAACTCTTGCCTTGCAGCTGATAGAGCAGCATCGTCTGGAGGGAGCCCAGCTCCAAAAGCGGGTGGAGGTTTTGCTGCTCAGCAGGCTATCGATTTACTGAGGTGGGGACGGCTGCTTCCAATCTGTCTCCTCTTTTAAATTGGCACTGCTCGAGGCTCTCCCACTTCCCGTCAGAGCTCTCCTCTCACCCAAAGGTACGTCAGCGCTTCAAAGGTCTCTGCTTCCTTTATTGGTTTTGTAGAACTGTGACTGGCTAGTTGAGTAGATAGTTAAAAATCACTAGTTGTGCCAGTGCTTCCTGAAGGGTTTCTTGCCACTTTCTTGGATGGAGAAGGAGGCTCGATGCAAACAAGTCTGGTGAATTTAACTGTCAGTAGATGCTAATTTTTATTTTCCAGTTTCAGGGATTTTTTTGTTTTGTTTAAACTGGAGCCCAAGCCTGGGACAGGAAATGAATCCACTGAGCCACCCAGCCTGCTGACTGCTGATATAAAGAACATATGGACGAGGGCAGTGCAGAGGTGAAGTGGTTTAGCTATTGCAATCATGCATCAAGCTGATTGATTTGAATCCAAGATGATGCTGATATTTCAACTCAGTCTTTTTTCTATATGGCTGAAAGTTCAAAGGCAAATGCAGGCTCTTGGGAGAGGAAAAGTGTCCCTAACAAGTTCAGGGGCTCAGTGCTGCCCTGGAGCTCTCCAGTGAGGCAAGTTCTTATTTCACTTTGCACATCTAACATAGATTTCTTTGTTTGTATTGCTTGAGTTTGGGATGATAGCCAGGGATCCCATTTACCCCAGAAGCAGATTGATAGTAGACAGCTTAGCTGTTTGGGCAAGAAGCAGTTCCAAGAGTAACCTCAGCACCTCTAAAGTGATGCCATTGTCAAAGCTTGCTTTTTTTCCTTTCCATTAGAACACAAGATAGGAAATCTGAGCAGCCCTATTTGAGTAATGGCTGAATTTGAGAACTCCCTCATTTCAGTTCTTGAAATATTTTTATCTATTTTTAATATTGTTTGCATCTTGTCATCCTGATATTTTTCAAACCTCTTGGATTCCGATGTGTTTACAGCCTTCAAAGCAACACAAGAAAACGAGGACTTTCGTAGGTACGATAGAGTGCAAAACCCCTTTCCTCTTTTATTGCTGGTTCACGAAGTTTCTTGGTCTCGGGAGGGGAGATGTGGAGCAATGCTGCCAGGAAAAGCTTAAACTAGCAAATGCAATTATGATACAACATTTGACGAGGCCATGAGAATGCACATCCAAACTGGAAACCTGGAAGTTTGAAAACCTATTAAAGTCCTCTAGAAGGAAGGAATTCAAAGTGATTTTGATGGGACCTCACTTTTCCAGGTCTTGGTTTGCTCCCCTGTGAACCATTAAACACAGAACTGTCAATCTCTGAAAACATAATGTGAAGATCAGAGTAACATTTCACATGGTATCATGGTAGTTCTTGTCAGGAGCTGAGCTCGTGTGAGGTTTTTTCCTTTTGTCAAGTACTTCAGTTCCTTCTTGCTTCTCCCTTTTCATAGCCCCTCTTGGAAGCGAGGGAGTTCAGTCTCTGTATCCCACAGGGAGCAGCTGAGCTCTCTGCTGCATGGGGGCATTTCCCTTCTTCCCTTAGAAACTGGCAAAATGTAAGAGTAGGCAGTGGGGGTCATGAGAAGCATTGCATTATCTGTTCCTGTTGCTGCTTAATCCTAGTACAGTGTTTTCCCACTTTCGCAGAGTCCAACTCCTGCCACAATCAAAGCAAAAGCTTCAGCTGAGCAGTGGAATTCTCCCAGAGGTGGCTGTTGGGTCAGCAGGGCAGCTTTGTACTGGGAATGAGACTGAGGTACTGTCCCTTCAGGTTTTGGATCTAGCACAGATCCTTGCGTGTACATAGTTCTCTACTAGAGAACTATGGTAATTTCTGCAGTGAAATGCGATTTTGTTTCCATTTTGAGAACTTTTTTTCAAGTCCAACACTTGGTTCCCTACAGCAAACATATCTGCTCATTCCAAGTTTGATGTTTAGAAGTGAGTTATGTGAGTACATGTTACCGACTATCAAGTGCAATCTGAATTTCCTAATAAATATCTAGCTAGTAAAGCAATTAGTATGTAGGCAGTAAAATGTGGTCACTGAATCTGTAAACCTACCTTCAAAAATTCTTTGTGAGAAAACATTAAAACCTGTTGATTGCCCTTGATGCAATTCTGATGTGTGGAAGTGGCTTTCTGAGTGACTCTGTGTGTGTACCTGTAGTATGCGGTGTTGGGTAGCACCAACCCTGAGGTTTTCTTCCGTAGCATGTGCCTCTTTCTCCTGCTGTGTTTCTGGTGGCCCCTTCCCTGTAAGGCAGAAGGTCCACCACAAGGTTCCCAATCTACCCTATGATGTGTCGCCCTGTTCCTGTCTGCTCCCATCACCACACTGACCGGTCAGCAACTTCTGGCTCCAGGTGTAATGTGTGTGTCCTCGTGATCAGGTTTTCTGAGGAGTTCCTGGGGTGTGTGGTCACTGTTGGAAGAACCTGCAGCATGCTGAGAGTGCTTTCTGGCACTGGTGCTGTGTGACTACTTGAACAGTTTCTACATGCTCATATTCTCTTTCGATGCACAGTCAACAAAAGAGGAACATCCCTGTCAGGTTTCCAAAGGCTTTGACTCTGCATTCCATATCTGAGTAGTTTCATTTTTTGGACACTTTTAATCTGACCAGGGAAAATTTTATTCAGTACCTAATGTCAAAATATTTGGAGTGCTAAATAGCTGCAGATGTTATCTAAGTGTAATTAGAAAAGCTGTGTGCTGTGCTCATACATTGCCCAGTTTCTTGGCTCCCATCAAATTAGAGATGTATGGTATCTTTTATTTTGATAAGCTATTTGTTGGCTTTCACAACTATATTGGATGCTTTGTTTTAGCTGTGTATTTGTTAATTCACACGTGACAATCCTGCCTAGTTGTAGTACATGGCTTTCCTGTAATAAATAGTCCTAATAACCAGGTGCATGTGATTGCAAAACGTAGGAAATGTCGAGTCAGTTCCTGGACAAGCGTGACAGTGCGAGATACCCAGATTGTCACTGCAGCATGAGCAACACTTGTTGGAGGCATCTTTAGCAACTTGACCGTTCCAAAGTAAATGGACGCTGGGACAAACTTGCGGGTGAACTCTCTGAAGAACTCAGCTCTTGTTCTGTGTACCACGAGCTAGATTTCAAACAGGCTTAAATACCAGACTTCATCAAAGCACATGAGAGGGTGAAACATTGCCACTTAAACAGGTTGTGCAAGGTCCCTCAACCTCCACAGCAGGAAAGACATTAAGGAAAGGCTCTGAAAATCAAGTTCATTAGACTGATAACTTTTATTCTGGACTCAGCATGCGCCGCTTGCTTGGGCTCCTGATTTGTCTCCTCCTTGGATAATGCATCCAAATCCACAAGTTACATGTTAGTTTGCATTTCATTTTGAGCCCAGCAGGCATACGGCAATGAGGTTACAAGGCCTTTCCAAGTGAGCCTGGAGGGACTTGTTGGCTAGAGTTTGGAGTTCTGGCAAGCAGCTCCCTCCAGCTCTTTGCTGTAATAAACTCAGGGTTCAGTCCCCGGCCTCTCGCAGATACGGCGCGCGGTTGCGTGTCTCTGGATAATCAGTCACTGGAAAGGCACAGATGTTTCAAGATGCGTAGCAATGGGTGCAGCATAAAAGCAAGGCAACATCAGGGTCACGCTACAGATGTGACCACATCTTGAGTGTGTTCATTCTTGACAGGAAAAGCCTCAATATTTGCGGTTTTCTTGTTGCTGATACCATTGAGTGAATAACGCAAAACCTACTAATGCTTGTGACTTTTATTTGCCTTGCGGTGCCGTGGGTGGCTGATGGCTCTGCTGTGGGTGCATCCAACAGAAGAGCGAGACAATAACCAGCAGGCTGGCGAACAGGAGAGTCCAAGGCACTGCCTTAAATTAATTTGGGCAGCAATTCTAACAAAGCCAGAAGGATTATAGATACATGAGTCTAGAAGATGCCATAGTCCTTACCTGATTGTGGAGATACTGAAAGATGGTTGAAGAAATTCCTCTATTTTTCCTTTTTGTATTAATGAAATGCACTCCTCGTTATGCAAGCATAGAAGAAGAAAGCAGACCCAGTGAGAATTTGGAATTCAATGTTTAATTTGTAAATGATGACTTTTGTAGCAGTGATGCTAAAATGCAGGGGCTGATGTTGAGTGCTTGGTGGTCCCTCAGTATGAAAACCTTGAGGAGTTCATGGCAAGTGGACTTTAATCACTGGCAACAAGAAGTGCTCTGTGAGCTGTGGCTCCCCAGATGGAGTGTGAGAGGTTTCTGTTGAAGATGTTGGGTCTTGTTCTCATGGAGAGAGTGTGTTCCACAGGCTGTAGAAACTGCTGTGGTAGCACTGAGATGCTGATGGAGATTGTGAAGAATCTTGGTTAACTGGTTCTTCTCTAGTGGCCAGTGTAGGTGACAGAAAGCTGTTGCCCTTGTCAGCAGTGGTTTTTAGCGTGGATGACAATGGCCTGTGCTTCAGTGGCAAAGGCTCTGGTTTTCTCTTTACCGATGGTGCAAGTTGTTAAATTCACATCTTCTCGTACTTGTATGGGTGACTCCAAATGCTGCAGCAAGATGTGTTGCTGCAGGGCTTTGCGCTGTAAAATGTTACAGCCCATTAGATGCAGGAACAAGCCACTCCTAAACTTGGCTTATTTGATCTTGTCAGACTTGCCCTCAAGCGATTAAGCAAACAGATGTTTTTTGAGGATTCTCCAGTTGTATTGCCTGCAAAACACATCTCCTGATGCGACCTGCCCTGTGCATTGTCCTTCTGTGTACTCGCTAGTCCTTGCAGAAATGTAAATAAACAGTTGTTCCTTTTGCATCCAGACTGTCGGGGTGGGATGTGGAGTGTGCGTATTGGTTTATGTTTAACGCAACATAAACTTGAAGGCTTTTGCTTTTGTCTTAGTGTCAGCACTTGTAGCAAGACAATGGCTTTTTATGAGCTTCACAAGAAAATAAACCATTCTCCTTGCTGTGGGAGCACTTTGAGTTTGTTCGCAGTGTGATGCGGCTGTACATACAAAGGTGGTGTTCTGGCCCAGCGCTTGTCTTAGGGAAGCAGAGTGACTGGTGGCAACGGTAAGTAGGATGATAACTATAAACCTGTAACCTTTTTACAGACAGAATCAGTAACAAGGTCCTTCACATACTTAATAGAAATGAGCATTAAGGTGATTCTCGGTGTCGACCGACAGGCTTTTCTAGAGTGAGTGTCATTTGACACTCAGCACTGATCTCGTAGACTTGGACAACTGTGAATACTATAAACTCTGGAATATAAAACTTTACCCTGGAGTCTGTTTTTGCTACAAGTTGGGCTGTGTTAAGCCTTGGTCTTTGATTTAAGCAGGAGTGACAGAATCATTTTCACTCTTCAGACTCATTAGAAGCTGACAGGAGAGAGAGGACCTTGTTCCTGAAGGTATGTCGAGCAGGTTATTTATCAGCGCTTTGTCACTGGAGTTGTGATGATCCTAGAGTGAGTGAGCAAGCATCCTTTTTCCAGTCCTTATGGTTTTGTGCCTCATTTGTGTCTCAAATCAGCAGAGACTTTGATCTTCACCTGGCTTTTTATAGCAGCTTGTAGAACTGTAAATGTGAATAAGCTCTGACAGCAAACCTTAAATCAACCTTCGGCCACTGTGAGCTGGAACGATTTGACCAAACCTGGGCTTGATGTTCAACATCTTTAACAAGAACTGAAGCCAGAACATCCCTTATGGCTTCAGATTTTTGTAATGAGCCAGCTGTAGACCCTAATGTGCACTCAGACTGGGACAGAGGATGTAACAGGTCAGCTGCAGCAATGGCATTCTCACCTCTGCTCTTTACTTGTTTGGCACTGAGAAGTGGTGGCTGCTTTCTCCTCCTTTTCAGTGCCACTCATGATCATCACCTGTCTTGGGGCAGTCTTTGCCAACATCTGTCATCATTTTCCTTTGCTCTCCACCTCTGATTGCACTGGCACTGCATGGCGTGACCCTGTGTGCTGTTCCCTGGGAGTGATCCCTGTAGCTCTGCCCAAACTGTGCATTGTCGTGGTGCGCCAGGTTTGTTAGTTCAGAGTTGAGCCTCAGGTGCACGTGTGATTTGAAAGGAGCTATTGGTTTGGAACTGGGGAGTTGTGTGTTAAATTCCTTCTTCTGGCACAGATCCTTGTGTGGCTTGGTGTCACATTGCTGTGGATTGATCCAGGCAGGGATGCAAGAGCTCTGTGTCTGTGTTAACCAGCTGGATAGAAGCTTGATTCGGTTTGGGTGCAGTAATTGGACCCTTATCCAGCCCTGTTAGTGCAGTAGCACGGGCTCTCTCCTGCTTGCTGAAATGATTCCGTTTCTGAGTGGGTGTTGGAAGAGCTAAGAAGTAGTCATCATTTTTCTAATTAATACACGTGACGGAGGAGAGTTGGGTCGCTTATGTTTATGTGGAAAAAGGAGTAAACCAAAAATCTGTGAAACCTGTGGAAGGAGAAGGTGATTTTATTTTAAACCATGTAAATATGTTGATTTCTACCCACTCCCATTCTTATAATGGAGCACTTGGGGACAAGAGATGTCAACAGTAGTTATGACGTATCCTTCCTTGACTTGGAATTTTGCTTATTTCATCCTCTCTAAATCTTGTTCAGGGCTGCTGCACGTTGACCTTATTTTGGATATCTTCAGGGCTACAGTTTGTCTTCCTGTTGAGATACCAGGAAGAGGGGTGGTGTGGTACAACCTTCATCTGTGTTTCATTTGTACCACAATTAATGTTTCCATCAAAAAAAAAAAAAGAGCTGACAGTTGGACTGGATGATCCCTTCCAACTGGGACTGTTCTGTTCTAGAAACAATCTCCCTGCATGTGACACCTTTGTGCCTTTTGAGATCCACACTCTGGACTGTGGGTTCCACCCATGCACTTGTAGATCCAGGTTTCAGTTTAGGATCTTTGGGTTGCCTGGATGTGACAGCCTGGGAGTTCCCCTGTGCTTGCTGCCATGAAGCCAGTTTTGGTGTGCCCTGCAGCTCCGATTGCAGCTCCTGCTCCTCCCTGGCTGCTTCTGGCATCCCACATGCCAGAAAAACCAACCCAACCCCCAAAGAAAACTACAAACAAACCCCAAAATAACCTGCCAAAAAACCCCCTAACAAACCCCCCCCAAAACATCATTTAGGGTTCAGATTGCACAGTTTTTCCCCTCATTCCAGTGTCTAAATTCCCCTTCACTGATGCAATAGGATGCTTCAGGCCGTGCTCTCCAAGGCCGTGATTGCAGCTTCTCACATGATTGAAGCCACTTGGCCAGCAGCCCTTATCACTGCAGGGCTCTGGTGAGCATGGCTGCTGCGCGTTAACTGCGCTGTGGTTCCAGCTTTTGTAGCCTCAGGATTTATGTCCCAATAGTGTGAATGCACTGGTACTTGTTGCTATCCCACCTGAAGCCCATGGGTTTCTTCACTGTCTTTGGAGAACTGGTTTAGCGTACAGGCACACGGCAGGGCCTCGTGGCTGTAGCTGTTGGTCTCGTAGGCACAGAGTGGATGTTTTTATTGCCCTGGCTCCTCTGGCTGTCCCTCCCTGCTTTAATATGAACCATGCTAAATAAAGCTGCCTGAGAATTGGGGATTATCTGTGGTATTCATTGCTCTTAGGAAGGGGAGCTGGTTTAATGTTGGCTTCTAGCGTTTGCTAGGCTGTGTCTTCTTGACACAAACCAACAGACTCGAGCGATTACGGAGAGCAGCTGCTTAGAAAGGGGCTTTGGGTATTTTTTCCGCTTTTGCTGACCTGAAGCACAGCAATTATAAGTTCTGGTTATTGTAAACTCACCACAGAACACAAGGCATACCTTAAAATGATGTCATGTCTAGACACACAATTCAGGTATAAATTATGGAGAGAAAGTAGCTTGTTCAGTGGTTAAACTGTAAAAATTTAACAAGATCTTTCTGTGTCTCCAGCCCTCACTCTTGCATACGTATTCCTTTACCTCTTACCAGGAGAATTCTGTGACTGCCTCTTAATTTTTTTGTGTTGGGAGATGGAATTTCCTCCCTGTTCTCCATTTCATTTCCTATTTCTGCCTCGCTGGGTCTCGAGGGACGTGGCACAGCCATCTACTCGGAGCCCAGAGTTGGCCAGGGGGACTCTTGGGCCCAGCTGTGACTGAGGCAAGGTCACAAAGAGGGTGATGTACGCAGCCTCTTCAAAAACCAACTTGCTATTTTGGGTACCTTTGTTTTACGGGATGATGGGGGAAAGAGAAGTACTCACCGTGGTGCCCAGATGCTTGACTTTGAGAAGTATTTGCTATTTACAGTTCAGCAATGTCCCTGCAGTCTCTCGTGAGGTGCGTGGGCCTTGTGTTTCAGGGCGAGTTGGACCCTATTTGCAGCAGGTTTGTCTGGTTATGCTGGTGGAATTTGTCTCCAGTCCCTGCTGCCGCTCTGCCTGTGAATTGTGGGGTGTAGCCAGAAACGTTATGGGCTGTCTTGTACTGGGGGACTGAAGCCTTGCAGGCTCGGAGGGCGGCTGTTGCAGGTGCTGCCCATGCAGAGGTCACTCAGGTCCCATCCACCAGCAGTTAATTTGGGCACAATTTCCCTGCCTCCTGGGGAGCGCTGCCCTGCTAACGAGGGCCTCACTGGGCTCTTGCCTTGTATTGGCGTTTCCCACACTTGGCCTGGGCTTAATTTCATGATGAGATGGGAATTGTTGGCTCACCACCTGGTGTAATCCAACCCCTTCAGGTACCTGCTATGAAATGCAGGCTTTGGAGCTGGAAGAAGCCTGCTGGGATCGGGAGCTGGTGCAGGGCTGTTCTCTGTAGCGTATCCTGTTGTGCTTTTCCTGGCCTAATTACACAGTGCTCAAGTGAAGGAATTTGGCAAGAATATCCTTCCGTTTTAACTGGTATTTGGTGTCAAGTTTCTTTTAGAGGATTTCAGCCCTCTCCGTTGCTGGGTGTTGCCATCCAGGATTCCTTTTCTCTCCTGTAAATGGCTATTGCAGGCTTTGCTCCCACATACGATACCTCTTCTCCCCTGCGGAGCACCTTGCTCTCCCCATACCTGCTCTGCCATTTGTGTGTCCCCTTGAGGGCAGGGCTTCTGCTTCAAGTCAACAGCTCTGCCTGCATCAAACTCTTACCATACCCTGGCCTCTCACAATCTTTCTTACCCCAATATCACATCAGTTGTGTTTCCTGGAAGCTGCCTGCGCTGTGGATCTCTGGAGACACCTTTGGACCCTTGGCAAGCAGAGCTGGCATTTGATGGTACAGAAGTCGCTCTGTACTCATTGCCACAGAGACAGTTTTGATATGTAGTGAAGAATTTCTGTTTTCAGTGCACACAGCAAAGCTCAGGTTTCCAAAAGGTCACGCGTGTCTGCATCACGTTGACCTGAAGCGTCCTCGCTGGCAGGGAGTGTGCTGGGAAGGGAAGACTCTTCTTTGGGATCCACAAACTTAGGTGGGCGAGCCCGAAGCCTTGATTCACTCCCATGTACCTGGCTTTTTGGTAACAGAGCAATCAAGCCAACTTTTCAACATTCCATATAGATGTTGGATCTCTCTGGAACCACAACTTTGCCATCCTGACCTGATGTTTGTGATCAGGATGTCCCAGTTTGCCCAGACCCTTTTTGCTGTCCCGCTTTTCAGGATCATAGTGAGACTTGTTTTCTCTCGAATGCATCTGCATTGATTCCTTGTCTTGACCGCATTGTCCCTTTCAGCAGGGAATGTGCTTTTTGCTGAAATCAAAACTACTGCTGCGCCCTTCCAATCCATCACCCAGGCTGAGTGGACTCAGGGCCCGCTTTCAGCTTTTGAGTCATTGGTTTTGTACATAGATGCCTGTCTTGTGTTTTTTTTAATGGCTATTAAACCAAATTAAACCAAAGAGGAGAGCGCATTATTACAGCTCTAAATGCTCTGTCAGCCAAAGTTTCTCGCTGCTGCTCCCAGGATATCCACTTGCAGTGTCCCAATTTTCCCCCGTTTGTGGCTTTTGAGAGGTACTTTTTCTTTCGTGAGACTCTTGACCGGTTCAAGTACAAACAGATGGGAAGCAGCAGGGATCCAGCTCTGTAGCAGCACCCTGGCCAGGGTCTGAACGCATCCGAAGTGTTCGGTGCTCGGGGACAGGGGCTGCAGCCAGGAATTGTGTAGCCTGGGGCAGGATGCTTTAGATTCCTCCATGCGTTGTCCCTCACTATCCCTACATCTCTTCTCACCCCAGGGTGAGGAGAACATAGAGTGCTGTGGATAGGCTTTTCTCCTGTGCTATGGGAGAGCAGCACCACCTGGAGAAGGCTCTGCAGTTGGTACTGAGCTGAACTTCACCTGTGCTGCCAAGGTTTCTCCACCTCATCTGCCACCTTTCTCCACGTTTCTGGACTGCGAAGGCTGCTCTGCTGGGCTTCCCTCTTCAACTTGAGGGTGAACCATCGTAGCTCTCCAGCCAGGACCGCACACTGATCTGGAGGCTCTGCCTCTCGCTTCTCTCCAGTCGATCCTTGTGGAAAGGAACTGGAGGACAAATCCAGCAGGATCTTCTCTCCCATTCCTCAGCCACCTGAGCATCCTCTGTGCAAGCTTTCCGCAGCTGCCTTCCCTGGAGGGCTTTATGTAAATGCAGGAGGGCTGCTGGCTAGTGAGAAGGAAAGTGATACTTTGGAAATTACTAGGCTCCAGCATTTAACCCTTTGGCTTCTGGAGTTCAAAAGCAGTGACTGCTTCATCATGCCAAGTGTCCCTCGCTTCCCAAGTGTCCCATGACTGAGCTGCTGGGCTGGTGCAAGGCAACCCCTTTTCCTCCCTGGAGCCTTGGGATCCCGGCTGTGCGGATGAGGAATCCGTGGGAAACAACCCAGCAAGAGGAGGAGGTGAGAGCAAGGGCCCAAACCCTGAACAGGGAAACTCTGGGAGTGGTTTATCCCCCTCCTCACCTTTCCTAGAGCTCAGCAGCACTCGTGGAGCTGGGTTGGGGGCTGCATTTATCAAATTCCTGTCTCCAACAGCAATGCAGTTGTTTTAGATTAGTGTACAAATAGACATTAGTGTAATACATCTGTTGTTAATCCACATCTTGGTAGAAGAGAGATGCCAACACATCATTTATTAGCCACGTCGATCCTATAATGTCCTTTCTTTTGTCTTTTGAGTGTGTAATAGATTCCAGGATGCCTTTTATTTCATTGCATACCACATTTCCTCTTGTCTAACATAGCAGGACCTAATGTGTTCCAGGATGTAATTTATGCCATTTTGGAACTGGACACACCATGATGTATCCTGAACTCCTCTGAAACTCTCCAGTGTGTTATTTGTTGTGCTCTGCTCACAGGTCTTTGCAGAACTGATGGGCAGAAAGAGCAGAAAAACTAGTAGGGAGAAAAGCAATTTATTCTTAGTCCAAGGGAAGAAAAGCAATTGAGTTCAAGGTGAGCTAAAGGATCAGCAGGAGCTCTGGGTGCTGTAACTCTTACACCTTTTTTTTTCTTTAGGAAGTTGGACAGGGAAGCAATGGTTCACCTTAAGATCCTGTTCTTGCCAGCTTGTGTGAGAAGACCCTGACTGTGTCAGAGGAACCAGTTGAGGAGTGGCTGTGCTGGGTACATCTCCCCTTTGTCATGGAAATTGAGGGCTGCTGCTCTCTTTATTTGATTGTATCAACTCTGCCAGCCCTAGGTGAAAGAATAAAACTCCCCTAACTGGTTTTTCTGTTTCCTGATGTTAAGGGGTGTTGAGAAGCAGAAGTTGTTCCCAGGTGATGGGAAGCAGGGACATGGGGCTGCTGAAAGCCAGGAGGTTGGTGACAATGTGCCTGTGGTGTTGTCCTGTGGGGAGGCATTGGAAGAGATCACTTGCCCGACAGCTTCCATGGGAGTGTCTTCCTTTTGCTTTTTGTTGTCTTGGTCATGGATTAAAATCACACCTAACGTGATGGAATCCCAGTCCTACGTACATACCCTCGCCACTGCCTTGTCCAGCTGTTGGCCTGGGCCTGATGTTTGCTGTCCAGTGGAGTGGGACCCTGGCGTAAGAGCCTGGCCCAGGGGTACAGCACAGGATTGCAGATCAGCTTCTGCAGGGAGGAAGGAACACCGTGAGCAGGACCTTTGAGGTTTACGTAAATCAAAAGTTGATTTAAACCTGTGGGAAGGTTTTGAAAAGAAAATATTTTGGCAAACCAAATATTTTCCTCCTCTTTGTTGTTCTTTTCTTTCTTTCCTTGCAGGATCTTCCAGGAGACAATTTACCTTGCGCTCTCCCAGCTTCCCCACTTCGTACCCTGTTCTGTCTGGTATGTGGGTGGCTTCTGACACATGGGGCTCGAGGACTGTAGGGGAACAATGCCGATATTAGCTGCAGCCCTCAGCGTGTGCTTTATTTTCTTTAGTATGTGCAGGATTTAAGCACATGGGTAGCACAGGGAGTTTGTGAATGGGTTGCTAAGGGTAACAAAGACGTAAAACCAGAGGGAATAATGTTAATAAAATAAATTGCTGACTCAGAGCAGCCTGATAACTGGGACGGGTGAGTTCTCAGGCTTGTCATGGTGTGTTTTTTCCTTTGCTCCCTCTCTGCCTCGCATCAGCTGCCTCTCACTTGCAAACACTCTTATCCATGGGGCCACGGTTGGGTAAATCCAATATGGTATGCCATGAGCAAACCTCTCCTGTGCCGGGATCTCCTGTTTCCAAAGTCTCCAGATAATGGAATGTTAAAAGTTTTGAAAAGGCAAACTTGTAGAAATGGCAATCCCTTATCCTCCTCCAGACAGCTCAGCACCAATCTTCTGCAAGAGGTGATGCGGCAGAACGTGAAAAGGCAAATGGCACTGATGCCCATCACACCATTCATTTTCTTGTCAAGGCACAGCGATACTGGAGGAGGGGAAGGAGGGGAGATGGCCACACTTTGTCCTCCTACCATCAAATGTAGGAGAACTTCAGGTGGAATGGTGTGTGTCCGTACCCAGAGGAGGCAGGAAAAGCAAGCACCAGTGTTCTTTATGGTGTACAGGTTGGGGCACAGAGGGGTACCATGTCTCAGGTGACTTGCCTGTCATTAATGCTCAGGTGATCCATAGGAGATACCCATGCTGCTCTGTGCTTCAATCCTGTTTATATTTTCTTTCTCTGAAACAAAAATGTCAATGGAAGCTGCTTTGTTTGCATAAAACTATCCCCTTTCTCCTAGATCCAGCCAGTTTTGGGTAGTGCTGCTGATAGTCCAGTGAGATGTGGCTGGCCTTGACCTGCTGCCCCTCAGCTCTGCATCTTGGGGCATGTGATGCCCCCAACACTTGGCCTCAGAGCTGATGGGTTTTCTGGGGTCTGGGTAAAACTGGCTTGTGGTTCACATCCAGTCATTGGTCCATCAGTTGGCTGTCCTTACTCTAAAATCATCTTTAGAAAAGCCTACTCTGTTTCAGTGGCTTCTGACAGCCAGTCCCCTTCTGAGGCTGTGTGTGCTCCTGTCTGGTCCCTGCAGCCAGAAGGTTGTAATTATTCCCTTGCTCTCCCGAAGTTCATTATGTTGCTCCACATGCCTTCAAATGGTAAAGGATGCTGTAGTTCTAACTAGCTTGGCTGGAGTCGTCATTCCTTCTTGGCAAATGCTTCCCCTGACTCGAAGGGGTGCCGGGAGACCGAGGAGTGCTCTTTGTCTCTTGCTGTGGGGCAGCAGTGCTGCTCGCTCAGCTCTGTCCCTCTGTGTCCTGGCTGAAACAGGTATTCATGCTTGTGGGAGGGGGAGGGAGAAAACCCTTCTATTTTGGCTCTGCAGGCAGTGGCCCTGGTTCATCAAGCGCTGGGAATGTGCTGTGCTGATGTCGCTGGTGATGTGACTTCCCAGACCTCTGTAAGACTGGGGGAATGAGTGGAGAAGAGTGTGTGTAATTAAGCGTAGCAAGCACCAGTTGGAACAGAGTTGTGTAGGAAAATATAGCATGAAATGATGAAGCAGGATGTGTCTGTGGGGAAGGGTCAGCAAAGCAGTCAAGAGTGGAGACTTAAAATGCTTGGCAGGTTGATTTTCCTCTTGTACTTTCTCAGATGCCCTCAGACACACAGTGTGAAAGTTGGGATTGTCCTGTGCAGAGACAGGAGCTGGACTCAACAATCCTTACGGATCCTTTCCAATTCAGGTCATTCTGTGATTCTAAGATGAAGCTGTTGTGCTTTTGGGGACTCTGACTTCTACATCCCATGGTCCCGTGTGTTAAATGTGGTTCCTTCCTACCCCTGAAGCCCCTGGAACTGCTCTGGGTTCACACCAGCAAGAGCTGAGGTCAGGATTACAGTCCATGAAACTTGGCAAGCTGTGCAGGCAGGACTTGGCTTTGTGGAGGCCGGGCGCGATGAGGATTTGTGTGCTTCTGTCCTTCTGCGCATCAAGTCAGAGAGGAGGTTTAAAGAGGGGTTAGAATTAAAGAAGTCATGGTGTGATGCAGTGTTTTGGCACCCATGTGTTATTTTGCTTAATAGTTTGGAGATGATTTAATCTCTGAGATAATTAAATTGAAGGTGTCATTTCAAAAGATAACAACGTCTGCATGAGCTCTGTTGGGTTTGGCATGAGCTTCAGCTTGTTTTGTAGGGATTGAGGGATTTTCTTGTGTGGAATATGGGGGAGGAAAGGCAGGGCTGGTTTGATGGTATTTATTTCCACCCTTCCTTGCTATAAAATTAACTGACCTAATGTAGAGCAAGCGAGCAGCCCCTGCAACCTCGAGTGGGTGAGAGAAAAATACTCCCCTGGACTCCAGTGGAGCTTCTGACAATGAAACCTCATAGGCGAAGTCCTGTGTTCACGTGTCCCCTTCTGTGACCTGCCAAGGGACAGGAGTGTCCGTCTGTGAAGCAGCCTGGGTGCAGGAGGAGGCGCAGGGCACTGTGAGCTCTGCAGGGACCATTCTGGCTGCGGTCTCGGTGTCCTGGGCTGCTCTCCCAGAGCTGCTGAGCCACCAGAAGGGTGCTCTCCTCTCTACTGCCCCTTATTTCAACTGGAAGATCTTTGTACCTGTGGTCAACGTGGTTTGTGACTTGTTCTGTGCCTTTCTTCAAAAGGAGAAATGGCTGTGTCTGACGGGCACCTCTCTGCTAACCCCGAGAGCAGCAGCTCCCTGCCTGCTGTTGGGCAGAACTCGGTCTCTTCCCCGTGGGGCTGTGCTATTCCTTATGCTTTCAGGTATGCGTCTCCTCCAGAGCTCCGTGTGATGTGGGCTCACCCAGCCGAAGTTTAACATTTAGGCTTCTGGTATGTGACCAGGTGACTGGAACACGTGTTCCAGAGCTGAGGTGCCAGCCTGCTCCCAGAGCTCCTGCTGCAGGGGCAGAGGGGCCAGCGTGTGGGTCTCTGCCAAAGCCTCTGCGAGCTGGCAGGGAGCCCTTGGTCATATGCGTGGGCA
This sequence comes from Neomorphus geoffroyi, assembly GCA_033558235.1. Classification (NCBI taxonomy): domain Eukaryota; kingdom Metazoa; phylum Chordata; class Aves; order Cuculiformes; family Neomorphidae; genus Neomorphus; species Neomorphus geoffroyi. Next base: position 11,212,038 of record JAUMJM010000018.1, read on the forward strand.
CTCTGCTCCGTCCCTCCTGCCCCAAACCTGCCTGTAAGCAGGGGAGCGGGGCTGGCAGGGACCTAAAGGTGACTGTCCCCAAAGGTGCTCCCTCAGCCACTGCCCTGCTCTGCAGCAGCTCCTGCAGCCATCACATAGCAGGTTTTCTTCCCTTTGAAGGCTGTATTGTCAGTGATGCTCTACTGAGTTGCTGGGCACTGCATTCTATTCCCTTGGCCTCCATGCGCTGCTGCCGCCGGTTTAACCCCGGCTGTGTGACCCTTGGAGAAGAAAGGCTGCTTGTGATATGTGTGTGTGGCTCTGATGTGAAAAGTCACGTCTGGGCGTTTGAGTGGTGTGGCTCACGGTAGACACAGATTCATGTAGGAGCTGGCAGGGAGTTTTTTTCCTTGCAAAGGGACTCAGGACCCCCTTCTGGTGAATTACTTAGAAAAACAGCCAACATTTAGAATTACAGGTTTGGAATTGAACTATAAATTCCAGTCAAGTAAAAAGATCCATGAATAACATGTCTTTAGGCTGAAACATAATTTGTTTGTATGTTTGAAGCAGCAGAAAGGAAACAGACTATAACTCCTATTAGGAACATATATATTTTCCCTGAGCAAGGAACCAGCTGTCCAACAGAAAGTTTGTTTGCTCCATAAATGATTTAACTGTTTGGTTGGTTTGGGTTTTCTTTTTACTGGTACAAAGAGCTTTGATCTCTCCTGGTTCAGCTGGTTTGATGTGTTGCCTTCAGAGTGGGATTGCACGTCCTCGGCAGTGCCGTGCGTGTGGGAAGTGCGAGCGAGTCAGCAGAAGCAGCAGTTTTACACCAGGTCCAGCAGTCGAGTGTAAGCTTTGCTCCAGTTATGATCTTGAAAGTTATTAAATCAGAGTTGGAGGTGCTCCTGTCTCTGACAGCAGCTCAAATCTGACCAGACTGCTCTTTGAGTCAAAGAAGTCTAATGGAACACGAGCTGTTTTTACAGGAGGCTTTTGCCTTTCTTGTGCTGTATTGGATGCAGCGTAATCACCGAGCAGGTTGGTGGGTCTTCATGTGGGCACACTGTGACTTTGCTCATGCCACTAGCAATCAGAGTGAAATGGGTCAAAGCTTCAGATATTAATCTGAAGGGGATTCATTAAACTGCCTTAGGTCATTGTGTAAACACTTGTATTCAGAACTGAATCAACCTTAATCTGATGTTTGGAATAAGTAAAAATGAGGGATGGCCACTTAAAATGAGAAAATGCCTATGCAGGGCTCGGTGTGCTTTACCTATTTCCCCTGTTAAGGGCAGGCTTCACCAATAACATGGGCAGCTTTTCTGAGTTTCTCTGGGTAGATGAGCCCTTTCCTTTTCAATTTATTTCTTCTGAGTAGGATGCGGTTGTTCAGACGTGCTCTGCATTGGCACCTGGAGATGCATCAAGTCTGAAGGTACAGAACCTATCCAGCAAAGCCATGTCCAGTAAATCTATAAATGTGGGAGGTCCTGGTATGTTCTCACTGCTCTGAATCAGCAGCAGCTTGGCCAAAGGCAGTGGGAGAGCATTGGCGTGAAGCTGATGTCAACAGAAACATGGTGGAGACCTGTAGTACCACTCAGTCCTGGGCTGAAAGAGTTAAAGAGCTCCTGTCCAGTGGAGTAAGCGCAGGAGCTGCCATTTGGTGCTGACAGACAGGGAGTCACTTGCTGCCTGCACCTTCTATCAATTTCCACCCTGTCAGCAGGTTGTAAATAAAGCAGCGGCTGCGCTGCTCCTTCCACTGGCTTCGGGGCTGCGGCTGCCTCTGAGCGGGCGCTCAGGTCTGATGGATAATGAGGAGGCCCGCTCGTGCCTCCAGCTCTGTCCATCGGGGAAGGGAGACGTCTGGAGGTGGCCTGAATGGCTTTGAGAGGCAGGAGAAGGCAGAGGGCTGGAAGCGTTTCAGTTGTTGCTGGTTCAGCCCAAGGCAATAAACTGCTGTCTGATGTGAACCGGGTTTGATTTTTTGGCAGCTCCAAGAGACAAATAGGATTAAAAATAAATACAGGAATTCATCTTTTCAAAAAGAAAAATGGAATAAGAGGGAAAGGGTCCAGCTAGGCCTTAAAACTTGAAATCGAGCTTGAGGTTGCTGCCTGCTCTCACAATTCCTCAGAAGGCATCCAAAGAGCTCACTTATACATTGTTGAGCATGCCCTGGCCCGGCACCGCTCGCGAGCTCTGAAACGGAGCCCCCGAGTTCTGCTTTGTGGCTCCTCAACCAACTCCTGTGTGTGATGTGGACCAAATTACTGGGGCCAGCTCTTCAAAGACAGTCATTTTTTAGGATATCTGGTTTGGGAGTTGCCAAATCCATTGGCTTCCATTGGTGGTTTGGGATAGGGAGAGCCTCAAACAAACAGCCAGCACCTCTTGCCCCTGCTGCTGCTGCTCTGACATCCCCGGTGAAGACACCCAGGGTCTGCGAGTTCCTGAGTTAGTTTTCCACACTAGAAAATGTTGACTTCAATCTTTGTTTCATTGGTACAATAGCAATGTTACAACCAATCGCTTATCCCTGATAGGCGCTGTCAGGATACATGGTGTTTGCAAAGAGAGTTTCCTCAAAGGAAACTTGATAACGATGAAGACAGAATAAATCTGGTGCCAAGGCTTTCATGATGGCCCTTTCTCTCTAGAGGTGAAGATGCCATATAGATATCTGTTCTGAACCTATTGAGGGTGTTTCTTGTCAGGCTCCTGTGAGTCTTGTCTTCTCTGAACATGGGTGTTCCCATTCTCCAGTTTGTTTTTCACATCCTTGCAGTCATCGGGAACAGCCTTGTTCCCCCGAGGAGGCTGCGCATGGAGGACTGAATTTGCGTGGTGTGGTGGTCATCCCACAGAAACAGGAACTGGACGTTACCCAGAGCGATAACCCCAGGAGGACACTGGCAAAGCTGCAGCAGGGCTGTGGGTTTGGATAGCAACTGTGGAGCCCACATCTCTGCGGAAGGCAGAAAGCTGTAGTTTTTGTTGCATGGGCTGTGCGAAAGGCACAGTCTGATCTCGTCTCCTCCTGCCTAGGGGGCAGAGTAGTTGGTTCTGTAACTTTAGCTGCTCAGCATCTGGTTCATTACAGCCCTGCTCGAGAAGGGAGCTCGCAGTACACTTGCCAGGTCTGTCTGCAGCTGATCTGCTTTGGTCCTAGTGGCTTTTTTGATGGGAATTTTATGACTTCTCTCTTCTCAGTTTGGTGCACGTTGTGTTTTCTTTGGAGCCAGTGTTGGCTCCGCTTGCCTTTCCTTTAGAAGCTCCAGTGATCAATGCCTTTGGTTGTGGGAACGCTTGCAGAGAAGAGTGTTCTGTCATCATTTATGGGGGTACAAGAAAAACAGATGAAGCAGTGTAATATATGCCAAATATTATCCTCAGAGCTGCTCTTATCTGATATCTGCAGCTGTACTTGCTTAATGTTAACAGCATTTTGCTTGGTTTGACCTTTCTTGAGAGAAAACTTTAAAACAAGATGTGGATCCTCTGAAGTTGGGCATCTTTCTTCCGCAACCAGAATTGTCTGCAATATCCGTATGTACGATTCACTTCTATTGCATCAGGATTGGGGCTTTCATACTTACATACTGTGTTTTCCAAAGTCACCTTCTAGTGAAAGCCATCTGAAAGGAGCTGTTGTGCTTTCAGAAGTTAATGGGATGCTTTTTGCTGGTCAGCTTTGAGATACAGCACCAGTATTTTCAGTCTGGCCCTGCCATCGAGACTGGCAGTGTACCTCGATTCTTGGAGAAGACAGCAATTCCTAGATAGGATGAGCCTGAGGGACAGGCTGCCCAGGTGCGTGTAACTGTCACACCTTTTGTGGCTGACTCAGGCTGGGTCTGGGTCTGTTCCTGGGCCTGTTCAGTTCTCTGAGCAATCAGCCCACAGCTCGTTCCTCAACCACAGAATATTTCTGCTTATTTTTGGGTCTCTTTCATCAGTGCCTGGACTTCATGAAGGGAGCACAATACAAATGCCAAGGCAGGTCAATGAAATAAGGAATAGTAAATGTCTGTGTATCCCCCGAGTAACCCCTGTAATCTTAGTTTGGAGGCAATGTTTGTGCACTCAGCCTTTTAAGGGGATCTATTGTTCTGTCTGGTAACACAGCTAACACTTCATCTTTAATTCCTGCTGCAGTGCTGTTATGACCCAAGGCAACACATCCACCCCTCTTGCAAAAGAACTGCAATCCAAGCCCTGACCACTTGTGATAGTGATGATAATACTGGAGCCGTGAAGCCAACCAACACTTGCAACAAATGCTTTTAGTAGGTGTAAAAGTGCCTTGATATGTTACCAGCCTGCAGAACTAAGTTTAAAGCCGGGTGAGCAGTGGAGTCTCTTAAACACACCAGCCCACAAGTTAAAAAACATTTTTCTCTAAAGTGAAAAGCTTAAATAATTTCCCCAGAAAGCCAGTTTGTAACATAAGCCTTCCCAGGGAATGATCCGACGTGCAGGCTAATCATTTTATGTGACTATTTAATCTACTGTTTAACAAACACAAATCCTTGCAGTACCATAGCAACTACTGCACGGTTTGGTGCCCCTGGGACTGAGAGCAGCTTCTTGATCCAAAGCAAACCTGCCTACTCTGTGCTTTAAGGTAACCTTGTAGAATCATAAAGACTTTCCAAAATCAGGCAACAAACGGGTTCTTTTTGGTATGGATGCTACATTCACTGGTTCAGAAATGCTCTTTGTTTTGGGATAAACGGGCATTCATGAGTCTACAGGTCTGCCAGGACATGAAGTTTCTTTCCTGAATGCAGGTGTATTACACATAAAATCACTTTAATTGTGCATGAAACCCATGTGTATTGAGTTTGAGGAATGCCCAGCTATTGATTCCCTATTTAATCTGTTAAAGTACATTGTGAGCAAGGAAAACTCTGTAGGCTTCCCTACAAAGCTCTGTAGACTACTGTAAAAAGAGCTCCTTGTAGAGAAGAGGGGTTTTCTGCTGTTGAAACAGAAAGGAGCTTTTCCTGCTCTGATTATGGCTGAAAAACTTCAAGTAACTGTAGAAATATTCTTTTTGATAAAAGGCTGAACAGCAGTGCTCCTGATTCCCCACCTGCCTTCTGGATATTTATTCCACACCTTGGTCTCCGCAGCTGGGAGGGTTTTCTGCCCCTGCCTTTCCTGTGCTTTGCTCCGATGCTGTTGGATCCACACTGAAGCTGTTGGCGAGCTTGCGTGGGAGCAGTGCAGTTCTCAGAGGTGTGTAAATCTGAGTACCTTTCTGGTTCAAAAATATAAGGAGAATGTTCAGTTACCACAACCCTCACACAAAATACTGTACTTCATCTAAAAAGAATCCCATTCTATATCGTGAGATCTCTGGGCACTCTGTGTAAAACGATACCCTGCTAAGAAATAGAACTTATTAATGAAAGGTTTGACAGAGAAGGTTTCACTTTGAAAATAATGTTCCCCAAAGCTTTTCTAATATTGAAGTTTTGAAACAAGGCCGTGCGGATGCAATGATTTCCAGGCTGGCTGATCTTGAAAAAAGCCAAGTGTTGTGCCATTGCTGCACTGCGATGGGAGAGCTCTGCGTGGGTGTGTTCTGGTTGATAGAGTTGTATTTTCCAGGTGAATTGCCTGAAAAACGCGCCAAAAAACATCTCTCTCAAAATTGTTTGCTGGGCTTTCTCTTCAGGCCCTTGATGTTAGGATTTATCCTGTACCTTGATACGGAGTAGCTTTATGTTAACATTTCTTGGCACAGATCAGGATGGATGCAGCGTTTCAGGCTTTGGGCGGGAGGAGCGCGAGCCTCTGGGGAGAGCAGGGGTGTTTTTCTCTTGTCTGGCTGGTTGATTTAATTGCTTGGAGTTCAGCTGTCTAAGCGGCTGGGTTTTATTGCATGATTTGTGTTTTGAGGTTTGTCAGGAGGCCTGGATCCTTGAATCAACAGGCTTGCTTTTGGGTTTTTTCTTCTTTTTAATTTTGAATAAATCAAACTAAATCACATTGAAAATTTCTGGTATTTTATCACTCCTGATGTCCCGGACAGCAAGGTGAGGGACATGAGCTTCAAGTTGTCTGTCTTTCAGTAAGAGAGTTAAGGGACTTAATGGTCTTCCAAAGGCGTTGGCCATGAAGTTGGGAATAGAAACTGAGACCTTTGCTGCAGTCATCAGACCACCCTTCCCACCATGTGCTGATGTTTCAGTGCTCGCACTCGCAATTAGTGACCTGAGCTGTTCATGCTATCAGGGACATCTCCGTTTAATTTATTATCCTGCAAAAGATCTAAGCTTTTCCATAGTTAGACCCTGGCTGGGTTCCTGTGTGAATTATTTACAGTAGTATTTTTGGTCTTCAGTCATCCAGATTTGGCTAAAACTGTTCTTCCTCCAGTTTCCTGCCATTTATCCTTTGTGTCCAAAGCCAAGCTTTTAGCTTGTCCGATTACCACAATTCAGACGTCGTCGTTAACCTCTGCCTCGGAAGGAGCAGCGTTACCAAGCAGACTTGGTAACTGGAGCTGTAGGTTTACATGTCGGTAGCAGATGGGAATTTTTTGCCTCTTCCACAGGGCCAGAGTCTGAAGCTCTGTATTTAAAAACAAAAACAACTCTGCTTTTAATAATCTGAGGTTATTTTGTAACACAGGGAGGAGACTTGTTTTTTCAACAATTGCATTTTTGCTATTGATTTTGTTTGCTGCCACTTGAGTTTCTCAGCTGGACAATGAAAAATATTCGTATTTTGGCCAAATCTGACAGTGAGCGCTGCTTTTCACTTCCATCAAGAAAAGTTATGTGTGGGAAGGCTGCAAGGGATCAAGATCTTTTCTTTATTTACGTTGTTTCCTTTTCAGTTCTCATGCTCCAGGACACGCCGTGGTCTTTGCCTTGGCGAGCAAACATTGCTGATTCCGTAAAACCCAGCAAAACATTTCACTAGGAGTTACAGCCTCGGAACTACAGAACAACTGGAAAAGCTTACCTGTGGGAAACTCATTTTTGAGACAAACTGTGGTGTTTTCCCTCTAATTATAGTGGGGACTGAAAAGCTAGTGGAGACATAAAAGACTGAAGCATCCCTGTAGTTGCCTTCTAAGCAGTGCAGATGTTGAAAATCACCTGGTTTCTTTCCCAAGGTGAAGAGGCAGAGAATTAACTCTTCTGATACCCGAGAGATGCTTTGTAAGGCAACAGAGAGCCTAAGCTAGTAAAGATTTTCTGCGTATTCCTGACTCGGAACGCAGGTGTGGTTATGTGGGCAGGATGTGAGTGAGTGAATAAAGTTTCAGTAAGAAAAAAGTGAATTATACTCTTCAAGGTTCTGGTTTATGCCAGAAGGGCACCAAAGTAAGACGAGATCTGTGTGTGCCTCTCTAGTGAACTGGCCATGGCTCCTTAATTCCTTCCTTTCTGTTTTGTCTTTGGGCTATGTATTTTCGCATCCTTGGGTTAGGTGTTTTATGGATATTAGCGTTAATTTTCATCTTGGACTTGAATATTTTGGTACCCAATAGTGTTGAACTTCCATTCCCATGAAAAGCAACTGCGCTCGGCTACTGACCAAGGAAATCTGGCTCAGTTGCCTTTTGTGCTGGCTGCAGGGAACCTCACAGTCTGCTTTGTCTTAGTTGTTATTGCCCAAGGTCTCATCTGCGAGCTTGTTCATTGCTGAGTTTATACCAATACACCCAAAAAAGGAAGAGGCGTTTAAAACCTTGCTGTGCAAGGATCCAAGTAACCGCATGTGGAGAGAAGTTCAACCTTCAAGTGAGACTCTTGAAACTTTCAAAGTCAGAGGAATAAAACCCATTGTTTAAATTGTGTCCCTCACTGCTTTAGCAGAAACAGCTCTGTGGACCTCTAGTGGTCTGAGGATCGACTGTGTCACCCTGGATTGATGCAGGATAAAGCCTTAACACATTTCAGCAGTGGTTACTGCAGGATACCCAGAGCATCAGGATTTGGAGACCTGAAGGGACAATTTTATTTTAAATATGATTAGGCAGTCATGATTCTCACAACAAACTGGAAGGGGGAAAATTCCGGTCATCCTGTGCTTGGCCAGCTGCAGCTGATGGAGAAAATGTAGCAGAAACACACTCTGACCACCCCATTCCTGAAGAGCAGTCACAGCACAGGAGAGGGCTCAGACTGGCCGTGGCCCATTGTTCCATCTGTGTTCAGAGTAGTTACTGTGCTTGTTCATAGACCTCATTGTGAATTTTCCAGCAGTTCTTTAAAATGAAGCCGCTGTTGGAAATAAAGGTGCAAATTGTTCAACATCAAGTTGTGCTTTAGGAGATTTGGAAGCAGCACTTGTGTCAGGTGCCAGGGTTATTTCTTATGGATACTGGTTGCTCCACAGGAGATTTTATTGAAAGGGAGGTGAAATAGAAAGAGTGGAGGCACTGAACTCGGTGTCAGGATCTGTTGCAACTTTAACATTGTCCAAGTGTTTGTGGGGTTTCAAGTAACTCGATGGCTCAGATGATTTTTAAATCAGGTGGAACAGCTGGGTGCTGTTTGAAGCCAAGATGGGGACCAGGCTCCCTGCTGTCTCTGGGCTCATTTGGGTCTGTGGTTCTTACCCTGAAGTGGGTTTGGAGCAAAGCAACGCTGCCCGAAAGTCGTTTCAGTGCTTTGCTCTGGATCCCGGCTCGCACAGAGCCCTGGGCTCCACCTTTCTCTAATGTTCGCTTGTCCTCCTGGCTGTGGCTGCTGCTGGCTGTTGCAAAGCCAGCTGCAGTGATTGTCTTGCTCTTGAGTTTTGCCTTGCAAGTAGCAGAGTTCCCCCTCACCTCAGAGGCAGTGGCTGGACTCTGTTCATCCCAAAGCGTCTGCGTTTCCTGTAGCCGTGGCCGCTGCTTTTGGATATGGAGTTTGGATCGTGGTCCATGTCTGGCTGGTGAATTCAGTGCTTGTGATGTGAGGAGGCCACAATTAGTAGGTGGGAGATTGGCACTTGCACAAAGAAGGTGAGAGAGAAGGCAGCTGAATGCCACTCTGTGATGCCTGAGGTGGAAGATGGAGATCTGCTGTGCAACTGTAGCCCTTCGTACAGGAAAGTGGGCCTTCGTCTTATGGGATAATATTACGGCACAAAGCCCTCCTACGCGCTCTGAACGGGGACCTTCACCAATGAGCTCATTTCTGTGAAACCCTCACACTCCGAGCGTGTTACTGCTGTGGATGAATGGAATTTGATTTTGTCACTGACTGATTCATAGGGTGTTCTCTGCAATTTGCAAACACACCTCGTGAATCATTTAAGCAGGAATTATAAAATTAAATGCTTCTTTCCTCTTTTGACATGAGCCCTTGGAGCTGGGTTATCTGGAGGAAGTGTGAGGGGCCGGGTGTGTGACTGTGCACCAAGAGTCATCTTGATGGTTTCTCCTCTGCTTATTTCAGATGGGAGTTTTGGGGACTTTGGATGTCAAGGAACCCATGAGTTCTGCTTAGCAGGTGTCTTCTTCCAAGTAGCAAGAGAAGATGAGAGGAAATGGCCTCAAGTTGCACCAGGGGATGTTTAGGTTGGATTTTGGGAAACAATTCTTTACTGATAGAGTGGTGCCCAGGGCAGTGGTGGAGTTCCATCCCTGGAAGGGTTAAAAAAATGTGTGGCCGTGGCACTGTAAGACATGGTTTAGCAGGCATGATGGGGTTAGACTGATGGTTGCGCTTGATGATCTTAGAGGTCTTTTCCACCCTTACTGATCTATGATTGTGTGTGCTCAATATCTGCGGCTACTGATGGACAAGTACATGGGATCATCTCAATCCCAAAGAGTGCCTTTGCTGTCCTGGTTTTGACAGAGCTAATGAGTTCGATATTTTGTTGAATTAACTGAGACCTAGAAGGATGGGTACCTTCCAGCAGATAGACCAGTGAACATTGCTAACTCGTAAGAGTGCCAGAATGTGTCTACAATACGATGCCAAAAATATAGAACCCGAGAGAACTTGATCCTTCAGCTGGTGTCCCTTTGAAAAGAGTCTTAGATGGGTGAAGGCATCAGCTGTTGTTTAGTCGGAGCATCTCTCAATTTGCAGGGGTTTCTTTTCTTTAAATGATTTTACTGTAGCTTTAAAACCCCTGAATGTTATAAACATATTGCAAGCATATGCTCTGCCTGCAGAAAACCACAAAACAATAAACCTAATGTTGAAAACCACATTAAAATAAGGAAAAATCACTTTGCTAATGTTTTGTTTCATACAATTTTTTAAGACTTGGAATGGAGCTGAGTCCGTTTTCTTGGCTGCTAATGAAAGAGCTGGCATGCTGCACATGGGAAAATGTAAACGTCAGTGGGCCAGGGTTTGACTTTCAGTGCCCCTTTCAGACCGTGGGTTTATGGGTTAACAAAGGTTTACCAGGGCTCCTCTGCCAGAGACAATTGGCGTATGGGTGTCTGGGAGAGCTGCCTCCCCTTCAGGGGACCTGGAATGATTTGGATCCTGTTAGCACAGTGATTAGGGCTGTTGAGTTATCGATGTGTCACCGTTTTTGTAACCTGCTAAGGAAACAAACAATATTTGCAAAGGGTAACAAATGAGTGTGGATTCCTCAGTTAATTGCGTTCATGTCTTCCTACATCAAGATGCTTTGTTTGGATTTGCTGGAGGGCTGCAATTCTTGTCAAAGCCTGATTGATTTGGGCTTTTCTGTGCCTTCATCTGGATCTGATTCCCTCTTGGAAAGTCGACTAACAACCAAAATATCTGATAAAATGGCCTTTCGCTTGGAGCCGTTTACAGCTGTAATTGCAAATTATCGGCCTGAATTAAGGTAGGGGAAAATTATTAGTAAAAAGGTGCTTGGCTGAATAAACTCCATACCTTGTGATTTTATCTAAGAATCTTCTGAGTGCTTTCACATCACACCCTTGGATTATTCAAAAGCGTGCTGGTTGGTCTCAAACTCAATTATGTGATCTCCTCTCCCCATGTGAGCCTTTCAGGTCTTAGTGTTTATAAAAACCTTTTGAAGTTTTATAACACTCTTGGAGGCCGGAGGGCGATGCGGGTCACACCGCTGTGCTCTGGTTTCTTGGCACCCATTGGATTATCTGTAGTGGGGAGAACTCGCATGAGTGCACGAGGGACTGGGAAAGGCCATAGGGAATTCGGCTGTGCAGTCCTACAAGACAAGGATATCACAAATGCCACCTTGGAACAAACCGGTTGTCCCTTTGGTATTTCTCAGTGCTGGATGGAGGCCTTGGGACCCAGAAATGTGAGGGTGTGAAGTGGAGATTTGGTGTTGTATGGGGTCGCAGATCAAGAAGCCATTTGCTTCTTGCCTGGGAAATGAATAAGAAAAAAGCAAGTCAGAAAGAGCCACGCTGCTGTAGACATTGCCAAAGGGTGCCCTGATGCCATGGGGACGTGTGGTGCGGGAGCAGAGGCTGTTCTTGCTCTTCAGTTTCTTGTGGTACAGGTTTCCATGGGGCCAGGCACCCCATTCCAGCCGCAGCAATGGATTTCTGTGTAAAGGATCCTTCCTTGAAGGTGCTGGGACATTTGCTTCATGTGGGATGTGATCCAGACTGAGAATTGTGAACGGAGCAGTCAGTAGGTGTCAGCAGAAACTGGGCCATCTCTCACCCTTTGGGATGGGGCTCTTCCTGGGAATTCACCCAGTCATGGATTTGCCAGCATGGAGTGTGTTTCACGTATTTGCTTGACTGCTGGGCGACTCTTCTCCTGGTGGTTGTTCTAACAGCCTTTGAGACAGCACAGCAGGACTCCTGGGTGATGCTTTGACAATGATTGTTGCCTTTTCTGTATTTCAACTCTTTTTTCTTCACTGTGAACCAGTTCCTTTACTTAGCCCATTATAAGAAGATTGTTGCGTTCTTATGCAGGAGGACAATTTGTGTAACCTTAGGTAACTCCAGGTCCTAAATTTTGGGCCTTACTCTGTTGCTCATATACTTGTGTTCAAACTAGTGCAGGCTTGGGTACCGTGTGATGGACACCACCTTCAACAGTTGTGTCTTGGAGGAGCTGCTGAGTGGCAGCTGCCTGATAGAAATGTCCTGGTTCCAGAGTGGACTGGTGGGGATTTGAGGTAGATGCGGATCAGGGTTACCAAGGCAACTCGAGTACCTTGAATTATTAGGATATTCAAATCTTAATCCAGAAGATGTAGTTCAGGTCCATTGCAAAGCGTAGCTTGTGCACCAGGTCTATAGCGTGTGGTGGATTTTTTTTTTTAACACCTTTCTTCCCAAATGGTCCAAACGTACATCCCACAGTCCAGGTGCTGGAAACAAATACAGCTGATGTGCGCCGTGGGCAGGAGGGCTGCGTTCTGCCAGTTCCCCCTCTGCTTGCCCAAGGACAAGGAAATCCCTTGTGCAAGTCTGGACAGCATTGTCTTCCTTGTTCTTATTCCACGTTGACTCAGCAGGTTTCAGAGGAAGCCTGGATTTTCATCTGGTGTGGAAGGAAAGACAGTTCCCTTCCCATCCGAGATCTTTGTAGAAAGGACCTAAATTACCATCTCAGCTGTGTGTAACATCTGCAAAAGAACAGGATACATCCCACCACCGCACCGGCTCCCCTGCTGACCACCCCCAGTACCCGTGCAGATGAATTGTTGAGTGAGTGACAGCCCAGTGCTCGTCAGCAGAGGTGCTGGGAGCAGCTCTAAGTGCAAAAACCACGGCATGGTGTCACGTGGAAGAACAGCCATCCCTGATTCCCTTTGTGTAGTCTGCTTGGGTCACTGTTTGATGTGTAGGACCTCCTTCCTCTGAGACTTAGCAGGCTGGTTTCCTGGCTCCTTTAGCTCTGTTTTAGAGAGACAGACAAAAATGATTATTTTTTTTTTTTCCTTTAAGGGATTTGGAGGGGAACTCATTTACAATCAATAATTTGGTTCTTAACTGAGAGCAGCAAAACTTGAGCTGCTGCTGGGAGCCCAGCAGCGCGGGCGGCGGGCACTTACGGACATGAGCTCGCTCCTCTTTTGGCATTAGTTTGCATCTTCTAAACATTTTTTGGGATGTAAGTGAGCAAAATTAAATGTAGCATTCAATTTGAGATGAGCTGCTGATTTATATAAAACACACGCAGATCGCCTGTGGTGGTTGCAGAGCCTCCAGCGTTGGAAATCTTTAAGAGCCACTTAGGCAAACGTGTCAGGAATGATAAGAGCAGAGCTGATGCCGCTTCAGGATGCGAGGCTGGGCAGATGGCCTCCCCGGGTCCTGGCCCTGCGGTGGAGGTCGGGGAGACATTTCAGCATGAAATAAAAACCAAAAAGCAAACCTCTGCAGATGAGCTGTGGCCAAGCAACACACCCGTTATTAGCGAGTACAAAAGCGCAATCTGAGCCACTTGCACTTCATGCGCCTTAAGGAAAAAAAAAAGTCCTGAAATAGCATCCAGTTGTTTCAGTGACTCAGATTGTGCTTTGACAGCGTGCTGGGTAAGTACATTGTTCGGAATGATTTGCTGCTCAGTTCTGTGACATTTATTGCCTTTCCGATGAAAAGGAGAAAACTCCCCTAGGTCTGTTTAGCATTTGTTCCTCTGTAATTTTCACGTATGTTTCCTTATTTAGCGGTTGGAGTTGGAAGTGTGTGTTGGCATTCCCTCCCTTCAAATTTATTGAGTTACGCTCCGAAGAGCCTCTGTTCCTCTCTGTTGGGCAATGTGTACAGAAAGGCTTATTCAGCAGTTGCTAAATAGGTGATAGGTACATGTGGTTCCTTTCCCTTTAGTTCCTGCCTTGTCCCCAGCCTTGCTTACAATTGCATTTCGGAGTCGCTTCACTACTCACTGGGAATGGAGAACCTCTTGCTTGGAGGAGCTGCCCCAGAAGGACCATGCCTGGTGCCAAGGTGCCGCCCACTCGTGGTGCGAATGCTGTGGAAGTGGCTGGCAGAGCCGCAGGACTGGCAGCGGGGTGTGCTGGGGTGGGAGCTGCTGGCGAGCCCCAGCTCCCAGCTGCAGGGAATGGTGCCAGCAGGGGCTGGGGAAGAGGTTGATGTCATTGGGTTGACCTGGGACCCACCCACACACGTGCCCTGCCCTGCCGTGGACCTGTGGGAGATGATGGTCATCTCTCACTTGTGCACTGCTCCTGGAGCATCTCCTCCCTTTGGCTCTCGGAAATGTGGAGGCCGGTGACTTGTGGTTTTCGGCTGTGGGGAGGAGTTGGGGTGAGGCTTGTAGGTTCAGGGAAGTTGGCACCTTTTGGTGTAGTGACCCCAGTTGCTGTTTTTCCTTAGGTTTTTGTTTGTCCGGTCTGTGACGATGGGACAGATCCCCCGTCTCGTGTGGTTGTAAAACTTCTCTGCTTGGTTTAGCCATGCAGTTCCCGGTTTTGTGTCTGACTTTATGTGGCCACGGTGCATGGCGAGGTTTGAGCTGCTGAGTGAGCACAGGTGCTTATTATAAATTACCAGAAAAATACCTAAGTGAAACACCCTCAATGTACGGGTGCTGCTGCCCTGCAGAAGTTTGGAGGTGCTCTAATTCAGTTGTCCTCAAGAACCCGCTTAGATCATGGTGGGCTACCTGCAAGCTTTTACAGGTTTAAAGAGTTTAGTGCCTTGGCCCCGGGGTGCGTGGACAATCTCATTGCTCACACGCAGGCTTAGATTCCTCCCTTTTAGTGTAGCTCATAAAACGGAGCAATAGTGGTGCGGGAATTCAAACCCTACAAACAAGAAAAAATTCCTTTGGGTTCTGTAGATGAGATGCAGAGGACACTGTAGGGGTGGAGATCCAGGCAGGATCCTTGGCTGCAGGCTCTCAGCAAGAACCCTTGTTTTCAGGGAAGCGTTGCCCTTGTGAAAGAACCAAGGAGCTCCAGACTCTTGGCTGAACCCTGGAAAGGATGGAAGTTTGGTCTGAGCGAGCACAAACATTGTGTGTGCTGATGGCAGCGATGGCCGCCTCTGTGCTCACCTTTGATGCTGACACTCAGGTCCGTGAATCAAAGGCTGAACAAAGCCACCAGCAGGTGAAACACTTGTGGACAAGTGTGGACCTTGTGGATGTGCTTGGCTGCTTGCCCCAGCCTTCCAGTCGCTGTGCGGGAGGGACTCACGGCTCTGCTCTTCGGGAGCGTCAGCAAGATTTGTGAGCACCGGACCTGTCTGAAAGGCTCCCTTCCTAATCAGAGCGGGAGGAGAGGCTTCCCCAAGGGTCTGCTTGGAACAGGAGCTGATAGAGATCCAGAAGGTGATTTCACTCGTCTGTCCATTGATCACAGGCAACCTAGGGCGACCAGACCAAACACAGACACATGGGCTGGGTCCCAAGGTTATGTGATACAAGCACTCGTGCTTAGGAGGAGATGGAGGTTTTTAAACTCCTCTTAATTGTGTGGTCAGTGTGTTTAATTCCTTTCTCTGCTGCGTTATGAAGTGGGATAAAATCCCAGTCTCCCTTGCTTTCCAGGGTATTTCCTGCGTCCTCCTTCCTCCCAAATGCCTCATTTCTTCTTGCCTTATGGTTTGAATATGTTGGAATAGGACAGGGGTGGTGTGTGAAACCACTGCTATGCAGCGGTGTTTAGGAGGATCAGGGACCTGTGGTCCAGAATGCGAATATATGCTTTAAAAATGTTCCGCTGAGTAGGAAAGGAAAGGATTAAAGCTTCACTTCCTTTTTATTTTTATGAGCCTGTTATTTGTCAGTTGGAAACATGATAAATTAGACAAACATTATTCTTTCCCTCCTCCAGGTTGGATGTTCTGCTTTGCGTTTTACAGTGCAATGAATAACTAAGCTTCATTATTGCTGAGCTGTCAGCACCGAAAAGCTATTGCAAAGCTCTTTGCCTGGTTAATTGAGCTGAGTGCCGTGCGTTGTGTGCGTTTGTCACTCACTGTGTGAATGGCACCAAACGATGACTTGGCTGGAGCATTGCCACTGCCCTGGTGTTCACAGTTCCCTTTTCAGAGCTTTACCAGCATTGGGTATCCATGTTGTACAGCCTTGATAATGGTATCATGAAATAAGGACACCAGGGACCATTTCATCAGCTTAATTACGCGATTGAAAGATGTGGGGAGATGCAAAGCCATGGAGGTTAAGAATGCCATGATGTATAAATAGCCTTGGAAAAGTGTAAGCGTCAAATTGAATGCAGATGGGTTTGTGGACTGTGCAAGCCGCTTGCTTAGGAATGTCTACACCATACCCCAAATCATCCATCCATCATGGAGAAACCTCAGTGTTTGTCAGCAGGGCTGAGTTATAAGAAAAATGCCTAATTTGTACATAATATTGTGCATGAATCACTGCAGGGCTTTGCTGCAAAGGATGGCATTGTTATTCCTGTCTCACATCTAGAAAATCAGTGTACAGAAAGCCCTGGTTGTGAAGCAGAGCCGATGGGAGCTGGGAGGAAACCTGCTCCTGGGGCAGCTCTGGTCCTGTGTCTGGGCAAGGATGGAGGTGCTCACTTTCCCAAGGAGCGTTGTGGAATAGAAGTTCCTTCTGGAGCTTCTCCTTCCAGTAGCCAGGTCACGTTTGTGTGTTTGCTGGCCTCAGCACCCGTGGTGTGGGAAGCCACGCTGCTGCGGCACGTGGGTGGTTACAGTCTCGGTGTGGGAAGAGCTGAGTGTTTCTTTCCAGCGTTGGCTTTGTACAGAGGATTCGCTGCCGTGCTCTGCAGCGGCTCCTGCGTTGCAGTGCAGCGATGCTCGTAAATCAGCCTCACCAATGAGCAGAGCTGGGCTGAGCAGGGTGCCGGTACCACCTGGGGAGGTGGGAGGGCGGGCAGGGAACACAGGGACAGGAGGTGAAGCAGAGGGTGTTCAAACTGCTCAGCCACTGATGTGATGAGCAACCGGCTTCATCTGCTCTGCGGTGTTCAGGTGGAGGGTGCCACCAGTGTGCAAGGTAATTGTGATTGCAGCATCAGCCAGCAAAGTCCTTGACTGCCTCTCACCAGGAATGCAGCGATGCTGCTGCTTCTGTCTCAGTTTGCTTTTCTGCAACAACCTGAGGTGCGCAGAGCTCCACAATAGTAAATGCACAGCAAATAGCAGAAAGCATGTTTATCTTAGGTGAGCCTGCACATGTTCATCCTGATTCTGCAATTGGTGATGCATCCCTGCTGTGTTAGGGGTTGTCACAGCACCTTTGTGTCTCCTCTTGGCCATTCACAAACCCCGTTTTATTCAGCTGAACTGCACTTTTCTTGCTCTTGGCACTGTTTGGCCACTGTTGCTGTGCCTGGGACTGACTTTGTGCTGCAGCTCTGTGTCCCATGTACTGATCGGGTTGGGGTTGGTCTAACCCTTCTCCCTGTGGGTGCTCTCTCTTTGCTCAGGAGATGCTGTCCTGAGTCACTGAGTGCAGCCTCTGCCTCTTGAGGCACCGTTCTCCCTCGTGTCTGTGTTGTTTGCACATTTCCTGCCTGAGTGGTTTCATCCCTTAGCCTTACAGCAGGTTTTTTGCTGGATATGAAGCCCTGGGTGTCTCCCCCTCTGTCTGAATCACTGCAGAACGTAGGTATAAATTTGGAGATTGCTCATTTTGTGCATAGGCAGAGAGGGGGCTGTTCCAGGCATCATCTGCTGTCTAGAAAGTGCTGTCTAAACCGATCAAAGGAAGCGTTGCGATGTTAAGACTTGGCCACAGTCCCAGTCCCTTACGGTCTTCAAGCCCATCTTCCTGGAGCAGCTGCTTGTGGAGCTTCCACCAGGTGCCTACACTGAGGATTTGACACGATGCCACTTGGCTCGTGGCCCCCATCATTATGGGCTGGAGAAAGCAGCAGAGTCTTATTCCTGCTAGAGCAGACACTTTCCAGGTACTCTTTCCTTGATCCCTCTGTCTGTCTTCTTTATCCCAAAGAGCAGGAAACTCATGATAGTATTAAAATGGGATTTGCTTGCTGCAGAATCCTTAGCAGCTGTCTCCTCAGCGGCTGCGTGGTTTAGCAACCCTTCAGTTAGGGTCCAAGAGGTCTGTGGTGGGGTACAACAGTTGCTTTTGATGACATAAGGACTCATCATACCCTCCTCTCCTTTCTTTTTACACTGGCAACTTTCATGCTCTGATTTCCATGGGATAATCCTGAGTGGGTTAAACAAGAACCATGGCAAGCATTTGTTCTTTGTAAGTTTGCAATAAAGAACATAAATTCCTTATCAGTTCCCCTTCTCTTGAAAGTGAAGGATAGAGATGGAGCATGAAGACACAGGGATCGTATTGGTCACATTGGATAAGATCATGTGTCTGTCCAGCCTCGGTTCTTGTCTCTGGCAGTGGCCAGGAGCCGATGCCTATGGAAAAGCCTGAGTGGCAGGGTAAGTGCATGGTAATACTCCTGGCTCTTCTGCCAGCCTGCATCCAGCAAGTGATGTCTCAGGCACGTCCTTGGCGGTGAGCTGATTTCTTTCCATTTTGTAGCCCTCAAGGGATTTTCTGTAACTTTTTGAATCCACGAAAAACACAGTCAAATGCAACATCCGTGGTGTGAGGGTGCAGCCCTGCACCCGTGGCAAGCTGTGACAGGGCTGAACTACTCGCTATGTGAAAGAGTCTTCTGCCACAGACTCTGTGACCTTGGTCAAGGCATTTTCTTTCTCAGTATATAAAATGGGGATTATTTGTTCCTATTTCACAGGGAATTGAGAGGATGATATTTATAAGTAGTTCAGATATTGGGGCTGAGAGATTCATAGAAACAAAGAACATAAATTAAGCAATTGTTCTTAATCTGACTTCCAGAAGACCAAGCTGTAAAACTGTGCTGCTTTTCTGTTAATTCTTTGTAATCGAGTTTCTCTTTATCATAAAGAAAATAAACCAGCACTGTTGTCTTTATCGTACCTAATACTTGAGTCAGATTTCTCTTGATGTGGGTTTTCCAGTGTTTGAGATGCAGGATGCTGTTGTACCTTTCCTGGGATATCATTAATAAAAGCTGCAGTGGAATAGTGAATGGCGGATTTGTAAGCAGAGTGCCTAACGGCTGCTAACGAACCCAGATGATGCTTCAGTCGATGTCATCTTCAAGTCATGTGAGCTTTTAGCTCAGTCAAAGCACAACAAGGCTCTTTAAAGGAAGGCACAGCCACCTGAGAGTTCCCAGGTTCACAAGGACACACCGGCCTCGGCACATTCACACCCGAGACTCCTCTGGAACAGAGGTTAAAAACAAAGTCTGGTGTTTCACTGATTAAAGAGTCTGGAGGTCTCCTTCCCATGGCCAGCTTGGGTTGTAATGCTTATCTCCAGGAGGAAGAAAAGAAAGAGGAGGAGAGAAATAAATGCCTTTTGGTGTTGGATCTGTCCTGATGGATGGAGCATTCTTTAGGATGGGTGACACCTGGTGAAATGGTTTCAAAATGATTGAGTACGTTTGTGTGTTTCAGTGGGGTTTCAATTAGTTCAAAAAAAGAAACCCCTACAAGTATTCATCCTGTGAAACGTGAAGCTGCTGCCCTGTACGCTCCGTTCCTGCAGCGCAGGAGCTCTGAAAGGGCTGGTTTATCTGTGCCTTCTGCTTTCGTGAAAAATGAGGAGGCATTCCTGCACCCTCTCATTTGTTACTTTCTTGCACTGCATGTTTGTGGTGGAAATTAGATCACTAATTGATTTATAGTCGATCAGTGACTGCAAATCCCTTGTGTTCCTTGTGAGCCATTGTAGCAGCGAGCATCAGTTTTGGATCCAGCCACACAGCTTGGGTTGGTGCTTTATGTTCATTCCCCGTTACATCTTGTGAATGTCCAAGTGAAGCCCAGTTATCTCCATCCACACACAAACCCCCATAATCCTTAGTTATTAATTCCCTTTTCTCACTGACCTGACCCTCCGTAAATCTTTGGCCTGGAATCTTTCTTCCTTTCTTCTCCCCCTGCTCCCACCTCTTTCCCACTTTTTCTCTTTTAAATTAAATGCATTCCACAGAGAGGCCGGGAGCCATCAGGATGCTCCACATTGATGCAGCTTCCTTTGGGATGAGACTCCTTGACCGGCTTTGCCGGTGGCTCAGCAGAAGGCTCTCCAGGTGCTCTCGAGACGCTGGGGCTCAGGTAATCACAAATTCAGAAATCACCTTCAGAAGTGAATAATTAACAAAGTTTTGTCCTTTGAATGGTACGTTTGTGAGTGGCACATTGTGGAACATCTCTGAAAATAGGGAAACCTGTACAATACTTGACTTGTTGCACCACCCGGACACTCAGCCTCCCAACTGGGTGAGTCTGTACCAATGTGGGTTTGGTTTTCCCCGGAGGAAAGTACAAAAGAACCTGGAAAGAGGATCTTATGGGCACTGATTGAAGTCAGCCCAGGTATGAGAAGAAAAAGCCTCGGGGTCAGAGGTAGTGGAGGCCCAGCTAAGAAATAGCAGAGTGAATCAGCGGATATCCTACCTATTAACTTTGTGTGTTGTGTTTGGTTTTACTGGATTCTTTCTGTTGTAGCACTTTAACACAAAAACTAATGTAAAACATTTTAACTTTCTCAAAGAAGCCCAAATCCTTTTAACAGATGCCTCGATCCTTTGTGCCAACGAGCGTGCGCTTTGGTCTCTGAGTAATTTCCCTTTGAAAGCGTGCCCAGTCCTGCATGAGAACAGCTGGAGGCACAAAGGAATTTGATGAACATTTTCAGACATCTAAGGTTTGTCCCACCAAGAAGAACCACTTTTCACCTTTCCCTTTTCTGCATCTTCAAAATCTGTAAGGAAGAAGCGCAAAAAGCCCCATCCCAACACTTAATTTCTATTTAGAAACTGATTTTTCTCTTTGAATCCCTTTCTGGCTCAGCTGGACTCAGAGCTTGGGCTGACAGCTGTGAGTTTGTACCATCGATTTCCATGTGAGTGTTCCTCACATAATTACCTGAGGGACCGTGTTTCAGGCCGCAGCAGGTGGCCCACAGCCAAGGCGATGGAGATCTGGCATCGTGTGGGAAGAAGGGTCAGTGCAAATCAAACACGAGCCCCATTCCCGCAGGAAAAGGAAATAAAACCTCCACATGCAGCCATGTGGAGGAGCTTCTTGTTAGCCCCTCAACTAAACATAGCCAAGCAGGAAAAATAATGCTGGCAAGAAAATACAACGATGTTTATTGACCATGCGGTGCCCAGCAGGTCTCAAACTCTCCTATATTGCGTTTTGCATTAAGGCTGCTTTGGAAACCCCGGCTGCCTGTGGGTTTTAAGAGCTGAAAATCTTTTGTGTGCTGGAGGCATGAATAAAAAGGTGATAGCAGTGAACATAAAAAGCAAAGGTTAATGCCTATCACGTTCGGCTTTGAGTTCCTTGGGTGGAAATCTGAAAGCTGGAGTCACGCTGTGCTCCCCACGGTCAGTGCAGGAAGGTAGGTTCCTCCAGACTGAATGAACTTGGAGTTCTAGCTTGGAGGTCTGTCCTGAAATGCCGTTGAGTCATCTGTCCTTCGCCTTTGGGTATGAAGAGAGGGCAAGGTGATGAAGTTGGACTCAAATGTCTAACTTCAAGGTGCTTAAATTAGGGCTGGTAAATCCTTCAGTGGTGAGGTCAGCAGGGATTGATGTCTTGAAGGTAGCAGGACTTCAGAGGCAACGTGAGCAAAGGCTTGGGTGTCAGTAGGTGCCACAGTGTCCTGCCAAGCTGGCAAAATTCAAACTGTCAGGAATGGCTCTAAAGGCCCTGGATTGTTAAGCGTGTTCTCCTTGTCCAGGATGTAAAACTCATCTGGTTTCTTTTCTACAAAAAGATAAAGCCAATTTTCATGGCCAAATTGTTTCAGTAGTTTCTTCAACCAGTGACTCATGTGGGTGCAGCTGTGATCGTCCTCAGCATAGCTGTTAAGGAAAGGTTGATTTTTGATGTGTGTGGAACGGCTCCTCACTACGGCAGGACCTGCAGGTGTGGGCAGCTTGGGTTTCCTTGAGGAGGAAGGAAGCTCAAGAAGCACGACGTGACCCAACTCAGCTCTTGGTTTGACTCAGCACACAGCATTGCTTGTTCCATCCAGGGAAATCACGGACCCCAAACATGGTGGGATGTCAGGAAGGGAAGGCAGGAATTGTTCCCATATAACAATCCGAGGCAGTGTAACAGACAGGGCTATATTTAGGCACTGAAATTAAACCGCAGCTGAGTGCCCCAGTGTACGGAGCACAAGGAGTGCGAGGAAGTAGCAAAGTGTTTGTCCCCTATAAAGACTAAATACCCGTTATCAGCAATCGCCTTGGCCTGCATCCTCTGTTGTTTCTTTCCCTCTGGAGGTTTGGCAATTGGGTTGATTTGCTGCCTGACTCACTGTCTCAGATTTGAGATACTGAGAATTGCTGACAGTATTAATAAAATTAGTGTTAGGGAGGAGGTTTGAACGTTTGCCTTTGATGTTTTAAGGGAGAGAGCTGACATTTAGTCTAAATTAAAAAGTTACTGAATTGCCTCGTGAAAAAAATCCTCCCCCTGCCCAAAGCCTTGATGGTTTTCATATGAAAACTTAGTCCAGAATTAAGATTTTTAGATCGCGAGTTTTAGTCTTTCTCTTTGCTGGGAACCTCTGGGTGGTTAGGAAAGCACTGGATATTTACCAGATTCTTGGGAGAAATATTTCCGTAAGAGAATGCAATGCCCTTGTCTGTAGCAGCTTTGCTTTATGGTAGCAAGGATTGTTTTTTTCTATCTTAGGTGACACAGAGGTCAAACTGCAATAACATCCAAATCTAAGGGCAGGCAAAGATCGACGTATTATTTTTCAAGAATGGTTTCAATCATTACTTTTAAGTGCAGTTGCCTGGTCTGTAGGTTCTGTGATGAACTCCTGCTCCCTGTGGGCAATGACTGAGTTCAGGAGACATTTGTTTCGTGTTGTAGCTGCTCTGTCTGTACAGCCTGTGCTCCGGTTTCACGTGTTGTAGTTTATCCCCAGGTGAAAGCAGCAGCCTTAACGTTGGGTTTGCTCTGGGCTGCAGGAGGAGAGCTCTCCAATAGTGATGCTACAAGCAATTTTCAGTAGCCATTAAAGCTTTCATTCAGGTGTTGCTTTGAGATCTTTGCTGAACATCACTGCCAGCTTTCTTTAATGTTCCCTTTCCGTAGCCCTTGCAGCAAGCGTTGGAGCTGCTGCCGTCAGTCAGTGTCCACAAGAAACGTGACAGCATCTGAAAGGTCTCCCAGGCATTAACACGTGTTTGACAGTTGCACGCTCTCAAAGGACAGGGCAAACGGCTCCGTTTAGGAAAGTTCAGCTCTGCTGCGGAGCATGGGATTCTCTGATTCTCAGACTGCAAAAAGCAGAAATTGTTTGAGTGCAAAATTTTTGGAAGGTTTTCTCCCCCTTCCCGTTTCCTGAAAAGCTCACACACAGTGAGACACTCACAAGCTTTTCTGAGATAAGAATTTAGTTTATTGACGCGTTACTGTTCCAGGCATGGCTACAGACAGGTTTGGAAATGCACTGTTCCAGCTTTAACGAGTCACTGCGTGGAAAGGAGCAGCTGGATTTGTCTCCGGAGCAGCCGTCAGCTGTTGGAAATCTCTTGATACTTCCCTGCCTTTTCCGAATTCCGCATTAATTCTCCTTACTGTAACAGGAATTACACTGTGTGCTGTAGCTCTCTAGGTAGCAACAGGAGGAAAGCATCGGAAAGGAACACGGCATCGATAGAGGTTTCTGTGGGGCTGGCAGAGGCCACAGCGCTGCTCCGATCCCTTTGCACCATCATAGGAAAAAGTGTGAGAGAAAACCCCTCTCTGACTCCTGCGTGTCCAGTGTTTCTGAAGTCACTCCTGTGGCTCAGACAAGTAGGCAGGGAGTTCAAAGTCAAGAAATGCAAACTCTTCTGCGTGCTATTACGTTGCTTTTCCTCTCACCTCTTCTCTGTTAAAAAGAGCCTCTCCGTTACGTAGCGCGATGTTCCATCGGATAGCTGAGGGACGAGGGCGCCAGCCCTGCTTCTCATTTCACACTGACTGTATGGCAGCATAATTCTGCTGACTTCGATGAAGTTACACCCGATGTACAAGGTTAGAATGAGCCAGGTGTTAAATCCACGCGATGACATATGTGGGGTGTGTAACAGCCAAGTGACTTTGCCATGAGAACTGGGTTTCAGTGTTGCTTGAGGTTCTGTTGGAGTACAATGATGAACACAGCAGATTCCATTAAGTAGTACTTAATTAACGCAAGTGGTGAGAGCAAGGAATTCAAGCAACTTGCTCCCTTGACCTGGATGTTCTAGAGAGAAATCAGAGGGGCATAACTGGTGACTTGTTAGAAATGCTGAACTGTTGGTTGCTTCTCTTTTGGACTCGATGGTGCTCACTGAGATTTGTCCTTCGACACCAGCTAAAAAAATTTGAAAGCAGGTTTTCTGTGTGATCTTTCACATTGTTTTATCAGAGTCCTCATCAGGGTGCTTCTTGCTGTTGACTTTGCACTGTAATTTGTTGGCCTTGAATGTCTAAAAGGCTGTGGGCAAAGCTGTGAGCGAAATGCAGGGGTGTCCCAAAGGGACAGTGGCTCTGCAGGGCTTTCACTGACGGATGTTTTGCATGCAGTCACATTCAATGTAATTTTTCATATCACTAAAACTCATTGTGGGAAGAGAATAAAGTGAAAAGGGGGAAGAAAAGGGAAAAACCCAGTACGCTTACCACTGCTGGTCAGCAGAACTTGCGATTTATGACCTGTGAAAAACATGGGGAAAGAACTGAAAATCAAGAGGGAAGTTACCAGCCATGACATCATTAATTCAGTTAACATAAAACTTTGTTATTTCTATATTCGCAATGGGAGACTTGTCTGTTGAGCTGATGGTAAAATGGGATGGATCCTGCCCTGGTGTAAACCGACACGGTTCCACTTTGGATGTGTCAAGATATTTACTGGCCTCTTAAGTGTCTTTTCCCAGGCCAGGGGATCCTCAGCTCTGCAAGGTAAGTGTGGCCTTTTCCTCTTAGCCTTTGAGGTGAAGATGTGAGAGAGAGGATGTAGTTTGCCATTAGCGGTATAGGTTGTGAGCAGCTTGAAGAAACTCAAAGTGAAGATTCTAGGTTCTTTTGATGCGTTGCTCGCTGGTTTCAGGTGCTCGGGCTCTTTCCTGTGTTCTGAACTCTGAGCTGTTCGTTAGAAGGGAAGAAAGAAAAAGCTGTTTCCTCCAGTCAAGGCAGTTAATCATGTGTCGAGAGATCCGCAGGCGCGGCCCCCTGATGGCCGGTTGGATCTGAGGCTCTGAGCTGTCCCTGGAGGACATTAAGGAATCATTGTTCACACGTGGAGCTTCTGTAATGATGAATGGGATTATTAGAGAAAGTCCCTTGTGCATTGGTGAACTGAAAGTCCCATGGTTCTTTGCCTTTGTGCTGAGACCCCAAGTCACAAAGTGAACCAGCTGGGCTTGTGCAGGTGAGGCCGAGCTGGCCGGAGGAGGGGTGCATCATGTTTTTCTAGCAAAGCGGTCGTAGCTTGAGCAGCATTTGCAGTTTGTCCAAATCTGCAATCATCTTGGTTTGTGTAGCAGAAAGTAATCACAAAAAATGTTCTGATTGTGACTGGTTTTGAAGTTCGTGGTGATATTCTCTTTTGAGGGGTGACGTTGGGGTACAGTTTTCTTTCTGAAATTCTTCACAGTGTGCTCAGAACACCCCATGTCCTGGCCAAGGCTGGATGTGATCGCTTGATAATTGAAAAATGACGGGGGAAATGCATAGCCCTCCACAGACTGAAATATTCCATGAACGCCTGGTGTAGGCGCGTGTATCCAAGGGGTGGGAAATGAAGCACTTGTTTGTGTCCCTAGGGAGCTGTTCCCTGTCAGTACTGGGTTTTGCTCAGGGAAGGATGCTGTCACTTTTGAAAAGCATGGACAATGCTGGCGTTGAGATAGAGGATTCTCTTTCTGGTCTGGGAGTGGAGGACATGCTGTCGGGTGCGAAGGCTGATGCCAGTAGAGCACTCTGTCCTATCCAGGAGGTGCCTGGCAGGTGTCCTTCAGGCACTGACTGAAATATCAACTGAGCTGCAGTGATTTACCCTCCTGTAAGCAGAGTGAGAATTCTATATGCATTCCCATCCCATGATCTTGAGTTAATCTTCCACTGGGTGATTCCTGAGGAGCTGCAGATTGAATCCAGGCACCCGGCTGGCGATGTTGAATTTCCTAGTTGGGGGTAGGTTTTTCTTTGGGTTTTTTGGGGCGTTGTTTAGGTTTTTTTAAATTTATTTTTTTTCCTTTCAGATTCCTTCAGTACCAAAGGACAAATGGATTCTGGGGCACTAATTTAAAATATTTCTACTAATAATAACAATCTAATGTGCACTATTTGCCAAAAGCTGAGAATGAGCAGCGCTGAAAGATGAAACTGCCCCGAATTTCTTGGCAAAAGGGATGCAGGCAAATATTTCAAAGGTCATTTCAGTTTGGAAATTTGCTTCCTTGGAGATTGTGCTGTGGCAACGTTTGCCTTCTAGATGTTATCGGAGAAGCTCTGGAATTTCATAGTAACTGAAATTAAAGAATTTTAGGATGTAGAGCCTGGCCGTTAAATCCCTTGTTCTGCTGTTCTCGTTAGCCCTGTGGGCGTTTGCTCATCAGTCCAGTTCTAGCATTTCTTGGTCATCGTGTTGCTCAGAATGACTTGATTGTCCCCAGTTACTGATGACTCGCTGGAAGAGTGGGCTGTGATGTAGAGTGAGGGGTTTGTGGTGTGATCAGAGCTGGTGTTGCTGTTCCAGATTCTATTGCCTTGCTCTGGTTGGGATGGGAGAGGACTTGCTGCTTTGAACACAGGGCTGAGTTTTGGAGAGCTTTTTTGGAGAGCGCTGCCTGGTTGCTTCCCCAGGCTCTGTGCAATGGATTTATTTTTCATGCTAAAACCAACTTGCGAAGCCTTCAAGTTCACTGTAGCTCAAGGGTAGCAATGTAGGAAGACAAATACCTTCTAAAGTTTCCGTTCACATTTCAATGCTGTCTTAAACTTAATGTTGTGTAATACAGTTCCAGAACATAACTCTTGTTGCTTTTAGTTAGAAGTTCAGTGATTCCACCTTTATCTGCTATTTCTACTCTGGAATTCCGACCCGCAGCGAGCACAAGGGCTGCAACCCAAGCTCTGGTGGGAAGTCTGTGCTTTTTCATCAGCATGGGCAACTATCTATCGTGAATCTCACTGCCACTCTTGGAAGCAGTGTCGTGAGAGCAGGTCATGATGCGTTGTGTTCTTGAAGTTGGCCGCATCTCCTTGGGGTACCTTGTACCTCCATGAGGGGGAAAGGAAATGTCATTTCATTAGAAAAAGGGAGCTTGTGTGAGAGCTTCAACTCGGAGAATGGCCTTTTGAGAGAGGCCATGAAAGGAGATGGTTGCAAGTTGACCTGTGCTCCTAGAAGTCATCCAAGAAATGACTTTTCTGACTTTTCCAAATCAGAAATGGTGCCAGTTCCACTGAGCAGATGAAAATGCCCCAGGTACAGTCAGGTTTCCAAGAATTTTTCAACGCCTACTGACCGTGTTTCTTCCCTTATCTCCCTCCAGCAATCAGTGGTCGTGTGGAACATCTCTTTTGCATGGAGTCAAGCCACAGATTGAACCCCCTGCAGTAGATTGTGAGCAGGTTTCTGGTTTGACTTTTCAATTTATATCACTAAAGACAAATTTTAATAGTCAAATCTTGGGCAACTCAGCAGTGGAATTTTAGGCTCTGACTGGGTGCCTGGAAGTGCGTTTCTTTGAACTGTCTTTCAGAGGAACTGCAGCTGTATAAATGGATGAAGACTGTGGAAAGAAACTATAAATATGGCTTTATTAAGGTGGGCTTTTAAATCAAAGTGACTTTTTGAAATATTTTAATGAACCTTAAAACCTCTTTTCCAGCTCTTTCCAACAGCTACGTTACCTTTCAGCAATGGGGGAGGGGGATATTATTGAGGGAGCTGTGGCCATTGCATAGATGGCAATGATGGGGCAATGCCTTCTCCAGGAGACTCTGCGACCTTGGCTGGACAGGCAACTTAAAATGCCCAGAGGCTGGCGCACCTCTCCTGCTGCTGGTTTTCATGGTGACAGAGCTGGATAGATACTGCTGGGGTGGTGCTGTGTGCATTGGGGGTTGAGAAGGGAGGAATTTGTGGGCGTTTGGAGACATTTCCTGCTGCCCTGAAGCTTTGTTCAGTGAGCAGTGACAGTTTGTGCCTTACCAGAAATGTGACAAAATCACTCAGTATATCTTTTCTCACTCGAAGTTAATTGAAAACAATGATTTAGCACATAAAAAATGTGCTAGCGTAGCTCGATGATGGTTTAGTGCCTTATATTCCCCTCATGTTCTTGTCACAGATGGTTTAGGCTCTCTTTGCTTAAGGATGCGTGGCAGGTTCCTGAAGTCCACAAGCCAACTGGTACTTGGAGCTGCCTGTCCTGGGAGTTAAACATGGGATCAGTAAGCACCACTGAACTCTTGTTTCCTCAGCAGCTGGGAGCTAAGGAAACTGTGGAAGAAGCGAGGGCTTTGCGTCAGAAAAGACACGTCCATTCCAGCTCAAATACAGCTCCAGTTCTCTGTGTCTCGATGGCTGCAAAGTTGGCTTTGGTGAAAATTAGAGCGATGTACACTGAGACAAGGCAGCTGAGAGAGTGGACACGGGGTAGGTGGAGGGGTATGGGCTGTCACTGAACAGTCAGGGCTAAGAGTTCTGTCTTGCTGCTTCTCTGCCATAAGGACACATCTTTGAGGAAAACACTGGACAAAGTTCTTCACTGAAGTCCAAGGCTGTAGCTTGAAGGAAGTCATTCAGAAGTCTTCTCAGTTGTTGTCTGAAGAGAGTGAAAATAGCTGGGATGGCAGCAGTTTTCCTCTCGGCACAGACCCGGGGATGTGTGCACACGGACATGCATCGTGTGGATGGCTGTGTTAAGGAAAAGGCACTGGAGTCCATCAGCCAGGGGTGGTCTGAGCTTGGGTTTCCATTTAGCAGAGCCTGACATGAAGAGGCTTTGCAGCAGCCTCGGTGTTTGAGGAGGCAGAGGTGTTCCAGATACACTGTACCATCGTGGTAAAAACGCCTTTGCTTTTGGCACAAAGGTAACTACCCCCTTTTTTTATTCAAGTGTCACATTTTACCCGCTTGCAGTTTCCTGCTTGTGTGTTTTGGCTTTTGACCAGGGCCTCGGGCTACGTGTGCTCATCTGGTTCTGATAAAACAGGGAACTTAGACAATACATCTTCTTGGACGTTTCTTCCTGTTAGATTCAAGTGTGATACAAAGCAACCAGCACTTGATCAGTAGCAGACACTGTTTTATCAAGCATTGCTGGGTGTTCATTAGCCATGAAAGGGCTGGAGAGAAAGCTCGCTGCAGCACAGACCAGTGCAGGTGGGGCTTCCTCCTCTAAGCCCCTCTTTTAGCCGCTGGAGCTCTAATGCACTGTGCCCTGTTGAAGCCCGTGTCCACGTGCCAGGCTGCACCATCCGAGTTATTTGGCTGGTGACGATCTTGCTCTTTTTACAGCCTTGTTGGTCTGCTGAGAGGTGAAATGCTCAGGAGATATTGAACAGTGGCAGATGGATGGGAATAGCGACCTCATTAAAAGCCATCTCCTCCTAATGGCGTTTAATGAGCGTGAGAATTTGCCATGAAGTCATAGATGGGGGAAAAGGTGAAGAAAAAATTTGTCATGGTCTGCCTGAGGAGCGCGTGACCTCTGTTACTATAGCGAGGCCGTGGGCCTCAGTAACACACTTCATATCCCTAAAACATGCAAGGAAAGCATGCATCACATTCATATTTATTAGACAGTGAACTATGAGATGAAGAAAAGCATTCATCTCGTTAAAGTTCACGTCTGCTTGTCTACCTGTGCCCCTATGCTGCCTCTCGGAGAAGGGGGAGCTGGAGGAGGAAGAGGGAGAAGCAGGGCTGTCTCCAGAGGGCTGAGCATCCCTGCCTGACTTGGACGCCTGGCTGGAGCTGGGGTGCATTTCCATGATCCCCCCATGGTGCAGCGCTGCGTTAGTGATGCTGAGTGAGCCTGGGAGCGCTGCTGTGTGTGTTTTAGCACCATCCCATGTTGAGAAATGCCCTTAAACCCAGGTACCGGTGTAGCCCTGCTGGCCAGCCCAGCACTGCACGTAGCTCGTGTGCTGGCGTGGCCACCACAATCTGCTGGGAGGTTCCCTGCTAATCGTCCCTCGGGATAACAGCCTGCCCACAGCCCTTGCTCTCATGTTGTGTTTTCTGTGCTGTGATACCGGTGGGCATCGGGTGTCCAACTCGCAGCGCTCTTACAGCAGGAGCAGTTTGTGTGTGGGAACGTGTGGTTGCACTGGGTGATACCCCATGGAAGTTCTCCAGTGAAGTTGTTTCTCCTGCAATTGGAGAGCCTGTGTCACCAAGAAGATAAAAGATACTCAGCCTTGCAGCCCGCTGCTGTCAGAGGTTTTAGCCTGACCTGGGGGTCTGACAGACGTGTTTATCCAGTGTGGGAGAGGCTGGCAGGCACCGTGTGGACCTCTTTGTTCCGAGCTTTTTTATCTCTTTATATTGTCTCCCTTCCTTCATCTGGTGGACTGAGGTGAACGTTGTGTGCACACCTCTGCAAGCTTCCCGATCGAGCTGATAAAAATCCCTCCTTTGCGTGGCACATGCGAGGGCTGAGCCAGTGACCCTTTCTGCCGGGGTGTTCCAGTCCCAGGGCTGATTTTATGTCCGGGTTCTGGAATTACAAGGATTCAAAACTGGGATTGAACGCTTACATTTTAGGAGAAAGGCTGGTAGAGCTTGACGTGCTATTGGCTTTTCATCGAGTTTTTCCTCGATGTGGAATTGAGTCTTGCAGTATTAAATACTAAACTACAGTAAATAAATGTGGTAGAATCTCATTTCATTTGTAGGAGTTGCACCCCTAAAATCCTCCAGGCTGTTTGAACAGATCATGAGCCAAAAAGCAGAGCTTTTTTTCTTAACTTCCCAGCTGTGCAAATCCATCCTTGGCTATTAAAAAGCCAAAGCCTTGACTAATTTGCAAGAATTATCAAAGCTCTGTTTCTCCGAGTGTTGTAACTAGCAAGTGATTTTTTCATCATCTCTTAATCCTCAGAGGGGAGACAGAACTCTCAAAGTGAGCATTGCCTGCAGTTCTCTCGGTGCTGCTGACACACCTGGATAGACCCATGAGCTCTGTGCCCAGGGCTGAGATGAGGAGGCAGCTGCCAATGTTCATTCATGGTCCCTGGGAGGAGGGGGAATCCTATTTACGCTCCCTGTGTTGGTGGTTCCACTGACTGTAATGCAGTTTTATTTCTGCTGGTACCATTTGTATGTGGAACAAGAAGAAATACACAACCGAGGTTCAGGTTTTTGAAGCATCAGTCGTGTGAGCCATCTCTGATTTAACAAAGGCCGTTGCGTTTACAGAACCCTTGCAAACCTGTTGTCAGGGCTGATATGAAATAGTGCTGGGTCCTAATAATAACTTCTAGCTGGAAAATCTTGGCATTCTGCAGTTTAGGAAAGAGTTTTAAAATTCACCTTCAGTTTTTGGGCAACAGGCAAAACATGTGGCTCTGTTTAGGAGCTATTTTCGTTAAAGCTTGACAATACAGGATGATAAAATACAGCTGCATTGTTTAAACTTTCAATTTAATTTCTGGTCAGTGGCCAAGTTGTTCCATCAATACGGCGCCATTCATTTCCAAACAAAGCCCTTGGAAGGGTCACTGTTACCCCCCCATTGATCAAGAGGGTGTTAAAATGCAGAGCCTAATTATGTTCCTGGCCAGCTCAGAATTCCAAAATTGGATTTTTATAACTGTCAAATTTGCAATCAGGGTAACTTTCCATGACAATTAGTCAGAATTCTTAGAGCTTTAGTTGCCAGGGAGTTATGACTGGTGGTGGTTGGCTTTTCAAGGCTCTCTAAGAGTCAAAGGCAACACGCAGCTTGAAGAACGGCCATCTGAGAGCATCGGCTGTGCTTAACTGCACCCAAATGTCTACTACTGTTACAGTTGTTTTCGTCCATCCGCCAGGGCCGAGTTGTTGCCACAAGCTCTGGTGCGAGTGTGGAAGATGTCAGTGACTGCTGAGCTCTGCTTGTTGCGAAATGAGACTTGAGAAATTGTGACACAAGAGATTCATCCCTGAATGTTTCACTCAAGCTCAGCTTGGTGAGGGCTGGTACTCGAAAAGCTATCGATGCTGCTGCTTTGAATCTTTCAAATGAGCCAAACAAATATCTGAAAGAGCGTATCTGGGTGGATGTGATCTCTTCTCGTGATGCCGTGCTCCCAGTTAAAGCACCTGCTTGTGCGTGTGGTGTTGAGGATGTGCTGAACTCAAGCCGTTTGCCTGGGTTTCCTGCTTGGGAAAGCTCTAATACCCTTAAAACAAAGAGGTTGAAGGGGATATGGAAAGAAGAAAAAAAATCACAGTAACAAGTGAAAATAAATGCAAAGATGGACTAAGGCTGACTGAGATCTGTGCTGTGCTCGCTTTGTCAGGGCAGAGCAGGCTCTGCAGACACTGTTGGGGGCCTGGGTGCTGCTGTCTGTGCTTGCAGAAGAGCGAATGCTCACAGAAAGCTTTCCTTGCCTGGTGCGCAGCATCGATTTTGGAGGCATCTGTTCCAGAGTCAGATGACCTTCTGGTGGCCTCTTGATGTCAACAGGTTCTTGTCATCATCTCCAAGCTCTGGATCAGGGGCTTACTGTGAGAGTGCCCTGCTGCTGGCAGACAATGACCACGTGTTGATCTTTGTGTTTTGTTAAAGGAACTGCTTTCTCGGGGCAGGTAAGGTGTGCCCTCTCCACCCTGCCTCCGCCCTCCCACCCCTGCGCTGCCCTTTCGGTCCCACTGCCTCAAGCGTCTCTGCAGCCACGTGGGTTTAAGGAATTGATCTCCCTGAAAAATAATGTAGTAGTTTTTTCCTATGGGGTTATTTTTCAGCTCTCTCCTTCCAGTCTGGTGCACTGTGGGGTGTGGACACCCTCGTTCGGAAAACAAAGATGCCAAATTCTTAACCCAGTTAAGGTTAAATAGTGCTAACCGTTAACTCCGGTTTTTAACTGGGAAGCCCAAGCCTGGCTTTTGCTTTTAACACACACCTTGAACATCTCCGTGTCCACTGATGTGTCTTTTCCTGAACTGGTGCGTGATGGGCCGTGGAATACAGCGTTATTGGTACAGGGTTGAAGTTGTTCAAATCCCTGCTCCTGCAGAAAGTTTGCCTTGGAAGAAAGCGATTGTAATCAATTTTGTTTAATTAAATCAGCCTAAACTAATTGTCAGGTAATAAAGAGTGTTGGTCAGCTCATAAAACAGACCTGAAGATTAGAGGAGCTGTTGCCATGAGCAGGTGGTAACTGTGTTTCCATGTTAGCCCCCATTAGTCGCTGGCCCAGGATCCCCGGGAATACCTCATATTCCAGTTTAGTAAAAAAATGTTTATGAAACTTATAAAATATAGGGCTCATTTTATAACCCGTTTTCTGTCTCACCTGCCAAGAGCAGCGGGGGCTGAGCCAGCACGAGGCGGATGCAGAGTTTTAGGCAGTGGGCCAGGAATGGATTCCCTGTGTGGGGCTGTGCGATACATTTCTACCTTTATTGGCCTTTCTTTTGCAATTCGGGTGATTTAGTTTTCTCTTTGTTGTTGCTGTTAAGAAAAGACCTTGTATACATTTTTTTTTTTGATGTCATTGATCTTGACCTGGTGCAAAGGGAGAAACTTCCCGTGCCGCGCTGTGGGTGTGGGTTCACTCTGGATGGATCCTGAGTCAGTAACGGGATCCCTCGGGATCTGGCCCGTGGTGTTTCTGCTGACTCTGCAGTTCTTGCAGAAGGCATGAACCATTTAACTGGTTGTCGCTGGAAAAGGCGAAACTGGAATCTTTATCTGCTCCTCAAAGCAGAAGCAGAACCTGGTGGTTTGTAGTTGCTGTTGATGGGGGAATCATGAAAGGAAAGGTATTTCCCGGTAGTTATTGTGTTACTCAGCTCACAGTACAAAGCGACGCAGTTCTGAGAACTTTATCGTGGTTTCCAGGTAGTGTGACCGCTCTGCAGGGCTTTCGGCACCGCAGGGACTTGGTGCTCTGTCTGTGACTTCTATCTCGTGGCCGTTTTCGACTTCTGAGTTGGGTACTCAGGTTAAATCCTTCCACCTGGAAAGGCACTGGAAGACTGGATTGATTGTCTCTTCCCCATGAGACCTCTTTCAGCAAGTGCAGTCACAGACCCGTGTGCTGCGGTGGTGCGGCTCTGTGGTTCTGGCTGCAGGGACAGCCTCTCTTAGCAGGGGATGCTCCAGGAGAGCTCCCACCTGTGGGGTTCAGCTGCGAGTGTGCAAGACAAACACTTGTGTGGCCTTGGAGCCTCCAGCTCTCCTGTGAGGAGAGAGGTTCCTCAGTGTTGGCATCCTGCAGCCTGGTGTCTCCTCAGGGCTGAGTGTTCCAGTGAAGCTCATGTTGGTATCTGAACAGCCTCCCCTGAGAAATCCGAGATGGTTTTAAAGGTTGAAAGGAACGGGAGTTCATGTGTTGCTTGTCAGTGCGTGAACTGTGTCTCCAAGCCGTGGTAAAAGTGACCCGAAAGTGCTCTGTGCATGGGCAAAGCCCATCCAAGGTTTTAAATTCAACTGTTTCTCTCCAGTGATGGTTAATCAATAAGAAGCAGGAATTTACGTGGGAGCCTTTACACCTGATGGCCATGTGCAGGTTTTGTGAAGGACAAAAGCTGTGGGCCCTCAGAAGCAGCACACGTGCTGAGCAGATGAGTGACTCCGAAGGGCTGTGGTGTGCAGGGGGCTGGGGATGCGGTGTTGCCTCCTCTTGGTGACCTGGGCAAGCCCTGGCACATGAAAGCACTTCTTATCCCATTGAGCCTCCTACGGGAACTGCCATGCAGAGGAGCTCAGTGACATGTCCAAGGACATGTGGAAAACTATGATGTCAGCAGGAATTCTCTAAATCTCCTACAATTCTTATTACTGGTCCCACCACAGGTCGATTTCTGGATTGTCTCTCTACTTTATGCTTCAGTTTCTCCTGTGGTGGCTCTGCCCTTTCCAACATCTGTCCTGTTCTGTGTCCGTTTTAATTGCAGTGGAGAGCTGGCTGCAGGTGGCTTTCTGTCTTTTCAAACTAAAGAAGTTGGGTTGCTTGAATTTTGTCATGGGCTTCTTCTGCCCTTGGAGTTCTGCCTCCCAGTACCCTGGAAGTGTCGCGCCCAGCATTTGTCCCTCTGTCTTGGGCGAGGGTGCAAGGTGGTTGGGTGTTGTGCTTGTGTGCTGGAAGGGCTTCAGGAACATGAGTTGCTGCTGTATTTCTAGAAGGTACAGAAAAGGCTGGCTGTGTTCTGTAACAGCCATGTTCCTTGTAGGCTTATAAACACTACAGTCCAGAGAGATCTCCGATGCTCCTGGCCGCACTCGGGCACTTCCAGCGCTGCCCAGGGTGGGTGTCTCTGCCTGGTGTTTCTAATTGGCTGTTTCTGAGCATTCAGCCCATCAGAAACTCCAGTTTCAGGGACTAAAGCGGAATTTAAACTATCTGAATATAGTCCTTTGTGTCAAATCAAATGATTTGTTAAAGCGAGACCAGATTTGCGGGGAGAATCAATCTTTTTTATTAGATCAACTGATGTGGAAAAAGCAGAGAAGCTCTCAGGCACATTAACCCTTCTGCTGGCCTGCGTTTGGGATGCAGGATCGGAGGGACCTGTCTGCCAGGGGAGACCGGGCTGCGGGGTGTGTGTCCACACCGGCTGTTCTTCAGCATTCTAGGTCTGAATGCAGACATGGGGTCACTTTGGGGCACGCTTGTTCCTCTTTGTGGGGAAAGACTTGTCTGCCTCTGTGTTTGGACACTGATGCTCCTACCCAACAAATGGTGGGCTCTGCTCTGCAGCTGCCTGACTCATTGTGCGCGGCTGGGGCTCATTACCGCATCCCTCTGTGCCTCCATTTCCAGATGGAACGTGTCACAGATGCCCACCATTCATAAATCGCTTTCAGATTCCCAGATGAGGTGCTGTGGAAGTGTAGAATAGTGTTAGTTTATACACATTGTGCTAGAGCATAATATAAAACACGTGCACCCGCAGAGCCTCGCAGATGTGTCTGTTCCACTGCGAAAGACAAGGCCTGGGCTGGGGATTTAGCACAGCACTAACTGGGCTGAAATAGGAGATGGCTTTTGTCCTGATTTTCACCAGAGCCACTTCTGTGCCATCACTGGGTGTTGCGTACACGGGAACCCCCATTTATCGATAAGAGGGCCCGGCAGCCACTCAGCATCCACTCAGTCCTCAGAGTTTAAAGGATTTGTGGGCTGTCGTGGCTTGGGTTCAGGCAGTTAACTCTGAAGTGCCTGAGACTGTCTGCCAGACACGTTTTATGGAGAAGGATGAACTGAAACAGTTAAGAGATTCAATTTGTTTAAGTGCCTTTGAGTTTCCTGATGGTGCTGTTGGGTGTGTGTGAAATCTCCTTTGACTGCAGGAGAATGATGGTTGTTCATTCAGCTGCAGTCTGGCCCTGTGCTTGTTTGGAAGTGCCAACACCATCCTTATTGCCAGCGGCATCGTGTGGCAGCAGGAACCGGTGGTTGCACATCAAGCCTTGGAAGCATCCTCAAGCTGTGTAATTTCAAAGCCCTTGTCTGCGAGGGTGGTGTTGCCTGGTTCTCGGAGTGATCAGTGACACCGAGTGGCTGTGGGAAGAAGGTGTGAGGCTGGGAGGATGAAGGTGTCTCTGGAGAAATTGAGTTCCTTCTCAGTGTACTGCAGACAAATTGCGCCATTCCACATTTGTCCATTCTGGCTGTTCTCCCCGTTCCTCGTCAGTGCTCAGAGGGAGGGTCGGAATTCGTTGTCAAATCCTCCACAGCTGTAAGAGAAACCTAATATTGAGCCTGAGTGCGTGGGGTGACAGGCGTGGGAGAGAAGGTTGGCTGACGCCCAGCCTTACCCAATGCTTGCCATGTTCCAGGAGAAATCTCCCTGGATGCTGGGCTTTCATTCATGGATCTAAACTTGCCATTTAAGGCATTTTTTTAGGAGTGTTTCAAGGTGGAGGAAGCTAGAACTTCAAAATGAAGCTCCTCGTTCTACCAGCACTGTGATGTCCCGGAGGGGACGGTTGTGCTACGGTGTTCCTTGTGTGGGTGTCATAAACCAGAAACAGCACAAACGGGCAAATAGTGAATAAGGGCTTGGTCCCAGCAGAACATAAATGGATCCTCGGATTTGGGAAGGCTTTGGTGAGTTTTGGGTGAAAATAACAGGTTGCTGGAATTGTGGAAAACCTTTGGATTATGGATATCCTCTGGTTTTTCATTCTAAAGCGAGTTAGAGAATAGCCTGGTGGAGCTGGTTTGCAGAATTAAAAATATGTCCAGAGGAGAG
Organism: Neomorphus geoffroyi; assembly: GCA_033558235.1. Taxonomy (NCBI): domain Eukaryota; kingdom Metazoa; phylum Chordata; class Aves; order Cuculiformes; family Neomorphidae; genus Neomorphus; species Neomorphus geoffroyi. The sequence goes on from JAUMJM010000018.1 coordinate 11,249,366, forward strand.
CGACGAGGATGGGGAAGGGGCTGGAGCACAAGCCCTGTGAGGAGCGACTGAGGGAGCTGGAGTTGTTCAGCCTGGAGTAGAGGAGGCTCAGGGGAGACCTTCTTGCTCTCTACAACTGCTTGAAAGGAGGTTGTGGTGAGGCAGGAGTTGGTCTCTTCTCTCAGGTGACCGGTGACAGAACAAGAGGACACGGTCTCAAGCTTCGCCAGGGGAGGTTTAGGATTGACATTAGAAAGAAATTCTTAACTGAGAGGGTAATTGTTCATTGGAATGCGCTGCCTGGGGAGGTGGTGGAGTCACCATCCCTGGAGGTGTTCAAAGAGAATTTGGATGAGGCTCTTAGTGCCATGGTGTAGTTGACAAGTAGGAGTAGGTGTAGGTGTTGGGTCATAGGTTGGACTCGATGATCTCAAAGGTCTTTTCCAACCTTACGATACTGTGATACTGTGAATTTAATGTCAGAAATCCAAACTGGAAATAAAATGGATATTTTTTTATACAGTGGTTAAGTTTGGATGCAGTTCAGTGCAGAATCCTGGGCTGTCTGGCTCTCGAGTGCCGGTCTGACAGACACGCTCCAGTTACGCAGGTGTTGCTTGGCTTGAAGCTGCGAGGGATTCACTGACCTGTGATAGGGCAGGTGCAGAACCAGTGTTCGAGGAGTCCCTCCAGATTTACGGCGAGTCTCGGTTTGAACGGTTCCTTCTGTCCTGTCTGCTTCCTTACTTCGTGTTACATTACACCGTATTTTGACTGCATTTTCCCTGATTGCTTCTCCCGGCAGGGAAAAGCAGCCTCTCCTGTAAGGGATGCGAGACCATCTCAATTCAGGATGAACTTTCAGGTGTCGCGGGGTTCCCGTGCGTGCGTGGTCTGGGGTCAGGTCCCGTTCAGTATCGCTCCATGTCACAGATCAGTGATCAATGGAGAGGTGTTGGGTTCAGTGAGGGGGTATCAGACACTGGATTTTTGCACAGTGAGGACCAAACCAGCTCTAGGAGTGTTTTCCCTCAGGAAGAGCCGTGTGGGCTCCCTCCCTTTAGCCTGGGGGCTCAATCCAGCTTGCGTACAGCCCTGTCTTGCTGTGAGAGGTCTGTATATACGCATTATTCCTACCACCTGTGTGTGTCTATTTGCTGTCTCCTTATCTGCTCTGGTGCACTTTCCAACCCTGTGGTGATGTACTGGTGGAACAGGGGAGCAAAGGGCTCCTGGGAGGGTTCTGTGCTGTGTGGGAAGCACTGAGCACCCGCAGCACCGCTCTGGAGCACCGTGTCCAGCAGCTCTGGAGGCAGCAAGGCTTTAACAAACCCACGCCGGGGAGGTAAAATCTTCATCATCAAGGTCGTTTCAGTCTTTGGGCAACTGCACCCGGCGATGACACTGAAATGTTGTGTTTCTAAAAATAACAGATAATGCATTTCTAGCAAAACGTGTTGCATCAAAATCCAACCGTTCCCGTTCCCTGCTAAACCCCGCTCTGACAGATGATGATGGATGGGACCCGGATCTCACAGCTCATGGCTATCTGTGAATAAGCGATCATGATCTAATCCCATGTGCTAACGGAGCGCGGGCCTGAGCAGCAAAAGAGATCCTTGGCGCTGCGAAAGAGCACAAATTCCCGGGCTGAGAGCAATTATGGAAATTAGCTAGTGGTGTGGGAGTGTGCATGTGTGAAATCTTAAATAAAACAACGTGAGCGACCTGGGTGAGTAACGGAGGGTTTGGGTCCCTTTGCCAAACCAAAAAATTGGAAAGAAAAATGATTTGAGAGAAACTGAAATGGAATTTTTTGGTTTTGACACGATGTAATGACTTAAATATGGGTTTGGGTCAACCCCAATTATTGCATTTGACCCGAAGGGAACCTTTTAGTTTCACTTACGACTATTTAATGAGTTCACTTCATTCTTAATTTAAGTGAGTTTTGAAATAAGTGCTGAAACATGTCGTTAAGCAACTGTGAAAATATTTTTTTTTTAAAAAATCTAGATACAATTTGCAAAAATTTTAAAAATTGCACCCATTTTTACCACTTGAAACTGTGCACCAAGTTGTGTGAGCTCTTGAACAGCAGTTGTTACTCTAAAATGCATTTGGGGTAAAGTTGCTTTGCACTCAGTTTTGCTCAGGTTATTTTTAAAAACACTTGAAAATCAAAGAATATCATGAGAATGAACAAATTTATTGCTTATTCAGGGCAAAAAAAGCCTTTTCCTGTTTAAGAAGAAAGTAGGCATGGAAATGAATTAGGAATATTTTACAAGCAGGAAAAGGTCAGCTAGGAGCTCTCATAGGAAAGCGAATTTGAGCTCCTTTTTCAAGGCAGTGAAGTTACCGTGAGGGTTGTTTATAGCAGAGATAGAGGAGAGAGAGCAAAGGGAGACGTTCTGGCCGTGACGGGGTCTTCCAGCAGAGATGTGAATTGTCTGTAGTGGTGGGAGAAAGGCAAAACTGTTCTCTAGGTGTTCAGTTCTGTATCGGGGCAGCCCAGTAACTCACAGTTACAGGTGGAAGTGAAACTTTCCATCCTGCAAACTCCAGGTGTGCAAAGTGTGGGAGAGAACAAACAGTCTAGGTCCTTGAGAGCATCTTTACATTTCCCCGGTTCCTGATCCGTCAGATATTTCGTTATGCGAAGGGTCAAGTTGAGCAGAAATGTTGTGGGGCTTTGTCAGTGCTGGTTTGAACTTGGGATTAGAGGAACCGAGTGAGCAGCCGAGGTTTTTTGGTAGTTGTCTGACCCAGAAAGAGGATGGAAAGGCAGACCTGTCTCTCTCCTCCCTCCCTCCTTCCATGTTTCCTGATGGAAGAGACCCGACCTCGCTCAGCATCTCTGTGCCGTGGAACCAGAAGGGAGGGAGCTGTGTAAGTACAAGGCTGGAAGGTGGTTGTGTCCTGTGCGTGTCCAGTCCACACGTCCTTAGGTTGTAGCACGCAATGTCTGCCCGTCAGCAAGGACACAGATTCCTCTGCAACTGAGCCTGCTGAAATGTTGGGGTGAGGATGGACCTGATGGGCTTTTCTTTTTCCAGTTGGGTGCCACGGACTGTCCATCCCAGCACTGCTGCTGGGTGCGTCGCTCACCACCACCTTTGCCCAAAGGTGAACGTTTGCACTGCACACAACAAGGAAATATCCTGGTGGAGAACTGGGAGACCTTGGCAGCTCAGATCCTGCACTAAAGAAAACTTGGAGAGCTTCCCCTTATGGAGAAATAAGTTTTGCTCCAGCTTAGTGGGCCCTGAGCCCAAGGCGCACGATATCCCAGTAGGAGCCCTTCCCTCCTGCAGCTCTTCGGACTTTTGGTTCCTGTTTGCTCTCCAGACCAGAGGCTACCGGGTGACACAGGCGTTCCTCCTCTCTGTGGCTGCTGTCAGCCCTCTGCTCAGGCCCCGGGACAGACCTACAGACATGACTGATTCTAAACAAGTCCAATTGATAAAGTCTGTCCCAGCCAACATCTGACTCTCATTAGAGGAAATGTGTTGAAAAAACCAGATCCCAGGTTGGCTGTGATTTATGGCCGGGGCCTGCTATCCTTCAAACACACTGGTGAAAGCTTTTGCAGAGGACCTGAACATAAACTACTTGGGGAAACCCAGGATCCATGTAAAAAAGGCTGGAAGGGTCAAATCAAACAAATTAGAGTGGTGGAGATGCAAGGCCGGGCTGGCAGTCCCTGGCTGAGGGCCACCTGGGGAGCCACAGAAGGTCTGTGTTTGGATGGCTTGAAATTTCTTCTGTGCCAGGGTCTGAAAGTGTCACTGTCTCTTTTTTTTTTCCTGGCTAAACTGTGTGTCTGTGTGTGGCAACAAGGGGATGGAGGGGTTGGTGGTCTGGTGGTTTATCTCAAGAGTGTCCAAGGACATCGTCCGTGGTGCACAACATCTCAGGTGCTCACTGAGTTGACAGTAGAAGTTAGCTGTGCTTCCAACTTTCCTCAGGAGTTTTGATCTTCATCCTTTTCTCCTTGCAAAGAAATGTGGTCACCCATGCTCTTCCAAATTTGTTCAGAGAACTCTGAACTCATCCTGGGGAATGGTGTTTGCTAACTCAGAAAAGCTGACCTCTTGCTTCATTTGAAAGACACAATCTTTTTCAAACTGGACCTTCTCAAGTTATGTGTTACTGATTTGTGAGACCTCAAACGTAACAGTGTGGTTCATGAGACCTGCTCTGGGCAGTCCTGATGGTGCAGTTGCTGGCACAGAATTAAAGCTGTTGTGTTTTGTGGAGCTGCTGTTGCGTTGGTGTGGCCTTGCTGTGGCTCTGGTTTGCTTCCCCTACCCCAGAATTAACCAAGTTTGTCCTCCTCATGTATGTCCAGTTCTGAAAAGTGCAACGGAATTGGTGGCCTTTATTAGATGGAGAGCGCAGATCAGACTAACAAGAGCTTACGAAGTTCAGCAAGAACAAGTGTAAGGTCTTGCACCTCGGAAAATACAATCCAGGAGTGCAGCATAATATGAGATCTACTCAGCTGGGGAGCAACTCTGTGGAAAGGGTCCTGGGGGTCCTGGTGGACAACAAGCTCCATGCGAGTGTGCTGCTGCTGCTCGGAAATCCAAGAAGATGCATCAACAATCCAAGAAGGTGCATCAACAAGGGCATGACCAGCAGAGACGAAGTTGTTACCCCACCCCTGGAACACTGTTCAGCTTTGGCCCCCGTTATGCAAAAGAGATGTGGACAGGCTGGAAAAGGTCTAGAGAAGGGCCACAAAGATGATCAAAGAACTGGGAAAACTGACAAGTAAGGAAAGACTGAGAGAACTGGGTTTGTTCAGCTTTGAGAGAAGAAGGCTTAGTGGGGACCTTATCGCCATGGTCCAGTATTTAAAGGGTGGCTGCAAAGAAGAGGGAAACATCCTTTTTAGAAGGAGTCACGTGGAAAAGATGAGAGGTGATGGGTACAAGGGGAGATTCTGATTGGACATGAGAGGAAAATCTTTCACAAAGAGAACAACCAGCCACTGGAATGATCTCCCCAAGGAAGTGATGGATTCCCCAACACTGGATGCTGTTAAGATTCAGCTGGACAGGGTGCTGGGCCATCCTGTCTAGACTGTACTTTTGCCAAGAATGGTTGGACCAGACAATCCTTGAGGTCCCTTCCAACCTGGGATTCTGATTTCTCTGTGTGTAGCACTTGGTACTTTTTCATTCTCTGACCTTGGGTCCTTTACAGAAGAAACATTACAGTGAAAACGGATGAAAGGAAAGGGCGTTGTTTGGAGCCCATGCAGGTTGAAGCGTGAGCTGCAAATGCAATTCTTATGTGCCGAAGCCGGGCTGCGCGCTACGCCCCATTGCATTGCAAGGTTGGAGTTTCTTGTAATGGCAAAATGTGGTCTTGAAAACCCTGGCTGCAAAGATTTCATTTGTTTAAACAAAGGCTTTGCGAGTCCAGGATTCCCTCTCCTTTTCTGTGCTACAAAGCACCTCCTCCCCCTCCCCTCTGAAATATGAATTTTGGAGTAATCCATCAAGAAAAAGAGAGACAGAGACTTGATCCCTTGACTTCACTTGAGCTGTGCAATTTGTATCTCCTGAGCATCTGGCTGCAGGGAGAGCAACAGCCCTTTAATATCCTGCCGAGGCTCTGGTGTACGAACGAGCGTGGGCTGTGGGAGTTGAGAAACGGGACCAGGATGCCAAGATTTGCACAGAACTCTGATCTGTGATCCCGGGGTGGAAGTTGCCCTGGTTATTTTTAACTCCCTTCAGTTGCCAGTGGACTAACTGTGCTGAAGTCATTAAAGCCCCATTGCTATAAAGCCATTATCGCACCTTGCTTGTTAGTCTCAATTCGAGTGAGGAGTTGGAAGACTTCTGGGGCATTCAGCCTGGCGCAGCTGAAGTGTGCACCTATTCAATCCTGACATTGTGCAAACGCTGCTTGTGCCCTGTGAAGCCAGAGTGCCAGGTTAGCGAGGCACCCGCAGGCAGGCGTTCACCGCTGTCAGTCACTTCTCGTAGGAGCACATCTGGAGTGGGAGCCATGGGCTCACAGCCCGCCGCCCGTTGGCAGAGCTGCCCCACCAGGGGCACCTGCTCAGCCATTAATCAAAGATCAGGCAAGTGTAGGAACCCTTGGATCAGGGTTCAGTGGGTCTTTGCTGGCACGGGGCATGCAACTTGTGCTTTTCCAGCATGCTGAGCCTACCACGATGCTGATACTTCAGATCCTCTTCCCCTCCAGTTGTGTTGCTTTACCCACAGAGCCAGAGAGGAGGAACGGGAGGATGGGGAGGAGGAGGTTTGCTGGGACGGTAACAGTGAGATGTTATGGAGACAGACTGGGTGTCATGCGATGTGCTGGGACAGCCTCAGGTTCGTTATCTCAATTATTTATTCTCCCTGCTGGAATATTTCTAAAACAAATCCCACCATGTGTTTTGAGGTTGGGCTTCACGGGGTGAAATCACAACTCCTTTCTTGGAGTTTAGTTGGAAAAATACAAATCTGCCAACTAGGAACAGGAGGGAAATAAACTGTGGTTCTGTGCAGCAACAAGTGATGGATTTCTGCAGATATGGAAAGCGCCTGCTCTGGAGTTCTAGGTCAGAGAGGGTGGGTGTTTGCCCCAGCCTTACATTTGTTGCATGTGAAACAACGATGTGAGAGTCTCAAGCTCGTTTTAATAAAGCAGACTGCTTTCACCCTGATCAGCAAATCCATCTTTAGAGTCCCAGACCTTGGAACCAGCAGCCCTCAGGACTAGACACGAAATACTTCAGAGTGTAGTACTCGGAGACGATATTTATTGGCTTGATTTGTCACGGTCATCCTCGGGCTTTTTGCAAGGGCAGATGATGCCCCTCGACCTTGCAGCCTGGTCCTGGGTGTGTGGGGAGAGAGCTTTGAACGGCATTGTGTAACTGCAGTGCTGAGCGCTCACCTCACTCCATGTGCGAAAGCATCGTCTGGCTGAGGGTTAGCTCGGTGTCACCGGGGGTTGCTGGCGAAACAGCTTCCCTTGGTGAGATGTTTCATGTTAGGATATGCACTGGGTTAGCTGAATGTCTTTTGGCTCCAGGCTCGGCACCCTGGGTGTGGATCTGGGTTTCCAGGCGTTTCACAAAAGAAAGGATCAGAGTTCAAATCCAACTTGGGCTTGAGGAGTTCTGCTGCTGACCTGGGCTGTGTGTTCCGTGTGTTTCAGCCAGCATCACTGATGTGAGGATGGGTAGAGATCTCACCCTGCAGTGGCACTGCTGCTTCCTACCCCCTCCTGTCATTTTGTTCATTTAAATCAAACCTTTTGTGCTGGAAAAGCACCTGAGAGGACTCTCTGGGATGCTCTTCAAGAGCAGGGTGGGCTGAAGGACTGGTGCTGATGGTACCTCTGGCTCTGTCTGGCAAAGACAAACGGAGGGAGACTCTGTCCCCCTGGGAGCCGGTTGATTCCCTGCTGTGCAGATGGGTAAAGCCCTTTTGTGTGAGCAGAGCTCTCCAAAAAGAGAGCTTAAACAATTGATCGAGCTCAAATGAGAGGCACAGAGAGATGGCTTTCAGACAGTTCAAGTCAGTCTTGCTGAAACCGATGGGAGTTATGAAATATGCAAGCCAGCAGAAGGGAGAACAGGACCCCATATTTTATTTGCTCTGCAACACATCTGGTTTGGCTCTTGGGAGCACTGGATTCATTCAGCCTTATCTTTCTGTGGGGATGAGCAAGATCAAAAACACGAGGCCGGTTACATGCTGAATGTAATTCCCTGTTTCACACACCACGGGCAGATCCAGACCAAACGCGCCTCACCCATTTCCTTCCCCTTGGGACAATGTACTTATGGCACTTGCGTATTCGTGGGCCACTTCGAGCCAAGAAATATTGCCCAAGATTTATTGCAGAGAATAAAAATAAACTGCTGGGTGTAAGAAAGTCCCTGTCAGCACTGCCCTGCGAGGAGATCCCTCAGTCAAAGTGTTCCCGAACCATCAGATGCTTTGTTTGCAAAACGCTGGGAACTGGGAGGTGGAAGTTCCGCAGCTCCTCATGGAGGGTCCGTGACAGAATTCATTTGGGAGGTTTATGCAAAGGGTGTTGGGTTTCCATTAGCACTCAAGCAATCTTCTTGGACCGGGGATCACCAGTGTGGAACAGCCAGGCTCCCTGGCCTTCTGAGCCACACGCTAAACTCTTTGCATGGCTGAGAGCCATCGGCACACGCTGTGTTAGAAGAGATGTTGTGTTTCAGAAGGCGTTCTAGGTGAGTGGTCAAGTCTGAAAAACTCTGAGAGCTGGGAATGGGCAGCCAGTGTTGCTGAGAGGTGCTGGAAAGTGCCTGGTTGATTAAATCTGTTCAGGGCATTATCTTCCTTCACTCACTTTATGAGATGAAAGCAGAGGCAAAGTAATGTGTTGTCCTTTGTGTCAAGCTATCATTTTAAACCACGCTCAGGGCCCATTATGTTCACATTTGTTCTTGCTGAAGTGTCCTGTCAGGACCCTTTGGTTGGTGCTGCCTGTCTGTTGCTCTGTCTCAGTTTTCTTGTCTCACTGAGCCAGATGATGTGTTGTGGGGGTGGTGACAGGTCCTCGGAGCCCAGGGGTGGAGCAGGACTCTGCAGAGATACGCATTTTGCGTATTTGTTTATTTTCTCAGTGTTTGACCTGGCCCTGGTACAGGAGAGGGCACAGCTGAACAGAAGTGGTGGTTGTGCAGCCACACGTCTTGTGAGGTGGCAGCACGTGCCGTGCTGGTTTCCACCAGTGGCAGAACAAGTGGCACTCCTAGTGACAACAGGACATGTTGGTTGGCACCATGGAAGGTTTTAAAACTATTTTTGTCTTTACCTGCCTGTTGGGAACTCGGTTTCACGCTCTGCCCCACCGAACACTCCCAAGCAAGGCTCCTGGGTTGTGCCTGTGGTCGTCTGCCTGTGCAATGGGTTTGGGCACTGCTTTTCCCTTCATAGCTGATCTGGAATCACTTCTCTTTGTGCCTTGGATCAAGAAGGGAGCAGTGTCTGCAGACTGAAAGCCATGGGTTAAAATGCAAAGTACGCAGGAATTTTACATCCTTGTGTTTTGTTCTCTCTAGAATGCATGAACTGCACGAGGCTGGCGGATATGACCGAGAGGCTGAACACGCTCGAGGCCAAGGTAAGGACCTTTGATCTTTTGACTGGCAACATCCTCCAAGGGTTGCTGCTGAAAAAGATGTTGAGTTGGCAACCCTGGAGAGACCAAGTGTCTGTCCTGTCCGCAGTGAGGAGCGCAGCATGGTGCTGCCCCAGCGAGGGCAGTGCTGCTGTGTGCACGGGCATCACTCACCCCGGCTGGTGGCTCTTGTTTCCCACCCATCCTCCTTGGCCTCACTCTGCTACACAGCTGCGTCTCTGTCTCCCTTCTGCCCTGCTCTCACAAATGGCACCTGCTAATAAGCAATACGTACCTTGTTGCTCTCAACTGGAACATCTTGGCTTGGGTTTTGCTCCAGAAACAGAGGGCACATGCAGCTGAGTGAGAAATCCCTTGCCTTCAGCTGGTTGATAACGTGGGGATGTAAAGCAGCAGTTCCCCTGGATCGGGACAGAAGCAGGCTTTGATTCTGGTCCTCACTAAAAATGCCTTGTAGAAGCCTTATGGATGGAGAGTACGAACCGGAGCAGTAATGGCTCGTGGGTGTTACTAGGCCTGATTGTTCATCAGCCTGCTCATCAAGTGCTCTCCAGTCCTGCTTTTTCATCCCTTCTCTGAAAGACAAGAGGCTTTCGTGTGTGGTTTAGTGGAGATAAATGTTGAGAGTTGACCTCCACATTGTGGGGCTTTTTTTCTTGCAAATTGGCTTAATTTCTCTCTAGTGGGACCCAGATAAAATGTTCCAGTCTAGGAACAAGGCAGCTGAATCAGTCGGTCCTCTCTGATCGTGGTCCCTCCTGTGACAGTCCAGTCCTGGCTGTTACAGCCCTCTGGTCCTCTTAGAGCCTTGGGCTGCTCTTGTTATTCATTAACTGATGGTTATCAATGAGATCAAAGAATTTGGGCAGAAATCTTTGTGGAGGGAGGTGTTGTGGTGGATGCTGGTGATTTTGAGGCCAGTGCACGATATGGTGATTAGGGAATTGTCTGTGCTGAAACGGAGTGAGCAATGTTGTCTGGAACTCCCTCAAAGGCTTCGTGCCTGTATTTCACTACAGGAGAATGAAAGGGTGGGGGGGAATGAAATTCTGGGGAGCAGAATTGTTCAAGTGAAAACAACTGTTGTAGTGCGGAGGACAGAGATGAGCTGGATTGTTTTTCCGGGCAGCGGGACCTGGCAGGTGGGTGTTCTTTGGCAGCGAGGAGCTGGAGGCGTTTGGAGAGGACAGAGGGGCTGGTGACTGACCTCTGCGTGTGCAGTCCCACATCCAAGTAAGACAAGGGACCAGCCTTGGAGAGACATAAATCAGCCCTCCCGTGCTCAGCCCGCAGCCAGCTGTGCTTTCCTTCGCTTTCTAGGACTTCCTATATTTGGCTTTACTGGAAATGATAAGCAAGGGCTGTCCTGACATGGGAGCACCCGTGCTGTGCTGGCGTGTGCTGCTCACCAGTTGTAGGGGGAAATCGGTTATTTCTTTCTATCGTGAAGTCCTAGAGACTGTGTCTCTTCAAGAACGCCTTCTGCAACCCAGCCCCGTGATGTCGTTATCCACCTTTTGGCTTCCACTTTGTTGGTAAAGCCATGGTGCTGTGCAAAAATTGACTGTAGCAATGAAATGGAGAGTGGAGCAACGTTGCACAAATACCAGTGCCGTTCACAAGAGTAATGTGCTGAGTCAGCTCCTTTTCAAGGTTAATTTAAGTTCAATTTGATCCTTGTAGCAACGTGATGACCTCAGTCATCATTATTCTATAATAGCAACACCACTGAAAACGTGCTTGAATTTGTTCAATATTATCTGTATTCCCTCTCTGGATTTTGGAGGAAGATCCCTCTTTTGCTGCGTGATCTAGATGTGAAGTTGTCTCTCAGCTCTCCAGACTGTCTTAGGATGTCTCATTTCACCAAAACAACAGCCTGAGGGTGCTCACAGGGAGACAGGAGCGATGGAATGGGCAGGCACATCCTGTACCAGCGCTGGAGACTGATCCCCCCTGGTTCTTGCTGTCTGGTTCTGCAAAGGCAGGTGTGGAAGTTCATCCTTTGTATCAGCAGAGATGAGTTTTCCTGCCGCAGCCCTGCTCCTTCTGGAGACACCTGAGGTTGAGGAGCTTTGCCGCTTTTGCTCTTTTGGATTTCAGCCCAGCACGACCTTGGTCAGCTCAGGGAAGGGCAATGGGTGGGATCAGGCTGCTTTGGGTAGGTGAGGCCATTGGCATCTGCTGGAAGGGCTTGGGGCTTGTGAAGCCTGTGTAGACCTGTTCTAAATATGGCAAGGCCCAAGGGTGAGAGCAAACGTGTGGCCAGCAGCCTCTGAAGGTGCTGGGGTGGGGCAGGCTAGTGCTGGGTGAGAAGTTCTGCTTTAGTAGAGTAGCTTAGGGACAAGTGAAAACCCGTCTCTTCCTCACCCCTCAGCAGTGGGGATGAGGAGCCAATGGCCTTTCTGGTTATGTGTGAGGATACGTAGAACCCGTGTTTTTCCTCCAGTGACTGTGAAGGGCAAGTGAAAGAAACTTGAACCCAGTCATGTTAGAAGAGACTACAAGACTGCGGTTTCTTCTTTGCCTGCTCCTCTTCTGCACGCTTTTATCGCTGTGCCCCTAAAAATGGGGATTTAACCAGAAGTGGTCTCATCTTTCATGTTACAAGGATGAGTTGGTTCATCCAGCTTGAAAGATCAGCTTCCAAATGAGGTAATAAAAGTAACCCTCTGATTTTTGTAATATGAAAGTTGGATCAGAAAGCGAGAGGCAGGGATAAACATAGAGCTAATGGAATGAAAAATGACTCATTACGAATCGGTGCTCGTGTAGCCCTCGGGGAGGTGAGAGACTGAAACACGGCTAAACCGCACGGCAGAGCAAGCTCTTCACGTGCCTTGTGCTCTCCTGAACACTGCTTTAGGTTGTCTTCGTAGCTGTAGGAGGTGTTTCTATAGGAAGGGAGATGGGATCCAGTTCCATCCTCGTCTCCCTGTTTTGAGTTACCCTGTCATCTTCCCAGGGTGGAGCTGGCCTGTTCCTTGGTCCCAGACCCATCTGGGTGCCAGTGGTTTGAAAGCTTGATTGATGGTGTGGGCATGAAATCTGCAGGCCATGGAAGTCCATGTCAGGGAGGATGGTGTTGAGCATGGAGTCAAGGAGTAGAAAGTGTGCAGGCCAGAAGAAAACTATCCCCTCCCCAAGCTTCAACATGCCTCTTCTCTGGTTGTGCCACTCTCTTCTTGCAGCTTTTCATTTGGAGTCCAGCAAAGGAGGAGAGCCCACAAGGCATCTCCACCTCTTTGAGCTTGCTGATGTGAGAGCTGAGGGCTCCTCACCTGAGAGCTGATCCCAGGGCCATTGCTGAGAACAGATGTTCCTTTCTTGAGTCTCACTTCATCTCAGGCTGGCCCAGCTCCACGTCCGTAGCACTGCTACATCCCCAGCAGAGAAGAGCGATGTGAGGTGGAAGGTTACAGCTCAATGAATTTTTATCAGGTGTTTTACAATAATATTGGAGAATCTGGTTTCACTCTGAACTCCTTTGTGTACTTCGCTCTACAGTGAGCTCTTAGCACAGCATTGAAGGATTGCTGGATCCTTTCCACTTCCCATTTATTACTGCAGCTCTCACCCTTCAGGGTGCCGGTGCCGGCAGACTCCATCGGCCCCCGGCAGCAGAGGTGAATCTCCAGTGGGTGGCAATGTCAGAGAAGCTCCCCAGGTGCCGCAGGGTGCAGTGACCCAGTCAGACCAGTGCCAGTCCTTCCTTACTGCCAATCTCTTGGTGGTCCAATCACCCGCGGGACGTTGCCTGCATTGCCACTGGTAGGCTGGGCTGGGCTTTTGTGTCCTCGCTACTCTGATTCCCCCAGAAGGTCCCCTTTGGCCAGAGCCTCTCAAATGCAAAAAGGATGGAGTCATCCAGGCTCTCTCTTGGTACCTGGTTCATCAGATTTTAGCGGGCAGTTACTGAATGTCTTCCGGCTGTTGAAACCAAGCAGTGGCTCTGCGTGGAGCCTTGCCTTCACAGGTTTCACGTTGCTACAAGAGAGATACCGCCCCATCCAATTTTGTAAAACTCCCTGGTTTGCTCTGTCTTGCTGAATTATTAAAAAGCCCTTATATTTTGCCAAGTAATTTGCTATAAAGAAAGAGATGTTCAACAAGTTATGCAATTACCATTATTAATCAACTTGCGTCTTTACAAGATCAAGGGAATCTTATTTTACACTGGAATATTTAGCTGATGAGCTGGCTTCATACAGTTTCTTTCCCTCCTCTTTAGAGAGGGATGGAGGGGAGTTAATTCTGCCAATGCTTAAAGAGACCAAATATCCCCTGTTTATTAATTAATAATATCCATCTGGATTACGTCAAGTTATTCCCCTGCATCTCCATGGATTTTTATCCAAAGAAACAGCATTCTGATCCCTGTTGTGTCAATTTTGGAATCTTTGGAAGCTCGGCTGTTCTCCCCTTGTTTCTAGCACCTACGGGTTACAGGAGATCAGGAATGCAAGCAGAGGGCAGATGATGGGAGGAAGCTGTGCTTGTGAAATCTTCTTTTGATGTGTGGGAACAACCAAAACAGGGTTCTTGAAAGCCACTACAAGCCAAAACCAGTCCTCTGACGCTGAACATCTCAAGAAGATGAAAACCTTCCTCCTGTTTCCATTGTCCCTGGGCTGAGCTGTTGGTCTGACGCCAGAGTCGTGGTATGTGTCTGAAGTTTGGAAAGTTTATGCTGGCAAATGGAAAAGGAGGAGGTGGGTTGAGTAAGCTGGGACTGAGCGTAAGGCACAAAACGCTCATGTCCCTGCTGAGGGCCCTGCGCCTGAGCGGGCCCCACGGTGGAGAGCCAGGCTCTGAGCCACGGGGGAAGAGCAAGCGTCAGATCCTGTACAGAGGTGAGCCCGGCGGCTCCGCGGGACTCGGAAGGCCCAGGGGTGAGTTTTGCAGGCAATAAGCTCTGCCGCTGGCGCTGGCCTGCAGGCTTCTTGGCCAGCGCAGTGCGTCAGCCCTCCTACATTCCCTTCGCATTCACACGCCTTCTCCTGCGTCGAGCCCATCTCCCGCTGCGGTGTTGGCAGGAGACGTGGCCCCATTTCAGCTCCTTCCAGCTTTCTGACCCAGTTCAGCTGCATCTGAGAGGTGGTGTCTAGAAACCAGAGACAAGCCCTCATGCCAGTGGGACCTCTGTTGCCAGAGGCTTCAGTTCAGCGTGTCCATTTAGGCTCAGATTTGACTCTTTGCTTCCATGCGTGTAAAAAGACAAAAACCTGAATGTTTTGCTGAGTTGAGACCATCCTTCACCTCGTGCAACGCTGCACAAATTGGGGAGGAAAGGCCTTCACGTCTTCTGCAGGGATGTGCCCTCCCTGCACCGCAGGCAGCAACCGCATTGCTGCCCTTCAGCTGGTTCTCCAAACCTGCTCTAATTGGTTGGGTGACCAACATCACCCATGACATCGAGACGTTCTTCATTTCTGTGGTGGCGTTTGGAGGTTTTCTGCCTCTCTTGTCCATAGTTTTTTTAAAAACCTTTCTACTGGAAGTGGTAACAGAAGTGGGTGCTGCTTGCCATAAGGATTTCCAACCAAAGCCATATGTTCTTCCTCAGTTGGTGTTGTCCCCCTCTCTACCTCCACCTTATTGGCCAGAAAATACCAAGACTTTAATCATGAGGCTTTAATCCATTGCACATTTTGCTAATTTGCGGGCTGGCTGCAAGCCCCCTTTACTTTCCTTTTCCAGCAGTTTACTCTGAGGGCTAGAAGCTTTCTTTTTTTACTTAATGAAAGCAGGAATTCTCCTTGGGTCCCTTGACTCCAGCAATGGCAGCCTTAGGAAAAACGGAACGTGATGGAAAAGCGACGGCTGGCTGCAGCGCTGTTGCAGTAACGCGCAGGGACCCCGGCTGGGCCGAGCGCTGGGCCTTGTGAGAGGACACTCCGTGGGGAAAGAGCTGCGCGAGATTCTGAATGTGACCAAATCCCCTGCGTGGCTCCTTCTTGAGCTCAACTCCACGGATCTCACGGATGGGAGAGCTCTCTTCTTTCTCCTTTATTTCTTTTGGGCACTTCTTCAGTCCTAACCATAAAAAGTAGAATTTCCCAACAATTTCAAGCCTGGAGACTTCCTGAACTCTCTTGTTTTGTGCCCAGGGAAAATAAACTGGTTACTATGGTTCGAGCCTTAATGACGGCTAAGCAAACACAGTCGATCTCTGACGAGCACACTGGACTGTTCTGTGCGTACCTTCAAATCCTTCGCAGCGTTTATCAGCAGAGCGCTCATTTAAAACATGTTGTTTTAATGAAAAGGATACCGTTGCCACTGTTCTGCGTTGATTATGTGGTAACACATTTTTATTATCACCCATAAAAATGATTTGGAGCTGTTCCACTCCAGATGCAACCTTCGGCAGAGCCGTGCTGGTGCCGCTCGCGCTGCCCGGGAGGCCCCGGCCCCTGCAGTTTGCTGCTGTCTGACCGGTGCTGCTCTTGATTTAATATTACCTCTAGGCTCTGGCAAAACACCGTCCCAAGAACCTTTGTTGGTCTCAGCAGGAGCGTCCCAACCCTGCCCTGGCTGTAGCCCCTCTGCTCTGCCACCGCCAGGATCAGCTTTGCTGAGTTCACTTTGGCAACATCCCGGTGTTTTGCTGGAGAAGAGGATAATGTAATGGGATAAAGTGACCCAGAAAAGGTCTCCAATGCACATTTGAGTCCCATGCAATGGGAATTAAGCCCGATTATGGCGAGGCAATGCTGAAGGGTTTGTGAATGTCTTGCCTTGGAAGTCCAACAAATCAGTCACTGGGGAGAAGTACAAAAGTGCAGAAGAGACTGAACCGATTCTTCCCTTGCCTGGCACTGGAGAAGCCCCTTGAGTTAAAGCATTGTGACCCGATTCCTTTTTTGCTTTCCTGTTACTCAGGAAGGAACGTTGGATCCATGAATACAGATCCTTGCAATAAAGGAAGAGCATTCCTTGTCTGAGGCAGCTGAGGCTCAGTTCCCTGCACTTAACCCAGCTCCCACTTCAGTTGGGTTCTTATTCACCCCTGTCAGGCCAGTGCATTCTGCGGGAAGTTCATCACCGCTGGCGCTGCTGCAGTCCTGACTCCCACCAGGCCCTGTAATAAATAAGTGATAAACCTTGTAATAATTGCAAGTTATAAACAAACAAGTGGAGCCAAGTCACTCTCGTCTATAATTGCAGCGTGACTTCATTATGTAAAGACAACACAGCATGTAAAAGCTGAACCTTCTAGGGATTCAGTGGAAAGTTTGAGCCTTGTTCTCCTTTATTTCCCTTATCCCTAAATCAGTATTTGCTCAGGTGGTTTGTGCTGTAACAACCCAACCCGTAGTGTTGTACGCCTCGAACAATCTTCCCATGTAGCTTTGTGCTGAGAAAGCAGACTTTGCTGGAGGTGCTGGATGCTTGCATCAAAACTCATGTTCTGGAAACCTCAGTCCTGCTCCTGCCTGATGGGCACCGTGCATCTGTCCTGGGCAAGCAGCCTTCATGGAATTGTGGAACCATTAAGGTTGGAAAAGCCCTCTAAGCTCATCCCGTCCAACCATCAGCCCAACCCCACTGTGCCTGCTGAACCGTGTCCACAAGTTCCATGGCCACTTGTTTTTTGAACCCCATCAGGGAAGGAGATTCCTCCACTGCCCTGGGCAGCCTCTTCCAATGCTTCACCACTCTGGCAGTGAAGAAAGATTTCCTAACGTGTAATCTAACCCAACCCTGGTGCAACTTGAGGCCGTTTCCTCTTGTCCTACCACTTGTTACTTGGGACAAGAGCCCAGCACCCACCTCACCACAACCTTCTTTCAGGAAGCTGAGGAGAGGATGAGGTCTCCCCTCAGCCTCCTCTTCTCCAGGCTAAACAGCCTCAGGTCCCTCAGCTGCCCCCAGAACCCCTGGGCTCCAGCCCCTTCCCAGCTCTGTTCCCCTTTCCAGATACACTCCAGATCTTCAATGTCTTTCATTTTTTTTGATCCCTTTGCCAGGGATTGGTCTGACCTTATGGCTCTGGGTTTGAATGTGTAACCTCCCAGTGAAATGCCATGTCCCCTGACACCAGCTCTGGTCCCTGTTTTCATGTTTCTTCCCAAGGAGACAATCCCATGTGAGGCTGTCTCTCTCTGGAAGCAGTGAAGCCCTCTCCAAGGAGGGCATGTGTGGGACCCTCTTGCAACTTCAGGCAGCAGCTTCCCAAGCCAATTCCTGCCACTTCCAGAACACCCTCAGAGCTTTAGCACCAAACCCCTGTGGTCCGGGATGCCGAGTTATTCACGGCTCCTGCTGGTGAGCAGAAGAGTTTCAGGAATTCTTCAATAATGAGACCACGTATGAAACCATCCCGCTGACCTTGTTTGCCTTCCCCATGTCCCCTGCTCAGATCCTCCTGCTCGAGGCTGCGGAGCGGAGCCCACCGATGGAAAACAACCTGCCGATTGCTGGGACCACAGCCACGTGGGATGACGATTTGCTACCAGATGCCTTTCCCCTGCTGAATCCCGGGACTGTCCTGAGGAAGACGGTGGGACCTGTTGGTAAGCTCACCCTGCTTTTCTCCCTGTCTCTGCAGCCTGTTGCTGCCCTCGATTTCTGTTTTGCACAAACATCTACTGGGAGCTGAATCCTGGTCTCGGGAAAGTTAGGTTCCTGCCAGCCTCCGGAGGGCCGCTACGGCTGCCTGTGTGCTTCAGTGTACAAGTTTTGAGTCCAAAGACTGTGGATTTTGAGGCCTAAATAGATTTAAACATTCCTGAGGACACTCCGGCGAAGCATTGGGATCACAGGGAGCTTTAAACTTCATATTAGGAAAAAATTCTTCCCTGGAAGGGTGATTGGCCATTGGAATGCGCTGCCCGGGGAGGTGGTGGAGTCACCGTCCCTGCAGGTGTTTAAAGGGAGACTGGATGAGGCACTTAGTGCCGGGGTTTAGATGATGAGTTAGTGTTGGTGTTGGATTATAGGTTGGACTCGATCTCAAAGGTCCTTTCCAACCTTATAATACTGTGATATCTCACTCACTGGGTGCTGAATGCAGCGTTTCCCCATCTGGGAGCAGTGCAGGGAGGCAGAGGACAGGGATGTAGAAGCAATCCTTGGTTTTATTATGAGGAAAAACTTTCCCCTGAACAGCAACATCGGTTGCAGCATGCATTCTTTATTTTGAATTCACCATAAGCACAATGGGCTGTTTTATGATCCCTCTTGTGGCATGAAAAAAAAATACACTTGGCCAGACAGATCCCCACACGTTGAATTTTCTTGACCTTGGCCTTCTCATGTTGAGATCCCTGCTCTCGGCTTCCAAAGCCCTGTCTGTCAGTAGCTTTGCTGCTCCCAGCGCAGTTCGTGATCCTCTACAGGACCTGCGCTGCTTTTCTCCTATCTGTTTCTTTTTTGTCATGTTCTGGGGTCTGTGCAGTTGGTTGTGACAGCCCTTCCCGGCTGCAGCAGACTTGGAGCAGCCAACGCGGACCAGATGTGGTCCACGTTTGTAATGTGACAGGGTGGCAGTACACGGAGGCAGGTTCACTAACAATGTGTTCTGCAAAGTATTTTCAGAACCACACTGGCTGCTGCCAGGAATCAAATCGAAACCTTTCCCCCCGGTGTCTGTTATGTGCCCGTTCTGCCCTTTTCATGTCATTTCTTTTTGCTATCGCAGTTATCTCCTCACCTGCACTTCCTTGCACTAAAGTCAACCCAGCAGTAGCACTGATGGCTCCGTCTCTTCCACTCAAAGTCCCCTCGGAGGCTCCGTACAATTTCCTCTTGCTTAGCAAGGAGCCTCTCACCTGGGCAGTGATGCAAACCAGAATGGTTCTTCTGTAGTGCTGACTCCGCGTTGGCTCCACGGTCCCACTTCAGCACCCCCAGCTCTGCAGTAAATCCAGGTGGTCACTAGCGATCACTGCTGCCCTCTGTTTCTCCAGACTGGATTTATTTAACCTAGTGCAGAATAACAGCTCGAGCATAACAACCGTGCTGGACGGTTTCAGGTCAGGGCAATGTCTCTCAGCAATTAGAAGTAATCAGTTAAGATGCTTATCAGCATGCGATTGCTCAAGCCCCTGCCTGAGCTCTGTGGGCTTCAAGTGCTGGGGATGTTTCATGGATCTGGATCCACATCTGGCTTCCTTCCCTGCCCACACCAGTTTCCATCTGCAATTCAAAGCCAGCCAAAAGGCTACACTGTGGGTTTGGGTGAAACGGAGGGAATTTGGAGTGATGGGGAGCGGCCTCTGTTGTGTGATTTCAACGCTACTGCGACTTGACGCTCAAAGCTGGCCTGGGGTCCCTCCCAGAGGTCGCAGACCCCAGGAGATCTTTCATCAAGCATGGTATTGGCATATGGGGGAAGTCAGACGTGCGTGTCCCGTGAGGTAAGGGGCTGTGGAAAGCCTGACCCCTGCCCCTCCCACCCCTTGCCCAGGGATCTTTGTGAAATATTGCCTACTTTGCCCTGCTTCTAGTTTTAGAGAAAAAGCAAATCCAGATCTGGCTTGTGTGCCACCAAGGTTCTCAGTTCGATGGACCGAGGGCAGAATGCAGGTGCCTGACGCAAAGCTGGCTGATGGGGACTGGATGCTCTGGATGGGGGAGGGTTTCTGGGCTGGCCGACACCTCTCCAGGCTGAGGGCCAGGAGAAGCCGCTACTGTTTGTTGGGGTAGTTATTTCTTCGGTGAGTGACAAGGCTGAACACAGACCATCATTTAAAAACAATCAGAGCTGTTGAGACAGCTGCAGTGCTGGCCTTTCTGATCAGCTTGTTAATCAACAGGATCTGTTCCACTGAGTATTAAGAAAATACAAGTGTTCTGGCTGAACCAGTTGGCAGCGAGAGGCCTCATTTTTCATCTCTTTTTGTTTTTCCTTTTTCTTTTTCTTTCCTGACCCTCTCAACTAGAGCCTAAAGGACACAGAGGTGCAGAGGAGCAGCTGATACCACAGGGTAAGTCAACAGTTCCTGCTCTTTCCTCTTTCAAAGCACAGAATGCTGCTGTGCCCCGTCCTGTGCACGATCCGTCCCAAAGAGCAGAGAGGTGCTGTGTCCAGGAACCCTCAGGGATTCAGAGCCAACCAGAGGCTGGGTTTGTGCTCCGGGGTTTATGGGAGCAGCTCATGGGCTGCTCTAGTCAGGGAAGCGCAATGTTAGCTTTATCGTCTCTGGGACATCCAGTTCCCCCAGCACACAAAGGACGGGAATCGCTGCCTGGGGAGAGGCAGTTGGCTGGGGCAGACAGGGCTGCAGCGAGCAGGGTGTGTGCCGAGTGCCGGGACAAACCACCGCTATTGTCCTACTGGTACTGCCTGCCAGGGGCCCCGAGAGCCGCTGGTGCCAGGGCAGGGCCCTGGGTCCCATCCAAACAGGGAATTCCCGGCTCCGGCACAGAGACCCTGGGGAAGGACAGGGAAGGGCTGGCACGCTGCAGGTGGATGACGGGGCTGGGAAGGAACTCCAGGTACGTGCACGTCTGCTTTGGTCCCAGTGTCGCCTTTGGTTATCCTTCCAGTGGCTTTCTCTTTCTGAGTTTTGGAGATGAATGCTTGCTGTGGGCCTCAGCTCTCTGGAAGCAATGCCGCTGCAGCAGAGCTGATTTCTGCCAGCTGAAAATGTTGCCTATTTGTTTCCCTCCCCCTTTTTCCCCCAGTCCTTCGCTCTCTCTTCTCCCTTTTGCTCGTCTTTTTTGTGCCGGTAACACCATTTGTCACCAGCGTGAGCACTTGCCTGCCGCATCACCCAGTGCCGCTTCTCCTGGTCTTTCCTTCAGCGCTTTTCACCTCCAGGGCAATAAGTGCCAACTCCATTAGAGCTCCTGCAGCCGCGTGGGGGAGGACGCCAGCAGAACGATGGCTCTCGGTCTGCGGGAGCTCACGGGACTGAGTTATAAAGGTTGAGGCTAATTGATACCAGCGAGGAGATGTTTAGACTCCCCGCTCAGCAGCACAGAGGGTTGTGCTTGCAAACCAGCATTTCTGCTGTTCTTCCCTCTATGCTGGGAAGAATTGGCTGCCATTGGGGTTCATGGGTGTTGCAGAGGTTTAGTAGGGGAGAAGCTGTTTGCAATGCTGGGAAAAAAATGCTCTTGCTCTCTGAAACGGGCTCCTGGTCCCCTGCCTGCGCTGGCCAACCAGAACGGCCACCGTCAGGAGGTGTTTCAGCCCAGGTTCATTAAAGGAGCCCCTCTATTCACTGGAACACCTGCAGTTTGTGTCCTGTGGGTGAGCAAATTGATCCGTAATTAAAACCTTACCTTAATTCCTTGTTCAATACTCAAATCAGACCTTTATCAATGACTGAATAAAACGGAAGTACAGGCACGTGCTCCCACACAAAGCCTTTGCATTTCTGCAGCCTGCCTGGTCCCACTGTGGGTTGGAGATGGGTAGATTTCATTTTTGTAAGACAAAAATAATTTAGACATCTCTCCAGTGGCAAAGAAGGCAGAGAGGAAGGGGATCTTTCAGGGGGTCTAATGTTGGGGGGTTACTGCTTTGTTCTGAGAAATGCAGAGTTTGTATCAATATCTGGAGGGGGACACATGGTTTTGTGTCCCAGGTGGGCTGTCCCACGCCTGGAGAGGGAACTGAATCCAAAGGTGGAAGCTGCAAATCCCGTGAGCCACAGTTTTATTGTGTAGTCTCGTTCCTTTTGGCATTGGCTGGGAAGGTGCGAGCTGGCCAGCTTGGTTCCTTTTATCCTTCTCTCCGATTCTCTATTCCTGTCCATTCCTCTCCAACCCCTGTTAATTTCATTTCTGAATGTTTTCAGGGCTGCCAGGGCAGGTTGGTCCTCCAGGCCCGGTTGGACCAACTGGTCTTCCAGGACCACCAGGGCCAAAAGGAGAGAGGGGACAACCCGGTGAGAGGGGCCCAGCAGGGCCACCAGGTAAGTCCTGGAGGAGAGCAGTCCTACTGCGCCAGGAGATTTTGCCTTTGTGCAAATTATCTGTGTAGAAGTCCTGGACTCGTAAGATGTTGGAGAAGAACATTCCCCATTTAACTCGCTCGATCTGTGCCTGTTGGAACTCCCTTTTCTCCACCATTTGTGTCAAGCTGTCACATGCCGGGATGTTGAACTAATGATGCTTTGTACGGCAGAGGAAAGAGTTATGGCCGTTCTTTCAGAGTTCACTCCATTCCTGAGCAGGGAGACTTTCTTCATGCCCAAGAACATTCCTGCACTGTTTGATGAAGGCGATACCACACAATAGGTGCCAGACCTCAGGCCCTGGGCTTTGTGCGCGTCCGAAGGGCCGAGCCTCGTAAATCTGAGCTTGGGAAAGATGTGGAACTTGGAATGTGCCTTAAACACGAGAGCGGCCGTGAGGGCTCCTTTGTGTTTTCTGGCAGCCCGGGGTCTGCCCGGGGATGTGTCTGCCTTTTGGTTTCTCAGTTTGCAAGGAGCACACCAGCCCTGCAGGAAGTGGGATGGGTCTGCTGCTGGACCGGTGGGGTTCTGCGGGTCTTTGCGGGCAGTGAGGTGATGCACAGGTCCTGCCTTTAGTTTCTTGCTCAGCCTCAGGGGGGCAGATTTTTCTCTTTGAGGAATTCAGCTTCTCAGCACCTTTGAGCCAAGTAAGGCCGTCTGCTCTGCCAAGGGAGATGATAACGGCAAATGATGGAAAATTGGGATGCTCTTCCTCCCAATTCCCAGGACAGAAACCCGTTGTCTTCTTACTGCCTTTTTACCCAGTCACATCCACTGGAACACCTTCAAATGCACTAACACAGCCTCTCCTGCCTCTGCACAGGGATGCTGGGACCTCAAGGACCAAGAGGACTTCCAGGAGAAACTGGGATCCCAGGTCCCCCAGGTCCTCCAGGGCCACCAGCCACCCCAAGCCTCCCTCTTACCTTCCAACAAGGGGTCCTCTACTCACTCCAGCCCACAGCTGAGAAAGAAAGTAAGTTTCCTCTTCAGTTCTTGTTTTTTTCTGGTACTTGGCAGAGTGGGCAGGTGTGGAGCAGCTTGGCTCTTCCTCCACCTCCCTGCCAGGCTCTGCCAGGGCCCTGCCTTCCCTGGGAGCAGCTGGATGGTTTGCTTTCATTGTATGGGTTTCTTGGATTTTCCTTCAGGATTAAACACACGAGGCTTATAATAAGGAAGTTTTGCATTGCAGTCGCCTCGCTGCCTCACAGGCTCCCACCAAACGGTGCCACTTGGCATCCAGCCTTTCATGGCAAAGGCTCCTTATGGAGGGTTTGGACACTGCTTCCCCCCCTCCCTCCAACCGCCCTCTAAATTCAACTCTGTCTTACGAACTAGTGGATAAATTTAAAAGTGTGTAAAGGCACTGATTACACGGCCTTCCCGGGGGGGTGTGAGAAGGGTGAACGCTGTGTTGTCCCAGCATGGGAAGCGGATGTGTATCTGCGTTAACTCTGCCGACAAGGGCAGCACAGGCTCCCACGCGGACTTGAGGATGGTGAGTAGGTGGTGGCTGCTACACCCATGGCTCTGTGCACCCCCCACATCTGGGGCGCATTTCTCAGTTTGCAGAAGGAGAAGCCCAAAACTTCATGATATTTTTTCTCACTTTAATCCAAGCGTCACTGCCAGTACAAGTTATCCATGTGGCTGTCATAGACTTACGGCAACGTCAAGGCCGTTTTGTTACAAAACTCACTGTTTTGCTTACATGGTGGCTGATCCTGCCCACCGCAGGTTGGTGGAAAGCTGAGCTCTACAACCAGTAAAACTTAGCCTTGTAAATTCCGAGTATATTTTTTCATTTCTTTCTTTTGAATGGAGCACATCTGAAAACCATAAACACAAGGTTCCAGCTGCTGACAGCAGAGGGAAGCAGATTCCTGGGAATGGGCACGTGCATCCATGGAGATGTGAGAAAGCCGCGGCAGATCATTAGCAACAGGCAATCGCTCCGAGAGCCCAGGTTTTGCATCCCGCAGCACCGCCTGCCCTTGGCCGGCAACAGGCGCCAAAGGATTTCGGAGAGAAGTCCTGCCTGAAGGACTGGGCAGATGTTGCTGCAGGGACACTAACAGATCTGCTCTTTAACGCAGATGGGGACCCCCAGCTGGCCTCCACCGTCATCGACACCATCATGGCTGGTCTGCCAGGACCACGGGGAGCCCCGGGCCCCGTTGGGCCACCAGGTAACGAACTCAGTTGAGCTGTAATGATGGGGAAGGTGAGCAAAAGAAACTTCTGATGGAGAGAGGTCTGTGGGTACCCGCAGGGAAAGCAAGTGATCCTCACTGGAAGGCCATGAGAGCCATGGGTCTGGGAATGGGAAGGTGGCAAGAGGTGAGCAGGTTTCTGTTGACGCTGGCAGATTGTTCTACTTTGGCAGGACACATCTTGAGAAGGGAACAATTAAAGACTCTCTTTAAGAATGGATTGTCCAGTGAATTCCTTTATGAGAGCAGAGTTGTTCTCACTGCTGCTGCAATCCTGTCCCATCAACTGTAGAGCTCCACTGAGTGGGATCTGGCCAGCTGCTCTCGGGAAGTGTATGCAGACTCTGGAGCTGGTTTGAGCTGTTCCAGATTTTCACCAGTATACCTGGAATCAGAATCAGGGATGAGAGCTCAGTGGCAAGTCTTTTATTTCCCTCTGCTGATGGATGGCTTTAAAATGATAGCATTGCTGCAAACATCAGCACTTCCCTGCACGATGCACATTTAGGAGTGAACCCTCATTAGCTGCAGAAAAGGCTTTTCCTTTGATTAGGAGGACCTTTCATTTATCTTTCAGTTCCTTTATTCTTTGACTTAAGCACTTGTGTGGTGGATTAATGATTGAGGCTGATGCAGCTGTACTTTGCGTGTGACGTCCACGCTGTTTTATCTCACGAGCTGTGACAGCTAAAGCGGAGCAGTATTGCTCCGTTCAGACTAAGCAAACGACCCGTCTCCCATTTGCAGGTATAATTTAACCCCTACAATTGAGATGTAATTATTTTCCCAAAAGGAACAAAGCTGTTAAGTGAGTGGGTAAAGCAGTTGCCCTGTTCAGACAGCGTTTGACTCGTCCTGGCAGCGGCTCCCTCGTGGCACAGGCTCTAAAAGACTTTATTGCCACCGGAGTGAGCAAAGACCAAGAGAGAGCTTTGCTTTGCCAGTCAGCCTCACGCTGGCTGCGCCCAGACCCCGTCTCCTTCGTGTCCATCATCATCTCTCTGACAGCAGCAGAGAGACAGCCCACAGCAGGACTGGGGGCTTCCCTTGCTGCCTGCCAGACCCCGCTGGAGAAGCAGCAGCTGTCGTGCCTAGCTCTGAGGGAGCTGTTTCACAGATCTGGTTTAGGTTTTCTCTGTAAAAAACAGAAACACAGAATGTTACTGACGTCCCTCCTGCCTAATTTCACCTTTTCTCCCCTCCCAGAGCTCTGACCTCTTCCCTAGGGCACAGGGATGTGTTTTACCAGGATGTGGGGATCCCGTAATCCCATGTGTGATGAAGCGCTGATGCTGAGGTCCTGTGACCCATGAATGGCTCTTACCTACCGAGACTAAGCAGAACAATGAAAGGAAGTGCATGTGTTTGGAACTTAAGGTCCTTCCCTCTAGATCTCCTTACAATTGTCTCAAATGATGATTCCCTGCAGGGCCACCGGGTGCGTCAGGACCCAAAGGGCCCCCAGGACCCGTTGGAGTCCCTGGATCACAAGTAAGTGCTGAGGGGCAGGGTTGGGGCTCGAGTGCGAAACATCTTCTCATTGCACAGAGAGGGGAGAACTCCAGAAGTCTTAGATCTGATAGGTTGTTCCCCATGGAATTCTGTGATTTTAATAGGTTTTTTGTTCTGAATTGTGTGGAGAGGTTGAAGTGGTTCTGCTTTCCAGGTTTTCCCTTAATCGTAACAACACATCTCGCTGTTGTTGCGTCAAAATATATCACTGTGCCCTGAGCCGATGCAAAGGATCTGACGGGGCTTCACTAACACGGTGACAGAAAAACCCCCCGTTTCCTGTGGAACACATAAACCCAACAATTCACCGATTCACCAGGGTGAATTTGTTAAGCCTACTTTTTCAGAAATAGCACTTTCTAGTCAAGAAAAATATCACCAATTGTCATCAGTTTGATTATTTATTGAAACAAAGATCGCAGAGGGGAGGGATCCTGAGAAGGGGAGGTTTGGAATCTCTCTAGAAATAGAGAAAGGAGAATTTTCCAGTATGTTTATTAATTGCTTTGAAGAAGCAACGGACAACAGGTCAGGAAAAGTTTGCCAGTGCAGCAGAATCATTTCAATTAGCAAGTGCTCTGGAGAACAGTGAGAAACTCCAGACAGAGATGAACACAGTGGGAAATCTGGCAGCAAAATGACAGATGCAGTTTGATGTGATTAAATGTAAGGTAATTCCCAATTCATAAGTAGGTTCTGTGGCAGAGTCTGGCTTTTTCACATGCAGCACACATTATATGTCTTCTATTTTTTACTAGAAATTTATGGAATTCAGTGTTATTGAACATCTCTGTGTAATCCTGCACTGAGCGTCACTGTTGAGAGCTGTCAAGAGCAAAGGATGCTTATGGACCCTTGAGTTTTGTTCACGCTACGTGTTTGATCGAGGGCCAAGCCTGGTTTGTGCCGTACCTTGTTTGACAGCCCCAGTTAAACCACCTAAACCAGACCCGAGTTTCTGAATCTCTTACAGGCTGAGGGGAGATGTAGCTAAGCCAGGCCAGGCCACTGTGTGATGGTGAGCTGGTGGGGCTGCCCACAGGCAGGAGCAACGCGTCACTTCACCAGCCGTTGAGGCTCCGTGCAGCTGTGCCGAGAAAGCCTCTTTCTCTGGGTGCTGAGAGGTGGGGGACTCTGGGGGCTGTTGTTAACCCAGTTGGCTTAAATCTCCAACGCTCTGGAGTGCAGCGGGAGTCTTGTTTCCACAGTCTTCAAAGCAGTGTGCAGGACACCTAAGATGGCAAAAAGCATCTTGCATGTGGTCGTGGGGAGCTGGGGAGCCAAAACATTCTGAGGATAAACAAACCATCTTGCTCTCTCCCTGTCTGGGTTGTAGCTGTGGCTCTGCTGGGCGGGGGGGGGTGCGAGTTAAGAATTTGGATCGATTTCTGCAATGTTCAATTAGTAGAAATCTGGGACCAATTCCCTCCTTATCCACTGGTGACTGGTTTATAGATTTATTCAACCCAGGGAGCAAAATTATTAGTGGAGATTGGGCTTCATTTGAAAATTGTTTATTAGGGTGAGTGAATAGCTTCAAAATAATTGCCACTACACAATCCAATTAATTTTCAGGTATGTGTGCCTACTCACACCACCCACTGAGGCAATTATGAAAAGGGGCAAGGTAGGGGGGATTTTTAAGCTCACCATACTATCTGTGTTTTAATTTCCTCTTGGCAACTGAGAACAAGAACTATCCTGTCACGCTGACCCCTGAAAAATGTTACACCAGTATCCCGCAGCGCGTTAGAAGACCCAAAGAGAGGGACATAGAGGCACTATGGGGCTCAGGGTATCTGTGAACAGAGCTTCCTTCCATTGGTGTTGCCTGCACATAAAGGAGAATCCAGCCAAATTGTTTAATGGGTGGATAAAGCTTTCAGGAGCAGAGGATCACTGGGAAATGTATTCACTACACCTACGCAAAGCACAGACAGTGGAAATTAATTCCTTCTTGTTCTGCATCTTTTCTAGGGCTTACCGGGCTCTCCAGGACAACCTGGACCAAAAGGCTCTAAAGGAGACCGAGGAGAGAGAGTAAGGATTTACACACACACAGAGATTCCAGCAACACCTGGGGTGATGCCACAGAAACTACACACAGCACAGGTCTTTCACTTTCTGTGGGACTACAGCCATGGACAGGTTTAGGTGTAGGGTCTCCAGGTCTTCTGCAAGAACCCAGAGGAGGGTTTACTGTACAGATGAAGGGTTGAACTTCTTGCAAAGGTTGCTGTTCCCTAAAGAGGTTCAGATAGCAAATACATGGTCCATAAATGCTTCTGGAGACCAACTTTCTTCCACCAACCAAAGCTCTTTAGCATGGAATATTTTGAGTGGTCTGACTGAACTCTTCCTTCTTTGGCAAGAAGGCAGTAAAAGCTCATCAGACTTTTCCTGACCCCCAGTCATCCCCCCGATCAGTACAGACAAATCCTTTAGACATTGATTTTGTTCTCTCCTCGTTAGCTACTCAGAATTGTAACTCTCCTTCTTGGTTTGTGATAAATGAGATCTTCAAATACCAGAATGTCTTGCTAAATAGAAAAAATACGTTCTATTTCTTGTCTTCCCTCTGTTAGTGTGGAAAGCAGAGCCGACTGCTTTTTCTGGCAGGGTTTCTGTAGGCTGGTCTGTGTGCTTTTTGTCTTTTGCGAGCGTGGAGTTGAATGCTGGTTTTGACAACTACACGCTGCAATTTTGGGTTTGGTGGATACAAATTAGAGCGAGCTTCACCCAGAGCGGAGGAACTGTGCAGCTGCAAGGGAAAGCAGAGGAGGATTTACAGTATCTATTGAGACTTGAGAAGATATTAGATATTCTTCCTGCTTAAATTCAGAGAGAACAGATGTAGAAAAGCCCTGCAGCAAGGCTGAGCACACCCCTGGGTGGCTCATCTCTGAGTGTCACTCCCCAGCAGCCTCCGTTCACCTCAAACAGCGCTGGTGAGGGACACAGCACATCGGTCCTGGCAGCCTCCGGAGGTGCAGATCACGAGGGCCTGGGGTAAAAGACAGTTCTGACATCCAGCTTAAATATCCTGTTATCCCCTGTAGGCTGATAACATCCTTTGCTGTTCCCCCCCGGACACGGAGACCAGCCTGTTTATGTGTTTTGAGTGTGTTCTGTCTCCTTTCCATGTTTTGCTGCTTGCTTGTGGTTTCCACAGACCTTCCTCCCTCCATGCAGAATCCAAGCGTTTCCCCTTGAAGATGCTCGGAGCACCTGACAGGTTCTCCCTTCCTCCGGGCACTCCTTGTGTTGATACGGGCCTTTGTCTTGTCTGCCTGGCTCTCGTAGGAACTGTTGTAGATGCCCAAGGGCTGTTGGTTTTGTACAAAGCACTGGTTTGATGGACCTAAACTCAACGCAGCTCCCCCTTTGTGGCAGATGCTACGAAGAGCTGCCACCAGCTGGGCGGGCTTTTGGGGACAAAAAGATGGGTTTGTTTCTGTGTGTGTCTAAGGGAGAAGAGCCAGGTTAAGTAGGGGCTGTTTCATCAATGGCTTTCTAAAGATGCTTTTAAATTTTGACTTCTCTTCCCAGGCTCCTGCTTTCTTGTCAAATAATAACTGCTCTCCTGGCCAGGGATTCTGCCCTGCCCAGCACGGCAGTGGAATAGAGAGGGAAAAAGATGCTCGGTTTGATGGTGTTTCACTCTGCCCCAAACCAACAGCGATCATTTCAAAATGTTCCTTTTTAAGAAAAAAACAAACTCCACACATACAAAAAATAGCATCCCCCTTCCCCGCTGAGAACAATGTGAAAATCAGCTCAGCAGGAGAGAGAAACAACCCCACCAAAATATTGTAGGTGTGTATTGATCAGTAGCTGCCGGGGTTATCGCAGGGATGAGTGTGGAGCAGGAGGCAGATTAAATCTGTGGGGGTCCGGGGCTCGCTGTGCTGGCTGGGGGGGCAGCAGCCTCTTGGTTTTACTGGAGGAAAAAAATGTGATATCTTTGTAAGAAACAAATCTCCAGCCAAATCGCTCCCTGCTAGAATGTAACCGACTGCTCTGAAGTTCAAAACATTGCTTATCCTCTTACGGAGGGGGGCTGAGCTGAGCAGCTCTGCATCAAACCAAGCTGCTCCAAGGGGTGATGGGATTTGGAGCCGACAGAAAGCTGTGACCCCCTTTTGCTGCCTCGCCGTGATAATGTCAAGGGAGAGGAATTTTTCATATTCTCCCAAGTGTAAGGTTTCTCATTAAGCCATCTTAATTCCACCAGGAAAAACTACACTGTGTTCTTGTCAAATGGAAAGATATCTCCCGCTGACACTGACTTCATTCCCAGCGGGGTGGCGGGGCTGGCTGGAGACAGGGGCGTGCAGGGATCCTCTAAGTGATGCACTTGTGGGGCGCTGCGAGGCTCAGATGGGTTGGGTGCCTGCCTGGCACCGCAACCACCACCCGGCTGGACGGCAACTGGTCCAGCCCTCTTGGATGCGGTGCTGAGGTCAACTGTCTCCAGCTCGGACAGTTGTTCAGTCGGCAGCCTCACCGCAGCGCGTTCCTCTGCAAATGAAATGTGGTCTTCCTGCATCTGAAATGCGGCGGCCAGGAAGGCGTCGTGTGCACAGAGCTGTGCTTCGCCTGCAGATCCCCTCTCGCCAGACCCTGGCAGACAGGAGCCCACTCCCTGCCCTGTGAGGTTCCCAAGGGTGGGCACTGTTTAACACCACAAAGCACATCAGCTGCTCTCAGCTCCCTCTTGCACCTTGGGCTTCCAAGCAGAGCTGTTAACTCTTTGATGAGATCAAGAGCTGTCTCCAAGTGATTTCTTGGCAAAAGCAGGACCGATGCACGCTGGAGATGTCTGCACTGACCCACACGGCTTGGGTGCGAAGAGAGCAGTGGAGATGGAGGTTGGTTGGCAGCGAGCTAGTGGAGCAAGCTGAGGGTTTGGCTGGCAGCATCCAGACAGGTCCTAGGCCCTCTAGGCGGCTTCTCTCTTCCTCATTGTTTCCTACAATTCACACAGCTCTTTCTTCGGTCCTTCCTCTCGTGTCCACTGCTGCTTTGCAGTATCACAGCGATGTCCAGTAGGTCTGAGGAGCCCAAGCATTTCCACTCTATTTTATTCAGCTTGTTTTATGTTGAGCTTGTGGTTTATCCTCTCCATGTCATCTCTCCTTTGGAAAGTGCATGAACTTCCTCGTTAGGGGGAACATCAGACTGATATTCACAGCACATAGGGATCTTTGTTCAAGAAAAGCTTGATGAGCATCTTTAGAGGCAGGAAGTGATGTGACTAATTATTGAAAGGAGAATGGAGAACTTTATGTTCCACATCAAACATGAACATGTGCATATTTGGGGGAGAGGAGTAGTATTTTTATCGTAGTGTTTTAGCCTAAAGCGTTGCTCACTGAGAGCTTTGCGAGATGTGTGGGGTTTCGCTGTGGGCCCCTCCCACAGCCTGGCCGCTCCTGGCCACGTTCATCAGTGTTAGAAATGGTGATGATCTTCTGGGAAGCTGATGGAAGTGACAACAGAGCTCACAAAAGCACTTTGGCTGTTGACATGAAGCGTCAGAGTCATTTGTTTTCTGCTGGTGAAACACTTGTGCCTTTGATTTGACCCTTTGATGGGAGGGGACACGAGTCACATGAAAACAATTTTCTGTTTCTTGTTTGTTTTAGGGTGAACCAGGCAAGAAGGGTGAGGAAGGTGACAAAGGTGCTGATGTAAGCATGTTTCTACTGTTGTTTTACTTTACTTTTTGTCTCTACTGTCTTTCAACCATATTCCCTTCAGTAGGCTGGGTCATGGAGGGCAAGGGTTGCGTCCTGGTCTTTGAGGTGTCCTTGGCCAAGTTGACTGCTGCCCTTCTTGCCTTGCTGTCTGAACACCTCAGTCCCCAGGGGCTGCTCTGCCACGCAGAGCTGCTATGAGGTAGAGAATTCCTCCCCCAGTGTCCCTCGGAGCGACAGGTTG
The DNA here is from genome assembly GCA_033558235.1 of Neomorphus geoffroyi. Classification (NCBI taxonomy): domain Eukaryota; kingdom Metazoa; phylum Chordata; class Aves; order Cuculiformes; family Neomorphidae; genus Neomorphus; species Neomorphus geoffroyi. The sequence goes on from JAUMJM010000018.1 coordinate 11,281,083, forward strand.
GTGCTACCCACACACCCTGTTTCCTGGGGCACCAACGAAGAGCAAGCCCAGGTAACTCTGACGTTCAGCCTAAATGTCAGATGAGAGCAGAGATGGTTCTGCACATGGTTCAGCGCAGTTGTCAACATAAGCTGCATTATAAAGGTTTGACAGGAACATACACTGTGGGTTTGGCCCACAGCAAGAGAAGGAACCAAGCTGAAAGGCTCGGCTTTGGGTCAGAGGCTCTGCATTTCTCCTGAGTTCCTACTTAACCTTTGCAGCATTTCTCCCCTTGACATATTGTCTTTTATTCAGATGTTCCCACTGCACAGTTCGGTGTTACGGAGGCAACGTTGCCAACAAGAAGCCCATTCTGCAACATATACCAATGTTAGTTGTCTTTTCCTTCTTGCAGGGGGAAGGTGTTCAACAGCTCCGAGAAGCTCTGAAGATTTTAGCTGAGAGGGTATTAATTCTTGAGCACATGATAGGAATTCACGGTAAGCGTCGCTAAGGTTTTCTTTTGTAGACAACCAGGCTCTATTCGGGCAGCTGCTTGATGGTTAAACGTACTCCTGTCTCCACAGCTCTCTCTGTCCAGTACCTATTTAAGCCAGGTGTTCAAACCTAGGTACCCAACATGATGTAGAGGGTGTAGAGCTTCCCCCAGCTGCACTGGTTGCTCTGGCTCTGCCACAGCAGGTGAAATGGCCCCGCAGTAATTTTTATTACAATTCAGAGAGCCAAGTCACGAGCAGCAGCTCCAGCCTTGTGGCTCAGATCATCCACCAGCTTCCCAGGGAGCCACCTGTTCAAGTCTTTAGGCCAGCTCATTTAATCCCATTAATAGTGTCTTCCAGGTGACTTTACTGCCACCGAGGCCACTGTATGTTACAGAGAAAGCCTAAACACAGCTACCACGCTGCCCTGAAAACCAGTGATCCCTGGATGTCTTGTGCCTATAACTTACATAAACCTGTTTTCCCAATCACATTTGAAGAAAGTGCCACGTGTTCTTCATTCAGAGAGATTTTCAGTTTTCTCTTGAGGCTGTTTGCTCTCCCGTCACTGCTACAGCCTGTGGTGTCACCCCTTACCAGGTGTTTTGTTCCCTTAAGCAGAGCACAGGCCCGTGCAATCGTCACACATCAGACTTCTCCCTCTGGGGACCTTAGTGCCAGTGCTGCCAGAAGTTGCTGTGCCATTTCCAACCCTTTCAGAGACACAGCAGACACAGAGCACTGTTTGGATCTTGTGAGGAACAAGCACTGACCAAGTCCCATAGCACTTTTCTTTCTTCCACTGTCCTTGACGCGTGGAACCTCATTCCTGACCTCGCTTGCGAATCGAGCTGCTCACGCCTTCCCGCAGATTGACTTTTTGAAAATGCTGAAACATCTGGCAGTTCTTAAGGAAGTGACTTAGGATGTGATGTTCCCGTGCCGTAAGGCGCAACGCTGTGAGAGCCCTCAGCACGGCGCTAAGGTGGAAAAGCTGTAGGGCACCGCAGAGCCCAACCAGCATCAGCGCGTGCTGCCGTGTTCCATGGCTGAACGGGCTGGGGCTGCACTCCTCGCTGTCCAGTGGGCGCGTCCCTCGGAGGCTCAGAGTGCTGTTTCCATAAGCAATGGGCAGCAACAGCTTAAGCTGTTTGGGAAATCGTGAATCAGGAACCCACGGTTTAACCACAGTCCCCTGGCCTTACCCCTGCGTTAGTCCTGTTTGCTTCATGTTTTCATTGCATTTCATAGACCAAGGGCAGGACAAGATCTTTTACAGCTGTTTTGCTGTGAGATGGTGGAGGTGCCACGAAGGTGCCCACCAGGTCACCCAGGCAGCAGTTCCTGGCCGGTGCGTTCTCTGGGCAGGAGGGGAGCAGATCCAGTCCAGGAGCACAGTGTGTTTACAGGACCAAGGCCCTTTCCTCTTGCTTTGTCCCTTCATTTATACCAGTGTAGAGCAAACAGTCAGCTCTCCAGGGAGCTTGTACAGACGCCGGGGCTTGGATCCGCGGACTCACACAGCTTTGCCCCTGCAGAACTGCCCAGTCTGCCTGGTTTTTACATTGACTGTTTGGCAACAAGGCATGTGCTGCTGTTATTTTGAAACAGTCATTTTGGCAAACCAATTCTACTGACATAAACGTATTTTCTGTTATTGCTTAGGATGGAGACAAGTTATTTATACCCATGTATAATTCTACAGCAGTGTAACTGCACCAGCAAAAATGAATGTTTTCAGTTATACAGTGTAGTTAAGGCTGTATTTAAACCCTATGTTGTATAACTTCAAATAGCTCCTTTTTTATCCGATAACTATAGATAGTTGTATTTTTACTCTGTGCTTTTAGACAGTTCTGTTCTTTAACTTAAGACATATTTTAGGTCCTACAAAAATACTGTTTACATAGAGAACTTGGGAAGCACGGCATTTTTTCCTTGTGCAGTTATGTTCATCCCTCTGTGTGGTTAAAAAAAAACCCAAACAAACAGAAAAAGACATAAAATAACAAAGCAGAATTTCCTTGAGCACAGACCTCCCTGTACAGCGAGGCACCACACAGCTTTAAATCACCCAGCACCGACTCTCTGGTCGTGTTCCCAGTGGAGGTGTTGAGGATTTGACCGCAGGTTCCTGGGCAGCCCAGCTCAGGGACCCACGCAGAAATGCCAATCGCATGCTCTCATTTTCCAGAGAAACTCCACAATCAGTGTGGTTTCCAAAACCACAGCCACCCAAGCAACAAGGCAAAACACACCAGCAAACAAACCTCTGCTGTGCAGCGGGAGATGCTCCGGCCCAGCCAACTGCAGGGAGCTGCCCAGCAGGGCATGCGGAACCCGACTCACTTGGCAGTGCCCGCTGGCAGCCCCACGCTCGCTCCAAACCGAAACGCTGCCTCGGGGGATCAGCCCAGGGCTGAGGTTGGGCTCGTGGCAGGGGAACAGGCAAACGTCCATCTCTGGAGGAAAAGGAAGACGAAACGGAGGCATTAACAGCAATGAGGCAGCATGGAGTTCTCAGCACCCGTTGCTGCTGCTGGGAGAGCGGAAGGGTGGCCGCAGTCCGGGTGTGTTTGGCTTCGCAGGGCAGGATTTGAGGACGAGGTGTGTGTTAACGTGAGGCGTGCTGAGGGCACGCGCAGCTGATCACAGAATCATAGAGTCTGAAGGCTGGAAGAGACCTCTGAGGTCACCGAGTCCAGCCATGCCTGTGTCCCTGCTAAACCCTGTCCCTAAGGAACTCATCCGCCCGTATATGATATTTATTCCCAGCTTTGTTGCTAATGTGGCTGCAGCCCATTAGGTCTTTTCTGTGCCTCAAAGTGTCCTCCTTCACAAGGAGTAAAATGGTACTTAAACCCCCTGGAGCATCGCTTCCCAGGGACCCCTCGGCCTCATCCTCCAGCGAGGGCTCTGTGGGCGCTGAGTGGCAGCCACAGCCCAGCAAGGTCACAGCCAGGGAAAGTTCAGGGCTTGAGAAAGGGAATTCTAAACAGGAACAGGACCTGCTGGGCCGTGTGCAGGAAGGGTCCCTACCCCAAGGAGTTCAGATGGAGCGCAGGGAAAGCCCTAATGTTGGAGCAGAGCAACGGCAGCAAACGCAGCTCCGCAGTTTCTTGCTGAATGGACAGACAGCAGCAGGGACGCCTCTTCTTCCAGAAGAGGCGCCATCCAGAGGGTCCCATGTACCCTTGCCGTAGCGTCCCCGTTAAATCGCGCTCTCCCGTGACTTTCTTCCCTTACAGACTCTTTATCTTCCATTGAGCCAGGCTCTGGACAAGATGTGATCCCGGGCTCCCCTCTGCGAACCAGCATCAAGATCAAACGTGGAGGACCCCCGCAGCTGCAGGCCTACCAGATCCTCTCTTCGCTGCTGGACGATAGTGAAGCCAAAAGGAGAAGCAGTCGGATGAAGTAGGAGCGTCTGTGTGTTCTCCGTGCCTGTTCACCAGTTAAAGATACAGTATCCCAGTGCTTAATTGCAGAGTGCAAATGAAGTGGGTAGGAGGCTGCAGTGCTGGGTTTCCTTCCCCAGCCAACACTGCGCCCTCGTTGCAGGGAGTGCCCAAGCCATAGCTCAGAGAGGCTCTTTGGAGCGTTTTTCCTGATTTTGTTGTTTTGCCTTTGGAATGCGGCAGGAATCCTCAGAAGCTGCCTGCAGCAAAGACACCTCCTGGCTGCATCCACAGTTCAGTCCTCCCCTTGTTTCCTCCCTGCCCTTGGAAGTCACTCAGAGCAGTCCTTAACTGGCCAAGACAATCAATCCCATTTAGGCTCAAAGCCAAGCCTTAGCCTTGTCCTTGGTGGCACGGCTTTTATGTCGTGAGGTGGGATCATGCTGATGAGGACACCACTTCCCCAGGCGTTAAAGCAGGGCCTGCGGGATTTCTTTTAAGCAAAATAAAAAACAGTAAAATTCAAAGACCATTTGAAACTCACTCTGAAAATCCAGGCTACTCTTCGCCCTTTAGCATCAAAATCTGGGCTTTTTGTGTTGCTAATTGCACGTGAGTGGCGTTATTTATATTCCTGGTTGGCTGAGCAAGGACTTCTGGTGTCAGTGTTGGTGGCAACACTGACTTCCTGTCTGTCTGCAGGGGGACCAGACTCTGCCTGTGAAAGCACAGAGGTTTGTGTGAGCGACAATGGAACGGTGTGAGCCCCTTCCCAGCGTGTTCCGTTTGTGCACACGCCCAGAGATAATTAATTTTCGTAACAGCAATAACTATTCACAGAAAAGGATATTTTGCAATAGTTTCTTAATCCTACATCAATAAGGAAAATGGTTTTGCGCTGTTTCGTTTTTATCTTGTGCGTAAATCCTTGCTGTTTGAAGCTGGAGACAGAGCTGTAGCAACAGCTGCTCCAGCGTGACCGAATTCTCTTCATTTGGCCCCGTCCAGAAACCCACGTCCCCCTCTCAAAACAAGTGGAATGGTGTCAGTTGGTGCTGAGCAAGCACCAGAAACTTGTCCTCATGCAGAAGTTAAAAAATAAGCAGGCTCAGTCTAAGCGTGCGCGGGCAGGGGGTGCTGGCTGCAGTCGCTGGCTACGCTAGGAAAGTTTCCTCACAGCAGTTTCAGGAACCAAACAGAACCAAAGCAATCGTTAAAAAGGGAAACGGCAAAATTCAGTTTCACTGCTCTTGTAGCTACAGGGTTGAATTTGGGGAAGAGGAAGTACAACAGGGCCACTTTCACTTCCCTGGCATTGTGGAGCCTTCACATTGAACGAGAAATTTTTCTTCCTCCAAGTTTGCCTTCCTGAATTCAAAGCTATCGCATCGGCTTGGTGGGTGCTCTCTTCAAGTCATTCATAGTGGCCAGGATCGTAGAATCTAAATTCTGTGAAGCAAATTACTGGCAGCGTGAAAGGAGATTTAACAGAAGTTGTTGCAATGAATCCTGCCAATTCAGTTGTTGGTAAGGTTTGGGTTGCAGCCATCTTCCTGTATGAGCTATGTAACGGGTTGTGCCCAACACTTCTGGCTCGATTTAATTGCATCTCTCGTGTGTGGTGCTGTATCTTTAATTTGGGTGACAGTAGGACTGTACCAAATGGACTCTCTCTCAGCTGGGGCTCCATTCCTCTCTGCTTGCTCAAGGATCAGACCACGCTGTTGTGCAGTCCCAGTTTAATTAGGTTTTAGAGGTGAACGCAGCCTCACACGCAGACATTGATGATGTTCATGCCTAAGCAAACCACTCCAGCCACGCTGTCCCACTTGGGCCGGATAATGAGATTCATTCTAGCCAGGGCACACAACGCATCTTGCCACATCTGTGTAACTTAGGGGATTTATTTTGAATTCATGCTCACTTAGAAATGTATTTTAATTGAAATGTTTAGTGCTTTATCCTGCGTGCATACGGTGCAATACCAGTGTGTTCCTTTCCTTCTTTCTCTTAAGGCTTTTTGAAATTCTTAATGTTTCTTTGAGCTCCGATGTGGTTTTGACTTGGATCGGTTCTGGTTGCAGTAATGCATTTTCCTTGCCTTGAGCTAAGCAGGAGCAGCAGCAGCACATTGCACAGCTGGAAATCTGCAATCCATGCTCCCTCGTGCCCACCAGCAATCTGGTTCTCCTGGAGGTGGAGACCGTTTCTCTCCAGAGTATCTGATTTGCACTTACTGTAAAGAACTGATAGCAACCCAGGGAAATGGGGACAAACTAGAGAGAAGAGCCCTCACCTGCTCCCACCAGATTCCACAGTAACTGCCATCACCTTTCACAGGAACAGGCCATAAAAATCAGCTCCAGATCCTCAGCTGGCCCGGAGTGGCGCTGCTTCCAGTGGAGCGGACGGCTTGCAAGCGGCTTTCTGAGTTTGGCTCCAGGATTGGGGTTCGCTCCTGGTCTCTGCGATGAACGATTTTAATGTAGGAACCCGACCACTGTGACAAAGGCTTCTAAGAGACAATCAGCTTCTGGGATGGCCACTCCGTACCGTTTATTTGGAACCCATTCTCTGCCACGTTTACAGCCCCTGCTTTACTCGAGATTACATTCCATTTGGGGTTTGGGGGCACAAGGGTTTAAACTACTCGCAGTTTCTGTGATTGCATTGGAACCGAGCAATGCAAAGGTGCTATAATTGTCCACAAAGCACTTTCCCATCCATAGAGGGAAATGTTAACTTTTTCACTAGTTATTTTACACAGTATTTTTTATTTATATCAATGTCTTTCGTATGTGTGCAAAGGTCCCGGCTTCTTTTGTAACGAGCTTTACAACCGTTAAGTATTTTATGGGGCAGCTGTACGCCGTATCTTGCAATCATGTGTAATTTCTTATCTTAGAGCGAGACCAAATCTCACCTGACCCGATGAACTGTTCGTGGCAGGCTCTAATGTTTGTTGTAAACACAACCTGTTTGTGCCACCTCTTGCATGGTTAGTTCTCTGTTTTCATATCGCTATGTTATTGTTCAAAATATCTATTGCTCTTTATTTCCTAGGGGTTTGTTACTGTATATGGAACGTTTTGTATTCAGCATTTTCCTACAGAGCAGAGTGGGAGCAGTATTCAAGAACCCACAAATACCAAAGACCTTTCATGTAATGCACTGAGAAATAAACATGCTGTAACGGAGTGCGATGTCGAGTGTCCTGTATCTACACGGCTGAGAGCGAGTACAAGCAAACTGCAGCCTGAAACTGGGGCTTCTGTTTTCCTTTCCTGCCATCTCAACAATGTTTGCAGGGCTCAAACCACAAGATGGTGCCCAAAGACCCTCCTTCTGGCCATCTTCCATGGGCGGAGGAGCAAAAGTGGCCTTCAATAGGTAAAGCCAAGCCTGACAGTTTCTGTGCCCATGGGTGTTGTCGGGCCGCTCCAGCAAGCATGGTGCCCCCCCAGCGTTTGAGGTTTGTCTCTAGGCTGCCCAGAGTCACCACTCCGCGTTCCCAGCGTCCCTGACCAAACACAGGGCACATCCCGCCTTCATGGGGAGGGTTTCATTCCGAAAGCGTCCTTAGAGTCCCGTCACCTTCGAGCACCTTTCTTTTGCTGAGTCTTCCCACAGGAGCAGCCCCCCTGTTCCTCCCAGAGCTTCACGGCAGCACAGGCACAGGGATGGCAGCTTTTCCTCGGCCGAGCCGGGGCTCTGTGAGGACAGGTTGGCTGCAGCAGAGAGAGAGTTCAGCAATGCTTAAAAATGTGAATTCAAATCTGTTGTTACCTGCAGCTTGCCTCGTTTCATCCCAAGTTTCCTTGCAGCTCAAGGAAGTCGAGTTGGCTGATCCAGCAGTGGCTGCCCAGGCCCCCGGTACCTCCTCTCCGCCCCCTCCAGCAGTGGCTCTGTTTGCCCACTCGTATTTTCTCAGAGTTTGCCTCTGGGCTTGCGGGGCCCCCGGAGCCCTCACCACACGTGGCAGCTCAGACTGTACACGAGGAAGTGGTTGGGGGACTTGTGGGGTTTTAACCTTCCTAAGGTGAGAACAACAACCCATTTTGGTGCAGCTACCTTACCTGTCTGCAAAGGGACACGTAGGAGGGGAGCTGGGCTGTTCCTGTCAGAAGTGACAGTTCTGGTTCCTGAACTCGGTTTTTCATGTCCTAACAACACCAAGATGTAAATCACAGCCGATTCCCCCCGCTCATCAGCTCGCCCAGCAGATCTGCAGACACCGATACTGCAGCGAAGCCCGGGTCTTGTGAACACTGCGAGGTGTCCACAGTGTCAAGGCCTCTGCTCCATCCAGCTTCTCCCATCACCGCTGAGGACTCGCTCAAGGTCACTCGATGCCAGACATTCCCGTGCAGCGCCCGGGCACGTTTATCTTGGTTTGTATGTCCTAACACCTCCAACTCCGATACAGTTATTGTTACAGAACACCCTCTGAGGAAGGCAATTTGTTAATCGCTGCTGTACAGATTGGGAGCTGCTGGATAAAAGGCTGGGTTAATTTCTTGGGATGTTTATGGCTGTGCTGGGCTGCCAAGCGCCGAGTCAGCACCAGGCCCACGAGGGGCTCTGGGCCACCACGGCCACTGATTGTAACCACAGCCAGGGGAAACTGCTTTTCCTAACGCTTAACACGGCACAGGGAAAATCAGTGGCAGAGTTGAACAGCTTCAACTTCTAGGAGGAGTTGATAAATGTATATATAGATATATACACACACAAACACGGTCACACCTTGAACACACAGTCCTAACTCTTCATTAACTGCACACTCAGCAAGTCACTGTACAGGTTACTTTTCAAGTACAGACAAACGTTAATCCCCAGGAAGAACAGCACTGGCAGCGTTGTTTTCCATAGTCACGCAATTGGGATTGCTCTCTGTGTCTCAGCCTGTTGCACGTGGCCAGGGAAGGGCTACCAGGAGAGCACCCACCCTACTCCAGCCTGAATCCTCATCCGTGACCCACGCTCCCAGACCAGGACACTGGGGACTGGGAAACAGCGATCCTGATATGGGAACAAACTATTCCCAAGCTTCCCAGGCAGCGCTGGCCAGAAAGGCAGCCGGAACTCCATACACATTATAAAGAAAGAGTAAGCGGGGAAATGACATCGCCCTGTTAACCACTGCTTCCTCCTTCAGGACAGCGTGGCTACAGGTCACACAGAATGGTGACAAGCTGGTTCAAAGATGGATTGGAAAACATTTGACTACTCCAGACTGAAGGAAATAATTTGCCAGGCTTCAAAGAGGGACTGGTAGCTGATCAGGCCCAGCTTAATTATCCCTTTTATGAGAGAGAGAAAAACAGCCGTGCCAGAGGGCAGATCTTCACCCTTTCACCCCACCCAATGCTTAGGACAGGATCAAGCACCCTCAGAGCCTGTCCCTGTTTTTTTAGGGCCACATGACAAACTGGATAACACATCTCCTTTTACAGGAAAAAGTGTCTTGGCCACTGTGATAAAAAAGCAATAGTACCCTCCTTTAACGATGATGAAAATTAACTGTCATGACAATTTGGCAAAGGATGTGGTAGAGTTTTACTACTGGACGTTTTTTAAATTGAGAGGGCTTTCTTCTCCTCCTAAATACGTGTGCATGTAGATATCTATGCCAACTCAAAGAAGAACTCATTTAGGAAAGCCATACGAGGTTCTCTGACGCATGGGAATAAGACCTTTGTTTTCGGCAGTTTCCCACTGAAAGTGGATGCCCTCAGCACATCTCTAGGAGACACTCTGGGCAGCATCCAGAGGGGTGCAGGATGACAACCCGGCCTCTGGGGAAGGGCTGCCTGGATCAGAAAACTTGCGGCATTAAGATTTTGGACTGAGAGTGGCCCCACAGTCAGGGAAGCTGGAGGCCCTCCAGCCCTCTGAGCCTGTGCCGGAAGTGAGAAATGAAAGGCTGAGCCAGCGAGCCCGGAACTGGCCCGTACATTGGTCACTGGCAGCACAGTGATTTATACGTAAGTGGGTGGAGTTAATGTTCAACCAGGAGCTTTATGTAAGTTAAACTTCGGACCTAGTTCAGAAAACATCGGCTGAGATAAACATCGCACACTAGGATCTCGGCACAACCCTCTTTACTCCTCAGCCACAAAAACATCTTCAGAGATGGATGGAGCCTGGGTCTACCTGGTGACAGGAGGATGTGGTTTCGTTGGGGAAAAGATTGTAGAGCTCCTGTCTCAACAAGATTACATCAAAGAAGTCAGAGTTTTCGATTCAGTGGCAAGAGAAGAAGTAGAAAAATTCACCACAGGTAAGAAAAGGGCGTCATCTTCTATGTAGCAGCCCTAACCCTCCCTTTCAAACCCACTGGGGTTATGGTGCAGATGCCACAGCTACAGGCGTGGGGTAGGGACCTGGATTAAAGAGACTAAAGAATAACTTCCACTTAGAGAAGTTTGTCAGCATAGGACTAAATCAAAGCAGAAAGTTCCACAGTGCGCAACCCTGGAGCTGTCGCAGGGAGGATCCGGGTCCCCACTCAGGGATCAGCTTAAGGAACAACACGCACACCGAGTTCCTGATGGGAACTCGGCCAACCTGGCTGCTTCTGTTCAACCAGTCTGACTAAGAGCAAAGGACAAAACCTCTCGCTGCTGAACTGCTCCAACCAGTTACCAGTTCTCAGAAAAATAACAAAAATCCCTAACAATAGAACCAAGCTCAGCATCTGCGGCAGCTCTTGTGAAATAAATGACTGCAGTAACAGAGAAACCTGGAGCAGCCTCACTGCGCTGGGTGTGGAAAAGGACAATGTGAGTCCCAGTAAACAGGCTCAAAGAAATTAAATTAATCAATTTGATTACATTTTGCAAGCTGCCTTCTGGTGTTTCACCAGGGTTGATGACAGAGAGATATGCTGGGGAAAAGCAACCTGTTTTACAGGATTTGGGACTACTCACCCCAAACAAGCCAGCGCAGCTCACGGTGCTCTGCGTGGTGACTGGTGGGCTGGGGCCCCTCTCTGACTGCCCAGATCTGTGCCCTGCTTCAAATGGGAGAGAAGAAATCCTGTAAGGGAGACGTCTCTGTTAGGGGGTGCCAACAGAAAGGAGCCACACTTCCAGCAGGCTGAGTGAGTCCCCAAGGAACCTCACCGTGAGGAGCCCTCCCTCTGCGGATGAACTCACCTGGCTGGCTTCCCCAGGCTTTAGGTACCAAATTGCCTTAAAAGCACCCATAACCGAAGAAAAAAACTGTTTAAACCTTACCAAGTTGCCCCAACCCTGCTCCAGAGAGCCCTGTGGCCAAACACCACAGCGAGTTGCAGAAAGATGAGGCAAGAGCAGCCCTGGGGGGCCCCCCAACCCCTGCTCCAGTTCATGAGGAATAACCCTGCTCTTTTATCCCCGTCCTGGCAGTTGTTCACTGAGGGCTTCTGTGCCCTAACATGGGCCCTCCATGGTTGGAGTCACACACCCATCCTTGGGTGCTCCAGAAAGCACCACCCTGATCCCTGGCAGCGTGGGGCTCCCCAGGACGCTGCCAGCCCAGGGCAGAGGACACAGCTCCTTCCCAAAGCAACCCTGCAGCTGCTGCTGCTGCCTTGGAGCTTTTGTAAGAGCCAGAAGTGCAGCTTCCTGACCCCAGCTCCTTGCTGGCCCGTTCCCAACCACAGAAAAGAGAAAAATCCTACATAAATGTTACAACTCTGTCTCAAAGCAAGAAAATCAGCAGGAGATGCCAACAGTGCCCATGTGTGAACAGCTATTTTGGGGGAGAAGGAGAAGGGAGACAGGAAAACAAACACTTCTGAATGGGTCAAAGGGAGGAATATTATGACTTTTTTAACCTGTTATGTTATTTTCCCTTCCTATCTACAGTATCTGCAATTAAATAAAGCTCTGTGCGATGGCCTCTAAACTCACTCGGTTTTATCCCCAGCAAGCTCTAAAAATCTTCTGTCTTAAGGAAATGGTCTGGCACAGCTCTGCTCACTCGCACATCCTGGAGCGAGCTGTGGCTCTGGGCCAAGGCTCCCATTCCCTGTTCCTGGACGCACACTAGAGGTGGTCAGTGACGGCCACGGTTATCCTGACCCTCGGTGCCGAATTAAACCAGATGAAGCTCTGGCCTCTTGGTGTTCAAAAGCAGGGATGGATTTTGCCCTGGTGTGAGGCACTCAGCTGGCACCGTCGTCAGCTGGAGTGTGCTTCAGTTTGCCCCGCGGAGAAGAAAGGTTTCCTGGCAGGATCTCATTCTGCAGGAAGGTGAGGGTGCTGATTCGTATCCCCCCCTACCTATGGTTGTATTATTTCTCTCCAGCCACCACTCGTGTGACGGTGATGAAAGGAGACATCCGAGACTACAGTGTGCTCCAGGCTGCCATGCAGGGCGTTCACGTGGTTATTCACACAGCTGCTATTGTGGACTACAAAAACACCGTGCCCTTTCAGGAAATGAGAGCTGTCAATGTGGGGGGTAAGTGCTGTAACACCGGCCATTAAATACGCCCTTAAGTTCACACGCTTTGGTGTGGGCACACGAGACGCTACAAACACATCCTCTCTGATTTAGTGCTCCCTTGTCCCCTGGGTTTCACTCTCGCCACTCTGCTATGAGATTAGAAAGGTTCCTGGGATCTCTCCTTTCCAGTGGGGGACAGAACCCAGGGGATTCAGAACATGCCCGTAGGGTAAGAAACCGTTGGGCATGTGACACGGACACCAACCAAAGTCAACCCCTGTTCTCAATAAGCTTAGAGCTCTCCCAGGGCAAAAGGCCCTACAGCACACACAGGCGCAGGACGATCCCAGATGAACGGCTGTAAGGAAGTGGTGCTATTTTAATTACAGTCAGAGTTCACAAGTATTACACGTCTACAAGTCACGCATAACTGAACTCCACAATGTTTTCTTCCTATTACCGAGAGGCGATTTCATGTCAGGTGCAGGAGCTGCTTAAAGAAAATTTGTTCATAAATCTAGGAAATAAGCACAGGCTATAAAAATAATGAAATCCCTATTACAGCAGCAGTTCCAGTGGCACTGCAGGCTGTTAGCTACTAAAATAGTTGTTAACCACAAGGAAGGAATTTTATATGTTTTATATGTATATATATATATCTCAAACTCTGTTACTGCTTAGGGCTCCTACTCTTTGCCGATGCATTCAAGGGCAACATTTAAATTCCATCCCTCTTTTCATTGCTGTAGTTGTTTTCAGAACCAGACACTTTTAAGAGCCTGGTTTGTGCCTGTGTACAGAGAGCAGCTCGAGGGCTCCCGCTGCCCTTAATGGCGCTCTGAGATCTTCCCCGTCATCGCCCGTTTGCTGTGAGCAAGGTACTTCAGTGCAGTGAGGTTTTAGAGATCACAGTGAACATGGGGGACTCCCCTCCTCAGCAAACCAAACCTCTTGCAGATGTTTGCGACGTTCCCAGAAAAACACCCACGCAACGGCTTCTGCAGTGTGACTGGGTGCCTCTTTGAGGAGCAGTTTGAGATGCCTTAGCAGACACAAATTGTTCTGCATTTCTGCCTCCCCTTGGGTGGCTGCGTGTGCGCCTCCCTGCCCTCACGAGGGCTCCTCAAAAGCTTGAACTGAAAGAGCGGCCTCAAGTTCTCTATTAAAATCATAGCAGGTAAAAGAATAAAAGTGAACGGCGTTTGGTACCTGCTGCAGACTTCACAGGAAAGAAAAGCCAGGGTGAGGGCAGGTCAGGTGCACAATCCTCAGTCCTCCTCTGCACAGCTCTGGCCATAGAAATCCACCCAATTACTGCCCCGAGCCCAGCAATTTGTGGCTAATTTGGCCTACGTCTTTTCAAAAGACTTTTTGCCTTGAACCAAGGCCTCCAGGTTACGGGGCTGTCAAGCCATAACAACGCTGAGGAGCATCAGTGTGGCTACGGTTAATTACCAGTTCTGGCAAAAATTTACACCTCCTGCTTTGATTTTCTCCAGTTTCGAGCACCGGCTGCTGAATCCCACTGCTGTCTCGTTGACTGGATTGAAGAGCCCTCTTGCACAAGAATTATTTTTTCCATCTACTCACTTAAAGATTTTTTAATCTGCTTTTTGTTAAGCTGAATGGATTTTAACTCAGCTGTTTCCAGTGATGTCTCTCAGCAGGGGTTCTCAGTTAACTTTACATATTGTGATAGGCTCATGGAAAAGTAAATTGATTGCTTCCACCAGGTCTTCAGGCTGATTCCTCTGAAATGATCCTAAACTCAGGATTTCCTCAGTAATTTCAGATTATGCCCTTAACAACAAAGAGAACAGAGAAACCATGAGCCCTCCCACACGAGACCCGCAGCAAAGCTCAAAGGCAGAGCCTGAAGAGCCAGGTATAAATGGGATGGAGATTTCCAGAAACCAGCCCTATGAGAAGCTTCCTTTCACATCTGTTTTATCAGATTTGAAGGCCCCCAGTTCTCAGCCATGGTTTTGCTGCTGTTCTTGAGGTTCTCATGGAATAAACTGGAACCAAAGACACAATGAATGCAAAAGCCATCCCTGGAAAAGTCATAAATCATTTAAAATCACCATTCTCCCAAGCCCCAAGCAAACAAAACCCCCACAGTGACCTACAATTTCAGCCAGAGCAACCTTTCTTGAACCAAACTGTGCTTTAGATTGGTCAGGATTTCATGGGGACTTGGAAGCTGCTCCCACTATTTCATTTAAAATTCTGCAGCTACCAAGCCCGTTGCAATGATTTTCACATTATGGTCGTCCTGCAGAATTTCTGCAGAGCAATGTATACAACTAAAACACCGGTGCCTTTGCCACCACCCTGCAATTCACCACCTGAGAGTCTGCCCACAAATCAAAAAAGATGGAAAACACAGAGTTTTGCTCTGCCGAGCAACCAGCTTCCTTTTTGTGAGCACCTAAAAGCCCAAGTCGATTGTCAATAGGCACGGACAGAGGTTAAGCCACATCACAGCTACAGAGGTGACTGCTATCGTGTTATGACGCATCCACCCTGTGCAAATGGGAGCGGCAGCCTTGACCTGTGGCTTCACTTCTTTTCAGCCATAAAAGAGATGAATCTGTCTCAAGCCCGGAAATCTCTTTGATTCGCAGAGCGGCAATCAAGGCAAGTGGTTAATGTTTGTCCTTCCAACCTGCCCCACAGGTACTGAGAATGTGCTAAGGGCGTGCCGTGCCCTGAACACCCCGTATCTTGTCTACACAAGCTCCATCGCTGCGGTGGGACCGAACACATCACATGAGCCCATGTTCAGGTAAGGCTAAGCCAATCACCTCCCCCACTCTGGATTTCTGGTTAAACAGGAGTGAAACTACAACCAGATGGAGATTTTTGCTGTGGCTACAAAGGAGATGAACGTGTTCCCCTTCCTGTCTTTTCCTCATCTCTTTCTTGAAAATCCTCCTTTGCTTGCTCTTCAACTTCAGGAATCGCATTTCTTCCCAAACTGAACCTGACCACTGTGGACACCACCGACTGAAAGGGTTGGTATGACCCAACTGCACCTCCAGGCTGGCCCTCGTAGGTACAGCCCTGCTCCTCTAAGCCCTGAAATCCATTTCAGATAAGGTCCCAGGTGCTTAAGGACCCTCCCGCGAGGACAATCCTTCGGCTGGTAATGAAGGCACCAACAGGAACAAGCAAAATCCCATCTAGGCTGATGCTCATAGAGCCCCATACCAACATCCTCTGCCCGCTAACGCTCCACCCTTCCCCACCACAAACGCAAACCAACCCACCACCTACAGCCTTTAAATCACTTTGCAGAACAGACACTTGTCTTGATAAGGAGCCCAGTGATGACTGGAAGGCAACGTAACACGGCTCCGTTTTCCAGGTGGAAAGCACAGGTGATGAAGCTCTCCCCTTCCTCCTCTTCTGTCTCTGCCATGCCCACCCAATCTGTTCTGCTCTTCTCCTTCACAGTCTGTGATCTCGCCTGCCTTCCTTTTCAGTTTTCTCTGTCCCCTTTCTCCATCACTTCTTGAATAATTTTATTTAACTCACTTTTACGTGCTTGGGAATCGACACAGACAGAGCACGATCGGTCCCTGGACAGGCTGATGGGCGCAGGGATAATGCTCACACCTCAGCATCCCACAATAACAGAAAATGCCTCTGTCAGTCTCTATCCCTCCGAGACAGCCACTGCCGAGATACCTTCTGACAATGCTGCTCCAGTCTTATTAGCGTTTAGTTATCTGTGATCGTTTTGAAAAGCAAGAGCATTATGCTGAGCTCTTTGTTATGACCAAGCTTCAAAAGGAGTGGGGGAAGGCAAACGCCAGCAGAGCTCTGCAGCCCAGGAGCGGCAGGCGGGTTCGCCCCTTTGTGGAGCTGCTGCTTTCTAAAAGCCTTGCAAGGTGAAAAATGCATTTGGATTAAAAAAAGAAAGCAATTAAAACTAGAACTTTTAGATAACCCCCCTAATTGTCTCGGGCCTCTCCCGGGGCTGCAACAAACCGTGTGCAATCCATCTTTTGTGTCGCTTGTTTTCTCGTTCGTCTCTTGCTCGACACCCGCAAACACAAGGCAGGGGAGGGGAGTTTGGGGATGAAAGCCCAGGGTGTGCAAGGTGCCTGTGTCTCTCGTGCTCCTCATTTATTTCTGTTGCTGTAGCACAAGGTGGCCCCGATCTCAGCTGGGATATCTGACACATGAGGTCACAGACTGCCAAACAGGCAAGAGAAAGGCAACAGCATTCCCCACACTGTACACAAGGAGATCTGAGCAGAGAAAAGAGCAAGCGAGTTGCCCAAGGTCAAACACAGAGTCTGAGTCAGAGCTCGCTCTCCCAGGCCCAGTGTTTGACAAAAAGATTTACTGAATGAACTTGTCACAGGCCACTTAACCCTTAGAGGTGCATCTATGTCCCATCTGAGACCCATCTGAGCTCCATCAGCAAGAGCGGCATGATAATTCTTCACTGCCCTCTGTGTGGGCACCCCATGCCTGGCAGAGCCGGGTGTTTACCCAGGCTGAATTTCTCCAAGAGAGCAAAATACACAGTAAATTGATTTTAAAACGTGAAGAAAGCCTCCTGCAGCACACAGAGGGAGAGAGAGGCTGTCCTTGAAGGGGCACGCAAGTGTCTCCAGCCTGGCTGCCATCCCCCCTTGCCCTTAATCACAGGTCTGCGTCTTTGCTCTTTCCCTCGAGCGTGATTTGCTAGGGGAGATGAAGGAATAATCCCAGCCCAAACCCACTGATCGCTTGTCTTCCAGGAGACCACGAGCAGCTCTACCAGATCACCAGCAAACATCTCCCTACTCTAATCAACTCTGTAAGAAAATTAAGCAGCAGCTTCTCCTTTTAGTTTACGGCTCACAAGAGGCTCTTCTCTGCTTCTAATGAAAAAATGAACTAGGATTGCTCTCATTTTCCTGCCCCCCACCTTCTTGTGCTCTTTCCATCTTAAAAAGGTAACTGCATCGCTAATTTGCCTGCCAGAGCACAATTTCCTTCAATCACACCATTGGACAAAAGCAAAACCACCTCTCAGGACTCAGCCCGCTGCCCTCACGCAAACCTGCCCACAAGCATCGCTTTTCCCTAAGCACACAGAGCTGCCTGGGATTTCTCTCACCTTATTTCCCCCAAACTGCAGCAAGGATCTCTGTTTCGTATAACTCCCTGCCAGCAGAAAGCCCCTGGGGAGCAGAGATTGTGGAGTAAATCGCGCTCTGACAAACGGTCACTCACCCTCGCTCACGATCCGTTTCAGAGGAAACGAAGACACCAAATACAGTGGGGAGGTGGAGCTGCCTTACGGGAAGACAAAGGCCATGGCGGAAAAACTTGTACTCGAAGCCAACGGAAAAGAGGTACAAAAGTCGATGGTGGCACGGTATTTCAGCACAGGATGGGTGGAAGGGGAGAGCTGGTTAGAAAGTCTTCACAACTCCTATCTAAATGTGCACCAGCTGCTGCAGGAACCACACTGCCCAAAGCTCATCAAAACCTGATATTCCCACCTCATCAGGAACCTGGCAAACTTTTGCAGGACCCAAGGCTGCTGCCCTTTGAGCCTGGGCTTTAATTCCAGCAGGAGGAGTGTGACATTGGAAAGAGCTGTGTTGAATTAGGGCCCGAGACACCAGTTTCATCCAGTTCATACTGCACCAAGGTGTCGTTTTCAGATGTGCCCGAGTGATTTCAGAATCAAAAATACTAGTGTAGCCAGAGGCAGCCACCTACCTGCATTAGCTGGCTGGTCTTTTTTAGACTTGCAGCACAGTCAGTGGACAGCTGAGTTGTTCCAGAGGACGAAGCAAAATATAAACCCAAGACTTCTGTGGTAAGTCGCTGCCTGGAGCATCTCTCTCTCCTGGTCACAGTCTGAGGCCAGCTTAGCCTGCTTCCTCTGCTTGTTCCGATTGTTGCAAATACTTGTTTATAGGCCACAACTGCAGAAGGGCTTCGTGCCACTGGCACCCTCCATCCAACATCTCCAAATGAGCATCCCCTGGGTGCAAGAAGATCTATGGAGAGAAAAAAAAAAAATCATCAAACTGGGCACCTCCTTGCATTTTTAGGGTCCCAAACCAAGCCCCAGCTGTCCAGAAAACCTCTGTAAAGCTTCACTCCTCTAATCTGCTGTTCCCAGGTTTTGGTTTTATCTGGCAAACCTAACATCACTGCAGAAGATTTTCTGTCTGGATCCAACACTCACCAATATCCCTCCCTGATTTTACAGCTGAGCAATGGTGGCAAACTCACAACCTGCATCATCCGTGCAAACGCGGTGTACGGGGAGAGAGCAGAGTTTCTTCAAGAGATGTATTTGGCTGCCAAAGCCAGGAACGGTGTGCTGAACTACCTAGAGCCTGAAAACACGGAGCGTGACCACACATACGTGGGTGAGTGAATGACTGATCCCCTTGCGTGTGGTACTACCAGGCTGGTTTAGTCACAGGGGATTTTACATGTCAGCTTAACCATAATCCTCCAAGACAGAGAGATGAACCCAGTGAATATTTTTATAACTACAAAACTTAGACTGGATAAAAGAATTTTTGAAATATTTGCTCACATGGTACTGGTTTTCCCCATAAGAGTTTCCTTTTTTTTTGCTTCCCCTCAACATAGGGGAAATGTTTAGAAAACTGAAAAAAGTCAGCGGAAAAAAAGGATAAGACATCTAATATTTCTTTTTTGGGGTAAAGGTCTTGAAGAGGGAGAAAGAGAGAAATTCAGGCAATATTATTACAGAGTTTTTCATTTGAAAAGACAGTTTCTTCTTCATTAGAAGATATTAAACTAACAGTACTTGCAAAAAAGTCTGCACTACATAATTGATATAAGCAAGCCCAAGAAACCGATCACAGAGCCCACAGAGTTTGTTGGGGTGTTGAATGTGTACCAGGGGCTATAACTCCCCATTAAATGACGCAGGGTTTAGTTATTTCTGCGCAGCACACTTATATGTCTTTTTCCAAAAGTGGAGATAAGGGTAGTTCGAAAATGCTGTTAGGGAAGAATCAAGCTTAGATAAATCAAGGGACTTCTTCAAAGGCTGGCGGCAGAGCCAGGAAGAAAACCCCAGCCCTGCCTCCCATTCATCCTGCTCTCGCTACAAAGCGCTGCCCTTTCGCTTCACATGAACTGATATCACAAGGCACATTAATTGTCCAACTCAAAGGGGAGACCAAAGGTTTAAAGGATCTTGGAGGTCCGGATTAACTACTCAGTCTCTCTAGAGTGCAGCTGAGTTTCACCATCAGTGCGTTCCCCGTTTCACAGCCCTGAGGGCGGCAGATTCAACGCATTCATTCCCTCCTACAGTAAACAGAAAAACGTAGCTCCTCCTGAATATCTGTTATTTCCCTTATTTTCCAGGGAATGTTGCATGGATGCATGTTCTTGCAGCAAGGAACTTGCAGCTGAAGCCAGACTTACTCGCCGGACAAGTGTACTATTCCTACGACGACACTCCGACACGGAAAGGGTTTCTGGTCAGGTATCAGCTGATGTCCGCGATGGACCCCTCGCTGAGGCTGGGCTCACACATTCCTTACTGGAAGCTGTGGTTAATGATACAATTGCACAGGATAATCAAGATCATCTTGTACCCTTTCTGGAAGGTACCGCCTTTCCTAAATGTGCCTATACTGAACGTGATAGTCACCACCTTCTCCTGCGAGACCGACAAAGCCTCCAGGCATTTCGGGTACAAACCCCTCTTCACCTGGACAGAGAGCAAGCACAGAACTGCTCAGTGGCTGAAAGCAGCTGCAGGGAAGCTGTAACCCTCTCAGCTTCACGGAAAGAAGAACAACATGGCGTGTTTGGCGTAATGAGAAAGTTTATCACACCAGCAAGTTTCATCTGAACTTCACAACACGCACAGATCTTTGGCAGAAATTTTGCAAACACTGAGAAATCCTGGTTCAGAGACAGAGCAGAACTCTCGGGCTGCGAGAGCACACCCTTGCCATGCCAACAACTCGGCTGTTTTTAGTGTCACCTGGAACACCAGGGTGCTTTTGAAAGCCCCCTCCTGCCAGTCAGTGCACGCAGACGCAGCTAACGAGTTCTGTCCTACAGCCTGATGAGCCTCCACCTCTCTCCACACTCAGAGAACAGCCCTCTCCCTCACCATGGTCCTGGGCGGGTGGTGGGACAGCTGCTCCTGGCTCGTGCGCTCAAGGGGTCTTCAGCAATAACTTTGGGGAAGACCAGAAAAGCCCAGCAAGTTCTGCCTCTGTTTGGGGGTTTAATAAGAATAAAGAATTATGATTTCCAGAGCTACCTTTTCCAAGAGGCTTTCTGTTTTTCTTCACGTGGAATATTAGATCTACTTTGAAATATTATCCCTGTAAAAGAAATTTCCAATCTCTTGTGCAAACCATGTGTAGGCTGACTCGCTTTCAAATGGTGTGGGTGGATAACGGATGTCTGCAAGCCTAGAGGTGGGATTCATGTAGTTTGTAACTCAAATTCTCTTACGTCCCAGCACTCTAGCAGCAAAGCAGAACCGGTCACAGTTTACCATCTCCTCTATTTTTAAGATGTACAGAGAGACCAGTGAACTTGCATTAAGCACAACAGAATTTCAGGTTTCACTGGAGCCTGAAGGAAAGGGACGTTCTTACAATACTGGTTCAAATATAAAGTTACTTCTGTTGGTACCACCCTGCTGTGTTCCGTGAGCACGTACCCATATCTCGAGTTTTCCTACAGTAAAAGCACAAATAAAACTTATTTTAATTACAAGTGCTCCAATCCTCCTGGAAAAAGCAAGTTTCAGCCTGATATCCTTGATAGAAATGATCAAAATTCACTTCCTCTTAGTGACAATAATTACCCAGGAAGGAAAGCGAAGCCATTCAGGGGGAGCTGCCAAGTTAATGTCATCGAAACGCACACTCACAAGAGAATTCTCTGCAAAGTGAGCTCACAAATCAAAAACCCTTCGCTCTGATAATTCATTAATAATTTCAGGTAACCGATATATTTGGGGGAAACTACTGCAATCTGCTCATAGAGAATCTGGGATGGTGCAGTAAGTTAAGTTATTAGTTCCCTATTTTTTTTCTCCTACCGTTTGTGTTGGGAGGTCTCTAAGAAAGGGAGTCGTAAGATTGTCGGGTTCTCTATTTCACTACAAATTCTATTTGTGGTTTTTTTGCCGTTATTCAAAGGGCAGACAAGAGCTCGCTCAGAATGTGACACAGACGCCCTGCTTCTCGCGTGCATTGCTAGAGCATCCCTACGGTTCAACAATGTCGACCTCAATAGGCTTTAATGCTTCAGAAACCTTGGTTTTCTCTTGCCAAAAAAGAGCCACTGGGTGGAGCTGCAAGGCTGCGAGACAGGTACCTTCCCCTCAGGAGAGCAAGTGTTGCAACGCTTTGGCTTGAGCTGTTTTTATGAAGAATGAGAAATCCTGCCCAGACAGCGAGGCTGATGGATGGGCTGGGTGGATCTGGCCATCCAGGTTTGTCCTCGCTCTGCAGCACTGGGAGTTCTGGGCGTCCCCTGGCTGGCTGCAGTCTCACTTTATCTTTGTGTAGCCTTGAAATCGGAGACTGAGGAAATTATTTTTCCACTCAGAACTCATTAGAAAAGAATAAAAGTTTGCTCTCTATTTTTAAAACCAGAACTAAACACGGTGCTGTGACCTTTGAGCCAACTCGTCTGGGCGTAAGAGCTGATGCTTTCAGTCCCACTCAGAGCCTGGTTCCATTCCTTTGCGGGATCTGGAGCTGCTGGAGGTATCAGATGGGACAGTTGTCAAGGCCCAACACTATCCTGGAGATCAATGCTGTATAAGCTTTCCTGCTTCCAGAAACCTTGCTGGGAACCTCATCATGCTTTTGTTCCTGTCCTGTTCATCATCACCCAGAATTCTGATCCTTATCAGGATGCAGATGACATGCAGGATAAGGAGCAGGGATTGTTAAGGGTAGGTACACACAGGATTGCTCCAAAGGATCCAAATTCGTTGGCTGCTTAGCATTTTTTTTTTTATACCTACCCATCTCCCAACCTTTGACAAAAGCAAATAAAGGATTCCCTTTCCCTGCTCCTGGTAGAACTGGGGGAGAAAGTCAGACAGCAAAGCCTCCACGCTGTTTTCCAAAAAGATGAGTAAGCTTCCTCTGGCTGCCCTGCATCTTGGCTTCTCCAAGCTAAGGCTGCTGCAGACTTCCTGCTACATCCCCGATTGTATCAGATTAGAGCTGGTTTTCTCCTGGCAGTGCTTTAATTCTTTCTCCTGCTCTGGGTTGCCACTGGCTTTGCTTTGCAGGGTCCCAGCCCTGTTATGTAACGGCAGGAAAAAAAAAAAAAAAAGAAAAGAAAAATATTTCAGAACTGTTTCTTCTTCTGGAGAGGAGCCTTTGTGCACAATTACTCATCCCAGAGCTTCAGCAGGTATAACTGCTTCCCCCAGGGGCTCCATTATATAATTGGATTTCAGCCATACAAATTAAATCCTATCTTACCCCTTAGTTAAGCCAGGCAGTAAGTATTTAATGCTAATATCCCTGACAACTATTGCAGGGAGCAGCAGAGCCGAAGCACCGAGCAGACAGCCGCGTGCGTTCTGTGCTGGCAGAGCAGGGAGGGTGAGCAAGGAGCGCATCGACAGACACACCTGCTGGGCTCAACACGGTGCAACCCCCCCAGCGCGAGCCTCGGCATCTGCTGGAGTTCTCTGAGTCGGAACACGGTTCTCCCTTCACTTTCCATCGCTGATGTTCGCACATCGGCTCTGAGCACCCACCCCCCAACACACGCACACTTCAAAGAGCCTCATGCCTAACCCTGCTGGGGTTTCTATGGAAGTCTCTGCTCTTGTGCAACGGCTGAAGGAAGCAAGTTTAGCAATATTGAAACCCAAGCCAAACGCACCAAGCAAAAAATCCGCAAATTAAAAAGAAAATCTCAACCGAGTTACTCATTCATCTGCATTTTCTGTTGCGTTCTGTCTTCTCCCGGCGTGTTTCTTTCAGCCAAAGCCCTCTGGGCAGAGACCATCTCTTTTGGTGTCTGGTACATCAGTCACAGAGTGAGTGCACGGTAATAAAGGAAAACAGATTCCTGGTAGGAGTTAAACCAGTCGGTCTGGTCCTGTAATTGGGACATAATCTCATATTGACAGTGTTCAGCGCAGGATGTGCAGGGAACGGGTGGCAGCGCGCCAGACCACGAGCGTTCTGCAGATATTGGACAGACCTTTCCCAAGTCCAGCTCCTGAACCCCCTCCTCCACAGCATTGGGAGCTTTGCTCCCCCCAATGGGCCACGATCCACTCACTAATCCTGGGAAAAGCCCAACACACCTGCGTGCTGCTCGGTCTGCGGACAACCTGGCTGGCAGCGCTTCGACTGGGAACTCACTCGTGTTTGAGAGGGATTTGGAAAGGCACCAGGGGCAAATTCTCCCGCATATGCTGGTGCCGGTGCTCCCAAGCCTCTGGACACACTCACAGGCCCTCTCCTTCCTGGGGTCTCACCTGTGACAGGAGACACAAGCCCACGGGCCCTCTCAGGACGAGCAGTACCTGCCCGCGTACCAACGTGCTGCTTCGTCCATCTGAAAGCTCCAGCCACACCGTTAACTCAGAGCTGGTCCTTTCTTTAAGCCCCAAGTGCTGAGCAGAAGAGGCGAAAGGAGAGGCAGCGCACTGGGGTCCAGGATGTATCTTACGGCACAGAGTGCGACGGTGCAAACGCAGACACGATCTCATCTTTCCAAGGCTTTGGGAGAGGTACACCACGCCGCTTACGTCTGCTACAGGAAGTTTAAATTGATTTTTCTCTATTTCAGCAATTAATTCTCATTAATCAAGTTACTGCACAATGCTGGACTATAATTCACAAGTTTTATGCATTATATGAACAAAATTGCACATATATTTTTATGTGATTTTCATTTAATTGAATTCCAAGGAGATTTATCTGCCGGGTTATTAATAAATCTTAATATGGCCTATAACACTCAATTGATATTTAATTAACCTGCAATAACTGCCTTGTAAAATGTAAATTAAATGCTTTATTTTTCCAGGCATATAACCTTAAATCAAATTCTTAATTCTACCAGCAAAGCAAAAAGGAGTGGGGGGAAAAAACAAGACTGCAGGCAACCCAACCTTAGACCTGAAAATACTTGATGTTTAAAGAGGTTCAAAATGGAAACTGGATCCATGCTTTGAAATCAGCTTCTTCTCCTGAGGAAGGACTTTTCCACTGTCTCCCCACCTTTAAAGATCACAAGAATCCGAGTGGATTTAGATGAAACATCAAAATCTCAGGAGACCTGAAGAGAAATGAGAGGCAGCCATTATTAATAATAAGGTTGCAAATAGGTATTGTGGTATTTGGCATTTTTCTTAAAGTCTTGGCTCCCTGAATCACATTATCAAATGAGAATGGCAGTTTTCATTTAAAAATTAAAAAAGAGAAAAGATGTTAAAGCCCTTTGATAGGGAAGGAAGTTTGCAAACCTGAATGTCAAAGGCGTGAGAACTGAGAGACCAAAATACATAAAATTTGATCCTTATCTTTAAACATATTAGAACTTTTTGAGAGACTTGACATGTTTGAAAACTGGGAGGTGGCAACAAATGATCAAAACAGCCTCTATGAGAAAAGACGAGAACAGCCCAAATTATATTTTAAGATCAAACTGCTCTCCTCCCCCTCCCCCTCCCCCAGCAATTTACATGGATTTACATTAAACACTGCAGCAACAACCTCTCCCGAGTTCAATCCCAGGATAGCCAGCTACCTTTGCAACCCGATTTGGGAGCCCCAGGAGAGTACGACTGTCTCAAATTGATAGGTCTTTAAAGTTTTGCTGCCACAGCACCTCAACTTAGTATATCTTTCTTTTTTTTAATGCTCGGAGTGGCCAATCTGTCTTACAATATTTTATTAAATAGAGTATTTCCAGCAAAGGACAGGAACCCTTACTGTCTGTAATCTGTCTGCATTAGATCACTTTAGAAAGTATTAAATGAAAATCAAAAGTTAAATGTACCATGGATTTTAAAGGTGTCACAGCATGGAAGAATAAAAATGAAGAGAATGGATTCTGACTGGCAATGAAGGAACAGAAATAAATCCAGATCTCCCGTAATGGAAAGCCTGTCCTCCTTCACTGTTCATCCTCTCCAGGCTCTCCTTCGCTCTCCTGCTTCCAAACCTACAGGCTGGGAACCCCGCTGGCCTAGCGGAGCGCGGGGACTCTGCGCTGGGCTCAGGGATTCCGGAGCGGCTCCAGCCCGCCTGGCAGCAGGAGGCACGAGATCCTGTCACCCGTCGTTACTCAAGGGCTCATGTGGATTGCCCTGCCTAGAACATTGCTGGCGGCTTCGCTGCTCCAGAAGCAGAGCACCCAGGGGCAGCAGAGCCAAGCGACCTCGTGCACGGACCCATGGGGTAATTTACAGCAGGGCTCTTCCTCTCTCTCCCTTCTCATTTTACCATTCTGCAATGGATCAGAATCAGCCTCCTCTCCTGCCTCCCATCTCTTCAGTGGAGGGAACAGATGCTCCGGGCGTGCTGCGTGGCATCTGCCGTTGGTCGGTGGGGCGCGGAGCCCAGCGTGAGCCTGTGCACCAACGGCCCCCTCCCAGCACGGTTGTGTTTTACTCTACTGGATAAATATTGACAGGGTAGAGGTTTTCCCCTCAGAGACGGTTTCTCACTGAGCTGAATCCAGCACAGCTCTCATTAAGGACTGGCCGTGACGGACAGTTTGCATTTACTCAGGTAGCACTTTTTACCAGGCAAAGCCACCAGGGAGCTGCAGCAGGCAGAGACGGAGCCCATCCACCCGCGGAGCGCTCCTAACAGCGCCCCCGAGAATTAAATCACAACACGAGGAACAAATGTAATGGGCCAGGAACCAGGGGGCTACGAGTTCTCAAGAGCACTGAGGATCTAACAGGTTTCCTACAGAAATCTTACTACTAGGTTCAACCAAAGCCAAAGTGAGCCCAGAGGGGGGCTGGTGGTGGCCCCTGCATGAACAGGCTCTCTCGGGGGTATCAGAGCAGACCCACCATGGCCTGAATGACTTCTCTCTGCTCTGCCCACTAGACAGCCACCCACACAGCCATCCTTCAGTCACATCCATGTCTCATGCCAGTCCTAAACCCCTTTATGACTCTACCACCTTCCTCTTAAATCCTGACTCCAACGTCCTTTCCTTTGAGAAACACAGCAGGCAAAACGTTCCTCACATTCCCACGATGCTCAAAGTCACCTTTTGTGCAGGGCTCTCATGGGAACGGCCTCAGTGGAAACGGGCAGAATTCACCTGCTTGGCAGACAGGACCGACAGCAAACCTGTTTCACAGCAAGAAACCAAGAAGGAAAACATCTACAGTCCTGTTTCTTCCACTGGGAATAATCCCACTTGCCTGAAGATAGGTAGTGGCTATGGGGGATCCTTAACAGAAGACAGACACGGCGCTTGCAAGCTCTGTCTTTCTCAAAATTCACATCTGGAAATGAGCAATTGAGCAAGAACCAGCCCCACGAGACACATCTAAATCAGCCCATCTTAATATTGGGCACATGCTCTTAACTCACACTTTGCTGTGCATTCAAATGATGGATGGTTCAATATGAAACTCACACAGCATCGTACAGTGGTACCGTACCACATCGCCTCGATCGATACACCCAGGAGAACTGGGGTTTTAAACCAGAGAGAATTAGGTGCCTGATTTCTATTACATTTCAAAGGGACTTAGAAGCTCTGCTCTCTCTCAGAAACCTCACGGCTCCACCTCAGAGGCTGTACGCACGCTTGATGTGACACCAGATAATGTTTGTGGGCTACGGCATAAATGGGGATTACTGCCTCGGAAAAGGAGGGCTCGCTGAGTGGCTGTGGGTTAAGGAAGGATTTGAAAGGGGAGAACAGTATGGAGGGAAGCTGTTCTAGACAGTAAGTCACATAAGGGAAGGCTTAAAAACTGAGAGCAGGAGGAAATGAGCTGAAAAGGAAAGGATTTGGGATGAGAGGAGTAGGAGGAGAAACGTCAGCCAGCAGCAAGATTACACGGGGCAATGCGCGAGCTCCTTCAGCATGGAGCGACTGGAGCGATGGGAAAGGGGAGGCACTGCAGGGAGCCTCTGGGCCAGCTGCACGAGGAAGATCAGCAACCACCCAGGTATGGTGGGAACGAAAGGGGTTTGGTGAGCACAGATCACAGAGTAACCGATCAAGGTAACTTGTTGCAGGCAACTCCAGCAAATCTAGGGATCAAAATACAGCCAGCGAACATCCAAGCCAGTGCGCATCCAAGCACCGTGGCAGAGGTCAGGACAGGAATGGTGCGGGAAGGAGCAGGAGGCTCCAAGATGGAGCAGCTACACCCCGACACAGTGCTGGTGGAGTGCAGTGCTGTAAAGTTCAGTCACCAGGCTGAATTAAACAGAACTGGCTCTGTTCACGGATTTCCCTGCGCTAGTTTGCGCTGGTTATCATAGATAAGCCACATTAATGCAACTCTGTTATGATGTTGGGAAACCTCAATAATGGAAATTAAGTGCTCTGTATGGAGGGATGAATGGAAGTTACACAACCACTGCCCTACTTCCGAGAAGCAGAGAGTGATGAGTGGGTGCAGCCAAATTTAATAGCTGTTATCAAAATCAAGGAAAGGACCTCCATTCAAAAGAGAACCTGAAGAAAAGCAAGGACTTGGTAGTATTGCACAACCACAACTCTGGGACTCACACCAACAACAGTAACTCCAGTGCTGGAACAAAGTACCAGCTTAGTGATTTGACACCCGGCCAAGGGGCTTACAAAACACCTCCAAACAGTTAATGCAAATCCATGTTACTGGGTCTATTAATGGCCTGTCATTGCCTGTCTGCAGATCACTATTTTATGCCAGTAAGCTCTAGATTGCCTTAATCAGTTATCCTCAACTGACACTGGTCATAGGTTTTAGGATCCATAAGATCCTAAAATCAGAATCAACCTCTTTTCCACCCATGGAATCACCACACTATCAGACTCACCACTCCCCCACCCTCTGGCCTCAGTTTCCTTTTTCGTATGATGGGGACAAGGTCTTGGACGCCTGTGTCCAGCGGTTTTCAGACCTGGCCATGAGCTGAGTAACTCGAGCAAACCTATTAGTTTGATTTTCTCATTGCCCTGAGTAAAATTTTAAACTGGCTCTTACAATCTTTCACACGTGACAAAATGATCAAAAGCCATTTACAGTTGCTTTTAAACGTGCATTAGCCTTTACCAAAACCCAGTATTTCTGCCCCATTTGCAGAGGACTTGGCGGGGAGGACAGGAGGGCGGCGCTGCCCTTGCCTCAGCTCCCTTGTCTGTTAAAGCAAAACCTAAAATACTCCCCTCCATTTTGGATCAATGTCACATAACCTCATTTCCTCAGCTTAAGAAAAAGCCTTAGATTTTATATGTTGCACTAAAATATGTCAGCACCGTTGGGTTAATAAACAGCGCTAAATCAAAACCAGGCCCCAGTTCGTAGATCATGTGAGCTCTGTCAAACACAGGGAGCGATACCAGAGAAGAGATGTAATGGACAGCCCCCGTCGCCTGGTTTTTATGGCTGCGAAAGAGAAAAACCTGGTGTTCAGTCAATTTTCATTCACCAGAGGCTGTCACACAATCTCTCACAGCTTTTTGGGTTATGTTTATTTTTCCTGAGGTCCCCAAGAGCCCTTCTGATCGCCTTGCAAACCCTCCTGTGAGACTACCTAAAGGACTGACCCCTGAGCCGAAGCCAAAGCCTGAAGCTTTTACTGCACCTTAGACCAGATCCTTACCTGATAAATCAGAATATCCCCCACCAATTTACACCCACACAGGAAACAATTTTCACAATTCAGAGGAACAAAGGTTTGATTTTCTTCTCTGTGTTGACTTTTCCTATGTGGCAACTCTGTTAAAGCCGAAGAACTTCTCTCCCTCTCATTCATCACTAGGACGTCCCAGCAGCTTTTAGAGCCGTAACTCAGCACCTACAGCCACGCTGGCCTGGCAACAACCCTGCCCCACTGCAAGCACCACAATCCCTGTGGGGCTCCTGATGAAAATAAAGGAATGAATCCCACACCAGGCAATCACATTCTCAGAGCCTGCCCGTGGTAGCAGTACCTCCTAGCCAGCACCCTCATTCTGGTGGGAAACCAACCAGGAACGTGTCCTAGAGGGATCCCACTCGCTCCTTCCTTCAGAACTCCCGTGCTCCTGATGACCAGCACGCGTAGCCATGCACTGAGCCCCTGAGCAGACACCGACTGCGCCTCATACCTCAAACACGACTGATTACCGTGTGCCTCCAGAGATTAATAGTGACAACAACTCCTCCCTCACTCATGGCTGGAAAGAAAATGTTTTTGGAAAGCCGCTCGCGTCATTTGATAGCGTCCAGTTTTTCCACTGAGGAAAAGCAACACCTGAAACCCACACGATGGTTCAGTCTTTCCCTTGGCAAAACCCAGCAAAATGCTGCTCAGCACAAACACGCACTTCTTGCTGCCCCTTCTGGAACCCGTCATGGATTAACGCGATGATGCCAGCAGGCAGCCAGAGCACGGCACAACCCAAGGCCACTCGAGTGCGGTTCTCGGGGGAATATCAGAAATCATACTGAAGGTCTGGTTCAGCTGTGAATACGCGCAAAGCTGTAGCAGGTCAACATCCCTGTCACTCACAACTAAAAGCTAGTTTAAACCTAAAATTTAGTTTAAGTTCAAAGTTTCATCCTCCCCTGCAGTCACTGGAGAGAGAAACTGGCACGGATGCAGGGCTGTTCATCCCGTCCCAAGATTGCTATCCGGGACGGGTACGGTGAACGGATGCTGGAGGTGCCAGTGTCTTTCGACAGGGACTGTAAAAGGAGCCTAGATGATTATCTTGGACAAGACTCCTAACTTTTAGGCAGAGTCAGTTAAGGTGAATCTTTGCTGAACCGAAATCAGTGGTGGTTTCGCCTTTGCCTTCAGTGGGGCCAGGTTTTCACCACGGCAATCTGGGTAGATTAGAAAAGAAAAACAGAAAAGGGAAACGGCATCTATAAGGGAATGAAATATTTATTTCCCCCCATTCACAGAGTGCAATTAAGGTATAAAGAGATTAGGGGAATTCTTCACAGACACAAAGTGGGCTTGTGTTGAACAAGAAAGGAGGCTTTGGAGTCTGCAAGCACAACTCGAGCTATCAGCCACCCTGCCTGCCTCCCAGGAAAAGCATCATGCAAATTCTAGAAGGAAGGAAGGAATTGCGGTAGACATGCCATCTGGGACGATGATGGACAACAAGCTGACTAGGAATAAATAGCAAAATATAATAAATTCCAAACCATGCCAACAGCAACTGTTGTGCTATGAATTAACAGTGCTATTAAATGTTTACGCACACACTTCTGTCAGCACCTGTCAGCATTTATGCAATACATACGTTGGCAAATCTGTATTACGTTATTTCTTGCAACTGATCTGCATTAATACTGCCCATGCACATGTTCAAGCAAATTGCTACACTTCTTTTTGACCTATCCATGTGCAAAAGGTGCAGCAGTTCACAGTATTTTATGCCTATGCAGCACATTATGGGTTTATGCACCAGGCAGCAGAGCAAGGCTGGGGATAGAGGGCAGCAAAGGAAAAAGAAAGAGCAGCAGGGAAGAACAAGGGACCTGGAAAGCCCCCAGCCGAGGCAGGAGGATGCCCAAGGAGAGGGTGGTGGGCTTAGGGCATCTAAAGCTTTCACCCTAAACCATACCAGAGAAGGGGAGTTACGCAATAACCCTGCCTGAGCTGGAAGAAAAGGCTGGGGGTGGCAAAATACAGGGCTGCTAAAACCACCCTGCAGAGAAGAGTTACGCTGCAGCCAGTGAGACGGACTGCACTGCTCCCTCTGTCCAGGTGCTTAAATTAACTTCACCCCTTTGATTCCTGCTTTTTGGTCTCTCCTCACTTCCCCCAGTAGCTGGGGTGGAGGAGACAGAAATGTATAATTAAGGGAGGTGCCACCTGCTAAAGCTGGATACTCCTCCAGCAAAAGACAGGGATTGTGGTGACAGCTAAATCTGGGACCCACCAAGTGGTGCTAACGATGAGAGCCTGTGGTTGCCGCGCCACCCAGGCAGAGCCGGCGAAGAGACAAGCTTGGTATTGCAAAGGGAGTGTTTGTGCCTCACCTCTCCTCCGTGCAAGCGGGTTTGAGGCTTGCAAACACGGGATGTGTGTGGGGCTTCGGGATAACTGCACAGAGGCAGGCAGAGCTCCGTGAGCCAAAACAAGGTCCAGAGATGCAAGCTGGTGCTGGATGGGACGACCAAGCACGGACATCCCAGCTTCTTGGGCAGGTTTAATCCCAGCAAGGGTCTTTGGCCAGGGAGGAGTGTGCTGCAGCAGAGGAGACGCATAGGGTCTTCTAGGGCTGCAACAGGACTTGGGAACTGTTCCTATTCTCTCGCTCCCTGTGTTTGCGCGTAGAGACCATGAACTTTGGTCTTTTTACCCTCAATTCATTTGAAATACCAGAAGAAGCTGCCAGAACAGTCAATTAAATGAGCAGACGTTCCGAGTTGCTGCTCCTGGCCTGGTCAAGAGAAATCTTTGTTGAAGCTGAAACCACAGAAGCATCCAAACCCTGGCATGAGCTGGAGCAAGACACAGGACGATGGCAGAGTCGGCGATGTTCCTGACTGACAGTTGTGTGCCACAGAACACCCCATCAGGGTCCCCTTGAACTCCTGAGCTGCAAAAGCTGTTTGTACTTAGCAAAATCAGAAGGTCCATGGAATCCAAATGCATAGAGATACTTCACTGTCTTTATTCTTTGTGAATTCAACAGGATTCAAAGAGACCAGGGAGTGAAAGTGCTTAGCCTGGCCATATTTACCCTCAGTCAAACAGATTAATTCATCAAAGATATTTCTGTGCCTTTAAAAACCCATGGTTTTGATTCAAGTTAAAGAAGGAGTTTCATACTTTACACTGGAATTAACATGACAAGCAATTAGCAGGCCATCAAGAATAAGACTTCTCTTAATAATACTAATAAAAAGGGAGATATTTTTAATGCAGTGCCTAGGATTAATAATTGCCATTCTGATACAGTCAGAATTTCCAGCATGAGTTGTTCCCTCCATAGCCACAGGTGCAGATGGATGAAGCCGCTCAGACAAGCTGAAGTTTATCACATTTTCCATTTAAAAGGGCACAGTAATTACAACTGAGGAGGGTGCTGGAGCCAAAACTCTGGGTCTTGGTAGGGGAAAAAACCCCAGATTCGTAATCAACAGGGATAACCACAGGAGAAGTTTCAAAATCCTGATTTAAAAACACTTAGCAGTAGCATGCTATGCTCCTACAATTACTGAGTACCAGGGCATTAAAGAGAGGTAAGAAGTGTCCCTGGAAAGTGCTGCTGTACAGGGCAACTCTTAGGCTTTACTGGGATTTCCAGTGCTCACACGTCTGAAACTTCTGGTTTCTCTTCTATTTAAGGAAGGCACAGGATATTTTAGTGCATCTTCAAGATTAAGTGGAGGAGTGAAGAGGCTGCTGTTTTAGATTCAGTTTTGAGGAGTGCGGTCAGCCTGTAGGGATAACAGCTCTGTGTCCCCTTCCTGGTGTTAGAACACCCTTGCAAAAGAGAAACATTTAGTTTAATAATACGAGTGTGCATTTGTGCCTTCAAATAGCATTTGCTTTGCTGAAAAGGATGAAAACATCTTGTCTTTGCTGAACAGTAAATTGATGGCACTTAAAAGCTGAATTTCCAAACGAGTTCAACCCCCAGTTCACAGAGCAGCTTTGTACCACAGACTGGTTTTCGTTTGCCTAAATGAATGCCAAGATCCTTGGAAATCTTTACTCCTGGTTGTGGGTTCTGTGCACTTTAAAATTGCGCCCTTGGTCTCATCTAACACAGCGAACCCTGAGGAGAAATACCAGCAGGGTTAGAAACCACCACTAGATATATTTTGAGCTTGATTGCCTGTATTATCTTAACACCCTATTGCTCCAAAACCTCTGAAAACTACATATCTCATCCTTCTATTGTTATTACACCCAAAGGATATGTCTACACCGCAGTGCTGAGACGCCCATGCCAGCTCCCAACAAGCTCGCTCGGGTACCGCGAGCAGGCCAGCT
Source organism: Neomorphus geoffroyi (assembly GCA_033558235.1). Taxonomy (NCBI): domain Eukaryota; kingdom Metazoa; phylum Chordata; class Aves; order Cuculiformes; family Neomorphidae; genus Neomorphus; species Neomorphus geoffroyi. The sequence goes on from JAUMJM010000018.1 coordinate 11,314,557, forward strand.
GCAGCAGCGCCGAGCACATTTCCTCTGCAGGCTAATTCCCCACTTCTTCTGCCCCAGAGGGTGGCGTGAAAGAAAGCAACGTGCACTTGGCTTGATTATTCTGCAACAGACAAATGCAACAGGGCAACCATTCCCGATAGGCTCGCTCCCATACCATCTGCTTTCCAAGGGTACACGGACTTTCTGGCACAGATTCCTGTTTGAGAATCTGAGCTTGTGTACAACAGTTTACCATAACCAGCATGGGCGAGCTTGCACCCCTTCGTCCAGAGACAGCAACAGTCCTGCTTTTTGGGGGTAACCCTTTGCCCATTTGCATCGCTGGGTACCACGCTGGTGTCGCCCCGCAGGGGGACGACTGCTGAGATGTCTGCATTCGAGGCAGGTTTGTTGGCACAGAGCAGATCACCTCATGGGTACGAGATGTCACAGCCAAGCAAAGATGGGAAGGAAAAGTTTGTCCCTGAAATCACAGCGAGGTTCAGGCCACAGAGGGGCTGCACAGCCCCGCTCCTCACACTCCTTCCTCGCTCTGGCAGCGATGGAGCAGCCCTAACACAATGCAGAACCCTGGCCAAAACCCCATAGCCACTCTGTCTGTCTAACTCTGTCTGGCAGTGCTGCAGTACATTATTACCTTCTGTAATTCCCCCAAGTTACTTAGGGCTGTCTCCTTATTATCTCGATATCTTGGCTCCCGTAATAATTACAGACCCAGTTTTACAAGGGCAATTTTTTTTTCTTGATTAGTTTCCAGGATTCTGTTGTTGCATCAAAGCTGTGCTAGTTTTTGTGTATTCCTGACAGATGTCTACTGGGGGAATTACAGAACGGGCATGCAAAGAGGAAGCCATCCACGGTGAGATTAGGGAAACAAAGAGCACTTCTGTGAATTTTTTAAAAAAAAGGCATTTCTCACACATGAGCATATGCACCCATGGCTGATCAGATGAACACATACACGCTTGGACACTTGAGTTCCTGCTGATGCCCATCCGGAGCACCGCGCGGAACAGGAGTGCTGTAAGAACGCCCTCTCGTCTGAGCAAGTGGAAGGAAGAATTAAACAGAATTTGCCACATCTCAGTTTCTGCTGAGACTCATTGTAGCCAAAGCCCTCTATTACGGAGCTGGTCATTAATTACACTTTTCATAGAAAGGAAATTGGTGAAAAGTAAAGAAGTGGCCGCTAAACACAACTTGGGAAGCAGTGGCTGAGCTAAGATAAAGCAGAGGCCTGCGGAGTCTTCCCACCCTCACCACCAGCTCACACGAGCGTTTGGTCTTCTCTAAACTCAGCCTGTGGCACAAAGTCTGCTCTGTGTCTGCTGCGCCTTCGGTTGCTGCCTGCCTTCAACCTGCAAGCAGGATTCGGCCAAGAATAAACAACAAGAATAAACAGCAACAACAACACAACACCCTGGTTATTTGTACTACAGTGGTGCCTGAAAAAATACTAATTATCTGCCAGAGAGCGGTGCCTGCAGGCCTCAGGTGAGCCTGGCACCCCATTGTGCTAGGTGTTACACAAAACAGCTCCTAAAGGGATGGTCCCTGCCCCGAAGAGCTCGCAGTCTAATTAGGCAAGAGAAGGAGTGGGTGGAAACCAGTTCAGAGAGATAGAGTAACTGATACCATATCTCCCAAAGCAGAGCAAACAGTTTCCTGCCCTCTGAACTAGTGCCTAAACCACACCGAGCCCCTCAAACCACGGGGGGCTTTGCATAGTCTGTTGGCGTCTGCCTTGAGGCTCCCACGCAGCTGACAAAGGCGAGAGCTCCATGGCTCTGAAACGGCCTTGGAAAGCGCTTCTGGTTTCTTTTGCTGACAGAGAGGGGTCAGGTCCCGAGCAGGGATGTTTGAACCTTGGAAGTGGAAGCAGCCCCGTGCCACCAGGAGCCACGCCGGCCAACACCATTCTCAGCAGAGTGACCCTCCTGCCTGCTTCCATGAAAACATGATTTTAGCCATTACTGAAGGTAGAGGATTGGACCTGTTGGACAAAGAGCTCGATCTGGAATGGCAAATCCTGTACGTTAAGGGCTGGCAATGAGTAGATCAAACCATGTGTCAAATAAATCACCCACTCAGTCCAGAACCATACATGAAAATACAATTAGAGATTAGCTCACAGAGTGCATAACTGGCAATACGTCAGCCACAAGTCATTTTAAAAGCATGTAGCTGATCTGGCCTCCTTAATTCCTTGAGTTGTTGATTCCAATTATCAGCAGCCAAGTAGCAAAAGGTTTTTTATCCCAGAAGATTTCTTACTTTTGGATACAATAAAAGTCAATTTATTCGATGATTACTAGGACATGGGCAGTTAATAGGTTGCGTCTGTTCTTTCTCCCCTCAGATACTTCAGAGTGGATCCATTAACACATCTACAGACTAGACTTAAACAATAATAGTGCTTCTCCTTCTCTGGGGGTAACCAAACCAACCCACTTTTTGTACAGGGCTCTGGGATTTTTTTTAGCTATTACAGCTCCAGAGGAATTTACATAATTGGTTATGAATAATTTGTAACTTGTCTAAGAGTCTCCATGTAGCTATCTGATTTACTACAGCTCCCCACTCCAGAACCAGCAGAAGATTTTAATACAGTTTTTAATTGCAAGATCATAATTTAAGCATATCCCTGCTGCCTAGTGCAGATGGGATGTGAGTCGAAGTCTTCTCCACAGCATCCCTCCCTACCTGGTCTCTCACAGCCAGAGGACTTGTGAGGCCCTGGACGTGCTGCTGAGATCGCCCGTGGGGCAGGGAGCAAACACCACAGTCTGCAGTGCAGAGCTGACCTCTCCTCTCCTCCTTTATGTGCTGGCCCCCAAGTTATCTGCTTTCTGCGGGGAGGAAGGAGAGCAGTGCCCACGTGGGTTAAGCACCGGCCTTCTGCCGATGTCTGCGTTCACCTGGGATCTCTGTGCACCTTTGTTCATTCCTTTAGTCTGACCGCAAGAGCAATAACACACCTTCCCCCTGCATACGGCTACAAAACTAAGGTAGGCAGCACCCCAGGGATTGATGGATAGCCTAGGACCAGGTTTGTAGGAAAAACCAACTGCCTTCATCAGGGCTGGGGTGCTGGGGGGGAAGTGACATGCAATGCCAAAGACTTGGAAAAAGCAATCTGTTCACTGCCTGATGGCAGGAGTTGAACCTAAGATCTCTCTGTTGAGGATTTGTCCATATCATCCAGGCAGGGAAGGAGGTAACAGCTGGCTTCGCAGAGGTACAAATAAGTCTCTTGCCTGTGCAAAACCCAGAGATCAATGTCCTTGACTGAGACGGTGCAGAGAGCGCCAGCGTGAATGGCAGGGGAATGAACGGGGAGAGCCCCTGCACGACGCACACCTGTGGCCCCAGGGTGCACACCTTGGCCTGACCACCGGCGCCCCCAGGGTTCCCATGCTTCAGGCACCCCGCTGGGCTGTGACCCCGTGCTGGGGACGCTCTGCTGCCTTGGTTTCCACAGGAGACCTTGACCCAGGTCTGGGCAGCCGCTTTTGCCTCAGCACCTCACCTCACAGATCCTGTAGGAACCAGCTTTCTTCCAAAACCTCCATCCAGGCTGGAAAAATCAGCCATCAGATGCAAAGCCGCTCAGCACTGCAGAGTGGCTGCACCGGCTCTGTGTCCTAAGCAAACGGCCCTAAAAAAAGATTCCACATTTCCACTCAGTTGGAAGAAGGTATAAAAGCACAGGACTGCAATGAACTTTCTCTCATTTTTTCCCTATACGATGTTTTTGCTTTAGCAAATGGAATTTAGGACTGGGTCACTGAATCAAATCGTTTGCTCCCACAGGAAACCTATTCGGACAGTCCTTTTTATTATTAATATTCCTGCCCCCCAGTTCAACAAAATCACGGGAATGCTCCAAAACTTATTTAAGTTAAAGCAACTGCTCATTTTCAGCTGACTCCAACTGGCATTCCTTAAGACAAAGAACACGCCGATGTGCCTTACAAAATGCTGGGTTTATAAAAGATGCTGTATCTCTTTCTATAAATTTCAGTATGCAAAAGATAAATAATTGCTTAAACTCAGTCTTTAGACAAGAGGGCGTAACCTTCATTGAGGCAAGTGCCCAGCCAGACTTAAGCACATGCCTAAATGCTTCATCTGAACCGGGGACTGAACTCATTTGCCTTTGCCATGAGAGGTCCTTCACTGTATTTTTTTTTCTTCAGTTACACTTTCTTTTAAAAAAATTAATCCCATCAAACTACTAAAAGAGCCATCTCACTTCCTTCAAGTTTCTTCCCAGCATTTATAAAAAAGATGGTTTATTGTCCTGAAAGCAAAACCATTACAGCCTGTCAAAACCTTTCTGTAAGGCGGCAGCGAGCTGAATAATACATTTCACATTAAATTACACAACTGTGTCATCGGGCTAACATTAAAGGTAAGTCATTAATAAAAAGAGAAAATAAAGTGGTCCTTAATTATACAAGACATTAAAAGGCTGAGTGTTTTGCTTCTGCAGCACACTCGCTTTGTGAGAATAAACGTTTTAAGACCAGTGTGAACTTCTCTGTGGAAATTACAGCTCAAAGATAATCCCTCACCCGCGCTAAGGCGGCTCATGGCTGCGAGACGTGTCCTTATGCACCTCCTGACTCCTCGGTGCGAGTCCTATGGACGAGGGCAGTTTGCAAACCCTCGGCTCGCACACGTAGCTTTTGCTTCTGTTTTGTTATTTATGGGGGACATTCTGGAAAGGCTCGGGCGAAAGCACTTAACAGCTGAACCCCATTGATTTTCTGTAAAAATAAGGCATCTCGGTGCTTCTGACAAACATCCAAATACTCTTTGGAAACTGGAGCCTAACAGGATAAAGCCAAAGGGGCAGAGAGGGAATCCAGGCAAAGAAAGCTCGCTGTTGAGGGCTGGGCAGAGCCATAACAGGGGTGGAGGCAGGGAGAGAGGGGCACCTGCAAGAGGCGCTTCTGCATCAGCAGAGGATGAGGCGTGCGCTGCCCGTCCGGCTCCCCGGCTCCAGGGAAATCCACCCTTGGGAATGCCCACAGCACGATTTCAGACATCGAAATCACGTAGGGACAGTGTGTTCTCTGCAAACCTCCACGTGTAATACTGTCTTTACCTTGCAACTAAAAGCAGAAACTCTCTGGAGCCTGAATTCCTATAGGAAAACCACAGATTCAAAGCTTTTGGGAACCGTTGCTATTTTTGCCTGCAAAATATCTCCTCCCAGCAGAAAAGCACTGCTCTCTTTTCTTTATGCTCCTTCCTGGTTCCTCCTTTATCCTCCAGCTTCCAGAAATGCAAAGGTACCATTTTGGGAACCGAATCCTCCATCATTCCTTATCAGCCTCGCCAGCCTCCCCTCGCGGCACTGGACTGAGAGGCACCCTTCTCTGGGCTGGGAAGCCCTGAGGTTCACCTGTACGTCTGAGACAACCAGAGGGCGAGCTTTCCAGTAGGAGCAATCACATATATCTGCCCCTGGTTTGAAGCAGAACCGTCACAAGTCACCGTCACTTGGTGCCTGCAGAGCGTTAGGTAGGAACATGCTAACGGCAAGGTTTAGGAATAGAAGGGTTAAGGTGCACTGGAATATCTGTGAGCGCTTGTACGAACGATAACCCTGCTCTGCCCACTGAATCATGGTTAAGCGTGAACCCGCTCGTGAGGACTTGAGTCAGGTGGGCTGTGGATCCTTCCCCTGGGGGATCTGGAGCCCAAGTTTTCCAACAGAAACAACTTAGAAGGAAAATTTCCAAGGAAACATGAGAGGCCATGAAAAGTGTTGGTTTGCATGGAAAATGTTTGCCTTATTTTTACTGAAAAACTAAGTGCCTAAAACCAGCAGAGTTTTGGCCAAACCCCTGTTTTCCAGTATTTGAATTTCTGAACCATAAAAAAAGAACTTTTCTTGGGAACTGTAGATAAAAAAAAAATCCCCCTGAAATGAATTTCCTTCTACTTTTAAATTGCCTGCTTTATTATGGTACTAACTCTAGCTTTGTTCCTTTTTTAAAGAAACAAACTATTCAGCATTGCAGTCGCACCGAGATTCGGCAGATCTCTGTGTTGTGGAGACAGCCTTTCATCGAGGAGACTAAAGTTTTCCACAAAGCTTCAGTGCTGGGAGCCATCGTCCAAGGTTTTGCCCCGGTAGCCAAATTGGCCAGGAATTAGTTTGTATAGAAAATATCAGGGATTTAACCATAATGCAGGCATCTACAACTAATCAGCTGAGTTTCTTTCTGTAAACATCAATAGAATATTTGCTACATATTAAGGGATGCTGACAAAATTTACAAGATTAATTGAGATCCCTCTCTTGGAGCACAATCTCTGCCCCTGCTTTGCGCTTTCCGTGCTTCAGCAGCGCAGTAGAACGAGACGCACAGGGTACATGGAGTATGCAAACTGGAGGGGTGTTTTAGTGATTTCCTCGTATGAAGGCGCTCTCTATCTGGTGCCTACTAAATCATCCTTGCCAAACATTATTTACCCCTGAAGCCAACAAAAAGACTTTGAAGAGCAAGTCTCAGCATACCAAGTGTTAAATATTTCACGTATACAGGGGTAGCCTTCACATTAAAAGCTGTCTGCTTTACCTCAGGGTAATTAACTGTCCTGGGGTTTATAAAGAAAAAAAAGGCATAAACCCAAACCAAAACAGAAAGAACCCTCAAACCCGAGTAAAGACCAGACACCCGACGTTAAGTGTGAAGTGCATCATCAGTGTTGACCTTAGGAGAAGACAAAGGGCTGGCTTTGGTGATGTCCCTCACAGTATGGGGCTGGGCTTCCCTTTATTCCATGTAGGCTTTGCTGGACTCAGGAATAGTGACCCCTGCATGCAGAGAAAAGGAATAAAAGTAAGAACTTTAATGGAAGCAGTCCCCGAAGCCCTGAACATGCACAAACAGCACGACGCACACCCAGGGGACCAGCGGGGCTGAGACGAACCGGCCGCCAGAGGGTACGACACAGCAACACCTTCAGCTGTTCCGTCTCCAGTGGCACACAGGGAAAACCAGCTTGTGCCAACTCGTCCCGTGCTCAGCTATTCCTCCTGCTCCTCAGGAGCAATCAGCCAGCTGAAAGGAGCACATATTTTAGGGAGTCCTCTGCTAAAAGACCAACAGCGCGTTCTGGCTGCGTTTCAGATCGACTTCCTTTCCACCTCTCAGCACCGGCCTTTGAAACACGAAGCAAGGATTCACTTGCAGACACTGCTCTACTTCCATTATTATTAAACACCGTCTGTCCGAGGAGCGGGGTGGGAATTACTGCAGTACCCCACCCCCCCACCCCCAACACCCACACGCTGCAAGAGACACCTTTCCTAGCAGGCACCCGGGCTGGATGGGAGAGCAGGAGGCTGTGAACTGTGGCAATTATACCAAATAACAGGCTGCAAGCCTTGAGCTTTCAAGTGGAAGAACTTCACATTAGCACAATGCTTCCCATCACGGCTGAGAAGGAAACCAGTCAGGAAACCAAAGAAATCATCGAGGCCCCATCTGTACGGCTAAGCAGCTTTCAGGGCAGGACTTCCACCAGGAAGACAAGGGTCTCCCGGAGGGTCCCGTGCTGCTGGGTCTGCAGAGGGCATCGCTGGAGTCTCGGTGACGACCAGCTGATCGATGGAGCAGTGCTGCCAGGCAGTTCCTGGAGCCGCGCTCGGCAGCGTTCCTGCAAGGTGCTCTATGGAGCAGCACTGGGATTTGTGTTGCTGCCATTTCATCAGCGAAGTGGCACCGGAGTCTGTCTCCCTGACAGCTGGTCAATGAGAAGGAATATAATAATCATAATGTGGTGTTTTACAGGATACGGGCCTTTAACCCATGGACCTCCAATCCCTTTCCAGACATTCATTAAGCCACAAATTCCATACACATTGAGATGGTCACAAATATCCAGATCACCAAAGTACTGTAAACCCATCTTTGTTCTTGTTGTACAGATGGGTGATCTGAGATGCTACGGACTAGTTAAGTGCCCTGGTTTTATTCCCAGTAATACTAAGGGGAGGTTGAAAATAGGTCCTCAACACAGAAAGGCTAAACCATGCTGGATTCTCCAAAAAGCTTCCCAGGAAACCCAACTCAAAACTTCACAATGAAAGCTAAGACATGCCAAAAAGAAAACCACACCTGTCACCAGGCTTGTAGGTCATCCATTTCACATCCCAAGAAGTCAATGACAGACTCCAGCCCACGGAACAGAAATGTGGAATGCCTTGGCGAAAGCCAGTGCCACCAATGGCTCAGCAGGGCCACCGTCTCACCTTCTCTCTTAGCACAAAAATATCCTCCAACTTCAAAGGGGGAATGAAATTCAGAGTCTGAACTCCCCATGCTCTCATCTGCCCCTGCACTCAAACCCCACACGTGGACTCAGGGTCAGCCACAACACACTGAGATGGTGCTGCACCCTCCAAAGCTTTCATGGAGCTTTATCCATTGAGTCTGTCACAGAGCTTGGCTAAGAAACCATTTTGTGAGCCTCCAATTCAGTATCACCTTGCCTAAGTAAACTGCTCAGCTCAACAATTCTTGTTTCAAAGTTACAGGGGCCGAGCCTAGCTAATCTTTCTTTATAATTCATTCCCCAAATCCCTGAATAACTTTGGTTGCCCTACACTGCCCCTTCTGCATTCTCAAATGTGCGGCACGCTTCCCATAATAAGGTAACTAAAACCGCACACAATAGCCTACGTGTTTTATTTCACGTTCCCCGCTGATTAACGCTGAATGCCTCCATGCAGTATATCCACACGCTCCACACTTAATGCTTCACTATATATATCGTGCAATAACCTCGTTGCTTTTACTTCACAGCTGCCAATTTGTGCAGACGGCTGCAGTGTATTAGTCACCGCCGACACTCCCCTCCTCCTCCTCCCAGCAGCCCTGCTCTCGGTCAGCGTCTCACATGGCATTTCCTTTCAAGGTATCTATGGCTATTTTTGGCCCAAGGGTCCCTGGTACATTAAACGCAATGAGCCGCATCCTCAGTTGGTGTAAATCTGCAACAGCTCTAATTCGGTCAGCAGAGCTGCACCGATTCACGAGTGGAAGGAGTCCCATAAATCAGTTATCAGACCAATACGTTAAGGCAGCCCGTTTAAACTGCTTCAGCTTTGCTTTTTATTTATTTACAGATAACCATGCCGTGTGAGGATGCTGGTCCTGCACCACAAAGTACAATTGGGCATAAGGACAGACACACAGACAGGTCAGCTCAATTCACCATTGCACCACCACAGTCAGGCACTACCCTGGTATCAGTGAAACAAACTTCTCTCTTCATCTCCCTTTGCCTCAGCAGCAATTTGTTTCAAACTCAAAATGGGCAAAGACCACTTTTATGTAGAAGGGAAACAAAAATGTAGCCAAAATTGACCCTTGCCACACCTCCCCATCCTAAACCATTGCCCGACTGTGCATTCTCTCTTTCCTGTCCAAAAGCCAATTTTTAGCCAGTCTGTACCCTGGCTTTTCAGAGCAGTCCAACTCCTACAAAGGCTTCCCAAACGCTACCCCCGCTCAGCAGCAGCTCCGCGTGTCGTGGCTCCAGTTTGGAGGTGCTGGAGAGGAGCAAGGCACAAGGGAAAATCCCCAACCTATTACACTCTTGCCTGAGTGCCTTAATGTTCTGAGGTGAATGATTTAGGTTGTAAGAAAAAGCCTCCTGACAACAAGATCTATTAGTGTATGGAATAATCTTCTAAGGGAAGCGATGGAAACATTGCTGCTTGGCACACAGCTAGTGTTTGTCCAGACTAGTTTTTAAATATACAATCCAGAGCTGGCAGAGGAAGAGTCTAGTCGAGGTAGTTGCTCTTATCTATCGCCATATTCTAGGATAAGTCAGGTCATCTCCTTTGTTCTAGTCTAAAAATTGAGGAATGCACTTAAAAACAATCCATGCAGTTTTAATCAGCTATAATCTCCCTTTTATGATCCACACGAATTGTATCTTATTAAATTAGATATATCTAGCTGTTTCTTTTTAATCGAGTTTTTCTAATATAAGGCAGCAGCACTGTCTAGCACAGCTGGCAAGAACCGGGGCTGGGAGCACCTTCAGGTCTCGCTTTGGCTGTGCCCCAGGCTCCCAGACCAGTAAATAAATCCCTCACTTTAAAAAAAAAAAAAAAAAAAAAATAAAATCACTCTCCAATTTGGTTTTGTCACTCAGAGGACCTGGGATTGGCTTTTAGAGGTCATTAGTGCTCATGGCCCTGGTCAAAGCGTTTAGAGGGAAGCTGGAGTCAATTTATGAAAGACAAGGAAGGACTCAAAGACATTGAGATACCCCAGTTGCCGCCAACAGAGGAAACTTGAGGTAGGAGGTCCTGTGAGATTTTGTCCTTTACTTATACTCTTTAAATTCTCTCTTGAATTCACTGGAAAGAACTTTGTTAGTGACACAAAATTCTTTGAGAAGCAATAAATATAAATTGACGAACGTAAAAAATGATAAATAAGATACAGAGCAGCCACTCCAGCAACCATAAATTTTGCCTTATTTCTCTTTCTGAGCCTCTACAGCAGATTTTATCTCCTGGACGAGACCAGTTTTCATCCTCCCAACTCCCAAACACTCATCCATTGTTTTGAAAATGAAAAACCTGACGGCAGAACAGGACGTCCTTTTAAGAACACGTTTGATTCTAGAAGTCACAGTAACTCTGGTATCGCTTCAGGTTCAAACCACTGTTATTTAGTTCAGAGCCTGTGCTGTTACTCAGTTGTTCAGAGCAGAGTAGGCTTGCTAGATTTGGCCAAATTATGATTAAAGAGGGTGCAGCTGGTCAGAATACAGGCGAGATGCAGTAGATTCAATAGAGGACACGGTCACATTTGGGGACAAAGAACAGTTTTCTTGAGCAGGAATAAAGAATAGAAAATAATGCGCATTTTCTTGAGCAGTTATTTGGCAATCTGCTCCTAATGTCAGTATGGATTTGTGAGCTGCTTATAAATATGATGGCAATGGGACTTCATCAAACATATTAAAGCAGATGAGAGTCTTTTGGTTATTATCGATTCTACTCTGTAGCTGCTACTTGTGCATAGTAACTCATTTCCTAACTTGATATTCCAAAGGACAAATCTACTCATCTCACCATTGAAGAGGCACTCGCTGGTGTTTGCCAGCACTGCCTATTCGTATTTCTGTAGCTGGAGCACTGCTGAATTTAGCAAAGGAGTTTTACCCCTAAAGGTATACATATGGATCTTAAAATTCTCTGGAAAGCCAAAGCTACTGGGGGCTTCCTGAACCACTTGTTATCGCTTTGAAGCATCTGGCTCGTGGTCAGCTCTTTCATGTTACTAACTTCTACATTTGTTTCTGAAGAAATTAGCACCGCTTCCTTCACTGCTACATTCTGCAGCGGTTTTGGTTTTGATTGTAACATCTCCTTGTTCATCTTGAAATCAAAGTCATTTATGGAAGATCCTCAGACTCAAAATAATTTGTTTAACCACCACCAGACAAGGAGATGAATAAGAGAGACTGTCTGCTCCTGATTTAGTGGGACCAGATTTTTAGAAGAGCTCAGCAACCAGTGCATGACTTCAACACGGAGTTCTTCAGACAGCCTGAGTATTTATTACAGCACTTCCATGAGACTGACTCTCGTGAAAACCATGACCTTAGTGAACTGGGCAGCTAAGCCACACTATACATTCCTACTTTTCCACCTGAAGGAGGGGATTTATTCATAACTTCAACCTGCAATTTAAAAGGGGCTTTTGATTCTCATGGATTTCTGCATCTGTTCACCCAAAAGGCCTGTCTACGCGATTGTTGGGCTATGAGCGGTGTTTAAGAATCACCACCTAATACAAAATGATATGTAGGACAAAAACAAAGAGACAGTATCTTCTTAGGTTACTTTTGTTTAAGCCCTACACAGAGAACAGAACAGATGAAAGCAGTGGGAAAATAAGAGATCAAGTCTTGTGATGTGGTGTAGGGTGCTCCTTCCAGCCAACCGCGCTTCATTTTTCTCCACTGATGCTTCCAAGTGGTTTTCTAGGATACCCCTGAGCAGAACTCATTGTAATAACTGGAGGAAATAAGTTAATGGAGAATTACCGTAAGGTTCATCTAAGAGGAGTTTTGATAAACAACACTTCCAGGCTGAGATACTCAGCGCAGCCTGAGGAATGTGGACTTTCCCACTCCCATTGAACTGAAAGGGAATCTGCACCTCTGAGTCAAGCTGGGAAGAGGCTGCCGCAACCACCAAATGCAAAGCTGGATTGCGGGTGCAATCAGAGATCAAGAAGTGCCCTTAAACTGAAAAATTCTGACGATGAAAAAGGTGAAACAAGAAGCATTTGACCTATCCAGCTGACACCAGTACGAGTCTTCGTCTCAGCAGGCAAACTCCCAGGGGAGCTGCAATGTCCTCACTCCCAGCCTCAGTCAAGAAAATTGCACAATCTTCAAATGGAGTAGAGGGGACAGAAAAACAGACAACAGTGGCATCACAGCCCAAACACTGCCACATACACAGAGACACGTCCCACACGTGAGCCAGAATGCAACTTCGAAAAATCCCAGCAAATTAAATATTATTGTATTGCTTGTGTCCAGATTCTCCTCAGGAAAAGTCCCCCCCTCAACTCACCCCTGAGCTTTATTTAAGTTCTTTCCAGACCGAGATTTAGACAAACGCTAACAGACACACAGGCTTTAGGCTTGCTGTACGGTCAAAACATTTTCCACTTGAAATGGCTCTGAAACCACCGCCGACACCTCTGCAGCCACAGATCCATCAGGTACTTCTGTATCTTTAAAAAGCAACACACACACCTGGCACTCTGAGCCCAGATTCTGCCTCATTTGTACCCATGGGATGCTGGTGAAGTCATCTTGATTGCACAGGATAAACGAAGAGTGAAGTTGGCCTGTTTAAATTAACTTTTTTTTTTTTTTTTTACCTGTATATTCTTCCCATTGCTAAATCTTTTACAGAGGCTACTAAGGCAGAGAGCTGCTGAGCTAATCCTCTTTGACTCCCTGCCATCCTGGCAGGTACAGCAAAGCCTAAGGTAAAGTGGAGCATCAAAAGGAAAATTAATGTCTTCTAACAGCAATTAGAGGAAATTATTTAGATATAAATCTTGTTTTATATCTTCTCATACTTGTTTTTCAATCTTTCCCCTTTGATTTTTTTTTCCTTTCAGGCTTTTCAGAAAGAAACATTTAAAATCCCCCCTGTAAACCAGTGGCATAATTAGCTGCATGTTACACCTGGTATTTCACTCTGCTACAGAGCAATTCCTTTGAGTTTTCTTTTTTACTAAGCCCTGAGGTCTCCCGAAACCGAATCTACTTGTTCTCTCATCTGCTGGCTGACAGCAGTTTGAGGGGAATCCAAACTCCTCCGGCCGCCCGCCAGCCCCCGGTCACTGCAGTGGGTGACCCATGGTGCCAGGCGCACACGGGGCCTCCAACGGCGGGCAAAGGCACCTCCCGGTCACCGCACTTGGCCTGCGCCGTGAAGCAATGCTTGTAACCTAATTGTACTCTGATAACATCAAACAAAGCCTCTCTGATCCAGCGCCTGGCACACCGCCACCCTATCTGGGGTCCGATCTGACAAGCTTGCCGATTGATCAAATCATTATCTGGTGGTGTAGGTGGATCGTCTAACACGAGCCAAATTCCTTCAGCTGCTGCGTCTCCGCTCTGGAGAGGATGCCAGGCTCCAGCAGGCTCCTTCCCCACACAGGTCACACCGCTGCCCTCAGCGGCAGCTTTTACAAAAAGCAGTGTGGCTCGTGTTCCCCCAGGTGAGCTCTGCTTTCGGATCCCCGAATACATCACAGCGTTACTTTGCTCACCGTGTTATCATGGAAACCTTGCAAAAACCAGACAGAAGGAGTCAGCTCTCCGAGTGGCACTGCACGCCAATCGGCACTGCCAGAGACAGCCAGGCGCGGGGAAAACTGCTACGCCTCCCAGTCCTGCCGCATCCTTTACATTGAGCGCGTTGGCAGAACGTGGCACCAGAACTTTTTGGCCTCCCTTTCCACCTCCTTGGTGGAAATTCCTGCACTTCCACAATCCTGATCTTCCCTCCCCTGACCTCAGCAAAAGGACATGCCTTCCCTGGGAAATACATCCCTGTGACTGCTCATGGAGGACACGAACGCTTCTCTCATGCAGCACCAGGCAGACAACCTGGGGACAAGATTCCTTTCCAAGCATCAGCACCAAATTGCTGCCAGTTTCAAGAATGCTGCACTGACCACTGGTCTGGAGATGAACACCACCACCCAAACCAAGGATAATACTGAGGATACCCAAGTTCTACTGCAGCAAGGCCCACACAGACTACAGATCCTAACGGGCAGCCCTTCATTCTGGGCAGCTTTACTTTTGTTCCCATCCTAAGAGGCCAAGCAGAGCACAGTGGGGTCCAAAGTCTCAGGTGGTTCTTTCTCCAAGAAAAAAGGGTGGCAGTCAGCCACACTGCAAAACTCTGCAGACACCACTTGTCACTAAGCTCACAGCAAAGCCATTCAATTTCTGACACATCCCCCTCATCTAATCAGTCCCAAAGGAATGAAGATGACATAGGTGGATGTTTTTCCTAACAGCCCCTTTCCTCCTTTTGTAATCTTCAATCTCTGAGTTAAAGAAAGAGCTTGGCAGGGGCAGGAGACGATATCCTCATTTTAGCACCACCAATTCAGGTCAGAATTTCATCTGGCCACCTCCTGGCACTTCCCGGAGTCCTATTTCAAAGTAAGCTATCCAAGGTAATTTATTTGGTTTACATGCTTTATTTTATCCACATAAATCATGGAACGGAGTCCATAGGGAACAGGCACTCTATACTTATCATAATATGTAACTTAGCTCCCCGGAGACTTAGCATGTACAGAACAGCTAATAAATGGTTCAAAAAAACCTGGGTCATTAAATCTTATTTTATATCTTCTTGTTTCCATCAAAGTATGCAGGAGTGGAAATTCTCTTTCTAAGACAGGCTCCTACTTTTCAGCCAACTGGGAATAGAGCCAGCTGAAAAGAGAGAACCCCACATACAGCACTGACAGCTGTGCACAAAATTCATGAGCTCAAGAGCCAGACTGCTGCAGAGACAGGTGTCCGAGATCTAAGTTTAGCTTGAAAGATTAAAACAGCACCCACAAAGAATGCATTTATTCTAATCCTCTCTGTGCTAGAAACTACACATGCATCACTGATGTACTCAGCCTGGAAACATTTGAGATACGTCTGTCTTCTGTAGGATTTCATCCCATTGTGTTCAGGGATAAAATAGGTGCGCGTTAAGGCCACAGAAATGCACAAACCCAGAAGAGAGAGGTTTCTGCCGTCTGAGGAAGGGCTGCGAGTGATCAGGATCTATGGTTACGGAGGAGGTAGGATTCAGGCTTGTGCTGCCCACCCTGGCAGCGAGCAACCCCACCCCAGATGTTCTCAACACAACAAGGATGTCTGATGTAAGTAAAAGCTGGGAGGCAGATCAGGTGTGGTTCTTGCAAGACAAATGTGCTCGGGAATTATGTATGATCCCATGTTTAGTTGCCCCGGTATAAATCCAGAGGTCTTTTGATCTTAAAGCAGCACCGCTCGAAGTATGCATTAACTGCAAGAACGTACCCACTGTACTCAGGAGAGCCAGAGGTGCAGAGCACTCAGCCTTCCCACCTCCCCGGCGTCGCTGTGGGTTTGAGAGGCTCTCGTCCCCTCCCTGCGGTACTGGGTGAAGAATCAATTTCCTTGTAACAAACCACAGATACAGTACTGCAGATTTCGATGCCTCAAGCTTACAGTCTCTCAATTAGAGGCAGTCTGGGAAGGCAGGAGACCCAGGTTTTAGATTCACGAGGAACAAAGGATGGATCACTCCGTATCATGTGATACAATGCAGTTCCATATATAATTGTCTGTCAATACAGGTAGTCACTATCATATGTTAATACAAAGAGAATTTGATAATCCGGAGCATATCAAAGTGATGAAGTCAACAAGACTTAAACTTCAACTCCTCTGCCCAATAAAGTGAGGAGCAGGTACCCCTCTATACAGAGGAACTATCCTGAGCTGATAAAAAATTTACAGACTCTTCCCCTTTTGTGATACAGAACATATTGAACAACAACGCCAGAATTTTTAGAACAACTCTCACTCCCAAAGAAACAAGAATAGCAGAAGGCAGAGTATTTTAGCAGAGCAGAGTCACTCTTTACCCACACAATCCCTCTATATCTGTAATTTTCAGAGGTTCAAGAAAACTTCCCACTTTTGTTCAGGGAATGGAATTTCACTGTCATGAAAATTTGCAAATACTTGTTTAATTCAGCACTTTCACAGGGAGACGACGTATCATTTCTCAGATCTCATGGCAAAGCTGCTCCTAAGGCTATCACAGAGATTACGCAGTTGGCGCCAACCGGCACAAAAATTATAATACATGGCTGGAATTGCCATGCAATTCATGTGAGCAGAAGCAATCTCTACCCTTGCATCATCAGCTCCACCAAGCAGGAGGTCATGTGATGGGTGCTGCAGACAGCGTGGGGGAGGACAGGAGCAGGGAGGATGTTTTTAATTTATGTATTTAACATATCTGTAATGGGCACCTGAGAACTGAAGCCGCAGAGTAGCTTTTCTGCAGCCTCTGGGAAAACCTCTTTGGGGAATTGGCTGGACAGAGAGAGGAGGCAGGAGAGGGTCAGGGCACAACTCTAGCCAGCAGCCAAACCTACCTACGGGTGGTAACACACACACACAACCACCGAGCTTATCATTTGGAGCCTCCCCACAGCACCCAGAAAAGCTTCTCCCTGAGGGACAAATCCCCCATACCCACTGTGCCCATCACTCGAGGTTTGGTCATGTTCTCCCAACACCTCAGCATCCCAAACACCTTGGTAATAATAATGAGTACTGTCCCTGTGAACCCCGTGTGCTGTAGGGAGGCACTGGTTGTCCTGACTGAATGGAGGGACACGGGATGCACACACGGAGCATCTTGCCTCAGACCTCCCCAGTACGAGGTGGCAGCCTTCCAGCATGCAGGGCTTTCACAGAGGGATCAGCTTTCTGTGCCAAAGGGTCGTTCAGAGGGGGGCAGCAAGGAACTCCACAGACTTTACGTCAAAGCCTCCTCCCAGGGCTTTCCCACAAGCAGATGGCAAACTGACTTCCAGTTTGCAACTCATGACAAAATGAAAAACATCTTCCCCTCCCCTTCTCTCCCGGGCAAGGTTCATGTCTTCACGGTTCAGCTTTGTGCACAGGCTCCTCGGGCTTTGGCCGTGGGGCTTTGGCCCTCAAGGAATAGCAGACACCAACAAAAAGGAACAATAACAAAGCACCAGTCCAACACTGAAAGTCATGAACATTGCTTGCATTTCTGACAACCCAAGTGTTTCAGCTTTGTTGAGATTCCTCAGTAACTCACAGCTGCTTCCTCCCCCTCCTGGGCTTGTCCCCAGGATCCCAGGCGCTCGCAGCCTCACCACGGCTCCAGGACGTAACAGACACAGGAGGGATCCCACACCTTGCTGCAAGAAGTGGTTTCCTCACAAGTATGAGATTAAAACCTCAGGGGAAGCTGCACTAACGTTTATTTGAAAGGGAGAAAACCCAGCTGGGTAGCGAATCTAACACCTCTGTCCCCGAGTTAAACCCCAAGAGTCACTCCACATCAAGAGCAAATGTTTTTTTCCTCCTTCCAGGACTGAGGACACCATTACCACCCCGCTCCACCTATCCCACGTCAATACAGGAAATGCAGACCCAATCCAGCCACCAGACTCATTCATTTCTCCTCCTATTCAGTAGCATATTACAAGGCCACAAAATTAAAAGGAATGCTCTTTAATTTTTCAGCTTTCAACTCTTCCCTTCCCAAGCGCTGCTTCTGTATGGATTTCAAACCAGTTTGACAATATCTGGTTCTTGGTGTACGTGTGGGTTTTGGAGTAATATTAACAACTAAATTAGATGTATGCTTAAAATACACACAAGGGTGCCTACATGTTAGGTGGGGTGTTATTATATAAAGGCAAGAACAAAGAGCATTTATTTTAGAGTACGCAAAGCCAGCACACAGATCCGTGCACAGGTACCCTGACTGCAAGCGAACTAATAGCTCAGGCATTTCATGCAGCTTTACCCCTGACTTCCATATTAAGACATCCATATTCTTTTAAATTCCATTTTATGTTACCCGTATTATTTTTAGCCTGTGCCGTTTACGAGGCCTGCGGTGGTGTTGTGGCGAAGCCTCCGCAGCGTGGCCGCGGAGGTGCACGGTACAGGGCTGCTCCACTCTGCGAAGCAGAGCATATGCTTGCGCCTGTCTGAGGACAAGATCATCATCGCTTCAGCTGAAGCAAGGAGCAGCATTAGCTCAGTGTCCTCCTTGTTTGCCTGTGTTCCTTGCAAGAAGCAGCTCGCTGGCCAGAGGCCAGGGCTCTTCAAACGAATCTGCAAATGGCCTAATCGGAGCCGTGATCTGCTCTGTATCCTCAATTTGTTGAGTCACATCAATTTGTTGAGTTTCCTCTCCCATTAGATATAGATGCAAGTGCCATTTTCTAAACATATTAACTCTCTTCAGGCTATTTTGTTGTGTAAACAGAAAGACAAGTGAGTAGGCATTGCAGTCAAAATACCAACGTGCACCGTGGCCTAAATTCTTTACAACTCCACAAGTTCTGTTACGCTAGTTTTACGTATCTTTCATTTCATTTTGCCATTCTGAGACTTATGCTGTGGCCATTTTCCCAGGCAATTCCAGCACAGCTGCAGTTAGAAAATAAAACAGGCGCTGTGCAGGGCACAGACACTTCAGTTAAAAAAGTTGCACCTTTTTCAGCCATGCTTAAAGACCCAGAGTACCAGCAGGACTAATCTTGAGGTTGCTAAAGCCACAATTTACAGAAGTCCCACCATGATCCCGCGACATTTGCTTAATTACACATCAGAGATGTCCCTACCACTGCCAGTCCTCCAGCCCTGTGCTCTCCTGAACCCCGTGTCTGAGCCACCACAAGCTCAAGACACAGGAGCCAAGCCACAGCAATCCCGCCATTCCCACTTCACTCCTCCCTAGCTTGGCTTCTCTCTCCTGCCCACGGGAAGAGGCAAGCTGGCCTCGAAACAAGCCCTAGGAGGGCCCAACTTGCAAATTAGGAGGGCAATATAACTGGCTTTGCTGCAGGCTGCCAGAAACACAGAGACTGGTTAAGGTAACTTCAAGGTCAACATCAAGGACTGCTGTAGACATAACCTCTCTCTTAAATTTTCCACCAGTATGTTCTGTCAGCTCTCCCCATCACTTCTGTGAAGTACAGTCATCATTTTGATTGCTGTTGTCCATCGCAGAACCGGCTCATTTTGGACAGGGCTCTCTACACTGTTTGTGAAGCAAGCCATAAAATAGAATTATTCATAGACTGCTGCTTCACAGGATGTTTTCTGTGCTGCCACGTGCAGCTTGTACAAAGGTAAAGATTTTCAGCTTGCTTCTCTCCGTATAGCAAAAATTTAAGGCCAATATTTGTTCCTTTTTGTGTTACAAGATCCTAACCACGCTGCCAATCATCAGGCCAAGAGGGTTAGGCAAGAGTCAGGTTTACAGTAAAGTTGTACAAATTTTATAGCACCACAAACACTTTAACTACCATGATGGTTAAAGCTCAAGAGCATTTGGAGAACAAGGAGAGTTATTCAGGCTCCGCACCATTTTGGCTGCATGTTTTCCAGGTGTATGATTTCACCACATGGAAAAACACAGCCTTTGCCAAAGTGAACTCATAAAAACCTTTGATGAGTAAAGTTTGGATAAGCACAAATCATTTGAACCGACAGTTGGTCCAATTCTCAAAGGGGTTTGGCAGACATAATATAATTCGTGGTTTCACACACAGGCCATTTTTCCCCTCCCTCCTTCCCCCCTCAAATCTTCACAAATTTGGAAGATGTTGTTCTAGAAGGTGCGCTGGGTTGGGTTTGCTGTGTTTTTCTTTTCCCCTGAAGCGTTAGGCACCACGCTATTGCAACTCAAAGCCATTTGGGGCTGTGAGTAAGCTAGCAAACAGGTTTTCCAGAGCAGTGTTTAGATAGTTGCATGATCTGCCTAACAGACATTAAAATAGAAAAGAAAAAATTAAACTCTGGGTCTCTCGCCACCCATTTGCTAGCAGGCAGGTAATATAAGGCAAACGCTTTAACAATCTCTTCCTCTGACACATTTGGACATGTTATTTCAAGATGTCTGGCGTCATTTAAGGCTGTGCCATGAGATAACACAGTATTTACATCGCTGTGCTGGCAGCAATATTGCTACAGTTTTCAGACATTATTGACACGATATTTTCTTTGATAAACAATCTATCAGGAAATTGTCAAACTCATAACTGAGGTAATGCTACGGACTCAGCAATCCTGCGCGGTCCAAGAGGCAACTAGAAATAACGCAAGGGCAGAAACGTAATAAGGATGCCTCCTGTTCCAACCAGCTTCTGTTAAGCCCTGCGATGGTGAAAAGCATTCATTTACCACTCATGCAATCCCTTCCCCACCCCAACGGGACAATCAGA
This sequence comes from Neomorphus geoffroyi, assembly GCA_033558235.1. Lineage (NCBI taxonomy): Eukaryota > Metazoa > Chordata > Aves > Cuculiformes > Neomorphidae > Neomorphus > Neomorphus geoffroyi. The sequence continues at coordinate 11,335,157 of JAUMJM010000018.1, forward strand.
CAGACATCGGGGTCTTTCTGATTAACCTCTCCAGAAACACAAGCAAAACTTTTTGTTCCTCCAGAGCTGGAGCGAAACTCTCATCCCTTTAAATAGAAAATTTGAAATTTAGCAGTAAATAGTCAGTTTTGGGTACTTGGATGCTTTAGAGCTGTAAGAATTCTGGTTTGCACTCCACAATGCAAATGATGAATGGGAAGAGATTTGACATTTAATTTCCATGGCATGAATTACAGGGCTCAGTAGACTTTATGCACCTCATCGCCAACAGTTGCCGTGTCACCTTACGCCTGTGTGAATGCACCTATAGCATTTTTCGATCCAGAATAATTTGCAAGCCCATGCTCACCATTTGTAGCTTCCTGCTGTCCACACCAAATCTGAAATATTCAAACTGCCTTAATAGAAACTAAAGTGTCCACATGAGGTGCCTCTGTCCCTTGCTCAGAACGCAGAAGAGAACCAACTGCGGCTCCCCAGCACAGACCTTTGAAATCCACTCTCTGTGCAAGCGTTGCCATATTTCCTGACAAGATTTTCCAACAAACACTCCTGAAAATTCATGCCCAGGTAGAATAACCAGGGTAAGCATGTGCACAGCGAGAGACAAACTAAGTCACCTTTTTGTTTGCTTTTTTGAAATTTTTAGTATTTGGATCATTTGTCCCAATCCTGCCTTTTTTTACTCATATAAAGAATATTTCCTCCCTCGGAAAGCCCCTGGATGTAACAGAATTTGCCCTCATGCACGTTGAGAGACAAAAAGGAAACTGAGGAGTACACACAGCAATCTCAACCCATCACCATCTCATCCGCCCGCACCAAAGTCCAGTTCTGCAAAGCAACCACTTATCTAATGGTGTCCCAACTTCCCTTCTCTTCAACAATGCCCACGCTGTTTGGGCAGCTCAGGGCCTCACGTGTGCATTAACCCACGCGCCTGGCGAGGCTGCAAATAAGCTGGGCCTTCCTCTTTCCACAGCATTTAATACCCACATACTCCTCTCAACTTCAGTCAAGCCCCAAAGTTGTAACATGCTTCCACATTCAGCTTCTTGGTTTGTTTTTAAATGTTCAAGCTCACACAAGCCTAACGATTCCCCTCTGTTTTACAAGCATATTCATGTTTGCTGTCAAACGCATGAGTTAGTTTTCTGCAGGCAATTGCAAGAGAGCAACCATTAATTACTGCAACTGCACAAAATGTTTTCTTATTTAGAAATGTATTTCAAAAGGGATTTGGTGATTATACCGTCACTCTCCCGAACTAGGCAGTCCCTGGTAAACAGTTTATCTGCTCTGAATTTGTAGAAGGTAGGTGGATTTCAATTTCCTACAGAATAACACTTCCTTTGCCCTTCCCCTTCCCTTCTGTGTGAACTGATTTTTACCTTTTTTTTTTTTTTTTTCTCCATTCTGTGTCTTTAGGGGCTTAATGGAAGATTTCCAAACACAAGGAAGTGTCCTAAAGCGTATCAGAGTTGTATATCTACTCATGACTGAAGCTTTACAACACAATTTGTTTCAGCGGAGAGAAGCTCAAAACTATGGCATCCCCCCAGAGCCCCTGGGAGAGGCACTTCCCTTCCCGTGCTCCTGGTGGCACCCGAGCTGACAGCTCAGTTGAGTTTGCAGCTGGGTGCCTCGCGACTGCAGCTTTCGGAAAAGTCCCAACATTATTAAATATGACTTAGCATCACTCACAATCTTCATAAGCCAACTTTTATTTAGCTTTCTAAATCGAGTTGTGAACGTCTTCCAAAAAAAATATCTACCTCTCTCAGAAAAGACCCCAACCCTTCAGCTTTCTAACAAAAGCAAAAGTAGTTCAGGGAACAGAAATGCAAGTTTCAGTTCATTAGTTTCCTTTACAAAATGAAACTAATACATACATTATTATATGCAATATATTTTTATAGATGTATTCATAATGTTACATTCCAATATTACATATTAATATACTGTACTCAAGATATGATTTTTTATTCTATATTAGACAAAAATCCTCCAGTAATTTATCCTTTTTGATGAGTCCCGTGTTTACACACATGCCAGCTATTTCTTTGGATAGCAGTGAGGAACACCAATAGGACTTTTCCCAACACAGTAAATAATTACAGGCTCAATCCTTGAGTGACACCAGATTTCACAGATTTAGAAACTACATGAAATCCTATTTCTCTAATTAACTATTAATCAAGTACCAGTGAGTAAACATTTGAACAGCTGAGACCAGATCCCCTTTTAGAAAATTGTTGCCACTGACAGTGTTGTAAGCTTTTCCTATTGTACTTTCGCAAGAAGAAAATATCGTGGTTATTGACAACAACTAAAGAAAACTTCACTTTCTCATCCCTGGTCATACAACAGGCAGTAAAAGATGCTTTATTTTAGGGAAAAAAAAAAAGAGGCTCAAAACTCTCCTGTTTTGAGTTTGAAGACTGGTTACCGGGCAACTGCAACCTCAGTCCCACCACTGCTTAGAAGACGAAGGATGAAGAGGGGCTGGAACTTGTGCTGTTGAGGTGTCAGGTCTCCTATGTGCTCAGCTGCCCCTCGCGTTTCTAAATTCACACCTCTTTCTTTATGCTGCTCTCTAGGTGAGGTAACGGACAGACGCTCACCACTCTACGGACACTTCCAAGATGCGCTGCTGCCCCAGGAGTCACGATATCACGAAACACAGTGACAGCCAACTGCGTTCAACACATGCTACCACTACTGCTCGTTTTGCCGGGTTCCCCAAAGGGCTCCGAGCGGCACAACTGCCGATTTCACTTTTTCTTGGTTTGTGTGAAACCCTCAGCCCTCACAGTGCACATACTGACTTCCCGGGGTTTTTTTCCATCCAGTTATTTGTCTTTTTATTTATGAATGAAAGTATCCTTAGGCAGAAGGTGTTGTCCATATTAGAAGCAGGCAGAGTTTTCAGTTGGCACTTTTATCCCTGCCCAAAGAAAACAGGCGTATTTGGGTCAACAAAAACATTGCAAATTTATGTTGGATTTGTCACTTCAGCTGAAAAAATAAAAGTCATCAGCCTGAAAGCGCTTACACATTTTCAAACTGAAATTAATAAATTCATTTCAATTAACAAGAAAAGATTACAGGCACTTTAATGAAAGGAAGCATTATGTATCGAGTCAAACAACGTATTTTATTCAAGCTGAACCGATTCCCTGTTTTGCTCCTTTCACAAATATCAGCATCCTCTCCCAAAACTGGGGCCTGCTTTGATTTTTAGGAAACATTTTCCTTGCAGCTTTCTGGAGCAGATAGAGACCCTGCAGCTGGACGTCACAAAAACCAGAGCGGGTACTTTAGGAGGAGATGGGGGAAGAGGAATCCCTTCACTGGTTCTTCAACTGGAGATGTAGCTAATTACCTGCCAGGTGGCTGCTAACCCACGCAGAGGGGACTGCTGTGTTGAGAGGGGGTGTTTAACACACCCTCCCCAGGTACCCTGGGCTGAGCAGTCGCTGTCCCTCATCAGTGCATCACCATGGACTTCCCATGAATGCCCAGCTCTCTGCGAGGACACAGTACGGATCCCCCGGCCGTTTCAGCAGCGCTCGGGGACAGTTCTGCTCAGCCGCTTGCTGTCTCAGCAGCAAGGGACTGGCCAGTCTGCTCCACTGGGCCCCCTCACAACTGCAGCCTTGAATACTGAACATTCCCTTAGTAGCCCTGTTCTCCCGCACAGCCATAAAGCGCAGCCTCCCCTGGCTGGCACCAAATCCAGACTTGGACACACAACAGAGCAGGACGTGTTTGAGGAGGTTTGGCCCACAATGAGTCAAGAAGGGGGAGGACAGACTGCTGGTGTCCATTCATAAGGCTTTTTGGCTTGTAACCCATGAGAAAAAACACAGGGCATTATTTGCTCCCAGTGCTTCTTTCCACCTGGGTCCTGCCTCTCCAGAGAGCAGGCTGGCATTGCTTTCTTGGAAAGAGCTGGGACATGCACGTGCCCTTTCTGCATCCTGCAGAGACCACCTTCGAACAAAAGCAAGCCTTCTTTCTGAAACAGTAAATACAACGACTGAAAGATGTTCGGAATGGTTTCAGGGTTGCAACCCTTCGAGTGTTCCCCAGAAACAGAGAATACAACCGAGATTTTGCAGTGTGGCAGATCACATGAGACCCACCACGGTGCAGCCATGGGCAGGGGCACAACAGAGTAGAGAGGAACATTTGCATCTCCACAGAGTTTGGGACAAGGTAACTTGCAAGTCTCTTCTGCACAGCCCTACTCAAGAAAGCCTCTTCATTGGGGAGAGTAAAACAAGACAAATTCTTACACAAGAAATATCTCTGGGGCCCATTCTTACCGCTTCCTCCAGACCAACCCAGTATCTCACAGCCACTGCTGTGCAAGGCTGCATTACACTCTGGTTTGTGGGATTACAAGAGACCACGTGTAAATGGGAAAAACCCCCTCCTGATTTAGTAAGCACCTCACCCTCCCTCGGAGACCTGGTTTGAGCTGGCAGATTTTGTCCTGTTAAACTGAGCAACATCACAAATTACAGCGTGCAAACATCACTCGAGACCACGCCCTGGGAGGGCGAAGGGAATTGATGTGCAACAGCCAGACAGTGGCACCAAGACAACAATTTCCACCACACAGGAGCTACAAATCAGAGTTCAACTTGTCTAACCAGCCTCTCTGCCTCACATCAAGGACATAAATCTACTACCACTCTGGAATTTGTGCTCTCAGGTCTGTGTCCCTGGGTTGCCAACACCTAATGTGCTCAGGTGGAGCAGCGTAAGCTTTTGTAGAGCCGATCTCAGCCTGCACACGCAGAGCTAAGAGGGAATTCACCTGGATCATCTGCAAGTGGAAGGTTTGGGGACTGGCACGGTGGATGAAGTGTGCTTCATCAGAATCTGCGGGTGATCAAAATCAGGTCCCTGTGCACAGCCTGCATGGACCCAAGGAAATCAGTGGAATCACTGAAGGTTTGGGACAGAATTTGATTTAGGACAGTAAATATTAGTTCTGGAAGCGACAAGTTTTTCTGGAATTCCACACAAAGTCTAACCTTACAAACAGGTGTCGTGGGACACAGAAGACGCAGGAAAAGCACCATGAAAACCCAGGATGCAATCTCTCTCGCACAGGTACAGTGCTCAGAAATACACAGGTGGATAACAGCCCTGCTCCAGGAAAAGAGAAGTTATTCCAGACGCATCTAGTTCACGCTACAGACCCTGCTTTGGCAAGGCACTGCTGACTGAGCAGAGATGCCCAAACACAGCTCCTGATGTTGACCCAGAGCTAAACTAATTACCCCAATGCCTTTTAAAGTGTTCTCGAATGTCACTTGGCTGTGTCACTCCACACTGGAGAGCTCTGGAGCAGCCTAATTACACTGGCAAATGCTTACTGAAAATTATAGTCAAATATCCAGACTGCACCAAGGTGCCTCCTTCCCAATACAAAAGGCCTGATTCAGGGCTGTGGAGCAGCTCCTTTTAAAGTCAATATAATTCTGCGAGGCCAGGAAGCACAGTAACAGAGGAAAAATAAACCTATTTTTGGCACACCAGCCAGATTCGTTTTGCTAGCGGTCCCCTCGGATGGCGATGCAGGCTGAATGTGGCTGATGAGCCTGGTGCTGCCTTGACTGGCTTGGACGCAGGCAGAAGGGGAACACCAGCGTTATTCTCTGCTGGTGACAACAGCCCAGAGGCACAGCTCAGGGAGAATTCCAGGTAGCTAAAATGCTAAGCATTAAAGTGAGATTCTGTCCCAAAACTTCCTGTGGGTTACATTTGCACCTCAGTTTCTCTACCTGTAAAATAATAATTACCCAACATACCAGTTCTTGTAGGACTTAATTAGCACTTGTCAACCTCTTAGAGCTCCTCAAGGGAAGAGGAGCTACGCACCACAAAGTACTAATTAATGGAAGAATCCTTTGGAACAAAGTATACGATTCTGTTGTTGTCAGATCTAATAGAGTCATAAAAAAACAGGGCTGGAAGGGATATCAAGAAGTAACCTAGGCTGTTCCCCTGCCCCGAGGCATGATCAAGTATATCTAAATCACTCTTGATAGATGAATACCCCTAAATCTTAGGATGTTCAAGCTGCGGATTAAAATAGATAAAGATGGACTCGTATTACACGTGCGTTGCACTCTCTGGCTCTGCTGAACGCAGATAAATACTCCCTCGTGTGTGGCACCTGGGGCCCCTCAAGTGCTCTCAGCACTGACCTGGAAGATGCTTTACTGCACCCGTAGAGAGAGCACACGCAAGACCCACCGATCCTTCCAGCTCGCTGTTAGCACAATGAAAAGTTCCACTGTAGCACATGATCCCCAGATCTCAAAATTAGAATTAATGAGACACACAATATGTGAAAAAGACCTCCGAAAGGGGAATGGAACAGAGGTGTTAAAGGGATGTGCTCACGGCCACGTGAGGCTTCAGCCACCACCAGAAGCTTGGTGCAGATCACCCAAGTCTCACACACATCTGAATTGCAAGACTTCTCTTCCATAATAACCAAAATGATGTGAAGGTCTGTTTTTCCCATTTTTCCTCCCCTCTCTCCAACCCTGAGAGTTCATCTAGAGCACAGTTTGACCTAACACATAATTCAGATGTGGATACTGAAGCGCTGCACAGCCTTCAGTTTAAAATATCCTTTTTTTAAAACCTGAAGTTGGGCAGAGCAGGCCTGGAACATCAGCGACACAAAGATTTTTAAAGGGTTTTTTTAAAGCTTTAATTGCAAAAATGTGTCAGTTCAAGTGGGCTTTCCAAGACATACATGCAAAGTACGGTAGGAGATATCTTTTATTTGATTAACTTCGTACAGGAAAGCTTTTGAAACTTATACTTTCTTCATCGGGCTGGTGGATAAAAGCTAAGCCAGGCAACTGATACAGCACTTCAGAAGTTTATTAAATTAACCAATTAAACAGAGGCAGTATACAATATACAGAGGCCAAGGCAAACAATAGAAGGTGGAACACACTCCTGGGGCCGAGACAATAGTGTTGTGTCAGCATTTCCATTGTGAAGCTACTTCAGCATTATTGTGAGGTGTGCAATAAAAAAAAAAAAAGCAAGCTTAAACCCTTGAATTCAGTCATTCTGAGGGATTCCCAAACGTGCCCAGGCAGATGGAAGAGCGAGATGCAAACCAGTTTTTCACTGATTTTTGTCACTCGAATTAGAAAGCAGGTTTAGCCTGGAGAAACAGGCTGGCACATTACCCAGGAAACAAAGGTGGGTTGGTTCTCTGGAGCAGCTCAGCGCCCGGCATGAGGGAGCCTGGCTCTGGGATGCTTGAAATGCGACCATAATGAATGTGATTAATCAAATACAGCATGTCTGCACGTTTGTGTGGGCTGAGACATAGAGCTTACTCAATAACAGAAGGTCTTTGCCGTGCGGCTGACATCTTGTACAGCACCTTCCCCTCCATCCCAGCACCCCCACGCGGCAGCGTAAAACACAACAGGCCACAAAGCTGTTTGTATCAGCAGGGCTGAACCCCAGCAGTGCACCTGACCCGAAGTTCTGTCATCTCTTCAGGGCTAAACAAGAACCAAAGTGAACGCTTTTCACAGTAGGGAGAATTCAGTGTGAGCTGAACTCCCTCAAAATTTTGGGTGCTCAGCATCAGGTCAGGATCCCAGTTTCCAAGGTTGCTCCTTTCCTGCCTAAACAATGCGGATTCTTTGGGTAACAGATTCTGTGGTCTCGTGTTACATTTCACAGCACATGAAAATCTTTTCATGAGGTGCAAACCTTTTTGCACAGCCCCAGAACGACTCATTGAAGGGAATAAAAAAAGAAAAAGAGACCAATAATGGAAAGACTGACACAACATTTACTGTAACAGCGTGATCAGCAGCAACCATAATTCTCCTTCAGAAAGTTACACCCACGCTGCTTTCTTTGGCCTGTCTACCTTGTACATTGACTTGGTCTAACTGGTTAATTTAATAGGCTTCAGAAACATTTCACTGCCTGTCTCAAAAAGTTGGACACAATTTCAAACTGAGTAGCCTGGTTTGTGACCACAAGTTGTTCTTGGGATGGCACGTCCAAGGTTCGACACAGCACCCCAGCTCCACTCTGCTCCAAGGGCAGTTCTGCCATGCTCCGTTTCCTCTCTGGAAACCTAAGAAATCCAGCTCTGCTCCCGGCAAGACAGAGCAGTCACACGGCTCTGGATGTGAAAGCAGCTCGACAAATGAAGGTTAAATTAAATTAGCAGAACTCTCTTAGCATTCCAGCTCTTCAACAGGATTTAAGAGAGGCTGGGGAGCAGTGGGGAAAATCGGGAATGGGTGTTTCAGAAGAGACAGGCTGGCATGGCGGGTGAGGACTAGTCTGTGATCCAGGAGACCCCCTGCTATTCCTGCCTTTGCCAGTGACCTACCACATGACCCTCAAGAAGCCACTCCACTTCATGTGTTTTTTCTTTCCCCTCTTGCCCTTTTACTGCTTGATTATAAAGTTTTCCAAGTGATTGCATCATCCTGTTTGTACAAAATATGCATTTGCATAACATCTCACACAACAAGACCCTGATCACAGCTGGGGATTCTAGACACAAAAGTTATAAAGAAGAATGCTTGCAAATTCAATGTGCTTAAATGCCCATTATGGGTATTTTGTAAGCAATGTTTCCTCATTAAAGATTCTACTGTGTTGTTTTGCCAAGCAATGTAGGATAGAGGAAGGTCCTGGGTAGATGGTTGGCTTGATGCTGTTCCTTGCAGGCAGAACCTGAGGGGCATCGTGGAGATGGAAAAGGGATGGACTGTTTTGTAAGCTAACAGCCAAAATCTAGAACAGTTGCTTAGCTCTGACAACCTGGCAAGGACATTTTTCTACCCTCAGCTACAGCTTCACAAGCTCTGTTCACAAGATGTTGGTGCCTTCAAACCCAGATTCATTGGTTCGGTCTCATGGGGACAGATACACAACTCAATCCTAATCTGATCAAAGACCATGACTGAAAAAAATGCCTTTGGATCATTCCCAGAGTTAGCATTATTTCTCTCCAATACATCTCCCTTACACTCATCTCCAAAACGGTGAATAGCAAGTGTAGAGAAAGAGAAGAAAAGGAGACAAGTAGTGACCAATTCTCCACACCCCAGGTTTGCAGCTTACAAGTGTCTAACCAGAAAGCTGTAAAAGAAGCATCCAAGCCAGCAATAGCATCAGCAGGAGCTGAGCCGGAGCCTCGAGTTCTGGCAGTAGCAGTGGCAGTGCCCCAAGAACAATACTTGGAAGGAGTAAGGCCAGTGGCAGCCGCCCCTCAGGCTGTCCCACAGCTGGGATCCCCATCTCCTCTGCTGGGGAAAGCACGAGGTCTCTGGGTGCACCCAGCAGCCTGGCTTTGCGTCCTGGAGGAGAGAGGAAAACCAGCCGTGACCTTGATCCCCTTCCAAAGCACCACAGGTCTCCTAAAAACAGAGGCAGGAGAATGAGGCTGGCGGTACGTGCTGTTAAACAGCAGGAGAGAAACAGCATCAGCGCAGATGCTGCTTTCCTACATGCATCCAAAGCTTGGATTTTTGACATTGTGAATTTAAAAAGCAAACCGGATTTGAATGAGGCAATTCCAAACAGCCCAAGAAATAACAGTGGATATGCAAGTTATTGTCATCTACCTTGCACCTGAATAGTGCCAAGAAAAGTGCCAGGACTAATCCTAAGGGAATGAGATGGGCAAGTGCAAAGCCACTTGTTCAAGAGTTCATTAAGCCAGTGACAGACTTCAGCTTCCTTAATCTTCACCTACATCCCACACTTGACTCCTCAGCCCATCTTGTGGCCAGACAGCACGATCCATCCGAGAGCCAGCACTGACCAGCTCCCGCAGAGCTCGGGGGAATTCTGCTGCAATTCCTGCAAAACTTGAGATGCAGGTTCTTGCCAGCCATTTCCTACCCCAATGTCACAGCACAACTCTTAACATCGGTAATGCTCACAGTTCAAGAACTGGAGTCGTAACACATAATGCTGCGTGATATCCAGCTACTCCAGCCATCTGGAATAAACCCTTTCATGTTGAACATTCCTCTACATGCTCCAGCTGAAGCTGGATGTTCTTTTCTTGATCACTGTACCTGGCCTGGTTTTGTTTTTTCTCTCTATTTTAAAATTCTTAAAAACTAAAATGCAAAGGTTTGCACTTTAAAAGGGGCAAAGAGGCCAGAGTGAGTAAAATACCCTTTCCCTTTCATGATCTGCCGCACAGCCGGCTGGGACAAAGCTGGATATGATGTCAGATTCCTGGAGCTTTCACACAACAGGGCCGCTTCCCCTAAGTATTTCTCTAACTAAGCAGAACTCAAAGGTTTCCTTCTCCTGCAAACACCTGAGCAGAAATGACTCACTCGCGATGTTGGCAGCTGGCGCAGAGCTCTCGGCCCTAGTGCCAAGCCTACTTATACTGCTGAGATGGGAATTTTTCTCCTGTGACTTCCAAAAAGATTTGTCCATCTATATTTTGCACAAAAACATAGCCTTATGTCCCTTTTTTTTTTTGTCAAGGAGAGAGGCAGATGTGTTGTGGTAGAGCACATTTGTAAGACCAGCCACACAGCAAAGTCATTTTTTCAAGCTCATGAAACATTAGAATGCATCTATTTCTAATCAAATCACTTTTTATTTTTTCTGCCTGACTTCCTTCAAAAATAATGCATATATGATCATGGTGTGCATGAGCATGCATCTCTAATAACTTTTGAATGAGTTGGTTGCTTTCAGCTCAATTTGAGAGAGAGACAGGACTTCCAGAGCTGTCACGTTGTCACAAGAGCCATGAAAATAGGCTACTGGATAGAAAAGAGATCTAGGGGCTGGAAAGCTGCAGCACGAGTTCACCCAGTGTTGGGCACCAGAAAATGACATTGTAAAGGCATTGACGCGTGGAATAGCCTCAATGGAAGGTTACAATCAGCCGAAAGACAGAAAACTGCAGTACACCAAGTACTACCCGAATATTTATTTTGAAGGACATTGTAACAAAAGTCACCAGTCAAAAAATGAACAGCCTTCAAGATACAGCACTCCAAAGAGCACACAACAGCCAAATACTTCAAAGGAAGCCTACAAGGAAAAGCACTAGTAAAATTAACTAAATCCTGGGCTGGACACTCCTCTAACACCCATGTAATCATTAATTTCAGAGGAGTCGCTTCTGATATACCCCAAGGTAAGCCCCAGATTGTACAAATCCACTCTTTATTGCCTGAGTAGTGCCGTTTAAACTCAACGGGATTGCCCAGAGTGGTGAGGTTAAGCACCTGTGAAGGTGTTTGCAAGATTGAGGCCCGAGGCCTGGTCTGGGCACAGCTTTTGTACTTGAAAAACTGGTTCACTTAAAGGTTTGTTTTGGGGTTTATTTTTAAAGAAAACAACAGAATAATTAAAGCCATACAACCACTTTAAAGTGAGCACGTTTTTATGACTATAACGGGAACTTCCAAGAGCACAGCCCTTCCCAGGTCAGCTACGCTGCTCCAACTTCACCCATGCTGAAGGGAGTTCCGTCAGCGCTGTTAGGAGCAGCCCCGGCTTTTGCACCTTGAACAGCTCAACAAGGAGGAGCCAGGCCACTATATCTACTCAAAGCTATCCAGGCAATTAATCCACGGAAAACACCTGATGGAACAAGCAGTGCAGGCAAACCCATGCTTGAAGAACATTTCATCTGGACTGCATAAATAAGTTACTTTCTTTCCCTCTTGTAATTTTCTTCTTATCCTCTGCGTGTGCACCCACAGGAAAACAAAACAAACTATCACACAGCTAAAAAACATTAGAGTTTCGCATACACAGAATTAAGGTAGGTGAGAAAGGTCTTACTGAAAGGCAATCTCGACAACAAAAAGGAGTGTCCATTCTAAGGAAAACACCTCAAACTTTAGGAGTTGCTAGGAGGAAGAGGGAGTGGAACAGGGAACTAACATGTCTGGATTGCTAAAAGGCTAAAAAAATTGTCACACTTTTAAAGAAGAAAAGGACAAAAGACATTAAGAGTAAACAGGAAATTCGGGAAATTATTTCTCTCAAAGTAGCAAACATCTGGAATAAATTGTCCAAAACCTAAGACCATCAAAGCAAAGTATTAATGAGGTTAAGAGACAGCTAGACTGGAGGAGGAGACTGCAGAATACAGTGACAAGAGAGGTGGAGCCCAGATAAACCTAGAGGCAACAGGCTCATCATCCTCAAGGGCTTTGTTCCTCTCTCTGCCCAGTACCTCCTTATCTTCTTATCGCTCCAGAGTTAAAATTTGGGGTTTTGCTGCTTTTTGGTTTCTGGAAAGGAAATACTTTTTTTTCCTCCCAGGAATTTCATGCCGAGATCTGTGACACAGTACTTCAGTGCTGAGCCTCCAAATTTCTAAAGCTTAACCCAGAAAAGTACAAGAAAAGAGAATACATGCTACTCTACTCCTTGCACCAAGCAGAGCTGTCTGAAGTCTGGAGTCCTCCTTCCTCCCATTCACACTTCAAATTAAGAATAATGATTACCTTTTGCCACAGAATATTTGTTAAAAAAGAAAAGCCTCATCCCTTTAATCAGAAGGATATAGTAAATATCTCCATGGATTCAAGAGCAGGTTTTTAAAACGCTCATTTGTTTTAAAGTAATTTGAACCAGCCTAAACAACACCTTTAAAGATGACAAAATCCAGTAAGCATAAATGAATAAAGAGTCTAAGAAGGAAATACTTAGCATGACTTATCCCTTAATATTCAGATCCCTCTCTAGAAGGGATAATCAGAAAACTATGTTGGCCCTTATTCCAAAGAAGAGAACGGTCTTCCATGTCTGCCTAGACTGTTATTAACGGTATTGGTTACATTCATGGTCATTAACATCCTTTAAAAGATGTTCTTGGGATTTCATTTTCATCTCCCATTATTGAGCAACGGAACATTCATAAAACAGTAGGAAAAGAAAAGAAAGCCTCCAAGTTCCCATCTCTGCCAGTTAAAACTACACGGAGAACTCAACAAAAAATTGATTCAGGAGCAGCAGTAGATACGCACATGTTAAAAAACACACTGGAGGGAATATGGAATAATAAAACATGCGCTTGCCTGTCCTCTACTCTAAGAGCCACACGCAAACTTCAGCCAAGCCTGACAGAGAAGGAAAGGTTTCTCAGACCTGAGGCTCCTGTGGGTTCCATAGTACAGGCAGCTGGGTAAAGGATAAAGATGTGAAGTGAAATGCTTATTAGACATAAGAGAATCCACAGCAGCCTTAATTACTTGTCTAACAGCACAGGGCCCGCTCACACGGTTTGTTATCAGCCACGCACCCACATCTGAGGAGTAGAAGCTTATTGGGAACATCTGCTTTTGTCTTCGCAAAAGGCAGCCGAAGCTCCGCTTCAGCCCCAACCCCTTCTCCGTGAGCTGTTCTCCCACCCCTTCTCCGTGAGCTGTTCTCCCACCCCTTCTCCGTGAGCTGTTCTCCCACCCCTTCTCCGTGAGCTGTTCTCCCACCCCTTCTCCGTGAGCTGTTCTCCCACCCCTTCTCCGTGAGCTGTTCTCCCACCCCTTCTCCGTGAGCTGTTCTCCCACCCCTTCTCCGTGAGCTGTTCTCCCACCCCTTCTCCGTGAGCTGTTCTCCCACCCCTTCTCCGTGAGCTGTTCTCCCACCCCTTCTCCGTGAGCTGTTCTCCCACCCCTTCTCCGTGAGCTGTTCTCCCACCCCTGCCTGCAGCTTCCTGGCCCACAAGGAGCCCACAGGGCTGTCACAAGGCCACCCCGCCCTGGGGGGGAGGGGCGCACGGGGGGGCTGCTTGGCCCTCACCCCCAGACACCCCCACGCTGCCCCACAGCACCGCGCCTTCATTTTTAACCCCAAAAGAGACAACAGGCCTTGCTGTGTGCGAGGAGCTGGCACGGAGGAGTTCTGAACTCCTGGGTGCGTGCCCGTCACCCAAATCCGCTGGTGAATTCCGCCACCAGCTGACAACGGTCACCAGAGCAGGGGTGTCCCCTCCAGGCGCCGCCTCAGACCTAGTCCCAACTCCAGAGGGAGCGCCCGCTGGGCCCTCCCTCACCGGACTGAGCACAGAGGAAGCACCAAAGCCCCGAGTCGCTCACACCAGCCACAAACGCCCTCAGCCCTTCAACCGGCCTTGGCCTCAAACGCTCTCATGAATGTCCTGCTCGGAAAAAAAAGCGCTGCCTTACCTCGTGCTGGGAGCTCGCCCGTGAGCCGGTGTGCGGGGCAGGAGCCCCGGGCTGTGCAGCGCGAAACCCCGCAGCCGCTCCTCCCGCGCCGTGGTGCTTCCCGGGGGCAGCGAGGAGCTCATTAGCATTAACTCCCCACACCTGTGCGGCTGGAGCGGCCCCGGGGGCGGCCCAGGTTGCCCCGCACCTGTGTGGAAGGTTCCAGGTGCTGCCACACTCAGGGATACGTGGCTCCCAGTGCCCCCCTGCTCCCAGCTGGGGCTTGTGTTTCACCCAGGGACAAAAATACCCCTCTTCCATCTTTTCCAGGAAAAAGAGCGCATCCTGCAGTGTGTCAGCATTACCTGCGCTCTGCCGTGTGTGCAAACTTGGCTGAACCATAACACCGATTTAAAAAGAAATCATGGGTATTTCCTTAAGGCTTTCCAGACAAAATAGGGACACCCGTAGTGCTCCAGCACTTGATTCACACCAGGATTCTTTTTCCAAGCACTAAATTCTGTCATAGCCTTTGCACTCTGAGCCTGGTTGGGGAGGGCAGAGACCCTTGCTGAAACCAGCTCATTCCTCTCTACAGAGAACTTTGCGGCTCCTATTTAACTGCATTCCTTCTAAAGCAAGAGCTTAAAGACACCAGCCGGCCCCTAAGTTCATGAAGGTTTATCTCTTTCTGACCTGTTCGAAGAAGGCCCCCCTCCCCGCCCGCCTCTGGTATTGAGCTTCTACTCATCTCAGCTGTGGAGTCACTTGCAGCTTCTGAAACTTAAAGAGACACGGCAGGAGAAGTGAAGTTACCTGCCCTGCTCTCCACTTTTGTGTAAAGCAACTTCTTTCTGAGCGCTGTGAGCCCGTGACACGCTGGGCAGCACCAGCGCGGTGTGGGTAGGTTCATGCAGGAGGTCAAACCCCATGCAAAGCGGGGAGCAAAAGCCTTTTGGTAACACGGTGCAAGGCAGCCAAAGGAGAGCCAGCTTCCCCCTTCCCAGGTGTGGAGTGGGATGGGGTTTGTCTGTGCAGTGCAGGTGTATCCACACTGGCTGCTGCTTCAGCTTGGTGAGCAGCAGTCACAGCGACCCAACCAACCACACTTCTTCTCCAGAGATGCCTTTTTTGATGCTCTCCAGTAATAAAAGAGAAAAAGGCTGTAATATCTGCAGCAAACACCTGACCAAGCCTGTCAGATTTGTTGGCAGTCATGTTGCATATCTGTTTTGCAGGATCAGCATCTGGAAAGGCATCGTAGGCAACACATTCTGGTCAACAGAGGACATGGCTGATCCCACCTCTCTACCTTCCTGCTAAGTGACCTCAGCCAAGATGGTTCTTACTTGCTTTCCTTCAGACCTCTGGCTGTTTGGATCTCCCTTCACCTGTGTACAGAAGTTCCCTTACCCCATGGAAGGGCAGCTACTGTCCTCTAGTCATGATAACACAAAATGCCTGTCTGGCCTGGCACGTGAACTCTACATGTTTTGCAAAAAAATGATATTCCTCAGATCTAAAGGCACATCAAGCAATCATTTAAACAGGGAGAGCAACAAGTGGCAACATTTCCCCGGATAAGGACTCAAGGAGGAATTGCTGGTACAACCTGAGTTAGCATCCCCAGGCCCCTGCTTTGTAATCAGTGGAGTCAGAGAGATGCTTGCAGAGGCTGAATCGGAGAGATGATCTGAAGTGCCCTGAAATGCCTATTCAAGGACCTCTCTCCCTCCAGCCACTGAAGAGAAGTCCTGCAGAGATAAGCCTCCTTGAATACACGCTGGATTTAAGTTGGCAGAGTTAAGCCAATAAACAAGAGCATCCCCCAGGTTATAGAACTGTAACAAATGTCCAGGTTTGCAGGTTAGAAAACTATTATTTCAAATACTGTACAAGCGCTTCGAGGATCCAAAGTCTGGCTCCTTCAGTGTGAAACCTCTCTTGTGCCTTCCAAAGCCCTGTGTTTGGAGAAAGGTATAATGGCATGATGAAAGACAAGGATTACAGCTTGCTGATGGCCACCTGAATTTGAACAGACTGATGGGGAAATGAAGCAGGGCCACGGGTGAGACCTGGAGTACAGTCCAACATGAATTACCACTGCTAAAATCAGAAGACATTTCAAGGATGAAAAGGGAGAAGAAGGAGCAAGAGGAGACTGACCTAGGGTCAGATCAATTTGGAGGGCACACCAGAGAAGACTTACACAAAATTTGTGGGTAGCGGACAGTAAGCTAAGGTGACTTAGGTGGAGTTTGGAGGGCAGGGATAGAATTCAGAGCAGCTTTAAATTGATGGGGAGATAGAAAAGTAAGAAGGGATTAAAGATTAGTGCAGATGTTACTTGTTAGAAGAAAGTCACCAGTAAAATTCAAAGAGTAATTGGTTAGGTCGTAGTTCCTCAGGAAAGGATCCGAGGCTTAAAGTGCAGGACAGATTGATCATATGTCAACCCAATAAAAGGCAAGTGTCACTGGGACTGTCTTAACAGCATTGTCGTATGAAACATCACAGCATCACAGATTTATTGAAGTTGGAAGGCACCTCGGGAGATAGTCTAGAGCAACCCTTCTGCTCAGAGCAGCACCAGTTAGGGCAAGTTCCCCAGGACCATATCCAGTTGGGTTTGCGTTATCTCCAGCAATGGATACTCCAAGATCTATCTGTGCGGCATGTTCTGTTATTTGACCAACATCACAGCAAAAAAGTATTAATGGAATTTCCTGCATTTCGATTTGTGCTGATTTTCTCTCATCCTGTCAAAGGACAACACTGGGAAGAGTGTGGAATTGTTGCACTCAGTCCCATCATCCAGATCATTAATGAAAATGTTAGACAGCACTGGCATTGCATTTTCACACAAAAACTTGTACTTCAGACAATCTGCACCCTTTTAGCATCAGTGCAAATTCAGTGTCCTTAGATAACCCATGCTGGCACACTTCCAGCGTAAGAGGAAGAGGGGAATAGGACTTAAGGAAGTTTCTGGGACAGATAGAACAGGCCACAGGGGGATCAGAAGCAAGAAGTTACTAAAAGATGTCTGGGATAAACATTTCTCCCCCTTCCCTAGAAACACTACCTTCACTGCTGCTGAATCTCAGCGTTTTTTTGGTTTGTTGGGGTTTTTTTACAGATAACCAACCCCTGAAATAATTATTCCATTCTAGCTGGTGCTGGAATTTTGTGTCCAATTTAGCATAACATGTCTTAACAAAAATATGCACAAATTTAAGGTAATCCTAAAGAGAGCAAGAAGAATTAGAAGTGTAGAAAAGATTGCTGAGAAGAAAAGTTTAAAAAAAGAATGCTGAAGTAAAGGAAACTAACCAGCCTTCCAGTGTGCTAACCTTCATTATAAAGAGGATGCAAAGGATGAAATTGGCTTAATTTGTAGACAGAAAGATTTAGGTTCGATGGGAGGGGAAAAATGTATAAAGCTAGCTTTGGACTTGAGGCTACCTAGAAAGTTTAGGCAGGTCAGACAAACATTTCTAGCAACAATCCTGCCTCCAAGCGGAACAATAAGCTGGGGGACACTCATGGGAACCTTTCTCTGCCTTTTCTGACAGTATATCCCAAAGGCTGCTCTCCCCATTCACAAGGTTTCAGAAAGGTTTACAGGATTAAATGTTTACGAGTTAATAAAACACATTATCAATTCTATGCTGTTTCTTCGGGTTTTCCCATCCAAATACTAATTGTCTGTGAAAGGGCTGACCCTAAAGAGCAACTGCCAGGGTTCATGCACATTCAGTCCCATCTGATCATTTTAATGATGCTTGGTGAGAATCTGTTTTTGTGGAATTAACCTCAGCTCTTTGTTCTCTTTCCTTATTGGACTCTGCATCCAAAACCCATAAGCACAGCTTTATGTCCCCAAATGAAAATGAGCATTGAAATGAAACTGCGATTGATAAAGATTCTTAGAACAAGCCTGCAATATTTTCATGATATTTATCTGGACATCTGTCCTTCTCCTTTATAGAAAGGGGGGCACTCCAAATTCTCTTGCATGATGGTCCAAGAGCCCAAGATGCAGAAAAACAAATGAGCAACAAACTTGGTGGTACAACCCGGCCCAAAGATCTCTTCAAGCACTCAGTAGCAGGCTGGGTAGCGGCACTGCCCTTGTGCAGGAGTTCTGGAACAGCAGACAGGAAAAAAAGGGAGAAAAGGATTTTGAACAAAAAGAAAAGGGCACCAATGAGGAAGGAGCAGAAGAACCACAATAAACCTGAGGGCAATGAGGTAGGGTCAGGTGGAGCTTGTGGCTTTCTATAGTCCGTGAACCACTTCAGAGAGCTCTGGGTGACTGAGGGCGCTCTGGTGATGTGTGAACTTTTGGTGGCTGCTGGAGGGCCTCACAGCCTGCACCCTGCTTTGGTCCCCATGAGGAACTGAAGGGAACTTGGACTGAATTTCAAACAGAGCTGCTGGTTTAGCTCCCTCCAGAAGAGCTACCTCGGCTGCTTGAGGTAAGTAGAGGCAATCAAGTGATTTGCTTCAAAAGTGCACTGCTCCAAAACAAATCCCTCCTCTACACAAAGCCCAGCTCAACCTCGTCTGCACTAAGGAGGTCCTATTTTCCACCCTCCCCACAGCTCCCTGCTCCTGCCCCATCTGCAGCTGTTGGGCAGCAACGAGGGCCAGCTGTTCCCTACGGAACAGGGGGTATGCAGCGGGGGACGTTAACACGGCCAGCAGGAAAATGGCTTCATTGATGTGTGTGTGTACACAATATTTTTAAGAGAGATAATTACTAGTTGATACAGTTGGGAATTAGCTGCTTGTACTAGAACATTGCTGTTACAGGAATATGCATAGTTCTTCGAACATAGGGGCAGGGGGTGAGATTTATTATGTCAATGTTGTGTCTGCTAGGAGCTTCTCATGCCAGTTGTCCAAGGTTACTGAAGTGCATTGAGTGAAAGGTTTTGCTGGAACAACAGAAACTGCAGGTGGGGATGACAGTTCCCGGAGTCCTGCAGAAGCTACAGATTGTTCACCCAATTTCTGCCCCTCCTCATGCAGGCAGAATTTGACACCTTGCCCTCAAAATTCTCTTTCTACAAAAACTAAGATGGAAACAGGAAATAAGTGGCTTGTTACTTCCCCTCAGTGTATGGGACTGTGGTGCCAACAACACTGATGCAAAAGGAAACCATTTTCATTAGTTGTTAAAACAGCAGCAGCTTGTTTTCCTTTGGCTGTAACATCCTCCTGCCTCCCACGCAGGAAGTATTTCAGCAATATTCCACACAGGCAGAACATGGCCAGTTCCTAGAAGTCCAAATACATGAAATTGTTTCAGAAACAATGCCGATCTCGGATTATAAAAGTGAGAGGTGACCTGTTTTGCATGTAATCCTTTTCTTGTCTCTGTCCCGAGACTTTCAATCTTTGGCAAAACACATCCTTCCAGTGTGTGCTTCACCTGGAAAACAAGGCTGATGACCAGCGAGTGAGAGACTGTTACTATTTCATGGACAACCTGCTACAGATAATAAAGATATCTCTGGGGGGGGAAATTAATTATTGAAATGGAACAGAATTCTATTTACCAAACACTCTTCCTGGTGCAATAAGTTAGAGGATTTCTCAATTAACACATGGAGCTTATGTATAAAATAGAAGAGGTTAAGCAACACTGCAGTGCCCACTGGACCATCTGGTGAACATTAAGATTGTCAATAAATCACGAAAGCACCAGTTCATCAAGAAAATTCCATTTCAAACCACTGAAAGAAAAAAAAAAAAAGGATGGGAAAACCTCACAAAATTGGTATGTTCATCTTTTATAAAAACAGGAGCATTAAATAACTTTAATCTAATTTCAATTGTTTTATTGGTTCTCTTCTGATGACCACATGGCTTCACATACTGAATGTTTAGCCCTTTGTCTTGCACACAAAAGCATTATGAAATAACTTGATGCATCATCACAGGAGAAGCTCATCTTTTTCCTCTTAGTCTTTCTCCTCACCATGGGTGATAACATAACAGAGGTTCTTATAGTCAAGGTTACCAGAGACATCTGGAGGGAAAGCAGCAAACATCTGGTTGATCTGCCAAGCAAATGGGAGATAAGTGTTAACAAAGGACTGGGGGTCAGCAACAGGTATTGCTTTTCATTTCCAACCCAGTTTGGCTCCCTTCTGCCTTGGTCCATTAACCATGGAAAATTCTTAGCTTCACTAAAACTGAAATTGCAATTAGGACACAACCAGTCATGCAGTCCTGCTAGAATCTCAACAATTTCTCTGTCGAAAAGAGCTCTCCCTGAAATCCAGGTAAGGCCTGAGCAAATAATGCACAGCAGTCTGTGCTCCAGTTTGTTCTTGCCATGAACCAACTCCACTCAATGTCCTCTTCTGAATATAAAGTCCCTCTAAGTTCCACCCAGCCAGCACAATCCACGTTCAGTCTCACACAAACCACAAAGTCAGTACCTCATTTCAGAGCTCATTTCAGATTTCAAACAAAATAACTCTCAACAGAAATGGAAACCAGATCACAGTTCCCACCCAAACCCTCTTGAACTCCAGGAAATTCCTTGTCCAGATCACCACAGGAAAGAACAGCGAGAGATAGGTCACACTTGCACTTAGATGGAAGTCCAAAGAATCTGTTTGACTTTGATTTAGCCATGGAGCTATTCAGAAGCAGTGCTTCAAATTGTTCCTAATTGCTAGAGCTGGCATCAACCTTTTCTCAGTCTGGATTTGAGCTGAATTCATACATTTAAAGAGGGGCAAACACTTATTGCTTAATGGTGACTGGAAATAGATTCCTATTTAGAATAAAGAAAGTCCTTACCTCTTCTTGGCTGAACCGGTCTGCCTGTGTCATAAGCATTTCTTTGATGCTGTTCAAATAAAACGCAATAACCCGATTAAAGGGTGATAATGGCACATGACAATTCCGATGGCAAGATCCCTCCTGAAGTTGCATGAAAGAAAATCTGTGAGACCGCATAAATTAGAGCTGTTAATCCTTACATGATATTGTAAGAGATTTTCTGTGGGCACCCATCAGTGTCAATGCCGCGCTCTGCCAACTTATTTTGCTTTTGTGACATTTTATAGAGGTTTAAAATTGTTTAAGGTTATTGCTCTAATTTTGTATATTACTCTAAGCGATTCTGTATGCTCATCCTAACACAAAATGGTTGGGTTTCTGACTTGATGTTTGAAGTCTGGATCACTTAACAAAACCAAAATAGAGAATATTTTCTGTAAAATCTGAGGATGAAAGGAACAGAGCATGAAATGAGAAAGAGGACTTGAAAGAGAACTCCAACAGCTATTCCGGATCATCATCTGAGAATCCCTTTATTTGCATGCAGTCATTCCCAGAGGAGATTGTGAAACTGCATGAGACCTGTTGTATTTCACGGTACAATGTCTTGATCTGGAGTTACAGCAGTGTAACAAGGAGCTTATCCCACACACAATCTGCATCCTCTGCAATTACATCAAAGAGAATTTTCGGGACAGACCCTCAGCTGATTTACCCTCTGTTCACAAACGCATTGTGGGAAGTCAGGCGAGCATGTAATTTTTTTACCTATGTTTATAGGTGAATAGAAAAGCCAGGAAGAACGATTGCTGTTTGCAGTCTGACCCCTTTAGGTACAACCGAGGGAGGACCAGGGAAAACAATAAAGTTTCCTTTCTACTCCCATACACCACGTGTGTTCAGTGAAAAAAGCCACGCAGATACAAGTGTAGTTTGGATGGCAACGCTACAGCTGCACTCCCTCGTCTCTCTGACACACACATTGTTTGAAGACACGTCCCAATTTGCATAAGAGGCATCTACACTGCTGAATCTCGTTGTCACTGGTGTGAAGTGCTCCTTTGGAAGAGTGGAAAGGGAAAACTGAGAAAAGAAGTTTCTGGGTAATGAATAAGGATCTTTCCCACAGCGACAAGAGTGAAAATATTCATGCAAGTTTGGGACACTCTCTGAAGTCACAGACAGAGCTTGAGCAATCGTGTACGTCTTTCCTGTGTTATTTTACCACTCTCCTTACTTAGCAAAGCCCTTCCTCATCTCTTTCTCTCACATTGCTGTTTCTGTTCAGTTATCAGGCCGTTTGTTGTGTGACTGCATTTTGTTAAGTGGAATTCTCAAATAATCAGTGGGGCAAGAGTAGAGTGATCATTCTCATCAGCTTAAATTGACTATGGGATACATGTGCGCGGGGGCAAATTGCATTAGCAAAGGTAAATAGGAAGTGTGATATGGAAAGGAAGTGTGATGGAGGGAAGCATTTACACCAGTTTTGTCAGAAGTCATAAATAAACTTCACCACCAAGAGGACTGAATTAAAAAGAGATGTGGACTCTCTGTGGCTACATACCTAAAAGTATTTAGTGGGAAAAAAAGATCAAATATCTAATTATAATCTTGTGATGCACAATCCAGTAGGCTCTGGCACAAGGACCGAGTTAAGCATTAGGCACATTTTCCATTACTTCCTTTATAGTGAAGTGAAGACTCACAGTTTCCAAAGCTGGAGATGGTGCACCTTGTCCTTTGTGTATCTTGTTTTGGTTTTTTAAAGAGTATTTGCTTAAAAAAAATAAATCAAAGTCTCCTTGGGAAAACAAAAATTCCATTTGCTTTGAGGTGGGAGTCTAAATGGTACTTCTTGTCCTGGCTGCCATCAGTTCCTTCTGTGGTTACAAAGACTTCATTGCATTCCTATATTTTCAAAACCTTTTTTAAATTATCTATGAAATCTCTGGGACATTTCAATTTTCCACCAGGTTTGCCCTTTCTACAGTGCTTTCTTGAAGAAAAACAGGTGAGCTGAGATGAGCAGCGCTCTGCAGCTCTGCTGAGAAACATCTCTAGCCCAGCCAAACTCATCTCCAAAAGCCCAGAATGGATGTAAACTCCCCAGGTCTGTTTTCATCTGGTACAAATCTGCAGAGTTTTGTTGGCATCAGCATTTGGCACAGTTGATGTTGGCCTGACTCACTTTGTCCAGCGAATGGCATTCAGAACTGAATCACTGACCCTTTCCAAACACTACGCCAGTTTACACCAGCTGAGAATCTGACCTAAGGCATTTCTTCTTTTTGACATCGTGCTATAGGAAGGGGTTACGTGGGGTATAGTGATGCAGACATACAAAGTCTGTTGTTGAATTTGGAAGTAACTTATAAACTCCTGGAGCTTCTGGAAAGGTTAGAAGGCTCCATCCCAGCTACCATCAGATGGACTGAGTGAGTCATTTCCAGACTAGAGGTGAAAACACGGAGAGGGAAGAGACATAAAAATCCCCAGAAGGATGTTAACTCCATGAAAATAAAAAGAGGTTCTGATTAAAAGGTCAACATGGCTGGGTTTGGAAAGAAACATTCCAGGAGTTTTTAATATGGAGAAACGTTATTTATTAACATTAACTGTCATATTGAAAAGGCTGTATGAAGCAGCGTAAAAATTATTTCAAAACCTTCAAATGTCTAAAGTTTGGAAGCATATGAATAGAAGTTAAACCTCAAAGACATCCACGGAATTGATTTAATGGTTTGTTCTGTAATGATCAACTTTACCCTCGGGTCTAATAAGTAAAAACATTATGCTCTGTTGTGGTGATGAACTAAAACAATTGTCTAATGTTAGCAGTGCAGTGGGGGTGGGGGCAAGGTTGACCTTTTCCATCAAGAAAAAATAAAAGTATTTCCCTCTCATCTTCATGTTGGAGTGTGATTCTGCATTCCCGATTTGCCCCTTACTCCAACTGGCTTCCAGCATCCAAGGAATGCAGAACTGGACAGAGGGTGCCAAGCTGTAGATTATATATGCAGGATATCGTTACGGGTAGTGGGGGGAAACAGAACATTTCATGGGTCTGTGTTATCAGAAGGCTGTATTTCATGGTTGTGACCTCACTACTGTGTGATCTGGCCTCTTTGGCAAGAGGCTACATTTTTTTCTGATTGTTTAAGTCACTTCTGATGTTATTTCTCTGACTATTCTTTCTGAGCTGTTTGGATAATGTTAACCCCAAAACAATCAGGACGACTGTTAACTCTCCGTTTCTGGTGATCATTAGCTACATCCACCTCTGCTTTTCATTTTCATTTACCATATCACAAGATTAGCAGAATTCCTTGATGAAAATATAGCTTTGTACCTCGTGGTTCCCTAATAAACTCCCCCTTCGTGCAAAACCTACATGAAACGGCTGCTGCAGTAAAAGTGTGGATCTCAAATTCACCGAGGAATTTAAGGAAATGCATAAATCTAGATACATAACACATTCCTCTGGAGCCATAGGTCAGACCTCCTCATCCTCTGCCCTAATTTGATATCGTTTATCTCATCTACCTCAAGGCCTGCTTACACCGTCCAGGAGGTGCAATGAGGATTTACATTTGTGCAATTGGCACTTAAAGTTCTTTTCCCTTGCTTTGTGGGTGTAACAGGTTATGAATACAAACTGGGTCCTGCCTCCTTATTTAACAAATAGCCATATTGGCAATAATTGCCATATTATTAATAACGTTTGATTTGGCTCCCACCATATTTAGAGAAATTTTACAGCCAAGCATTGTCTGGAAGCAGAAGGCTCAAACAGTAAACACATAACAAGGAAAACGTCCTCACTAAAACCATGTCCCAGAGTTAATTAAATTGATCATTTTTTTTTAAAAGGGGACTGGCTTTCCCATTTTAGTTGAGCTCTCGGAGAGTTGGGCACCAGACATTCATTTTAATTTTACATATGGAGCTAATCTACAGAGAGTCATGTGTTGATTTATACCCAGACCTTCAAAAAAAGGCTATCTAATGGCCTACATGTGATTATATTTCCGTTGCCTCTTGCAATGTCTGAAGACAATAACATTTCTTTTTGGTATACAAATACATTCATACAATAGTCCAGTCTTTTAACTCTGGCTTACAAAGCTGAATGTTTCTGTGCCTGACAGTTCCTCTGTCTCTTAAAATACTGTGAAAAATACAGCTTTTAAGCAGTTCTTTAAATTATTATTATTATTATTATTATTATTATTATTATTATTATTATTATTATTAAGGATTTGAAATAAACTTACTAGTCTGCCTTTATGTGGCCTTTTCCTTCTGGGTCGAAAATCTTAAAAGCATTCAGAATGGTTTCTTCTGGATCCGTGCCTAAAATTAATGAAATATAATTTAGAAGCCTGAACTTATTTCTATAGCTGCTGAATCCTTGCTAAGCAGTTGCATTCACTTGGAAACAGCGCAAAATGGAGAATTCTGCAGTTGCAGTTCTGAAGACAAAGGTTCCTTAAGTCGGCAGCATTTGTCATGTCAGATAAACAATAGAGGTGAATAGTTCAATGCTCAGAAGCTTAAAAATAATAACTTATATCTATTCTATTTCTGCAGGAGAGAAAACTTCCAGGAACTGGTCTCCAATATCAGTACCCAAAGGATTAGTGCCTTTCAGAAATGAAAATATAACAAACTGTTTCCCTCTCAGGCTTACTCTAATCTGGTACTGTATGTTCCTTGCAAACATGTTTAGATGTTACTTGTCCTTCACTACATAGAGGAGAGGTAGTGTCCCTCGCTAAAGGAAACAGAGCCCTTCATAAAACCAGTGTCCCTGGAATGCAATGGAAACAGGATGATCAAGGTACAACGGTGACTTGCACTCGTGTTCTGTAGTGCACTTCAAGTTAAGTATCTCTTTATTAGGTGTTACTTATAGAAACAGATAGGTTAAAGCACTAGACTATGGCTCCAATATTTTGCTTCTGCTCTTATCTGGGTCACAGACTTTTGGTATAACTTTAATTTCCCTGCTCCTCTGTTCCCGACAGTAAAATGATAGTAATAGTCTTTCCTTTTCTTCCATCCTTTATCTGTTCCATCTATTTAGACTGGAAAAAAATTGGGTCAGAGACCAGGTTTCACAGTGCCATAACCTTGGCTGGGGTGTCTGACTGTTCTGTAGTGCTGCAGATTCTGAGTGTACTTGTTCACAGTCAGTTAAACCCACCCACAGGATACACCGTTAGTCTCTGACTATTCCCCAGTATTTAAAAATATCTCACTGCTATATATAATACAAATCTTTATAACTCTAGGAAATCAAATTTACAAGCAGGTAGACTGACCCACGGACAATGAACCTACTTGGGATGGTGAAATGATGAGAACTTGACTAAAAAAAACGGTAAAAAAGAATTGCAGTTTCGAAGTTTGTGCCAAAGTTTGGCAGAGAGAACCTGAACAGAACCCACTTATGGTTCCCTGCTCTAATGGCTCCGTACACTCCCGATGCCTTCTCAGTTTTCTTTGTTTAGAAGGTTTCGCGAGGGTTAACAGTATCTTGGAGCATATGATAGTGAATAGACCCAAGGCTATGTGGCCTCCTCGTCACCCACGACGCAGGTGTATTCCTTTCGCCAAACCGTGGGCAATGTATTGAAACTCCAGCGAATGCACAATCAATACAAAGAGCATCGGTATTTAATGAGTGTTTTGCTTGTCCCATGAAGAGAAACATCTTCCAGCTCCAAGGGAAGGTCTGCATTTTAAGTAGTCACCACTGTGGGAGAGATTTTTTTTTTCTTCTTATTGTGTTTTACATTTTCTACTCTGTCGTATCCTCGGACTTTGGCTTTGAAGAGAAGCAATGCAGCAGGCATTCTTTATTGATTAGCTGGTAAATAAAGTGGTTTCTTTGATGTGCGGCATCTCTGTTTTCTGTACAAATTGTATTATTCTGACTCCCTGTAGAAGCAGCTCCATGTGGTTGGCATTAACATAAACCGAGTTTTGTTAGCTGTTCATCTGGCGTCATAATCTCAATATACAAAGCTAAAGCTCATCCCGAAAATCCCAGCTTCCCCTTTATGACAGAAATCAATTATAGCACAACAAATTTTACTTAGAAAGCACCTTTCACCAAATTCTCTGAGTGGTACTTAGCTAATAAAGAGTGTTGCAAAATTGCCATATCCACTTCCTCTGGCCCTTTTTCCCTTTCTAATTGCACTACAAAGGCTCTTCATCCCAATTAGTTTTGATTGGGAATGTGCAGTCTTTTGGCTGTGCTTCCTTTGCATGACAAACCCAACCAGAAGGGCATAACAAGCACAGCTGTGATTTTCCCTTCACCAAATGGAAATTAAAACAGAGCCTCCTCCTCTCCCAGTAGCCAACAGGAAACCTGCAGACAAGAGGGGTCCATTCTGCCATTCACCTTCCGGTGCTGGCTCTGGTTTCAGGCCACACAATTGGCAGGGCCAGACTCCGCCAGCTTCAGCAGTTGTAAGAGGGAAGCTCAGCCGTACAAAGCCAGAGTCCAGCAGTAATACAATAAATTTTTTTAGGAAGATGGGAACAGAGTTTTCCATTTTTGTGTTCATTAGTCATTGTAACAAACCTCTGGAATGTGCTTGGCTAGGGCCAACCTTACTTTGAAGGTCAAGGCTTTCACCTGTTTTCAATGCATATAGGAAGACAAACAGAGGTTCCTCTTGGCCTCCCACTCCCTCTCTTGCAGTTCCCAGCCTTTAACAGTGTAAGAGAGACAACTAAATCACTAACTCCCGCAACAAATTTCGTATCCACATTTTCTGAACTCCCAGCAGCGATTCCTAATATTCCATGGCAACGGGCAAAATCCAACTCCCTTATCACTGTAAATCCACTGAGATTCCGTTATTTCAACGTATCCACTACATTAAGAGTTACTCGGAGAAGTCTTCATCCAATAGCAAAATCACTATTGACTTCAAGGGAACCCGAGGCTGGGCCACTGGGTAACAACTAACACAGAAAATAAGGGAGGGCCATGTTGCTCCTTCGTGCCCTGTAAGTGCCAGGATGATGCAGAGGTTGTGTTTGCATAAGGAGCCAAAGGAGTGCACAAAGATTTTTTTGTAGAAATACTGAAAATACTTTTAATCCAGCTAAGATTGGCCGTGATACCACTATAGCGTGAGCAACAGGAACGTACTGACAGTGAATAACTCATCTGCACTGTGCTCCAGGCTGATGTGATCTCATTACTTTCTGGACCTCGCTTACTTCTTTCTTGTTAGCTTATGTAAGCTGAAATCACACCTTTGAATTGTCCTCTGGACCGTCCCTTAGCCTTTTCGTACTTCAGCTCTGTCTGCAAAAAAGGAGATCACTCCTTGCCTTTAAGCATAGTTCTGTGGATATGTTATTATAATTCGCAAGGTGCTGCGATATTTCATGCTGAGGATCTCTGACAGATACCTCTCCAACCCCCCAAAGGTACTTACCTTTAAGCTTTTCCCCAAACATAGTGAGGAAGACAGTGAAGTTAATAGGACCTGGCGCCTCCTTCACCATTTCTTCAAGCTCTTCATTCTTGACATTCAGACGACCTGCAGCAGAGATCATTTTTCATAATAAATCACAAATTGTGTTTCAAAAAATGATTCCCATTCATCTGCTCCCACTGGGGAGCTCTGGACTCTGCAACTTTGCTAATAACATGGTGGAATGCAACACCAGAATACCCTAGTGTGAAACAAATGGGCAGAGTTGGCTCTAAGATCAAAGGGTGACTGAAGAAATAAGAAGGATAAATAATAAGTATGTGGCCAGCAGTGGACAAAACAAGCAGCACTTCCAAATAAATTGTTTGTCTTCTTTTGGTTGTCTTGCCCCAGGTGAAATACAGGCTTCACCAATACTGATACAGCAGAGCTCGAAGTGACTGAAGTGAATCCAAGGTCTCAGTCTTTGCCCTCCTGTATTTTGAGATGCCTTTCTGAGTAGAGGGCAGATGGTTGAGTTGAGTATTTGTATCCCTTCCCCATACTTGTGTGGTCCTATTGATGAGAATTTAGACCTGGCAACCTAACTCAAATGGACTGGGTAACTGTACTTTGTAGACATTGAAGGGCTTCACTGAACAGGAAAGATACCAGAATTTGGCCTTGAGAAATAAATATTTCAGGGTAACAGTAGCTACAGGCCAAAGTTGGCAACCCTCATTGTCACAATAAAGAGTTCAGGAGCTTCTGCTCTTTGCACTGACTCTGCTGGCGTCTGATTCCACCCCAAGGAGCACTAAAGATTCTTATCAAACTCTTTTAATAAGATCCAGATGGCAAAACCCTAAATGCCTACATCACTGTTCAGGCCTCTAATGTTGCAACAAGGATACAACTCCAAGTTTGAGATCATGAGCATTTTGATTTTTCCTTTCCTTGGGAAGATTTTCTTCAATCTGCTCAATGCTATCAGGATTGTGGTGCGCATGGAATGGGCAATACCTAATCTCATGACATGCGCATTCCACCCCATATGAGCGCACAACTGCACAGAACCTCACATGAAGTCTTCCTGCTTCTGTGTGGGCAGAGGGGCAGCTCATCCATGACAACAGCATTAATTGGTAGATATTGCATGGACCCTGGATGAAAAAGGTGCAGGCTGTGAGGTCTGGGTTCAGAGGCAAATCGGAAATGCCTGGGCATGGACTCCTGCTTGGGTGGGCTTTTATGAAATAGTTGGAGGGGAGGGATCTGTGCCTTTGGAACGCAGCCAGCTGCACCCGGCATTGAGTCCCGGAGAGACCTCCATTTCACTTCTGAAAGAGGCTGCTCCAGAGACTTTCCAGCTGGAGCTATGGAGAAAGACAGACACTACCACAAAGGAGGAAGAGCAAACCGAACAGGTTTCCTTTTGCCCCTTGTGTATCTTATTACTTCCCCTACCATAATTCTAAAACAAACTTTTCTTAAGTGCTTGAAATCTAAACTGCATTTCTTTTAAGTATTTAATTATTACTACTAGTTTACCTAGTGCAGCAAAGGTGTCTCTCAAGTCAGCTTTGTCAATAAAGCCGTCTCTGTTCTGATCCATGATGGTAAAAGCCTGTCGGAAGAAAGAGGAGAATTTATTGCCACTGCTATGCTGCACTGGTCAGTGCTACAACCACACAAACCAGTCCAGGGGAGGATTATATTCCTGCTTTAAAGAACAATATTTAACTTCTTTTGATTCATCCACATCGTGCCACATCGTTGCACTTTCCTCACTTTCAACACATTACTGTATCTTGGCAAGGGGCTTAATTAAACCCACCCAGACTTCTTCTTACTAAATTAATGCTCAGTGCAGCGTGTAGCTGGGCTGAAGCCAATGCTGGCAGCTCCAGCCACTCAGCCCTTAACCCATAAAAGTTTGAATTAGGAAGGCTTTAGCGAGGGAGGATTTAGTCAGTAGTTACTCTGTGTGTTCTGTACCTTTCCCATACCTCATTCCTTTGTGTAGCTATCATATTCTGTAAAACATTTAATTACCATAGATCAAGCTACCGTCAGTTTCTTCTGGGCCTCAAATTGATCCTTCATACAGAGAGAGATGAGTTTCCAAAAGTATAGAGAAATGCAGCTTTCAGAGTAGTATTTATTCAAATATATTTTCCCTTTCCAATAAATGGTATTCTTCCGACTGTACACTCTGCTCTGACTGACCTTGATGTGTTGGCCTTAAATAGTTCTTGTCAGGCAAAATTTAATTTCTTTAAAAAAAAAAAGCAGTTATTTTTCTCTTTTCACCCAACACAGAATCCATGTTCTCTAACCATTATTTACCAAGCCAGCTAACGGCTTCTCTGTCTGTTTACCTATTTGCATGCCTGTCTATTTGCTGCCATCCCACTTTTAGTGTTCTATTGATTTTGAAAGTTTTTAATGACCTGAAATCCCCCTGGTCACACTGTGGGGAATATCAGTAGAACCAGGCCTGTCTTTGAAGCTGGTTATCTGTCTGACTTGCACATCAATATCTGAGTGTATCTTCACAATGACCACAAATTATTCTTACTTCAGTACCATTATGAAAGACAGTGTTCTCCTGAGGATACAGCCAGTCTGGTGCAGCTACAGTAACTTGCAGGGTTTTAAATTCTACTGCTCTACAGGGTGCACTTCCCTCCATGACCGTATTACATCAACAGATCTTCATGTAGTTTTACCTCCACTTTTTCACAAAGCCCCACTGCTCACATTCCAGTCTGCCCGTGTGATTACTCGCAGTGTGCATGTTCATAACCCTTCTTTACCTGCCAAACCAGCACCTCATAAAAAATTAAGCCCAACTCTTTAGAGCTGCTTTCTCTCCTTTTGGGGGGGGCTTGTTTTAAATGGTGATCCCCACAATCTGGAAGTGAAACAGAAAAAAATACAAGGAGCAAAGAAGAGCCCAGCAAGCTCACGCAGGACAGGAAGAGTGTTAGGTGTGTGCTGTAATGGGTGAATTTAAAGTAACACCATAACAACAATGCTGAAACGTCTTCTGGTGAGCTGGTTAAAATCTCTAGATAAAAATGTTCTATCAGAAAGAGTTTTTCAGAAATACTTGTCCCAAGTCTGCAGTCTTTAGACACAACATGGTCCTGGTTTTCACTGGACCAATCCATTGCCTCATGCTTTTGCCATTATTCTGCCACCATCCTCCCAGAAACACTCCTTATATTATCTTTCTAGAACAGATAAAACACAGCATTCTGAGCAGTTCTTTTTGTTGGTGCATCTTCAGACAGTGATCCTTGGACAAAATAAAACTGGAGGTTAACAGGACATAGAGAAGAGGAGGGATAAGAGTGTGAAATGTGTTCCCATTTACTGTGGGGAAAGGTTAGTTTTTTCAGTTCATTTACCTGGGCCCCACTCACAGCCCTTTGCATGGGTTTTCAGTCTCATCCACCACTGAGCTTTTCTGGTGGGATCCTCTATGTGGAAAGCCACATACGCAAAATGAAACAGTTGCTATTTATCACATTGGAAATGGCTTTGCAGATGTGAGTTAGCAAAAAAATGGAGAAAAAATGAGTCATTCAAAATGACAAACCAGTGCAAAATGTGATCTCACAGACAGTCTAGAATGTCCACTCAGAAAAAGAGCAGCAAACAAATTATCTGACTTTAACATGCTTCAGCTTTTATGCCAGCCCGTTAGATTTGCCTCCTCACAGGTCAAAGAATCTACAATACTTGATAATACCAAATTCCTTGGGAGCAAGAAGATGCTTGTCTAGCTAATCTCAACATGTTGTTTTGTTTTGTTGGCATTCATGGAGAAAGCTGGCCAAGGGCTCATTGATATTTTGTTTCTAGTTTGTGGCCAGTATTAGAAGGGCATGGAAGATTATTTTCTCTTGCTGTTGTGGAGCAGTCCGCTAGCTAAAGCCTTAGTTCAATAAGGCATCCGTATTCAGGATAATACTTGAGCATGTAAGGCTATTCTTATTTAAAATACCACTTAACTTTAAACATGTGCTCAAGTGTTTTCCTGAATTGGGGTTAAAGCGGATGAGATGGTAATTTTCGTTTATTTGGAGGAGGGGGCTTGAGGGCTCTTCAAATAAGTCTGGAGCTTGGAACAGGAGAGTGAGGGAGGGACAGAAAGAAGGAAAGAAATAATGAAAGAAAGAATGAAGGAAAGAACAGACAAACACACAAGGAAAATGATATACTAGCCAAAACCACAGAGATGATTCAGAAAACAACTGTGTGTCCTATGAAAGCAGATGGAGAACTGAATAAGGATTACAAACACAACCTATGTTATTCATTAGAAAACAACAGAATATTGACCAACCTCTTTGAACTCCTGGATCTGGGTTTGTTCAAACATAGAGAATACATTGGAACCACCTTCTATCTTCTTCTTTGCCTTTTTTGGAGACTGCAATACAAACAGAAAGATCAAATATATATTACCTTGTCTGTTAAACACTCATGAAAAAAATCCACCTTTAACAGAAGGTAAAATACATACAGTCAAGTGATACAGGAGGATTGTGGTTTGTTATTGCAAGGTTTCAAATTAAATCCTACATACATATATATGTGGGATAAATATTGCTGCTTTAGTACAGATGAATCTCTCACTGAGTCTTTTTACCGTTCCTCCGCTCTGGGCCAGAACCTGACAGCTCAGATAAGGAAGGACAGCTTGTCACTATGCTTCCTTAAAAAAGGTGAGAGACCCAAAGTGTGGCTCTGAATATCGCAACCGGTCTACCACTTGTCTCCCCAAGGAGCCGCCTGTTCCCTGGGCAGTCACCTCCGCCAGACCATATGACAAAAGAGACTGCTCCTCCTCCTGCTCTGGCTTTTCAGAGCTCTGTGAGCTTATAGTCTCGCTGGGAGATGTAAACTCATATTCCCAACCTGCTATTCTCAAAACACACAAGCAGCTCAGGTAAGTGGCTACGGGTATTGCTTCTTCCCAGTTGCCGCGCAGGGAGAGGCAGCCAGACTCAAAATGAGGGCTTCTATCAAGACTCAGTTCAGGAACTTTTGATGGGAAATTATGTCATTTCCTACTCACACAGAAATGTTTAAAAGTCTGCTCTGTCTGGACCAACACTGACTGACTGAACAGACTCGTCTCATGTAGGAACACTTTCTGCACCTGGAGGACAGGCTATGTGCTTGCACCAACCTGTGCCACTTCACTGCGTTACTGTACTAGCCCATATAATTTTAATATTCAAGATAGTCATCTCAAATAAAAGGGCGGGCCTGCTTTTATCACTGTTCTGTAGTGTGCAGACTGAGGCAGAGAAAGACTGGGGAAAGAGCTACAATGATATCTAAGAATCTAATGCTCACTAAAAATCAGTAAGAACTAGACTTCATTATATATCTTTGAAGAAGGGCCCAACCAGCTTGCCTAAGACAATACAGTTCTTGTTCTGCTGCAAAGAATAAAATCTGTGATTCCTGAGGATTACAGAACAGTTTTAACCACAGCATTATCCTTACTTGGGGCGGGATAATGAGCTACATCACCTTTTGGGTTCCCTTCCAGGCAGATTTTATTTTTCTTAATCATTTTTACTTTTAAACTTCCTCATCCTAGTCCCACCTGGTTCTCTTGTCATGGAAAATTAGTCTGATTTAGTTTGGGCTATTCTGCATGAAACAGAAGGCAACTTCTACTGTCTCCTTTCATCAAAATAAAAAAGCCTGTGAAAGTTCAAATTCAATACTGATTTCAAATATCCTGAGGAGCAGAGCAGCTCAAGGAAATATTCCCACTTGACTCTGTTTGAAGTCTACATTGTCTGATCAATTTAATTTGCCAGGCAGATTTCTGCACTCAGCCACCCTGGTTTAGATCCCAGGTTGAAAATTAGGGCTATGGTAGACACTCATACACACACCAGCACTCCAGACCTGTCAAGCTTCAATCAGTTAATGCAAAGCACTAAAAACTGGAAATAGGAATGGAAATTAAAAGAAAAATATATTTGTAGTAAGGATAAAATTAAGGCGAGAATCCCACCACAGGCATGGAAAAAAAGTGAATAAGTGGAATGCTTAATGAATGTAGAAATATTGATTTTGGAATAAACAGATTCCCTCCTCCTCCTACACATGAACTAAGTGTTATTTTCAGCAGTAATGGGCAATCTTCCATGTAACGTGACGTGCCTGGTGGAGGTTTTCAACACTTCCAGATCGAATGGAAATATTAAGAACAATCCTTCATATTTACATGTATTTGTTCCCCAAGCTAAAGAGAAAGCAGATGTTACCCAACAGAGTGCACTGCAAGCTGTCCAGGAGAGCTGACCACAGGGGACAAGACTGGCCTCCACGTTTTCAGATGGGGCAGCAGAGCTGGTTCTCCTGTGCTTGTGTAGCAGGTCTATATGAAGGTGGTCTTTCATTCAGCACAATAAATATTGTCTGTACTAGCAAACAATCTGTATCTCTTTAAGCCAGCACCATGAGGAAGGACAGTGGGCTCCAGCTCCAGATATTATTGATTTTAAATTTGATACCTCCATTGTCCCTCAGTTTAATGGGTTCTTGTTCTGTAAGGCTGTAAGCAAGGAGCTGTTCAAAGTCAGGATGGATTGGGCCTCAAGTCCCCTGGTCCAGTGGGAGGTGTCCCTGCCCATGGCAGGGGATGAAACTGGATGGGCTTTAAGGTCCCTTCCAACCCAAACCATTCTGTGATTCCGTGATTGTAGCTATAAGAAAGCATTATATAAACCCAAAGCTGTGGCTCAGTATCTACTAGGAACAGAACAACAGTACAAAAACCACCCACGTTTCTTTATATTTGTGAAGTCCTATTCCAGACAAAAAAGATGGAAGAGTAGTTATCCAGAGAACAATCACCAGCCTAGGAGAAATTCATCCTCGCTTGATACTTGTTCAGTGTTACTCGCCCGTTCGACACCTCCAGGGATGATAAAGGAGCTCAGTGCCCATGTCGCTCAGTCTATGTTTAGTTCTCCTGCTGAAGCTCTGAGTGTGGATCCTATTTATGATCTGCTCCTTTGTGGAATGTGGCTGAGACCACCAATACATTTTCCAGGAGGCAGTGAACAGCTGTCGGATGGAATGCCTTTCTATCACCAGTTTCAAACCAAAGTCATTTGGCATCAAGTGTACAGAACATCTTGGATTATTAATCTGTTTTCTTGTGTGTGTATGCATTATTGGGAACATAATTTATCGCTCTGAAAGGTTAAGAAACTCATCACCACAGAAAGAAACTGCACCTTGATTTTGCATGACTGGTGGGTAGGTGGGTGCTATGAAGAGGACGGCTGAGATAAGTAGGCAGAGCAGGAACAGAATCCAGCACATCATTGTCTTTCTGGTGGGTAAGCCACATTAAAAGGCAGCTCCAGGAGTCAGAATCCTGCGGCGCATCTCTCTGAAAGAACGGCTTGGTGAAAAGCGCAACACAGAACTCTGCAAACACGTAGTTTCTAAACTGTCAAGGATTTAGCAGGTGGCCTACCGAGGAGCAAGCGGGCGACTGACACATCACTCTGTCTGCCTTGATTTCCCCATTTGTAAAACACAAAGTGTGTTGAGCTGCACTTTGCAGAGATAGCTGCTCTATGTTTGCAACATGTGCTTTGAGACTGACATACAAAACGTGCCAGATGAGAAACCGAAGAGCTGAGGGTCCCCTGGGCTCAGATTCCGAGGTCTCAATAGCACAGCAGTGGGAAGAATGTTGCAACAAATGAACAAGCCTATTAATATTCCTGCCTGAGTGTATTAATCATCCCATTGTGAGGAAAACAACGCTTCACTTTAGAAGAGAAACCACAGGGTTGTCGTATATCACTCATTTGTCTTACTCGTGTTATCACTCTCTCAATTACCCTGGATAATAAAGGGTCTCTATTTTTTTGTTTGGTTTAGAAGCTTTTAATGAAAAAATGGAGCCATACCAAAATCTGATCACAAGAAAACTCTGCTGAACCAGGCATTTGCTTTGAGCTGAGTTTCCCTCATTGAGGTTCTTTATATTTCTCCTCTGTGGCAGTGTCAAGGAGGCAGACAGAACAAGGGGAGCGCAGGGACACAGGTAGACAGAAAGGATGGGTGTGCACTGCCCTTGCCTCTCTGGATATAAGAACAGGGATTCACTTTCATACATCACAGAGGAGGGTGTAATGTGCAAGTGAATCAGAGTGAAGAGATCTCTGATTTCAAGGTGACCTAAAAGAAAAGAGGACGGAGAATCAGTTCGTATCTCTAGATGCAAAGGAGAAGTTACTGAGTATGAAGTAAATGACCTCTACTTAGCATTTTCTGCAGAGCAAGAAGCTCTTCACAGGAGGAAAAAAGGGCAGCGCTCTGCCAGAAGCCACGCTTTTAGTTTGATCTGGGGGGGTCAGTTCCCTGTTCGGTCCACCAAACACTCAGAAAATTTTCAAAATAACTGAAGATGACACAGGATTTTGTACCCTTATGACAAACTAGACATAAGGAACTACCAGATTTAAATCGAACTCTTTCACATTTACACTTCCTTCCTCTGCAGCTACATCCATGACTACAGAAAAGGCAGAACCATCCATCATCTTGCTCAGATTCTGTCCCCTACTGTGATCCACAGTATAATGTTAACTCTGAGTTACTATTACTTTTTCATCCATCACACTCTCTCCTTGTTTTTCATCCACTCTGGGATTTCAGTGCTGACATTTCCTGTCTTTGAATTTTTGTTATCATTGAATCCAGATTCTGAATTAAAATTGCATTTCAGGCTCATCCAAGGGATTTTTGCAGCACCGGACAGGATTTCTGTTCATTATTGACTCACAAGTTTGCTCTGCTGAGATAATTTACACCGCATCTGCACCGAAGATTCCAGCTACGGACAAGCCACCCATTTTTAGTGTGATTCTGGTCCTTTTCATGGCAGGTGAGCAGCATAAGGCCAACCCAAGTGCATGCCTTTGAGTGAACAGTCTAGAGGAGCAAGCAACAAACTGCTCTAAGGGCACAATTTGCATTTCAAACAGGCAACAGCCTCAGATCATTCAAATAAAAGCCTACGTTATCAGAACTGAGAAACAGAAGAACTCTTTATTACCTACTCTGCACACACAAACAAGTCCGTCCCTTCTCATCCTCACTCCAGTCCATACACGGTCCCAGCCTCCCACATACACACACCTTTGATCCCTGCTAGATACACCAATCTGTTGGACTGCATCCTCCCCAGCTCACGCACCCGGACTCCAAAGCGTTCTCCTTTGCCCCATGTAAAATCCCCCCCCAGTCAGCGTCTCTTTCTTCCTCTTGCACAGATACAGAGACTGCTTTATCTCCAGAACCCATCTTGTAACAGCAGATCACCTCTCCAGCCGCAGACTGCTCAACCTCTATGACCCAACATTCGCCAGCTGCTTTCCCCACCCAACAAATATTCTTCTCTGGCACATACATCTCCTCCTCCTTCCCGTAAACACACGAGCAGCCACGCTCTGCCTACAGGGTCCTGCGTGCTCGCATACACACAGGTACGTACACACAGAGGCACGCGCAGGTGTGTGCGCCACCACCAGTGAAACAACTGGCCGCATTTTCAGCTGATGCAACCGGCCTCGCTCCATTGGGGTCAGTGCTTGTCTCTGTACAGGTGGTACATTCCAGACAGCTAAGCAGGCTGCAAAACACATTTGATCAGAATGCAGTCTATTTTTGGGTACACAGTTCTCTTCCGCACACGGAATTTGCTGTAAAGTGTCACTCGAACTGAATAAACACAGAATATGAAAAAGGCTTCCCTCTCCTTCCTTCTGCATCTGTTCTTCCCTTCCCTCCCTCCACTAGCACAGAGCGGGGAGACATCACAGACCCAACTTCACTGCAATTCCCAGGAATTAAGGGAGAGCCGTCGACAGTTCTCAGAACTCCATTCCACAGCACTTGTGTGGTCTGCTCTTGTTAGAAAAATTATCTTCCCGAACCCTGCCTCGCTCGCTCCCGTCAGCCCTGTGTGTCAGAGCCTGGTAGCACTGCCTGACTTGTAATTATTTTTTACTGTGCTGCTTTGTCTGCACTAATCCTTTGAAAGTAGCTTTACTGCACATCTGAAATATTATGATGCTATAAAACCTCTGTAATATTTATAAATCCCTTAAGACATCATAAAGAGAGAAAAAAACCTCCCCACAGAGTTCATCTAGCATAATTACATATACATTTCCCTCTGATTAATAAAAAATGATCGCTTCCTTATGTAAAGATATTCTTCAGCTTTCTTTCATTAAGGCTATTTTTTTCTTTCCATTTTAAATCTGTTTCATGTGTCCCTGTGCAGTAAGGTACCTCAGAAGATATTTTCCCAAAACAAAAGGCACAATGAAAAGAACCACCACAGAGAATTGTCAGTCGAACAGGGATTGAGAAGACAGAACAGATTCTCACTATGTTTTCACATCTCCTAACTTCAGCAATTTCACTTCAGAACGTCCTGAAACATCTTCTGACATTGAACAGTGGGGAGCGCTGGTGCCAGCGAGCTGGAGACAACTGGTAAATAAAATTGTGAAAAAGAGGGGAAAAGAAAACCTAAGACCCAGCACTGGCCCTCCAGCCGACACAAGAGCTGGCTTAGACTTTGGGGAAGCTGATTAAAGGGAAACCTCTAAATCCATGGCTGAAGAGGCAGGCACTGCTCATTTCTAGAACAGTGGCAAGGAACATGACTAGGGGCTTGCCTGCGAGCTCAGTGTGAAACCACTGACGCTGAGCTTGCACTGACTGAAACCAGAACCTGGGAGAACTCCAGCCGTGTGAGTTTCTGCTGCCCTGCTGCATCAGTCTTGGAAAGGGATGCACAGGCTCGTCCCTTCAGCCTATCCATCTGTGTTCCTTACCTTACTCATTTGTTAAACACGTGCAAAAAAGTCCTGGGAAGTTCACATCTCACCTAACGGGATGCATCTTCATTCTGGATGCGATAATAAGTATGAGATTTCATGGGGTCCAGTGTGATCGTTACTGCTTTGTTTGAATTGTTAGAATCAGAAATACAGACGGAGAGAAACAGACATGGGAAAGAATAAAACCTACCATGCTGCTGCTGCTCCTTCCACCCCTTCTCTGCCAACCAGTCAGCCAGCAAACACAATGCCAATTGTCTCTTTATATAGTGTCACCAAGGAACAAAAATATGCCTGCTCCAAGTTTAGACAATAGATGTAAGGTTGGAAAAGTGCAGTAATTGGATCCCAATACCATTCCAAGCATCTGTTCCATGCACGGCTTCTGCTTTCACAGAAATAATGCAGTAGATAAGTAGAGTAGGCAGTTGGGATACAATTGCACAGCGCTCACAATAAGCTAGAGCTGAAGGGGCTTTCCCATGTACTTCTGAATAACAAACACGGGGCACACACTAAAAAGATTTTAAGTGGACACGGCATGCTGAAAAAGAAGAGAGACGCTCCTTTAGAAAATGCAGAGGAAACCAGCAATAAATTGAGGCCATGGAGATGTCTGATAGCTCCAGAGCCCGGTGTGCGCACTCAGAGCTCCAGAGAAATGGCTGAGGTTCTGCATAGGCGCATCGATAACGGGGGGGGGGGGGGTGCTGGAAAGGCTCTGCTCTGCAGGCGGCAATAATGAGAGTCAGATCAGGGCTGTTTTCCCCGAATCTATCGCATGTGCCTCAAGTGCAGGGGCCAGGTGTCAGCCTACTGCAAATTGATGGAGTGCCATGGACTTCAGAGCATGCAAAGAGAGATACGTAGTAGTGACTGTGGTGTTGAGAGCAGGAGAACACAGGAGGCAGCACAGGAAGCACAAGGGCTGGTTCTCCCAGGGAATGCTCATGAACATTATTGCATACACATTCTATCTGATTCATAAATCATGTTTAACATTATCACAATGGGCCAAAACATTAACCAGTACAAACTGGCAAAATTCCTTGGCCAAAACCGTATTTCCCAAAGGTCTAAGCTGTGTCTGTGAGAGTTTCTATAAAGGACAACTGGTGCATTGCAAGCAGCTACAACAACAGGTTTTTTAAGAACATAAACTGGCATGTGAAATATGTCTGTATCAGTCACGCTAACCTTGGGTCAGGAAAGGGCTTAAGCAATCAACTGAACTTTGAGACAGACACAGGTTTAAGTATCCAGTTGAACAAGGACCTTGTTCTTTCTCCAGCCCAGCCCCTCGCTGTGCTGTCATCTCTAATCTTAGATTTGACTGCATGCTCTTCAGGGCAAGGACGGTTTTAGCTGTTGTGAAGCACCTTGAACACCTACAGGGATAATTAAGTAACAAATAAGCATAATACAATTCATCTGGCTTTAGTGAAATTGCCGTGGATACAAGTTGGAAGTTAGCCTAGTGTCCATCGTTCTGACTTCAGTGACATTATACCAATACCTTGTGTAACACAGCGTAAAAACAACCCCCTGGGTCTGTCTGCCTGCAGCTGCCGGGTGGGCAGCAGACCGGGTTGGTGCACCAGATCGCATCTGCCAATAAGGAAAACTCAAAACAGGGGGCTTGAGGTACAGTCCCAGTGAAACCAATGCCATTGCGCACATGCAGTTAGGGATACGGGCACTGGCTTTGCAGGATCAGGGCTATAATCCTAAAGAGGCAGCCGACAAGCACTGGGCTCACTGGGCCCAGGGTTCCATCCTGCCAATTTTGTGTCCTGTTTCTGATGAATACTTATTTTTTCATCCAGCCGTTTCATAAGTTTGTCCTAACAGCTCAGTTGCCAGATGCTTTGGGCTGCTTCTTTGGGAGTTTCGTTTTCTCTTATCTAGTATGTCATCAATCATCATTATTAGCATCAATTTGCTACTTAAGTTTTCCAGCTTGATCTGCAGGCATTTTCCAATAGTGCTTGTATTTTCTACATTGATCTCTGTCTTTTCACAGAATTTCTATATTAAATGAATTCTTCCAAGCTGTTTTGAAATGACACGGCATGTCAGGATAAACCCCACACAGTACTGGGTTTGTAATGCACAAGTCCTGAGAGACCAGAACCCGCTCTGCTTAGTCTATAAAACAAACCCACAGAGGATTTAAGAGAGACATACATCTTGGCTTTAAAGGTCTGCTTGCTTCTGCAGCTGCCTCCAAATTATAGATAGGCTCCAGACTGGAGAGGGGAGGGAGAGAAGGGAGGAATAACATAAGGACTGAAAAAGAAAGGTTTGAATTTAATTGCCCTAAAAATTTCAATCATTCAATCTCGTAATTAGAGAGCTGGCTGATTCAGAAAGCAATTTCATTTGGAAAAAAAAAAAAGAGAACCCAACAAGATAATTGATGCTAAGTGAATATTTTACCTGAAATATTAAATACCAAACTTAAGTCTGCCTCCAGGGCCCTTTCTGCTACCCCTTTTTGATCTGTCTTTCTACTTCTTTGTATTTCCCTCTCATGTGAGTGAACAGAAAGGGACACTCCTTCAGAGAATCAGATTGTCACAGGGACAGGTTTATTTGAACTCTATGCGAAGGAAACAATATAATGATTTATTAGTAAAGAAAATATAATAGGGAGTCTCCTGAGATCTAGCCTGGCTGCAAATCTCAGTGAGGTTTTCCAGTGCCGAGTCTCTCTGTGTCTCTGCCCATCAGCAAGGTCTGATGTCCTACAAAGTGCAACAGCTTGCTTTATGAGCTTAACAAAAATCAGGGAACAGCTTTCTTTATGAACTTAACAATACTTACCAGAATGTTTCACGTTTAATTCTGGACTCTCTGATGCTGCGAAATGATACTCAAAGGCAGCTCTTTGCCCTCCTGCCGAGCTCTGTGGGTGTCAGTGTCACAGGGGTCTGATTGCACACATCTCGGTGCAGGGTGGAGAGCAGAGCTGGGTTATTGCACACTGTTCAGAAGTAACTGCTAATTCTCTAATATTTAATAGCCTAATGAACAAGGACAGCATCTCATATACATCTTAAAGGAATACTGCCTGCCTGGAAATTAAGTAGATACTAATTTATATTACATTTATAGATGGAGAAAGGATAAGAGAATGCACATGATGCACACTGGATTCTGGTATCACGAGCGATTCTAACTGTTCATCCATATGCCTTTGTCACACAAAATGCTACGCTCTATTCCTGTTGCCAATATTAAATTTTAATCCTAAACCATCTTTTTCACTGAGGTTTCACAACTATTACTGTTCAGGAAGGCCACATCAAATGTATTCAGGTGCCTTTACAACTTCCTTCTTTGAGACTGATGATGGAAATGTTTCTGATCCGTGCAGCACTCACTATCTAAAAAGATGCAGAGGACAGGACTTAGTGACAATTCCTGTAGTGAGGCAGGATGCCAAATGGAATGTGGCCTCTTCCTCCAGTGGAGACAGAAAAAGCCACTAATGCTGGATATGTTACATCAGAAATGTACAATAAGTACCTTTGTAAGTATTCCAGCTGTTGCAGACCGAGTTTTGAGACCAGCTTTATACCACAACATCACATTTC
Source organism: Neomorphus geoffroyi (assembly GCA_033558235.1). Taxonomy (NCBI): domain Eukaryota; kingdom Metazoa; phylum Chordata; class Aves; order Cuculiformes; family Neomorphidae; genus Neomorphus; species Neomorphus geoffroyi. The sequence continues at coordinate 11,378,113 of JAUMJM010000018.1, forward strand.
TTCTGCGCACAGATGGTTTTCCTTCATGTATTTGAGTGGCAGCCCTTCAAAAGAAGACGTGACAGTCAATCCTGTTTGGGAACTGAAACATTCTGTATCCTGCCAATAGGTAGGGACAATCCCCAAACCTTCAGAAGAAATGTGTCCCAGCCTTCATATCACAGGACTCCACTTTCTGTGCACCAACCAGGCTTGATCTGTGTCTGATAGTTGTCTTTACCCTGCACTGAGAGTGAAAACGAGGCCAGTCTTTGTCTAAAAATAGGACTCATGTGAGCCCCATCCTGGCACTCTGTGCTCGGGCAAAATGTACCTTGTGGAACTGCCAACTGCTCCTGTTCTCTAGCCATCTCATCTGTTATCTTATTGCTACATGCTCCTATTACCCTCTAGCCACAGCTGTTCATTCAGTCTACAGGTGGGGAACAGATATACTCAGTGATTTATCCAAATTTAAATGGGAATTAAAAGCAAAGCAGCAAGTCCTGGCTGGTGTGCGAACCACAAATCAGGAGTACAGACCAGATGCCTCTCAAGTATGCACCACAGTGAGAACACCAGCTTATTCCAGCAGAAACACCAGCTTATTCCAGCAGAGGCACCAGCAAGAATTACCAAGGTGAGTTGGATTATCAGCCCTCCAGAGAAAACTACCAACTTGAACCACCCTCTTTTAAATTAATGAGGGACTCCTTTTCACAGCCATGATGATTCCCTTTTCCTTTCTCCCTACACTATTTTTCTTAGCAGCCGGTTAAATTCTTGATACAGAGGGCGGGTTACACAGTGCTGCTTAGAAAGACCATTGGCTAAGCTTGGTCTGACTACTGCATTTTAGAGCCTGGCAACAAGGCAAGTCTCAGGAAAGTGAGTCTTACGTTCACTGTTTATGGAGCTCCTACAGTTCTGCAACAGAAAAGAAAGAGCTATTACAGATACCTCTGCAGAGCTTTAAATAAATTAAACAGTGCAAATCCCACTGAGAATCTTCTCTCTCTGTTGAGCGGAGACACACACACCTATTTGGAAACTGCCAGGCTGCTTTAACTGTTAATTAAGTTCTGTGCGTTCGTTGTTCAGGACACTAAATCCAAACCTCCTTCTCTGCCTTACCCCTCCCTCTCTGAGAATTCATAGCCACTCTCTAATCTGACAAAAACTGTGTTCTCTTTTATACTTGGAGGTCACTTTATGTTACTTACAGTGTGTTGCATTGTGTCAAAAGGCATAACACAACATAATGAAAAGCAGACTAATATAACTCAACCTGACATCAGTGACACAAAATGATGTGGCTACTGCAAAATGCACTGTTGTCATTGTTTTGTGTTTCCATCTGATACCTACTTGCTATTCCAGCATTGGCATTCATTGCAGCGTTTGGAGAAGGCGGTTATGGGCTGAGCATTCCTGGTTCTGCTGTGGCTCCCATAGTTTTTGCATTGAGATCACTTGATTGGCTTTGCTGGGGTTCCTCCTGATTTACTCTAGCAAGAATCAGGCTCTAAAAAATCATCACATAAAATGCAATTACATTAGGAAAGCCATCAAGTTGGAAAATGCAGCTCTTGGGAGTAAGGAAATTACAACACTGTTATAGTCCCTGTAACCTTAGCTCTGCCCTCTTGGGTAGTAAATGAGCCTGCACTATTTTTCCTGCAGGATGTCATTTCATTTTGTAGAAGTGTAGCAAAGCAGCTGTTCAATATTTCTCTTAACTTCATCACGTAGTCTGTGGTCCCATATCTCATTTGCTGCACATCAACCAAATCCTTTTGTGGGTTAGGTACTTTACTTCTTCCTGTTTTTATTTGCTTTTCTATTGTTCTAATTACCACAGTATACGTGTGCTCCAAAACCAAGGCTGAATCTGTCTTCTCAGCACACGTGCAAGGTTGAAACACTCTGTTACTCCTTCCCTGTTCCACAGACAGAGAGCAGAAGCACAGAACTCTACCTTACCATAAGCCCAATGGCAAGTCCATGGCTGCCATGGCCAGAACACAAGGCAGCAAAACCCCAGCCTTTTACATTAATTCTTTATATTTCATTCCCTGGCTACTTTATGCTGCCCAGTTCCCCATGGAAAAAGCAGGCATGAGCCTTATTTGTGAAACCCTCGAACAATAATAAGTGAAGATGGAAAGTTCTAGTGATGTTAAGAATCCCTGTGCAACAGCTCTGCCTTGCTCTCGACCCAGCAGAACCAATACAGATGAATCAACAGTAATGAAAATTATTGAGCTGATGGATTGTAATGGCATCTACCGTAATCTTCGCTAGAGTTTTATACATGAAACAATCAAAGAAGCATCTCTAGCCTCTTTTCCTGTCTAACACAGGCCTTTTATATATCAGTTGCTGCCTCAGGACGATGCCTTCTGGTTGAGCTAGAACGTACAAGCCAGCGCCAAGCCAGCTCAAACCATCGTATCCTCAGTGACAGAACTCAGACCCCACTGACTCTGAGCCCATCTGGTCACTGGACTTGTCCTCCCTCTTCCACACTTTGTCACGTCTGCAGTTTGGCTTGACATCTACACCCACCTTGGACTTCTGGCCACAAGAGAGGTGTCATCTTTATGGGAATGATTTGGGAATTTTATTTATGGAAAATAATGCATAAATATTGACCCACTGGCTAAATTTGTGGCAAGTGGGACCCAGCCTGTCCAACAGTGAACCCTCATGAGGCAAGCTGAGCACCTCCTGTACCAGCCTTCCACAAGGACACATTCATGGTGATGGTTAAAAAACTGGAATCCTCAGATTGACTCACTTGGGACTTAGTTCCTCAATATTTTGGTGACTGTGGATAGAACCCTACAGACCCAGGACCCCAAGCTGTGTCTGACTGTCTTTGCCCTCTCTTTGCCAGTCTGTGGTAATCTTTACTCTGAGCTGAGGTTAATCGAGTTCTTTTAACTTAGGACCCCTCAAGCTATCCTCATTCTGTTGGATGAATTACACTGTTGTGACATGTCTCGACCTGCTGTTCGGCTCAGTTGTAGCTAGCTAACCCATTTTACATTCCTGGCACTTCAAAACACAGACATTAGTTATGTATGCATGCGAGCCAACCCGAATGTACTCAGAAATGCATCACAAAATCCCATGGTAGTTTGAAAATACACAGTACAGTCATTTAAACAGGAGGAAATGCAAATGCCGCACTTGGAGATATTGTCATATTCCAGTATTCTCCATACAAGTACCACAAAATCACGAGTTAATACCCCAAAAGTAATGTTTTAGAGGATAGAAGGCTTGCAAAATAATGATAAATTCTAAGACTTGCTCCTAAGGCAGGCTGAATGACTCCTTGAAGTACTGGTCCTCCTCCCTTGTCTGTGGAGGAAGTATCTTTAACTTGAGCGTTTTGGTTTAAAAATATAAGAAAGAAATCTGAGCCACGAACCCAACATCTTGGCCATACAGAGAGACTCTCCACAGCACAAAGTCAGCTATCAAAACATGAGAACAGACAAAACTGAGATACTCTCGGTGCACAGAGTTGAGCTTGTGTAAGAAACAAATTTGATACACATTGTGCCTTCCAGTAGGCAAAGGCTTCTGGAAGCCTTTGGGGAACTGCTCATGGGGATGCTGTTCTACAGACTGTTTTACCCTCTGCAGGCGTGAAAGCTGCTCCCTGCTGAAGAACAACGCAGGAGAGAACTGCTGTTGGCTCTTCTCTTCCAGTGAACCTCAGGCAGCTGCACTGCCGGCTCTGGCCGGGTTCCTACAAAGGGGTGAAACGGAGTAAAGAATCCATCCTCTAAATGAACCTGGGTCAGACACATCGGTGACACAGCTCAGCAGAATCGTGGGTGGGCATCACACACCACCTCACTGAAAAAGCACAGAGCAGTGTGGTGAGGAAGGAAGAAACTCTGGGAATCTAAGCTGGAGGATGCTTGTCATTTATAACTTTGGCCCCCTGCCAGCCTTCCAGGAACAAGTAGGTGGTGGAAGTGACTGCAGAGGTAGGGCTACCGTGAACTTCAACAACCCAAAAACTTCACAAGCTCTTCAGAAGATGCAGGTAAGGACCCGTCACTTTTTTATACTTCTGATTTTCTGATGGGAAGTGAGTAATTGTCCCTCACCAGTGACAGACTGAACTCATGCTGTGTTAGAAAGAAAAATGCATAAACCAGGAAAGTCTCAGTGTTCGGTTTCAGACACAAGGATGCCATTCAGAATGCACAGATCACGTGTATCTGTCAGAGAGCACGGAAGAAAATAAAGTCCCTCAGGAAAGATTCTGCTGTGAACTCCTAACCTAAGCTTTCTCTCAAATGTGCCAGGCAGAAGGAAATCCAATCTTCATTAACCTCATTAAGGCAGAAAACCTTTTGTGTGCTGAGCGCGTACTTCGGTGGGGCAGGTAAGTGTATGGTCTGTTGAGACCCTATTTTCGCTTACCGTGTAACATGTTTATATGTGATCAAGTCCTCTTCTCCCATTTAGCTGCTGTGGCTGAGCTCTGTGCAGAAGCTGACAGAGATAAATGCAGGTTAGCAAAGAGAGGTCATTTGCATTTTGATCTTTGTCAACGTGACATGAAAACAGGTAACGTGCAAGGGGGCATCAGCTGCACATCGTTCTGAATTTTGGGTTTAGAGTTTTATTTTTTTTTTATAAGGAGAAACACAAATATTCAAGGTCAATAAAGGTGCAGAGAGAGGTAACTTCAGCAGATCCCATCATCATTCCCCACCTGAGTCTTAGTCCTGGACAGTTTGCCTGCTTCTTACCAGTAAGCTGACAGACCTTGGAAGACAAGGGCTCCCTGAAGAGAAACTGTGGGAAGATTTTTCCCATGTTACCCTACTCCAGCCTTTAGTTCAAGGAATGTATTATGTATCCTGAGATTTCACTGGGAGCTCTTCGATATTCAGGGTTTTTTTAATCAACTCACTTACCTACTTGACTGAATGTACAATTTAACTTCTCACGGATAAGACAGGATGTCTCAGTGTCCTGCAACGTTAAGAGGCTAAAAATCCCCACCCCAGAGCTCTTCAAGTAGCTCTTTCTCATTGCAAACCACGCTTGACTTCCTCATTTGTTTGAGGAAAAAGCCACTGAGTGTGTAGACATCTTTTATGCCTCTTAGCCACAATTCCTTTGAGAAATCCAGCAGCGAAGGTGGATACAATTATTGTAAATAATGTTGGATAGAACCCAGAGCAGATGAAGGTAGGAGGATACAGCTCAACAAGAACAGAAGTGGTTTCTAATGAGAGAGGGAATATTTCACTCTCAGCATGGCTGTTATTATGTCCTACACATTAATTCAGCCAAGAAGTCTTGAAGTAGCAGAATGAGTTTCTGTTCTGAAGTGGCAGACACTGGCATGGTTGCCTGCATTTCAAGTCTTACAGTTAATACTCTCCTGACTCCTCAGTGAGGAACTATACAATGAGTTAAACCCTGTGAGGCACTGGGCACCTAATAATGTCCTAAAACTTGCACGGAAGGCAAATATTCCAGTCTAGCTCATTCCAAGCAGTACTTATTGCAATTTCAGTTTTATTTTGATTACTTTCTCTATTTTTACTAGAATTGTGGGACAGAATATACCTTCTGGAAAAAAATAAACTCTGATAATTCTATCAGAGGAACACCCACAGCTGGACAGTTTCTTAAGCCTTCCCTAGCGTTCTCCTGTCCATTTTGCGCTAACTGTCCATTTGGCTGCTGAGTGACCAGCGCACGAGCTGGTGTATTGGTTTGCCTTAAAATCTAGAAATATTTCTCTATATTTCTTCAAATCCCTGCCTTTTCATTGTTGTTTAATTATCTAAATGTTCCTGACTTCTGCACAGGTAGAGGTCACAGTCCTTCCAGCCAAAACAGGAATAACTTCCTCTTCCTCTCTCCCTGCTGAGCGTGCAAGGACCACAGGGCAGGGGTCCTGTGCTGTTTATCAGGATCTCTTTTCACACCGCTTCCCAGGCCTAGAGCTGACAGAAGAGGAAGAGAACAAGAGAAGGGTGAGGGGCATTATTTTCATGCTGACAGAGGTACCTATAAGCAACTTCTTCAGTCGTGGCACTCTAAGCCCTCCATCTCCATACGGGAACTTGGTGTTTCCAGTTGAGCTGAAGTTTAAAGTGGAATCCTGTTCTGGTTACATTCAGGAGTTATTCTTTAAGTCAAACACAGCCTGAGTATTTGGTTCCCTAAAGGATCTAACTATAAATCCTATATCCCTGGGACATCTCCCATATCACAGAAGCAGCAAAAATGTCCTGCACTCCTTTTTCTGTATATTTTCCTTGTCACTCGTCCTACACACGTTTGCAGCTCGCTGTGGCAGGAACCGTTACTTTTTTTGGAGTTGTACAGCACCCCATTCAAAGGAAGCTGAGCCCCTGACCACACTTTCAAGGTGCTGTTGCAAGGCTGATAAATAAATAACAGCAATCAGCAGCACAGGCTGCTTTTAGGCAGCACAGAACTGAAAATGAGAGCAAAATTCAGGGAAGGGCGAGGTGCCTGCAGTTCTCATTTACTCCAGCCTGGGCTGTGGTAGCCCAGCAGCTCTCAGCATCTCTGAGGATTTATTCTGCAGCGTGTTTGCTTTTGCCTCCAGTGTGCGATGTAAGGAAGCCAGCAGTGTGACTGAAAACCACAGCTCCCAGCCACTTCTCCCCTCAGTGCTGAGTGAGAGAGCAAAAGCTTGCAGACCAGCCGTTACCTTTCTCGTGCGGCTGTCGCAGCGGGAATAAAAACAAAACATGGAGCTGAATTTATTTCTAGCCAACGGAAATTTCATATTGAGGGTTACAGGCGTACTGTGCCTCTTAAAAGCAAGTAATAAAATGCTGCTCTCAATTACAAATTGTATTTACATTTTAAACCCCCATATGGCTTGGTGAGGCAGAGGGAGGTTTCAAATGCATTTGCAGCAGTGCTGTGCCATGATTAGTTACAATTTTTCTCTCTTTGTAATGAACAATTTATGCCTTCACCTTTTTTTCTCTGCCTTGCAAACTAACCCTGTGGCTATGCCAGGTCAATAGTAAGTAGACAAGACACAACTCCTGCCTAATGCTGTGAACCAAAACAAGCCAATGCACTGAAATCACCATCTCTGAAAAGCCTCCTGTAACAGGAGTCACATGTTAAGAATAGATTCAATAACAATTGATTTTTTAATGTAACTCCCTCAGCTAAACTTTTCAAAAGGTAGGGACATTTAACAGGGAAATGCAAAAATGAATGCAAACGTGCCCAGCTTCATTTTCCTGTGCTACAAAAGCCTAATTCTCTTCTCCCTGGCCTCAAGCAGTGATAAAGGCAGATTCACTGTTGGTGTAAATCACCCTCACCATTAGTGGAGCTGCACTGATTTACATGGCCAACCTGCTTTGCTCTTGCTTACAAATAATACATTTATGACATAACGGCTGTAAATAGCATTTCATTAATTTTCTTGCTTATTTAGCTACTTCCCTACAGGGCTAATACAGAGTTACTGATGTGTTACTATTTCAGCTTCTGTTTTTCTGGATGTTTTGTTTGCAGTCAAACCATACTGGCTACTTGGGGCTGAGGCTGAGCACAGCACCCCAGCTTTGGATGGAGAGCACGGTTGGTGTAATTAGATTTGTGGGTTTAGGTGTTTGGGGTTGATTTTTTTAGAGTATAACAGTGTAATAAAAAGAAATGGCTGTAATTTGTAGCCCAGCATTTGGCAAGTGCCTTGTATGGTCTGGGATTTATTTTTTTTATTGGCAGAAATTTTACATTTAGGTCAGAATTTCAAAACAGCTCGGTACCCACAACTAAGGCAGAGATTCATGCCAAACACAGGCATTCAAAAATTATGAATCAGGCATGAAAATACCAATATCAACTTAAAGTAAGAAGACACATATCTAGACTCGCATCCATACACCCACATGGATACAGAGGTACCTCTGAAAAAGGCTAAGGTTTAATTTTGCATCAAATTCACTCTTAATGTAAATATATTCTATCAAGTTTTCATATTAAATGTGATATTTGTGACATCAAAGTGAATTGTACAAACAAAAACATTCTGATGTTTGATTGGATTTCCTTCACATAATAAAAATAAAAGTATTTTTATTTTGGTTAATAAGCAGCAATTTTTGGTGAGAATCTGGGACTAAATTAGTCTCTGTGTCACAATACTGCATCAATTTGGCTTATGGCTTTGGGTTCATTTTTTTAGCTTTCTGTGTGCATTTATTTCCAGGCTTTTCTCTCCAATAAAGCAAGCTCAAAAATTCCTATTTTGAGTTTCACACAAACCAAGATTCTCTAATCATCTGGCTCCGGGCACTCTAGACTTAAGAAGAACACTAAGCATGATAAGAATCACAAAAAATCAGGAGAACTATGAATAGGGTGTGCTGTTTTTCTTTACCAAGAAAACTCAAACTTTTCTTTCATTACAAGAGTTCAATCTCCAGCATAACAAATACCTTCACACAAAGAGAACTTCTAAGGTAAGGGTGTTTGGAAAAATATAATTGCACTTTCAGGTGCTGAGTGCCTTTGCAGAGCAAATACACATGAGATGGCACAGACAAACGCCAGCATAACAAAGAGAAGATTTCAGTCAGAACAGATTACACGAGTTGCCACGTACACTGCGCTCCGGTTCTGTAAACGCTCACATCTATAGACACTGTGAACGAGGGGCCTGTAAGGGACGGGGGCTTTGCCCCCCCCAGGCGGGTTGGAATATGCAGGGACAATGCAGTAGAAGGTCAGAAAACAGGACTTTATTGCCTCACAATCTGCCCAGGGCTCCCCAACAACGACCAGGTTGGAGGTTCACAGCAAGCGGGAGATGTTCATGGTGTCACTGAGCTGTGGCCCCTGGCGAGGAGCACAGGGTCTGCCACATCTAGCTTTGCTGTGTTCGATAGGTGCGTGATTGGTGCTGCAAATGGTGCACTGGCCTGGCTGCTATTCGTGTATTCATATGATTGGTGAACAGTGAAGCCAGGTGCATGGTGGTGTTCACATTCTTGTTGCTGGCTAGAGCAAAAATAAAGTGATTTTTGCAGCATGTTTTGATACAAGAGTGTGGGAAGCCTGAACAATGTCCATTGCCCAGTCTCCTCGTAATTATTCTACACTGGCCCATACAGGGCCCCTTTGAAACAGCGTCCTGACCCAGCCTGATCCAAAGCTCTCCAGAAGCACAGGAAGAGTGTACCACTGCCTTCCACTGAACTTTGGATCCAGTCCGTGGGGTGTAAAGGTAAGCATATGAAAAAGGCTTTACAGGACTCAGAAGCCCTCTGAGAGCCCGTCTTGCATTCAAGCACGGTGCGAAAAGTGCTGATTGTATCCCTCTGTCCCAGTGGGTAACACCACTGCGCAGACTGACTTACTCTGTTTTCTTAAAGCAGAAGGCTGGTTGGCTGTGTTATTGTAATCCAAAGAAGTGATGCCTTGGTGCTGAAATGCAGAGAAGCAACGGCACATTAACACCATGTTACTGGAATACATCAGAGCAATTGTGCTCTTATGCTGTGTTCCTACAGGGCAGCTCGGTAACAGCGCTCTCAGTATTGCTGAGTACTCCTGCTGAGGCGAGAGAAACGTCTTAATGGGAGACCCTGACCCATCTACATTCCTTCAAATCAGCACAGCGATCGCCCGAGCATGAGGTCACAAAGAGCTATGCAAAAACATTCGATCAAAAGAAAAGTCCAAACCTCAAGTCAAAACATAACTCACAGGAGTAAGAGAAATCAAACTGGGCTTTGCGCTAACTGTGTTAACTTTGGAAACAACCGGGGGCAGTGAAAGAAGGGCATTGCAGAGCTCTTCAAGAGAAGCCTGAACAGTATTCTACTGTCATGATTCAAAACCTCCGAAGTCGACGGTGCTCACAGAGCAATTCGTTTGGAAGAATTGATGCAAAATGTCATTTGTTCTGGGTACTGGATCTGAAGCTACCAAGGCGTATAAGTGTTTATTCAGCATTTAAAGCAACAAGGATCCTCTAAGCAGGCCTGGGAAAGTTTCAGCAGACCCTCCAACAGAGTCACCTATACAAAAAGACTGCACAAGATAAACTGAAATACTAAAAATCCTCATAAGCTGGTCATAGCGATTCTGTTTCCAGCTCCAGTGACAATTAATATTGATTTCAATTAATATTGATTGTCAATTCATATTGACAATTCATATTCACATAGAATTTGTATAAGAATAGTGGCAGGTAGAGATTAAACCTTGTGCGAACATAGCTCTAACGCTGTTGTGATTTCCCTAAAAATCTACAGAATATTTAAAATGCTTGTTGTGGATTTGGTTTGCTGATGGTGGTTTTGATGAAAAATAATTTGAGTGAAATGTGATGAATCAAAACAACCCTGTTTCTGAAGGAAGACTTGGGATGGGTTTGGATTTCCAGACTAATTCAGAAAAAGATTGAATTTTGTGTCAAAATATGCAAAAATATGACTGTTCATATTTAAATGTCAAACCTAAATATTGTGTCAGCTTGTGAAGACATGAGCACAAAGTAAGCAGTAGCAAAATGTGAAAATCTTATCATGAAATGCATAAATATTCCTTTTTTACCCAGTTACACAGTTCAGTCATCAGATGCTACAACACAGCAACAGATTCAATGAACGTAGATGGGAGAATCCCATCAGCAAGGTGCTTAATCTTTAAATACTAGGAATACTTAAAATGCCAGAGTGAAAGCATAAAGGGCAAATAGATTTAGCAAATCTTGCTGATTTCATTTCTTCCTAAAAAGGTTGTTACACATCTGCAGAGTATCCAAAAGAGTAGTTATTACTTTTTTTCAGTGAATGCACAAAAGTTTGAACCATACGTTGCCATTTCTTTCTACTGAAAACTGCTTTGCTCTGTGTCTAAAGGACGATTCCCACCCAGAGCCCAACACACAGCAATGAGGTTAAATTGGTTTGGATGATATCAGCTACGTGTAATTAAACCAGCAGCCCATGTCCGATCCTTTCAGTGACCATGTTAGGTGTTAAATTAAGGTCTGATTAAGAGTGTGCTGCTGCAGTTAAGGTCAAGGACTAAAGATCACAAGCTCTGTTTCATCTAAAAACAATAAAGACTGCCTGGCTGCCAAATACCACACAGCTCTTGTTCTCCTATCAGACTGCTGTCCAGTGAGAGGGATCTGATTTCACTGGTATCCCTTTTTAAACCCTACTTCTAAGAGGGTTTGTAGCTATTTCATCTGTGTTAAGCAGCACTGCGTTACCCGAGGCTATACGGTACGTTCTATATGATCAAAGCAGAAATGAAGCAGCTTCTGATGAAGAGTTAGCATGGCTGAGGGGAAAAAAATATCAAGGAAGGAGAAAAAAGATACAGCGCTACAAAATACGAGGTCGTGCCTCCAAAGTAAACACCCACAGGTAAGTTCATAACATGAGACTACACAATGGTGGAGACCATGCACATGCGTTTGCTTGGAAAAACTCAAGGATGCCCCATCAGCAGGAGAGCTGTGTTGAACAGGACAAACAGGAGATAAAAGCTGAGTGGTGAAGAGAAAAAACAGTAATATCTTTGTAGGATGAAGACAAGAACTGAGGCATAAGAGCTTTTCCCTTCATGTTTTCCATAAAGACAGGGCAGGAAACATTACCAGAGCAGTTGTCTGCTATGAGAGAACAAAAGCCCTAACAGCCCATCAAAGTATTCTCACAAAACATGCCCGTGTTGATCTCGGATGACTAAAGGGTGCTGGGACACGTTCGCTTTCTGAGAGTGCGGAGCAGAGAAGAAAACCATGTGGCCCCACAATAATCTCTCACAGCCACAAGCTATTTTATGTTTCCATACTTGGGGTCCAGTTTCAGAGCAGATACTGATCCATTTTTCAAGAGTCATCTGAAGTGTCTTTCATTTGCTTCTGGGACTTAACAGACTATTAATAGAGCACTGTTCATACCTGGCAGGACAATTTTGCTCTTCTGTGAGGTTGCACACAGAAAACTCATCGTAGGGACACACTAAACACACTCCAGGTTTACACGGTTCTCTGCAAATTGCCTTGTACGTGTGATCAAAAAATTTCTTTGAGGTATCTTGTTGCTTTACTTTTCAAGATTTGAGATTAACTTCTGTTTCCTAACAAGCTCTGAGTGAATTCCAGAAGATTCAATGATAGAGTCCAACACAGATTATCTTCCTTATTGTTGCCACCAAGCCAGAGATCTCTGCAGAGCAGGCTTTGCTGTGGGAGTTCCCAGACTTCTGGGAATGAGAATTACATCCAAAATACAGTGAACACCATAAAACAGCCAGGTATGAAGAATTACTGCTCCATGACAACAGAAATATGTTCACCATTGGGAGTCCGTGCCCGAACTGGAAAGCAATCTTTTACTGCATTAAAAAATTCCTGTACGCCTTATTTCTCACCTAATCGTGAAACCAGTACAACATTGCCAGCGGAATTGTGTGCTACTCATGGTAGAGTCTGTCTTTCCAATGATAACAAGAATCTTTTCTTGTTACCACTTGAATTTCGGAACACCAAATTAAAAAAAAAAATCCAGCCAAAGTAAAAGGCAGGTTTGGTTTCATGTGAGTCACTTCCTGATCATTCTTCTTGCTAAATTTTACAATCAAATATTGTCCACAGAGAACCACAGTTTTATTTCAATGTTAGAGACTGTGGTCAAAACATTTGAAGTCAATGGTTTAAGACTGAACATATACATTCACATCATCTAGATGACAGCGCTGTGCAGCCCTGGCTAATGGCTGCTAGGCAAGGGAAGGTGCTTTTCAAAATGGTCTTTAGTTTTAAAAATTGAGCCCCTGTTGCTAAGGAATTTTGCTAGCATTTTAGGTACCTAAATGTAGGCACTTCTGTCTAGTTCCAAATAAAATCAAAGGCAAAGCTCAGAATAGGTGACAGGTCAGAACAGGCAGCTCAGCCTCCTACTCTGTATGGGAGCACCACAATAGCACTGCAGGCTGCCACGTTTGACTTCCCAGGCTGAATGACCAGGGACCCGGTCACAGGTGAGTGGCCTGGCAGCGGCTCTTACCATAAATCTGGAGTGAACTCGGGCTCCTGTTTGCACTCTGAAGCTGTTGATAGAAGGATTGCTTTTGAAAACTTTCCAGCCTGGTCTCGAATAGCTGCATTACGTTATCTCAGTATCTGCACTATTCCCTAACCAATATTTAGGTGAGTATAAGAGGGATTGCTGTACGTACTAAGGTAATGTCATTTATTTATTTTACACAACTGGAAAATTTAAGGGCAACCACTTCACTCCTGTGCTGTGGAGATCAGAGTGGTCACGGTAACACCTGCTTACCAGACAGAAGAAAAAAAGCTCCTATGTTCCTTCTTTATTGCAATTTATTATTGTAGCTTGAATGGTTCCTAGAGACTTCCTAAGATTAATGTTAATATTCTGATCGGAGTCTTCCCTCTGGGGCTTTTTAATGGGTTTTGAACATTCATTTCATTTACCATACACATGGGAGCAAGTCTGGTGGTTCCAAAAATATTTGTAGTTGGAAATCACAGTGATTTTTTGTTAGGCTCAGCGCCAAAGAAATCACAAATCAGAAGTCTGTTATAGAGTAGTTCCAATTTCTTGGCATCAACATTTCTTGTTATGTATATGCATAGTGTGATATCTTCCCTAGCTGTATGGCATTGAAGATTGACTGAGAAACCCATTGCTTATCTATTTTTCAAGGTTTCTGGTGGAACTAAAGAGTTTGTCTCGCTGCCTGGTGAGTCGTAGGGATTTTATGGAGTTCCCGTGTGAGCCAGAGCCTGCCCATTGGGTACACGTCTTTCTCTACCACAGCTGGTGTTTTGAACCAAAGTAGGGAGTAGAAATTTCATCCCTGATTTTCTTGGCTGGATCGATTGTTTAGTCTAGGAACTCTCAAGTAGACTTTCTAGGTGCTGGAATTGCTCTTTTTCTTCAGTCAGCAGCTGATATCGCATGGAGTACATCAGAGTCTAGATTCACATTTTAGTGAACAAAGATTTATGTTCATCCTAACACTCCTTGACATAAATGAGTATTACAGACATGTATCCCCATGGATTAAGTTGAGAACATACCCCAGAGTGTGTGTGGAGTTTGTCATTAGGGCATCACGCTATTAAAATCAACACAGAAATTCCAAGGGTAGGAAAGCAATCAGATCTCTTCCCTTCTCTCTGCTGGAGCACATGTAAGAGATACGCTGTAATTCTTCTCGTATTTCCAGCCCTCTCACAATAATTCCTGCATTCATTTTTGGTTGTTAATGACTTCTTTGAGGAACCGATTGCCGCTTTTAAGACATTTCCCATAACAACATTACGGGAAATGTATTTTGCTGTCAGTGAACGTTTCTGTAGTTCTGTCTAATTCAGGAACTTCTTTACAGTTGGGGAAGAGATTTTGTTTTCCTCAACGAGCTGTTTCAGGGATTGGATCGATACAAGGGGATGACCCTGTACACTCCATTGTCTAGGGACTGTGACTCCTCAGTGAAACACCACGGATGCTGTGGGATGTACCAGAGACCATGGCACAAACCCAATAGCACTGCATCAGCCAGGATGCACCGACTCTGGCTGCCTCAGGTCAGGCAGATTTCTGCAGCTCCACGTGGATGTGCCTGCTCTCTGCTCCCCTTTGCTCCAGGTTTTGGGTACATTTCACTGGGTATATTTCAGTTTGATTATCTTTGCATCTCGGGGACAATTCAACTGCAAGCCAGATACACAAAAAATAGACTCCAGGATGTAATTTCAGTCCCCCTTAGAGCCCCGTGTAAAACTGACCTGTGGGAGGGACTCAGTGCAGAATTACCACACCCCACACCTCCACCATCTGCTGCCCACACCAAACAAATCTGGAGTCAGGATTCTTGGATTTTATTCCCAATATCCCAGCCACAGAGCAGAGACAATTGCTGTGTGTCTGGTCGATAGGAGATTCCTAGGCTGACTGTTATCACACATGAGGTTTATTAGCCCTGTGCAATCCTGCCTATGTCAGCTAACGGCAACACAGAAATAAAAACTTCATTTTCCCTCAGAGTTACTTGAGATCTTCCAGGGAAAATTTCCATAGGAGAATTCCAATTCATCTAATTTGAAAGCAATGGTTCCTGATTCAGTCAATTCCCTTGAAATACACACATTTCTCCCTCAATAAAAGGGGGACAACAATAGTAAGAGAAGTTTCTAAAACACTTTGAGATCTGTGAATATAAAAGGCTGTGTGTAAAGTGTTTAGAAAACTTCAGAAAGAGGAGCTATATAAATGCATATTTATTGCAGTGCTGACACTCTCGTGGCAGCTCTGAATGCAGAATCAAAAGCAGAGGGGGCAGAATAGAAGTCAGAATAAGAAACTGTCAGCCTTTCGCCTGTATCTTAAACTGCTTTGAAACGCTACAGACATTCAGAGAATCTGCTTTGCCAATATTGTGTGGGCGATAGTAATTACACCAATCTGGAATATACATTTTCCTCCTCCCTTCTGAGAGAAGGCAAAGCTCTTAGGGACATACACAAATGGAACCCTAATCCCACAAACTTTAATGCATGTAACCCAATGTTAGGCAGCACAGTTGTCCCACTGATTTCAACAGCTCCGCTCAGATGCACGTGTGGAAGTGTTTGCGTGATTAGAAGTTAATACTAATAAATGCACAGTTCATACAAGATCCCTGTGTACACAATCTATTTCTGCATGCAAGCTATGATTTTACTGCTGTTGTGTAATTCTGTGTAGTGGCTTTGTGAAGAAGCCTTATATTTTCTAAAGCAGTAAAATGTTTCTGATAGTGTTTTTCATTGCTAGCTCTGTGGGGGCTAATTAAAAGAAATATCTATTAAATTTATTCATTGCTTGGTTCCTTGATAGCAAGAGGCACCTGGTGTAAACATTAAAAAGAAAAGCAGGCAGCAGCCAGGCCTCATCAAATATTAGATGCATTAGGACATTTTATTTATAAATATGAAATTGGTTTTAATGACTTCAAAAGGAGGAAATGCCAAGAAGAGCATAATACAAGCAAGCTAAGTAAAGCTGTCACGAAGATGCCTAAACCCACAAAAAAATCTAGAAGCCGTACCTGCTCTCCCCTGCTTTCAATAATAAGTGGCAATTCCAGCTGTAATTGGCAACATAAAGAACTCCAAGACTAACCAGAACAAGCAGCAGATGAGACAGAGCATCCAAGAGCGTGTCTGCATAGAAAGCACCATTGGTGGCGAGCTGAAAATAGCCCATTTATACTGAGTTGACTGATTCAATGGAGCAAATCCTGAATTTCGACCTCTATGATTTAATGCAAAATGCTTAGGGATGAGAAATCCATCCTTCTCTTGGGACAACATTTAAGCAGGCACTTAACATTAAGCATATGCTTTATACTCACTTGACTTTATTTTCAAAAATGCTTAGCACTCTTCCACTCTGTTCCCACTATAGACTTCAATAAATCAGTAATGAATAGTGACTCGATACTTTTAAACCAAGCCTCAATCCTTTAAAATTAAGCATGCATTCAGCACAGTCCCAAATAAAGATGGAATACATTCATGATCAACAGACCAACAATACATGTGAGAAATAACAATAATTGTCCTGGAAAAGTTATTTCTTCATGAGGCAAAAATCTTAAAGGTAGATTTCAACTTAAGGTATTTCACTGCAGCAAGGCATAAGTCATTCACCCTAACTTGAGACAGGCATTTCTCACATGAGTAAATTCAGTGTCAGCAAGACCACTGTCCAGTTTTACTGGGATCAAAGAACATATTTTCTTATTTAGAGAGCTGAAGTTTTGAGCCAGGTGGAAGATACATGGCTGGGGCCGAAGAGATAGAGAGATATGTGTTACAAGA